>CM060361.1:69538539-70800598 GCA_030545235.1 Helianthus tuberosus | reverse complement strand
ATCCAAAATGTACCTACATTTCATAAACATGAAATGCTTTAGTCATACGGGGTTTAAAACGTATCTAAACGAGTCTGGGAAGCAAAACTGAATAAAATATATATATATATATATATATATATTATAGGGTCTACCGTTTTTTCCTACGTGATTGTAATTTGATCCTCCATCATATGGAGTTAAAATCCAACATCTAAATTCACAAAATTTTAACTTTCAAGCTCTCGGCTTGAAATTCAATTATGACACTTTTTGACCCGTTCGTGATTTATCAAACAAACTTGTTTATTACCCTTTTCAAAATTTCATGCATATCACGTTATATCAATTTACTAATGTGCAAGGTTCAAATTACGGGTTTCTTATGAATTCTTAACCCGTTTTACCTATCTACTCCTTTTGACCCGTGAAGGGAAGTTAAACACTTTTAACTATAAATCTATATATAAGCGTACCTGGCTCGAGTCAACGTATAGACTCGTTTATGCCTTGCTATTATTAATTCAATATTCTATGATGATGCAATTATCCAAATTTCTATCCGTTCCTGTAAACATATGACTTAACAACCAACATTAGTCGATATGGTCATATGATGTTATCACCATCATTTGACCCATTTGGTCTATACGACCAAACAATTATATTTATTACAAATCATGGTTTTAAACGTTTTTATTCGTTCCGACCCATTTCGTTTCGTGTTGGAACCCATAATTCGAACATGATCTATTGTTGTATTTATCACCTATATAATAAATACGTATGCTAAAAAAAATAGGTGTAAGCTTTACTTACAGTTTGCGTCCGTTCAAGCTTTCCTTGCGCACTTGACCCGTTTGATCCATTCCTTTCCTGCTCCCACTTAGCTTGACGAGATCAAACTTAACACAATATCCACAAGATTTGTTAGATTAGTCATTATATAAAATGACCACAACATCTCATGGATTCACACATACTCATTTATCAAGACATTAGTTTTAGGTCAGTTTGACTTTCGTAAGTCAAACTGTCCTTGTGTATGTGACTGAGCACTAACTTAGAACATGTTTGGCATACACGTACATATTACTTGCATAAATCATTTGTATGTATTTTAGATGCCTTTAATACACCCAATTTCATAAGATTTGTTTGAAGCAAATACATGGTACACACCACACCATTCAAGTATGGAATAAAAGCTACTACGACATGCCTCTTACCAAATCTTACAATCAAATTATATTTCCACGTTAGACACATTGTCTCTAGTTAATTTATTAGAATGCCATCATTATCACATTTCTCACAATTCATCCTTTTCTTGTATACAATTTTCTTAGATTAAGTTTATCAATAAAATGTGTAGCAACTTTACAATGTAGCTGCGGAATCGAATCTTTTAACCACTTTACGGTTTTATTCAGCCCTTGGTGATCAAAGATGAAATGTAGAATACTAAAATATCATTCCAACCCAAAAAGAATCAGCTCAATCCGAGCTTCCTAGAATAAATTATGATTTTCGCAAAATCAACTCAGAAGTCAAAATGCTTCCAATCAGCTTGCTGTCAAAACAGTTCAGCCGACTTCGGACACTGTTTTGACCCGTTTAACATCAAAATTTAACAAACATGTTCAAACATAAAACGTAGTATGTTTTAATAGCTTTCTGAGCATATAAGGCTCAACCTCACAGGCCGTTCCAGTGATTTTATATGATTTTTTAAAAACTGCAGCCCAATAATTTTTTTATTCCAATCAGCTTGCTGTCAAAACAGTTCAGCCGACTTCGGACACTGTTTTAACCCGTTTAACATCAGAATTTAACAAACATCTTCAAACATAAAACGTAGTATGTTTTAATAACTTTCTGAGCATATAAGGCTCAACCTCACAGGCCGTTCCAATGATTTTATATGATTTTTTAAAAACTGTAGCCCAATAATTTTTTTATTCCAATCAGCTTTGTTATATTTTCTTGTTCAAGCATTTTATCAAGCACCTTGAGTGCAACACGAAACATCAAATTTCTCCAGCCCATTTAAGTGTTCTAAACCCTTAAATTCTAGCAAAATTAACAACTACTAACATCAAACTTCAAATCTAACTTCAGGGAGTTCTATTAACACAATTTAACCATTATGATTCTAGTGTTCATCATGTTTCTACAAAACCCATTTAGCACATAATCGGGTGATCATGAATTCACAATTAGGAACATCAATTCAACAAGTAAATGACTAGGGTTTACTCCAAGACATAAAATCATTCCTAATTTCATCATATAATGAACATGCAACCATCAATTTCAGATTTCTAAGTTTACCTAGAAATCCAACTAGAGATTTTTCATAAAATTTACATACCTTATGACTCCCCTTTCAATGGAGATCACGAATTTGTGTTTGAGACTTGATTTAGAACGAATTTGAGCTCTCAATTTGGTGGATTTTGGGAAGAACTAGGGTTTGTGGGATCCCTTGTGTCGCCCCTGTGTTTGAACGCCCAGACACACACTCTTGTGTGTGTTTGGTGTGTTTTAATTTGTTTTTAATAAATCAAGTTTCAAGTTTAACAAGTTTGGCCCCCTCCATTTTCCTTAGTTCATAATTTAAGTGTTTTAACCCACTTATAAGTCACTATCTAACTAGGTTACAATTATTCCTAGTCAACTTAGTAGGTTCGGTAAGTTAAAAACCCGTTTTATTTTAAATCCCGTTAACTCGGGCTCCTTATGAACTTTTGTCTTCTCAAGTCGTTTGCTCTCTTTTTTTTATTATTAGGCTTATTTATTTGAATTCCTAATAATTTCCGGGTTAATCTTTTCTACTAACGGTATTCTACCCGCTCTTTAGTATTAACGGGATTTAATTACCAAACCCATTTTCGGGGTGTTACAAGTCCACCCCCCTTAATGAGGTTTCGTCCCCGAAACCTTATTTACGTATTTCTTTTAATTTAGACTAAACGAACCAAGTTTCGTTTTCAAGACATTCACTCGTTCTTTTCGATCTAACGTTTTCATTTATATTGACACGTATGTCTTTCATGTGTAAGGCCTCGCGGGCCGTTATTTTTTTTAGCTTATATGCATTATCCTTATTGACCGAGTTGTCACTTGACCACTTAGTCTCATCAATCTGTTAACATGTTTATCCCGCGCTTGTATTATATTAACAAGCTCTTTGTATTTGTCATAACGTTTTCTTGACTTTGAAATGTTTTACCGGCTAGACTAATTAGTCGCCATCACTTCATACCCCTTCATCTAGGTATACTATTTCGCCATCACCGGCCTTTATGTGTGTTTAAGATTTTCCAAATCCCTTCATACTATTTATGTTTGTTAGAACACTGCTTTTGACTAAAAACTAAATTTTTAGTTTACGTTTTCTCTGCTTTACGTCTTTCTCTCATATCTAGGAATGTTACTTACGAGGATTTGTTCCTTTCCACTATCATTTAATGCGGGGAATTTTAACTAGTTCTCATGCTTAACCCAAATAACTCGTAGGTTCCTTCACTTAGTCTCGTAGACTATCTCTTTGGATTTCCACCTCTTTAAGGTGAGACTCAACAATTCTTTCCTTTTTATTTGTGACCCCAAAGGTCTTCTTGGTCCCGTAGACCTTAGCATTACTTTCAATCCCGTAGGTTATGATGATCCCGTGGATCATCTTTACCCGAGTCTTTATTCAATTGTATATTTATATTCATGGTGTCAAGGTGTCCTTTTATATTCATAATCATTTATTTTCGTTTTTGTATTTCATCTGACCTTAACCGTAGTCTAAGGCTACATTTGTTTTCTTTCGAATTTTTTTTCCGACTTTATGACTTCTAACGTTATTTACACGTCGGTTCATCCAGCGCTTGCCCGTACCCGGTTCTTACTTATACTTCTTTACGAACCGTTACCTAGGTTCCTCATCTTAATGTTTTTAACATTCTTGTTTCGCTAATTTGCGTTTTTCCTATCTACGTTACCAAACATCATTCTTAATTTAACTTGTACGACTTGTTCATGTGAAATTTCATCACTTGTGAACTTCAAACTTCATTCTTTATTCGACCCGTCCAATCTTAAATTAGTTGAATGTAGTTATCAAAATTTTTGTTTACAAATTCTTATCGTCGTTTAGTCATGACTCATAACCCGAGTCTTTCGACTTTCTATTTCGCGTTCCCGTCTCTTGGTTTACGCATACTTTCAAAATCATACCCATTTATCGGGTATTTTACCAAAGTCATTATCAAAGCAACCGTCCCGGTATGTATTAAGACTCCTTTTTAGTTTATTTGGTCGTCTTAGCGAAACTCATCGCTTTTATTCAATCAAGTCCCTTATTCTTTATTTAATTTGTCTGACTTGTCCGTATGAATTTCATTACTTGTGACAGTCAACTTTTATCCCTATACCTTAACGCTCCTATTACTCGGTCTGTATTTTCATTTACTTTGACCTTTGTCCCTTCTCTCGGGCTCGTTATTCTAGCGTAATACGCTCCAGTCATCCGACTTGCGTTTACGTTTACTATCAAACATCTTACCTGTTTGATTCATTTGGGTACTCTTTTAATTCGTCCCATTCACCTTATCCTTACTACATTGGACATAAATGTGTCCGCTACAAGAAGTTCATGGTATCATATGCCACTACTTACTTGGCCAGAGTAAGCGATCAGCATATGATACACAAGACCTTTTTATAGCTTTCACATCACACCCTATGTAAGTAATGCCTCTATTTATTTCATATCTCTGATTTCATTTAGTAAAACTTTATTTAATTGCCAAAAT
The DNA here is from genome assembly GCA_030545235.1 of Helianthus tuberosus. NCBI lineage: Eukaryota > Viridiplantae > Streptophyta > Magnoliopsida > Asterales > Asteraceae > Helianthus > Helianthus tuberosus. The sequence goes on along the minus strand of CM060361.1, from coordinate 70,795,811 downwards.
AACAATCATTAGTTTTTACTAGTTTAACATTTGAACATATAAAATGTTTTTTTTTCTTTTCTATCGAGCCATTATATAATCACGTTTGTTAATGTGACCTCTACTTTTCTCAATAGCATTATATTGAGAGTTTTCCACTTGGATAATTACCCCCCGTCCAAGTTTTCAAATGAACTAGTCCTATTATAGTTTTGGTATTCATTATCGTGAATAACGCATGTTTCTATTAAACTTCTCTTAGAAACATCATCTTGAATAGATATCCTATTCAGGTTTTATCAGATATATGCAACCGTTATCCCCTACATGTTTGTTGCATACTACTACTTGTGCTATTAAATTTAAAAGTGTGCACCTGATAATGCTTGCCCTTAATGGGCTTTCCATGCCTTTGACTTTGTTTGCGATCGTCACGCGATTTAGGTCCTTGATGAGTATGCTCTGCTTGTCATACCTCGGATCGTTCCACCGTCATATCCACAATTCGTTCAACTCTCGTCATCTTCAGATGCGAGTATCCTTCAACTAAGCATTTACAAAAGTTAGTAATTTCAACATTAATAAATGCACGTATTGTAATACAAGGCTTTTTACTGCACGTGATTTCGTTAACTATACTAATCATTTTCGTTGGTGTAACGTGTATTACACGATACCCTATGTGTTGTTCACAACACTTTAATCCTAATAAACTATTAACATACATGTACTTACCGAATTTGCGATCAAGCCTCGAACTGAACACAACTTACTCTTTAACCATGAGCTCTGATTACCAACTTGTAACGCCCTTGTCATTATTTAATGGTTTTTGTAAAGTATACGACAAACAACATGTAATTATGACTACATATACTTTGTAAAAATACGGGTTTGTTTAAACTTTACAATTTTAAAATAATACAACATAACATAATTGAGTTCGTCGTTTAAAAGTTACGACGAAACGACATGCGGAAGCTTTTATCTTATTCGTGTTCGGTTCTTCGTTGAGCTTGATCGTCTTCCGGCATCCAAAATGTACCTACATTTCATAAACATGAAATGCTTTAGTCATACGGGGTTTAAAACGTATCTAAACGAGTCTGGGAAGCAAAACTGAATAAAATATATATATATATATATATATTACAGGGTCTACCGTTTCTTCCTATATGATTGTAATTTGATCCTCCATCATATGGAGTTAAAATCCAACATCTAAATTCACAAAATTTTAACTTTCAAGCTCTCGGCTTGAAATTCAATTATGACACTTTTTGACCCGTTCGTGATTTATCAAACAAACTTGTTTATTACCCTTTTCAAAATTTCATGCATATCACGTTATATCAATTTACTAATGTGCAAGGTTCAAATTACGGGTTTCTTATGAATTCTTAACCCGTTTTACCTATCTACTCCTTTTGACCCGTGAAGGGAAGTTAAACACTTTTAACTATAAATCTATATATAAGCGTACCTGGCTCGAGTCAACGTATAGACCCGTTTATGCCTTGCTACTATTAATTCAATATTCTATGATGACGCAATTATCCAAATTTCTATTCGTTCATGTAAACATATGACTTAACAACCAACATTAGTCGATATGGTCATATGATGTTATCACCATCATTTGACCCATTTGGTCTATACGACCAAACAATTATATTTATTACAAATCATGGTTTTAAACGTTTTTATTCGTTCCGACCCATTTCGTTTCGTGTCGGAACCCATAAATCGAACATGATCTATTGTTGTATTTATCACCTATATAATAAATACGTATGCTAAAAAAATAGGTGTAAGCTTTACTTACAGTTTGCGTCCGTTCGAGCTTTCCTTGCGCACTTGACCCGTTTGATCCATTCCTTTCCTGCTCCCACTTAGCTTGACGAGATCAAACTTAACACAATATCCACAAGATTTGTTAGATTAGTCATTATATAAAATGACCACAACATCTCATGGATTCACACATACTCATTTATCAAGACATTAGTTTTAGGTCAGTTTGACTTTCGTAAGTCAAACTGTTATTGTGTATGTGACTGAGCACTAACTTAGAACATGTTTGGCATACACGTACATATTACTTGCATAAATCATTTGTATGTATTTTAGATGCCTTTAATACACCCAATTTCACAAGATTTGTTTGAAGCAAATACATGGTACACACCACACCATTCAAGTATGGAATAAAAGCTACTACGACATACCTCTTACCAAGTCTTACAATCAAATTATATTTCCACGTTAGACACATTGCCTCAAGTTAATTTATTAGAATGCCATCATTATCACATTTATCACAATTCATCCTTTTCTTGTATACAATTTTCTTAGATTAAGTTTATCAATAAAATGTGTAGTAACTTTACAATGTAGCTGCGGAATCGACTCTTTTAACCACTTTACGGTTTTATTCAGCCCTTGGTGATCAAAGATGAAATGTAGAATACTAAAATATCTTTCCAACCCAAAAAGAATCAGCTCAATCCAAGCTTCCTAGAATAAATTATGATTTTCGCAAAATCAGCTCAGAAGTCAAAATGCTTCCAATCAGCTTGCTGTCAAAACAGTTCAGCCGACTTCGGACACTGTTTTGACCCGTTTAACATCAGAATTTAACAAACATGTTCAAACATAAAACGTATTATGTTTTAATAGCTTTCTGAGCATATAAGGCTCAACCTCACAGGCCGTTCCAGTGAATTTATATGATTTTTTTAAAAACTGCAGCCCCATAATTTTTTTTTATTCCAATCAGCTTGCTGTCAAAACAGTTCAGCCGACTTCGGACACTGTTTTGACCCGTTTAACATCATAATTTAACAGATATGTTCAAACCTAAAACGTAGTATGTTTTAATAGCTTTCTGAGCATATAAGGCTCAACCTCACAAGCCGTTCCAGTGATTTTATATGATTTTTTAAAAACTGCAGCCCAATAATTTTTTTATTCCAATCAGCTTTGTTATATTTTCTTGTTCAAGCATTTTATCAAGCACCATGTGTGCAACACGAAACATCAAATTTCTCCAGCCCATTTAAGTGTTCTAAACCCTTAAATTTTAGCAAAATTAACAAGTACTAACATCAAACTTCAAATCTAACTTCAGGGAGTTCTATTAACACAATTTAACCATTATGATTCTAGTGTTCATCATGTTTCTACAAAACCCATTTAGCACATAATCGGGTGATTATGAATTCACAATTAGGAACATCAATTCAACAAGTAAATGACTAGGGTTTACTCCTAAACATAAAATCATGATTCTACAAAACCCATTTAGCACATAATCGGGTGATTATGAATTCACAATTAGGAACATCAATTCAACAAGTAAATGACTAGGGTTTACTCCTAAACATAAAATCATTCCTAATTTCATCATATAATGAACATGCAACCATCAATTTCAGATTTCTAAGTTTACCTAGAAATCCATCTAGAGATTTTTCATAAAATTTACATACCTTATGACTCCCCTTTCAATGGAGATCACGAATTTGTGTTTGAGACTTGATTTAGAACGAATTTGAGCTCTCAATTTGGTGGATTTTGGGAAGAACTAGGGTTTGTGGGATCCGTTGTGTCGCCCCTGTGTTTGAACGCCCAGACACACACTCTTGTGTGTGTTTGGTGTATTTTAATTTGTTTTTAATAAATCAAGTTTCAAGTTTAACAAGTTTGGCCCCCTCCATTTTCCTTAGTTCATAATTTAAGTGTTTTAACCCACTCATAAGTCATTATCTAACTAGGTTACAATTATTCCTAGTCAACTTAGTAGGTTCGGTAAGTTAAAAACCCGTTTTATTTTAAATCCCGTTAACTCGGGCTCCTTATGAACTTTTGTCGTCTCAAGTCGTTTGCTCTCTCTCTCTTTTTTTTATTTATTATTAGGCTTATTTATTTGAATTCCTAATAATTTCCGGGTTAATCTTTTCTGCTAACAGTATTCTACCCGCTCTTTAGTATTAACGGGGTTTAATTACCAAACCCATTTTCGGGGTGTTACACACCACCATTAAATCTTCAAACACACCACCAAAAAATAAATGATAAAAAACAAGTCACTGCATCATTAAATCTTGAAACACACCACCAAAAAATTAATATAGAACTAACACCTGTCAAATAATAACAAATCTACATAGCACCAAAAAAAAATCTCCATAGCACCAAAAAATAAGACAATAAAAAAAATATAAATTTTTAATATTGTTGCAAAATTCCGGAATTTTTAGTAATATTTCCCAATATAATTCCAATTACACGCAAATGCACATGCTCATGACAAAAGTTAACTAGTATTAAACAACCCAACAACCCGTTCAAGTATACGGAATTACAAAAGTATGAAACATAAACTAATGCTTAAAAGATCAAAACATCTTTTTAATAAATCCCGACATTAAATCTACCACTAAATTCTCAATTTGAGATTCTTCAATATACCCTTCTTCATTCCAAAGCTTAAAACAAATAAATACGAAAGTTAGATTTCAAATATATATAATTTAATGCAATAAACAAAGTTTATGAATATTTACGAAAACTCACTCGGTTAACCAAATCATGCTGTATAGAGTCGATAAACTCTTTCATATGTTTGATTACCATATACCCACATTCCCAACTGCCTTTCTGTTGTTTGCACTGCATCATATTCACAATTAATTACTTTAACTAAATTATTCTAAACAAATAAAGTATTCACATACCTGTGCCATGTGCCACTTAAAATTAATCTCAAAAACTTCTTCAATGATCTTGACTAGCTTGTAATTTTTATGGGTCTTCCCTTCATTTATAGAATCTACAATATAGCCGAATTTGAAGTTCGGGCAAACAATTATAAGAGACCAATGTTTACTACAAAAATAAAAATTATAGAAAATATTAAGTATGTATTGTATGCGTATGTGTATGTATGGTGAGGAATTTATATTACCCGGCTAAGTATGGTGCAAGATAGAACACTTTTTTAGAATGAAGTTCACGTATTTCTTTTACGTTTTTTGTAACGTCTTCAAGAAGTGTTTTACATCGTGATCTAGTTATTTTTTGTGGATTGAAAAAAGCACACCTAGAATTAGGCGACTCAAAGAAATGCCTAAAAAAATGTGACAAAGTTAGTAAATTCAGTTCTATCTAAACATGTTATGGTACCATATAATAACAATAATAGCAACTTACATGGCAAACCAGTGTAATACTCTGACATCAAGCCAACCCTCAAAGAGCATGTTTAACAATTAGGAATACAAGACGTTCTCATAAACCGGCCGGGGATACATCCACTAGTACAAAATTGATCAAATGATACGGGTAAATTGGCTATTAGATGCAGTTCTAGACCCAAATCTTATGGCAAAGCATTTTATGGCTATAAGCCAAAAGATGCGGGTCTAAAAGAAGCGGTTCCAGGCCCACATCTTTTGACAATTTAAGCAAAAACCATTTTTTCCTAATATATTCAAAAGATGTTCTAAAACCGTATCTTTTGGTGTTTAAGCTAAAAAATATTTTTTTCTTTTATAGTTTAATTTCCAATAAATTTTATTAAAAATTCTCAGTAAATTCCAATTCCAATTATAAACAAATTATCTAAAAAAGAAAATAAAATACACAAAAAAAAACAAAATTAATTTAATTTAAAACCAATATAAAATAAACCATGAATATATATTAACTATTATGAATTAGCAACAAGGTTGAGCTTTGGTGGGTTGTACCCTTAGCTTAGGGTGTGTTTCAAAAAAAAACTTTTGTCCACCTACGTGTCCCACTACCTCTCATATACATCTCTGCTTAACTTTTAGAGTTTTGACACTGAAGTTTTCCCCCTTTTGGTTCAAAATCGGAGTTTACCCTTCTGGAAATCTCCTCACCTGTTCTTTTCTCTACCACCACCATCGTCAATGTCGGTTGCCTTGGCCGAGAAATGTTGAGCCGGCGACCAAATCATTGAGTTGTGACGGCTTTGGGTTTTCCATCGGCTTCATTTTAGCCGGGTTGCACTCTTTGGTTTAGTGGGTTAACGCCACTGATTATCGTCGTCAATCGCAGAGAAGAGTAAAGACCCTGTCGGCTGTCGGTAAGTTTCATTCTTGATCTTTGCTTTTGTGGTTGCATGTGTTTTTTTTTTTGGTGATTTTGACTCCTTTTTTGGCTTATTGCTTGCCGGTAGTTGTTTGGCACCGATGATGTTGGTTATATGCTTTTTCGCCGTTGTTCGGCGATGTGGTTGTTGGCTGTGGTTTTGATTGACATGTATGCGGTTCCTACTTTGTTGGGGGGTTTAATCAGTACTTTGTTGAGGGTTTTAATCCGCGATTATAGTGGTTTGCTACCTGGCGGGGCAGCTCCGGTTGCAGCCATGGTGGCACTGACCCGTGCTTTGTTGGCGATGATGATGACACGAGGTGTACAAATGGGTCTAATTTGTTGCATCTTTAGGCTTCTTGGAGTTGTAAAATGTGCATCCATTGTGTTTTGTGCGTTGGTTGGTTGTACTCTTTGTTAAGGGAGTTGTATCTCTCCTGGGTTTAAATAACCAGTCCCGCAACTTTTTTCCTCTCTTTGAAAATCTCTTAAAAATGGGTGGATTTGTGGTTGGATGAGTTTTTTGTGGTTTTGGCTCTTTTATTTGGCTTATTGTTGCCCAGTATGTTGTCCAACGCCAATGATGCTGCTTATTTACTTTTTTGTTGTTGTCCTGCAACACAGTTGTTGGCTGTGGTTTTGATGAACATGTGTGTGGTTCCTGCTTTGTTGAGTGTTTTAATCGGCGTTTATGGTGGCTTGCTACCTGGCGTGGCAACTCCGATTGCAGCCACGTCGACACTGACACGTGCTTTGTTGGCGATGATGATGACACGAGATGTACATCTGAGCCTCTTTATTTTGCAACGACTTGAATTTTACGATCATTTCGTCTCGATGGTGATGGACTGGTTTGGTGTCGGTCGTTGAACAGTTGCCCGGTGGTGATGAACTTGGTGTTTGAAGGTTTTATCTTTGCCAATGAACCATCACCAAATTGTTAACCTTTATGACTTTCTAGGTTTATTTGCGAAGCATTTACTACCACTAATTAAGCCATTTGGATTTTTCCTTTTTCTGTTAAATAAGGACCATTGGGGACATCTTTTCAATTTGAAAGATTTTGAACCATATAAACTGGGTCATTATTTTTATTGTTGGGTGATAATTAAGTAACATACACTGTCGTTAAATTTAATAGACTGATTAGCAATAGATTTGATTGTTTAGCAACTAATATTGTTCATTTTAAAGGACATTATTTTATGTATTCTACAAGTTCCGGCCCTTTACGCTACGTAATTTGTTCAGGAAACATTGGCTAATTATATAAGGATTAGTTGTTCGAGACTACGGTTATAGTAGACCGATGGTTACAAGTGATCTTGCCCATGCTTGTTCTAGTTATTGCACGAGGGTTTTGAGAGAAAAAGATACTCAAAGATAGGGGTAGTTTCAAAGGTGTTTTTCTAAGAGATTTTAAGGTCGAAGGTCGTAGTTAAGATGGAGGCATGCCTCCCGATGCATTAGCCAATGGACCCACCAGTTGGGACCCTCCTTAGCCTGTCCTAACTCCACCTCTGTCTCTCGCTATGATGTTTAGGTGATTAGTTGTTTTCCAAGTTCAGGACCCAACACTAAAAGTAGCAAGCACAATGCCCACAAGTCCAAATCCGGTACCTCATTTCACATATATATCTTTTATATTTCAATTTACTTTATCTGAGTTCCCGAGTATAAAATTAAAGATTTCAGTTTCATTGATACTAGTAACTGAATTTTAAGAGTTAGAATCAAATACTAATTCTTCTAAAAATAAGAAGTCGTAAGAAGGGTATCAAGCATAATCCGATTGAACTCATCCAAACGGCATTTGAACCATCTGATCGAACTCTACGATGTGAGATTTTAAGTTTTTGTTTTTACATATTTAACTTGTAGATTTTATACTTTTTGTTTACATCATTGCGTCTTTCTATTTATTATTGTGTATTTTCAATATTTGCGTCATTGTGTCTTTTTTGTAACTTAGTGTGTCTTTTGTTCTCGACTTTGTGTTATATTTTTCGGAATTGTGTTATATTATATAATCCATTGTGTTTTTTTACACTTCTTTGTTTAAGGAGACTTTGTAGAATAGCTTACCCGAATTTTAATAACCTAAACTATTGCGTGTTAGCTGATAATAATCGATAGTCGCAATATGACCAATTAATTACACCAATAACTTTCACTTTCGTTGTCAAGTGACAATCACACTTTACCGAACAGGTAATTCTCTATGCTGCTAACCTTCACATTTACGTCGTTTCGAAAGAATTTACCAACATTTTTATTGAACTAAAATTGAGTCAGTTGCTTATTAGGCTAGACAAAGTTAGTTTTTCGTAAGATTGAGATTGCCCTTAGCAACGAAAGTGTAATTTAAAAGTGTCATTGGTCACAATGGTGGCGTTGATTATTATTGACCAATATGCCATGTTCTAACACTTTTAAATCCAATCCAAATATTGATATCTACATAAATATAACAAATATATAACTAACAGTGGCGTTTCTGAGAACTCATGTACCCTGTTCGAACTTGAAAAATGTGTCCTTATGCCTTAACGATAAACAATGCAATTACAAAAATGACAAAATCGTAGTATTCGATAAACAATGCAATTACGAAAAAAATGAGAAAAATCATAGTATTCGAATGAGTTACATGCCGTAATAATTAATAACCTAATAGCTAACCAATGATTCGTGCAGCCCTCCTTGCATTCTTCATAGTAAATTGGTGGATCAACTCTTCACAATTTGTATTATCTAAGACTTCGTTTTCAATTAGTAATTGGCTCAATTAACCTAGTGGGCTAAATTCTAAAGTCTAAACCATAAAAAATGATTTGTAAACAAGTCTTACTTGAAATTGGTATGGTTTTACCATTTAAAAAAAATAACATGTATATATCGGATTTTTTTTAAAACATATGCCCCTCGAAATCACGAGCCCTGTGCGAAAGTCCTCCCTGCACACCATCTAAGCCTCCCCTAATAACTAACTACGGGTAATTAACCATTGAATAAAATCCACATATTGATATCTACATAAATATAACAAATATATAACTAACTACAGGTAATTTACCAGCTTAATTATCTTTTTGTTGTAACTAATCCAATATTCTCGTACTCACCTACATAACTAACTACAGGTAATTAACCAGCTTAATTACAGGTAATTTATAACCAGCTTATACTATATACATTTTCAACCATTTGCATCAAATTATTAAGGGCCTTTGAGTTGGTCATCCCATTATACACACCAAAAGGTTACATGCATTGAGTTTATTTGGACCCATCTCACTCATCGTCCCATATAAATAATTACGTCCTTGGAACTACTTTTTTGCACACCTTGCCTATCTTTTTTGCTATCATATTCTCTTCTTTTCTCTCTGATAATGTCCGAAGAGAAAATGAGTTTATCTGTGAATGTTAATGGTCAGTCTAAAGTGCCACCCGGGTTTCGGTTTCACCCAACTGAAGAAGAGCTTCTTCACTATTACTTGCGCAAGAAAGTCGCCTACGAAAAGATTGATCTTGATGTTATTCATGATGTCGATCTTAACAAGCTTGAACCATGGGAAATACAAGGTATGTTGATGTATATTTTGTGTAGGTTTTATGTAAGTAATCCTTTATGAAAGATTTGCACAAGATTAAATGATATGCATTTTGTGGTTTTGTAGAGAAGTGCAAAATAGGATCAACTCCACAAAATGATTGGTACTTCTTTAGTCATAAAGATAAGAAGTATCCTACCGGAACCAGAACAAATCGTGCAACGGCTGCAGGCTTCTGGAAAGCCACAGGACGCGATAAGGTCATCTATAGTAGTGTTACCAGAATCGGTATGAGGAAGACATTAGTGTTCTACAAAGGGAGAGCACCTCATGGTCAGAAATCTGAGTGGATAATGCATGAATATAGGCTTGATGAGGTTACCAACCAAGATGCCTGTGTAAGTTTTTATAATTTTCATCTTATAACCAAGAGGGCATAGCTCTAATGGTACCAACTGTGTCCACAAAAGCAAAAGGTTGTGAATTCTTTCATAGTTATAAAGTTTGCTTGAACTTAAAATTTTTGTTTAGTATAAACATTCTTTATTAATGTTTTGGTAAAATATAATTCAAAAAAGACCTTCTACATCGCTGGTACTCCGCAGGCTCCCCCTGTTCCTCTACGTCGGCTTGCTTGGAAGACATTCCACGGCCGGCTACCCCCCCCCCCCCCCCCCTTTTATCGCCATGACGCTATTTTGTGTCCTCCAAGCCCGTTGTAAACAGTTTTGAACCATGGTAACATGTTGTCTAGATTAGTTAAGAACCTTTTTTCTTGGTCTTAACTCTTTATGATTAAAAAGTCAGTAAGTACAATTCATCCATGAACTCTTGTTTATGAAGTATTACAAAAATAACTTGATTTTTAAAATGATTTTTACTCAGGGTTCTAATCTGTGTGATGCAACTCAAGAAGACGGGTGGGTGGTATGCCGTGTATTCAAGAAGAAAAACTACCATAAAGCGCTTGAGAGCCCGCAGAGACCGATAACTGCCTCCATGGACTCAAGGACACAACTACAAACATTAAACAAAGATAGTGCTCTTGATCAACTACTCATGTACATGAGTAGCAACAGGTCTTGCAAACAAGAAACGGAGTCCTTAACCACAAACCACAACCCTATGCCGCAATTCATGAACCCGTTTAGCGACAGATTCTACCACCTTCCAAGGCTAGAAAGTCCCACCATAACCTTGTCCCCACACCATAGCACAGCCTCAACCAACTTTGATCAAGGATTAACTTTCAAGCCCTTTGTAAATGACTTCCTAACCGAACCCAATCCATCAAAAAACGCGGACCATGACTCACGCGAGCGTCTTGATAACTGGTCAGACCTTGAAGGGCTTGTGACCACTCAACTGAACAGTCAAGTGGACTCTACAAAGCAGTTATACTCTTGCTTTGGTGAACCAAATGATGACTTATGTTTCCCACTTGATCATGAAGAGCAAGAGCCATCTAACCTCTGTGATTCAACAACAACCATTAGATCAAACCAAATGTACACGAGTGAGATAGATTTGTGGACCTTTGCTCGATCATCTTCATCTTCCTCATCCCCGGACGCATTATGTCACTTATCAGTATAAACTAGAAGAAATACACGAGAATAGGGGTTTAGGGTGGTTGCATGAATTGACCAAAGAAAAGGTGATTGAGGCTAGGTAGCATATGGTTGAAAAAAAGAAAAGGAGAAAAGACATTCTACACACATATTATATGAAAAAGGAATGAATAAGAATTAGTGAATAAAGGTGTATGTTTGTATATGTGTATTGGTGATGGATTTGTGGGGTGCAACATCTCGTCCATGCATGTCAAGTAATAACTAGGTCATCCATCACACTACATAAGAATATCAATATCGTGCCTATGTACATGTATATATACGTAGATATCAATAAAATAGCTATTCCATGATCATGTAATTTGTCAATATTTTAGCAAAAATTCTCTCTTTAATGTGTGTAACAGTGTTTCTTAATGATTGATGGTTGATTTAGTGACATGGGGTTGGTCCAATAGAAAAAGGTTTCACCAACAACGCTAGTAAGAAAAGTTGTATGAAAAGCCTACCATTTTCCAATTGAAATTACATTTATCACCAATAACAAGATTAGTCTATCCACTACAACGTCCATCCGCAATACTTCATATGAACATTAAATTTAAAAAAAAAACTTAGGAAAAGAAAACAGAAAAAAATACCATGTGTAATTTTTTTTATTATTTAATTTTAATAATCTTAAATTTCAGCTGTTGGCCGATAATAATCTCAATTTTAAAAATTTTCTCCAAAGCTTGTAAAAGATTGGCCATCATTGATCATTTTCTAACATATAAGAATTTGCTATCCTCAATAGATTTAAGTACACCTGTGACTTCTAAATTGATTTAAGACCATCCACAACAGGGCAGTGAATGTGTTTTTAGCTATTGGGGGCTCATATTTAGCTTCCATTTTTTGGATTCATTTTTGTAGACAAACTACAAAAAATGAATAAAAGGTGGGGGATGGTGTCACTTGGTGGGTCCGGGTGGAAGGGTTGGGTATAATATTAAAAAAAATTAAAAATGGTGATGATTTGGCATTATGTTGAGGTGTTTTTAAGGTTTTGTTATTGGGTGAGTTTTGAGTGTTTTTTAAAAATGAATGTTTTTATGATGTGGTGCTGACTAGACATGTTTTTAGGTGTTTTTTATGTTTCTTATTGGGGATGCTCTAAGTGTACATATGTTAGAAAATGATGAATGAGGGGTAAATTTTTATAAGTTGAGATCGTTGGAGAAAAGTTTTAAAGTTGAAATTATTATCAGGCAACTGGTGAAACTTAAAATGATTAAAATCCAATAAACTTTTTTTTTTCTGTTTTCTTCACTTTATAATTTTTTTTATGATTTCCTTCCTTCCTTCCATTTTTTACCATAAGTGACTTCTAGATTCCACACTACTATTGTCAACCAATTTTTTATCCAATCTTTGTGGTACGTATGTAAATGAAAATTGATATATTCTATTTGAATATAATTATATTTCTGTTAGATAACTAATTACCGCACCACACCCAACTCCACTATGTACGTACCAAGTAATCATAACTCTCTTCACGGGAACTATGAAATATTCATGATTTGATAACGCAAAATATACTATTTCATTTCTCCAATGTATTTCGAGTCTAAAGCAAAAATATTCAAATTTAAGATTTTCTTAAAGGAAAAAATAACCTCAGTTCAACACCAACGATAAACCAAAAAAAATAATTGAAGAAGTTACATTATTTATGTTAATTTATATATTTAGGAATGATAAATGGGAACTCATATTGTAAAAACCTTAAACACTCACCTAGAACCCAATCAAAACCATTTTCACTATCTTAATTTATTATTAAATTACAACCTAAAAATGAATTTATATGTACAAATTTACTTGTACTTGTATATTAAAAAATTAAACATGTACAAGGTTACAATTTATCCATGTGTAAATTTTTACCATTGTACAATTTTTTTAAGAATATATTTTTTTTAAAGAAGTGATAAAATTATCAAAGAGATAAATCATTACATGATTTACATTAAACATATTTTTTTAACATATAATATTTTTGTTTGGTTTCTCACAAAAGAAGAGAGAGAGAAAAACTTAAATCGTTAATTTTTTTTTATCAATGTTTCAGATGTTTTTTTTCTATTTTTTTAGCGTCTACATACAAATTTATATCTTATATGCCAAAAAATCACCACTAAATTAATTTGTTTATAAGCTCTGTTTAAAAGGAGTAAACCAATGTTCTGTGGTTCAAAAGTCTATTTAACCAAAGTCATAACTACTGTTTTGCAAATGTAGTTATGTTTCAAAACACTATTTTAACTCATCAATGGTTTCAAATATCTATTTGTTAACCATAGTCACCAGATGTACCGACCACTGATTTATATCCTAACATCTATTAATAACAAACAGAGTTTTCAAAGTATAAAACATACATTTTCGAGGTAGATGTTTCATTAATTCATCAAAGAGTTTTCTCAGTGGGGCCCAGTCTCTATGAAAAACAGAGCTTTGCTTTGCACAAATAGAGGCCTGCCACGTCACTTAAAAAGTAACCATTGGCCAAGTGGGCCTCCCTGTTCATTAAACCCTATAAAAACCATTGCCAAACAGAGCTTACATTTGCCAATGTAAAATTCTCAAAATCAAAGCATTTCACAAAGAGATAAACTCCGAAATTGCAATCAACAATCATCGCTTTCATCATCAATCTAAAAGAGTCATCTAGTCAAAAGATTTTCCAAAAGATTCTTTCACAACCATCATTCATGGAACTCGATTTCAAATCTCCACACAACTATCTACCTTATCTTGTCAAACATGGCAAGAATACAGATTTCCACTCCATCATCGACATTCTTACGTCACTAAATACCACACAATTCTCACTGTCAACGCACCAGTTTATCTAGATACCCTCCGAGAGTTTTGGGCAAATGCAGATTTTCTACTCAAAAACAAAAAGCTCTCAACAATCACTTCAAAGATTAAAGGATAACATATCCAGATAACTCCACAATCCATCTCTACAACTTTTAACCTCAATGACATAGCAGGTATGAAAACTTTTTCCAAAAATGATCTTCAAAATGAGTTCATAGAAAGGGGATAAGATGCTCAACTTATGGGAGCAACAATTTTCAAACCCCACTTCCTACGAGAAAGGAAATTCTTTTCCCATACACTTTTAGTTTGCTTGTCTGCCAAAATCACCTCTTTTAATGAAATACCCCTAAAAACTTAGTATTTGGGATATGCTGTTCTGACAAATACAGATTACAAGCTATCACAAACACTGTTTATGGATATGGTGGCAAACATAAAAGCAATCAAAGGCAAACTGCCAAAGCTTTTACTTTATGCCCAAGGCTAATAAGTTTTTACCTCCGAAAGGTTTTGAAACAAGAATTTTTTTTAACAGGGTGAAGCCCTTGAAATGAATAGCCTTTCAAATGAAACTTTCACACGCATGATGGTCACAAAAGGTTAGGAAAATACACCTAAAGAAAATGTTTTGGAAAATCAATCAACAGATGTTACAACATCTGTTGTTGAGCCCACTACTCCTTATGCCCACAGTGACCAACCCACCACTGTGGTACCCACATCAACAATCTCCACACAAACTATCTTCACTCCCATCCCTAAATCCAAAAGAAAACCCTAAAAGAAGGTCACTCTAGAGGTTGAGATGCTAGAAGAACCTGCAGTAACTCAAAAGCAGCAAACGTCTGTTGTTACTTCCTCACAACATATGCAAACATCTCCACCCAGACAAACTCCTCATATATCCTCATAAAAGGATAGTGTTATAAGCATAGAGGAACCTAGTCAAAAGGGAGATGATTCACTTGAACATTTATTCTCAAGCCCCTTTCCCAGGGCTGCTTCTCTTTTCACTATACCACCTACAAAACCAATACTATCCATAATAAAAACATTGCTTGATGCAATTGACCATAGTGACTTGGATAGACCCAGTTCCTTCCAACCACCTATTACTAGGAGCATGCCATAGAAAGTGACTCGGCCAAGTCAAGTCATTGCTAGCCCACAAGTAGAGAAGGGTACACTCCTTGTGTCATAAGTGACACTTGGTGATTTTTCAAGTGAGGCAGCTACTACAACTGTAGAGACAACAGTGGTTACATAGGTAAGACCTCCTTGAAGGCAACAACTGTTGAGTCTACAATAGTACACTCTATTGCAGTTGGATGTCCCTAATACCAAGAAGAAGGGGCACTACCTCTGGTGGAAACTCAAATGATCCTATTCACTTAGGTGATGGGTTAAGATACCAGGAATTGATGGAGAGAGTATCCAAGTTAGAGTCTTCTGTTGATGAAATCAAAGACATGCTAAAGACCTTGGTGCAAAACTCCATAACTCCACCAACCAATGTAGAAGTAGCAAAAGAAATGTGGGTGCATGCACCAATGTACCTTTATCTTCAAAAGCACTCTGCAGATGCCACACATAACATGCAAATGGAGCTGATAAGAAATATGATGGATGCTAGGTACAAACACACTCTAATAGAGATTAAGGTAATTAAAGACCATCTTCTCCAAACAACTGGCACTGTTCCAACTCTCCCCAAATACACCGAGGATGATGCCAAAAAAATGGATAGTGATAGCATGAGAAAGCTCCACCTCTAGTCAAGAAAGCCCAAAAGAAGCCTTATACTTTTGCAGCCAAAAAGGCTAAACAAGAAGCAATTGAAAAAGCAAAGATGAAAGATACAAGAGAAGCTAATGAGATGTTGACTCTGCAGGAGATCATTGAAAGGATAAGAATTCAAGAGAATTAAGGCTCTTCAACAGAGGTCCCTCAAAGCACTGTTTCAACAAAACCAACATCAACCACCTAAACCACTGCCCCATGCTAAAACAACTGTTGGCACTCAAAAAGTGACAACAGATGTTACACCTACACTTCTACCAACTCAAAAGACTCCTACAGATCTTCTTATCAAGAGAAAATTACCCATAAAAATCCCATTACCACAAATAAAAACACCCACACCACAAACCAAATCCAGAAAAGCTAAATTCATCATCCAAGGTGATGATGAAGAAACACCTGAAGCATCACCTATCAAAACCACCACTACCACTACCACAACACATTCCATCACATCGCTTCCATTAATCTTACCATCAACCACCACAGCTACAACCTTCTTCTCACACCCATTGGAATTAGAAATTGTGTCACAAGAGATCAATCCTTCTCTTACACAAAAGATTCGGACCAGCTCACCTTCCCATCTTAGCATGATCTCCCAAAGCCTACAAATGTCAAAGAATATATAGAGACAAAGCTTAAACATGCAAATATGATTGCAGGAGAAAAAAGTAAAGGGAAAGGGGATAAAGAGGCTCAATAAATTCTTTCTGAAGAGTTCACTAGAGTGAACAGATTAGAAGATTTTGCCAGAGATGTCGGTAAAAAGGCTTCACAAAGCCCTGTAAGTGACCCTAATCTCAAAAAAGCAATAAGGGAAGACTACATGGAGTACATAGTGAAGAACAAGCCTTACAAAGCAACAAGAGCTCAATTCTCTAGATGGTCTACATATGGCTTTCTAAAAGAAATTTTGAGGATTAAGAAGTTAAAACTCAATCTTGATATCAAACCCACTCCTCCCAACTAGAGAGCAGGTAAAAAGCCAACTGGAAAGAAGGCTCTTTATTAGATAAAGATTTGTAAAATATTTATATTTATTGTATATCTTTTATATTTGTTAACCTCCTTGTTTATAGGAGAGTTGTTGTAATTCTTTGATTATAAAAGTTTCCTTTCCCTCATTCAATTGATGAGGTTGAAATCATTATTATCTTATATGGTATCAGCCATCTTCTCCCTCCCCTTTCACAAACCCTAATCGCCCCTCTCCCCTTCGTCTTTTTTCTTCTCGCTCCTGGGTTACCTGTCTTTTTCGGCTATGGCGGCTCCTTCTTCTAGTTCTGAATCCCTTTTCTCCATGAACGCCTTCTCTCACATGATGAATATGAAGCTTTCTTCATCCAACTACCTTGTCTGGCGGGAACAGATGCTTCTTGTTCTCGAGTTTCACAAAGTCTCGGCCCAGGTTGATGTTGCTGCTTCTTCTCCTTCGGCTATCATCACCGTTGACGACAAAACCACTCTGAATCCAGAGGCTGCTCTCTGGACTACCAATGATCGAAAGGCCATTCTTCTTATTAAGTTTGACCTCACCGAAGAAGCCACTACTGAAGTGCTCGGTCTCAAAACTGCCAAAGATATTTGGCAAGCACTTGAGCATGTTTATAGTAATGCGTCCGTTGAACGTGTTCACTCACTTCGTGATTCTCTTCGTCTTCTTAAGAAAGGTACGTCTACTGTTACAGAATATTCTCGCCGTTTCAAAGCTTTATGTGACCAGTTAGCAGCCATCGGTCATCTGATTGCCGAGATGGATCGGCTCTACTGCTATCTTTGTGGCCTTGGCGCCTCTTATGAAATTTATTCTACTGCCATATGGACCGCTCGGCCCCCCCTTCCTTTCGGGATCTCGTCGCTCAATCTGAAAGTCATGAACTTTTTATGCAATCTATGCACGGTGGTGAAACACCACCGGTTGCGTTTCAGGCTCAACAGTCGCAAGGTCGCGGCCGTGGCTCTTCAGCCCGTGGGAATTCTGGACGTGGTTACAATAATAATCGAGGTCGTGGTTCTAATTATGGTCAAAATAGACGACCTCCCCATTGTCAGTTATGTCACACCAATGGCCATTATGTGAATGCTTGTCCTCAACTGCTAGATGTGCCTCTCATGCTACCACAGATGAGTCTTTAGCCAAAGCTTTCCATGCAAAGTGTCATGTTACTGATGATTCCCCGGATTCGGGTGCCACTGATTACATGGTTCCACCTTCTGCTTCGGTTCAGAATTCGGCTCCATATAAAGGTAACAATCATGTGCTGTTTGGTGATGGTAAGACTCTTGCTATCTCTCATACCGGGACAGCTAATATAGCCAATTATATTTTGTATTGTTGTTCCTGGTCTCACGAGAAAACTTTTATCTATCAGTAAATTAACCAAGGATCATCCGGTTAATGTCTTATTTTCGGACTCTTATTTTCATATTCAGGATCGGGTAAGCAAGCAGGTACTCGCTGAAGGAACGTGTGTCAATGGTCTATATGTGCTCAAGAATTCTCCACAAGCCCTTGTCGCCACCACTGGAAGATTGATTACAGCCTTCTACGAGTTATGGCATGCTCGCTTAGCACATGTGTCTTTTAGTACTATTTCTTTTTTGAACAAGTTAGGGGTTTTACATGTTACTTCATTGTTACCTAAACCTAAGATTTGCACACCTTGTCAACTTGCAAAAGGACAACGTTTATCCTTTGATTTGAATGTTAAGCGTGCTTCTAATTTTTTGGATTTAGTGCATTGTGATTTGTGGGGTCCTGCACCCATTTGTTCTAACGATGGTTTTCGATACTACGTGGTTTTTATTGATGACTACTCCAGGTTCACATGGTCATATCCCCTAAAAACAAAAAAAACAGGTTTTTACTCTGTCTTACTAGTTTTCTTAACCTGGTTCAAACGAAATGTTCACGTAAGGTAAAGGTCTTCCAGAGTGATGGTGGTACTGAGTTTGTAAATCACACGGTTCGAAAATTTTTCAAAGATAATGGCACTTTTCTTTGGTTTTCGTGTCCTTACACACCTCAACAGAATGGGCGTGCTGAACGAAAACATCGTCACATTGTTGAAACAGGATTGGCAATGCTATTTAATGCTCATATTCCGGCCACATATTGGGTTGACGCATTTACATCAGCTACATATATTATAAATCGCCTGCCAACTCCAGTATTGGGTGACAAGTCTCCCTATCAACTACTCTTTGATGAGCATCCTCAATACTCAAATCTTCGGACTTATGGTTGTCAAGTTTTTCCTTGTATTCGTGATTACACGAAGCACAAGCTTGAGCCACGCAGTATTGCTTATGTCTTTATTGGTTAAAGTGTTCAACACAAAGGATATCGATGCCTTGATCCCTCTACATCAAGAGTATTTATCTCTTGGCATGCGCATTTCAATGAGTCTGTTTTCCCGTTTCAGGGTAGCACTGGCTCCATTGATTTGTCCTCTCTGCCTATCACAAGTTTTACTGAAGAGACTTGCTATTCTCAGCCTATTCATTCTGCTTGTGGCCCGAGCTCACACATGCCAAGCCCACCTACACCAAGTCCACCGGTCCTTCCTATTTTCGAACCATCTGTTCCATCGGCCCAACAAGATACGGACCAACTTTCATTGGACCAAGCTTCCTTGGCCCAATTGTCCTCAGCTGGGTCCTCGGCCGAATCGTCTTCGTCCTTAACTGGGTCCTCGGCCCAACCTTCCTCGGCCCAATCATC
The DNA here is from genome assembly GCA_030545235.1 of Helianthus tuberosus. Lineage (NCBI taxonomy): Eukaryota > Viridiplantae > Streptophyta > Magnoliopsida > Asterales > Asteraceae > Helianthus > Helianthus tuberosus. Next base: position 70,776,174 of record CM060361.1, on the reverse strand, counting down.
TTCAGCTGAGCCCGTTGACGAGTTCACCAACACTGTTCAACCCGATCCCAATGTATCGCAACATGAAGTCTCGGTTTCTTCGTCTTCACCACAATCAGTTCATCCTATGCAAACACGGTCCAAAGAAGGTATTTTTAAGCCCAAGCATCGAGCTAACTTTGCTTCTCTTTCTACTCATGCTCTTCGTGTGGCTTTTGTCTCAGCCAAAGAACCTCGTGGTTTCAAGTTTGCTGCTAAAGACCCTAAGTGGATGGCGGCTATGCACGATGAATTAGAGGCTTTACAGTAAAACCGTACCTGGACTCTTGTTCCTCGTCCAGCATCTACTAATGTTGTGGGTTCTAAATGGGTTTATCGTATCAAGTATCATTCTGATGGTTCCATTGAACGATATAAGGCTCAATTGGTTGCCCAAGGGTTTACTCAGATTCCTGGACTTGATTATTCTTATACCTTCAGTCCTGTTGTTAAGGCTTCCACTATTCGTATTGTTCTATCTTTGGCTGTTCTAAATCATTGGAAGCTATATCTGTTAGATGTTAAAAATGCCTTTCTAAATGGTAATCTGAGTGAAACTGTATTCATGGAGCAACCACCTGGGTTTGCCGATGCTCGCTTTCCCAATCACGTTTGTAAACTCTCTAAATCATTATATGGCCTTAAACAAGTGCCTCGTGCATGGTTTCATCGTTTGAGCCGTTTCTTAATGTCCTACGGTTTCACTTGTAGTCGGGCAGACGCGTCCTTGTTTGTCTTTAGGCAAGGATCGTGCCTTATGTACTTACTCGTTTATGTGGATGATCTTATTCTTAAAGGAAATAATGAAGTTGCTGTCCACTAGTTCATCTCTCGCTTGAATCATGAGTTTGCTGTTGGAACCTGAAGGTTTATTCATGTAGGTTAGCAAAGTTGAAGGGTTGTTTCTATGTTTTGTTTATTTTACATGTTTTGGGCCGATTATGTATGGGTTGGGCTATCTAGTTAGATGTGGTGTGGGTTTAAACTAAAGCCCATGTGTCTAGTATATAAACAAACCTCAACCTATTGGTTGAGGTTGATCACGAGTAACAAAGGCATTAGGGGCGAAATCTAGCTAGGAGTCGAAATCATTGAAGTCTTGTATCAGTCTCTGCTTTGTCTTTGAATGCAAGATTTCGGTTTGTGTTTGATTATTATTCTTGTTTTAATTACTATTGTATGTTCTTGAATCGACTTGTGATTGTTTTCCGCACCTTCACAAGTTAAAGGTTGATATCATTGAAAGATCCTAACGGGTTTTACAATTGGTATCAGAGCCATTGAAGTCTTTCAAGGCTCGGTTTTGATATCATTCAGATTCAAGAACTTATTTTGCTACTGATCCGGTTTATTGCTTGTTTTTGCAGTTAAAAATTGCTGAAATAATCAAACTGTTCTTCATCGAATTGTTGAAAATATTGCTGATTTTGGTTTGTTGATTTCAGAAAAGCTGTTTGCTGAATTTTCGGAAAGTTGGTGGTCAACAGATTCAAAGATTACAATATCTTTGAATTTTTGAAAGTGCTGAAAAATAGGGATTGCGAGTCAACAGATCTTATCTCTTATTTGTTTTGCAGGTTACGACTCGCAACCATCCAGTCTCGGCTCATCCTGCTTTGGTTACGACTCGCAACCGTCCAGTCTCGGCTCATCCTGGTTTAGTTACGACTCGCAAACGTCCGGTCTCGGCTCATCCTGCTTTGGTTACGACTCGCAACCATCACTAGTCTCGACTCATCCTGTTTTGGTTTCGACTCGCAACCAACATCAGTCTCGGCTCGTATTGTTTTGGTTTCGACTCGCAATTGTCTAAGGTTACGACTCGCAACCAGTACCAGTTTTGACTCGCAACCATCACTCAGTCTCCACTCGCAAGGACACTGATCACGGACTTGTGACCTATTGACCTGTTGACTAATTGGACTTAGAATTTAATTAATTAATTAACTGATTAATTAAAATGTCAACAAATAATGTTGATCTGGCCGCACTTAACAAACAACAAGAACTTGACTCAAAGGTTGGAACTACTACACGCATTCCTAGGTTAACCGATGCAAATGACTTTCCAGAATGGAAATGGCGTTTTGAACAGCATGTGAAAGTCAAGGACTCAAAGATATGGAGAAGCATCTTAAGAGGTCCAAGGGAGATTATGACTGACAGTCCTACCAAACCTGGTCTAAAAGTGAAGAAAGCAAAGAGTGAGTATACTGAAGAAGATTTCAGTATAATTGAGGAAGATGATAGAGCACTGTCCTATTTAACCATGGGATTGGGTCCAGATATCGCTATTGGCTTTCGCACTTGCAAATCTGCTAAGGAACTTTGGGAATCGTTGATTGATGTTTACGAAGGGAATGAAGACATGAAGGAAAGCCGAAGGAACTTGCTAAGACAGAACTTCAATAACTTCAATCACATCTATGGGGAGACTGTAGACAATCAGATTCAGAGGTTCGTCAAGTTAGTCACACAAATGCAGATGGAAGAGATTCCTACTTCAAATGCATCAACAAATAGGCAACTTTTAAATGCATTACCTAAAAGCTGGGATCATCATGTGGCTATGATTAAGAAAACAAAAGACCTTGCTAGATGCAGTTTATCTGAGATGATTTCTCATATCAAAGCATGTGAATTGGATGATAAGCAAAGAGAGACCAATCATAAAAACAGTTCGTTAGCTGCTGGATTCACTATTGCACCATCTTCATCAAACAACAATGCAGCCCTTTTGTCTCAAGGAGGTTTTCAGATGTTTAGCAATGCTGCATCTGTTAAAGCGGCTCCTAGTCCAGCAAACATCTACTACTCTGGGTCTTCTGCTCAAGTTGCTCAAGTTGCTCCATCTTTTCCTAATGCTGCTTCTAATGCTACTCCCGCTTCTGCTGTGAATACTACTACCGCAGCTTCCGCTTCCACTGCGAACAATGAGATGATAGCTTTCTTTACTAAACAGTCAAATGAGAGTTTGGATATCGCAGCTTCTGTTATAAACTGCTTAAATGCTTTCGTTGCAGGAAAAATTGATCCTCCAAAATGGTGTAGCGAAGACCTATATCAGATTCATCCTGATGATGTTGAAGAAATGGACATCACTTGGCAGATGGCAATGGCTGCTTTTAGGGCACAAAAGTTTATTAAAAGAACAGGTAAAAATCGATGGGGAACTGCTTGGAATGGTGCTGCCAAAGTGCCTTTTAACTTGCGTTGCTATAACTGTCACGAGGAAGGACACTATGCTCGAAATTGCCCAAAACCACCGATGAATAGAGAACAAACTCCAACACAGCCCGTGACACCTAATAGAGAAAGAGCTCTTGTGACCACTGCTAGTATATCAGATGCTGCTGCTGCTGGAAGCCCTCAACCGCAAGGATTAGCTCAAGCCCTGGTGGTTCAGCCCAACATCAACTTTGATTGGAATTCAGAGATTGAGCGTCTGAACATTTCTGCTCCAGAAAATCAAGCTGCTTCAAGTAACAATATTGCTTTTATGACCTCAAATGATCAAGTATCTGCACAAGAGAAGGAGACTGCAGCTGAGAACTTTGCTTTCATGACTCAGATTCTCTCAGCTCCTGTTAAAGGTCTAACTAAAGAAGAGGTACTTTCTACTTTCTGTACTCCTGAATGTAGAGAAAGAGTTGAAGTTTATAGAATGCACAATGCTGAGCTAATTCAAGATTATCAAGATATAAAAAATAAAAACTTTACTTTATCGAAAAACGAAAAACTTTTCAAAGAAAAGATCGAAGCTTAGCGAAAAGACATCATCAAACTCAAGGATGATGTAAGTGTTAAATCATCTCAACTCTTATACGTTCAGGAAAAACTGTGCATAGTAACTAAGGAGCTGGAAGATATTAGAGACAAATATCAAATTAATGAGCTTAACATTAAAAAATTTGATTCTTCCAGCAAACTAGTTAAAAACTTGTGCGATCAACAGCTTGCTTACAAAGAGAAGAAAGGGCAAGGTTTGGGTTATAATCAGACTCCTCCTCCATATAATAATAATTACACTTATCTGCCAATGACTGAGGAGGAGATGATGAATGAGAGTAGCATGACTTTTGGTTCTAAAACCAACAAGTCGTCTTCAAATGACAGACAAGTTGAAAAACAGAAGTCTACTTCTTTAAATTTTATTTCAAAAGGCTCGATTGATCCTAACGTTTCATCTTCATGTGCAGATGATATTTCTGAAGTAAAGTGTGGAGATGTTCATGGGAGTGAACCAGTCATTGTTTCAAATTTTTCTGAACCTTATTTTGAACCTTACTCTGAACCAACTGAATCTGACATGGCTTTTAGTCGTTCTTTGTTTGCGTCGTTTTCTGCTTATGTTTCGTCTTGTGAGCCTGTTGTTTTGGGCAAAACTGATGATGTTTGTGTTGATGATTTGAACAATAAGTGTGGTGATGATTGTTTTTCAGTTAATGTGAGTGATTCTAATGCTTCTAACGTCTCAGTTAATGAAAATGTTACAGGTGAGGTCCCTCAGGATGCATTCAGTGAAACCACTGAAACGACTTCTCAAGAAAATCAAGAGTATCCTGATTCTTCTTCTGAACCTGTCTCAGTGGGTGTCCCTAATGTTGAATCTAATGGGACCCCATTGGAAACTGTAGTAGAAATTAAACCCGAATTGTCTTCACATGATAAATGCGTTGAGGAAATGCATATTGATGAGACTTCTACTAGTTCAGAAAATGAACCTGAATTAGTTTCACATGACAAATGCATTGATAAAACGCATATTGATGAAACTTCTCCTTGTTCAAATATTGAACCAAAATTAAGTAACAAAGAAAAGGATGTTGATATAAGTGAGAAGTCATTAGAAGAAAAACCTTCAAAATGCTCAGAACAACCACAAGCACAACATGTTCAGAAAAACAAGACGTCAAATCATTCAAAAACAAGCAAATCATGCAAAAGCTTTCAAAATACACACAAATTGAAGCGACAAACCTGTTTTAACTGTGGCATTGCTGGTCACATTGCCAGAAATTGTGGTCAACTCCCAAGGACATCGTACAAGAAAAAGTCTGTGCAAGATCAGAAGGTCATGTTTAACCGATATCGTTGTTCAGAGTCAATGACGACTGAAAAGACCAAGACAATGAAAAACAACTATCGCAAGACTAAACCCTCTGATCAGGATTGGAATGCAGCCAAACGCAAAAATCAAAATCAACAAAATGATTTTCGAAAATCTCATCATAATGCTTTTGGTGGTTACAATTCTAACTGGTCAAATAAGCATTGGAAACCTAAAGCTAAGGCCAAGCAATCCAATTCGTCTTATACATGGCATCGAAACTCTGTCTTTCAAAATACTTCAAAGCTTTTAAATAAAGAAAACCTAGTGTGGCAGAGAGTGACTTATATTGATGCACAAGGAAAACCCAGATCCACTATGGGCTGGGTTCCTAAATCTAACTAATCCCGCTAATCGTGCAGGAACCGCGGTGGAGGACTACCGTGCGCCTCTGGTACATGGATAGTGGTTGTTCCAGGCACATGACAGGAGACTTATCCCAACTGGAAAATGTCAAAGAATTTAATGGCGGATATGTCTCATTTGCGGGAGGAGATTCAGGCAGAATCACGTTGAAAGGAACTGTACGAAACGGCGTTTTAAGCTTCGAAAATGTTAACTATGTTCCAGAACTGAAACACAATCTGTTAAGTATTTCTCAGATTTGTGATCGAGGAAATTCAGTTCACTTTACAAAGAAAGGATGTCATGTTCTTAAACCTGGAATTGTCATTCCAGAAGACTGGTTCTTAATGTCGGCAGAGAGACGAGGAAACGCTTATGTGATTGATATGAACAAGAAACCATGTGAAGAAATTACTTGCCTATTTTCGAAGATTTCAGAACATGATGGTTTACTGTGGCATCGTCGCCTTGGGCATGTGAACATGAAGAATTTGAATCGACTAGCAAAAGGTCAATTGGTACGCGATCTTCCAATAAAAGATTTCATGTTGGTTGAAAGGTGTGTTGCTTGTGCAAAAGGAAAAGCTCATCGAAAACCTCATAAGACAAAACCAGCACCATCGACTAAGGCTGTGCTTGAACTACTTCACATGGATCTTTTTGGTCCAGTGAATGTGTTGAGTATTGGCAAGAAAGCTTATTGTCTTGTAATTGTTGATGATTATTCTCGCTACACCTGGGTATATTTTCTCAGTCACAAGAATGAAACTGCAGTTCTGGTGAAACAATTTATCACTCTGGCTGAAAATCAAGCGAGTACTAAGGTGAAGGTTATTCGATCTGATAATGGGACAGAATTCAAGAACGCTACGTTGGATACATTTTGCACTGACAAGGGAATTGATCGTCAGTATAGTGCACCACGAACTCCTCAACAGAATGGAGTAGCTGAAAGAAGAAATCGTACTCTTATCGAGGCTGCACGAACTATGCTGGCTGACTCGAAGCTTCCTAGTTTCTTTTGGGCCGAAGCTGTTAGCACGGCTTGTTATGTCCAGAATCATGCTTTAGTAAACAAACGACATATGAAAACTCCATATGAGATTCTGGAAGGACATAAACCTTCGGTGTCACACTTTCGCATCTTTGGGTGTCCATGTGTATTACTACTTATGGACTCTAATGGAAAGTTTGAGGTCAAAGGGGACGAATGTTACTTTGTTGGATATGCTAAAGGGTCAGCCTATAGAGTATACAACAAGGTAACTAAGAAGGTCGTCGAGTCGTGCAACATTGAATGGCTTGAGGAAAATGCTACGGACGCTAGAGTTGGACCAGACTGGTTATATGATTATGCTGAATTGTTTAAGTCATTTAACATTTTGTCAAGTGATTTATCAGATGCAGGTGTGTCTGTTCCAAAGCAACCTCTGTCTTTTGTGGATACTGAAGATGAAGAACAGACAGAAGGAAGCGTCAGACATCATACCATTGATCCGCCAGGAATGGTGTTTACGCAACATACTACAAGTCCACAAACGTCCCATCGATCCCCTGAAGGTGCTACAAATAGTGGTTCGGCATCTAATGGTTCCGGAACTGCACTATTTCCTGAACCAATTCCTGAAGATTGCATTATTACCACTCCATTCGTTCATAATACTGCGGCATCTAATGAGGGGGAGTCCAGCAACACAACCACTGAAGACGACACTGTACCTGACCTAGCAATACCAACAAGTGTTCAACGGAATCATCCTATAGAGAATGTGATTGGTCCTGTAAATGCAGGAGTTTTAACCAGGAGCCAATCAGGAATCATCAATACTTGCTTATATTCTTGCTATATTTCTCAAATCGAACCTAAAACTGTTGATATAGCTTTGCAGGAACCAGGCTGGGTAGATGCTATGCATGAAGAGCTGAACCAGTTTGAGAAGCTTGGAGTATGGAAACTTGTCAAGTTGCCTCAAGGAAAGCGTAAACTTGGAACTCGATGGGTTTTTCGAAACAAGCAAGATTCCGCAGGGGTTATTGTTCGAAATAAAGCAAGGTTGGTGGTTCAGGGATTTCGACAAATAGAAGGTCTGGATTATGATGAAGTTTATGCTCCGGTTGCTAGACTTGAGGCCATTCGGATTTTCTTAGCTTACGCGTCATATATGGGTTTCACTGTATATCAGATGGATGTCAAGACAGCGTTTTTATATGGAAAGGTGAAGGAAGAAATCTTTGTTGAGCAGCCACCAGGGTTCGTACATCCAGATCATCCAGAATATGCCTATAAGCTAGACAAGGCATTGTATGGATTGCACCAAGCACCAAGAGCTTGGTATGCTACATTAACTGAACATCTACTGGCTCATGGGTACACACGTGGCACTATAGACCAGACTCTGTTTATCAAGAAAGTGGGCAAGGATCAGATATTAGTTCAAATTTATGTCGATGACATCATTTTCGGATCTACAAGTGAGGAGCTTTGCAAGGAATTTGAGAGAGTTATGAAAAAGAAATTTGAAATGAGTGCTCTTGGAGAAATGACACTGTTTTTGGGTTTACAAGTCAAGCAGAATTCTCAAGGGATTCTTATTCATCAAGGGAAGTATGTGGATGACGTGCTAGCAAAATTTAAGTTTTCGGACGCAAAGCCTGCTGAAACACCAATGGCAGAGAGACCGCTATTGACTGAAGATGAAGAAGGAACTTCTGTGGATCAACGTCAGTATAGGTCTATGATCGGGTCGTTGATGTATCTGACAGCTAGTCGTCCGGATATTATGTTTGCTATCTGCAATTGTGCACGATATCAGGCTAATCCTAAAACTTCTCATCTTATTGCTGTTAAGAGAATCTTTTGGTACCTTAAAGGCCGACCACGGTTTGGTCTGTGGTATCCGAGGGATTCTAATTTTGATCTGTTTGCATTTTCTGACATCAATTTTGGAGGTACTGATAGTGACAGGAAATCTACATCAGCTGGATGCCAGTTTCTGGGTGATAGGCTCATTTCTTGGCAATGCAAGAAACAACAAACGGTGGCGATTTCTACAGCTGAAGCTGAGTATGTTGCTGCTTCTGCATCTTGCTCTCAAGTGGTGTGGATGCAACATCAATTGCAGGATTACGGTTTGACTTATCTCAACACTACTATTTACTGCGATAATGATGCTGCAATACAAATTGTTAGAAATCCTGTTTTTCACTCCAAAACCAAGCACATAGACATAAAAGTTCATTTTATACGAGATTGCTTTGACAGAGGTCTTATTACACTTGAACAAATCGACACAGATGCAAATGCTGCCGATTTGTTCACCAAACCTGTCAGCAGCTCAAAATTCAAAGTGCTTGTGGATTTTCTGAAAATGATCCGCTTTACTGACTGAGCATGTTTTTTGTTTTTTTTTTTTTTGTAAATTTGTTCATAAAGTTTTCTATTCTTAGGTAGTTTTTATTTATGCTCAAATTTAGGGGGAGAAATTTTGAAAAATACAAAAACATTAAAAATAAAAAAAAAATTCAAAAACATTAAAAAAATTGAAAAATACAAAAAGAGGTGTGGCAGGACTGGGAAATGAAATGAATTTTCACATTATGGTCGAGGGCTGACTCATGTAAGACCAGTATCGAAATAGTTTGACTCTAGTATGATGTGTTGGTAGGCTCTATCCTTAAGACTGGAAACATTGGCTGTTTCTGTTCAGAACTAAAATTGTACATGACATCAGGAAAGAAAGTCACTTGGAATTAGCTTATTTCTATTTGAATGTCTGTATGTTGTCCCGATACACACAATTTTGGTCTGACTCTGAAATCTTCTCTGAAAAAGTCGTGTATCTCCTCTGCTGCATCCAGATATATGCTGACCTGGAGGTGCTAGGCAACGTCAGCTTCTGCTGCATCCAGATATATGCTGACCTAGCTGTACGTTGTCGTTCTGTAGATCAATTATACACCCGAAAGAGGCCCTCTAGTGCCCAAAAGAAACCCGTGAAACCTATATCAAATTGAGAAAAACTCATTTGATCTGTATATTATACCATCTCTGCTTAAGATCTATTCTGTTCTTTTCTCAATCTATTCCCAGTTAAGATTTCAGAGATCTGGATTGGACTTGTGAAACATGTGGTAGGGAAGCTACTTGCATGATAGAGTGTGCTGTTATAATTCCGGGATTTGATTAGTATTTGTTTTGAGTGTTCATTGTTAAGATATCAAAACATGATAAATTGAGTTACAGGCAGTTATATGGAAAAGGTCTAGGGAGATGAGTTTAAGGGGACAAATATACTGACAATTGTCTAGATCATCCAGTAGTAGATCAGTGTTGATAAGTGAAGTCAAGCCCGAAACCTTGTGATTTGATCCCTGAGTATCTATGCAAATTTCCTAATTTTATTTTGTAAATAATATTTTATTATTTATTTTTGTTTTTAGGTTTTATTTTGCAAACATTGCTCAAAAGGTTTAGCGGTTATTTTTTATAAAAATTTCAGATTAATGGGTTTATATTAAGGTGAAATTGATAAAGATGTTAAGTCAAGGGCCCAAATCTGTCAAGCCCAATTTGTTAAAGTTGTGACCCAAGAGTTAAAAGCCCATGATGGCCCATGATCAGACTTGTGGTATAAAAGGGTGGTTGCGAGTCGAGACCTCATTTCTCACTCGCAACCAAGCCTTATTCTCTCTCAAAAGCTCCGGTGATCTGTTGAAGATTCCGTTTCATCTCCGGTTACGACTCGTAATCTCCGGTTGCGACTCATTGAAAAAACAAGGTATGATGATGTCATTATTCAAGTTTTGCAGGAATTTATGAATGTTTGAAGCTGCTCCGATGAAGATTTGAAGATTCCGGCTTGCAATCAAGTTTCTCCGATGAAGATTTGAAGATTCCGATGAAGTTCATATGATTGTGTGGTTGCGACTCAACAAGCACAAGGACTCGAGACCAGTGGTTACGAGTCGTGGTTGCGACTCATGATTGCGACTCGAAGTTTGTCAGTTGCGACTCATGATTGCGACTCAACACCAATGGTTTCGACTCAAGATTTGCTAGTTGCGACTCATGGTTGCTAGTTGCGACTCATGGTTGCGACTCGAGTCCTTCTCGAGTAAACAGTAACTGTGTTAAATATTAATCGTTTTGTGCAGAAAAATATTAATAGTAACTGTGTAAATTCTAAGGTTAAAATTTTTAATTAACTTATGGTTTGTGCAGGAAAAATGGACTTGAAATTTATATCTTCACACAATCAAGTCGGATACTTGGCACCTCCACCAGAGAAACATAAGCAGCTATACACGTCATTGATAAAAGGCTTAAATAACTGTCGGATTGTTCATGCTCTTCGTGAGAATCCGATTGTTTATGAAGAGCTTATTCAAGATTTTTGGAAGAGTGCTAAAGTCGAAGTTGTTGAGGGAAAGGGAGCTATAGTTGCTGAAATTCAAGAAAAGAAAGTTATAGTGACTGAGCAGATGATTAGAGAAGCGTTAAGATTTAATGATCAGGAAACAGATCCTATAGAACTTCCAGCTGGAACAGTAGAAGCAATTTTGCCTCGTTTAAGCTACGAAGGAAAGTTTCCTCTCTTGGTAAAGAAGTTTGTACATCCATACTGGCGTCTGTTGCTGCATATGTTCCTTTTGTGCATGACAGAAAATAGAGGGGGAATTGATCAGTTGAATACTACTCAGTCTGCTGCTGTGATTTGTGTAATTACCAATGAGTCGTTCAATTATTCAAGATATATTTTGGAAGCTATGAAGAGAAATGCAATTGGACTTCGAAAGGATAAGTTTCTGATGTATCCGAGATTCTTGCAGATGATTCTGAATGATCGCTATCCAGAATTGAAGAGATCTGGTAATACGTTGGAATTGAAACCAATGGGTCCATCATGTTTTGGTGCACTTACTACAAAGAAGGGTACTGAGAAGAAGTTCGAAGGGTTGATTCCGTTAGAGAAGTTTGGTCAGTTTGCAGAGACAGAAGATGTTAGTGTAACTCCAGTTCTTGTGCAACCTGTTCCAGTACAAAGTGTGCCTGTAAGTGCTATAGTTGCTGAAGAACATGATATTCAGAGAGGTGTTGAGCCTGAGACTGAGTTTTTGATAATTGACTCAGACGATGAAGGCATTGAAATTATGTGTGATTCTGGGGAAGATGAAGAGCTTCCTCCTGAAGCTGAAGTTGATACTGCTGTTTCTGCTGTTTCACCCGTGATTACTGCTGAAAGTTTGGCTTTGTTATTAAAATCTGTAACTGATAAGATGGGAAATCCTCCTTCTGATCTTTCAGTGTCAAGTGAAAAGCCTAGTGAAGACCCAAAGGATTCTGATTCCATGCCATTGAAGCGGAAAAGGAGGGATCCTCGGCTCGGAATGTATGTTGAGCATAGCAAAGATCAACCCGTAATTACTGATGAAGATGATGAAGGTCTTTATGACTTTGAGTTTGAGAAGAATGTCACCGATACCACCACCGCTACTGCGGACATCTTTGATTTTGATGCTGATACTGAAAGAACTGATATGATTATCACTACTGATGATGTTCAGGTTACTAGTATTGATGTTGATACCACTGTTGAGACAACGTTACCTAGTGCTACTGAAGTTGCAGGTTCTTCTAGAGTTGATCTTGATATGCCTAGTAGTTCAAGTGGTAAAAGACCTGAAGAGCCATTTAGAATGCCATTTGATGATGATTCGAGTGATGAAGATGAATTTATTAGCATGAGAGATATGAAGAAAAGAATGATTGTTCTTGAGCAAGATTCAATTCATAAAGATGCAAAGATTATTCAACTTGAAGATACGGTTGTGAAGAAAGATCAACAAATTGAGCAGCTTCAAGGAGATGTTAGTTTATTGTTTAACATGGTGTATGACTTACGTGGAAAGTTGGAGAAGAAATTTGGACAGGAGTTCTCAGATCCAACCGATGTTGAAAACAGGAAAAGGGCTTTTGAAAAGGATGATGCTGAAAGAGGTGCTGCTATGGAACAATACTTTAAAAGAGTTATTGATCCTGTTGCAGACAAAGAGAAGGCTGAAAGAATCAAGAAGAAAAGAGAGTTTGTAGTTATGAAGAATCGGAATCTAAATCCAGACGATGATGATGCTCATGCAACTCATCATTTAATGGATGTTGGTGAAACTCTCTATGATAAGGTTGGAAATCGTTCTGGTGTAGTTAGCTGGGGTTATGATCATGATCGCAAAAGATGGTGGATAAAAAGAAAAGTTGGACCTGTTGAGTGGTACAAATATCAAGGCCAGTTTCAGTCGTTTACTAAAGTGGACTTGACAAACTTGTCTAATGCACCTTATGTAGATGATAAGCCTGGAGGAGTTGGATATATGTTTTTCGAGAGGTTGAAGAGGGAGGTTCATAAGGGCTTTCCTTCAATGCGTACTGCAGAGTCCATTATTAAACCAGCTAAAGGCATTAGAGATCCATATACAAACAAGTGAATGAAGATTGTGCGTTGGCCTGTAACTGATAAAGAGAAGATGATTCCATTGGTGAAAAAGATACCACAGGGTGCTCTGAAGTCCTTACATTTTTGGTCTTATGATGAGCGCTTAGGGCAGGCAGTGATTGTTTGTGATGATGATGTGTGTTTTCGCTTGGTGGATCAGATTGATTTATTGAATGTTGCTCTTGAAGATTTGGAAGTGTTAGCTCGTCATCAAATCAGAGCTACTGAAAAATATGAAGAAATTGCAAAAGCTTGGACTAAAGCAGTTACATCATCTATTCATATTCGTAAAAAGGGTTTCGGTGGTCTTAAGGATCGGTTGCAAGGTGATCGTGAAAGTTAAAGTGTCAAGAACCTGCATGCATAAACCTAGGGGGAGATTGTTGGAACCTGAAGGTTTATTCATGTAGGTTAGCAAAGTTGAAGGGTTGTTTCTATGTTTTGTTTATTTTACATGTTTTGGGCCGATTATGTATGGGTTGGGCTATCTAGTTAGATGTGGTGTGGGTTTAAACTAAAGCCCATGTGTCTAGTATATAAACAAACCTCAACCTATTGGTTGAGGTTGATCACGAGTAACAAAGGCATTAGGGGCGAAATCTAGCTAGGAGTCGAAATCATTGAAGTCTTGTATCAGTCTCTGCTTTGTCTTTGAATGCAAGATTTCGGTTTGTGTTTGATTATTATTCTTGTTTTAATTACTATTGTATGTTCTTGAATCGACTTGTGATTGTTTTCCGCACCTTCACAAGTTAAAGGTTGATATCATTGAAAGATCCTAACGGGTTTTACATTTGCAATTAAAGATTTGGGTGATCTTAATTACTTCTTGGGACTTGTAGTTACTTATACCGACACTGGTTTATTTCTCACTCAATCCAAATAAGCACAGGATATTCTTCAACGAGCTGACTTATTTGATGCCAAACCTGTTAGCACTCCATTGGTGCCTCATGAGTCCTTTACTATTGAAGGCACTCCTTGTACTGATCCTACTACCTATCATTCTCTCGTTGGTGCTTTGCAGTATTTGACGATTACTCGACCTAACTTGTCATACGCTGTTAGTCAGGTGTCCCAGTTTCTTCATGCTCCCACTCTTGATCATCTTCAGGCTGTCAAACGCATTCTCCGTTATGTCAAAGGAACTATTTCCGTTGGTCTTACCTACAGTCGGCCTCATTCCACATCCATTATTGGATATTTTGATGCGGATTGGGCTCGTTGCTTAGATACCAGACGCTCTACGTATGGTTATTCTATCTTCCTTGGTGGAAATTTAGTGTCTTGGAGTGCTAAGAAACAACCAACCATCTCACGCTCTAGTTGTGAATCTGAATATCGGGCCATGGCTAACACTGCTGCTGAACTTGTGTGGATTACGCATCTTTTATGAGAGCTTCACACTTTACCGCCAGATCGTCCTACTTTGCTTTGTGACAACAAAAGTGCTTTATTTATGACTCAGAATTTGGTTTCTCATAAGCGTGCAAAACACATTGACTTGGATTACCACTTTATCAGGGAGCTTGTTAATTCCGGGAAACTTTACACAAAGTTTGTTCCAACCAATCTTCAAGTGGCGGATATTTTCACTAAAAGTCTTCCGCGGCCACAATTTGAGAAGTTTCGTACTATGTTACGTCTTGGTCCGCCACCGTTTCAATTGAATGGGGTATTAGATAAAGATTTGTAAAATATTTATATTTATTGTATATCTTTTATATTTGTTAACCTCCTTGATTATAGGAGAGTTGTTGTAATTCTTTGATTATAAAAGTTCCATTTCCCTCATTCAATTGATGAGGTTGAAATCATTATTATCTTATACTCTTCAGCTAAAAAGAATGAAGGGGGAGATGGTAGCTGGACACTTTGGCTCTCTGCAGTCAATGGCTAGGTGGGATGATCCAAAAATCAAAGAAAATTACAAGAAGCTTAAAGCTTTAAGAGCAAAGAATCCCTTAGTCCCCAAAAGGCCAAATTATAAAGAAATAGACTTTCCTATCATATCTCTGGTTGATCCTTCAGAGCTTCCTACTACAAAGAATATCTCTTCAGCTGTAAAAAGCTGTATAAAAAGGCAAAAAGAGATGTTTACAAAAGACATGAACATGTATAAAGATGAATTAAGAAAGAAAGGGATTAGAAATGAATTGATATATAGGCATCCAGATGCCAAGCTAGAAGATCTGCTTGGTCAAGTCTTAGGAAAGCAAATTCCCTCAACTCATCAAATAACACCTGCCCCAAGAAATCCATCCAACTCCAAAATTCTAAAATAGACGTATGATAGGACAAGCCATGAATTGACAATAGTTAGAGCTAATGGAGAAGTGCAAAAGATTTCAATGAATAGTGTATTTGGGCTTAATGATACAGATCTGCAAGACTTAATAAGTCTTCCACTTGAAAGGGATCCAGATGACTCTCTCTCAATAAAATTTGAGCACCAATTTAAAGTACAAATCGGAGAAAAGTTGATGAGAAATAAAAAATGATCTAATAAACATCTCGGGTCCCAATGCATCTGGGATATCACATGTTGAGTTCATTAATACCGTACAAGCAAATACCCATGAAGATCTAGATATTAACAAAATAGTGGGGCCTGGTATAACAAACCTATCTGGGCTAAATGTTGATAATGGGCCTGTCCAGAAAAACTCTCCTGGGCCAGTAAATCAGACCCAAATGAAGAGAAAAAGGAGTTTCATCTTAAAATTGGAGAATGATGCCCTGAAGCCCAAAGAGAAAGTAACAAAAAATAAAACTATTGACCTCAATATTGAACTATCGGATGAATCTATGTGGAATCCCAGGAAGAAATCAACAAAGCTAAATTTCAAGATACGCAAAAATAGAGGTAAAGGAAAATCTATCTGAATCATTGAGGACTAGTGGGAGGACGAAGGACCGTCGATTGATGATGATTATGATTCAGAATTGGAAGAATTCACTGAATTGGATACAACGCTGTCCCCAAATACGAATCCAGATACGACTGCTGACTCCGCCACTTCTAGGGGCATCGATCCGGAGCTGAAAGAAACTGATATTTTGGGTGCTCGGTTAGGTATCGACTTGGGAGGAAAAAGCGATGCCTTAGAGAATATCATCATTGAAGAACCGATGGATGCTGTGAAAAAATGAATTGGGCATCCCTAAATATTAAAGGAGCAGGGAGTTTTGGGAAAGCAGCACAGGTCAGGGATTTGATTAAAGAACACAGAATATCTTTCCTCACTATACAGGTAACACAGTTGAGAAACATGGCGGAAGGGGTTTTGAGAAGATATTGGGATAGATCCACTATGGATTACGCAAAGGTAGACGCTGATGGAAGATCAGGTGGATTGCTATCAGTATGGAACCCATGTATGTTCAAGAAGACCCTGGAGGTAAAAGATCATATTTTTTTGTTAATAAAGGGGGAATTGGTCGGGGAAGGGACGACCCTTGTGGTCGTTAATGTATATGCGCCAAATGTAAGTATGCAGAGACGACGTGTTTGGGAGAAACTTTTAGAGCTCAAAGAAGCAATTAAAGGGCTATGGATACTAATTGGCGACTTTAATGAGGTACGTGCACCGGAAGATAGACTAAATTCTACTTATTATGCAAACAGTGCTATGCATTTCAATAATTTCATAAGTTCAGCGTGGCTTACGGAGTACCCAATGGTGGGAAGCAAATTTACTTTTATGACATCTGATGGAATGAGATTAAGTAAAATTGATCGAGCACTTGTGTCTGGTGACTTTATGAATAAATGGCCAAATGCATCATTCTGTGCACTAGAAAGAAACATATCGGACCATAGCGCTCTGATTCTGGCCACTGGTAAAACAAATTTCGGACCGATACCTTTTCGCTTCTTCAATAGTTGGCTAACAATGGAAGGGGTAGAGGAGGCAATGATGATAGGTCTAAACTCGGAGGCGGATAATAGATTCAAGGATGTCCTATTAGGCTTAAAGTTCAAAGGTGTGAAAGAAGAGGTGAAGAAATGTGTCACACCCCCAAAATACCACATGCGAAAACCTCGCTAGGCGTGTGACATACCAGGATCTAGCCACCAATCACATTGAACTAATATCAAGATTGAAATAAAGTTTCCATTTATTAAAGTAAAGCACTCATAACGTAATCCAAATTCAACATGTTCAGCGGAAGCGATTAATAAAACATTGTTTAAACGTATCAAAACCCAATGTATAATGAAATCAGAAAACAAGTCATGCATATCCAAGTTGTGCGACCCATGACCACTCCAGCCATCCAGATAGCAAGTTCCTTATCCATAGTACCTAACGACCTGCGAGCATGCAACAAGTGTATCAGACAACGCTGGTGAGTTCATAGTTTACGAAAACGTTGGTTACCAAGTGTTTAGTTTAGTTCATAGATTTTAATGTTGATAATAACTTGAATACAAGACGACTCAAGATTTATTTTGCCCTTTCCACAATGCTCCTATCAAAGCATTGGGCATGACTGAGCCATTAGTTCACACCCGTCCTCTCGGGTACGGGGTGAGGGTGCGAAACCTAGATAGCGCTACCAACTAATACTCCGTTACCTCTCAGGTAACAAACAAGATGGGACTTAAAGGTGATAGGATGAGTGTATTATCCAACATTCTAGATTTTATCCACAAAACGTATTCCTCTTAGGAATACCCATTTGATTTACCCAAAAACCTATCCCTCTCAGGGATACCCAATGACTGTCCCACCCACCGGGACGCATGCTCAAGAGGAATGAACTCACCTTTGGTTTGCTCGGTATGTTAATTTACCCATCCAAGTTGGTCAACCCAAGCCCTACCATGGTTACCAATCAACATCAGTTACATAATTAAACAAGTCACGTATTTTGTACACAGTAACCCACACATTTGTACACAGTTTGCATCTAACCCAAGATCATCGTATATCGTATATCATATATCAAATACTCAGTTCTACACATGTTCACATTCCATGTGACCACATAACACATAACAGATGAATGTCTTAACCACACAAGACAAGTCATATTTCTTATCCTTAGATTGAATTGTTATCATGCATAGCTAATAACCACAAGTATTCAACAACACATGCATGACAACTGACTACTGTTTCACTCGGTGTCTTCTCGGCGAAGTACCCCTATGGCGAAGAATCATTCTTCGCCGGAGACAAGTGTGACGAAGGATCTGGGGAGTTCGTCAGACCCCAGACGACAAAGAATCTATTCTTCGTCAAAGATGGGCACGGCAAAGAACCTAGGAGGTTCGTCCAAGGTCAATCGACGAAGGATTCATTCTTCGTCGGACCATCATCTTCGTCGCCCCTCCTCAACAGTTACAACTTACTTCACATATCAACAGTTAACATTTTTTCAACATAAACAATGGATCAAACGGCAGTTATTCACGTTCATACAACCTTAATCATTAACACATCAACAATTATTCAACCATAGTTTCACGTCATGATCAATCTCATATATACAATCCTATGAACGAAACCCTAGTTTCCATGTTACATATAATTCTAATCGAACAACGATCTTTGAACATACAAATCCTAACTACGAAATCATTGTTCAAATAGCCGATTAACAATGGGACATCATACACACATTTTCCAACATAGTCTTACAAAATCATCACCACACAATACCACATATCAGAATTAATCCATCAATGAGATCAAGACACTAACCGTAATACCGGATTGATTAGATAAATCGAGATGGAAAAAGCTTCGAGACTTCCTACTGCCATCGCGCAGAGAACGAAGAGAGAGAGGATTTAGGGTTTTGGTATTACAGTTACTAATCATGAGGTTATAACATAAAAGGTTGGGCCGAGAACCCCTCTGAGACGAGGCCCTTCTTCGGCGAAAGACCTGCTCGACGAAGATCTATTCTTTGTCGAGGCTAGTGATGGCGAAGAACCACATTCTTCGTCGAGGCTACATGTGGCAAAGAACTTTATATTAAATCTTAATTAAACTATATTTAATTATATTTAACACCACACATATAACCACCAAACATAACACATAACTATCAATCATTCACATAACTACACTCGACACTACATGAATCAAATTGTAAAACAGGGTTATGAAATCAGTGATGTGTATGGGAAAGACCTTGAATTCTCGGATTATCACATCATCCCCAACTTGAAAGAAATTTGGTCACAAAATTTGACAAGTAATCCAAAGCGACAAGGTGTTAAATCAGGATGACTGTGGATTTTCCGCAGGTGCCACATCATCCCCAACTTGAAAGGGAATTTCGTCTCGAAGTTCACCAGTTGCATTAGATTTAGATTGGTCGGTTGGGAATAAGTGCGGGTACTTGAGCTTCATCTGATCCTCGCGTTCCCACATGAACTCTGGTCCAAGTCTTGAGTTCCAACGAACTCTCACGATTGGAATCCGACTATGCATATGAACCTTGACTTCTCGATCCATAATTTCTATTGGTTCTTCAACAAACTGCAATTTGTCATCGATCTTTAGTTCTTAAAGTGGTACCACCAGTGTTTCATCAGACAAACACTTCTTCAGTTGCGAAACATGGAACATATCTTGAACGTTACCCAACTCAGCAGGTAACTCGAGCTTGTACGCCACTTTACCAATACGCTCCAAAACTTTGAATGGCCCAACATAGTGTGGATTAAGCTTGCCGCACTTCACAAAGTACACCACACCCTTCCAGGGTGAGACTTTTAACATAACACGATCGCCTACAGCGAATTTCAAGGGGTTCCTACGCTTGTCGGCGTAGCTTTTCTGACGGTCGTGCGCCGCCGCCATACGATTTCTGATCTGAACAATCTTTTCCGAAGTTTCAAGAACAAGTTCTGGACCTGTGACTTGGCTGTCACCCACCTCAGCCCAAAAAAGAGGAGAACGACATTTCCGGCCATACAATGCTTCAAACGGATCTGGCAGCATGTCTTCAAGTGTTTGGATGGTTTGTTCACTTTGACCATCCGTCTGTGGGTGATACGCAGTGCTCATGTCAAGGCGTGAGCCGAACGATTTATGCATTGATTGCCACAAATCAGGTATGAAACGCGGATCACGATCAGAGATAATAGAGTTTGGCACCCCGTGCCTTGAAACCACTTCCTTCAAAAAAAACAGCAGCGGGTTGAGAGAACTTATCCGTTTCCTTGATCGCAAGGAAGTGCGCGGATTTCGTGAGGCGGTCAACGATCACCCAGATGGTATCGTTTTCGTTTTGTGTTCTTGGTAGACCAGTGACGAAGTCCATAGCAATTTGCTCCCATTTCCACACAGGTATTTCTGGTTGCTGAAGCAGGCCTGAGGATTTCTGATACTCTACCTTGACTTTCGCACAAGTCAAACACATACTCACATACGTCGCGATGTTAGCTTTCATCTTCGGCCACCAATACAGGAGTTTGAGGTCCTGGTACATCTTATCCGAACCTGGGTGAACATAGTATCGAGACTTGTGTGCTTCGTCCATCACAAGCTCCCTAAGATTTTCAAACAAAGGAACCTATATCCGTTCCATAAAATAATATATGCCGTCAGATCTTTCCATAAGTCGTTTCTCCATGCCCCGCAAATACTCAGCTTTAAGATTTTCTTCCTTCAACACTTCTGTCAGAGCCGAACGGATCTGATCAGGAAGATTTGAGTGAATAGTGAGCTGTAAGGCTCGCACACGCTTAGGTTTCGTCTCCTTACGGCTAAGGGCATCAGCTACAACGTTAGCTTTACCTGGGTGATACTTGATTGCACAGTCGTAGTCATTTAAGAGTTCTACCTAGCGATCCTGTGATCAGTATAGATAGT
Source organism: Helianthus tuberosus (assembly GCA_030545235.1). Classification (NCBI taxonomy): domain Eukaryota; kingdom Viridiplantae; phylum Streptophyta; class Magnoliopsida; order Asterales; family Asteraceae; genus Helianthus; species Helianthus tuberosus. The sequence goes on along the minus strand of CM060361.1, from coordinate 70,755,373 downwards.
GCATTTGGTACCGTACAAATAATGCCTCCAGATTTTTAATGCGAAAACCACGACCCCCAACTCCAAGTCGTGGGTCGTGTAATTCTTCTCGTGAACCTTCAACTGTCTAGAAGCATAAGCTATCACCTTCTCGCGTTGCATCAACACGCAACCAAGACCTTGAATAGAAGCATCACAATATACCACAAAATCTTTGGTACCTTCAGGTAATGACAAGATTGATGCACTGCAGAGTCTTTGTTTCAAAAGTTGGAAAGCATCTTCCTGCTTCGTTCCCCAAGAGTATATCACACCTTTCTGTATCAACAAGGTAAGAGGTTGAGCGATCTTCGAGAAGTCTTTAATAAATCTTCGATAGTACCTAGCGAGACCAAGAAATTGCCGCACCTCAGAAGGACTCTTTGGTGCTGCCCAATTTCAGATAGCGTTAATCTTAGCAGGATCCACGTGTATCCCTGATTCATTAACAATGTGGCCAAGGAAGTGCACTTCTCGTATCCAGAAGTCACACTTGGAAAATTTCGCGTAGAGTTGCTCCTTCCTCAAAAGCTCCAAGATAAGACGTAAGTATCGCTCATGGTCCTCCTTGCTCTTTGAGTAGATCAAGATGTCATCGATAAACACAATGACAAAATCATCGAGATACGGTTTGCACATGCGGTTCATAAGATCCATGAAAACTGCTGGTGCATTTGTCAACCCGAATGGCAAAACCAAAAACTCATAATGGCCATACCGTGTTCGAAAAGTTGTTTTTGGAACATCCTCTTCTCGGACTCTCACCTGATGATAAGCCGATCTTAAGTCGATCTTCGAGTAGAAACTTGACCCTTGCAACTGGTCAAACAAATCGTCAATACGCGGTAAGGAAAGTGGTTCTTAACTGTCACCTTGTTGAGTTCTTGATAATCTATACACATACGGAAGGACCCGTCTTTCTTATTCACAAACAGTACTGGGGCTCCCCAAGGCGAAGAACTGGGTCGGATAAAACCTCTATCCAACAGTTCTTGGAGTTGATTTGACAGCTCTTGCAACTCTCCTGGTGCAAGACGATAAGGAGCACGGGCAATCGGGGCTGCTCATGGTGTAAGGTCAATCTGAAATTCCACCTGACGATGTGGAGGTAAACCAGGAAGCTCTTCAGGAAACACATCAGAAAACTCGCGAGCAACTGGAAGGTCTTCAATCTTACTTCCTTCAGGGTGAGTATCAGTAACAAGAGCTAGAATAGCAGGGTAGCCCTTTCGTAGACACTTCTGGACTTTCACGGCTGAGATGATGCCAACCATTGTACCACTACGATAACCTTGGATCGACAAAGATTATCCACTGGGGAGAGGGATACGCACGATTTTCTCTTTACAGAGAATTTCCGCTTGGTGCTTAGACAACCAATCCATGCCAACGACCACATCAAAACTTCCAAGAGTAACGGGGAGTAGGTCAATATCGAACACTTGACCCATAAGATCAAGTTTACAGCTAAAAAGAACATGTGAAGCTTCAATCGATTGGCCATCAGCTAATTCCACTACGTGTTTAGTTACAAGAGGCGTAGGAGTTAACCCTAGCTGACGACTGAACCCCAAAGACACATAACTCCAATCGGCACCAGAGTCGAATAAAACAGAAGTAAATAGATTGTTCACAGAAAACGTACCGGTCACCACATTGCCGTCATTCCTAGCCTCCCCAGCACCAATAGTAAACACTCTACCACGCGCACCGTTCCCACCGTTGTTCCCGTTGTTGTTATTCCCAGCATTTTGATTCAGTTGAGGGCAATCCCGCCTGAAGTGACCCTCGTCTCCATACTAAAAACACCCCTTAAGATTATCCTGATTCTACTAAGGCTTCTGCCTCTCCTGTTGCTGTGGTTGTTGTTGCTGTGAGGGTTGCTGCTTGACGTGATGTCGCAATCACAATCAAATTTAATCCAAATACAACTAAATAGATAGCGGTAAGTGGGTATCGAACACATGGAGTTTGTGGAAAATGTGTTATTTGATAGAGTATCTAACTTGACTAAAACTACACTAATTGCAATAAAAGTAAATTTCAAGAGTTGGTTTGATTGAATTGGTTTTTTTTTTAAACTAAGATTACTAATTAATTTGCGAAATGAGAATTGAGTTTGTAACAATGTAGAGACAAATGACTATCTTAAGTTTCCGGTTTGCTTCGACATTTGTGTTATCATTCAACTAGAAAGAATCACATAGACATGATTCATGTATGATTACTTGTTGTGATAAAAGGGAACTAAGTACTCGGATTCCTAGAACGCGAGGTTGTTACCCGATGACCAATTAATCAATACCCAATCCTAATTCTACCTATGATATCTCGATTGCCAACGGCACCAAGAACGTATAGTTTCGAACAAGATTAGCACACTAATTAACAATTTACAAGTAAGCAATCACACACCATAACAAACAAATCATAAAGAAGAGTTCATTATTCTAGAAATATAAAATCAAAACACAAAGTCTTACAAAACCTTCAACCCAAGATAATCATCAAAAGTTTAGCCACACATAGCCTTGACAATCATCTTCACAATTAGTTTAATGTTCATAAAGATCAAAACACATAAAAGTAATAATTAGACAAGTGTTCTTCTCCAAAAAGTCTCCAAAAGTTGCCCAATTTCGAGTCCCCAAGCAGGTGTAACCGAAAACCAATCATAAGATCCCATAAATCCTCATGAAATGGCCAATAAATGTGTAAGTTACATTTTGAGATCAGTCGGAGGCGTAACCTACGGGTCCCAGCCGTAGGTTACGGCTATCAGCAGCTCCAAGGTCAACATAGGGTGCCGTAACCTACGGCTGAGGGCCGTAGGTTACGGCTCTGAATGTTCTTTACGGCATGAACCTTCTGTTTTACGGCAGTGCACTTGTGGATCATTGATGGCCGTAACCTACGGCCCCTAGCCGTAGGTTACGGCGCTGAGTGGGCTTTTTCCTTCGTTTCTCCCTCAAAACTTGTTTTCTTCATCTCTTAATGATGCCATCTTCCCACATCCATCCAAGCTTCCTAAATCCTGCACTTTGAGCGCCTTAACACCTGCAACATCAAATCTCTCGTAGTTACTAAGTTCAAACAATAAACCGAATAAAGTATGAGATGTATGTATTTTTAGCTTGTTTAAGGGTTGTCCTACGGACCACCCGTCAAATCCCCACACTTACCCGTTGCTTGTCCCAAGCAACCCATTCGAAAACCATTCTCAACCACAAACAACTAATCACACAAACCCAAGCTAAAATGTGCCGACCTTTTACTAACTTTCAATCGTACCACAAGACACACCCCTCACAAGAACCTCTCGATGACAAGAATCACTAGCATGTAATGCAAAACCACTCAATGCGTGTGTGTGTGTGCGACAATAAGCTTGTATATGAATCAAGTTTCCTCCTAACAAATGTCTAGCATGCTTATGAATCAAAGGGACTTACGGGTTGTAACGGGGCTAAATGCAAAGGTAGGGAATGGTGGAATACACATGAAGGAGCTAATTGATTCGACCCGGTTTTATTTTCACTACTAAACAAAGCAACATCAACTATATACAAGACATCTTCAACTAAATTCTTCTTTTCTTTTTCTTTTTTTTCTTTTTTTTTGTATTTTTCTCAAATTTTTTTTCTTTTGTTTTCTTTTTCTTTTTTTTTAACATAAACTCAACAATATATACAAGAACATCAACACTAACAACTAAATTCCTAAACCGAGTCGTCTCAATAGGTATAGTTTTGTAAGAAGTAGGTTTGGGTTGCAACTGAATGGTTTAAGGCTCAAACATGGCTTTCTAAAGACCAAACCCCCCACCCCTCGCAATACCAAGCTCATATTTGTAACGAATGAGGTCCAACCCACCAATCCCGCACTCTCACACATCTAGACGAGGCTTCCTAAAAGTCCCCTATCATTTTCAAAAGCATACTAACTCTAGGATTTAACAAGAATTCGTACACAAGTTCTATTAACACAATACACACACCGCCACTCAAACCAAAGAAATAATCTCTATTAATCATGTGTGTGGCCCAAAACTCACCAAGAAATGACAAGAAAGGGTGTTGGTGTGTCATAAGGCACAATATCAAGTTTTCAAATTTTGACAATTTTCGCTTGAATTTACAAAAAATTTTAAAAACCTCAAAATCCCCACACTTGGGATACATTGACCCCAATGTATGGTTTTGAGAGGATTTGATCACGTAACTCTTTAACGCCAACCACAAGCTTGTACACTCAAACCACAAATTTCTTTTTGTATTTTTTTTATATTTTTTTAAACAAAATCAAACAAACTAACTACCAATATTTCAAAGCTAAAGAACACAACAAGACTAAGGAAATAGTACATTGACCTGGTGAAGTTTGCCACAACAGATGTTGTAGATAATCCGACTTCCTATCACCACTTTCACCCAAATATCCGTACATCTTCCCCACACTTGAATGTCGCCATGGCCCTGAAACATAGAAAGATAAAAATAGCAAGATCAATATAAAACCCCGGGTTGCCTCCCGAGCAGCGCTAAGTTTTGAGTCTTCAGCCAGACCGTGCCACCCCCATTTAAGGTGGCTCAAAGAAGCGGTTCCTGCCATCTCCATCACTTCCTTGTGCCATTGAGCAAAATGCATCCATCTTGTTTTGACTCGGTGGGTAATCAAATACGCTCTTGCTTGAACCCATATGCTTTTCTTCATGATCCGGTGGGTGATTTCTTCTCATTCTTTGGAACACCTTTTCACTAAACCCGCTATCATCCGCCTCAACAAACTCGTAACTAATCATCTTTGTCTGAACATTAAATGACAACTTATGGTTCTTTTCGGTCATGTTAATGATTCCTTCTCTACAATCAATTTGAGCATTTGCCGTATAGAGAAACGGTCGACCCAAAATCACCCTTTGTTGTGACGCCATCGTGGTAGTAGCATAATCTAAAACCAGAAAATCCACTGGGTATTCGAATTCTCCCAACCGAATCATAACATTCTTAACCATTCCCCGTGGACGCCTCCAACTTTCATCCGCCAAGCTCACCATGGTGTCTATATCTTCAAGCGGACCAAAGTCGTACATATTGTATAGATCGCCTGGTAGCACACTCATGCTTGCCCCGTAGTCCAACAATGCATGAGGGATTTTTAATTTTCCCACACGAAAAGGCACAATTGGTGCTCCATGCTCTCTGTTCGTTTTAACCTCGGCATCCTTTTCCAAACCTGCATTCACTTGACAAGAAGATGTTAAAAATGTTTCATTGCATTCTCTATTAGGAACGGTACTTACCACATTGATGTTAACACTTTTAATGTTTTTGGGATTTGTCACCGTGTCACTTGGTAGCTGGCCTTTTGCTTTCTTCAAAATTGCCACTTCACTCGCAAGTTGACCCATTTGAGTAGTCAGAGTTTGAATAGCTTTATCACGGGCCTCGTCCTTTTGCATCCGAACTTCATCACGTTGATTCATTCGTTGCATTTCTACTTGCATCGCCTTCAACATTTCCATTACTTCGTTTCCACCCGAAGAGCTTTGACCCGTTTGATATTGCCTTTGAAATCCTTGGTTTCCTTGGAAATTCGGGTTAACTTGATTTGAACGGTTCCCATACCGAAAGTTTGGGTGGTTCCTCAACCCGGGGTGGTAAGTGTTAGAATTCATATTGTTGTAATTTCTACCACCCCCTCATTGACCTTGCACAACATGCACCTCTTCGTATTGCCCATCCACCATTCCTTGGCAATTTTCAGTCGCATGACCTATTTCATTACACAATGCACAAACATCATAAATTTGATTAGTAGTTTGAACATTACCATCGTCAACTGCATGAACTTTCGATCTCGTGACAGCCGGTCGTGCTCTCCTTGATGCTTGAGCTTTGCTCTTTGAGGTAATGGCCATTTGTTCCAAGAACTCCCAATCCTCATCTTCATAATTTGTGCCAAAAGTCCCATTTGTGATGGACATTAGATCACGTGCATCCTCGGCACACAACCCTTCATGAAAGGTGTTCATCAACTCCCAAAGCTCAATCCCATGGTGTGGACAATTTTTAATCATCATGTTTAAGCGCTCGAAGGCTTCATGGAACATTTCGCCTTGTTGTTGTAGGAAACTTCTCAACCCTTTCCTAGCACCATTTGTCTTTTGGGCGGTATAAAATTCGTCTAAGAAAGTTTGTTGCATTTCCCCCCAAGTGTAAATAGATGCCGAAGGCAAAGTGTAGAACCACTTCTTTGCCTTATCTTCCAAAGAGAATTGAAATAAGACCAACTTCACATCATCGGCCGAAAAACCTTGACTCCCAAGAGTGTTGCAAATCGAGTCATAGGCCTCTAAATGAAAATAAGACTCTTCTATTGCTAGACCTTTATACTTTGGAAAACTTTGTAACGAGTTGGTTCGAACTTCGAATGTCCTCCCTTGGTCATTGTGAGGAATAACTACCGGTGAAGGATTATGAGTAATCACTGGCCTGAAATGCGCTTCAATACCTCTTGCATGATCTCTAAGATGCCTTCTTGGTACACCCACACGACCCCTTGGACGCATAGGACCCATTGGTCTTGGCATACACCCTTGTGGTGCCAATGGTTGTTGAAATTGTTGTTGCGGCATCGGTGGGTGTTGAATAGGCCTTTGAAATTGTTGTTGAACATTCGGCGGACGAACTTGATGCAATGGTATGGGACGTTGCATTGGTGGCCCTTGTGGCCTTGGTCTAATGTGTTGTGGTATGAGTTGTTGTTGTTGTGGCACTCCACCAACATTTAACATTCCTTGAGATTGACCTTGCACATAAGCAAACTCCCCTTGATCACCATCACCCCCATAAGCATAAGCATACCCATCTTCATCATAACCCTCAAAATCCTCATATCCTTCCTCATATCCATCACCCCCTATACCCGAAGTTTGCCCAAATGGAATGGTCGAGTATTGAAAACCCGACTGGTTTGATGGTCTAAATGTAGAGGTAGTATGGACAACAGTTGAACCTTGTGGTGCTGTATAGGTTGAAGATGATTGCCCTGAATCTGGGAAGAAATGAGTGAGTGGTGGAATCGTAGTTGAAGGGCTAAAGGAAAGACTAGGTTCAACTTGAGTAGTAATCGGTTGTGTGGTGTTGGTTGGTGTAGTATCATGAAGTGGAGTAGGCATTGTAGTGATGTTTGGAATAGTGGTGTTTGGTGAAGGTTGAGTAGATGATGGTATGAATGGTGGTATGAGTTCACCCGTAGTGAGTGGTGGTTGTGGTGGATCCATATATCGAATTGGTGTGATTGGTGTAGTTGGTGTTGTTGGTGAACCACTGATTCTGTTCTCTCTTAACAAAATTATGTTTCCTCTTAACGTTCGCTCAATTTTCGGATCAAATGCCAAAGGTGATAGCTTTTGAGAGCTCCTAGTACGCATGCACTTGTCAATACCTGCACACTAACACACCCAGCGTAAACCAGAAAAATAACAAACTTAAAAAGAAATAAAATAACACACGTTGCGCACTACTCCCCGACAACGACGCCAAAATTTGACGTGATGTCGCAGTCACAATCAAATTTAATCCAAATACAACTAAATAGATAGCGGTAAGTGGGTATCGAACACAGGGAGTTTGTGGAAAATGTGTTATTTGATAGAGTATCTAACTTGACTAAAACTACACTAATTGCAATAAAATTAAATTTCAAGAGTTGGTTTGATTGAATTGGTTTTTTTTTAAACTAAGATTACTAACTAATTTGCGAAATGAGAATTGAGTTTGTAACAATGTCGAGACAAATGACTATCTTAAGTTTCCGGTTTGCTTCGACATTTGTGCTATCATTCAACTAGAAAGAATCACATAGACATGATTCATGTATGATTACTTGTTGTGATAAAAGGGAACTAAGTACTCGGATTCCTAGAACGCGAGGTTGTTACCCGATGACCAATTAATCAATACCCAATCCTAATTCTACCTATGATATATCGATTGCCAACGGCACCAAGAACGTATAGTTTCAAACAAGATTAGCACACTAATTAACAATTTACAAGTAAGCAATCACACACCATAACAAACAAATCATAAAGAAGAGTTCATTATTCTAGAAATATAAAATCAAAACACAAAGTCTTACACAAACCTTCAACCCAAGATAATCATCAAAAGTTTAGCCACACATAGCCTTGACAATCATCTTCACAATTAGTTTAATGTTCATAAAGATCAAAACACATAAAACTAATGATTAGACAAGTGTTCTTCTCCAAAAAGTCTCCAAAAGTTGCCCAATTTCGAGTCCCCAAGCAGGTGTAACCGAAAACCAATCATAAGATCCCATAAATCCTCATGAAATGGCCAATAAATGTGTAAGTTACATTTTGAGATCAGTCGGAGGCGTAACCTACGGCTCCCAGCCGTAGGTTACGGCTGTCAGCAGCTCCAAGGTCAACATAGGGTGCCGTAACCTACGGCTGAGGGCCGTAGGTTACGGCTCTGAATGTTCTTTACGGCATGAACCTTCTGTTTTACGGCAGTGCACTTGTGGATCATTGATGGCCGTAACCTACGGCCCCTAGCCGTAGGTTACGGCGCTGAGTGGGCTTTTTCCTTCGTTTCTCCCTCAAAACTTGTTTTCTTCATCTCTTAATGATGCCATCTTCCCACATCCATCCAAGCTTCCTAAATCCTGCACTTTGAGCGCCTTAACACCTGCAACATCAAATCTCTCGTAGTTACTAAGTTCAATCAATAAACCGAATAAAGTATGAGATGTATGTATTTTTAGCTTGTTTAAGGGTTGTCCTACGGACCACCCGTCACTGCTCCTGCTGCCTTAGGAGTGAGACCCTACAGTCTCTAGCCATGTGGCCCACCTTCTTGCCCCTGTGACAGACTCAGGTGCATGGCCCACGATGATGAAAGTTGCATTTGTTACATTTAGGCTGCTTTCCTACGTATGAGCCCTGATTCGAATTATTGCTCTGATTCTGATTCACAGAAGATGACTGGCTAAAACTGTGGTTGACACTGTTATCTGGCTTCTTCTGTGACTAATTCGAGTTGGACACCTTTTCCACGTCATTCCATTTGCGCTTGCTATCTGTGGCAGGAGTAGTAGCTGGAGCGGTAGTAGCAGTAGTAGAAACACGCGGTGGTAGCGAGCCACGCTCCACCTCCTGATCTGTTATCTTGTGAGCTAAGCGGATGATCTGAGCTAAGTTGTTGAGGTTCACTGCAGTAACCAAGCCCTTAACATGTGGGGCTAATCCCTTGATGTACAGTTCGATTCTTCGGTGTGGAGGTCGTGATAAGTTTGGGCACATATTAGCTAATTCATGAGACCGTTTCGTGTATGCCTCAATCTCAGACCCCACCATTTTCAGATCATAATACTCGTTCTCCAGCTTCTGCACTTCATCACGAGGACAGTACTCTTCACGCATCAGCTCCTTAAAATAGTCCCAAGTAGTCGCATTCGCCATCTCAATACCCAACATATGGACCTGGGCATTCCACCATGTCAAGGCACCATCCTCGAGTGTGCCTGAAGCATACTTCACTCTGTCCCCCGCAGGACAGTTACACATCGCGAACACAGATTCTGCCTTCTCAAACCAATGCAGTAGCCCCACAGCCCCTTCAGTCCCACTGAACGTCTGTGGCCTACAATCCATGAACGTCTTAAATGTACAAGCAGGCGGATTGTTTTTATTCAGATTCGCTTGCTGACCTAAAGACGAAAGAAAATACAATACACGGGTATGAGTTGTGTACGCGACACAAGAATATAGGGTAATTGGCACATATTGTACCAGCTTGATAGGCTGCCAAAGCCTCAGCCACACGTGTGTTAATTAAGTTTGTCTATTCGGCCTGAGTCATCGCAACGTGACCACGCCCATGGCCTCGTCCACTCATGATTCTATATAAGAAAAGGGAAAAGGTTAAGAGTCGAGGTAAGGTAGGAGTCAAACCTCACAATGACTTCTACAGACTACTATGTTTACTTCAGACAACAGAGCGGAACCCCTTTCACACTCATTAGGCCTCACTGGGACTCACATGCACCCCACATTATTATTATGTGTGCACCCATAATAATAATGCAATTTGCATGTTTATCTCAGCTCTTCCCAACATATGCTAAAAGGTTCCTTAAGATCTCGCAACAAGACAAAACACCACAAACATAAACCACGAAAATCTAACGGGATATCGCACTGTGACTCTATCAATCACATAAGTCAGGTAAATACACATGAATTCAGTCTGAAATGCTAAGTGTGTGCAATCGCATGCAACATCATACATAAGTGTATACTAGATATACTAGGCAATAAATAAACGAGAGACGAACCTTGCAATCTGGTGCTGAGTGTCATGGTCGATTTCAAAGCTGTTCGGTTATAGTTTGGTTTTATAAAAAACATTTTAAAACGTAGTTCACTATAACCAGAGGCTCTGATACCAAACTGTCACACCCCCAAAATTCCACATGCGAAAACCTCGCTAGGCGTGTGACATACCAGGATCTAGCCACCAATCACATTGAACTAATATCAAGATTGAAATAAAGTTTCCATTTATTAAAGTAAAGCACTCATAACGTAATCCAAATTCAACATGTTCAGCGGAAGCGATTAATAAAACATTGTTCAAACGTATCAAAACCCAATGTATAATGAAATCAGAAAACATGTCATGCATATCCAAGCTGTGCAACCCATGACCACTCCAGCCATCCAGACAGCAAGTTCCTTATCCATAGTACCTAACGACCTGCGAGCATGCAACAAGTGTATCAGACAACGCTGGTGAGTTCACAGTTTTACGAAAATGTTGGTTACCAAGTGTTTAGTTTAGTTCATTGATTTTAATGTTGATAATAACTCGAATACAAGACGGCTCCAGATTTATTTTGCCCATTCCCAAATGCTCATATCAAAGCATTGGGCATGACTGAGCCATTAGTTCACACCCGTCCTCTCAGGTACGGGGTGAGGGTGCCAAACTTAGATAGCGCTACCAACTAATACCCTGTTACCTCTCAGGTAACAAACAAGATGGGACTTAAAGGTGATAGGATGAGTGTATTATCCAACATTCCAGATTTTACCCACAAGATGTATTCCTCTCAGGAATACCCATTTGATTTACCCAAAAACCTATCCCTCTCAGGGATACCCAATGACTGTCCCACCCACCGGGACGCATGCTCAAGAGGAATGAACTCACCTTTGGTTTGCTCGGTATGTTAATTTACCCATCCAAGTTGGTCAACCCAAGCCCTACCACGGATACCAATCAACATCAGTTACATAATCAAACAAGTCACGTATTTTGTACACAGTAAGCCACGCATTTGTACGCAGTTTGCATCTAACCCAAGATCACCGTATATCATATATCAAATACACAGTTCTACACATGTTCACATTCCATGTGACCACATAACACATAACAGATGAATGTCTTAACCACACAAGACAAGTCAGATTTCTTATCCTTAGATTGAATTGTTATCATGCATAGCTAATAACCACAAGTATTCAACAACACATGCATCACAACTGACTACTGTTGCACTTTTTCAATATAAATAGTGGATCAAACGGCAGTTATTCACGTTCATACAACCTTAATCATTAACACATCAACAATTATTCAACCATAGTTTCACGTCATGATCAATCGCATATTCTAAACGTACAATCCTATGAACGAAACCCTAGTTTCCATGTTACATATAATTCTAATCGAACAACGATCTTTGAACATACAAATCCTAACTACGAAATCATTGTTCAAATAGCCGATTAACAATGGGACATCATACACACACGATCCAACATAGTCTTACAAAATCATCACCACATAATACCACATATCAGAATTAATCCATCAACGAGATCAAGACACTAACCGTAATACCGGATTGATTAGATAAATCGAGATGGAAAAAGGTTCGAGACTTCCTACTGTCGTCGCGCAGAGAACGAAGAGAGAGAGGATTTAGGGTTTTGGTATTACAGTTACTAATCATGAGGTTATAATATAAAAGGTTGGGCAGCGAAACCCTCTAGGCCGAGGCCCTTCTTTGGCGAAACACCTGCTCGACGAAGATCTATTCTTCGTCAAGGCTAGTGATGGCGAAGAACCACATTCTTCGTAGAGGCTACATCTGGCGAAGAACTTTATATTAAATCTTAATTAAACTATATTTAATTATATTTAACACCACACATATAACCACCAAACATAACACATAACTATCAATCATTCACATAACTACACTCGACACCACATGAATCAAATTGTAAAACAGGGTTATGAAATCAGTGATGTGTTTGGGAAAGACCTTGAATTCTCGGATTGTCACAAAATGGAGACAAAAGGTAAAGGAGAATGAACTAATGGAATACAAAGAAGCCTTAGAATGTCTAAACATGTTAGATTTAGAAGCCGAGCAGAGAGCACTTACCAACGGGGAAATCGAAAAATGGCGAGTAAGCAAAACAAGGGTCAGAAAATTGTTGTGGTTGAGAGCCAAAGACATACAACAGAAATCTCGTGTTTCATGGCTAGCGGAGGGGGACGAAAATACAAGGTATTTTCACTCTGTGGTTAACTGCAATATAGCCAGAAACAAACTTAACGGCTTATGGATCGAGGGCATCTGGGTTATGGACCCAAAGGATATAAAAAAGCATATTCAAACGACCATGAGGAAAAAGTTTGTTGAACCGAAAGAAAAGCGTCCTCGGATATCGGCCGAGGGTTTTACCAGACTGACTGATACTAAAGTTGAAAATCTGGTGAGACCGTTTACAAAAGACGAGATTAAATGCGCTGTGCGGGAATGCGGGTCGGACAAAGCTCCCGGTCCGGACGGTATAACTTTCTCCTTCATAAAGAAATACTGGGATAATTTGGAAGGGTGCGTTTTTGACATGTTGACTCAATTTCATAGACATGGATTGATACAACAGTCATGTAGTGCTTCCTCCATCGCCTTAATTCCAAAGAACGCTGACCCGGTAACCATTTCGGATTTTATACCAATATCACTTATCAGCAGCATAAATAAGATTATTTCGAAAGTTTTTGCAAATCGTATGAAAGTGGTTCTCAACGATGTAATTTCGGATGTTTAGTATGCCTTTTTTGCAGGCCGAAATATCATCGACGGGCCACTAATAATGAACGAACTCGTTAGTTGGGCGAAAAAGGCAAAAAGACAAGTGTTCATTTTCAAAGCTGACATCGAAAAGGCGTATGACACGCTATGCTGGAAGTTCCTAATTACTCTATTAACACACATGGGGTTTCCCTCAAAATGGAAAACATGAGTAATGGGAATATTATTTTCCGGCAAAGCCTCGGTACTAGTAAACGGGTAGCCAACGGGTGAGTTTCAATACAAGAGAGGCCTGAGACAAGGAGACCCACTTTCGCCATTCTTATTCACGGTTTCCATGGAGGCTCCGCACGTGCTCATGAAAAAGTCCATAGAGGAAGGTTATTACGAAGGTATATCTCTTCCGAAAAATGGTCCATACCTTTCACACCTTTTCTTTGTAGATGACTTAATATTTATCAGAAAATGGGACGAAGGTAACTTAAAATCGCTAAGCAGAATTTTGCGTGTCTTTTATTTGCTATCGGGCCGAAAGGTGAATAAAAACAAGAGCTTCTTGTATGGTATAAACAAAACTGGGAATGAAGTGGAAGATATAGCAGGAAATCTAAGTTGCATGGGAGGTACTTTTCCATTTACGTATCTTGGAATGAAAGTTAGAGCAAATATGAATCGAAATGAGAGCTTGAAAGAAGTCATCGAAAAAACGAATAAAAGACTGTCCACATGGAAAGCGAGGAACCTATCTTTTGCGGGCAGAATTACACTAATAAAATCGGTCATCGGGAGTATCCCAAACTATAACCTCTCCCTATTCAAAGCACCAAAGGCTGTAATCAAAATATTGGAGGGCATAAGACGTCGTTTTCTATGGGGTGGGGGAAGTGGCATTAATAAGATTAGATGGATGAGTTGGGCAAGAATCATCAGAGCAAAGAAAATGGGTTGCCTTGGGGTGGGAGGGATACGAGAGATGAACTTAGCTCTACTCTTGAACTGGTGGTGGAGATTGAAAGAAGAACCGGATCAGCTTTGGGCAAAATTTATTAAAGCAATACACCATAATTCAAGAGTGGTATCGCGAATACCGAGAAAAAAATCATAACCTGGCCTATGGAAAGCAATCACAGGGGTGGGAGAGGACTTTAAAAAACGTGGTATTGATGTACAACGAAGCCTTAAATGCACGGTCGGCAACGGTGATAAAGCGATGTTCTGGATCGACCCATGGACACCAGAAGGACCTTTGAAAGATTCCTTCCCTTTGATATACCGTATATTCTCAAATAAAAGAATTTCGGTAAGTCACTACCTCATGGAAAGCAATGATGAAACAATGTGGGATCGGAACTGGGTAAGGTTACCGGATAATGATGAGGAAAAGGATGAGTTTCAGAGGTTGAACCAGGTTCTACAGTCTCAATCGGTTGGGCAGGGGAAGGACAGGTGGAAATGGAAGGACGGCGGTGAAGAAGACTTTCCGATTAAGAGGGTCAGAATGGATTTAATTGGCCTAATCGACTTGAATAACAGACCGGGGAACTTTATATGGAACAAAATGGCAACACCGAAATCAAACTACTTTAGTTGGAGAGCGATTGAAGGTAAAATACCGACTGCAGAAGAACTGATCAAGAGGGGTATGAACTCAATTTCGGCACTGTGCAAGATATGCGGTAGAGAAAATGAGTCGGCAAATCATGTTTTAATCCAGTTCCCATATGCCGATCTAATTTGGACATATGTATGGCTATGGATAAAAACACCCGCCAAAGCAAAATCGGAATCGATGGAGACGAGGCTACTGAACATGACCAGTGTCTCAAAAATGAAGGCCAAAGTAATAAACACAATCTACTAGATGACAATATGGGCTATATGGAAGAATAGAAACAATAAGATTTTTAACAATAAAACGACGGACGCAACGAAGTTGGTAGAAGAAATCAGGGAAGAATCGTTCGAATGCTTGAAAAGAAGGTCGAGGTACAGGAATATAAATGTTAGTGCAATATGTCTATCACCTCCGTCATCTCAAGATCGTAGCTGAAACTGTTTAAATCTAGGTTTTATATTGTTATAAATAGGAAAAGGCAAGGTGGCATTTATGTAAATAATGAGATCTCTCATTATATCCCTTGGCCTATAAATAGAACCTTTAGGGTTCTCATTTAGAACTTTTGGAGACTTTAGCTACATTTTGTGTTTTGGAGAGCTTGAGATCTAGAGAGAGAGTCTAGAGAGAGAAAGCTCATTCCAAGTGATTCAGGTGTTGTACGTTATCAAATCAATCAAAGAATCACGTTTATATTACGTAACGTGTGTTCGGTCACGTACGTGTACGGATTCCTCACGTTACACGTTCGTTACGCAATCGAAACGGAGTCAAAACCGGTCCTACAAGTGGTATCAGAGCAGGTGCTCGGTTGCGAAGATCAAACGCACAGATTCATACAAGATTTGATCAGATTCAGAGCCAAAATCATACAGATTTGTCAATTTTTTCATATTTTTCTTGTTCTTCACGTTTTTATCTGATTTTTGTCAAATTGAATAGGTTTCTACAGTCGAAAATTGCTGATTTTTAGATATGTTGTGCGAAAGTACCTGATCTACAAGCCTACAAATTTTCAGATCCTAATTCCTAACGGTTTGGGAGAAATCTAAGATTTTCTGTTCGAAAAAGTTGTGAAATGTTTGCTTTTGATGTTAAAGTTCATATGAATGTCAGCCGATCGGACAGCTGACCGATCGGCTAGCTAACCGTTCCAAAGATTTCTTTACAATTCATTTAATCGTTGACTTTGACTTGCCAGCCGATCGGCTAGCATCCCAGCCGAACGGACAACAAACCGTATCTCTGCATTTCATTAAAAGGTGTTTGACTTTGTTGACTGCTGACCGATCGGACAACAGTCCGATCGAACGTTTGTCCGTTCCAAAGCACCTGACTTTATAAATTGTTGACTGTCAGCCGATCGGACAGCTGTCCGAACGGCTAGCGTCCCAACCGATCGGCTAGCATCCCACCCGCACGGTCGGCTATACGTGTCATTAGGTCACCATATTCTGAAATTGGTCAGTCAACTATTTCACTGGTTCATGTGATTATCAGTCAATTTTGCATGCTTAATCTGACATAAAGTTCATCCGCCCAGTGAATCTTGAATGATATTAATTGTTTGTCTGCCATTATCATTGATTATTACATGAGACTTTGTGTGTTTCAATAAAAATTGCATGTGATAGACTGTTATTGTCGGCTACCAATTGCAAAAATCAATAGATTGCATGTGATATATTGTCATGTTCTAATTGTATAAATTCAAGGTGTGCATGTGCTAAGTGTCGTTTTGTAGTTTGTTTACACGTGATTCAGGCCAAAGAAGTCAACGTGCCAACCGATCGATCAAGCTTTTTGTCGTCTTGTGCCATCACTTGAATTCCCAACCGATCGGCTAGCAAGTTCCCAACCGATCGGCTAGCAATTCCCAACCGTTCGGCTAGCATTTCCCAACCGATCGGCCAGCTTTCCCACCCGATCGGACAGCATATTTTGTCGTTTTGTGTCAGCCGATCGAACAGAGGGTCGAACGGACAACCAACCGATTCAAGAATCCCAGCCGATCGGACAACAATCCCAGCCGATCGACCAAGAGATTTGTCGTGTATTGTCAGGAGATTCAAGATTTACAAAGTGTGAAGTTCATTGTTTATTTTCATTGATTATTTTCATTGTTGATTTTTTCGGATACCCGTTCGATCAAGTTGTTTGATATTTTTAAACTGATCGTTAGTTTGTTTGTTTTCAGGAGATTCAAGATTTACAAAGTGCGAAGTTCAAGAAATTGTTTCAAGATGTCGAGCAGCGGTGAAGAATTTTACAACACATTTTATAACACGTTCACTTCCGAATCGATAGAGAGAAGATCCGAGATGAGAGAATATTCGAAGGAAATCTCAGAGAATTTGAAATTTGAAAACATGTATGGAAGCCAACAGAAACCACCGAAGCTTATGAAAGTTGAAGATTATAACTGGTGGAAAAACTGATTTGAGGGTTGGGTAAAAGCTTTCGCTCCTGAAAGTTGGTAAAACTGAAAAATGAATATAAAGCACCAGCAAAAGAAGGAGGAGAGTTATTAAATGAAGAAGAGTTTACCGAAAAAGATATAAAAAATGTTGTGGCTGAATATAAAATGATAACATTGATCAAACAATCAGTAAGAGAAGATATTATTTCGTTACTCGAACAAGAAAAAACTTCAAAGAGTTTGTGGGAAGCGTTAGAGAGAAAATGTGTAGGAAGTAATGAAATTGTAAGAATCAAAAAGAAATTGTTGCGTAAAGAGTTTGATTTATTCAGTTGCATAAAAAATGAATCTGTTTGTAAAATGATCGAGAGATTTGGACATCTGAAAATGGAGCTGGCCAGATACAAAATTACATATACTGAAGAGGAGCTGGTGGATAAATTGTTTGATTCATTGCCAAATGATCAAGATTGGCAATACTTCGCTCTAATGTTGAAAAATACAATCAAGCCTGAAGAGTTAACTGTGGATTTGCTGACTGAAAGACTTGAAAGCCATGAGTTGGAGATAAAGAGATCTAAAGTCAACAATCCAGCTCATCAGCAGAATGTGGAACTTTACTACAGAGGAAATATACCACATGCTGGATCTCCAAGAACAACGTTTTCTGCAGAAAGTTCAAATTCAGTGAACAATGAAAGTCTTCACAGTGGTTTTCACGGTGGATCTTCTTCAACAACTTCAAGCCAAACTGATTCAAAGAATTTATTCCAGTGTAATATCGCAGTGGATCTGAAGAATGGGCAGAATTTCAGTGAAGTGTCAGCGAAACAACAGATGGTTTTCTTGGCATCTGTACTTGAATCGTATGAAAGCCTCGTTGCAGGGAAGATTGGCAACACCAACTTGACGAAAGAAGATTACGATCAAATTGACCCCGAGGAGATGGAACTGATTGATATAAGATGGTGCATGGCAAGTGCGGTTCGTCGGGCACAGCGGTTCATGTAGATCACGAGGAGGAAGTCAATTGGTGGACCATCTACCAAACTAGGATTTGACAAGTCTAAGGTGACATGTTTTAAATGCAAACAGAAAGGTCACTTTAAGCGCGAGTGCAGAAATGCGTATGCTGATGATTCTGAAAACCCGTTCAAAGAAGATTATTACAAGAAAGCAATTTATCATCAAAACAAATCAGAACCACCAAGATTGAAGCAACCTGAAGAAAAATCAAGGGCTCTTGCAGTTATACATGACGATGAAGGTTACGACTGGAGTCAAGTTTTCCCTGAAGAAGATGCAGTTGGATATGCATTTGTCGCCAATGTTGATCATGATAGTTGGTGGAGAAGAGACAGTGCAAGATGAGAGATTAGCAAGTTGGATGAACCATTTAAGGAAGCACAAAGAGCCAAGAGATGGAATGCAGAACTAGAGTGTTACATGGACCCACAGGGTAATCCAATAGTTGATCCGTCAAAAGTGGATTTTGATGCAGTAACAAATTTGTTTCCAAATGAGGGCACTTTTAACACAAGAAGGCTTTCTGATAAAAGTTACTTGCCGGATTTAATGAACAAGATAAAAGAAGTTTTTGAAGCAAGTCTACCAAAGGTAGTGGAAATGAAAAGAGAAAGGAAGAAGAGTTGAAAAAGCTGATTAAAGAAGTAAAGAGTACTGCAAAGTTTGCTGCTGAAGAAAAGCAGGAGATTGAAGAAGAACATAAAGAAGAAGAAGAAGAAGAAGAAGAAGAAGAGAACAAAGAGGAAGATCAGACAGAAGAACCGGTGCTGAAAGAGACCGAGGTAAATGAATCTTCTGATCTATCGAATGTTGAAATTGTTGATAAAAATGAGAACAAATGCAGGAATTGCATAGAAATATGCAAAGCCTGTATTGAAAAAGATGAAACAATCAAAACAAAAGATATTGAAACAAGCAAACTTGAAAATGTTTTCAAAATAAAATGTAAAGAAATGATTGAAAAAGAAGAAATTTTGAAACTAAAGGTTGAAAAGCTAACACAGAAATGTCATGGTCTTGAAGAAGAAAATAAGATTTTGAAAGAAATGTGTACAGCTAAATGTGTTGGTTGTGTTGAAAAAGAAAATAAGTTTCAAGATTTTCAAAAAGAGTATGATGTTTTAAAGTGGTCGAGTCAAAGAGTACAAGAGGCTTATGATACTTTGAAGAGCCAAGTTAAATGTTTTGATCAAAGATTGTCTGAAACTTTGGTAACTAAAGAAATGTATGAGAGAAAGTTTAAAGAAAATCAATTTGAATTAAACAAGTGTGTTGATGAAATTGCTAATCTCAAACAAGTTCTGGCTGAAAAAGAAAAGATTGTTACCAAACTTCAAAGTTATCATAACTCTTCGTACATTCTCGAACGCATTTTCAACATCACACCAGATGACAAAGATACTGACAGGAACAAAAAGGGTATTGGTTCAAAATTTCATCAGGTACCACCACCATTGAGAAACAATTATACTTTTTATGATGAGGATAAGGTGGCAAAAGGTCTGAACATAGTTGACCAATTACCTGAAAGTATCGACGTGACTTACACCAAATCTGATGAAGCTGATGATTCAGAGGTGGTAATTAAGGTTGTTGATAGTGTTTTTAAAGACGAGTCTACAAAAGGTAAGTCTGAATCACAGGATGAAGATGAAGGTAATTTTCATGATGAGTATCTGAAAAACATAAAATCTGAGAAAGTTGTGAATGATGATTCAAAAGGATTGGTTTACACCATGATTGGATCGGACAAACTATTCTTAGATATTGTATTCCCGATTCAGAATGTGATTTCAGAGAAAATTGACAAAGTTTTTAAGATGGTTGAAATTGAAAAGTCAGAAATTTCAAAGTTTGCTGGTAAAGGTCGTAAAACTTTTTATAACAAACCTGGTTTTAAAAAGAAAAACATGAAGGCTGGGTTGGGTTATAAGAAGAAACAAAGTTGGAAAAGAAATGAAACTCCAAATTCTCAGGCAAAGATGAGTTTTGTTCAAAGAAAAAGTTTTGAAGAAGAGGAAAAACTCAAATTTAGACAACAGTCTAATGAAGAGTTTTGTGCTCAGAAGAAAAAGCAACAACCACAGGTTAAAGATGTTTCAAAAAGAACATGTTTTAAGTGTGATCAATCAGGACATCTTGCACGAAAGTGTCCAAATCTGAAACCTGTGGATGTTGACAAAAAGAAGCCTGAAAATGTTGAGAAACAAAAATCTGAGGGTGTGAAACAAAGGTCAGCCAGATTTTATTCAAAACAAACTTGGAGGTATAACACAAACAAGTTTGCTTCGAATCAAACTTGGAAACCAAAACAGACTATGTCTGATTCAAGACAAACACAGATTTTTCACACACCCAGATTTAGAACAACGCAAAGTTGGCAAAAATCCGTTGATATGACAAAACCCAAAGAGTTTTGGAAACCAAAAGTTGTTCAAAAACAAAATGTTCAAAAAGAATCACACTTTTACAAAAGAGGAACTCCGAAAGGTCAAACATGGAGTGTTAAGAAACAAATTACTTCGGTAAAAGATGAAAAAGTTGAAATTAAAGTTGAAAAAGTCTTTGATGATAAAGATTTTCCAAAACTGCGTGATACATATTGTGTAGAAATGCCTAAGGTTCAACAGACCTGGGCTAAATTGTTCAAGTAATCAAGTAATCTGAATGTGTAGGTGCTCAACAAAATCGAAGATTGTGAGAATGGAAGTTGGACCAGCCTGGCGCAACAGGAGGAGAAGGCTGCTGAACCCTGGTTTGGTTGAACAGTGAGTTTCACATTTTCTGTAAATAAATAAACAATATTTCAAAAACCCTAAAAATTGAAAAACTTAAAAACCAAAAATATGTTTGTTTTTATTTTGTAAAAAAAAAATTTTAAATACAAAAATATATGTTGCTTGTATACGCCGAAACCCTCACGGCTGAACATACATGATTACTTTCACAAGATTGAAAAACGGTTTTCAAACTGTCGAAAATCAATGGGTTGTAAATCATGGGGGTACATTCTTTTTTTCTGCAAAACAGAGAACATTAGTAGAAAATGGATGGCGAGACAAAGCTATCTACATCGGTTTGTCAAATTTTCTTTAAATGATTTTGCATTTTAGGGGGGAGTAAGAAATTGTCAGAAAATCCAAAAACATTTGAAAATTTGAAAAAGCCAAAAACATGATAAAATTCAAAAATTGAGTTTTTGTGTAAAAGAGGAAATGATAATACATCAGTAGACAGTTACAGTATGCTAAAGAAATGTGATGATTATAAAGCATTAAACAGTCTCACTAATGATATGCCGATAGATTTTTATACATTTAGTAAACTTTTTCGGGATATAAACATAAATTCAAACTTGCTTATTTCGTGGGGAACACTACTTGGATATATAGGTAACCCCTGAAATCTCGTTTGAAGGACCCCTCTTTCTGAGATACTAGGTCTTTATGCCTAGTAATATCTGGGGTATTATCCCGTGACTTCTGATTTTGCGGAAGCAATGGCCTAGTCCCCGGAGAATACTTTCTACATTGCTTGAAATATAACGCCGCCCTCAGCAAATTGATGAAACAATAAAATTGATAGTCATTGCTGTTGTAATATAAAAGATCCTCTAAAGGGGACACACCAAAAGTCTAGGCGTCATCTCTCTGCTGAACAGAAGTTCTGACCTGAGCTCTCACGGTGTCGTACTATAATTTATTCCCCTTACAGATATCATCTAGGTATACTCACCTGTAAGACTGAATATTGGGATCTGGATACGGGAGTATATTCAAGAGGTGGGACACATGAATAAGTTTAAGTTCTTAATACACCTAATTCGTATCCTGAATCAGTTGAAATTTGTGTGAAAATTTAAGTGGATCAGTATATCGACAATCTAAGTTAATTGTTTAATTCTTAATGTGTAACTAAGCTCAATAGTACTTGTGACTTGTCAAAACTGATATGTTCCTCTAACGCAAACTCAAACAAAAATATTGTCTGTAAATATGTTTGTACTTATTTCTTTACTGCTTTATATTTTCAGAAAAATACAAAAAGATTTTTGATTCAGCTTTATTTTCGACAACCGATGTCTGAGATGCTAAGTGTCAAAATCTAAGTATGCTGATTGTGTTTCTAAAAATAAAACAAGT
The DNA here is from genome assembly GCA_030545235.1 of Helianthus tuberosus. Classification (NCBI taxonomy): domain Eukaryota; kingdom Viridiplantae; phylum Streptophyta; class Magnoliopsida; order Asterales; family Asteraceae; genus Helianthus; species Helianthus tuberosus. Next base: position 70,733,004 of record CM060361.1, on the reverse strand, counting down.
TCATTTAGTTGAAACTTGAAATTTGTTAAATCAAAAATCAAAAACAGTTTGTGATATCTCCAAGGTCATTAATTTGGACTTGGATGATTAACTGTGAGGGATTTGGATGCTTATACTGTTAAAATATGTAAAAGAGCTAGTTTCCGATCCGGTTCGTTGAAACTGCCAAATCTTTGAAGAATTGTTGATAGGGGGAGTGAATCAAGTATTCCTGGATATATTTCATATTATTATATTTTAGTCATAGGATCTTGATTTAGAAAGTTTTATAGAGCTAGGATACGATTCCAGGAAAACCGAAAATGCTTTTACTTATAAATGTTTGAGTGATTGCAGATGTTGTACCAGACTACGATCCCGACAGCCGAGACTAAGGGGGAGTCTGAAGACGAGCTCAATGCAAGGGGAAGCGTGAAAGGAGCCAGGTATCTTTTCCGGAAGAGCTTGTAACCGAAAAACCAGGTGTCGATCCCAAAGCACGGAAGCTTGACAAAAGGGGGAGCCTGAAGAGTTTACCGAAATGGGGAGCTGGAGCGGAAGATAGATCCATCGGGATTCTGTTCGAGCTAGAGAGAAAGAGAGAAAAGATGCTACGAGTTTGACTCAATGATTGAGATTGACTGCGGCAATATCCAAGGGGGAGTCTGTTAGTGCAATATGTCTATCGCCTCCGTCATCTCAAGATCATAGCTGAAACTGTTTAAATCTAGGTTTTATATTGTTATAAATAGGAAAACGCAAGGTGGCATTTATGTAAATAATGAGATCTCTCATTATTTCCCTTGGCCTATAAATAGAACCTTTAGGGTTCTCATTTAGAAATTTTGGAGACTTTAGCTACATTTTGTGTTTTGGAGAGCTTGAGATCTAGAGAGAGAGTCTAGAGAGAGAAAGCTCATTCCAAGTGATTCAGGTGTTGTACGTTATCAAATCAATCAAAGAATCACGTTTATATTACGTCACGTGTGTTTGGTCACGTACGTGTACGGATTCCGCACGTTACACGTTCGTTACGCAATCGAAACGGAGTCAAAACCGGTCCTATAATAAACTGGAATGAATGGTGTGCGTTCTCATTCCTGGATAGGTAGAAAACGTTTCAAAAATTTTCCGATTACTTGATGAATGTTGTATTTTGATTTTTATTCTGGATGTATCCTTGATGTAATCTATGTCTATTAGCGCCTTTCTTGTAGACATGTTTTGTGAATAAAAGTTTCGTCTTTAATGTTAAAAAAAACCTAATTAATTTTCTAGCCTCCATTTGTTTTAGGTTTAAAGCAAAATTTGAATTGAGAATTTCGTTATAATAAAAAACGAATCAACCCAAGCTTTACTCTGAAAACAACACACAACATTATATATAGGTAATAGAGTTGTAATTTTTTAATTCGAACTTCATTATTCTGAGAACTTGCAAAAAACATTATGTTAACTCACGAATATTGCAACAAATCATAAATATTGCAAGTACTCATGAAAAAGAATCAAAATTATTATTGTATCTTGAATACTAACATTTATATACTATCAATTAGCAATATATTTGTGCAATGATAGTTGTACAATATGTTTTTTATTTGTTTATGCATTTGTGGGTTGTATTTTAAGCCATTTTGGTTGTAAGTTATTTTGGTATTCAAGTTTTGATTTATATGGTGAGTGGCTTCATTTTGAAGTTTCACCTTCTCTCTATTTCGTATGTTTCTCTCTCCATTTTCCGACCACTACAGTGTCGCCACCGCTTCCGTTTTAAACGATCGTTCTCCTAACTGGTATGCGTTGGTTTAGTTTGATGAGCACGTTTTACTTTGGTTACTTTGACTGATGTATTAAGGCCTTTGTGTTGTTTTGAGGGTCTTCGATGTTTGGTTTTTTTGTGGCCGATGGTTTCTCTGACCGCCGTCATTAGCTTATTTGGGCTTTGTCTTTGAGATTTGTTTTTCGGTTGTGTGTTTTGATGTAGTTGCATGCGGGTTTGTGTGGTCTTTGTTATTCCGGTGGGTCTTTATTTAAGCGGGTTTCTTTATCTACGAGCCCTAATCAGTTTGTTTATGCTTTGTTGGTTGTGCATTTGAGGAGTGTTTTACTCCAACTGGGTTGGTTTTTGAGTCGGTGTTGATAGAGTTTGGCTGTGGGTGTTTATTCCATACTTAATTTCGATGAATATGATACATGTTTGTTCATCCGAGAGTATTTCTGAGCTCTGTTTCAGTCCAATTCATTCAATTTATTTGCCGGTCCTAATGAATTATGCAACTGTTTTTTTGTTCAAGACTTTGTGTCTTTGAAGGTGATTCATGTTTGTTCATAAGAGACTTATTATGGGACAACGTGTATTCTTTGTGTCAAAAAGGTGTTTTTTGGTTAATGCATGTTGGTTTTGTCTCGATGAAGATGTTTTGCTTGTCATTTAAGAATGTTGCTATGATGGTACCTTAGTTTTGGCTTGGCACTGTTTTGTTGCAGCTGACTGAAGCTTCTGAGCTTCGGTTGTTTGTTTTTGTCATTTCGGTTATGGCTGTGAGAACATTTGTATGTATGTCCATCTTCAAATTGTTTGTGTACTTTTGTATACCATCGATTAGCAACATGTTGGTGCATTCTTGGTATGCATACTATGCTTCTTTGTTTGCTTATGCAATTGTAGGGTGCATGTTTGGTTGATTTGCTTGTAACTTAGTTTAGTATTTGAGTGTTGTTTTTTTCGGAGAGTAGCGTCATTTTGAAGTTGTGGCTTGTCTCATTGGCTAAATGTTGGTGCATGGTTTGTTTTAGTTTTATGTTGGACTTATTGTGATGTGTTTGTCTTATGGCCATATTGTTGGAGACTATGGTTTTGTTGAAGGTGACTTCGTATTCATCTGAGAGTAAGTGTAATAATTGGGTTTCTTGGCTATGATGGTACACGTCATATGGCATGGCAATTTTATTGCTACGGTGTCACGTCTGAGCCTTAATATATTTACATGCATTTCACATGTGGCTAATTGATAGTGTATAAATATTAATGCATGGGCTTTGAAGTTGGTAATTAGACTATTGTCGCTTTTTCGCTTTGTTCAAGAGTTTACTTAAGGAGAGAAAAGAAGAGAAAGGCTTCATTTTCTTTTCATTTCCGTTCTTTTCATTTCTTTCCTCTTCTCTTTTCATTGCCTTCCATTTCTTTCCAATTTGGAAGGATGGAATTTAGCGTAAACTCCCTTTTCTTTCTCTTCTTTACTTTCCAAAAAAAATCTCTAAAACACAACTTCTTTTCTTTCCTTCCACTTCTCTCCATAAAAAAAACTCTAGAACACCATTATTTTCTACTTCCTCCCAAATCCTTTCTTTTCTCTCATTAAATGAAACTCGGGAACACAACGTTTATTTAAACAAGCTATGATGTCAAAGATATTGTCTTAGTAAACAGTGATGGTTTTTTTCTAAGCAACTAGTTATTATTTAAATATGACATTGCCATTTGGATTTTGAATATAAAATTTATAGGTATTGTATATTATAATAATTTACATATGTCTAAGTTTACCATTTACACGTATGTACCAAACCTATGAAAATTCATTTAAGGGTAAGAGAGGGAAGAGAAACTAATTAATTGAATAGATAAATCATTTAATACCAAAATAAATAAGTTTTTCATAATAAATAATGATTTTGATTGATTTTTCGTGAGTTCTTGCAATATTTAGAGTTTTTATTTGATGTCTTTCTCACACACACATATATCAAGAAAGGATCAAGATCATGAGAAAACTTACTTAAGTTGTGTAAACTTAGAGAACTCCAACTTTTAGTACGAGTTTTCTCTTCATTTTTTTGCACACGCGTAGATTAAAATGTTATAAACACAATTTACATAAAAAATTTGAACAGGTGCTTTCAGCCGTTTGACAGTGCTGTAAAGAGCTGGTGACATCAGCGTTTACACCAACTGTATGGGTTTTTTACGAGTGGTGTAAATCAACATTTTTTTTCTTTAATGGAAAAGTTAATTTTTATTTTAGATTTTTGGAAAAAAAAATATTTATTGAAAAAAGAAAAACATTTTGTAAGGTCAAATTCTCTAAGTACTCACAACTCATAACACTTTTCACCTTATCCTAACCTTATCAAGAAATGTGATTACATCTAGAGTTACGAGTATATGACTTGAAATTAGTGATAGTAATTGAAGTTAATGTCACAAAAAAGTACAGTCTGAGTGCATTCATTCAAGAGGATGTGGACCACCAAGCTTAAAATTGGGCAAAAATGTACTTGCACGACTTGGATATATCTTCACATTCATTTAACCCACCCAAAGTCCTATATGAAGGAAAATATAATCCATGGTAGGAAAAGATATCATCTTAGGTGCTGTTTGTTTTTCAGAGGTAACACATCTGCAGTCTGAGAACCACATCTGCAAACATCTGTAGCAGAAGAGGTGGACCAAACCTTTGCAGTCTACAAGAAAAAGACTTTTTGTTTTTTAACTTCTGCAAGCAAGCAACACCTCTCTCTCTCTCTCTCTTTCTCTCTCTTTCTCTCTCTCTCAAAACAACCACCACCTCAAATAAAGATCCGAAATAAAGCAGTTTGAAATTTCAGAACAAAAACCCTTTCACAACCATTACAAATTTACCAAAATCTTACCATGTTCTATTCAAGATTCTAGTCAAAGATCCTAAGGTATGTTGAATCTTCCAGCTTGTGTTATTTATTTTAAATTTTGTGCATATTCCCATCTGGGTTCAAGCAGATCTATCATAAAGTAGTGTAATTTACATTCAATTTATCATTGTCGTTGAATATTGAATATGGGTTTGTTGTTAATTGGGGGAAAGTAAACGAAAACCTAGCTGTGATTGTGTTGGCATTTTAGTCAATGTTTTAGGGTTTTAGTAAGAATGTTGTAAGTTGTAACTTAGCTAGATTTAAGCGTTGCATCGGGTTTTAGTGTTCGATTATTAGTCAAAAACAGAATAATTTATCTTAAGAAGTTACCTGGATTCAAGAACTGGAGGTTAAGGTTTATAGAACTTATAGAGATGTCTGTATTTTGAGATTAGGAAAGAAGAAGAGGTTAGGAGGGTTGTGTAACCCTTGTGCAAAATTTCGGGCTTTCAAAAACTTTTTCTTTGAAAGCAATTCGATAATCGATGCTTAAATGTAATCCGTTTAACGCGACGTACACACCAGAACGAGGACACGAGCTAAACATACCCTAAATACCATTTACATGACTTAGAAATAAGCTTCGAAGGGTTAGGGACGGCAAAAACAAGTTTATTCGATAAAAGGGACTATCTGCGACAAACTGCAAAAGTCTGCCAAATCATACAGCAACACACTCCGGAACAAGATCATAATCCAATCATACCCTAAATACCCTTAACATAGCTTATAATTAAGTTTTGAGGGGTTCGGTATGAGAAGATGCGCTTATTTGATCACAGGGACTAAAAGCGTCAAAACGACAAAAGTTTGCATATACGTGCATATCTTGCGTTCTGACCATATCCGGACATCCAAATATTTTTGTAATCATTAGAATATTTCATTTTAATGATGGAAATGCAAAAATACCTTTCGTTTCGCAATTTGGGGCGTTTTCGCGTTCGTTATGATTTCCGTCGTAATTAACCGACAAAGGCAACTGTACAGCCAAACGCACCAACATCCGTGACATTTTTTAGCATAATTTAAGTTAAATATACTTTAAATTTATCATGGAGCTTGAAAATAGGTTTAACGGGTGTTAGAAATGCCAAAATGCAACAAATCAAGTCCAGGGGCCAAAGCTGTCAACAACAAAACTTCAGCCCCTGCACCTGGCATACGGACCATATGCACTGGACCCTTACGGTCCGTAAGTAGTGTCCAGTATAGTAGAAACTTCCTGTTTCATTCCTAGCTGTTGCACATTGATTTCCTTCCATTGTTTTGTGATCTTGTGGGCTATTTGTGTATTTCTGTAAGACCCGGCTTAATATAACTGGTTTAAAGATATAAAACTTGCATTTAATACAACAATTTAGAGTTTACAAAAATTTTCGTAATTTCAAGACCATACAAAAACATAATATTCACGTCATAACCCTACTAATCAAATATTCAAGACAGAACTACTAGTGTTTACATATTCCTAAAACAAAATAGATCAAGTGCGGAAGCGTTGATTTGAGTGTTCGGTTCGGATGCATTTGCTTGATCATCATCCACTTACTTGTATTACCTAGAAACTGAAAATTTGAATAAACATTGGTATTAAAGTCCTTGGAAATCAATATAATCGAAACTATGTTCAAAAACAAATTCGATTAACCAAGAATATAAAAACTCAGCATTTATGATTGGGCGCTACCGTAACTTACGGTAGCCACCGTAAGTTACGGTGGCCCCTGTGAAACTGAAGTCTGCCGTAAGGCAGTAAGAAACCACCATAGCATTTTGTTCGCTACCGTAAGTTACGGTGGTGTTGTACATGCTTTCTTGTTTGCTGTTTTTGCCCAATTCAATTCCTATGTCGCCGTAATTTGATTTCAAACACGTTTATCACATGACTACGGCTATTTACTCATATCTGTATTTTTATCAACTATGGCGTTTCGCTTCCCTTTCGAGGGATTGCTTACGTAATAATCTACATGCTTATTTCCAAGGTTTCAACTTGGCTTTTTATACTACTTGACATGCTTAAGTTTCTGAACTTTAACTCCCTTATTAGGGGTTAAAATTTCTCAACTAATTTAGCGTGTCCGCTACATGGCTTACGCTTCGTTTATAACCATTTATCAAGTGATGGTAACAAGATTCAAAGTTTACTATTCAATTTGTTTTGACCCGTTTGGATGCCGAAATTAAGGCACCATTCAAGATATTTCAAAATCCATTTCAATCACTTGTTTTGACCCGTTTTACTTGTTTAAGACACATAGTCACTTCCGTGAAATATTGGTTATTCTTGTTTACTATGTTTCAATATGACGACATAAGACTAACAAATAAACATAATGTAACGAAACGGTAAATTTCGTACCTTTAGGGCACACCTTTCCCACACGTATTCCCTCCGGCTTGTCCGCTTGACGATCCGGACTCTTTGCCTAGAGAGTTCAATTCACAATTAGTTTAGAACTCTTTTCATGTTTATTAACGCATCATTATAAACAATAATCAAATCTGCGTTTTCATTCTATTTTTAACATTTAAATCCCCACTTAGGCATTTCAACAAACACCTAGCGGGTCAGGTTTTCACATAATCATTACCAAGTTCATGACTTGTATTTATCATCTAATTTTACTTCATTTGATCAATTCTACTCATGTTTTGACACCATATTTTCTGAAATTACTTCCTAAATTCAAATGGTGCTAGAACAAGAGCTATAATTCTAATATTTATCAAGTTTCTTCAAGTTCCTCAATCACCTACAATGGTGATTACAAAACCCTACAAGTATCATAAAAGATTTGTCAAGAAATCATCTAGGGTTTGTTCCTAAACCTCATATCACTTCTAATTTCATCCATGCATCAAGTAATCAAGCTAAATTTTCGTTTTTCACATTTAACCTAGAAATCAAGATGGAACAAAATACCATAATTTTACATACCTTTTGATCCCTACAATGAGGTGATCACTAATTTATGTTCGAGACTTGATTTAGAGAAGATTAGAGGCTTCAATTTTTGAATTTTGTGTGAAACTAAGGTTTGGAGAAAACTCCTGGTCGCCCCATCCTTCTGTTCAATCGATACACACCCACAAGTGTGTGGTTGGTGTGTTTTGTTTACTATTTTAGCATTTAACTTTCAGTTTTTGACTAGTTTGGTCCCTCACTTATCATTTAACTATAAATTTTAAGTGTTTAACCTTATTATAAGTTACTTCTAGACTTGTAGCTAACGAGGTTATGGGCTACTAGTTAGTCGGTTCTTGTTTGATTAATACTTTATAATAAAATATAAAGTTTTGTATTTTTGGGGTGTTACAAGTCCACCCCCCTTAAAAAGGTTTCGTCCCCGGAACCTATTAACGTACCAAATAATGTAGGGTAGAGCCGTTGCATTTCCTCTTTGGATTCCCATGTGGTATCTGATCCCCTCTTGTGTTCCCATTTGACCTTTACTTGATTTATCTCTTTGTTCCTTAAGATTTTCACCTTACTATCCAAAATTGCAACGGGCTTCACCACATAGTTTAGTCTATCATCCACCTCGATGTCATCGTAGTGGATATAGGTTGTTTCGTCCACTAAGCATTTCCAAAGATGAGACACATGGAATGTGTTATGAATTTTGTTTAATTCTTCCGGTAGTTCAAGGCGGTATGCTACCTTCCCTACTCGTTCGATAATTGTAAACGGCCCAATAAATCTTGGGCTTAATTTTCCTCTCTTTCTAAACCGGATAACCCCCTTCCATGGGGACACCTTAAGCATGACTTTGTCGCCAACCTGAAACTCGATCGGTCTCCTTCTTTTGTCCGCATACGAATTTTGTCTATCTTGAGCCGCCTTCAAATGTGCCCGAACCACATCAATCTTTTCATTAGTGGCTCGAACTATATCTTGGTGGGCGAGTTCACGTGGACCCACTTCACCCCAACATACCGGGGTTTGGCATTTCCTACCATAGAGCATTTCGTACGGTGCCATCCCAATACTAGCATGGTAGTTGTTATTGTACGAAAACTCGACTAATGGTAGATAGACATCCCAACTGCCTCCAAAGTCGATTATACATGCCCGTAGCATGTCTTCCAATGTTTGTATTGTTCTTTCACTTTGTCCATCCGTCTGAGGATGGTATGCAGTGCTGATGAACAATTTGGTTCCCATTTGCTCTTGGAAATCTCGCCAGAAATTTGAAGTGAACCGGGTATCCCTATCGGACACGATGGATACCGGTACCCCATGGCGTGCTACTATCTCATTAGTGTAAACTTCTGACATCTTTTCGGACGTATACGTTTCACGCATCGGTACAAAATGAGCACTCTTGGTTAGTCTGTCTACAACTACCCATATAACATCGAATCCGCGGTTCGTCTTTGGTAGTTTTGTTAATAGGTCCATCGTAATATGTTCCCATTTCCAAACTGGGATCTCTAACGGTTGGAGTTTATCGTATGGTTTTTGGTGCTCCGCCTTGACTTGTAGACACGTCAAGCATTTCTCTACGTATTTCACAACATCCCTTCTCCGGATGAATGGAATAACAGGATTTGTGAGCTTCATCAAGTAGAAGCTTTTTAACTCCACAAGTGTTAGGAACCCAAATTCTTTTGAAACACGTTTTTAACCCGTGGTTGCCTTCTTCGAGATCCTTAACTTGGCCAACAGTTCTTTCCTTTCTCCAATTTTCCATCTTTACTGCTTCATCTTGTGCTCCTCGGATTCGTTCAAGTAAGTCCGAGGTCACAATAAGCTGCAATGATTGTACTCGTATAGGGCATAATATGCCTTTCGACTCAACGCATCGGCCACTGCATTGGCTTTCCCGGGGTGGTAGTGTATTTCACAATCGTAATCCTTGACCGTTTCTAACCATCGCCTTTGTCTCATGTTTAATTCATTTTGATCGAAGAAGTATTTCAAACTTTTATGGTCGGTAAAGATTGTGCATTTTACCCTATACAAGTAATGTCTCCATATTTTTAAGGCTAACACCACTGCCGCCAGTTCCAAGTCGTGAGTCGGGTATTTCTTTTCATGGATCTTCAATTGCCTCGAGGCACAGGCGATGACCTTGCCTCGTTGGATTAAAACACATCCGAGCCCTAAATGCGACGCATCCGAGTACACCACCATGTCGTCAATTCCTTCCGGTAATGTTAACACCGGAGCGTGCGTTAACTTTTCCTTGAGCATTTGGAAAGCTTCCTCCTGTTCGATGCCCCATACAAACTTTTCCTCCTTGCGAGTTAGTTTGGTCAATGGTAAGGCAATTTTGGAGAAGTCTTGTATGAATCTCCGATAATATCCTGCGAGCCCTAAAAAGCTTCGGATTTCCGAGGGGTTCCTTGGAGTGTTCCATTTTGACACGGCTTCTACTTTTGATGGATCCACTAGTACCCCGTCGGCACTAATGATATGCCCGAGAAATTGCACCTCCCGTAACCAGAAAGCACACTTTGAAAATTTTGCATACAGTTTTTCTCGTCTGAGTGTCTCTAACACTTCTTGCAAATGATAAACATGCTCGGCTTCATTCCTTGAATAAACTAAAATGTCATCGATAAATACGATTACTGACTTATCCAGCATAGGTTTGCAAACCCGGTTCATGAGGTCCATGAAAGCCGCGGGTGCATTAGTCAACCCAAAGGACATTACAAGGAACTCATAATGCCCGTACCGCGTACGAAAAGCCGTCTTCGGTACAACCTCCTCCTTGATTTTCAGTTGGTGATAACCCGATCTGAGATCAATCTTTGAGAAACAACTTGCTCCTTGCAGCTGGTCGAACAAGTCATCAATTCTTGGAAGTGGGTATCGATTCTTTACCGTGAATTTGTTTCACTCTCGGTAATCGATACACATGCGCATACTGCCGTCTTTCTTTTTCACGAATAGAACTGGTGCACCCCACGGGGATACACTTGGTCGGATAAACCCTTTGTCGAGCAATTCTTGGATTTGAGACATCAATTCTTGTAGCTCCGATGGCGCGAGTCGATACGGCGCCTTGGCCACAGGTTTTGCGTCCGGAATCAATTCGATTCCGAACTCTACCTCCCGTTCTGGTGGTATTCCCGGTAGTTCTTCCGGGAACACGTCTTCATAATCACGTACCACCGGCACGTCTCCAATTTTGAGGGATTCATTCTCCGACTTGCTTGCGTATACCATGTAGGCCTTGCATCCATGTTTCATAAGTTTGTGGGCTTCTAACATTGAGCATACCACTGGGTTACCCCCTTTTTCACCATATATCGTAACGTGCTTTCCACTAGGAGACGTCAGTTTTATTTCCTTCCGGAAACCAACCACCTTCGCGTGGAATCGGGACAACCAATCCATCCCTACAATCACTTGGAATTCTCCCATCGACATCGGAATCAAATCTATTGTGTATTCTTCGTCATCAATGCTCAATTTACAGTTTTCACATACGTCACAAACGATAAAACTCTTGTTATTACCTATCTCTACTTCTAAAGGCATAGGTAATTTTGTTAGAACAAATGAAGGATGTCGAATAAATCCATATGAAATAAAGGATTTATTCGCACCCGTATCAAATAATACACGTGCAGGAATCGAGTTTACAGCAAATATACCTGAGACCAGTTCAGGTTCAACTTTTGCTTCTGCGGCAGTCAATTGGAAAGATCTTGCCTTTGCTTTTGGGGCTTCACCTTTCGTATCTTGCCCATCTTTCCTTCGAACCAGCTCTGGGCACTCCGACTTCTTGTGGCCCGGTTGATAACAATTGTAGCAAACCGTCACTTTCTCCGGGCATGATGTAGCCATGTGTCCCGTCTTCCGACATATGGGACAAGGTTTATCCTTAAAGCGGCATTCGCCCTTATGACCCTTTCCACAGATTTTGCAACTTGGCGACCCGCCTTTTGCATCCGGTTTCTTCCCTGTTTCATTTGTTCGCGCTTTCTTGTTAGGGCTTGGATTAACATCATGTGCCCTTTGTTCACCCCGTTCAACTTGCTTTTTCAGTTCAATCTCCCGTTCCCGAGCAACATTTATGATCTCAGTAAGGGTCTCGTATTTTGAAGGAGTCATAAACTCCCTATATTCGGCACTAAACATGTTATAATAATAGTACATCTTCTGTTCTTCATTCGTCACCAATTCATCACAAAACTTCATCTTATCCATAGGCATTCCCGTGATCTTGTCTATGGACTCACCCTTGTGCCTAAGTTGCATGAACTCTTCCTTGATTCTATTAATGACCGCCTTGGGACTATGATGTTTAAGAAACGGTGTCTTAAACTCCTCCCGTGTCATAGCCTTAGCTGCTTTGCTTCCAATTTCTTTCTTTTTGTTATCCCACCAATCTTTCGCTTAACCCCTTAATTGACCCGTACCATAAGCTACGTAATCATCTTCATCACAATGGGTCCTCTCGAATACCCCTTCAATATCGCTTAGCCACCGCTGGCATACGATTGGGTCAACTTCCCCATTATAGACAGGCGGTTTGCACGCCATGAACTCCTTGTAGGTACAAGGCTTTCGTCCTCCGGACTTTTCCTTTGCTAGATTGGCATTATCTTCCAATTTCTTGATTCTTTCCTCAACCACTGATAGTACTGTGTTCTTGATCTTATCGATGAAACCAGACAAACTATTTTCGATTGCCTTTCCAACCTCCACGGCATTCACTTCTCTTGTTTGCTCGGTGACTCTCGGCACCGCATCATTGTTACTTGCATCCGCCATCTTTAATACTGAAATGTTTACATTGATCGTTAAACATTTCATTTATAACATATGATTTACTTGTTTTGGTTTAATCAAGTTAATAACTTGATTCGACCATTCTTGTTTCATGCATTTCTTGTGTTTGAGTGAACTTACACACTTTTTTCATGCATATTTGTTCATGTTTCCTTTCTATATTCTCTAAATCTACTTAAACAATTAACTCTTACCGGATGCATGATCAAGCTTGAACCGAACACACTTATTGACAACCCTTAGCTCTGATTACCAACTTGTAAGACCCGACTTAATATAACTGGTTCAAAGATATAAAACTTGCATTTAATACAACAATTTAGAGTTTACAAAAATTTTCGTAATTTCAAGACCATACCAAAACATAATATTCACGTCATAACCCTACTAATCAAATATTCAAGACAGAACTACTAGTGTTTACATATTCCTAAAATAAAATAGATCAAGTGCGGAAGCGTTGATTTGAGTGTTCGGTTCGGATGCATTTGCTTGATCATCATCCACTTACTTGTATTACCTAGAAACTGAAAATTTGAATAAACATTGGTATTAAAGTCCTTGGAAATCAATATAATCGAAACTATGTTCAAAAACAAATTCGATTAACCAAGAATATAAAAACTCAGCATTTATGATTGGGAGCTACCGTAACTTACGGTAGCCACCGTAAGTTACGGTGGCCCCTGTGAAACTGAAGTCTGCCGTAAGGCAGTAAGAAACCACCGTAGCATTTTGTTCGACACCGTAAGTTACGGTGGCCACCGTAACTTACGGTAGCTGCTGTACATGCTTTCTTGTTTGCTGTTTTTGCCCAATTCAATTCCTACGTCGCCGTAATTTGATTTCGAACACGTTTATCACATGACTACGGCTATTTACTCATATCTGGATTTTTATCAACTATGGCGTTTCGCTTCCCTTTCGAGGGATTGCTTACGCAATAATCTACATGCTTATTTCCAAGGTTTCAACTTGGCTTTTTATACCACTTGACATGCTTAAGTTTCTGAACTTTAACTCCCTTATTAGGGGTTAAAATTTCTCAACTAATTTAGCGTGTCCGCTACACGGCTTACGTTTCGTTTATAACCATTTATCAAGTGCTGGTAACAAGCTTCAAAGTTTACTACTCAATTTGTTTTGACCCGTTTGGATGCCAAAATTAAGGCACCATTCAAGATATTTCAAAATCCATTTCAATCACTTGTTTTGACCCGTTTTACTTGTTTAAGACACATAGTCACTTCCGTGACATATTGGTTATTCTTGTTTACTATGTTTCAATATGACGACATAAGACTAGTAAATAAACATTATGTAACGAAACGGTAAATTTTGTACCTTTAGGGCACACCTTTCCCACGTGTATTCCCTCCGGCTTGTCCGCTTGACGATCCGGACTCTTTGCCAAGAGAGTTCAATTCACAATTGGTTTAGAACTCTTTTCATGTTATTACCGCATCATTATAAACAATAATCAAATCTGCGTTTTCATTCTATTTTTAACATTTAAATCCCCACTTAGGCATTTCAACAAACACCTAGCGGGTCAGGTTTTCACATAATCATTTCCAAGTTCATGACTTGTATTTATCATCTAATTTTACTTCATTTGATCAATTCTACTCATGTTTTGACACCATATTTTCTGAAATTACTTCCTAAATTCAAATGGTGCTAGAACAAGATCTATAATTCTAGTATTTATCAAGTTTCTTCAAGTTCCTCAATCACCTACAATGGTGATTACAAAACCCTACAAGTATCATAAAAGATTTGTCAAGAAATCATCTAGGGTTTGTTCCTAAACCTCATATCACTTCTAATTTCATCCATGCATCAAGTAATCAAGCTGAATTTTCATTTTTCAAATTTAACCTAGAAATCAAGATGGAACAAAATACCATAATTTTACATACCTTTTGATCCCTACAATGAGGTGATCACTAATTTATGTTCAAGACTTGATTTAGAGCAGATTAGAGGCTTCAATTTGTGAATTTTGTGTGAAACTAAGGTTTGGAGAAAGCTCCTGGTCGCCCCATCCTTCTGTTCGATCGATACACACCCACAAGTGTGTGGTTGGTGTGTTTTGTTTACTATTTTAGCATTTAACTTTCAGTTTTTGACTAGTTTGGTCCCTCACTTATCATTTAACTATAAATTTTAAGTGTTTAACCTTATTATAAGTTACTTCTAGACTTGTAGCTAATGAGGTTATGGGCTACTAGTTAGTCGGTTCTTGTTTGATTAATACTTTATAATAAAATATAAAGTTTTGTATTTTTGGGGTGTTACAATTTCCAAGGCTTTGAAGCTGGTCCAAACACTTGTAGGGATGAGATCTTTCCTTGAAGGCCACACAATCCACTTGTCATGATCCTAGGCTTCATGAATTAGTATAAATAGCCCATCCATTTCATTCACAACTTGCTCAATTCTTTTCTTTCTCTCATACCTGCTCAAATCGGAGGCTACCACACTTGTTGGAGGCTTCATAACTGAGTTCCTAGTCTTCTTTTCATCCTAGAACACTTGTAAGTGTTCTTTCATCTCTTGTTTATTTATTTAAGCAAGAGAGTCAAACAGTGTTTGACTTTCTGCTTTGACCATGATTTCGTCAAGTCAAAGTTCAACTGAACTTTGCAACGTGAGCGTAATCACGATGGTTATAGTCCCTTGTGACTATAGCTACTGATTACCACGTTGACTAGTCGAAGTGACGAGTTAAAGTTTCGGTCAAAATGCACGATTATGTGCATTTTGCGACGAAACTATTTTCAGGTATCAAAACACTTTATTTTGTTATCAAATCAGTTTTCTAACTTAGTTAAACATGTTTTAACATGTTTAACTCGTCACTTTTAGTTTAGTGCTTGATTAGGGTCGTAAGTCAAGCACATTAGGTGACCATAGTTGTATAGGGAATAACCTTCCGAGGTTATACCTTATGGTCACTTCGTTTGATTAGTTGTATGATAGGTAGATTATATGCCTTAGGTAAATGACCAAAATGCCCTTTTTGCACGTAATTTCAATTTAAGCCTATGCAACCTAAATTTTGACACATAAACTGATTTTGCAACTTTATTAAACATGTTAAGGCATGTAATACTTATCATATGACTAGTTAGACCATCCGAATGCGCATTTGCGCAAATGACACGTTAAAGTAGCTTAAAGTACCTTAACGGGTCATAACGGGTCAAAATCACTTAGGATAGGTTTCAAATCAGAATGTAGGCTTTGTTAAACCATTTCATATGAGTTCCAACACTCATTTGGTTTACAGTACCTCATTCTATCTGATTCCTTGATTTATGCCTCGTTACGCTAACATAGTATGCAATACACTAGGAACCACATCAACACTTGAACTCTTGGTCCTTTGAGCTTTGTTATAACATTTGAACTATATGCAATCCCAAGTGAGTACATAGATCCCCTCTTTTACACTTTTCAAATGTTTTGGGGTGATTCCTATGATTAACCAATTTATTTTCCAATGTATGGCATATATGTGTTTACTAAGTGCTTTTATGTGTATTATTCCGATTATGCAAACACGATGATTATCCAAATCCTTAAAAGATCTATCTATCTTCACAGTTAGATTCTTATAGGATATTTTAAGTACAGTCTTAGATCTTCCAATCATTATAGTGAGATTTTTTAAGAAGTACTTTACAAGACGATGGTTATGGTTTATGTGTAGAGATTGTTGGTGATTTAGAAAACGAAACTAGAGTAATACAAAAAGGACATGGTGGATACGCCGATGATACTTCCTATATATAAGTGTGCTTATTGTATTACCCTTCGTGGCGTTATCCCGAATCACCATTAGGATTTAGGATGTTATGATTCAATGATTCAATGTGACGAAACCACATCCTTTTAGCATCAATCTTTCTTCATAGATTGATTCTTCTAGGATGTTTAAAGTGCTAATATCAAATTCCTTGGTTGGATTTAATTGTGTACTTTAATGCATATGTGACAAGACGATGTGACAAAAACCGGATTCCTGTAGTATCTATCTATCTTCGTAGCTAGACACTCAAGGGATGTTTGAAGTACAATTGATGTCCTTGTTTGGATTCATGGTGTACTTTAATGCGTGTTTACAAGTTGGTGACAAGTTGATGATTTATGTGTTTATGTGGTAGTTGTGATTTAGATAACGAAACGGGTGTAATAAAATAAGAACATGGTGGATACGCCGTTGGTACTTCCTATATATAAGTGCTCTTATTTTATTACTCTTGTAGCGTTTTCCAAATCACTTTAGGATTTTATGTGTTCAATTGATTCAATATTCAAGTATCCAAATCCTTGTAGAATCTTCCATATCTTCATATGTTAGATTCTTAGAAGGATATCCAAAGTATTATTATAAATCATTGACTTGATTTATATAATACTTACACAAGTTTTGACAGATTTCAAATATTGTAATTATTAATCCTTGATTGGATTTCTAAATAACACACTCACAAGTTATATGTTGATTTTAACAAGATTACAAAGTACAATTTCAATGGCATAAAAATTACTTAGTAATAATCATATTGCCATATACAAAACTCTTTGTCACAAGTTTTCACAATCAAGATAATGTATTGCAATAATAAACTTTTGCCATTCTTTGGCTTCAAGATTTCATTTTCAATCGACAACTCTCGTAGTTGTCAAAGTATTGCAATACCAAACTTTTTGCCATTTATTTGGCTAACAAAACCTATGTACTCGCCGGCATTTTTATGCTGACTGTTTTTCACATATGTTTCAGGATTTTGACTGTTCAAGCATGCAACGCATAGGACTGCATCCGGGCCTTAGACTTCTTTAATCAAAAAACAATTACATGTATTCTTTGTAAAATAATGTTAATAATATTGAAACAAATTAGTACCAGTAGTTGTGAGCAATTTGTAACGTGACTCCCCGATATTTCCGCCGCGTGTTGTTGTATTACGCCATTGGGGTGTTACAGGTTGGAAGAGGTAGGAAGACAATGGATCATGTTTGTGTGGGGAAGAGAACGTGCAGAGGTTTGAAGACATTTTTTAATGAAATGTTTTCTAAAAAACAAACCGTCTGCAGAGCTAAACGTTTGCGCGTGGTCTGCACGGCACAGACATAAGAGGCCAGAAGAGGTTTTTCTGAAAAAACAAACACCACCTTGGTGTCTTTGATATGTGTACAATTATGCATATTTTTCATATTATTTAATATTCAATTATTAATGGTTTTGTAAAAATATAATTGAAATAGGCTTAAATTAGTGTATTTTTTAATTTTTAGGACAAACCAGGCCAGAAATAGACCAATGAAGCTAAACAGACAAAAAAACGAAATAATGTCAAGGAAGTTGGCCAGGCACGCCCCGTGCCCCATCCAAGAAACGACAAAAAACGTCTCTGTTGAAATTTGAAGATCTCTTGGGGAATCTTAGGACATTGGTTTTTATAATGGTTTGCAACCACACACACGCCACATTCTCGATTCCAATTATGGCGGAGTCTAGGGAAATAGGCGCTCGACAGAAGTATTCGGTCAAATAGAAGAAATCGCACAAACTAGCTTTCAATGACACACTCCGCAAAGTGCAAAAGCCAAAGCCCCAAGTGCTTAGAAAGTTGATGAAACCACATCACTTCAAGCACAAATCGAGGCATTAACCTTGAAAATTATCAAGCATAAATAGGGAAGACGACCACCGTAGTTATGCCATGTGAAGGATGCAGAGAACCTCATGAAAACTAGAGTTGTATGAAAGAATCCAACAACCAAGCCAAAGCCGCTAACTTCGCCAACAAGCACACTCGACACTAAGGCCCTTACAGTAACACATATAATCCAAAGTAGAGAAACCAACCAAAATTTTAGCTGAAAGGAGTCCAGTGGTAACAATCAACAACCCCCAAAATTCAACCAAAGAAGCAACTTCCAACAGCCAAGAAACGAGCAACAACTTGCTCCTCGACAATAATATCATGGTGGAAGCTCATCCAATGAAGGGTCTCGAAGAAAAAGCCACACGACTCGCAAAAGTAGAAAAAATCTATGAAGAACGATTCCAACATAACGAAGCAGAGATGCACATCCAAAAAGCAACTTTATAAACAATAGAAAAGCAGATTGGACTAATTTCAAAAATGCTCTTTGAAAGACCCCAAGGAGCTCCCCCAAGCAATACAGAAACCAACCCAAAAGCACAAATACATGTTTTCACCCTCAGAAACAACAAGGTGGGACCTGAAGAACAACCTACACCCCCACCCTGTCGCCCAAAACACTCCTGAAAAAAAAACCCGAGCACCCCATCCATACCTAAACCTGACAACCTAGCCAACCCCTGTAACTTAAGAAGAACTCATAAAGAAACCTCAAGTTCTATACCTAGGGCACCTGATCAAGCAAAAATCTAAAGAACAGTTTAGGAAATTCATCACCCTACTCAAATAATTCCCCGTAAACGTCTCATTTATCGATGTTCTAGCCTAAATGCCAAAATATTTAAACCACATGAAATATTTCTTGTCAAACAAGAAAAGGTTCAAATAATTACATCACGTTGCTCGAGGAGAACGATATTTAGTTGTTCTCCTCAACAAAATCCCCCAGAAGAAGCTTGATTCAGGAAGTTTCACTATTCCTTACTCAATATGTGGGCTCTCGGTCAATAATGCAATAGCTGACCTAGGTGCAAGTATCAACCTCATGCTCACCTTAATGTTTAAAAAATTAGGCATGTGAGAGCCACTTCCAAGCAAGATTAGGATCTAAATAAATAACCAGGTCAAATATCCAAGAGAAATAGCTGAAAATCTTTTAGTAAAGGTAGATGAATTTGTGTTTCCAGCCGACTTCATGATACTCGACATGAAGGAGGTGAAAGAAGTACCATTCATCCACGGGAGACCTTGTGTGGCCACATCAAGGGCAATGGTCAATGTGAGTGACCGAAAACTTACAATACGAGTAGGACAAAAGGAGATGAAATTTTAGAGCAGGACAATGTATAGAAGATGACCCACTACAGTACATCGAAGTAGTCAATTCAAGCCATGAATATTCAATCAAAAGAACCAAGCTCACGGGATGCACAACATCCCCCGTTGGTACCATCTAAACTCACGTTGATCCAGCCAAAGACCCTTAAACGTGGAGCGCCATGGCGGCTTTCCATGGATAACTAAATAAAATCAGAAAGAACAAATTTTTAATCAACATAAAGTAAGGAATTCCAGCATTGGAAAATCTAATTTATGATTGGGGTTTATTTGTTGGAAATTTTGTAAAAATCGTATTTTTCACAAATCTAGGAAAATGTTTTTTTCCTATTTTGGACTAGAAATAAATATAATAAAATGAGCGGGTTTTATATATTTATTTGTGGGTTTGTGTTCTATGTCGGAAGAGCTTCGCAACGAACTAAACCATGTCCAAAACGGAGCTAAGATGAATGAGATATCGATGCTCAAAGTTTGGTGTTTGAAACTTGAATGCTGGAAAAGTGGGAAAGTGGCACCTTGTCCCACATCGGATGAGAGATGAAACTTAAAGGGTGCGAAGCACCCAAACTCGTGGAAGCACTCACCAGTGTACTCGCGAAGGGTGCGGAGCACCCTAACTCGCACTCGCACTCGCACTCGCACACGCGCGTGCGCGTGGCGTGGGCGATGAGGCGCAATGTGGCGCTTTGATGGCGCACTTTGCACTTCGCACACTCGCATCGCCGCGAGCCGCTTGAGAGCCACCTTTGTATTTTTGACCACGTGCGCGTGGTGGATCACAGAGGCTGCAAGGACCAAGTGATGTGAAGGTTCGAGGCACATGACGTGGCAGTCCGCGCGCGAGTACACATGGCGCGTGCGCACCAGTGTGACTTGCGCGCGCACGCAGAAGCTTGAAGCTGCAGTTATGCCAGTGCAGTTACATTCAGCATTCGAAACTGATGAAGTCAATGCTTTTGACTACGAATTTAATGACGAATTAAAGTGCATTAAAGACGTTTAATGCAGTTTAATTCTCACATTAATTTCGTTTTTCAGTTTCTTCAAGACCTGCTGTATAAATAGGAGACTCCTTCAGCAGATTTAAATACCAAAAAAATGACACAACAATACACTCTTCTCCACTGCATATTTCTTTTTCTCTTCAAGCTATCAAGGTACACCTTCGGGTTGGAGTCAAGACCGGCAGTGCAACTGCTTGCGGCTGTTGTATCCTGGAAACAAACGTGTTCTCCTGGGAGTCACGAAATTTGTTTTAAGGGATCCGTGTCTAACATGATCCTCAGCCAAGAACAGCTTCGTCTGTTCGAGTTTTTCTGTTCTTGTTTTCTATTTTCAGTTGTAATTTGTACTGTAATTTTATTTCATTCTGATTTGTTTCTGTAATTCAAGTTAATAAAAGTATTTTATTTATTTTTGCACAAACGGATTCCTACAATCTTAAAACAAATTTTTAAAACACCGTTCGTGTAGAAACACAAACATATTCTGCTGTGAATTCGAACCTGTTTTGAATTCATACAGTTGTGTTTTAAAAAACAGATTTTTTTTTCTGTTTTAATTCAAAGTAGCGACTTTGTCAAAACAGAAGTCTGTTCTTCTACTCCTTCTTCGTCTTTGGGTTCTAAGATCTTTCTTGTAGTCTTCAAAGTTGGACTTAGAAGCTACGGGGCTGATTTTCTTACTCATCGACTTAGTTAGTCAAATAATAAATCAGCACATTTATTATTCTAACAGATTTATTAACTTGGTTTTGTGGAATTTTTCAGAATGTCGACTGAAAATACCAATGTCAACGTTGTTTTCGGTACCCCTGCCAACACTGTGGGAGTGTCCACAGTGGCGAATCCTGCCGAACGACCCAAGAAGTTCTCGGGTCTCCACTTCAAAAGGTGGCAACAGAAGATGTTCTTCTGTTTGACCACCATGAACCTTGCGAGGTTCTTGACGGAGACCGCTCCCCAACCTGCGGAATGGGAGACTAACGCTCAGGCTCTGAGCGCGGTAGAGGCGTGGAAGCACTCGGACTTTATATGTCGAGGCTACGTACTCAACGGTCTCTCGGATGCGCTGTATAATGTGTACTATAGTATCAAGACTTCCAAAGAATTATGGGAGTCTTTGGAGAAAAAGTACAAAACGGAGGATGCGGGAACAAAGAAATTTGTTGTCGCCCATTTCTTGGACTTTAAAATGGTTGATAACAAGTCTGTTATGAACCAAGTCCAAGAGTTGCAAATTATACTAAATGACATCCATGCTGAGGGAATGGTACTTAGCGAAACTTTTCAAGTGGCAGCCATGATCGAAAAATTATCTCCTGCCTGGTTGGATTTTAAGAATTATCTTAAACACAAGCGAAAGGAAATGTCGGTCGAGGACCTTGTTCTTCGTCTTCGTATAGAAGAAGAAAACAGGGTGGCCCAAAAAGGCACCATTTTGCAAGCTTCGTCTAAAGCAAACATGGTGGAAGTTGGGGAGTCCTCAAAGGGCAAGAAAGGCAAGGGTAAAAAGGACAACAAAGGGAAAGCAAAGGTTAACAACCTTAGACCTAAAAAGGGGGCTGTGAAAAAGAAGCCTGCGCCTTTCCAAGGTACTTGTTACAATTGTAACGAGACGGGGCACCGTGCTAACCAATGCAATAAACCTAAGCGTGAGCGTGCGCATATGGTTGATGAGGATGGTATGCCTCTGATTGCAATGATAACCGAGGAAGCGGCTATGATTGAAGAAGTCAACGCAATGGGTGAAAACCCAAAAGGATGGGTCGTTGACACGGGTGCAACCCGCCATGTTTGTGGAGACAAGGCTCTTTTCTCTACATTCAAGGAAGCTTCGGGTGAAGAAAAGCTTTATATGGGGAATAAAGCTACTGCAAGCATCAAGGGGGAAGGCACGGTCGTTTTGAAGATGACTTCGGGCAAGGAGCTTACCTTGACCAATGTGCTTTATGTCCCAGAGATACGGAAGAATCTCGTGTCGGGATGGATGCTCAACAAGTTTGGATTTCGTCTAGTATTTGAATCGGACAATTTTGTCTTGTCTAGACGTGGAATGTTTGTTGGTAAGGGTTATGCCCTTAATGGTATGTTTAAAAGGAATGTAATGGATGTAAACCAAAACAAGAAAATGAATGAAATTTCTACTTCTACTTACATGGTTGAGTCTTCTAATGTTTGGCATGGTAGACTAGGACATGTAAATTTTAATTCATTACGACGTTTAATTAAATTAAACTTGATACCAACATTCCATATCGAGTCCAATCATAAATGCGAGACATGTGTTGAATCCAAACTTACGAGATCATCGTTTAAATCGGTTGAACGAATAACCGAACCCCTTGATTTAATTCATACCGATGTGTGTGATTTAAAAGCGGTTCCCACGCGTGGAGGAAATAAGTACTTCATCACGTTTATTGATGAGTGTACTAAATATTGCTACGTGTATTTACTAAAGAGTAAAGACGAAGCAATAGAGAAGTTTATCTTGTACAAAAATGAAGTTGAGAATCAACTTAAAAAGAAGATAAAAGCTTTGAGAAGCGATCGAGGAGGTGAATATGTTGCACCTTTTGCGGATTTATGCGCAAAAAGTGGCATTGTACATGAGTGTACACCTCCTTATTCTCCACAATCAAACGGCGTTGCGGAACGAAAGAACCGCACATTGAAAGAAATGATGAACGCCATGTTGATAAGCTCGGGAGTGAACCGAGAAATGTGGGGGATACCATTCTCTCAGCAAACTATCTTTTGAACAAGATACCTTTGAAAAATAGGGACGAAACTCCATATGAGTTATGGAGAAAAAGGAAGCCTTCGTACAAATACTTGAAAGTGTGGGGGTGCCTAGCTAAGGTGATTGTACAACCTCCTAAGGCTCTTAGGATAGGACCCAAAACGGTTGATTGCCTTTTCATTGGATATGCACATCAAAGTAGTGCACATCATTTTCTTGTACATGAGTCCAAGAATCCCGATGTACACAAACACACTATCATAGAGGCAAATTCTAACACCGTCTCATATTTTGAGAATGTGTTTCCTATGTTAGGACAAACACATGCGCCTTCATCAAGAGCGGTTGATGAAGTAGGTCCAAGTTCGTCTACATGGTTAGATGAAGCAGGACCAAGTTCATCTACGAGGATAGATGAAAGACATGAACGACCTGAGGTCGAGGAGGGTGAGCTTAGACGAAGTAAACGACAAAGGGTTGAAAAATCCTTTGGTCCAGACTTCATGAGCTATATGGTTGAGGGTGAGCCCAATACCTACCGCGAAGCGGTTACCTCCGCGGAAGGTCCTCAATGGCAAGAAGCAATTAAGAATGAAATTGATTCTATATTGCAAAATCATACTTGGGAGTTAGTAGATCTTCCACCTGGTTGTAAACCACTTGGATATCGTTGGATATTCAAAAGGAAGATGAAAGCCGATGGAAGTATTGATAAATACAAGGCAAGGTTAGTAATCAAAGGATTTAGACAAAAGGAGGGTCTAGACTACTTTGATACTTACTCGCCTGTAACGCGAATAACCTCTATACGATTGGTTCTTGCAATTGCGGCTCTAAGAAAATTGGAAGTTCACCAAATGGATGTAAAGACCGCATTTCTAAATGGCGATTTAGAAGAAGAAATTTACATGGAACAACCTGAGGGTTTTCCGCCCCTGGAAACAAGGGTAAAGTATGTAAATTGGTCAAGTCTTTGTATGGCTTGAAGCAAGCTCCAAAACAATGGCACCAAAAGTTTGATCATGTCATGATTGACAATGGTTTCAAAATAAATGAGTGCGACAAGTGTGTTTATTTTAAAGACACACCAAGAGGTTATGTGATTCTATGTCTTTATGTAGATGATATGCTTATCATTGGGAGTGATGATAAGATGATCAACTCAACAAAAGACATGTTGAAAGCGAGGTTTGACATGAAAGACATGGGTCTCGCGGATGTGATTCTTGGAGTAAAAATCACTAGAACCCAAAATGGTCTTGTGTTGAGTCAATCTCACTACGTGGACAAGATCCTTGGGAAATTCAATTCGGACGATACGAGTATAGCTCGATCTCCAATTGATAATACCCAATGCCTAAGGAAGAATAGAGGCAAGAATGTTTCTCAGTTAGAGTACTCAAGGATCATTGGTAGTCTCATGTATCTAATGACATATACTAGACCCGACTTAGCATATGCTGTAAGCAGGCTAAGTAGATACACCAGTAATCCGAGCGAGGATCATTGGAAAGCTATCACGAGGGTGCTCAGATACATAAGATACACGAGAGACTATGGATTACATTATACCCGTGATCCAGCAGTGATCGAAGGATACACTGACGCAAACTGGATATCGGATATAAAGGATCACAGATCAACAAGTGGTTACGTGTTTACACTTGCTGGCACAGCTATAGCTTGGAAGTCTTCCAAGCAAACAGTTATAGCGAGATCCACGATGGAATCCGAATTCGTCGCTTTAGATAAAAGCGGGGAAGAGGCGGAGTGGCTACGTCAATTTGTGGAAGACATTCCAAGATGGCCAAAGCCGTTGACGGCGATCTGCATACATTGTGACAATCAGTCTGCTCTTGCTAGAGCACAAAACAAGATG
This sequence comes from Helianthus tuberosus, assembly GCA_030545235.1. Lineage (NCBI taxonomy): Eukaryota > Viridiplantae > Streptophyta > Magnoliopsida > Asterales > Asteraceae > Helianthus > Helianthus tuberosus. The sequence continues at coordinate 70,707,941 of CM060361.1, read as the reverse complement.
TACAATGGCAGATCAAGGCACATTCGACGTAGACACAACACGGTACGATAACTTATCTCAACGGGTGTTATCTCAGTTGACTATGTGAGGTCAAATGAGAACATTGCGGACCCGTTAACGAAAGGCTTAAGCACATATAAGGTGTATAGGTTGTCAAGAGGAATGGGACTAACGCCCATAGATGAAGGGAATATGAGGGAAACCTAACCTAGTTGACTGGAGATCCCAAGATCTAGGTTCAATAGGCAAACATAATCATAAACCCAAAGGGAGTCACTGTGGGGGGTGCCCAAAAAAAAAAACAATAAAGGGAGTTGTATACTTCCTAGTCCATTCCAATCAGTGACATGAAGGAAAGGTTAAGCATGTTGAGGTTAAGGATTTTGAGGAAATCCAAATTAACCAGGATGCTTTTAATGATTCAGAGGAATCACCTATGTTAGAGAGAAGTGGGGTCGCTTCGAATGGATTTGTGGGGAGGCGCAAATCCTAGAGCTCTCGCAGAACCAGGAACGTGTTCCATGACCATGAACGGACACAACCATGAGGTCTTAACTCGACTAGGGAGAGTATTGTGTGAATGTATATTGTCGCCTACATAAATGGGGGATTGTTCAAAGACCCCGCGTCTACAAGACCCTAGGAGGCTAAGTATGCTTCACAAAAGGAGGTTCAAAGGTTACACCTACCTATCTTGCAATGCTCAACTGTTGAACGTGTGTCGTTGAAACTTGATAGATCGATTTCTATTCATGTGGGGGATTGTTGGAAATTTTGTGAAAATAGTATTTTTCACAAATATAGGAAAATGATTTTTTCCTGTTTTGGAATAGAAATAAATATAATAAAATGAGCGGGTTTTATATATTTATTTGTGGGTTTGTGTTCAATGTCGGAAGAGCTTCGCAACGAACTAAACCATGTCCAAAACGGAGCTAAGATGAATGAGATATCGATGCTCAAAGTTTGGTGTTTGAAACTTGAATGCTGGAAAAGTGGGAAAGTGGCACCTTGTCCCACATCGGATGAGAGATGGAACTTAAAGGGGTATTTAAGTGGGAACTCTCCATCGTTATTGTTTCATGGAAGCACTCACTAGTGTACTCGCGAAGGGTGCGGAGCACCCTAACTCGCACTCGCACACGCGCGTGCGCGTGGCGTGGGCGATGAGACGCAATGTGGCGCTTTGATGGCGCACTTTGCACTTCGCAGACTCGCATCTCCGTGAGCCGCTTGAGAGCCGTCTTTGTATTTTTGACCACGTGCACGTGGTGGATCACAGAGGCTGCAAAGACAAAGTGATGTGAAGGTTCGAGGCACGTGACGTGGCAGTCCGCGCGCGAGTACACATGTCGTGGAGACGCATGGTGCATGGGCCTGATGTGACGTGTGCGGCGCACCAAAGTGAGCCAAAACGGCGCGACTGTGTGGCATGCTCGTAAAGGCTCACAGGTGACGTCGCATACGCGCGCAGGCGCGCATGGACCTGAGTGAGTATGGCGCACGCGCACATGGCAGTGAGCCTAACGGACGCACTGCGCATGGATCGTGCAGACCTAGGTGCGTACGCACCAGTGTGACTTGCGCGCGCGCGCAGAAGCTTCCAGCTGCAGTTATGCCAGTGCAGTTACATTCAGCATTCGAAACTGACGAAGTCAATGCTTTTGACTGCGAATTTAATGACGAATTAAAGTGCATTAAAGACGTTTAATGCAGTTTAATTGTCCCATTTATTTCGTTTTTCAGTTTCTTCAAGACCTGCTGTATAAATAGGAGACTCCTTCAGCAGATTTAAATACCAAAAAAATTACACAGCAATACAATCTTCTCCACTGTAGATTTCTTTTTCTCTTCAAGCTATCAAGGTACACCTTCGGGTTGGAGTCAGGACCGACAGTGCAACTGCTTGCGGCTGTTGTATCCTGGAAACAAACGTGTTCTCCTAAGAGACACGAAATTTGTTTTAAGGGGCCCGTGTCTAACACGATCCTCAGCTTCATTTAGTCAATTCTACATATCACCCTCCTCCAGTACCTAAATTTTACTGGTCATGACCCACATGTACATGAACCGCTGCCTCAAGGCCCTGAGGCCTTTTCCTGATTACCTCATGCCTGGGGCACGCTTTTTAAAACCTAGAGCATTTCATTCTATATGCTTCAAGATTTGAGTTTTTTTAAACAAGCATACCATATATCAATAACCAACTAAAAGCCCAAATTCTTATGAACATCTAACTAACATCCAAAAACACATAAACTCGCCTGCTTTGCTACAAACTCAGGATAATTATCCTGCAACACCTGCAAAGCCTGCTTCGTAGCCACCAGACCCATTAACCTGCTTAAAAGTAACACTAAGTCCTGATTGTTCAGATCATTATACCCCTGCAAAAGTTAAACTCAAAATCAATAACCACAAGAAGTCTAAACTTATTCGCGAATTAAAAAATCGAAATACCTAGAGTTAAACTCACAAATACTTAAATTTGCAAGACGCACATATGAATGGTCTTCACATTGCAAATATATCAATATTTTATTACCGAAACTCGAAAATATAATTAAATATTGTACCTTTAGAAGGCTCGTGAATATCTTTTGATAGAAGAGGCAGAACACACGCCAAGCCTTAGACAAGCATATGTAGACGCTCTTTCTCTCTGTCTCTTTCTCACGTTGTGCTGTCGGAGTATTACATACCTCTGTATTTGAAGATTTATCAGAAGACCCTAGTTCACCACAGACAAAGTACTGGTGCGGACTATACTGGCAATTTTCACACTTATATTCGTTTTGACTCTGCAAAGAATAAATATTTAAAAGAAAAATTAAACGAAACAATACATATGATATCATCCAAACTCCTATACGATTAACTAACCTCCAGTTCTTCAAGAGATAAACAAAGGGATTCACAATTGGACTCTTGTGCCACTTCAGAATCTGGGATTACGTGAAACGACCTAAAACATCTCCCTTCACAACTGTAATAGACGACAAAGTCGTCAAAAAACCATCAGTTAAAAATCATTTAATTTTTTTCTTAAGGAAATGAAGACGCGAAGTAAAAAGTAGCACCATGTAGGCTTGCCACCATTATCACATATCGCACAAACGGAATCGAAATGATCATCGTCATCATCTGACTCACTATCTTCGCTGGTGATATCATCTTGCGTTTTACCGTTTGTATCATCCTACAATATATTTTCTAGAATGTCAAAAGATCAATACGATATCTTCTGCATGAGGGTTTCCACTTTGTAAAACCTAAAAAAATGAAACATCGCAACTTTAAAAAATCAATACAGTGAAGATATTAAATCAATCTCTTATTCATTCAGATGACAAAAGTAATTACTGTAGTTTTGTAGTTTTGTGTGTTTTCTATTTTCAGTTGTAATTTGTACTGTAATTTTATTTCATTCTGATTTGTTTCTGTAATTCAAGTTAATATAACTATTTTATTTATTTTTGCACGAATGGATTCCTACATTATTTTCACCGTTTCTGATATCTTACTTAATGTTCGTAATTAGGCTTTTTTAGATAAAAAGATTTAGTTATTTTGGTTCAATTTAAAAACATTGAGAACATATTCATGTTCTCACAACGCACCATAGCCAAAACTTACATCTCAGATATCTCGGTTGTCTTTTCTTTTTAAGATTGACGGCAAGAAAGAAGATGGAGTACTTGGTTGAACTTAGGCAAATGTGAATTATGTGTGTGGGGAGGGAAATTCGGGGTGGATAAAACTTGAATATTTGCATCCGAATCAAGCCTTACACAAAACTCTCTTAGAATTACTTCTCCATGCCCAATTTTTTTTTTAAATGAACACAAAATAAATAAATTTATAATTAAAATAATAAAATACATGTATAGAACTCGCATTACGGATGCATTTCCAATGCTAAAAACCCAAAAGCATCTTTGATTTGTAAAAAGAAAAAGAAATTTTTAAACATCACAAGTAGAAAAATAATTCACACTAGATCTTTTCATGTATCACACGCGCGCGCGCACACACACACACACATATATATATATATATATATATATATATATATATGGTAGGGTTCAAGAGTGAACCATATTGTTTTTGTGAACAAAATGAACAAATCTTGTCCATTGATTTAGGAGATCTTCAGATTTATAATAATGACAATTTTCTAATTATTTATGTGTAGAAAATAAATGAAAAGGGTATACATGTAAATTGTTAACTAGTTCTCTTTCCAATTAAATATTTAATTACATTCTCTCTTTTCATTTCTCTCACCAATTAATTAATTTATTAATTTAAAAATAAACACAATTACTATTCAGCCAACCTGTTTTATACACATACGTATATCCGTTTTATACACATGCATACATATGTAATTTGAATAATACATATGTGTACTTTGAGTATCCAATACAAGTACATAAGTGTATAAACAATTTATTAGTTATGTTTGTGTATATTTTATACACGGTTTCTATTCAGCCAAACTGTTTTTTACACATATGTATATCTTTTTTATACACATACATACACATGTAAATTAAAAAGTAGATATATGTATAACAACACTATGAATGGAATGTATTGAACAAAAGATGAAAAAAAAAAATCAAGGAAAGGACACATTATTACATATAACTATCTTCATACTTGATGTCAAATATTCTAACTATTTATACAAAAAGAATTAAAAAGTGAGAATTAGTATTTATTGATGATAAACAAATTAAAAAAAAACAATCTTATTAAAAAGAAGAGTAAAATGCAATTTGCGTCCCTGTGGTATGTCCCAAACATCAACTTGAGCCCCTAAAAACAATTTTTTGCATTCTGAGCCCCTGTGGTATTCATTTCATAACACTTTGAGTCCCTGCCGTCAGGTTGACTGTTAGAGGCAGGGGTAAGACCGTCTTTTTGCATATATTAATAACACTTTGCGTCCCTATGGTATGAGTGAAATATCAACCTGAGCCCCTAAATTCTTTTCTTGGTTTTTTGTTAAGAAATCTTCATATTTTCTGTGCTGGGACATAAATATTCTACCTATTATGATAATAATTAAATTTATACTATATTTAACAAATTATTAAAGCCTAAATTGTATATTAAATGTAAACTTTTTATACATACAATACAGAGACAAAACGTCATACCAACTTCGTAGAGTTGACGGAACTTACAGACTCGATAACAAAAGACCGTAACATACAATACAGAGACAAAACGACATATGACCACAACGTCATACGACCACAAGCAATTGTGGATTTTTACTGACGGGTGCACTTCGGGAAGCTGATCCAGATATGAATGAACATAACCCCAGTGTTTCTAATTACATATCTGCCACTTGGGTTATATTCATTCATATGAATGAATATAACCCCAGTGGTAGATATGTAATTAGCGAGCTTTGGAATTTCAAGGAAAATCGAAGAGCTCCACTAGGGTTATATTCATTCATATCAATTACTTCCTTATGTGCACCGCATCTTCTAGGAGGTTGTCAAGTGTTCTCGCCTTCGTAGTTGGTGTTTTGCGTATCTTTACATCCGCAGCCATTCTGTACACCAAAACACATTCAAACCAAAACACATTCTGTACAACAAAAATCAAACCAAAAATCCATTCAACACTAAACCCAAACACATTCTGTACAACAAAAATCAAACCAAAAATCCATTCAACCCTAAACCCACAAGAATCTGTACAAACTAAACCAAAACACATTCTGTTGATACCCTAAACCCTAAACACATTCAAACCAAAACACATTCTGTACATCCGATCAGTTCTTAATACTCAGTTGATACCCTAAACCCTAAACACATTCAAACCAAAACATTCAAACGAAAACCCTAAACACATCCGTTCAGTTTTGATGCATTTTGAACAAGAATCAAACCAAAAAAATCCATTCAACCCTAAACCCACAAGAATCAAACCAAAAAAAAATCCATTCAACCCTAAACCCTAACCCCAAATAACACATTCAAATCATACCCAAAAATCCATACCCAAATAATTGTTATCATCGAATCAAAATGAGGAACACATTCAATCAAAATGAGGAACACATCGAATCAAAATGAGGAACACATTCAATCAAAATGAGGAACACATCGAATCAATAACTGTTACCCAAATAACACATTCAAACACATTCAAAATGAGGAACCCAAAATCAACCCTCTGTTTTTCAAAATCAACCCAAAATCATCGAATGGAACCCAAAAACATCGAATGGAACCCAAAATCAACGCTCTGTTTTTTCACAATATAAACACATAAACACATCGAGTGGAATCAACCATCTGTTTTTTCAAAATCAACCCAAAAATCATCGAATGGAACCAAAAATCATTGAATGGAAACAAAAAATCAAACCCATAATCATCGCTCTGTTTTTTCACAATATAAACACATAAACACAGAATCATCGAATGACCAATATGAAGATGAAGATGAACCTGATCTGTTCGATGTTCGATGAAGATGATGAAGATGATCTGTTGATGATGATGATGATGTTCTTGAGAGTTGGGAGAGCTCGCTATTTGATGATGTGATGATAATGAAACTGGTTATGAATTTATTAAGTGTAGATATTAAGGGTGGGGGGTATGATGGACTTTTCACAACTGGCAAACGGTCAAACTGACGGAACCCTGACGGCAGGGACTCATACTGTTATGAAATGAATACCACAGGGGCTCAGAATGCAAAAAATTGTTTTTAGGGGCTCAACCTGATATTTGGGTCATACCACAGGGACGCAAATTGCATTTTACTCTAAAAAGAAACAAATTTTAGTATGACATTTATCCTTTTTATTAAAAAGAAACAGATAGCAAAATCTTTACAATCTTATTAGTAAATTGAACTCAATTGAAAATCTTATTGATGATTTCTTCATTTTAATTAATTTAAATTTAAATTTATACCCCTTATATAATAAACTATAAAATAAACAAATTGCGAATGCTATTGATGCGAATTTTTTTATATTCTTATTAGAAGAGAAGATCTGGTGTTAAAGATTATTTTACCTTACTTCCCATATTTACTTGACAGGCCATGGGGACAAATAAAAAAAAATTCGTTGTTTTTTTTTTCAAACTCCGCATGCACTACTAATTATTATAACAGAATCATCATCCAAGGAAGTTGGAAAACGAGAAAATGTAAATATGTCATGAGAAAATGTAAATATGTCATGAGAAAATGTATAATCTCTACAAAATAGGAAACATGTAACTGAAATCACGAATTAAAACAAAATGATTCAAATCAAATTTATGAAAATTAAAAGTAAAATTACAATCCTATCCTTTTAATAAAAAAAAACAAATGGATGGCTAATATTAGTTTACTCTGTTCACAAATATGGATGTTGTTCACTCATGAACCTAACCTTATATATATATATATATATATAGGGAGCCGCTAGAATGAGAACCACCACGAGTTATGAGAACCACGAGAACCGCGCCCCGCGGGTGGCCGTCGGCGACGAAATTTTTTTTACACCTAGATCCGTATATTTTAGTGGGGGGTTTAAATTTTCGGTTCAAACGGCGCGCCCGAGGGGGTAGTTTTTTACGCCCAAAGTTTGGTAAAAAAAAAGAAAATTTAAAAAAAACCCAAACTTTGGGCGTAAAAAACTACCCCCTCGGGCGCGCCGTTTGAACCGAAAATTTAAACCCCCCCACTAAAATATACGGATCTAGGTGTAAAAAAATTTTCGTCGCCAACGGCCACCCGCGGGGCGCGGTTCTCGTGGTTCTCATAACTCGTGGTGGTTCTCATTCTAGCGATCCCCTATATATATATATATATATATATATATATATATATATATATAGTGAAAACTCCTACTTCTCATGCGAGTTTTGTCAATATTTTTTGCACAAATGTAAATGAACATGTTCCTAGTTTTATTTTCCTAAAGCAGATAATTTTTTTGGGAAAATAATTTTTTTGAAAAACATTTTTATGGCCTAGTTCTTACGGTTCTCTCACCTCAAGGTTGTTCTCATTTTACCCCTTTCTTTATATATAGGGTCAGAAGACTCTCCAAATGGCCAAAACTGTAATAACGCTAGGAACAATTGACGTGGTCGGGTTTTTGTAAATATCAGGAACTTTGTAAAGTGTGGCCTTTTTTCTTAATTAATGTAACTAGTGATTAGTCACATAAAATCATGTTGTGTTATACTTACAACTTCCAACATTCCAACAATCCAACAACGACGGGTAGTGGCTAGAAGTGGACTGTGAGTAGTGGGTTATGGGCAGGGGGAGAAATATGCCTACTAGTTCACCAAGTAGTGCTCAACGATCTTTCAAAAATTCGTCTGAAAGTTTTTATTTGTCACTTTCTTGTTGACTTTGTGGTCGGTGGTACGGACCTTGTCGGTTAACGACTTCCATCTTTCGGATCTTTGCCCTGAATACTGTTGATTTATAACAATTAACAAGAAATCATGTCTCATTTAGCATTTGTGATATGTGGTGGATCATGACTAATATGTTGAATTGCTATATTGTTGTGTTGATTTAGCATTTTTGTTGGTTTATGTATTTCTTGATCAAATTTTGCATATGGATTGATGTCAATCTTTGTTCTTAGTATTTGTTTTTGTAACTACATATTAAATTTTTGGAACTAGATTGATGTTAAATTTCTTATTTTGTTTTTTTCTATGACTTGTTGCTTTTTGTTTACTAGAAATGGGTTGATATCAATTTACTAAACAAATTTTGTAATGATCTTTTTTTCTTAGGAAAAATGGATTAAAATAAGCCTAATTATTACCCATTTGGTCGGCAACAGTCCCAAATAACGACATGTTTCTTGATAGCCCCACCTTTTAACACCATTAGTATTTGTATTTGATGATGTGGCATACGTGCATGTCAAAAATATGCTTGTGTGGAAAATACGTGGCAATAATCTCTTTAAACGACCAGTTCATCATACTTAAGTAAACTCAAACATTCAATTCAAATAAATGATAAAAAAAAATTATGCCCTATGCAAAACAATCCTCAAACAAAGAACAAGCCCTAATCTTTCTCAAACGAAGAACATATGATCCCTACTTAATGATTGAAATCTAATGGAAGAAATTGAAACCAAGCTCTGGACTGGTGGGACATTCGAAGTTGGTACTCCTAATCTGAGGTATGTTGAGGGTATATCGACATTTTTTATGGTTAGACGTTGATAAACTTTCCTACTTTGAGCTAGTAGATTATGTAATGGAATATGGTTTATACGAATCCAGAGATTTATTGCTCGATACCTTTTGATGTTAGTTTGAAATGATTAGTTAGTATAGAGATGTCACTAAGATAACATCAAAGGTTAGTCCTAATTCTGATGAAGCTCTTGATATATACGTTCAAACAGGACCAACAAATAAACCTCAAGCATAGCCGAATAATCCTCATGCCCAAACCAGTACCCATCCTACTAACCCTCAAGCATATCGCAATACCCAACCCACTAACCCTTTATCCTAGTCAAGTTCCCAACTCACTAACCCTCAATATTAATCAACTTCCATTAAATCCCAAACCGAACCTTGCTTGATCCCTAGTGCAGAGGATAGGACGTACACCAAGCTTACAACTAGAAAACAAGTACAATCATCAGTTAGTGGGTTTACTAAGGTTATAACTAGAAGGCTTGAATCACCACTTAAGGTTACAGCTAGAAGAATTGAATCATCCCCCAGTTACATCTGTTGAACCAACACTGCCATCTATAATAGTTGAATTAGCACCAAACACAAATGAAAATGAAATAAATAGTAGTGGGTCAGATGAGGAAGGTGGTTGATGTACAATCAATTATACATATTTTATATGCATTTTTATCCCTATTTTTATGGTACTTTTATGACTGTATCATTAGAAATACTAGCTAAATCGTTCTTATTTGATAATTGTAGGTTTTTATGGGCTCTGCATGAAAAGAAGTGAAAACAAGAAAACAAATCCGGAATTCTAAAGAACTCAACAAAAGACACAAATGCACACGCCCGTGCTAGGATATGGGCACGGTCGTGCATCACCAAGTGTAACACCACGTAAAAACGTGTCCAATTATGTATAGACACGTGTCCTAAACTCTAAACATGAGAAAGATTGAGTTTGAAGGACCAAAGTTGTCGAACAGTGAAACTATGAAACCACAGGGACTGAAAGTGTCAATATGCCAAACTTGTGCCTCTGAATGACCTTACATGATGAATATATTCTTATACGAGTGATTGATTGGATATAAGAAGCCATGTATGAAAATAATCGGAAGATTATTAAATTACAAGGGTTAAACGTGTCAACATGTCAATTCTGACCTCTGAGTGACCTTATAACGAGACCGATGCTTCGAAACATTCAAATATACTCTTAAGAATAAGTGGTATAAATTTAATGAGGTTTCGAGATCGTTAGATATGTTTTCAAGACTTTGGGCCAAAAGTGTCAACTTGATGAAACATGTTTTCATAGTGATATTTAACGAACCCGAGCCTAACGAGGTTTGTTTGTACATCCTTGGGCCCCAAGAAATTAACTACAACGGTCTCTAGTGCCAAAAATCATGTTAAAAAGGATGAAAATTGAGCAGGGACTGAAACTGCCAGTTTGGAAACCTGTTTTGCCAGTTTTACCGGTCCAAGCGGCCCGCGTAAGACTCCCTTAAGTCTTACGCGGCCCGCCTCAGCATGCCCAGATCAGAAAGTTGATGCCAGGTGCGGGTTTGGCCTGTTACACCGCCTTAGTCTAGGTTGTATCGACCTAGGGAGCTGTTAGTCGGTTTAATTCAGTAGCTTGGACACCTGGGTCGATCTCAGAGCCTCCTATTACACCTGGAACTGATCCAACTCCAAAGAATTTGCTATATAAGAAAACTAGTTCTTGAGTTTTGAAACACATTTGCAACATTTCACTTGTGGGACTTGCTCTGGAGCTTCCATCAGTAAGAAGAGGATTATCAAGTGTAGAAAATTTTGCTACGACCTTAAGTAAGCCTCTAATTACTTGTTTAGTTGTTTAATTTAGCTTAATTACTCTAAAGTCAAACTTATCGTAAAATTAGTTTAACTTTCGTTTTAATTACATTTGGCTTAACCACTGATCAAATTGAAAGTGGTTATAGAACCACATTAGTGTAGGTGATTAACCCTTAAAAGGGCACCTCCTAATTATCTCGTTTGACTGGTCAATTGTCGGGTCAAAGTAGTTTGACAAAAAGTCAAACTGGACAGAAATTACAAAAATGATTCTAATTAATAAACCAGAGGTTCTAAATTATATTTTAACAATCTAATGACTTGGTAATCAATATTAAAACATGTTTTATCAGTCCTAACCCGACAATTAATAGTCTAAGGTCAGTTTATAACCGAAAGTCGCAAAAGCTTGACTTTTGCTTTGACTTTCAGTTCTGACCCGTTTAAGCTTAATTCTCCCATGTTTTAAGCTTCCATTAGGACCACATTACTTAGTAGTATAACCCCCTAGAGTTATATTGCATGGTGACTAGTGATTTGAATTATATGCACTTAATCGTAATTATGCTTAATAATGCCATAAACACCCTTTTAACATACAACTGAGATTTTTAGCAATATGAATGGACTAATATCTTTACTACTGATATTTAGACATGTCCTAAAAGTTTAACATCAATTGGAGGTCTAGAATGGGAGTTATGCTCAATAGCGTAATTAAGGAACTTTTTAGTAATTAAATAGCTTAATTAGCATGAAGCCTATCTAAACCCGATTTTTGTCACCAAACTTCTTACCTACTGATGTAAAATAATATTTTGGGATTTTAAAGATTTTTAATTATTTTTAGGCTGAGCATAACATAGAATTATAGCTTGATTTCGGTAATTGTCGGTTTTACCCTTTTCATGCATAAAATGAGTTTTACATAACTTTTTAGTGTCAAACCTTTTGCTACTGATTCCTTATGATAAATAAATTATTTTGAACTATATAAACTGATCAAAAACTCAGATTTCCTATTTTAACCCGAAAACCCCTTTAAACCGACTTTTAAGCGTTTTTAGCACCTAGTATGGGTTAAAACTATTTTTAACATATAAAATTTATTACTCACTGATGTTTTAAGATAATTTATATAATTAAACAGTAGCCTAAAGTTGTTAAACTCAGAAGTCTATTTTGACCTTTAAAGCTTATGTGAAATTACCAAAATGCCCCTACGAGACATAGTTTGGCTATATAAGATAATTTTCACATATATAAAGTATCCTACTGTTATAACTTATAAAAAATACATATTTTTACTAATTTAATCAGACCTAAAACTCAGTTGCACAATTAAACTCTTTTATGGGCATTAAAATTACCAAAATGCCCTTATGGGACTTATTTTGGTTTAAATTACTTTTTGGGCATATGTGTTAACATCTTACTGATGTATTAACATATTTTGAGCATAATAATGATTAAGACCTGTATATAATTTATTTGGAGACCCGATACGCGTTTACACGTTCGGATTGGCTTATGTGACTAGTTTACATAAAATAGTCGAAACGGGTCAAACCTTATCATTAAATCCTCAATTTCCAGAATGTATTTAGTTTACCCATATTATACAAGTATCCAAGTTTGTCGGGTCTAAACCACATTCTATTCCGGTCTTCGCTTAATCGAGCGTTTAGAACCATAAGGTTTCTTTCTAGCTAGCCGGTCTAAGTCCTTGACTTAATTAAAGACCCGTTAACATCCTAATAGGTTAATAAACCTTCTATACAGATTAAATAGCTTCCGGTAGAAGGTGCCTTCAAAAAGCCTTAAGATTTTTACTGCTAGCATCAGGTAAATACCTTTAACTTATTTTCCCTATACGGGCTTGGGATATGGTATTATAATAACACCACTTGGTCGGGTATGAAATCATTTAATCGGATTGTGATTAATAAATTGCATAACCCGTTTTAATCTGTCTTGTTTGATAACATAAGCATTGGGGGTTAACGACCGTGTCCTGGATATCCTCGACTCATTTTATTTGAAAATGGCCACGACCTATGCACGGGGTGTAGGCATACACCTGACAGATAGAAATGCTAAATATAAACTCACATGTTGGGGATAACTCCTTCGTGGGTTCTATAAGTGGTGAGTCGGTTAATCACGACCGGCTTCCAACCGGCCCCAATTGTATGACAAACATATAAATCTGTATACAAGATTATATTTAAATAATTGTCCCAAGTTATAAAAGATTTACGCCTTGTGCACCTAAATCAATTTTCTTAAATATTTTCAAAAGAGTCAGTTAATTGTATTTACCAGTGTAAACTGACGTATTTTCTTAAAGACTGATTTGTGTAGGATCGGTTTTGACACCGTTCGATTGCGTAACGACACGTTCGACGTGCGGAATCCGTGAACGTGCGTGACCGAACACACGAGAACGTACTAGAACCTTGATTCTATTGAAAATACACGTGTACAAACACTTGAGAGAGTTTTCTCTCTCTAGACTTTCTCTCTCTACAATTAGATCTCCAAAATCACAAATGAGCAAAAGTCCTTTACTTTACTACTAACTCCTCTATTTATAGGTCAAGGCCTTTTAATGAAACATTTCATTAATTACAAGATTGCCACCTTGCCTTTTTACTAGATATAATACTTTTAAAGACTTGATTTCTTCAGTTCCTCGCTACGGCTCGGATTGACGAAGGCGATAGACATTAAATGCATCAACAATCTCCCCCTTGGATATTGCTGCAGTCAATCCTTAGTCAAACTTGTAACGACTTTCCTTTCTCTCTCTCTTGATTCTTGCTCAAACAGAATCCCGGTGGATCTGTCTTCAGATTCAGCTCCCCCTTTCAGTAGTCTCTTCAGGCTCCCCCTTTCTTCAAGCTTCCATGCTTTTGGGATCGATGCCTGGCCTTTCGTATTTTCTGGCTCTCCCTTTCGTTAAGCTTCCGTGTTTTTGGGATCGACGCCTTGCTTTCCGTAGCCAAAGAATCAAAACACCTACACGTCTCAACCTCTCGTAAGACAAAATAATTTTGATTCTAAAAGAATTCACTCAAAATTCTCAAACATATAACACACAATATTGTGATTCAAATTAATGAATCATCTAAACATTTGAGGATTATCTTCCAACTTCTTATCATCTTAACCAAACCAATTGTTCATCTTGTTTAGCCTTTGAGATTTTGAATATCAACTTTTCAACATCAGTTGTCGAAAATCTTTTTGGATTTTTCAAAAATTAGGCTAAAACACAATAAAATCTTTTTGGATTTTGATAAAAGAGAAATGTAATGCAGAAATGAAATATGTACAAACATATTTTTGTGAGCTTGTGTAAGAGGATCATATCAGTTTATGAGACACATCACAAGCACCGTTAAGCTTTTAATCGTTTTAAGTTCTAAACGATTCACGTTGATTGACGATATATTTGTCCTCTTAAGCTCAATCTAAAAACTTTCAAAATGCTTACCGATACGTTAAGGTATATTAATTTTGCACTAAGTTCTTATGGATCCCACGATCTCAGCATATCCCCTCATCATGCAATACACTAACTCAAGTAATGCCTTTAAACTTTTCATCAACTGTGAATTGTGCGAAAACAAAGCAGAATGTTTAAACATTAACAATCAGGTCGATACTTCCGTATACGCAGAGAAAGTCCAATGTTCAAACAAAATAAGAAAAATAAAACAAGTTGAAGTTGTTTAGGCTTTAACCACCAGGTCGATACTTCCGTATACGCAGAGGTGATCCAAAGCTTAAACGAAACACCAAAGAAAATAAAGCAGAACGTTTAGGCAACAACATCCAGGTCGATACTCACGTATACGCAGAGGATGTCCGATGCTTAAACAAAATAAAGAAATCAAACAAGTTTAAATCTTTGCAAAGTAAAATGCACAATCACAGCGACTTTTCAGCAAAGTTGTGAAAGTTCACAAACTTAACCAGTTTTATGTCTTACGACAATCAGCGATTACCGAGTAGGCACACAATCAAGAAGGACAAAACTAAGTACTATGCTTTCAACCATGTTTCCCACTAGAACTAGGCTTTTTCATTTAAGTTTGTATCGTTCTCGCAAATCTACTAGTCTAGCTGAGCCTACCGTCACATCTTTAGTGAGACCGTTTATCACATTATAACTTTCCATTTCTTTAGCGTGCTGTGATAGTCCACTGATTTACTATCATTTCCTCTTGTTCTCAACAAAACTTAATTTTGAATTTTATCATGTTTTTGGCATTTTCAAATTTTCTAATTTTTTTTTAAAATTTTACTCCCCCTAAAATCAAAATATGTCTCAATTTTGATTTTCTAGGAAAATTTGAAAGTAAACGCAATAAACTGTACAAATAACATGACAAACTGATGAGAATTGCCTCAAATCACCATCCACTTGGCTTAAACAATCAGAACTCCCCCTGACAACAAACTATTTTCCCATTATGATTTCAAAACACTTAAGTTTGTTTTAATCAAAATGGTTTTTCCGAAAAAAAAAAATTTTGTGTGTCGTTTCACAAACTTGGGGTTTAATCATCATATTGATTTCAACTTCTTGTAGGTTTATCACAAACACAGTTACCACTTGTAAGATAGTTAAATCAAGTACAACTTAATTTCCGTAATTAACCACTTGTAAGGCGAAAAATCACCAGAGTGAAATTTCTCAAGAAATGTGCCGATTCATGTTCCACGCTTACCAACCTGGGAACTCCGGCAAGTCAGGTTTTTCATTTAAACAGATTCACCCAAGCCTGACGGTCCTTGGGTGATTTAGAATTCTTGTTCAACAATGGTGGATAGTTTACATCATCCATTGTTAAACCTGAATTCTCCATTTTTACCTCAACACATGGCTCTTCTGGTTTTACCATACCAGAATCATTGCCTGAATGTGGCTTGTCTGACTTTGAAAAGCCAGATTCATCACCTGAAGGTGGCTTGTCTGACTTTGACATGTCAGATTCATCGCCGACCATTTTCTTCTTCTTTATCTCCTCTTTCATCCTCAGATTTGTATCTGATGAATGCGTTTTGCTTGATTTGTTGTTCTTTGGTGAGCAAAACGATTTATCAGAACTTTTATCTGTTTTACCAGTTGTATCCGAGGACAAAATCCTTTCGAGATACTCTCTCGCTGTCTTCCTTTTCTTTCTCAGTCGGTCTTTCTGCCCTTGTGAAAGCTTCACTTTCTGTTCTTTGGACTTTTCTTCGACCATGACTGATTTCTTCTTCACTACTTTCTGAGATTCAGCCCTCGATCTTCCCATTGATCTCATTGGGCAATCTCTTGCAATGTGTCCTTTGATTTGGCAGTTATAGCATCTCCTCGTCTCAAACCACTGATTCTGGCAGTTAACAGCAATGTGTCCTTGAATACCACAAGAGTAACACACTCTGTTATCGTACCATTCACCACCTTCACACCAAACACTCAGATCATAGCATTGTCTGGCTTTGTGGTAATCATCACTCCTTCTGAAAGCTGGATTTGGCTTTGAAGCACTGTGGTCAAACCTGCACCACATATCACCAACTTTTTGTGAGTTTAAATTTTCAACTTTTTGTGGTTTTTTATAACGATTGGATGACTGAACTGATGAGTTTTTAATCTGGTTTTGAACATTTTCTGATTTTTTAACTTTTTGTTTCTGTTCCACTTTCTTCTTCAAAGGTTTTTGCGTAGAGCATTCACCCTTTTCAGTCGATTGCAGAACAGTTCCTTGGAATTTTTCATTTTCATCATCAGTTTTCTCATCACAATCTGAATTGATCGGTTCTGGACACACATAAGGTGCAGAAGTCACAAAACCTTTCAACTTACTTTCTAACTCAGCAATTTTAATCCGATCACTTTTAGCTTCTTTTTCAAGCTGAATGATTTTAGCAAGATGAGAATTGATTTCAATTTGTTTTTCAAGATTATCTTTACCAAAAATATCTCTCTCATCTTCTAAAATCTTGATTTGTCTTTGAAAATCTTTTTCCATTTTTGATTTTTCATTTTCAAAAACTTTTTCTTTTTCTTTCAAAATTTTGTTTTCCAATGTCAAACTGTTCATGTCATTTAACAGTTTGTCATTTTCAACTTTCAGCTTTTCGCAATTCAATCGCAACTCCAGAATCTGTTCAACATCAGCTTTCTTCTCAACCTTCAAAGCTGAAATTTCATCAACTAGCTTCTCTATCACTTGATCATTTTCTTCAGATTTCATTTTTCTTATCTTTTGGGCTTCAAGTTCTTGAACTTCGATCTTCTCGATAAACATACTCAAAGTCACGTCTAAATATATCTTCTTCAAATCTAACAAATACGTTCTCCATATATCACCCGGTAAAACCTTTACCAACTTGTCAATCCATTCCTCATTAGTTTTGGTTATCTTCAATTTCCCCATCTCCAAAACTAGATGGCAATATCGATCAATCAATTCTTTTGTAGACTCTCCCTTGATACCTGTAAAATTATCAAATTTGTTATGTGCAATATCTGCTGGACTCTGAACATGATACGACTCACAATCCATGTTTTAGTAATGAGAAATACTCAACAACAAATTTTCAAACACTTTAAAAAAATTCACACAATCAACACATTAAATCAGTGATTGGGCCAAACAACCTAAATGGACTGACACATCACTGATTAGTTTTTTTAATATGACCACAAAAATTAATATCTATTCACATGCTACTTCATCAATATTCTTTGAACTGTCAAACACACTTTACCAAAACTAGTGCATCACGTGAATTGTAATTTCAAGACAACCTCTTGTTAATGTTTCAAATATCTCGATTATCAAACATGGGTCGGTGATGTTATCTATTAAATCATTGGACCTAAACACAAATTGTTCACGTGAACTGACAATCACATGAATTGATGTTATCAATACAACCCCTACTCAGAAATCACGTGCATTCAAACAGCCTATTAAATCTGAATTGTTCACGTGCTAATAAAACTCAACGTATGATTTGATCGTTCACGTGTTTACATAGATCAATGACCGACAATTAAATCTGAATATTGATTATACCGACATTACAAATCACATGTATCTTTTTAAAATGGCTGACAACTAATACAATTCAATATCTGATTGGAAATGTTCACGTGACCGATCAGACAATTGCTTTTGATTAATGACAGTCAATTGTATATGCAATTAAGAATCCAACAAATACTTATCCAATTCAATTTTCGATGATGTATTAAATGGTTTGAAATATTTAATCAGTTCACATGCTCACATAAACCGACAACACTTTTGATGATCACTTGAATTATCAATTGAAGCGAAATGATGATGATGTAATGTTTCAAGCGGAATCTTTCAGTTCTAATTTTCAAGCGAAAACTACAAGATACAGTTTTTCAAGCGAAATGACAGATTTCGCTTCAAGCAGCCATTCTTTTCAAGCGAAACTCACTTATGATGTGTTTCGCTTCAACTTTTCAAGCGAAATCTCGCTGTTTCACACAAATTCGATCACAAAAATTCAAATTACTCCTAAACGGCTTGGAGTTTTGATTGGAAACTTGGTAGGGTTTTAAAACAAGTGTTTTCGCACAATATACTAGAAAATCATCCGATTCGGACCAGTAAAACCCGTTCAATTTTATGAAAAACCGTGAAAAACATGATAAATGTGAAAAATATGAAGAAATCGGTGAAATTCGGATCTGAATCTGCTGAAATCAGGTACGAATCAATGTGTTTGATCAAGCAATCGAGCTCCTAGCTCTGATACCACTTGTAGGATCGGTTTTGACACCGTTCGATTGCGTAACGACTCGTTCGACGTGCGGAATCCGTGAACGTGCGTGACCGAACACACGAGAACGTACTAGAACCTTGATTCTATTGAAAATACACGTGTACAAACACTTGAGAGAGTTTTCTCTCTCTAGACTTTCTCTCTCTACAATTAGATCTCCAAAATCACAAATGAGCAAAAGTCCTTTACTTTACTACTAACTCCTCTATTTATAGGTCAAGGCCTTTTAATGAAACATTTCATTAATTACAAGATTGCCACCTTGCCTTTTTACTAGATATAATACTTTTAAAGACTTGATTTCTTCAGTTCCTCGCTACGGCTCGGATTGACGAAGGCGATAGACATTAAATGCATCAACAATTTGACAGGTACCTCTCAAAATAGGTTGGAGCTATAGGGTGTCTATAGAGGATCTTGCAAATCCATAAGATGCCTGCAGTCTGTCATTTTGTTTCTTTGTATTTGTTTATGATCCGCCTGTGGATCTTATTACATTCCAGTCTGTACATTCATAAACTCGAACACTCAGACAGTATGGTTTGTAATAATTTATTTACCCAGACTTCCGTTGTGCTATTATATTGTATGTATTGACTATGATGATATCAACTACGTCACGATACTCCCTGCCGGGCCCACCGGTAATATGTGGAAATATCGGGGTGTGACAGGTTGGTATCAGAGCCAACATTGAGTGAATTAAACACTAGCCTTTTGTGTTTAATCTCAATGACACAATAAGCACATTCCTTAGACTCTCGAGTCTAGGCAAGTGACCTAGGATTTTACTTTTAACCTCCTTTTATTGTCTTATTATATTTACTCTTTTTGGACAGGAAAATGCCGCCAAGACTAAGAGGACGAGGCAAAGGACCCATGCGTGGAGGACCGTCTAGCAGCACGGGACCCTCCCATAGGCGTACACCATCTGACTCGCTTTCCGGTTCCGACTCGAGGGACAATTGGAGCCATAACCCTGAACCAGCAAGACATTATGTCTCGTTGGGATCCTCACCGTCTGACCCTCCTTATTTTGGGTTGCCTATTCCCATCGAACCCTATCATTCTCCTCTTTCGCAAGGAACTCATTATTCAAATCAAACACACCACTCTTTCCAATCTCATCCTTTTCATCATTCAGATTCCACTTACTCACCTGCACAATTTAATCCAAACGCTTATGTTAATGACTTTTTGGGCTACAACCCTTTGGGACCTGAGGATCACTTTTCTCAGGAAATGGAGATGGATGACGAACCGGACCCGGATTTGCAAACAGGAACACCAGGCCACCCAATAAGTATTTCAAGCGGTTCCCCATTTCAGGGATCACCGTACAATGGGCCTGACTCATTCCAGGAAAGGATGGGTCAGTATGATTGGTTCTTTACACCATCATACCATAACTCCCCTATCCAACCTCCCTTGGATGAACCACAGCTTCGAGCTGTTACCCCACTACCCTTGCCAGTTGAGGATCCACCTCAGCAGCCTCCCGAGCCACCAAGGCGGAGGAGAAATGCTAGACTGTCCGTACGTGGGGGACCACAGTTTGCATCTCCTCGTGGCTCAAGTTCGTATCCTCCTATCCCAGGAGACCCTCAGTTGGGTGAATCATCACGCACAGTGACGGAAGCTAACCTTTCGCCGGTTTCACACGCACCACTACAGCCACCGTTGGGTTTTGACAACCCAATCCCAACATACCCAGGATCATCCGGGTATAACCCATCTGGTTACCCTTCTGACTATGGGACTCATGACCCGTATCTTACAGCTGCACAATACCATCATCTTTATCCTTCTTCTTACCCTCCAGTGTATCCCACTGGATACCCAGCGCATGATTATCAATACCCGTCATACCAACAACCTCCTCCTGTTCAGCAACAACAAACTCAAGAGATCCTAGAGAGGTTAGACAGGGTTGAGCATGTGGCTCATGAAAACAAGAAGAAGCACAATGGTTTTGTCAATGGTCTTATGAACCTCCTCAAGGGCAAGAAGAAATAGGGTGATGTAGGGTTGTTTTGTTTGTCATGTAATTAAGTACCTGCGAGGACGTTTATTTTGTTTTCCTGTACTAAGTCCCCGCATGGACTTATTTCAGCTTCAGTAGCCCCTGCGTGGGCAGTGTTTTCAGTAGCCCATGCGAGGGCAGTTTGTGATGTTTTTCTCAAGTCCCTTTTCGGGCAACGTTGTAATCGTTTTGTGATTTTAATGAAGTTAATTTGATTTTAAATATGTATTTTACTATATCATACTACTTCATTTCAAATTTATTTAATCCGCTTATGAAACTCTTAGAGGTATAACCTAGCCAAAATATTAGATGGCTATAATGGTACAACCTTTTTAAGATAAGAACTCCCTGTTAACATCTGAAAATATGTTAACATTCCTAGCTGTGCGGTATGAGAAACCACACAAGCTTCATAAATGTGCTTGAGTTTTCCAAGTCACTTATGTATAGCCTGAATGATCAATGCGAATCATGGCTAATAAACATCAATTGAATGTATACACCCTAACATCCATTAGAGATGTATGCTTATAAGCAAAGGTGTAATAATGACAATGAAAGTTCTATTTATAAACTTCTTGTCAAAAAGGCGATGAACTTTGTTCGACCCTTAAATGATCACTGATCCAAAGGATCGTTGATTATATTTTAATCGTCCCTGTGACAAGCTTCCTAAGCTATTTAAATGTCCTTCGAGACGAACTTTGTATAATATGATTAACTCTTTGAGTATTATTATTTTTATGGTCTATATGGTTTAATAATACCATAACCAACTAATCATCAATATGATGAATTATTACATAATTTAAATGTACCATTATTGTTTGATATAGTAATCAGAAATGGCTGGCTCGGATGAAGCAAACGGTCATCCTACAGAAAGCAACAATACCAGGATTAATATCACTGGTGCCGAACTGCAGGCAATGGTCACCACAGCAGTTTCTCAAGCGGTAGATGCTAAGTTTAAAGATCCTAGTATTGTTAGGTCTCAAACTCATTCAAAATCCCAATATCAACCTCACACTAATAAGAAAAGTGAGTCTCAGCACTCATCTAACCAGGGTAGTGAACCCAAGAGGCAGATAGTCCTCAAGCCGACTCCTAGGTACACCAAGGGTTGTACCTACAAGTACTTTGTCTCCTGTAAGCCTAGGGATTTTACTGGAGAAAAGGGAGCGATTGATTGCATGAAATGGTTAGATGAGATGGAGATTGTAATAGACATCAGTGGATGTGCTAAGGAGGATGTAGTTATGTTTGTATCACAATCCTTCAAGGGTGATGCCCTCACATGGTGGAAAGCTTTAGTGCAGTCTACAGGGAAGGTTCACTTGTATAATCTTTCTTGGGAAAAGTTCGTAGATCTTGTAAAAGATACTTACTGCCCTCAACACGAGGTTGAGAGGATTGAATCAGATTTCCTCACCTTAGTGATGAAGGATCTGGATTGTAGATCCTATGTGACTAGTTTCAATTCAACGTCAAGGCTTGTGCCGTATCTAGTCACTCCTGAGCCCAAACGCATTGCCCGTTTCATCGGTGGTTTGGCCCCCGAAGTAAAAGGGAATGTTAAGGCTTCAAAGCCGACCACTTATAGATCCGATGTGGATCTATCCTTATCCCTCACTTTGGATGTTGTGAGGAGTAAGGCAAAGAGGGAAACCGATGAAGGAAAGAGAAAAAGAGAGGAAGACAAGTCTCCTCAGTCGAACAAAAAGGGAAAAGGGAACTCTGGTTCCAAAAAGGGGCAGTCAAGTGACAAGCCCAGATGTAAGACTTGTAACAAAAGGCATTTTGGGAAATGCAATCAAGACCCACAGGCCAAACCATGTGGGATCTGTAAGAAGAAGGGGCACAAGTCTGTTGAGTGCCGAAATATAAAGGATGCAACCTGCTATGGTTGCAATGAAAAGGGGCACATAAAAACCAATTGCCCCAAGAATGCAAAGAAGCCCGAAGAGGCAAAGAAGAACAACGCGAGAGTTTTCCAGATGTAAGCGAGGGAAGCGGTGAATGACGAGAACGTCATAACAGGTACCTTCCTCGTCAATAATAATTATGCTAGAGTCTTATTTGATTCAGGTGCTGATAAGTCTTTTGTAGACCAAAAGTTCTGTAAGTTATTGAATCTGCCTATTAAGACTCTAGACATAAAATACGAGGTAGAGCTTGCTGATGGTACCTTAGAAACAGCTTCAACTCTTCTTGATGGATACTCTATATCCATCAAGAATCATTTTATCCCGCTTTCCCTCTTGCCAATGAAATTGGCTGGGTTTGATATAGTTTTAGGCATGGATTGGTTGTCGTATAACCAAGCCCAAATTGCCTGTGATAAAAAGCTAATTATTATCAAAACCCCTTCTAGTGAACCCGTCACTATTCAAGGAGATACACATTATGGATTACCTAGCAATGTGTCTATCCTCAAGTTAGCGCAGTGTATGAAAAGTGGATGTGTCATTTACATGGCACAAGTGACTGTGAATGAGCCGAAACCAAAGATTGAAGACATCCCAATCATCACTGAGTATCCTGACGTCTTTCCTGACGAGTTACCTGGATTACCTCCTGAGAGGCAAGTAGAATTCAGGATAGACATTCTACCAGGAGTTGCACCTATCGCACGAGCTCATTACCATCTAGCGCCTACTAAGATGAAGGAACTCAGAACTCAATTAGATGATTTATTGGAAAAAGGTTTTATACGGCCTAGTTCTTCACCTTGGGGAGCTCCAATATTATTTGTGAAAAAGAAAGACGGATCAATGCGCCTATGCATTGATTATCGTGAGCTAAAAAAAGTAATGATTAAGAATCGTTATCCTTTACCCAGGATCGACGACTTATTTGATCAGCTCCAAGGAGCGAGTTTCTTCTCTAAGATTGATTTAAGATCTGGGTATCATCAACTCAAGGTTAGGACTGAAGACGTGCCTAAGACGGCATTCAGAACAAGATATGGACATTACGAGTTTTTAGTAATGCCTTTTGGGCTCACTAATGCTCCAGCAGCATTCATGGACCTCATGAATAGAGTCTGCAAACCATACTTAGATAAGTTTGTCATCGTCTTCATAGATGACATACTCATCTATTCTCGTAACCAGGTTGATCACGAGAAGCATCTTCGATGTATCTTAGGATTGCTTCAACAGGAGAAGCTTTAGGCTAAATTCTCCAAATGTGAATTCTGGCTTCGTGAAGTCCAATTCCTAGGACATGTCGTCAATGAGCGAGGTATCCAAGTAGATCCCGCTAAGGTAGAAGCCGTAATGAATTGGGAAGCACCCAAGACTCCAACCGAAATACGTAGCTTTTTGGGTTTAGCTGGGTATTATAGAAGATTCATTGAGAACTTCTCAAGAATAGCAGCGCCATTAACTTCTTTGACCCGTAAGAAAGTTAAGTTTGATTGGGGTCCGAAACAACAAAAATCCTTTGAGATTCTTAAGGAGAAATTGAGAAATGCTCCGGTGCTAACTTTACCTGATGGAATCGAAGAGTTTGTCGTATACTGTGATGCTTCACACACCGGTATGGGTTGTGTGCTTATGCAGCGAGGCAAGGTGATTGCCTATGCATCACGACAATTAAAAGTGCATGAAAAGAATTACACCACCCATGATATGGAATTGGGTGCCGTTGTATTCGCACTTAAGTTGTGGAGACATTATTTATATGGAACTAAATGTGTGATCTACTCGGATCACAAAAGTCTCCAACATTTGTTCAATAAAAAAGAGCTCAATATGAGACAACGCCGTTGGATGGAAACCTTAAACGACTATGATTGCGAAATTCGCTACCATCCTGGTAAAGCGAATGTGGTCGCAGATGCCCTAAGCCGAAAGGAAAGGATTAAAACAATTAGGATCAATGCCAAGAGCATTGAGTTGAGGAATAGTCTGAATGAAAGAATATTATCTGCACAGAAGGATGCTGTATTGGAAGATAACCTTCCAAATGAAAAGTTAGGGATAATTGCTGAGCAGTTAGCACCTGGGAAGGATGGAATTCTCAGGATGAACGGAAGAATATGGGTTCCTATTTATGGAGGACTTCGAGAGGTAATCCTCCAGGAAGATCACAACTCCAAATACTCAGTTCACCCGGGAGGTGACAAAATGTATCATGATTTGAAAGCTAACTATTGGTGGATAGGTCTGAAGAAATCTATTGCCACCTATGTAGCTAAGTGCTTGACTTGTGCTCAGATTAAAGTTGAACATCAAAAGCCATCAGGTCTGCTTCAACAACCAGAACTCCCCACATGGAAGTGGGAGATGGTAACTATGGATTTCATAACCAAGTTACCTAAAACAAGGCACGGAAATGATACCATATGGGTTATTGTTGATAGACTGACTAAGTCAGCACATTTCTTACCCATCAAGGAGACTTATAGCTCCGATAAATTAGCCCAATTGTATGTAGATAAGATTGTAGCTCTACATGGAGTACCAATAGCTATTATCTCGGATAGAGATACTAGATACACCTCACATTTTTGGAAAAGTTTCCAACAATCTTTGGGCACGCGTTTGAATTTTAGTACTGCTTACCATCCACAGACGGATGGACAGAGTGAGCGTACAATTCAAACATTGGAAGACATGCTGCGAGCATGTGTCATTGATTTAGGAGGTAGTTGGGATGACCATCTACCCTTAATCGAGTTCTCCTATAATAATAGCTACCATACAAGCATTCAGGCTGCGCCTTTTGAGGCATTATATGGTAGAAAATGCAGAACGCCTGTCTGTTGGGCAGAAGTTGGAGAAGCTCAGTTGTCAAGACCTGATATAGTCCTTGAAACAACGGACAAAATTGTCCAGATTCATGATCGCTTAAAAGCTACCAGGGATAGGCAGAAAAGCTATGCTAATGGGAAGCGAAGGTCCCTAAAATTTGAAATAGGCGATAAAGTTCTACTGAAAGTATCACCCTGGAAAGGTGTGATGTGTTTTGGTAAGAAGGGTAAGTTGAGCCCTAGGTATATTGGACCATTCGCGATTATCGAATGTGTCAGCAGTGTAGCTTATAAGCTGAACTTGCCTGAGGAGCTGAGTGGGATTCATAATGTGTTTCACATTTGTAATCTCAAGAAATGCCTAGCTGATGAATCTCTAGCAATGTCTCATAAGGACATACAGATTGATGAAAGCTTAAGATTTGTTGAAAGACCTATAGCGATTGAGGATCGACAGGTTAAAAAGCTCCGAAGGAAGCATGTACCTATAGTAAAGGTCAAATGGGAAGCCCGTAGAGGTCCCGAATATACGTGGGAAGTTGAGTCCACTATGAAACAAAAGTACCCTCACTTATTCCAGTAAATCTCGGGGTTGAGATTTCTTTTAAGGGGGTGAGGATGTAACACCACGTAAAAACGTGTCCAATTATGTATAGACACGTGTCCTAAACTCTAAACATGAGAAAGATTGAGTTTGAAGGACCAAAGTTGTCGAACAGTGAAACTATGAAACCACAGGGACTGAAAGTGTCAATATGCTAAACTTGTGCCTCTGAATGACCTTACATGATGAATATATTCTTATACGAGTGATTGATTGGATATAAGAAGCCACGTATGAAAATAATCGGAAGATTATTAAATTACAAGGGTTAAACGTGTCAACATGTCAATTCTGGCCTCTGAGTGACCTTTTAACAAGACCGAGGCTTCGAAACATTCAAATATACTCTTAAGAATAAGTGGTATAAATTTCATGAGGTTTCGAGATCGTTAGATATGTTTTCAAGACTTTGGGCCAAAAGTGTCAACCTGATGAAACTTGTGTTCATAGTGATATTTAACGAACCCGAGCTTAACGAGGTTTGTTTGTACATCCTTGGGCCCCAAGAAATTAACTACAAGGGTCTCCAGTGCCAAAAATCATGTTAAAAAGGATGAAAACCGAGCAGGGGCTGAAACTGCCAGTTTGGAAATCAGTTTTGCCAGTTTTACCGGTCCAAGCAGCCCGCGTAAGACTCCCTTAAGTCTTACGCGGCCTGCCTCAGCATGCCCAGATCAGAAAGTTGATGCCAGGTGCGGGTTTGGCCTGTTACACCGCCTTAGTCTAGGTTGTATCGACATAGGGAGCTGTAAGTCGGTTTAATTCAGTAGCTTGGACACCTGGGTCGATCTCAGAGCCTCCTATTACACCTGGAACTGATCCAACTCCAAAGAATTTCCTATATAAGAAAACTAGTTCTTGAGTTTTGAAACACATTTGCAACATTTCACTTGTGGGACTTGCTCTAGAGCTTCCATCAGTAAGAAGAGGATTATCAAGTGTAGAAAAGTTTGCTAGGACCTTAAGTAAGCCTCTAATTACTTGTTTAGTTGTTTAATTTAGCTTAATTACTCTAAAGTCAAACTTATCGTAAAATTAGTTTGACTTTCGTTTTAATTACATTTGGCTTAACCACTGATCAAATTGAAAGTGGTTATAGAACCACATTAGTGTAGGTGATTAACCCTTAAAAGGGCATCTCCTAATTATCTCGTTTGACTGGTCAATTGTCGGGTCAAAGTAGTTTGCCAAAAAGTCAAACTGGACAAAAATTACAACAAATGATTCTAATTAATAAACCAGAGGTTCTAAATTATATTTTAACAATCTAATGACTTGGTAATCAATATTAAAACATGTTTTATCAGTCCTAACCCGACAATTAATAGTCTAAGGTCAGTTTATAACCAAAAGTCGCAAAAGCTTGACTTTTGCTTTAACTTTCAGTTCTGACCCATTTAAGCTTAATTCTCCCATGTTTTAAGCTTCCATTAGGACCACATTACTTAGTAGTATAAGCCCCTGGAGTTATATTGCATGGTGACTAGTGGTTTGAATTATATGCACTTAATCGTAATTATGCTTAATAATGCCATAAACACCCTTTTAACATACAACGGAGATTTTTAGCAATATGAATGGACTAATATCTTTACTACTGATATTTAGACATGTCCTAAAAGTTTAACATCAATTGGAGGTCTAGAATGGGAGTTATGCTCAATAGCGTAATCAAGGAACTTTTTAGTAATTAAATAGCTTAATTAGCATGAAGCCTATCTAAACCCGATTTTTGACACCAAACTTCTTACCTACTGATGTAAAATAATATTTTAGGATTTTTAAAGATTTTTAATTATTTTTAGGCTGAGCATAACATAGAATTATAGCTTGATTTCGGTAATTGTCGGTTTTACCCTTTTCATGCATAAAATGAGTTTTACATAACTTTTTAGTGTCAAACTTATGATAAATAAAGTATTTTGAACTATATAAATTGATCAAAAACTCAGATTTCCTATTTTAACCCGAAAACCCCTTTAAGCCGACTTTTAAGCGTTTTTAGCACCTAGTATGGGTTAAAACTATTTTTAACATATAAAACTTATTACTAACTGATGTTTTAAGATAATTTATATAATTAAATAGTATACTAAAGTTTTTAAACTTAGAAGTGTATTTTGACCTTTAAAGCTTATGTGAAATTACCAAAATGCCCCTACGGGACATAGTTTGGCTATATAAGATAATTTTCACATATATAAAGTATCCTACTGTTATAACTTATAAAAAATACATATTTTTACTAATTTAATCAGAACTGAAACTCAGTTGCACAATTAAACTCTTTTATGGCCATTAAAATTACCAAAATGCCCTTATGGGACTTATTTTGGTTTAAATTACTTTTTGGTCATATGTGTTAACAACTTACTGATGTATTAACATATTTTGAGCATAATAATGATTAAGACCTGTATATAATTTATTTGGAGACCCGTTACGCGTTTATGCGTTCGGATTGGCTTATGTGACTAGTTTACATAAAATAGTCGAAACGGGTCAAACCTTATCATTAAATCCTCAATTTCCAGAATGTGTTTAGTTTACCCATATTATACAAGTATCCAAGCTTGTCGGGTCTAAACCACATTCTATTCCGGTCTTCGCTTAATCGAGCGTTTAGAACCATAAGGTTTCTTTCTAGCTAGCCGGTCTAAGTCCTTGACTTAATTAAAGACCCGTTAGCATCCAAATAGGTTAATAAACCTGCTATACAGATTAAATAGCTTCCGGTAGAAGGTTCCTTCAAAAAGCTTTAAGATTTTTACTGCTAGCATCAGGTAAATACCTTTAACTTATTTTCCCTATACAGGCTTGGGATATGGTATTATAATAACACCACTTGGTCGGGTATGAAATCATTTAATCGGATTGTGATTAATAAATTGCATAACCCGTTTTAATCTGTCTTGTTTGATAACATAAGCATTGGGGGTTAACGACCGTGTCCTGGATATCCTCGGCTCATTTTATTTGAAAATGGCCACGACCTATGCACGGGGTGTAGGCATACACCTGATAGATGCAAATGCTAAATATAAACCCACATGTTGGGGATAACTCCTTAGTGGGTTCTATAAGTGGTGAGTCGGTTAATGACGACCGGCTTCCAACCGGCCCCAATTGTATGACAAACATATAAATCTGTATACAAGATTATATTTAAATAATTGTCCCAAGTTATAAAAGATTTACGCCTTGTGCACCTAAATCAATTTTCTTAAATATTTTCAAAAGAGTCAGTTAATTGTATTTACCGGTGTAAACTGACGTATTTTCTTAAAGACTGATTTGACAGGTACCTCTCGAAATAGGCTGGAGCTATAGGGTGTTTATAGAGGATCTGGCAAATCCATAAGATGCCTGCAGCCTGTCATTTTGTTTCTTTGTATTTGTTTATGATCCGCCCGTGGATCTTATTACATTCCAGTCTGTACATTCATAAACTCGAACACTCAGACAGTATGGTTTGTAATAGTTTATTTACCCAGACTTCCGCTGTGCTATTATATTGTGTGTATTGACTATGGTGATATCAACTACGTCACGATACTCCCCGCCGGGTCCACCGGTAATATGTGGAAATATCGGGGTGTGACACCAAGACATCACCAAAAGTCAAGAAGTCAACCCAGTATGGTCAACACAAGTCAAAAGATTTTCCAAAGCACACTGGGGCCCACTTAGGCACCACCATGCATCTATCCCAGAAGACACACATATGTATGGTCATGCGTCATTTGGGCATGGCTATGCCTATTCCACAGCTGGAGATAAAAGTTCATGAAGTGTCTCATATGGATCAAAAGGCAAGGAAACTAAAGGGGGAAAAGTAACTAAAAAAGAAAAGATACTTATCTCTCCAAGTACTAACTTCTAGAAAGCCTTGGCCTTCGAATATGAAGAAAATGTCACTATAAATAGAGGCCTTGGGTTCCCCATTTCGACTCATCCCTGGAGTCACACATTCCCAAACCTACCAGAGGGCTCTCTGGACCCAAAATCACTCTTTGGAGTTTGGGGATCACTCCATAAAATCACGTGTAATAGCTTAGTTTGAGAGAGAGATAGAGAAAGAGAAACTTGTAACCAACAACCTTCAATAAGTTATTGATTCTAGTACTTGATGCATCATGATCCTTTCCATGATCATTGTTTGTGGAGAAGTTTGTATGGACAATCTTGGCTAAACTTCTTGTATTGCTTGGTTTGTAGATAAAGCTTGGTATGTTTTTAACAATTCTTTCCACCCTTCTTCTTTATTAATGTGATTTGTTCTTTAGTTTTGATCAGGGATGATTTCATGGGAAGTTTAAGGTCGGCGGTGAGGATGTGGAAGATGAAGTAGAAGAAGAAGAAAGGGGTATGGAGGGTGGTGGGCCTACTTGTATAGTGTGGATTTTCAATCGAAACCAGTCACTGGAAATTGTGTTGGCTATCAGAGGGGCTGGCGATGGGTTTGACCGATGGAGATGAACAAGTGGAGAAAAAGGGTTAGCGGGGATAGAGTCCACATGATTATATTTGTTTTTATAGTACGAGAATTTTAGTCATTTCATGCCCACGTAACACCAAAAAACCATCCACGTTAGAGACTTTCCGAGAAACGGGTAACTTTTGGGAATATACGTGTAATTTTAGAAACGTAACAACTATAGGTGAAATTTCACCAAACCACGGGGACTATCCGACCATTTTTCTCGTATATTTTTGAAGTTAAAATGGAAAGGTTCTTATTAAGGTTACCTCATTCCCTTAGCCTAGACAAAAGCTCGCTCATAGAGCCACCAACCTTTATCTAGTTTAAAGACATCCAGTTACTCTTTTTCTTCTAGAACATTACACCTCACAACCTTTAGAATCGTGGTCCCTTCTTGGTTCTAACAAAGGCATGGTTACTTTGTAATAATGTTGATAATTTGACTTGCTCTTAGTTAGGGTGATTGATTTTTATTTAGGAATAATGAATTTTAATAATCCCAACTATTAGCTATTGGCCGGCAACAGTCCCAACTTTAAAAATAACCAGTGGTAGTCCCACCTTTTCACATATTGTACACCGATGGACCTTTTCTAATAGAAAAGGAAAAGGGGATAAAAAGAAATCAAGGTTCTGTTAGTAAAGGTCCATTGATTTACAATATGTGAAAAGGTGGGACCAGCACTGGTTATTGTTAAAGTTGGGACCGTTGTCGGCCAGTAGCTAACAGTTGGGTTAACCATTACCAAAATGTGATCCTCCTACTAGTATATGGGTTGTCACATACCATGAAAGTACTAATATGTTTCATACCACTAATATGTTGAATGTGAT
This sequence comes from Helianthus tuberosus, assembly GCA_030545235.1. NCBI lineage: Eukaryota > Viridiplantae > Streptophyta > Magnoliopsida > Asterales > Asteraceae > Helianthus > Helianthus tuberosus. Next base: position 70,676,372 of record CM060361.1, on the reverse strand, counting down.
AAAGTTTGTTTTGCATCAGTCATGTTTTTGTGTGTGTGTTTCAATTGGTCAGCTGCATTAGTTAAGTATGTTTGATTTGTTCCAATTTGACTTTAAAGTCAATCATTAGCATGTTTGTTCTAATTGAACCCTACAGTCAAATATCAGTATGTTTGTTCCAACTGGACTGTAAAGTCAAACATCAAGTATGGTCTTGTATATATGTTGGTTTGTTTGTTCCTGGTCTTGCTTGTTTGTTGGTGTGTGGTCTTGTATGCTTTTGAGTGTAATAAGCATCTGTCAAATATGGTCTTGCTGTTGTATATTTGTTTGTTCAAATTGGTCAATTATGAATTCACAATAAGAAACATTAGTTAATTGGTACTGGTCTTGTATACACAGTTCACAGCTATTGAACACAAAGTTAAAGCTTTTGGAATACACAATTTGTTTGTTCATAATGTAGCATTTTCACACTGACAAACACTTATTGACATTAACCATATTCATTTTCATTCCATACGTTGACACCACAACAATTTACACAAATAAAGTCCACCATATTCCTATAACAACAATTACAAACCTTAAACACTTTGATTTTCCAATGGGAAATTGGCCTGTAATAATCCAACCTAGACCTTATTGGCCATTAATAATCCTACCTCAGAATATTCCCCCCACCAGTCCCACCTTTCACATATTTTTCCTACAATGGTCCCCCGTTAAAAAAACTTAACGGAGTTCAGCTTTTTTCCAAATTACAAACATATTTTTTAGTGATTTTGATTAGAACGACGATACGAGTCCATTGATGTAAAACTTGCCTCGAAACGGTGCTCCAAACGATGAAAACGGCGCTTCAATTTGGGTGTTTAAATTTCCAATTAACCAAAATCAAGTCACTTGGAGCACCATTTCGAAGTAAGTTTTACATCAATGGACTCATATCATCGTTCTGATCAAAAGCCCTAATAAATTTGTTTGTAATTTGGAAAAAAAGCTTAACTCCGTTAAGTTTTTTTAACGGGGGACCATTGTAGGAAAAATAGGTGAAAAGTGGGACTGGTGTGGGGAATATTTTGAGGTGCGATTATTAATGGCCAATAAGGTCTAGGTAGGATTATTACAGGCCAATTCCCCTTTTCCAATTGGACTTTTTCATTGACACTTATTGTTTCAATTTCTTGTTCTCTTCTTGCAACATAATGTTCTAGCTATCGTTTCAAATTCTTGTTCTCTTCTTACAACATAATGTTCTTCAACTTCAAATTTTCAATCATCAAAAGTTCAAATTCTTGTTCTTTTCTTGCACTACATCTGCATTTTCCGTGTTCCTTTAAGAATTCATCAGGGTTTTCTTTCCATAAGAAGAATTTGTTGTCATGACTATACTCAAAAAAGAATTAATCAACTCAGCTTTGAAATTAAAAGCAAAACATGATACTTACTATAACAACCCTCAAAAACGCCCTAAACCGCTTCGTAGTCGAATAACCGAACCCACGTAACATTTTTTTAATTAAAAATGAAAAAAATCAAGATTTAATCACCTGTCGCGGGCCGCGACAGGCTTGAAGGGACTCGGTCGCGGGGCGCGACAAGCCCTTGCTAGCCGGACACCCATGTTGTCACATGTCGCACACGTGTTGGGTCTACGGTTGTGACCATGCAACCCTAGCCGTAGCTGCGTCCCCTCGTGAGGCGCGAAAGGAACAAGGGGAGGGGGTCGTGGGGCGCGATAGACCTTGAAAACACCTATAAATTGAGCAGACATTCGACAATTCAACTCGCTCAACATTCTTTCTTTCTCTCTATAATATCACACGAAAATCACAGATAAAATACCCCTAAATCACGAAGCTCTGCCCCGTTGTAAGTATTTTAACCCCAGATCACTAATTCGATACCCTGTCGGATTGATCTTGAACCTAGCAACGCATGTCAAGGCTCTGCCTGACTAAGTACGTTGGGGTTCTGTCTCGGATGTATTGATAAGTTGAATTTAGGTTATTATACTAACGCGCGTGCATTGTATATTTTTAATAGGAACTCAAGAAAATTAGCAAAAAATATCACCAGGAAGCCTGAAGAAAAACATAAGTTTAAAATGTGAGTCATTCTCTTTTTCTCACGGTTTGTGAGTCATTCTCTTTTTCTCACATTATTCTGAGCCATATTTAAAATGCTTTACAAAACTTTAAATGTTTTTCAAAGTTATACTTATAGGGATTAAGTTTTTGTATTCTACAATTACTGTCAGTATTATGGGGTTTGTATACATTACTTGATAACCTTCACAATTGGACACAGGTACCCAATGTGTGATATGACCATAGTCACAGATCCGTCGAGTGACAAGTACTTGGAGTTTTTGGTTAGATATAAACATTGTAATCACCCTTAATACTGTAAAGTTATAACACATGATTTTTATAAAATGGAATGTACTCGCCAGTATTTCTTGCTGATAAAATATTTTTAAAACACGTTTCAGGTAATATGATGTTAAGCTACTAGAAGCTAGCTATGGAGCACTGAATACTTAAATAAAGTGGCTATAAATTACCTGAATAAAAGAAGAAGTTATATTTTCAACAAACTAGGGTTTATCCCTATAAAACTAATATAAATGAAATATGGGTTTTTATCCCATTTGTTTAATACAAAAGCTTGGTGTTTTGAAACTCTGAATTTATTTCCTAACTATGATCCTAATGTTTCAATTCCGCTGCCAAATTAATAAACACCGATACCCCCGGCTCGTGCTCGCGGCTCCCGCTTCCGGGGTGGGGTCAGGGGTTGCGACAGAAGGTGGTATCAGAGCCACTGGTTTAAGCCATTTAGGTGTTCTTTTAAATACCTAAATTTTAAACAATTATGTTAGGAAATATCCACTGGTTTATGTATTTTGATAATTTTGACTTTACAGTATAAGTGGTCAGAATACCTCTGACGCTTATCGTCGCCTGTCCCACTCTCCAATGGATGAAGGACCCTCTAATCTAGCATCTGGATACGTAGCAGATTCTGAGGATACTTCTGATTTTAGAGCAAAATCTGAAGAGGCAATTCTTCCTAAGAAAAGAGGATGGTTTAGTAAAGAAAAAAAGAGAGGAGAAAAAGAATGAAGAATATCCAAAAACAAGCCACAATAAGAATAGCTGAGGGGATGACTCAAATCCCAGTGACTTTACCTCTGTGGGAGGAACTGGATAGGAGAGTAGCAAATCTAGACATGTTTCAAACTGTAGAAAAATATTCTAGATCTTAACCGTGTAGCAGCTCCAGAACCACAATACCTAGAACAACCAATAGCACCCATGCCTATGTACCTAGAACAAAACCCAAAAAATCAACTACCAATCCCAACCTTCAACCCAAATGAAATACCCAGGTTACCAGCACCAAACCCTTTAGAACAATGGTGGACCAATGATTGGGCATTTCAGGATCTAATGAACGACCCATATACTTATATGCCATACGGAGAACCCGAACCAATTTACCCTAAACCAGTACCAGCCCAAATGCCACCCATGAACCACGAGAATCTGGAAGAACTTCGCCACTATGGTGAAGATTTGATTGAGGAAGGAAATAGGTTACGCCGCATAGGGCAGAATCTTGTCAGGAAATACTATGATAGAGAATTGCCATACTGAAAGGCAACGACCTAGTAGACTATACCATATATATATGTATATATATATATATATATAGAAACTGGTTCAGGAGAATACGCTCAAAAGTGTGAGAACGGTGAGAACGCATCCTGCCCAACACGTGGCGCGGGACATGATCAGGGTCCGAGGGGTTTTTTTATCTTTTCAATCTTCTTTTATTTTCCCAACGCGGTATTATATTTTCTGGCGTTTAAGTTTTTTTTGGCGTTAATTGTATTTATTAAACTTTTTGGCGTTGAATTAATTGTTTTTGTGTCACATAGATAATTTTCTGGCGTTATAGCGTTTTCTGGTCAATTTTTTTGCTGTTTTGCGGCTTTTTGTATAATAATTCACTACGAGTCATTAATATTTGCATAAGATTACAGTAAGACCAAAATTTTTTTTTGACGTTTAGTGAATGTTATGGCGTTTAATACATTTTACAAGGTGCTTTTCCAGCACCCGTTCTCACAATTTTCATACTACTAGCGTTTTGGTGTTTGTAGTTTTTGGCGTTTTATATAATAATGTATTTTATTTACAGAGAATTAGATAACAAATCAACATATAACTTGATATTAATCTAATTTCTCTTTCGAATATTCATTGTCATCAGCCTCTTTCTTCTTGAATTTGTTTTGGCGTTTTGAACCTTTTTTGAATACTTTAGGTAAATGCCAACTTTCCTACATTAACCCCGTCTTTTTCAGTCGAAGCTGCTTAGTGGCATCATGTGTTTTGGTATGATATTCTTGTTTGGTGGCATGTCATTGAAGATCAACTCTTTCTTGATGCTATTTATAATAATGGAGTCCAAAATGGCATTTTACACTTGCGTTGATCCCTTTATTCCATGCCGATATTCATCAAGAACAAAGCTCACATGATGGCATATCACTATCATCAGTCTCTTTTTCTTGAATATTTGTCCATCTCATTCAGCAAAATATTATTGAGATAACCACCTCAGAAGAAGAATCAATTTCAGTGAAAGCTTTGCCATCTGTGGTTATTTTAACCAACATTTTTTTGGCGTTTTAAAGTGAGTGGTTTCTAGAGGATATGGCGTTTGTTTTTCTGGGTGTGATCAATTCAATGTGTATAGACCCCTCTCTTATAGGAGTTTTTTGGCGCGTAGTTTAGGCGGGACTTTTTTATTGTAATAAATGATAGTAATAAAGTAATTGTCTTTTCAGTTATTGTTTTTGTATTTACTCTGTTGATCAGTTTTTTATCAGTTTTGTAGGTGATAGACGTCCCATCTTCTAAGTTTGGCTTTTTTTTAAATGGCGTTATGCAGAACAAGATTACAAAATACAATAACAGAGTAAATAAAATATTAAGCAGGAAAAATATTTTTTGTTATTTTTGGCGTTTTGTAAGGAATAACCATTTTTAGTATTTTTTTTTTGGCGTTTTGCTAATAAAGAGAGAAATATATCATTTAATTATCTTAAAAAAAAGATTACATAGAAGAAGAAAAAAAAGAAGAAAAAAATTAAAAGCCTTCGTCAGAAGGTACTTTATCTGAAAAGTATCCATCACTTGTGTCATCTTCTTCCTCCTCGGAGTCTTAATCTGGATCTTCATCCATGTCATCACCTTCACCTTCATCAGCTTCTTGTTCCTGAAGATTCTAAAGCCTCCACTTGAACATGTCTTGCATTAACTCCAATTTTGCGTCTATTTATGTGTTGGTACAAGTGGCGTTATGCAATTCTTCCATGAAACCAAGGCGCTGCTTTGTCATGATGTTTTCTAGCCAGTAGACTTCCTGTTCTCCGCTGTCGTATGTAACGGTCACCATGTCCGTTTCATCATCAAAACGCCATAATGTCATGACAGGGTCCGGCTTCACATTTGCTTTGATTGGTCCAAATTTCCTGGTTAATGCTTTCATAAGCATATGTGTTTCATGGCATTCGTTGTCTAGAGCGATGCCAAGGGATAAGATTCCCCTCTGTATCTCTTCTTCTATCTTCAGAATTTCCTTGACGGTCTTAACATGCACCTTCCTTCTGTTGTCAAAACAGAGGACGAATCGCCTGATTGCCAGAGTGTATCTCCAGGAAACGATTGTTGCCATTTTTGGCGTTTTGGTTAAGTTGGCGTTTTTGGTTAAAGATGTTTTTTGTAGAAATGGATAGATTGAAGTGATTATGGAAGCTATGTTTTACCTCGTTTATATAATGATGTTTTTGGCGCGTAATTTAGGAGGGAATTTCTTCTAATAAATGTTAATAACTGAAATTCAGTTACTGTGTTGTTTCATCTTCCTGTAATATCCAACGCGTTTTATCACTAATTTTTGGCGTTTTGTTTTTAGTGGCGTTTTATTTTTTTGAATGGCGTTTTATCATTTGATGGTGTTTTGAATATGAGCGGTAAAAGACCCTTTTGCCCTTAATGAAGCGGGTCCCACATAATAAAATTGATGTTATTTACGAAAACGCCACCGCGCAATCTAGTCCATGGATTGTTTTGATCGGACAACCCATAAGCGTTCTCACCGTTCTCACACTTTTCACCGTTTTCTCTAAATCCTAACCCTATATATATATATGGGGTGGTTCAAATGAAAATCACTTTTATCGTGGAAACTCGAAAACTAACTAAAAAAAGCATAAAAAACACACAAAATTTTTAACTTTTTCAATTTTTTTATTAAAAATCGCCGGTTTTTTTATATAAATTTTTTTTTTCAAAAAAAAAATTTTATTTTTTGTAGTGCACATGTGTAATAATTCACATGTGTAACATTACACATGTGCACTACAATAAAAGTTTTTTTTTAAAAAAAATTGTATAATTTAAATAGCGAAAATTCGTATGCAAAAAAAAATTGTATGTTTTTAGGTTTTTTTAGTTAGTGTTTTGGTCAAAAATTACCGAAGCAATTTAGTGATCAAATTAGTTAAGTGAGGTAGTGTGCTAAAATTATGTGTGAAAAATATGTTAACCAAGTTAGTTATAAAAACAGTTTCAGGATACGGCTCAAGATATAGAGCTGTATCTATGATCAAACAATGAGTAGAAAAGTAAAGGTTGATACGTGATGTACGAGGAACGCCCTTGATCAATCTAGATCGCCGGTATAAAACCTCGGGAGCTGACAATCGCAGCTGCCTTGTTCTTCTATTGCTTCAAATATCAGGATACAGTGCATGATGTGGTGCGGATCAACTATGAGTTACAATGTAATTCGAATACAAGTGTTATGCGTAGTGTTTGCAGTGAGCTAGAGAGAAAGTGTTTGAAAATGTGAAAGTTCAGTGCCTTAATCTGATCCGCCCCCATCTATTTATAGTAAAACAAATGTAACAAACTATCCTAAATAACCGGGATCCAGCGAATATTCCTCAGTCGAACGTTGTAGACCTGGTCTTTCGGGTTCAACGTCTCTCCCATAACAAATACGTCCGAGTCTTGAGGAGACGAAGTCCATTTGACCGTTGGCAAGTCCCAGTCTTTAACCTGCACGTGATTAATTCGATCAACCTCGGGATATCGCCCAAGATGTTAGCAATATCCTCGTCCAGCATCCTAGTCACAAATAAACAATAAAAAGCAGGATATTGGTCAAGATATGTATGCTTAGAAAATGACCCATAACAATTGTCCCCAAATATATCGGTTGGTATACCAATCCAACGGATATATTTTAAAAGTTTTATTCCGTAATTCAAGGCATTTAAAACGAAGCGACGGTCAAGATAAAATCATAACCTCCAACGCGCTTTTAGCTCAATGGAGATCCACAATGCCCCTATATCTTCTCTCTTCTTGTTTAAAAAGCAGATATCTCTAACAGAGTCTCCAGGTAATTCCCCATTTCTCATTCACTTTCTGTCAATTTTTCTTGCCTTATTCGTAATGGCTGCCGAGACCTTCACCCAGCAGAATCTCCTCAAAAATCCTGAAAAGGAGGTCTGCGCTTTCGACAACGCAGACATCGCGGCTTTGAGAGCTTCCGGTGCTTTCCCTGTTAACACAGTCTTTAGATCGTTCGATCGGTCAATTCGATCGGATGTTTCTTCCACAGATTGGGTCTGCTTTCTAGCATACCCTTTTTCGCTGGGTCTTCGATACCCATTTCCCGAATTCATGATGCAATTCTTCCGAAACACCGGCATCTCTTTTGCTCAAACCATGCCCATGGTTTGGAGAGTATTAATCGTACTTAACCAAATCAAAAACCTTCACTGCCCCGACCTCCGATCCCACGGCTCTAGCCGGTTCTTGCTTTTTTCGACCTCTAGCAAACCCCTTATTCTTAAAGCCACCAAAAACGAAGATGGATGGCAACGCAAATTTTTCTTTGTCAAACGAGACTCCATTGCTGAGGGTGCCAGCCTTCCGGTGGAGTGGTTAACCACTGGTAGGGTCATAAATGTTCTCATGTACCTTTAGATTTTTATCTTTTACTAATATCCTTCTTTTTGATTCTTATGCAGTGAATTTCAAGGAAGTAGCTCCCCCTACCGCTGAATCAGAGGAAAGAATCAAAACTGTTTAACAATTACCTGCAATAGACAGGAGTTTCACCACACACGTCCCGAGTTCCAGTCAATACTCGTCATCTGAAATGTCTGGTAAGGATTACTTTTAAAATGGTTAGTTAGTATAGCATAATAGAATGAAAAGTAATAATAATGCAAAACTTTTTCCTTTATGCAGCACCGGCCAAGATCCCTGAAGTCTTTGACCTCGACGAGTTGGACAGTTATTCTGATCAGGTTCAGGTCAAGAAGGAACCTAGTCCCAGGGCCCCAGCCTCATCCAAACCCAGTGGTTCCAAAGCCATTGTCATCAGCAAACCCTTGCCAACTACCAAGACTCGGAGCTCCAACTCTCGTAAAAGGAAAGAGCCTGATTCCCCCGTCATTTCTGACACTTTTCCCTATGAGAAGAACGGGTTCATTGAAGCTAGCGGGTTTATGACTTCCTTTCTTAACCAGGTTAGTATTCTCAAACCACATCCTGCAGCTTACATCATTTACAAAGATTTATCAATATTAATACCTGTCCTCTTACTTTCGCAGGGTCTTGAGCGTCTGGTTCATCTATATCAAGAATCCTACAGGCTTAACAAGACGCTTGAATCCAAGTTAAAGGAAGCAGAAGTTACGATCTCCGATCAAGGCATGATTGCAGCCGCCAAATCTCGTCATTACGAGGAGAAGTTCAAAGCTATGATTCAAGAACACCAGACTGCTCTCAACAAAGCCACTCTTCAAGCCCAAGCCGATCTTGAAGCTGCCCATGTGCAACATGAACGGGATATGGTCACCTACCGGGATAGCCTTAAGAGTTCCGTCTTCATTTCTCTTCTCCAGGCCAGGCTGAAGATGGCCCATGAAGCCAAAACACTAGGTTTTGAATGCCCTTCTTGGGACGTTGGTGCCTGGGAAACGAGACTAAAGAATCTTGGTGGCATTTCTACCACACCAGCTGCCGAAGGATCCTCCAAAGTAGCTGAAAAAGCTAACGATGCTGAGAGGGATGCTGAGGTGGATCCTGAGACGGATGCTGCTGAAATTACCGCGAACGAGGATAGCACTGCCCCCTAAAACTTATTTCCTTTTGTTTGAGCAATTTTATGTCTTATGAACAATTTTTATTTTCTGCATTAAAACAATTTGATAACCGAAGGCGGATGGGTCCTATGTTTCAGGATGAAGCCTTTGGTTATTAGCTAGTACCGTTTATTTCCAGTAATTTCATCTTTCATTTTTCTTGCTATCACTTTCTGTCTTTCTTATTATAGACCTTAGTTTTGCAAAATATAGTCAGTGATATATTACCAAAACTTTTATTAATTCAATCACCTTTAGAGAAAATTAAAAGATAGTTCATTTTAAAACCTGTTATGATGATACTAACTCAATTAAAGTTTCAAACTAGTACCAGTTTCATATATCTTAATCAAATATCTTGAAAAGTATTTTGAAAATATATTTTGAGAATATATCCCGGGAATTTATCCTAATCAGGATATTTAACCTTTTACCAAACATAGTATTGCCAAAAACTTAAACGAAGTTTACAAAGGAAAGATTATACCAGGAATAGGGTATAACCCTATTATCAAACGTCAATCCCTTTGCAACTTTTCCAATGAAGATGTCCCATGTCTGAGACACTTAGTGCATTAGTTCCGAGCCTTATCCTTTGAGCTTTACACCATTGCTTCAGTAGAAATGTCCCCTGTGTACAATGCCTTCAAATACTTAGAAATCCTTTGGATATCAGTTCCCATTGTGTAGACAATTCTTCATGTTACAGGGTAAAACCCAAAAAATGTATTGGGGATGAATCCCTTGTATCCTGGGGAAAATCCCAAATTTTCGTGCGCTACAGGCGGGAGTGTATAAACTCCAAGACTTAGAAAGGTGAAAACCTTTAAACCATAGAGAGTATGAAAATACCCTTTTGTGAGAGAGGGTGATCAATCCTCATATACCTTTAGGATTCAGGATATAGCCAATAGCAACGAAATTGTCAGCCACTTTTACATGGACTGGTCCCGCCACCTTGAACTATTCCCGAATAACTTGCGCTCCAGGCGGGGTGTTTAAACCCAATTCGGAAGAAAGGTGAATACGTTTAAACCTGTGAAGGGATCGGGATCCCTTATACGTGAGAGAGGGGGCCAATCCTCTAATATTCCGAAGTATCCTGAGTGAGCATCCTGGAGCTATATCTTGGAGCATATACTGCAAAACATCCTTAAACTAAGGTGGGTGTTAGTTTGGCTAACACCCCTCCGATGCTTAAGTTAGTATTGGGTTTCAAAGAACAAATCAAATCAAACATATTTAGAAGAGATAGAATTCATACCATCTTGAGATAGAAATTACATTCTAATCTTACTTGAAATAGAGCTTTAAGTGTATTGCATTCCAGGATCTTGGTAGCATCTCCCCTTCCATATTCTTGAGTCTATATGCTCCTTTCCCTGCTTCTGGCTCAACTTCATATGGTCCTTCCCATTTTGGAGCTAGCTTGCCATCGGCAGGATTAGTGGTATTCTGAAAAGCCTTTCTTAGCACCCAATCACCTACTCGAAATCTCCTAGTCCTTATATTCTTGTTATATGCTCTGGATATTCTTTGTTGATATGTTGCCATCCTTAGCCTTGCTGCATCCCTTTTTTCATCTATAGTATCCAAATCCTGACATAAGGCTTCAGGATTCTGTTCAGGATCCCGTAGGATAGATCTCGCAATAGGTATCGCCATTTCCGTTGGAATCATTGCTTCTGCTCCAAATACCAAGGAAAACGGGGTTTGGCCTGTTGCATTCTTTACCGTTGTCCTATCAACCCACAAAACAAAGGGTAATTCTTCTGCCCATCTTCCTTTTTTGGCTCCAAGTCTCTTCTTTAAGTTATTGACAATTATATTGTTTGAGGATTCTGCTTGTCCATTCGCTTGAGGATGTACCGGAGTAGATGTTATCATTTTGATTCCCCAACTCTTGCAAAAGTCAGTAGTTCTCTTGCTTATAAACTGCGAACCATTGTCACAGATTATCTCGGCTGGTACTCCGAATCTGGTCAGGATATTTCTCTTTATGAAGGATACTACTTCTTGATCCCTGACTTGGACAAATGCCTCGGTTTCAACCCATTTGGAGAAATAATCTGTCATTGCTAACATAAAAACCTTCCCTCCTGGAGCCTTTGGAAGTTTTCCCACTATATCCATACCCCACTTCATAAATGGCCAAGGGGAAACAATAGGATACAGCGGTTCAGCAGGCTGATGTAATATGTTTCTATGTCTTTGACATGCGTCACATCTTCGAGCATATTCTGCGGCATCTTTTCTCATTGTCGGCCAATAATATCCTGTCCTTAATACTTTTGAGAATAATGACCTGCCTCCAGTATGGTTACCACAATCCTCTTCAAGTATATCCTGAAGTACTTCTTTGGCTTCAGGATCCTCCAAACACCTCAAATATGGTCCTGCGAGAGATTTCTTGTATAAAACATTATTTATAATAGTTAATCGTGATACCTTCATCCTAAATGCCTTAGGATTTTCATTTTCGGGGATGTGTCCTTCCTTGAGATATCTCACGATTGGAGCCGTCCAGGATTTAGGATCCTTTTCAGGGTACTCTGCTCCAGGATCCTGAATAGCCGCTACTTCTTTATCCTGAGGATTCGTTGCAGGATATAAGACATGTAATATTGGTATTTGGGTCCCTTCTGGTATCCTGATCGATGATCCCAAATTTGCTAAGGCATCTGCTTTAGCATTATCCTCCCTTGGTACCTATTCAAGTGTAAAAACATCGAAATATCCTGCTAATTTTTTGAGAATATCGAGATATTCGATTAATTTCTCACCCTTAACTGCATAGGATCCATTAAAATGGTTAGTAATTAACAAGGAGTCAACATATACTTGCAAATTCTTGATACTCATATTCTTAGCCAACTCTAGTCCTGCAATTAAAGCTTCATATTCTGCCTCATTATTAGTAGCAGGGAATTCACACCTAATAGCCTGGGGTAATATGTCCCCCTGTGGCGATTTTAGTAGTATTCCCAATCCTACTCCTCTTACATTAGATGCACCATCAGTATATAATGTCCACGATCCTGAGGATTCTCCTAACTGTTGAACTTCTAGGTCTACCTCATCCTGAATGTCACTACTGAAATCAGCCACAAAGTCAGCTAAAGCCTGAGACTTTATGGCATTTCTAGGTTCATATACTAAATCATAAGCACTTAACTTTACTGACCACTTAGCCATCCTGCCTGACATCTCTGGTTTCCTAAGCACATTTTTTACGGGATAATTTGTTTTAACATGGATCCTATGTGTCTCAAAATAATGTCTAAGCTTTGTCGATGCCATAACTAGAGCTAATATCAATTTTTCTAAATGAGAATACCTAGTTTCAGCATCTAACAAACTTTTACTAACATAATAAATAGGATATTGCAGACCTTCATGGTCCTTTATAAGAACGGCACTTACAGCATTCCATGATACAGCGAGGTATAGGGATAGTGGTTCACCATTTTCAGGTTTCATCAATAGAGGTGCAGTTGAGAGATATCGCTTCAAATCCTGCAAGGCTGCTTCATGCTTTGCTCCCCATTCAAATTTCTTATTCTTCTTGAGGATATCATAGAATTCCTTGCATTTTTCCGAGGATCTTGAAATAAATCTGTTCAAAGCTGCTACTCGGCCTGTTAACCGTTGAACGTCCTTCATATTAGAGGGTGATTTTATATCCAGGATAGCTTTAATCTGCTCCGGGCTTGCCTCTATCCCCCTTTTCGTCACCATATATCCTAGAAACTTTCCTGCCCCCACTCCGAAATGGCACTTAGCAGGATTCAGCTTCATGTTATACTGATCCAGAATATCAAATGCTCCCTTGATATCCTGGAGGTGATCCTCAGCCTTTTTAGATTTCACCACCATATCGTCAATATACACCTCCATGGTGTCCCCCAGCTTATCTTTTAACATCATGTTCACCAATCTCTGGTATGTTGCACCTGCATTTTTCAAACCAAAAGGCATAGCAGTATAGCAATAAATACATGTTGGTGTCATGAAAGCAGTATCCTCCTGGTCCGAAGGCTCCATTTGAATCTGCTGAAATCCTGAGGATGCGTCCACGAACGTTAACATTTCATGCCCAGCAGTAGCATCCACCATTGCATCGATATGAGTGTTTTGGTCAAAAATCTGATGAGGATATTGCAACCAAACTCTTTGTTACGGGGAATGATGCTTAAAATATGCAATAGTGATGAGGATCACTTCAATGTAAAGTGCACAAACAACACAAGGATTTATACGGGGAAAAAGCCCTTGATCAAGAGTTGATCTCCGGCACAAAAAACCCCGGGTGATGGAAACTACCGATCACCAATCTAAAATAAATGATTGAATGTTTACAACTTCGGATAGTAACGAGCTCGGTACAAGGATCACTACGGTGGAATGTGTAAAAAGTGTACGAGATTGCTAAGTGTTTGAGCGAGAGCTTGTATGAGAGCTTGTGTGAGTGTGTGTAACTGCAAAAATGACAAAGTGTCTGCTACTAGCTCGTTACTCCCTTTTTAAAATAGAAATAACCACCTAAACTAACTATCCGACTTTCGTGCCAAGCCTCCACGTTCTCCATAATGTCTATTTTTGGTCAAGCACGTGCATAATAGTTTAGGAATATTCTCCAGGAATGTCGCCAAGACTCGGTCAAGCTCATTATACCTGCGAAATAGTACAATACATAAGTAAACAATCGTTAGTACGAGGATCCTTAAAGTGATCCATGATCCTGATCCTGAAACTCTTCTGAGGATCACCACCTGTCACAGAAGTAAGGATCACCAGTTAGGATAACCGATAAGGATCACTAATTGTTAGAAAATCCTCCCCTAACAATTGCCCCCAAAATATAAGGAGTGAAATTGTAAAATTAGCGAGTTATGTTTTCTTGATCTTATCCGTAACAAACTAACGGATATATAGCCGTTAAAATAGAACTAGCCGTTGCGATGATGATGTCACGGAAGTGACAATCCTGCAGAATCATAATTATAAATAGAGATATAGATAGGATCAATATGCATTCAAATCCGAAAGAAACTCCCTTTATAATCTCAGTTGAAGATCAATCAGGTATCTCTTTCTCCTCTTTCTTCCTCTCTTACTCTGTTTCTCCTTCTTTATCTCCGTCACTTCGATAATGTTGCTCCGAAGCTCACCGGGCAAGGATCACAAAAAGGATAGCCCTTTGAAGAGTCAAAAGATCATCAAAGACTCAGCGAATGAGAGGTGTTGCTTTAACGATGCACAAGTAGATAACATCCGTCACCGTTTTCCGGCGAATGTCTTTTTCAAACCCTTCGATCCAACTGTTCTAAGCGACTATGTTTCTGATACATGGGTTGCCTTTCCAGTCACCCATTTGCTATAGGGTACACATATCCTTTCCCAGAGTTCACACAATCCTTCTTTTCCCTTACCGGCATATCTTACATTCAAGCCATGCCGATGATTTGGAGGGTTTTATACACCCTAGAGAGGATCATTGAGCAGGAGGGTCTTGATTTAGGAATGTCAGAACTGGCGGAGTTGTATGATCTTACTACCTTCGGTTCCCACCGTTATTTGTTCAAACGAAAACCCAGTGCAGATCATCCTCTTCTCAAAGTCACCAAAAACGACAAAGATTGGAAGCGTCGCTTCTTCTTTGTAAGAAGGGATACTATTTCAGATGGAGAACACTTACCAAGAACATGGTCCACCCATGGTAGGCCGGAGGATCCTGGGAAGGATCACCAGATGGTCATGTTTTTGTAATAGGATCACTAACCCCTTCTTTTTCTTGTGTCATGCAGCCATCTCTGTTTCACATCTCATCACAACACCCGCAACCAGGGAAAGACTTGCTGCTTTCTGGGGACTCGACCCTGAAACTAGAACTTTTAAGACAATAACCCAAGACTCACAGGAGGTATCCTCAGGCTCTGTCACAATGTCAAGTAAGTATCCTTGTTTAAAATTTAAATAAATAGTTAAATGTATGTTAAGAAAAGATACTTATCTTGTTTTGGTTGTGAAGGTGCTGGAAAATCTGCCAAAGCTGCTTCAAGGTTCAGTGTCACCGATCTCACCACTGTCAAATCTTCCAAAAGAAAGGTCCCTACTAGCCCGACAGTCTCAATCCCTAAGGCACCCCTCAAAGGGAAGGGAATCAAGAAGAGAAAGACTTCCGAGGCTGAGGATTTGCAGGGTCTGCCCTTAATTCGCCACCAATTCCTCGAGTACTTCAATGATGTAAGGATCACCGTCTCTGCTTGTATATCCTGCTGATCTAAGGATCACTTACTCTCGAACTGCTTTATCCTTTTCTTTTGCAGAAATTTGATGAGATCGAGGATTACGTCGGCCATGTTGAGGACCAAGATAAGAAGATTGCCGACCTCCAGCAGGTTGCT
Organism: Helianthus tuberosus; assembly: GCA_030545235.1. Taxonomy (NCBI): domain Eukaryota; kingdom Viridiplantae; phylum Streptophyta; class Magnoliopsida; order Asterales; family Asteraceae; genus Helianthus; species Helianthus tuberosus. Next base: position 70,660,742 of record CM060361.1, on the reverse strand, counting down.
GTGCTCAAGGATCTTGCCCTTGCTGATCTTCAAAAGGAACTCCAGGATACCAAGCAGAAGATGGCTAAGGTGTTGGTTAACTTTGACTATGAAAGGCAGGAGATCACAGATGATGCTAAAGTTTCTGCCGCCATAGCAATGTACAAAACCAAGCTTCAAATGGCCTTGGAAGCTCAGGATCCTGCCTTTGACAAAAGTAGCTGGGAAATTGAAGAATGGAAGGCAAGGCTGGCTGAATTGGGTGATGAAGAGGAGGCTGAGGAGATTCTGGCAATTGAGGCTAGTGGCAGCGGGTTGAAGGATAAAGCTGAGGATGCAGCGGCTGGTGGTGATGATGATGCAGCGAAGGTGTAAGCTGCAAAAATGGGCGATGATGGAAATTTCTAGACGTGGCCGGAGCCCATTTTTTATGGTTTGGTAGTTTTTTTATTGTTGATGTTTTTGAACAATTGTGGGTCTGTAATAACTCTAAACAATAGTTCTTAGGTTTAAGGATCATGTATGATCCTCTGGACAATAGGCAGGATTGCAATTGGTGGAAGGATCCTCTGTTTGGGGGATGAAGCCATTGTGATCCTGCCTCCTTTATATTCCTGCACTACCTTTGAACTCATTATCATGGACACCCTTTGCCAACCCATGTGGACGGGCCACGTTTTGCTGGTAGATGCTCGGGTAGGTAATTTTGACAACCTTTTAAGGGTTAATCCTTTGTTAATAAATAAGATCTTAACCTTTTGTCACTTATCTTGTGTTGTTATCCTTTTTAATATGTTACTTTCCAACTGTTGTAATGTTCATTCTGTTTATACTTATCAAGCCTTGAAAAATGATCAAGGATTACATATCCCATAACCGATAAGTTCTAAAAAGTGATATAGTTTAAGAATCACAAGTTCAGTTGTCAAGTATAAGGGTTATTCAAATGAATAATGAATAAAATCAAAATAGTTAAGGATCATACCTGAGAATCCAAGTTAGGATCCTAACCTTTATCATTATAAATAGGATAACCATAAGACAAACCTTAATGGAAGGTAAGGATCAAGGATCCTTGGTCGTTTGTCTCCAAAAACCTGAAATAGGATACACCTTGGGACTAAGCCAATATAAGATAAGAGTTAGTAACTGGGGACAAGCCCAACAAACTGGGGACAAGCCCAAATAAACTGGGGACAAGCCCAAATAAACGGATGTAAACTGGGGTCAAGCCCATATAAACGGATGTAAACTGGGGTCAAGCCCATATAAACGGATGTAAACTGGGGTCAAGCCCATATAAACGGATGTAAACTGGAGTATGGCCCTCACTGGCGACTATCCAAACTTGAGCGACATGAAAATGCCGAAACCTTAGCTAACGTGAAAACGTTAGAAACCTTAGCTAACGTGAAAACGTTAGAAACCTTAGGAATGGATGTATGGTACGTCTACCATTATATGTAGGATCCTGGGTACAGCCAGTACAATGAAATTGTCAGCCCCTAAAACGAGTACTGGTCGCACTGCCTTGAACTGCACCAGGATCATCGTGCGCTACTGGCGAAACTGGGGACAAGCCCAAATAACTGGGGACAAGCCCATAAACTTTGGAGAGTTGGCCAACCACTTTGATCTTCTGTAAAATGATAACAACTCTGCAAAAGCTTAAACTTTGTGAAAATAGATGTTAACTGATTAACATCTTTAACTTATGATAAGTAATAAGTATAAAATGAATGAAAATGAAAGTAATGTGTTACCAAATGTAGAATCATATATCCTTTGAGGATCCTGGATCCTTAATCAGAATACCGGTATCGCTGAGGATCCCTGATCCTTCTTACTTAGTATTTTTTGAGATGAACAGCATTACAAGCTCTTGGTAGGAGATCACCATCCATTGTTAACAAATGATATGCCCCCTTTCCTGATTCAGCTTCAATTAGATAGGGGTCTTCCCACTTTGGTGCTAGCTTGCCATCAGAAGGATTTATAGTGTTCTGGAATGCTTTTCTTAGCACAAAATCACCAACTTGAAATCTTCTAATCCTGACATTCTTGTTGTATGCTCCAGCCATTCTTTGTTGATAACTGGTCATTTCCTTTTTTCTGACTTTGAGCAAAAGCTTCTTCTTAGGATGCAGATGTTATGTTGGTTGGTGTAGAATAGTACTGTGTCTTTGACAAGCATCACACTTCTTTGCATAATCCATAACATCCTTCTTCGTGGTAGGCCTATAGTATGTTGTTCTAAGGATCCTTGAGAATAGTGCTCTGCCCCCAGTGTAGTTTCCACAGTCTCATTGACTTTGAAAGCTTTAGGATTTTGTCCTGTAGGGATCTCTCCATGTTGTATATATCTTAGGATTGGAAGGATCTAGGATCCTGAATTCGACTGTGCAGGATCACCAGGTATGATTGCAGAATCCTCCACTATCTCCATGGCTACGTGATCCTCCATTGCAGGAGTTAAAACATGGGCGATGAGTATTTTTCACATCTTCTGGCATCTTTAGAAATGATCCAAGGTTAGTTAAAGCGTCAGCTTCTGCATTTTCTTCCCTGGGTACCTGTGGTAGACTGAAAAAAGCAAAAGAATCTGCCAGTTTCCTGACTATTTCTAAGTACTTGATTAGCTTTTCACATTTGACAGTGTAAGAACTGTTATAATGATTAGTAATTGATAGAGAATCTACATATACTTGAAGATACCTGATCCTCATATTATTAGCTAATTGCAAACCTGCTATCAAGGCCTCATACGCTGTCTCATGATTAGTGGTTTGGAATTCACATGCAATGGATCGGGGTATAATGTCCCCCTGTGGCGATTTTAGTAGTGTGCTTTGTCTAGTTCCTTTAACATCTGAAGCTCCATCCGTGAGGAGTGTCTAAGGATCCTTGGTCTTCTCAAGTTGTTGAACTTCTAATTCAGCTTCCCTTTGTAGATCACTACTGAAATCAGCCACAAAGTCAGCTAAAGCTTGGGACTTGATTGCAGTCTTGGGTTCATACTTAATGTCATATGCAATAAGCTTGATTGCCCACTTTGCCATTCTTCCTGACATTTAAAGTTTCCTGAGAACATTCTTGACAGGGAGGTTAGTTTTCACAATAATGGTGTGAGTTTTGAAATAATGTCTATGTTTAGCGGAAGGAATAATTAAATCAAGAATTAATTTCTCTAAATGAGAATACCTGGCCTCAGCATCAAGTAGAATTTTACTTACATAGTATACCGGATGTTGAGAGCCTTCATGATCCTTAACTAGGATTACACTTACTGCTTTAGCTGAAATAGCTAAGTATAAGGATAACGATTCTCCATTTTCTGGTTTCATCAGGGCTGGTGCTGAGGATAGATAATCCTTAAGAACCTTAAGTGCAGCTTCATGCTTATCAGTTCACTCAAACTGGCCTTGAGCAATTTGTCTACCTCTTCTTGGATAATGGCATTCCTTTCAAGTGCAAACTTTCTCCTGTCATATCTTCATGTTTCCAAGCGAAGGTAGACTTTCTTCTTTTCAAGAAGGATATTAAATCCTGCTCAATACTGTCTAGGATCCCGGATCCTATAAAAATTTTGGATTCAGGATCCTCTGGGTTCAACAGAATATCCTTGACGTCTTGCTCCTTGGAGGTTGGCTTCAATGAAGAAGTGTAACAGTTCTTTGCCTCCTGCTGATCACTTTCTATCTTCACCACATCCCATAGAGTTGGGAGCTTGACACATTGATGATATGTTGAGGGGACTGCCTTCATATCATGTATCCATGGCCTGCCAAGGATAACATTATAGCAGGATAAGCAATCTATGACACAAAATTTTTGAAAAGAATTAACTCCCTCTAAGTAGATAGGAAGTTTGGTGTCCCCCAATGTAATCTTTGTCTCTCCACTGAATCCCACAAGGACGTATGATCTTTGGACAATATCGGATTCAAGGATGTCCATTCTATTGAGGACATCCAACTGGATTATGTTCACTGAGCTTTTCCCATCAATGAGAATCCTGCGAACAAAATGGTTAGATATAAATAATGTAATAACTACACCATCGTGATGAGGATCCTGAATGTCCGCACAGTTATCCTCATCATATGATATCACTTTCTGCTGGGTAAGGATGGAGGTCCGAACAGGTCTGCCCCCATTCTCCATCTTTGTTTCCTTTGCACGTCTCTTAGCTGCTGAGAACCTCCGGAGATGAAATGGATGATTTGAGCATCGGATGGTGGAAGAGGAGCTTTTTCAGGAACTTTCTCAGGATACTTGATCCTTGACTTTTTCCTTCCAAGCAATTCCTTCAAGTATCCTTTGCTCAAAAGATAACCTATCTCCTTCCTTAATGTTATGCACTCATCTGTGAGATGACCAGAATCCCCATAGTAAGCACACCATTTTGATTCGTCTTTGGTGGTAGGCGGTTTGTCATTCTTCCTTGGCCACCTAACCTTGTCACCTAAACTCTGCATAGAAAGGATTAGTTCATTATTATCAGCAGAAAAACAATATTCAGAAATAGGAGGATAATCCTGATCATCTTCCTCTTGTTCCACAACATGCACACTCTGGTTGTCATGCTTGGAGTATTGCTTGGATTAGTTATCCTTGAGATAGGATCCTTATTTGTCTTGCTTTGAGGATCCTGACAATCTCTCATGGATCCTTTTGTCATCCTCTAAACGGATGAACCTAAGGGCCCTGTTTCTTTTTTCATCTAAGTTCCTGCAAGGGGTCATGACAAGATCATCATAGAACATTGAATCCCTAAGCAAACCCATTTTAAAGTCTTCTAGAGCTGTAGCAATATCTAAGTTAGGGATTTCTAAGGATTCTTTACTAAATCTAGTGATATAATTTCTAAGTGATTCATTTTGACCTTGTGTTACCCTATATAGATCACTAGTTAATCATTCAAATTTTCTACTACATGAAAATTGGCTATTAAACAAATTAACTAGTTTAGCAAATGAAGTAATAGGGTAAGGAGGAAGACTTAGCAACCATTTTAATGTTGATCCAGTAAGTGTGGATCCAAAGCCCTTGCACAAGCAACCAGATTTGGTGTCTGAAACCTCTTCGGTATCTCTCCTGAATGATTCAAGTTTGGAATTCCAGATGTGAATCCATGTTGGCGGGATTCTGGCATAACCGAGGGATCAGAGGAAGCAATGGTCTGCATTGGAATGAAGTCTCCTTGATGAACATTTGAACTTCCGGGTTGTTGACTCCCTAAGGATCCTTGATTCTGAAAGATGTTGGATCCTTGATGTGCTGTGAATGGGGGTCTTGGAGGATAATCCATGGATCTGGAAACCTGAGATGAGGATCCTTGAACCTGGAAGGAGGATCCTTGAACCTAAGAGGATCCTTGAACCTGAGAGGATCCTTGAACCTGGGAGGATCCTTGAACCTGAGAGGATCCTTGAACCTGAGAGGATCCTTGAACCTGAGAGGATCCTTGAACCTAAGAGGATCCTTGAACCTGCGAGGATCCTTGAACCTGAGAGGATCCTTGAATCTGCGAGGATCCCTGAACCTGCGAGGATCCTTAAACCTGAGAGGATCCTTGAATCTGCGAGGATCCTTGAACCTGCGAGGATCCTTGAAACTGAGAGGATCCTTGAATTGGCTGCGTCCCCATGCATTCTCCTAAACTGGTGAAGAATCCCTGATGCTGAAATGAGGATCCTGAAAGCTGGAAAGAGGATCCTTGTGCCTGAGACATTGCCGATGATCCAGAACGTATTCCTGTTGATCCACCCTGGTATTGGACATGTGGAGCTGCAAAGTGCTGGGAAGTTATGGCCGGAGTGTCGAAATTCAGCAACCTCGACATCAAAGGGTTGTGATCCTCTGCTGATTTTATCAATTTCGCGAAGGATCCTGCCATTAGTTTTGACCTGCTGCATGTGATCCTTCATCTGCACAATCAAAGCATAAAAATCACTGTTAGTAAGTGTAGAGGAAGAAACAACAGTTGGTTTTGTGAAAACGGGGGTTGTCTTCTTCGGAGAATTCTCAGCATTCTTCTGGAATGTAAGGGGGAGATGATGCAAAGGCGAAATGCCCTGTGAAAAAGTGACCGCCGACATAGAACTTGGAGTAGTTTTCTCTGAGAAGCCATGTGGTTGAAGGTAATGAACCGAAATGAATGAAATGAACAAAATTTCTCAGAATTGAAGCACCAATTACCCCACGGTGGGCGCCAAACTGTTTTGGTCAAAAATCTGATGAGGATATTGCAACCAAACTCTTTGTTACGGGGAATGAGGCTTAAAATATGCAATAGTGATGAGGATCACTTCAATGTAAAGTGCACAAACAACACAAGGATTTATACGGGGAAAAAGCCCTTGATCAAGAGTTGATCTCCGGCACAAAAAACCCCGGGTGATGGAAACTACCGATCACCAATCTAAAATAAATGATTGAATGTTTACAACTTCGGATAGTAACGAGCTAGGTACAAGGATCACTACGGTGGAATGTGTAAAAAGTGTACGAGATTGCTAAGTGTTTGAGCGAGAGCTTGTATGAGAGCTTGTGTGAGTGTGTGTAACTGCAAAAATGACAAAGTGTCTGCTACTAGCTCGTTACTCCCTTTTTAAAATAGAAATAACCACCTAAACTAACTATCCGACTTTCGTGCCAAGCCTCCACGTTCTCCATAACGTCTATTTTTGGTTAAGCACGTGCATAATAGTTTAGGAATATTCTCCAGGAATGTCGCCAAGACTCGGTCAAGCTCATTATACCTGCGAAATAGTATAATACATAAGTAAACAATCGTTAGTACGAGGATCCTTAAAGTGATCCATGATCCTGATCCTGAAACTCTTCTGAGGATCACCACCTGTCACAGAAGTAAGGATCACCAGTTAGGATAACCGATAAGGATCACTAATTGTTAGAAAATCCTCCCCTAACAACGAGGAAGGGGGAACGGGTCTTTAGGACAAGCCTTATTCAAGTCTGTGTAATCTACACAGACTCTCCATTTCCCATTTTTCTTCTGCACTACGACCACATTCCCCAACCATCTTGGGAACTTGACTTCTCTGATCATTTTGGACTTTAATAATCTTTCAACTTCCTCTTGGATGATTATATTCCGCTCAGGAGCAAACTTCCTTCTTTTTTGCTGAATAGGCTTGAATGACCTGTCAATTCCAAGCTTGTGAGTAATAATGTCTTTGGATATACCTGTCATATCCTCATGCCTCCATGCAAACGTTGACATCCTGCACTTCAAAAAGTCAGTTAATTATTTTTCAATATCCCGAGGTATATTGGTTCCTACGAGCACCGAGATATCAGGATTATCCTGATCCAGGATAACTTTCTTCACATCCTGCTCCGAAGCTTCCAAGGTATCCCGGGCCCGCATCTTTAATTGCTATGCTGGATTAGGCTTGGTCGGAGATTTCATTGAGGATGTGTAGCATTCCTTCGCCTCCTACTGATCACTATCAACTTTGACGACCCCCCAAGGGGTTGGAATCTTGATGCATTGGTGATAAGTCGAAGGCACAGCCTTCATGTCATGGATCCATGGCCTGCCTAGTATGATGTTATAGCAGGATAAGGAGTCCATCACACAAACGCGTTGTATCGAGTTGACCCCTTCAACGTATACTGGTAACTTTATCTCTCCTACAGTATTTCTAGCTTCTCCACTGAAACCAACGAGCACAGTGGACTTCGAAGTAATGTCCATCGGAGATACATTCATCCTTTTCAATGTTTCAAGCTGAATTATATTGACAGAACTACCGTTGTCCACCAATATCCTGCGTACAAAATGGTTAGCCACATATAATGTTATTACCAAAGCATCATGGTGAGGATCCTGAACAGTATCCCTGTCATCACTATCGAAAGTGATCACTTTATCAGTTGTGAGGGTAGTCATCCTGACTGGTTTGTCTCCCCTTTTACTCTTAGCTTCCTTTGCATGTCTCTTAGCCGCCGAATACAAAGTCCCACAAATGTCGGATCCTCCTGAAATAAAGTTAATTATCTTGGCATCTGCTGGGGTGATGCTGCTCGTTCAGGATCCTTCTCGGGATCCTGCCCTTTATTCTTCTTTCTTCCCAGCAAGTCCTTCAGATACCCTTTGCTTAACAGGTAACTTATTTCTTTCCTTAAAGCAATGCAATCCTCGGTCATATGTTCGAAGTCCTCATGGAAGGCACACCATTTGGATTTATCCTTCCAATCAGCTTTCTGCTGGTTCTTTCGAGGCCACCTAGCTTTGCCCCCTAAGCCCTGCATAGCATACATTAACTCAGGTATATTAACAGAAAAGCAGTATTCAGATAAGTCAGGATATTCTTCAGGATCCTCGCCTTCAACAGCATTCACTTTCTTGTTATCATTTCTGCCATATGGCTTGGAGTGATATGGCTTATATGAGGATTCTGATTTCCTGTTAGTTGATTCATAGGTTGAGGTAGAATTCATCCTCTCCTGCATCTTCTTGTCATCTTCCAAACGGATATATCTCAAAGCCCTGTTACGAGCTTCGTCGAGATTCCTGCAGGGATTCATTACAAGATCTTGATAAAATTGAGAATCCTTTTGTAACCCCATCTTAAAAGCTTGCACAGCTGTTGCAACATCAAGATGTGGGATATCCAAGGATTCTCGACTGAATTTGTTCACATAATCCCTCAAAGATTCCTGAGGCCCTTGAGTTATCCTGTAAAGATCACTGGTTAGTTTCTCAAAACTCCGGCTGCAAGAAAACTGACTATTAAATAAATTAACCAAATGAGTAAACGAAGTAATTAAGTGAGGAGGAACATTTAATAGCCATTTTAAGGCTGATCCTGTCAGGGTAGATCCAAAACCCTTGCACAAGCATGCTTCCTTGAGCTCCGGAGGGATAGGGTTGATCTCCATTCTTTCCCTATACTAGGCAATAGGCTCTTCAGGATCCGTAGTCCCATCATACAACTTCATGTTGGGAGTCTGAAATCTTTTTGGGATTTCAGCATCACAGATAGGATATGCAAAGCGGGATATCCTGTGGCTGTCTTGGGATACTTCTGGAATTGGCTGGACCACTCCAGGTACACTGGATATCATGTCCTTCAATTTCTGGAGCTCACTGGTAAATGTTGACGTCATACCTGCATCCTGCAAAGAGCCATTGTTGTTAGTAGCAAGAATGTTATTATTTGACACATTACCGTTCTGAGGATTTTGGCCATATCCTGAAGCATATCCTGAGCTTATGACAGTCGATATTCTGACCGAAGAGGGTATCTCAGGGGTATGATTCTGAGAATGGCTTGGGACGATATTCCCCCTATTATCTTCACGGTAAACTGCGGAACTGAAGTTCAAAGCCCTGGGCTGTATAGGAGTGACAGTTTCTTCAACGGGTCTACTCGAGCTAGCTTTTAAGAGTTGTATTTCTCTTAACAGCATTTGGTTAGTTTCCTGTTGCTGCCTCATTTGTTCCTGCACACTTCCAAACAAAGTCAAAATTTCATCATTAGAGGCTAAAACAGGAGCAGATCCCTGGTAAATGTTGACGTCATACCTGCATCCTGCAAAGAGCCATTGTTGTTAGTAGCAAGAACATTATTAATTGACACATTACCGGTCTGAGGATTTTGGCCATATCCTGAAGCATTTCTTGAACTCCTCACAGTGGACATCCTGACCGAAGAGGGTATCTCAGGGGTACGATTCTGAGAATGGCTTGGGATGATATTCCCCCTGTTATCCTCAGTGTAAACTGCGGAATTGAAGTTCAAAGCTTTTAAGAGTTGTATTTCTCTTAACAGCATTTGGTTAGTTTCCTGTTGCTGCCTCATTTGTTCCTGCACACTTCCAAATAAAGTTAGAATTTCATCATTAGAGGCTAAAACGGGAGCAGGTCCCTGAACACTCCGAGTAGGGATAACATCTTGAGGTTGTGAAGAAAATGGCATCCTTGGAGGAGGTGGTGGAAGCACCGAACCGGTAGTAGCGGAGGTTGCAGCAGACATAGTGGAGGAGCTCATGTTTGATCTTGAGGCCATTGTAAACAATGTGGCAAAAAGTTTTGAAAATAGAAAACCGATTAACGATTTCACAAAAATTTTTAGTAAAGGTAGCACCACTTGCCCCACGGTGGGCGCCAAATTGTTTTGGTCAAAAATTACCGAAGCAATTTAGTGATCAAATTAGTTAAGTGACGTAGTGTGCTAAAATTATGTGTGAAAAATATGTTAACCAAGTTAGTTATAAAAATAGTTTCAGGATACGGCTCAAGATATAGAGCTGTATCTATGATCAAACAATGAGCAGAAAAGTAAAGGTTGACACGTGATGTACGAGGAAAGCCCTTGATCAATCGGCATAAAACCTCGGGAGCTGACAATCGCAGCTGCCTTGTTCTTCTATTGCTTTAAATATCAGGATACGGTGCAGGATGTGGTGCGGATCAACTATGTGTTACAATGTAATTCGAATACAAGTGTTGTGCGTAGTGTTTGCAGTGTGCTAGAGAGAAAGTGTTTGAAAATGTGAAAGTTCAGTGCCTTAATCTGATCCGCCCCCATCTATTTATAGTAAAACAAATGTAACAAACTATCCTAAATAACCGGGATCCAGCGAATATTTCTCAGTCGAACGTTGTAGACCTGGTCTTTCGGGTTCAACGTCTCTCCTATAACAAATACATCCGAGTCTTGAGGAGACGAAGTCCATTTGACCGTTGGCAAGTCCCAGTCTTTAACCTGCACGTGATTAATTCGATCAACCTCAGGATATCGCCCAAGATGTTAGCAATATCCTCGTCCAGCATCCTGGTCACAAATAAACAATAAAAAGCAGGATATTGGTCAAGATATGTATGCTTAGAAAATGACCCATAACAGTTAGTTTTCGAGTTTTCACGATAACTAGTGGTTTTCATTTGAACCTTCCCGTATATATATATATATATATATATATATATATATATATATATATATATATATATATATATATATATATAGATATATATCGATGCATAGTTACTAACGTTTAAATTTCAGTCATAGTTTGTAATGGATGCATATAAATGAAAAGAGTAAATGTCGCAATGCTCGACAATTTTGGTTCGATATGTGTGAATGCTTGTTTGTTTAAGTTTATTCTGTGATATTAATACCTGATAAATGTTTACAATTCAGATGTCAAACGGAGTAAATCAGGAAGTCTAGAATAATAATGATAAAGGAAACCAAGTGGATAAAAGTGCTATAGAACACATAGTAGCTAAAGGAATCACAGATGTCATGCCATTTATTATCAACACTATTAATAAAAAGGCAGAAAATTATAATTAAATAATAGGCAGTAAACGTATTCATGATGAACCAAGTCACAGTGATAATGGAGACCATGGACTTCTCCTCAGAGCTCCAATTCCAAAAAGAATAAGAACCATCTCATATGGTTGTTCTTATAAAGAATTCTTATCATGCAAACCGATAGAATTCTCAGGAAATGAAGGAGCCATTTTCGGCTTTACGCTGGATAGAAAAGATAGAAGCAGTCTTAAAAAAAAGTAAGTGTGCAGATGAGGATAAGATTATGTATGCTTCTAATCTCTTTAAGAATGCAGCATTAGAATGGTGGAATACCATTCTCCAGTCAAGAGGGAGTGACAGGGTTTACAATATGGAATGGACCAACTTTAAGGAAATAGTTGAAAGAAAGTTATGTCCTTCTCATGAAAAGGAACAGTTTGCCAATAGCTTCCTAAATCATAGAATGATTGGGGTAGATTGCAGAGAATATACTACCATATTCTTTGAATATGCTAGGATAGTACCAACACTAGCCTCACCAAAACCAGTATTAATCTCCCGTTATATATGGGGATTAATCAGTGAGATTAGAAATATAGTCAAGGAAGTTAGACCACAAACAATAGAAGAAGCAGTGGAACTTGCTAACACATTGACAGATGAATTGGTACGCACACAAGAGGAAAATAAGAAAAAGAATCTAGCCCAAAAGATTACTACGTTATGGTAATTCTTTTCGCGAAAAAGGAACATGTTCTTCCTCTTCACCCTACTGCAAGTTTTGCAAAAAGAAGCACTCAGGGAAGTGTGTTGTGTCCTTTAACTTTTGCAAGATGCCAGGACATAAAGAAGAAGACTGTAGGAAGAAAGCTAACATTAGAATATGTTACAACTGCGGACAAGCTGGCCATATCAAGCCGAACTGTCCAAAACTAGCTCTGGCGGGGAACAACAAAGCAAAGGCAACAGAAGGACCCAAGAAGAATGCCAGAGCATTCGTTCTGACAGCCGAAGAAGCTAAGATGATCCCAGATGTGATTGCCGGTACGTTTTTAGTTAATGATGTTTATGCTAAAGTATTATTTGACTCTGGTGAAAACCAAAGTATTATAAATACTTCTTTCTGCAAACTTCTCAATCAACCATTAACTAAACTTCACCAAGATTATCTGGTGGAGACGGCAAATGGAAATTCTATCAAAATAAGTGAAATCCTTCAGGGAGGAAAGATATAAATTTTAAGCCATAACTTTATTGTTAATCTCTTACCAATGGATCTAGCCGGATTCGATGTCGTGTTAGGAATGGATTGGTTGGTAGCCAATCATGCGCGTATTTTATGTGATCAAAAGTCTGTAGAAGTAAGTACGCCAACTGGCGAAAAGATCACAATTAAGGGAGACAAGCCGACAAGGTCAACAAAATTCAGATCACAATTAAGGGAGACAAGCCGACAAGGTCAACAAAATTCATCTATGTGATGAAAGCTGCAAGTTACGCACGGAAAGGAGGAATGGTATATATGATATCAATAATCATTAACACTAAAGGAAAAGAATTAAAAGATATTCCCGTAGTATCTAAATTCTCATATGTCTTTCCAGAAGAGTTACCTGGATTACCGCCAGATCGTGAAGTTAAGTTTAGAATTCACTTATTAGCAGAAACGGCACCAATTGCCAAAGCACCCTATCGTCTAGCACCAATGGAGATGCAGGAATTAAAGAAATAGTTAGACGAATTATTAGAAAAAGGTTTCATACAACCTAGTTCATCACCATGGGGAGCACCGGTGTTATTTATCAAGAAGAAATATGGATCGATGCGTATGTGCATTGATTACCGAAAATAGATTAAGGTTAGGATTAAAAATCGGTACCCACTACCGAGAATCGATGATCTATTCGATCAACTTCAAGGAGCCCGATTCTTTTCTAAGATCGACTTACGCTCGATATCATCAATTAAAGGTACAAGAAGAGGACATTCCTAAAACTGCTTTCAGAACAAGGTAAGATCATTATGAATTTACAGTCATGCCATTTGGTTTAACCAATGCCCCAGCCACATTTATTGTCACAACCCCCGATCCCTATTACCCGGGAACGGGCGGCCGCGAGCCAGTTTCGGTGGTATTTGGTATTGTCTAATTTTGGCAGCGGAATTTTCATCAGGACCGTAGTTAGGAAATATTTGATCAGTGTAAAATACCACATTTTCATAACATTAGACCCATGGGATAAAACCCAAGTTTTAAGTACACCCATTTTCATAGGAATAAATCCTATTTTTATTTAATAAAAACATCTATTTCTTTTTAGGTAACTTTATTGCCACTTTTCCAAGCCTTCGGTGCTGTCCAGCTGGCTTCTATTTGGCTTTCACATTTTGTTACCTGAAACGCGTTTAAAAACATTTTGTCAGTGGGAAATACTTGTGAGTGAATCCCAGTTTAATTTAATTTAAATAAAATTCATTGTACAGTATTGAGGGCGATCTCGCAATTATATTTGTTTCCAAGTCATACTAATTACCACCCGCGGTACTGTCAGACCCGACTTGTGGAAGTGTTACCCCTCCAGTAACAAATTTTGTATACAAAACCCCAACATACCGACGATAATTGTATCCTTACAAATAGTCAACGGTGTAGCTGATCCGGGTCATCGACTAGACTTGCCACGATGATGACACGTGTCAAAACCGGGTGTTGCCCCGTTCTCGATTGCTCGCGGCCCGTGTAAGACGTAGCCATGGGCTACGCGGCCCGCAACAAGATAAATTTCTTTGTTTTTATTTTATTTTTAATGTTAGATCATAATTTGGGCTCGGTTTTCACATACGAGGTGTAATTTAAGACATATGGGGATAATTTAAAATATATTAGGGTCTCGGAAAATAATTCGAGGGTGTCCGTTTTCTTTAGGGTTGTTATATCCTCCCCACCTTGTTTTAGAGCTCGTCCTCGAGATCTACTGGAACAAGTGTGGATATTTCCTTTGCATTTCTGATTCAAGCTCCCATGTGTACTCAGGTCCTCTTTTAGAGTCCCACTTCACTTTGACTAGAACTAATATCTTGTGCTTAAGGTTCTTGACTTTCCTGTCTTCAATCTGTAGAGGCTTTTCTACAAACTTGAGTTGTTCATTTACCTCTATATCCTTAAGAGGTACTACAAGTGATTCGTCGGCTAGACATTTCTTGAGATTAGATACATGAAATACATCATGTATTCCTGCCATTTCCTCTGGCAGTTGTAGCTGATAAGCTACAGGTCCTATTCTTCTAATAATCTCAAAAGGTCCAACATACCTGGGGCTTAGCTTTCCTCTTTTGAGGAATCTTACCACTCCTTTCCAAGGAGAGACTTTTAACAATACTTTATCTCCTACTTGAAATTCCAATGGTTTTCGTCTGTTGTCAGCATAGCTCTTTTGTCGATCACGTGTTGTTTTTAGTCGTGCCTGGACTTGAATGATCTTGTCGGTTGTTTCCTGTACTATCTCAGGTCCAGATAGTTGTTTTCCCTAATTTCTGCCCAACAGACTGGGGTTCGGCACTTTCGTCCATAAAGTGCTTCGAATGATGCAGCGTTGATACTTGTGTGATAACTGTTATTATAAGAAAATTCTATTAATGGTAAGTAATCGTCCCAATTACCTCCGAAATCAATTACACAAGCTCTAAGCATGTCTTCCATTGTCTGAATTGTCCTTTCGCTTTGTCCGTCTGTTTGAGGATGATAAGTTGTGCTTAGATTTAACTTGGTTCCCATGGCTTTTTGGAAACTTGACGAAAAATGAGAGGTAAAATGGCTATCCCTATCAGAAACAATTTATAAAGGAATTCCATGTAAAGAAACAATTTCATTTACATACAATTTGGCTAGCTGTTCCATACTGAAAGTTTCCTTCATTGGTAAGAAATGAGCTGACTTAGTTAGTCTATCTACAATCACCCAGATTGTATTATTACCTTTCTTTGTTTTGGGTAATTTAGTAACAAAGTCCATTGTTATCAATTCCCATTTCCATACTGGCAGTTCTAATTGTTGCAGCATTCCTGAGGGTTTTTGATGTTCAGCTTTAACTTGTGAACAGGTTAAACATTTAGAAACATAAGCTGCTATGTCCTTTTTCATTCCTATCCACCAAAAATTCTTTCTTAAATCCTGATACATCTTATCACTTCCAGGATGTATTGTATATTTAAACTTATGGGCTTCTTCTAATATACGATGACGTAGGTTTCCTAATTTAGGTATCCACATTCTCTTTTCATGGAATATCCAAATTCCATCTGTTCCTTGTTCTAATTCCTTAATCATACCTTTTAGTTTTTCAGTATCCTCCTTGATTACTAATTCTTGTGCTTCTCTTATCTGATCATTTAAATCTACTTGCAGATTTAATTTAGGAGAACGTACCCTTTTTGGCTTTTCGTGATACTTTCGGCTTAAAGCATCTGCCACTACATTTGCTTTTCCCTCATGATACTGGATATCACAATCATAATCACTAAGCATCTCCATCCAGCGTCTTTGTCTCATATTTAATTATTTTTGCCCAAAAACATACTTTAAACTCTTATGATCAGTGAATATGGTAAACTTACTACCATAAAGGTAATGTCTCCAAATCTTAAGGGCAAAAATTATGGCTCCTAAATCTAGATCATGGGTTGAATAATTCTCTTCATGTTTCTTAAGTTGCCTAGATGCATAGGCTATAAGCTTTTGGCGTTGCATTAGTACACATCCATAACCTAGTTTAGAAGCATCACAATAAACTACTAAATCTTCAATTCCTTCTTGTAATGCTAATAGGGGTGCATAGGTTAATCTTTGCTTAAGAATTCTAAAGGCTTCTTCTTGTTTTGGTCCCCATTCAAACTTAATGGATTTATAGGTTAACTTAGTTAAAGGAATGGCTATTCTAGAAAAATCTTGAATAAATCTTCTATAATAACCTGCCAATCCTAAGAAACTTCTTACCTCGGTTGGTGACTCAAGGGTTTTCCATTTGGTAATTGCCTCGATCTTGGTTGGATCTACATGAATTCCTTCATGATTGACTAAATGTCCAAGAAATTGTACCTGCTCTAACCAAAATTCGCACTTGGAAAATTTAGCATAAAGCTTTTCCTTTCTTAATAGACTTAAAAGGGCGTGCAAATGCTTTGCATGTTTCTCTTTACTTTTAGAATAGATGAGAATATCATCAATAAAAACAATTATGAATTTATCCAAATATGGCTTACATATTCGGTTCATCATGTCCATAAATGCGGCTGGGGAATTGGTTAAACCAAATGGCATGACAGTAAATTCATAATGACCATACCTTGTTCAAAATGCAGTTTTAGGAATGTCCTCTTCCTGTACCTTTAATTGATGATATCCTGACCTTAAATCGATTTTTGAGAAAAATCGAGCTCCTTGCAACTGATCGAACAGATCATCGATTCTTGGTAATGGGTACCGGTTCTTAATCGTGATCTTGTTTAATTCACGGTAGTCAATGCACATGGGCATTGATCCGTCCTTCTTTTTGAAAAACAGTATCGACGCTCCCCATGGCGACGAGCTTGGCTGTATAAATCCTTTCTCCAACAATTCGTCTAATTGTTTCTTTAGTTCCTGCATTTTTGCGGGTGCCAAACGGTAAGGTGCTTTGACAATTGGTGCTGTTCCTGGTAATAGGTGAATTCTGAATTCAACTTCTCTGTCTGGCGGTAATCCTGGTAATTCTTCTGGAAATACATTTGAAAACTGAGACACTACTAGAATGTCTTTTAGTTCTTTTCCTTTAGTGTTAGTGATTATGAAAATCAAATACACTATAGATCCTTTTCTTATATAACTTGCAGTTTTCATCACAGAGATAAATTTCGTGGATCTAGAGGGTTTATTTCCTTTAATTGTGATCTTTTTACCCTTTGGTGAAGTTACTTGAATTGACTTTTGATCACATAAAATATTAGCTTCATTGGCTATTAACCAATCCGTTCATAATACGACATCAAATCCTACCATATTCATTGGGTAAAGGTTTGCAATAAACTTTTGATTTAAAAATTCTATTCTTGATCCCTGCAAGATTTCAGAAATCCTAACTGTTTCTCCATTCGCTGTCTCGACTAGACATTCTTGTGAGAGTTTAGTTAATGGTTGATTAAGAAGTTTGCAAAATGAAGTATTAATAAAACTTTGGTTTGCACCAGAGTCAAATAATACTTTAGAAAAAATATCATTAACTAAAAACGTACCAGCTATTACGTCCTGAATCATTTTGGCTTCATCTGCGGTTAAAAAAAATGCTCTAGCATTTTTAGTGCTCTTGTTGTTCACGGCTGGAGCTAGTTTCGGACAGTTCGGCTTGATGTGACCTTTTTCTCCACAATTGAAGCATAGTCCATTACTGGATTTTCCCCTGCAATCTTCTTCCTTGTGTCCTGGTGCCTTGCAGAAATTGCAGTGAGTGGAGCATTTTCCCGAATGCTTCTTCTTGCAGGCCTTGTAGTATGGTGCAGAGGTAAAACCTATATTCCTACGGTTGGAATTCCCAAAACGGAATTCTTGGGTAAGCCTCTGAGCTAGGTTTCTCTTCTGTTCTTCCTCTCGAGTACGGATTAACCCATCTGTCAAGGTATTTGCTAGTTCTACAACTTCTTCTATAGTTTGGGGTCTAGCTGCCTTGACTACATGTCTAATCTCTCCAATTAATCCCCAGATGTAACGGGAGATTAATACTGGTTCAGGTGATGCAAGGGTTGGTACTATTCTGCCATATTCAAAGAATGTGGTAGTATAACCCTTACTATCTACCCCGGTCATTCTTAGGTTCAGAAACTTATTTGATATCTGTTCCTTTTCATTGGGAGGGCAGAATTTCATTTCTACCATATTTTTAAATTCTTCCCATTCCATGTTATAAACCTTATCACTTCCTCTAGGCTGGAGGATAGTGTTCCACCATTCTAATGCTGAGTTCTTAAATAGATTAGAAGCAAATATTATCTTATCTTCTTCAGCACACTTGCTTATTTTTAAAACAGCCTCGGTGTTTTCTTTGCAGCGTAGAACTGCAATGGGTCCTTCATTGCCCGAGAATTCTATTGGTTTGCAGGACCAGAATTCCTTATAAGAACAACCATAAGGCATGGTTCTTCTTCTTTTGGGAATGGCACTTGAAGTACGGGTCCATTGTTTATGCTGTGTTCTGGTTCAATTGGTCGCTTACTGCTATGTTTACTTTTATTATCAGCATCCTTAACAGTTTGAAGAATAAATGGCATTGCATCTATGATTCCTTGTGCCACTATGTGTTGGGTAGCACTATTATCCACTTGGTTTCCATTGTTATTGATGCTCGGATTCTCATTAATCAAGTTAATGTTACTCTGGTTATCGTTATTCAGATTTTCTTGATTTCCTTCGTCGGTCATCTGAATTTTAAACAGTTACCACGTATTAATATCACAAAATAATATTTAATATAGTCAATCATATGACACGCATTCTGGTCAAAAGCGTCGATCATTGCGACTTTACTCTATTCATATAATATGCATCTATTACACACCAGTACTGAAATTAAAATTACAATACCAACTGAAATTTAAAATTACACTACTAGTAATAGGCATCCGTAGTTTTTTTTTTCATACACATACACCCATATCATATTATTTTATTATTAATATTATTATTACTACCGTTTCTACCATCACATTCATGGATATGGATTCATCCAAAAATCCATATTGCGCTCGTCGTATTTTCAGACGAGTCACTCTTCCACCTGTCTCATTCTTTCACTATTTTCTAAAATTTCCTCACCAAATGTCCTAAGTTCTTGTACGTTTTCTACACTCATTGGGGGTGCAGGTTCTAGGACTGGGTTCGGAATCTGGGGTGCGGGTTCCTTGTATGGAGGTATAGGAGCCTGGTTTGGGTAAGGATTTTCTAGGATCTCCCTAATGAATACATCATTATCGTAATAGGGATCTAGAGGATCTAACCCTGGGTAGGCTCCTAGGTTCGGCATTGGTATGTCTTCGTGTATCGGGTAACGTTGCACATAGTCCCTATTGTCATCCCACCATGGGTCATAATTTGGGTTTAAGGGGTTAGGTGCTGGTACCCTAGGTATTTCCTCCGGGTTGAAATCATGCATTTCTACTTGATTTTCTGGGTTTTCTATTTCCATCGGTTGGTCAGGAATTGGTGGTTGTGGTTGGGGTGCTAACATTTGCTTCAGGTTAGGGTCAGTTGCAGTGGTTGCTAAGATGTGGATATTGGCTATACCCCTATTAAGCATATCCTGGGCATAGGCATCGGTTTCTCTTTTGGCTGCTGCTATTGCTCTCTGGTCTTGTAACTTTTTCATACGCTTCCTACGCTCATGTGCCCCTCGACTGAACCATCCTCTCTTTTTCTGAGGGAATGGCTCCTCGGACTGAGCTTTAAACACGAATATTCCTTCTTCCGTATCAGCAGAGTACCCTGAGAGGGCAGGCTGAGAAGAGGCACCATCGCTTCTAGGCGAACCAAACAATTGACGGTACGCGTCAGAGGGTCCTTGGTCGCTCATACTGTAAACTAACAAATAGTCAAATAACATATAACAAGAAAATACAATTATACACGTATTCCCATAATTTATTTCCTAACAATTTGAATTTTGATGTCAGCAGAACGCTTCTGTGGCTGAATCAGTGGCTTAGCTCTGATACCACCTTCTGTCGCAACCCCCGATACCTATTACCCGGGAACGGGCGGCCGTGAGCCAGTTTCGGTGGTATCTGGTATTGTCTAATTTTGGCAGCGGAATTTTCATCAGGACCGTAGTTAGGAAATATTTGATCAGAGTAAAATACCACATTTTCATAATATTAGACCCATGGGATAAAACCCAAGTTTTAAGTACACCCATTTTCATAGGAATAAATCCTATTTTTATTTAATAAAAACATCTGTTTCTTTTTAAGTAACTTTATTGCCACTTTTCCAAGCCTTCAGTGCTGTCCAGCTGGCTTCTATTTGGCTTTCACATTTTGTTACCTGAAACGCGTTTAAAAACATTTTGTCAGTGGGAAATACTGGTGAGTGAATCCCAGTTTAATTTAATTTAAATAAAATTCATTGTACAGTATTGAGGGCGATCTCGCAATTATATTTGTTTCCAAGTCATACTAATTACCACCCGCGGTACTGTCAGACCCGACTTGTGGAAGTGTTACCCCTCCAGTAACAATTTTTGTATACAAAACCCCAACATACGGACAATAATTGTATCCTTACAAATACTCAATAACTGTTTAATATATAATTAATTGTGTGAGGTTTTGTAAAAACAATTTGCAAAAAGGAGATTACTCACATTGTTGTCTTAGATTATCCTTCAGGGTTTCCTGGTGACAATCTATAAATTACACAAATGCACGGGTGTTAGTATAATAACCCATTTTAACATTAGTAATACCCTCCCCGAGACGGCATTCCAACGACTACGTCGGGCAGAACCACAACAGCCGTTACGAAACCCTAGATCAATCGGGCAGAGTATCTAATACGTATCCAGGGGTTATGATACTTACAACGGGGCAGAACTTCGTTATTTAGGGGGGTATTATACCCGAGTATAATGTATACTACGTGAAATTTAGAGAAAGAAAGAAAGTTTTGAGCGAATTCGACTAAAGGCCCGAGCTCCAGCTTTATAGGGGCTGATTTTGGGCTCTACGCAGCCCGCGTAAGGTGTAGCCGAGAGGCTACGCGGACCGCGTCAAAGTTAGTCAACGGTGTAGCTGATCCGGGTCATCGACTAGACTTGCCACAATGATGACACGTGTCATCACCGGGTGTTGCCCCGTTCTCGATTGCTCGCGGCCCGCGTAAGACGTAGCCATGGGCTACGCGGCCCGCGACAAGGTAAATTTCTTTGTTTTTATTTTATTTTTAATGTTAGATCATAATATGGGCTCGGTTTTCACATACGGGGTGTAATATAAGACATATGGGGATAATTTAAAATATATTAGGGTGTCGGAAAATAATTCGAGGGTGTCGGTTTTCTTTAGGGTTGTTATATTTATGGACATGATGAACATGATATGTAAACCATACCTGGATAAGTTGATAATTGTCTTTATAGATGATATTCTAATTTACTCTAACAGTAAGGAAGAGCATGCAGAATACTTGCACATACTATTGACATTGTTAACAAAAGAAAAGCTTTATACTAAATTCTCAAAATGTGAATTCTGGTTGCAAGAAGTGCAATTTCTTGGACACTTAGTTAATCATGAAGGAATTCATGTGGATCCCACAAAGATCGAAGCTATTACCAAATGGAAAGTCCCTCAGTCACCAACAGAAGTAAGAAGTTTTCTTGGATTGACAGGATATTATAGACATTTTGTACAAGATTTTTCTAGAATAGCCATTCCATTAACCAAACTAACTTGCAAGTCAGTTAAGTTCGAATGGGGACCAAAACAAGAGGAAGCATTCAAGATTTTGAAGCAAAGATTATCAAACGCACCAATACTCGCTCTGCCAAAAGGAACTAAAGATTTTATAGTCTATTGTGATGCATCTAAATTAGGATTTGGATGTGTGTTGATGCAACATCAAAAGGTAATTTCTTATGCCTCTAGACAACTTAAGAAGCATGAAGAGAATTATACAACACATGATCTAGAGTTAGGAGCAATAATTTTTGCCCTTAAGATTTGGAGACACTATCTCTATGGTAGTAAGTTCATTGTTTTCACAGATCATAAGAGTTTAAGATATGTATTCGGACAAAAGGAATTAAACATGAGGCAAAGACGGTGGATGGAAATCCTTAGTGATTATGCTTGTGATTCCAGTATCATGCAGGAAAAGCTAACATAGTAGCTGATGCTTTAAGTAGAAAATACCATGAGAAGCCAAAAAGAGTATGTGCTCTCAGGCTAAACCTGCAAGTAGATTTAAATGAACAAATTAGAAAGATACAGGAAACAACAATCAACGATGATGCTGAAGGATTGAAAGGAATGATTAAGGAAATAGAAAAAGGAGCTGATGGAATTTGGAGATTCCATAAGAAAAGAATTTGGATACCTATCCAAGGAAACCTACGAATCCGAATTCTAGAAGAAGCTCATAAGTCCAAGTATACTATGCATCCTGGAAGTGTCAAGATGTATCAAGACTTAACAAAGAATTTTTGGTGGATAGGATTGAAAAAGAACATAGCAAATTATGTTGCTAAATGTTTAACCTGCTCACAAGTTAAAGCTGAAAATCATAAACCTTTAGGATTACTGCAACAATTAGAAATGCCAATTTGGAAAAAAGGAATTGATAACAATGGATTTTGTTACCAAATTACCCAAAACACGGAAAGGTAATGACACAATCTGGGTGATTGTAGACAGATTGACTAAATCTGCCAATTTCTTACCAATGAAAGAAACTTTCAGTATGGAACAGTTAGCTAAACTATATGTGAATGAAATAGTTTCATTGGATGGGATTCCATTATCTATTATGTCTGACAGATATAGTCGTTTTACTTCTCATTTCTGGACAAGTTTCCAAAAAACAATGGGGACCAGATTAAAGCTAAGTACCGCTTATCATCCTCAAACAGACGGTCAAATGAAAGAAAAATCCAAACAATGGAAGGCATGCTTATAGCTTGTGTGATAGATTTCGGAGGAAATTGGGATGACCACTTACCTTTAATAGAATTTTCTTACAACAATAGCTATCATACCAGTATCAATGTTACACCTTTTGAAGCACTCTATGGACGAAAATGCCGAACACCAGTATGTTGGGCAGAAATTGGGGAAAAGCAATTGTCAGGACCTGAGATTGTACAAGAAACAACTGATAAAATTATTCAAGTCAAGGAAAGACTGAAAACAACACGAGATCGTCAAAAGAGCTATGCAGATAACAGACGTAAACCGTTGGAATTTCAAGTTGGAGATAAAGTATTATTAAAAGTTTGACCATGGAAAGGAGTTGTAAGGTTTGGTAAAAGAGGAAAGCTAAGCCCAAGGTATGTTGGAGCTTTTGAAATTATTAAACGAATAGGACCAGTAGCTTATCAGCTACAGTTACCAGAAGAGATGCCGGAGTGCATGATGTATTTAATGTATGTAACTTAAAGAAATGCTTAGCAGACGAAACATTGGTAATATCTCTTCAAGACATAGAGGTAAATGAGAAACTTAAGTTTGTAGAGAAACCTATTCAGATTGAAGATAGAAAGATTAAGAATCTCAAACACAAAAGATTAGTTCTGGTCAATTGAAGAGAGAAAGATTAAGAATCTCAAACACAAAAGATTAGTTCTGGTCAAAGTAAAGTGGAATTCAAGGAGAGGATCAGAATACACGTGGGAGCTAGAAACTGAAATGAAAATGAAATATCCACATCTATTTCAGTGAATCTCGAGGACGAGATTTAAAACAAGGTGTGGAGGATATAACAACCCTTGAAAACGCCCTAAAACGCTTCGTAGTCGAATAACCGAACCCGCCTAACATTTATTTTTAATTAAAAATGAAAAAAATAAAGATTTAATCACCTGTCGCGGGCTGCGACAGGCTTGAAGGGACCCGGTCGCGGGGTGCGACAAGCCCTTGCTTACCGGACACCCATGTTGCCACGTGTCGCACACGTGTTGGGTCTATGGTTGTGACCAGGCAACCCTAGCCGTAGCTAGGGTGCCCTCTCGGGGCGCGAAAGGAACAAGGGGAGGGGGTCGCGGGGCGCGAGAGACCTCGAAAACACCTATAAAATGGGCAGACATTCGACAGTTCAACTCGCTCAACATTCTTTCTCTCTCTATAATATCACACGAAAATCACAGATAAAATACCCCCTAAATCACGAAGCTCTGCCCCGTTGTAAGTATTTTAACCCCCGATTACTAATTCGATACCCTGTCCGATTGATCTTGAATCCAGCAACGCATGTCAAGGCCCTGCCTGACTAAGTACGTTGGGGTTTTGTCTCGGATGTATTGATAAGTTGAAATTGGGTTATTATACTAACGCGCGTGCATTGTATATTTTTAATAGGAACTCAAGAAAATTAGCAGAAAATATCACTAGGAAGCCTGTAGAAAAACATAAGTTTACAATGTGAGTCATTATCTTTTTCTCACAGTTTGAGAGTCATTCTCTTTTTCTCACATTATTGTGAGCCATATTTAAAATGTTTTACAAAACTTTAAATATTTTTCAAAGTTATACTTACAGGGATTAAGTTTTTGTATTCTACGATTACTGTCAGTATTATGGGGTTTGTATACATTGCTTGATAACCTTCACAATTGGACACGGGTATCCAATGTGTGATATAACCATTGTCACAGATCCGTCGAGTGACAAGTACTTGGAGTTTTTGGTTAGATATAAACATTGTAATCACCCTTAATACTGTAAAGTTATAACAACTGATTTATATAAAATGGAAAGTACTCGCCAGTATTTCTTGCTGATAACATATTTTTAAAACGCGTTTCAGGTAATATGATGTGAAGCTACTAGAAGCTTGCTATGGAGCACTGAATACTTAAATAAAGTGGCTATAAATTACCTAAATAAAAGAAGTTATATTTTTAGCAAACTCGTGTTTATCCCTATAAAACTATTATAAATGAAATATGGGTTTTTATCCCATTTGTTTAACACAAAAGCTTGGTGTTTGGAAACTCTGAATTTATTTCCTAACTACGATCCTGATATTTTAATTCCATTGCCAAATTAATAAACACTGATACATCCGGCTCGTGCTCGCGACTCCCGCTCCCGAGGTGGGGTCAGGGGTTGCATCACTTACACAAGTTACTTATCGGCCATAAAGGACTCCCATAAATTCATCCCCAATTCGTACACTTCTTTGTTTTGTTGGGTTTCCATGGTGATCAGTTAAAAATTTATTTGTTAAAACCCGGTTCAATAAATAATAGTCATTTAATTAAGCGAGTTAATCAATAAAACGCAGAAGAAAATAAACGAGTGATCAAAAATAAACGAAACCTGACAGGATCCGGTTACATGCAAATACGAGCACAAAGAAAAGGATATCTAACTACCGATGAGAAAGAGATACCTCAGTTAATAACTAAGGGTCGAGACACCGAGGTTCAACGAACACGTGCTAGTGACACGAACTGACGGAACGCGGGTATAACCCCGGGTAGTGGCAGCGTCGGCGGTGGTCGGCGATGGCCGAGCGGCGGCGGTCTAATGGCAGCGGCGGAGGGTATGAGTGTTAGAGAGTTCTTGTGCAAAAACTCCAACCTCATTCTTGAACTTCATGCATGTTTATATAAAATATGGAGGTCCATGCATGTTTGCCAAGTGGCTGCACATGCATGTGCGACAAGTGGAGAAGAGCATATGCATGCGCGACAAGTGGCGATGCAAGTGTGCATGCACGACAAATGGCGAAGAGGCTATGCATGCGCGACAAGTGGCGATGCATGTGTGCATGTGCGACAATTGGCGTAGCGTGTGTGCATGTGCGACAAGTGGCGAGATGAGTATACCCCTCTCACCTGGTCCATGTACCCGTCTCTCAGTTAATACCCACAACAAGTTTATTAATTAAGATAAACAATTATACTATTAATAAAGATTATTAATAATATAAACCCGATCATGCTCATAAATATAATTATGATCCATTTCGCATGTTGTTCGTAATTACCAATTAAACCAGTTAAGTGGATTTTAGTTTGTTGCCCGCGGTGTAACTCTTACGGGTTATAACTTGGTCGGCCGCGTTAATTAATCAGACCGGTCCATTTTTCCAACACGTCCAACAATCTTACGAATTGCAAGGATATTGTGATTGCGGTAGACATTTCCCTCGAAATCAAGTTTAAACCTTTTAGAGTTTTTCTGGCCAACAGATATAGAAGACAATGATGAGCTCATTTCCATGTTCAATCCATCGATTATTGTTTTTAGAGTTTGGATGCTTATATACGATGGATGGAAAGATTTTTTATAAATAAATATTAATGTTATTGCCACATATTTTTTCAAAAAGCACATTATTGACATGCAAGCATGCCACATTTTCAAAATCCCTACGCCGTTATGATTAGTTAGTGAGGGATCGTTGGGAGAAAATATGTTAAAAGGTGAGACTGTCAAGAATCATTTCATTAGTTGGGACAGTTGTCGATCAATGGGTAATAGTTGGGATTATTTAAATCCATTTTTTCTTTTTCTTATTCAAAACAAAGATCTGTAAATTGTATTATATTCTATATTTGGTTGATTGTTTCAACACATTTTGTTGAACATAAAGGGTAGAGAGACGTGCGCGAGGTGGGATTATGTTTTAGTTTTTTTTTTTTTTTTTTATAAAGATGTAAAATGGTCACTATTAAAACAATAACGTCGAACCTAATGTCCCTGATGGTCAAGAAAGCAGTACTACGTATTTTCTCGAACTTATGGATGAAAGGTGAAATTTTGACTGTTGACATGTGAGGTACGGCCCATATAATTTACCCTATCTTTCATGAAAATCTATACCATTTTACGTTCCCGACAACATTTTTGAACTATTCGTTTAGCCAACCGCACGCAACAACGTCATCTGGGAATCAAAATCGGAATAATCCCAAATTTTCAAGATATTTTAGGGCAATGAAAATGATAATAAGAAGAAAAATAAGAGTGTCATTATTGTATATGAAGAAGTATAATGGGCGGTGAAAGTGTTGAATTGACATATAATGACAATAAGACTGAGATATTGTTGTCTAAGCAAAATGATTAGCAACGGGTCCCACCAACTCCTTGAATCAGAGGGTCTACCGACAACATATTACAAATGGAACAACATTATTTAATGCATTTAAACTCATAAATGTTATGTAAACTATTAATGCAAATACTTAGTGAGTTACAAACATGCGAATAAAATACAAAGTTTATTTCTCGTAAAACACATATAGGTATAACTTAAGCGGTGATAAATTTTAAGGTCATGTATTGCGGATTATGTAAATGGGGGTTATACCACATGTGTTAAATTTGTATTTGTAAGAAAGAGGGTTATGTAATTTGAGTGTGTAGTGGGGGTTGTGTAGATAAGGGGTTATATATGTATAAATATCATGTACATATATATTTGTGTGAGAGAAAGTCCCCCATAAAACCTCTATATTATATCATCTCTTCAATTATAACACCCATAGCGCCCAGGGGTGGTGTTCCAGACGCTGTAAGTTACATAATCCCCTTTTATCACGCTTCACTACACAAAGATTTAGGCTGCACGGTGTGGGGATCGGACTCGGATCGTCCACCACCGACGCAGGCCCCCTCTCCACCCCCCCCCCCCCCCAACGGCGTCCTCCGCGTCTTCCTGCGGACGTTTCCGACGGCCCTTCCCCTCTCTCACACACCTATACATACAACTTTTATATAAATATATATATATATATATATATAGGGAGCCGCTAGAATGAGAACCACCACGAGTTATGAGAACCACGAGAACCGCGTCCCGCGGGTGACCGTCGGCGACGAAATTTTTTTTACACCTAGATCCGTATATTTTAGTGGGGGGTTTAAATTTTCGGTTCAAACGGCGCGCCCGAGGGGGTAGTTTTTTACGCCCAAAGTTTGGTAAAAAAAAGAAAAATTAAAAAAACCCAAACTTTGGGCGTAAAAAACTACCCCCTCGGGCGCGCCGTTTGAACCGAAAATTTAAACCCCCCACTAAAATATACGGATCTAGGTGTAAAAAAAATTTCGTCGCCGACGGCCACCCGCGGGGTGCGGTTCTCGTGGTTCTCATAACTCGTGGTGGTTCTCATTCTAGCGATCCCCTATATATATATATATATGTATACAGGGGAGGGTTTAAATAAGAACGCTAATTATCGCGAGAACCGTGAGAACGAATATAAAAACCGTGAGAACTTGGTAAAAAACAATTCAAATTCATAATTTCTTTTTACACTTATCATTATTATTCGAATACAATATTAGAAATTTAATTTACACGTTTAAATTAACATGAATTTGTAAATAAAGAAAATTTACACATATGTAAGTTTCCATTTACACATGTGTAAAATTGTTATATTTACGCATGTGTAAAAATCTAATAAAAGTGATTTTGAGAGAAGAAATGAATTATTTGATGTTGTAAATTCTTTTTTTGATGTTGTATTTTAATTATAACGATGTTTGTATTTAAAAAAAAATTGGTTTTGATTATTTTTTCATTCGTTCTCACGGTTCTCGCAATATTTAGTGTTCTCAAAATAACCTTCCTCAATATATATATATATATATATATATATATAGGGTGGAGTTATTGTAAAAAAGACCAAAAGTGTGAGAAAGGTAAGAAATAATCTCAACCATTAGATCTAAATTAATTGAAAAGGGTAAGATTGTAAATTAATTAACAAATTCAAATATGGTAATCCTTGATTTAAGGATTTGGAGAGAGAAAATCCCTGATTTAAGGAAAATAACCGTCCATAAATATAACACCATTCAGAACATGTTCATACATGGTGTTTTAAATATAACACAATTCAGAAAAATATAACACCATTCAGCACAAAAAAACACCATTCACACAAAAATAACATCATTCAGCACAAAACATAACACCATTCAGCACAAAAAAACACCATTCACACAAAAATAACATCATTCAGCACAAAATTTTAACACCATTCAGCACAAAAAAAAAACACCATTCAACACAAAAATAACACCATTCAGCACAAAAAAAACACCATTCAACAGTAAATAAAATAAACACCATTCAGTACAAGAATATAACACCATTCAGTAAAAAACACCATTAAGAAAAGGAAAAAACACCATTCAGAAAATAAAAAAAACACCTTTCAGTACACAAAATAACACCATTCAGTACAAGATATAACATCATTCAGTAAATAAAAAAATAACACCTCTGTATCATCTTGTCCACTTCCGGCACCACCACTGCTGCACCACCGATAATTGTCCTACCACGTAACTACACATCTCGCCATCGCCGCCGCTCGCAGTCATCTCCTTCGAGCGTCGGACCGTAATTCCCCATCGGACATCAACATCGCCCGTCGTCGCCTTCGTTCCTCAGCCGTCTTCTTCAGTCTCCGATCACCACCCTTCACACCGGAAACCCAAAACGTCGCTGGTTCAGATCAAAATCCATCTTCTTCGCTACTCAAAGAATAAAGAGAGAGAAAGAGAAAGGGAGGAGTGGGGAGGGTGTCGACGACGATAAGCAGCGGAGAAGGTGGTTCAGGGCGGTGGTTGTGAGTGAACCGGCGTCGGATGGAGGGGTGTGGTTGACCGGCGACGATGATGATGGCTGAGGGTGGTGGCGATGTTAGGGTTATGGTGTCGATTGGAGAGAGAGAGAGAGATTATAGGGATTTTGATTACAGTTACCTATTTTGAATGGATCTAAAAGACTTTATTACCCCTATAATTTTCAATTCAGTCCAAAAAATAAAACAAATTTTACGATTTGGTCCCTATTAATCTAAACCATTAGATCAAAAATCTAATGGTGTAGATTTTTTCTTATCCTTCTCACACTTTTAGTCTTTTTTACAGGATCATCTACCTATATATATATATATATATATATATATATATATTAGGCTCATCTCCCTATTTCCTTAGTTACATTAATAAAATAATAAATATTAAAGAAAAAGCATTTATTCTTTAGAGTTATTTTTGTTATAGTATATAATTAAATAACATATATATATATATATATATATATATACAGGGTGGGTTTCTCTACAAAGTGTATTTTTCTACAAAGTGTAGGAAGTGATCTTGACCATTAGATGAGTGTGTTTGATGGTTGAGATCATTTTGGTGGCATTTTGGTAATATATGTGTCTTAAAAATAGGCTAATTAAATTGATTGGGGGTAAATGTGTCATTTATCTTATTTTAAATAAAGAAATAACTACCAACTCTAATCCCTCACATTTGAAAACACCAAATCATACCAAAAATAATGATAAATCAGATCTATATGTGTTCATAACAGTGTATTTTAGTGATAAAACACAATTTGACGAACTAGTGACTGATTACTAAAACACAATGTCAAGAATTTGTTTATGATAAAACACAATGTGATGAATAAGTTACAGTTACTGATTGCTAAAACACAACGTGACGACTTAGTTACTAGCTGCTAAAACACAACGTAGATGTGTTCATAGTAGTGTGTTTTAGTGGTAAAACACAATGTGACAAACTAGATGAAATATGAATTGAATGTCAATATGTTGTAGCGATTATATTACAATCATTGATAATCGTCGTATTTGAAATCAAAGAGATATTCAGTTTTCTTAAAATTCTCATTAGTTAGTTAAGGATATAATATACTCCCTCCGTCCCTATTTAGATGTCATGGGACCCAAAGCTCACATCTTAAGGAATACTTGAGTATTTTAGTTTTTGGGTTGTAAAATGACAATAATGTCCTTAGAAATGACAATTAAATTGGGACAAACAAAAATGGAAGTTTGTAATGGTAAGGGCAAAACTGGAAATTATATTTACATTTTTGGAAATGACAATTAAATTGGGACAACCAAAAATGGAAATTTGGACATTTAAAATGGGACGGAGGGAGTATTTCATAATTAAAATAATTATCAAATCACCATGATGCCCTTTTGATTAAAATAACTAACTGCCACATGTCATAAGATATGGCTTCCTACACTTTGTAGGAAAAGTTGGCTTTGTAGCCAACTCCTACCATATGTATGTATGTATGTATGTATATATATATATATATATATATATATATATAGGACAAAGATCCGTTAGGAACCACCCCTTATTGCGAGAACCGCGAAAACCAGTGTGAACACAAACAGTAATTCCTAAAAAAATCTAAAAAACACCCAAAATTTTTTTTTTTATTTTTTTACTATTTTTTTTGAAAAAATCGCAATATTTTGTTAATAAAAAAAATAAAAAAAAATTCAAAAAAAAATAAAAAAAATATTTCGAGTAACAGTTATCCATGCACATGTGCATATGTATCGTTTCTTTGTCAAATTCCGTAATTCATTACAAATAATAGTTAATTGCACTTTCATTTACACTACCACGTGTAATACACTACTTTTTACGTTAACAATGTTAGAAATGCACATGTGCATTTATATGTATTAACAGGAAATAAGGTGTTTTGGTACACTACTTTCTCTTTCATCTATCGTTCCATCCATAATACACAAGCATGCACATGTGCATTTTTGTCATTTCTTTGACAAATTCCGTAATTCATTACACATATTAGACAATTGCACTTTATTTACACTACCATATGTAATACACTACTTTTTACATTACCAATATTAGAAATGCACATGTGCATTTATATGTATCAACATTAAATAAGGTGTTTTGGTACACCACTTTGAATACACTTTCCTTTTTCATCTATCATACCATCCATAACACACTACCATTACCTCCTACCATCCATAATACAATACCATTATCTCCTACCATCCATGATACAATACCATTAACAATATTTTCACTTTAATACATGTATGTAAACACCATTTATACCATCCAATCAACATATTACATAAAAAATTGACAACTATAACCAAACCATCAACCACTAGATATAACTAACCAAAAAACATGTATATGAGTCTACTTCTCCATTCAAAATCACAAACTTTTTGTAACAAAACACGTTATATCATGGTTATACCTAATTATGCACATGTGCATTTTGAATATTGGTAATGTAAAAAGTAGTGTATTACTAATGGTATTGTAAATTAAAGTGCAATTGTCTATTCCTGATAACGTATTACTGAATTTGTTGAAGTAATGATACATATGCACATGTGCATAGATAACTGTTACTCGAAAAAAAAAGTTTTTTTTTTTTTTTTTTTTTTTTTTTATGGTAACGAAATATAGCGATTTTTATTAAAAAAATATTAAAAAAAAATTTTGAGTGCTTTTTTGATTTTTTTTAGATTTTATTTTGTGTTCACATTGGTTCTCGCGGTTCTCGCAATAAGGGTGGTTCTCGCATGAACCTTACCCTATATATATATATATATATATATATATAGGGTTGGGCTAGACAAAAAACCCTATCTTTCTTAGAAAACTCTGGAAACTCAAAGCTCCCAACATTTTTTTTTTGAAAAAAATAACACATGTAATATACATGTTTTTAAGACTTTTGGGCCAAAAAAATCAAAAAAGCGCCGAGTACTTTTTTTAAAAAAAAAATAAACAAGTTCCAAAAACTTCGTTAACTAACATGTGTTAGACAACAAATGCTGAAAGTTGCTGAAATTTGTTTTTTTTTTTTTAAAAACCCTTCGGCGCTTTTTTGATTTTTTTGGCCCAAAACTCTTAAAAACATGTATATTACATGTGTTATTTTTTTCAAAAAAAAAAATGTCGGGAGCTTTGAGTTTCCCGGGTTTTCTACCTAAGGAGGGTTTTCTACCTAGCCTTATCCTATATATATATATATATAGAGGAGGAGTTGGGTAGAAAGTGAATTTTTCCTAGAAATCTAGGAAGCAATCAGAATGCGACATGTGGCATTGAAGGATTTTAACTAGAAGGGCAATTATGTACTTTCACAGTCTATTTTTATTTTAGGAAATTATCTTCAATAACTAACTATCCATAATGAAACCGATTTGCTCCATAAATTTGGGAATTATTTGTTTTTTATTTCTGATCTCACTTAATATCAATCATTCCTTCGTTTTCTTGCTCACAAGATTCATCGCTGATCATATTGTTATACGGAGAGAAAAATCATGGCATCTGGAATCTATCAGCATTTTCTTGGCACTGTGTTTTAACAGTTTGTTCTTGGTGATGTGTTTTAACAGCAAGCAGACTCATACAGCTGTGTTTTAGCATTCAGATTCATACAGTTGTGTTTTAACAGCAAGCAGATTCATACAGTTGTGTTTTAGCATTCAGATTCATACAGTTGTGTTTTAACAGCAAGCAGATTCATACAGTTGTGTTTTAGCATTCAGATTCATACAGTTGTGTTTTAACAGCAAGCCGATTCATACAGTTGTGTTTTAACAGCAAGCAGATTCATACAGTTGTTTTTTAACATTCAGATTCATACAGTTGTGTTTTAACAGCAAGCAGATTCATACAGTTGTGTTTTAGCATTCAAATTCATACAGTTATGTTTTAACAGCAAGCAGATTCATACGCTGTGTTTTACCATCCATGCTGGTAATGTTGGAGGATTTCTTGACGCTGTGTTTTAACAGCAAGCAGATTAGCAAGCAGATTAATACGATGTGTTTTCTTGATGTGTTTCTTCTTGAACGATAGAAGGAAGAGAGGGAGAGAGAAAGGGAGAGAGAGAGAGAAAATCGCAAGAAATGTGGGGTGGTTATGGAATGACAATTATTTCCATATTTAAAACAAGCTAAATGACATATCTACCCCTGATTAATTAAATAATCCTATTTTTAAGAAACACATATTACCAAAATGCCACCAAGATGATCTCAATCATTAAACACACCAATTGGATGGCCCAGATCGCTTCCTAGACTTTCTAGAAAAAAACACACTTTCCGTAGGATCCCCACTCTCTATATATATATATATATATATATATATATATATATATATATATATATATATATGTTGGGATTGAAACCTACCAGAGGAACAGATAATGAAAGCCAAAACTGGTTCACACAGTGGATTCACAATAAGCAGCTGTTTACACTAAGACTCATCCCTTGAAAGTAATTATAACAGCTGAAGGTCTTATAACCACTGCCCGTATACAACTGCTGCTGCTCCTTTAACTACTGATGAAACCCAGAAAACTGCTGAGAAGTAAACACTGCTGGCACAATCTACTGATGGCAAAGCACTGCCCAATCAAGGACTGGTCAACCTTGAGGAAAGCACTGATATAAGAAGAGAACAGTAGTTTAGCTTGTCATCTGCTTCATATATAGTCAGTGGTTAAGATTAGCAGTGTTTGTATAAGAACAGTAGATACAGGTTGTTAGGCTGTTAGACGTCGCTTTCATGGTGACGTCAGCTGAGATGCCTCAGTAGTTTGGATTGTCTATAAATGGAACAGTACTCTGTACTGTTACATTTGATCATCTTGAGTGAGTTCTTCTCCTCAATTCAATCCTTTCATCTTGTGCAACCAACCACTGGAGTATCAGGCTGAGGGGGAGTTTATTTGTAAGCATGTGTGTAATCATTTGATTTACTTTGTAATCTTTCGACTGATGCAATTCATGTGCTTATCAAATCCATTTCTCTTTATGATTGTGTTTACAAAGTTTGTTGCTCATTTCCGCTGCACTTTACTTGTTTTCATATTCATTGATTGTTCAATTTACACAAACAAACACTCTCATAAGAGCCTCCGATCCTAACAATTGGTATCAGAGCTTGGACAGTCAAATTCGATCTAACAATCAATTTGACATAAGAGTTTGGCTCAAAATTCATTGATACTAAGGTTGGTTGTATTTAGTTGAAAAACAGAGTAACGAGTAATAACATTTAAAGTTACTATTCAAATACTCTGTAAAACAACCAAGATGTCATAAGACACACAAATCTCACACAACAAGTGATGTCATGCACAAGACACTCATGGTTTTAGATCTGAAAACATATCTGTTAAACTATGGGATTAGTTCTTATTTTCAAAATTGATTTCAACTGTTGTTATGAAACTTGTGATGTCACTATATTAGATGCTAAAGTATGAACCTCAGATTAACAAAAGCCTATGTTCATAAAAACATTAGTGTTTTTGCTAACGTAAAAAGAGGGAAATTAAAACTTTAGTCATAAGAACTTATGTGTTAAAAACAGGTTGAGATCCTCAAAAGGAACAAATCTACTTTGTTAAAATACATCAAGAAAACAGGATAATCCGTATCATATGTAATGTGAGATTGGTCAAAAATTTGTACAAATATGGCCAATCCTCTTAAAGCATTACTGCAAAATGATTCAGGATTAAGTATTCATTCAATAAAGACCTCCCAGTAAGTATTTTATTACTTATGAATAGGAAGGGTAAAAAGAGAAGAAGAAAATTCACAAAAACTCAGAAGTGTGTTTATCTCAAAACTTTTGAAGTCCGAAGAAAAGAGTATAAACATAAAACACTTAAGAGTCAAAGTTTGGGGTAACAGTGGTCATTAAACAACTATGTGCAACCATTGGTTCAAGAAAGTTCAGGTAACAATAGTATTTCCAGTAAATGAATTTAAAAGAGGACTAGACAAATTTTCAGAATCTTCACATGGTAACAAAGTCTATAACAGGGTTTTCAAAAACTCATGTGAACATGTGTCCTCATTTATGTTGTCAATCAATCAACAAGAAAATGGTACCAAACACTGGTCAAAATGTATTTACAATTTCATACCACTGTTGTCAAACCACTGACCATTTTCATAAACTTGAGACTGATATGATTAGGTGCGTTAGTGGAAATTATACCAGATCCTTTTTGGTGCTGTTTTCAGTAAATCCTTTATTTTTTTTTAAAAAGGGGGTTTTCTCAAATAAAGCAGGATATGTTATTCTTTATTTTTTTGTAGGTCCCGGTTTTAACTCCGAAACGATTGCGAACCGATCGTGCGACGTGATGAATCCGTGGACGAACGAGACCGAAACACACGAGACGTAATATAATCTGTGATTCGATATAAGATCTGAAAGCGTACAAACACTTGAATCACCTTTCTCTCACTAGTTTCTCTCTCTAGCCTTCAAACTCTAAGATCACCAAATGAGCTCCAAACTAGTAAAAGTAGCAAAAGTCCTAAATGTGAACCCTAATGGTTCTATTTATAGGACAAGGGATATAATGAGAGATCTCATTATTTACATAAATGTCACCTTGCCTTTTCCTATTTATAACAATATAAAACCTAGATTTAAACAGTTTCAGCTACGATCTTGAGATGACGGAGGCGATAGACATATTGCACTAACAGACTCCCCCTTGGATATTGCCGTAGTCAATCTCAAACATTTAGGGGCTGTTTGGTAGCCTCTTAATAACCATTCAGATGCTACATCTTAATGGTTTAAAACCTCTGAATGAATAAGAGGTAACCTCAAGTCTGAATGGTTAAGAGGTAACCTCTGAATGGTAAATCATCACATGTCACATTCTTCTACCTTCTCGTTGGTAAAATTCTTAATGGTTCCATTAAGAGGTAGCCTCTTAATGACCATTCAGAGGCTACCAAACAGCCCCTTAGTCAAACTCGTAGCGTCTGGTCTTTTTCTCTCTAGCTTGACCAGAATCCCCGTGGATCTGTCTTCAGCTTCTTTCTTTCGGTAGATCTTCAGGCTCCCCCTTTCGTCAAGCTTCTGTGCTTTGGGATCGACACCTGGCTTTCCGGTTACAAGCTCCTCTGGGATAGTTACGTGGCTCCTTGAATGCACACTCCCCCTTTCATTGAGCTCGTCTTCAGACTCCCCCTTAGACTCGGCTATCGGGATCGTAGTCTGGAATCTGCAATCTTCAAACATTTACAAGTAAAACATTTTTAGATTTTCAGGTATCGTAACCTGGCTCCATCAAACTTTCTAAATCAAGATCCTGGGACTAAGATATAATAATATGAATATATCCAGAATTACTTGATACTCTCCCCCTATCAACAATCTTCAAAGATTTGGCAGTATAAAGCGAACAGGATTGGAAACTGGCTCTTTTACAGATTTTAACAGTATAAGCATCCAAATCCCTCACAGTTAATCATCTAAGTCCAAATTAATGACCTTGGAGATATCACAAACTGTTTTTGATTTTTGAATTTAAAAACTTCAAGTTTCAAATTAATGAACTTGTTTTTATTTTCAGAAACACAATCAGCATACTTAGATTTTGAAACTCAGCTCTCTAACATCGGTTGTCAAAAATAAAGCAGAAATCAAAATCTTTTTGTATTTTCTGAAAATATAAAGCAATAAAGAAATATGTACAAACATATTTACACACAATATTTTTGTTTGAGTTTGCGTTAGAGGATCATATCAGTTTATGACAAATCACAAGTACCGTTGAGCTTAGTTACACGTTAAGAATTAAACAATTCACTTAGATTGTCGATATACTGATCCACTTAAATTTTCACACAAAGTTCAACTGATTCAGGATACGGATTAGATGTATTAAGAACTTAAACTCATTCATGTGTCCCACCTCTTGAAACAAACTGTACAAAGAAACATGACAACATGATGAGAATCACTTTAATTCTCCATTCACTTGGCTTGAACAATCAGAACTCCCCCTGACAACAAACTATTTTCCCATAATGATTTCAAAACACTTAAGTTTGTTTTAATCAAAATGATTTTTCCGGAAAATAAGTTTTGTGTGTCTTTTCACAAATTCGGGGATCTTTCATCACTTTGTTTTCTTCAATCACTTGTAAGATTTAACATTTATCAATTTTAACAACAAAATCACATGTAGAAAATCAAGTACAACTTAATGTCCCTGATCTACCACTTGTAAGTTGAAATATCACATTCGTGAAATTCTCAAGAAATGTGCCGATTCCTGTTCCACGCTTACAAAACTGGGAACTCCGGCAAGTCAGGTTTTTCATTTAAACAGATTCACCCAAGCCTGACGGTCCTTGGGTGCTTTTGAATTCTTGTTCAACAATGGTGGAAAATTTGCATCATCCATTGTTAAACCTGAATTTTCATTTTTTACCTCAACACATGGCTCTTCTGGTTTTACCATACCAGAATCATTGCCTGAATGTGGCTTGTCTGACTTTGACACATCAGATTCATCGCCGGATGGTGGCTTGTCTGACTTTGACACATCAGATTCATCACCGGATGGTGGCTTGTCTGACTTTGACACATCAGATTCATCGCCGACCATTTTCTTCTTCTTCTTATCCTCTTTCGTCCTCAGATTTGTATTTGATGAATACGTCTTGCTTGACTTTGCAATCGAGGGAGTCGATTCATCATAACTCTTATTTTTACCAACAGATGAACCCGAGGACAAAATCTTCTCTAGATACTCTCTAGCCTTCTTTCTCTTCTTCCTCAGTCTGTCTTTCTGCCCCTGAGAAAGCTTCACTTTCGGTTTTAGAACTTTCTGTTCTTGAACTTTAGGTTCTTTGGGCTTGACATTGACTGGTTTCTTCACCTGCTTCTGAGATTCAGCCCTCGATCTTCTCATTGATCTCATTGAGCAATCTCTAGCAATATGGCCAATGATGTTGCAGTTAAAGCATCTTCTCGTCTCATAACTCCAATCTTGGCAGTTAACAGCAATGTGTCCTTGATAACCACATCGGTAACACACTCTGTTATCGTACCATTCACCACTATCACACCAAACACTCAGATCATAGCATTGTCTGGCTTTGTGGTGATCATCATCCCTCCTGAAAACTGGATTTGGCTTTTGAGCACTGTGGTCAAACCTGCACCACTTATTACCAACATTTTTTGAGTTTTGATTTTCCAATTTTTGTGATTTTTTATCACGATTGGATGATTGAACTGATGAGCTTTTATTTTCTTTTTGAAGATTTTTCGGCTTTTTATCCTTTTGTTTTTGTTCCACATTCTTCTTTACAGGTTTTTGCGTCGAGCATTCACCTTTTTCAGTAGAATGTAGAACAATATCTTGAAACATTTCATTTAATTTCAAAAATATTTTTCTTTTTTCAATTTCATCATCAGTTTTCTCATCACAATCTTCAACTTTGACTTTGTCAAAGTTTGTGACATTGTCACTTATTGGAACAGAATTGATCGGTTTTGGACAGGGATAATCTGGTGATGATGACGAAGTCTCAAAACCTTTCAATTTCTCTTCAAGCTCTTTGATTTTAATTCGAGCTTTTTCAGCTTCATTTTCAAGTCGAATTATTTTCTGAAGATGAGAGTTTATTTCAATCTGTTTTTCAAGGTTATTTTTAAAAATGACAGATTTCTCTTCTTCTAAAATCTTCATTTGACTTTGAAAATCTTTTTCAAATTTTAATTTTTCATTTTCAAATTCTTTTTCCTTTTCTTTCAAAAACTCGTTTTCTAATGTCAAACTGTTTAAATCATTTAACAGTTTGTCATTTTCAGATTTCAACCTCTCACAATTTTCCTGCAAATCAAAAATATGTTTCTTATCAGCTTTCATCTCATCTTTCAAAACTGAAATTTCTTCAGTCTGTTCCTCTCCCACTTGGACACCTTTACTCTTGCTCTTCTTTAATATTGATTTTACACTTTGACTTTTCTTCTTCTCAGCATTGATAACCATCTGTTCTTCAATCTTTTTAACGAGTGGACTAATTGTCAGTTGGGAAAATTCTCCAGAAGTCTTCAAGTTTAAGATATAATTTTCCCATTCTTCTCGAGGTAAAGCACTGACAAATTTTTCAACCCATTCTTCTGATTCTTTTTTAATACCCTTCTCAGACATTGAGCGAACAAGATGGCTATACCTCTCAATAATGCTCTTTGTACTTTCTCCTGGACAACCTGAAAATGAATCAAATTCTTTATTTAATACATTTATTCTATCAATAGTTTCTCTTGTCATTTTAAAGAAATTAATATCCATGATTCTTGTAACACGTTTTTCAAGACAGTCCCGTTAAGCGAAATATCAAGTCCAAGCTAGATCACCTTTCAAACAAAAAACCAATTACTTAAAATTCTAATTGGGTCGAAAAGTCTGTAGGTAGGGGGCTGACAACAATCCACTTAATCGACAAGACTCAATTTTTATGTGACAATGATTGGGCCTCAAATATTCATCACATGGACCTCCTGACAACAATTTCACATGTATCGACAATCCACTATCATATGCTACCAATATGAATTACCGACATTTTTAATTCTTTTCATATAATCGATGACAATCACTTTTAAAATCTCAATTGATTTGATCAACACTCATATGCAAATACAACCTTTTTCACATTTCAATGAATTCAGCTTTTCAATTGATTTGATTTAATGAACAAAATTGTGGTTAAATTTGATTGGACCTCTAATTATATGATCACGTGCAATCTGACTTCCAATTTACGAGACAACATCAATTAAAGAATCACACAACACAATGTAATTATCAAGCGGTTCACACTACTCAAAACACTACTTTGTTCACTTAATCAAACCGATGCAATCCTGACACAAGTCACATGATTTTGTTTAATATTTTCACACAACACACGATGCACTTTCACAACATTCGATACATGTTATCAAGCGGTGAGTCACAAGTTTCAAGTGATATGTCTAGATTGAACTTTATTTTCTTGTCTCAACTAACTGACAACCTCGTTTTACGTTTCACACAACTCGACGTACACAGTCAACTTATTTCAAGCGAAATCCACACGTATTTCAAACAAACTGTTGTTTTCAAGCGAAATCCTAGATTTCGCTTCAAACTCTCACTTTTTTCAAGCGAAATCCAACATAATGTCAGCAAATAACGATCTGATTTTGGTCCGATTGAACAAGATTTAAGCCGATTTTAGATCTGAAACTCTCAAGGGTTTGTTAAAACATGTTTATGCACATTATGTGAGAATATGAACCGATTTTAACCGTAAAAATTTGTTCGATTTTGAAAGAAGGTGTAGAAAATCAGAAAAAGTGACAAAAAACGAGCTGTTTTGGCGAAATCTCTTCCTCCTGTGCTCTGATACCAATTGTAGGATCGGTTTGCGACCCGAACGAGTCGTTCAGAAGAGATTTAGTCCATTTCAGAGGCGGAAACTAAGAAACGGATGTCGAAACAGCTTGCGTATCACTTTAACACTGATTATATTGATATACTATCGTTTACAATCAGTCCTCACACCGACAGCACCTCGGTATGGAATTTCAGAAAACCGTTACAAAAGAATAACCAACTCCCCTATTTATAGTGATGAGGTCTCGCTTGAACTATACAAGATTACCTACAAGCGAAATCCATTAATCTTTAAGCGAAATCCATCATCTAATCAGATTTGTCTTCAAGCGAAACCATTAATTGACAATCCTAAACTATTTTTGTCTCTTGTGATGATATCACTTGTGATATCATATATGTGATGTCACTTGTGATGTCACATATATGATGTCATTTGTGATGTCACGCTTGATCAGATCTGCAACGCAACACGAGACTCGACATAAGACGAAGACGACAGATGAATGCACCAACATTTTTTATATCTTTTTCTGTAAACTCTTCTTCATTTAATAACTCTCCTCCTTCTTTTGCTGGTGCTTTATATTCATTTTTCAGTTTTAACCAACTTTCAGGAGCGAAAGCTTTTACCCAACCCTCAAATCGGTTTTTCCACCAGTTATAATCTTCAACTTTCATAAGCTTCGGTGGTTTCTGTTGGCTTCCATACATGTTTTCAAATTTCAAATCCTCTGAGATTCCATTCGAATATTCTCTCATCTCGGATCTTCTCTCTAACGATTCGGAAGTGAACGCGTTATAAAATGTGTTGTAAAATTCTTCACCGCTGCTCGACATCTTGAAACAATTTCTTGAACTTCGCACTTTGTAAATCTTGAATCTCCTGAAAACAAACAAACAAACGATCAGTTTAAAAATATCAAACAACTTGATCAAACG
The DNA here is from genome assembly GCA_030545235.1 of Helianthus tuberosus. Taxonomy (NCBI): domain Eukaryota; kingdom Viridiplantae; phylum Streptophyta; class Magnoliopsida; order Asterales; family Asteraceae; genus Helianthus; species Helianthus tuberosus. The sequence continues at coordinate 70,618,745 of CM060361.1, read as the reverse complement.
CGTATCCGAAAAAATCAACAATCAAAATAACCAATGCTGTCCGATCGGTTGGAGTTTCTGTTCGATCGAATGGGAAAGCTGTTCGATTGGTCAGAGTGTTGTTCGATCGGACGGGAAAGCTGTTCGATCGGTCAGAGTGTTGTTCGATCGGACGGGAAAGCTGTTCGATCGGTCAGAGTGTTGTTCGATCGGACGGGAAAGCTGTTCGATCGACCCTCTGTTCGATCGGCTGACACTACACGACAAATCTCTTGGTCGATTGGCTGGGATTGCTGTCCGATCGGCTGGGATTCTTGAATCGGTTGGTTGTCCGTTCGACCCTCTGTTCGATCGGCTGACACAAAACGACAAAATATGTTGTCCAATCGGTTGGGAATTGCTAGCCGATCGGTTGGGGATGCTAGCCGATCGGTTGGAAATCTGCTAGCCGATCGGTTGGGAACTTGCTAGCCGATCGATTGGGGATGCTAGCCGATCGGTTGGGAATGCTAGCCGATCGGTTGGGACAAAGCTGTTCGTTTGATATCACAAAACGACAAAATTCTTGATCGATCGGTTGGCGTTGTCACTTTGACTTTCAAAATATCACATGCAAACTGATGATTCTTCAACAGTCACCGTTAAGTCCTTTAATACATCACAAGCCAATCTTTGATTAAATCATTATTTCACATGCAAACTGACAAAACTATTAAATGCTCAAAATCAGATCACTTTATCACATTCACACTGACCAACTCACATGCAAACAACAGTTTTATTAGATCGATGATAATAGTTCAATTTAATGACATCAATGATAATGGCCAACAAATTCAGATATATCTATATGCTTATTTGACCGAAGATATGAATTCTATCTATACTAGAGAATCACGTGACAACAATTAATGAGAACGATACATCTGTTATGAAGATCACATGCACAATGATTTCAATGGTTATTAATGTTGACTAAGTGACTGACAAAAGCATAATATGTTGACTTAATGACTAAAGACACGTATTGGCGACCGATCGGTTGGGATGCTAGCCGATCGGTTAGGTCAAATAAAGTCAACGACTTAAATGTATGGCAGTGGAACGGACAGATGTTCAATCGAACAGCTGTTCGATCGATCAGCAGTCAACAAAGCCAAACAATTTTTAATGTGAGATGCTTTGGAACGGACAGACGTTCGATCGGACTGCTGTCCGATCGATCAGCAGTCAACAAGTCAAAGTTTTTTAAATGAATTACAATGTATTGCTATGGAACGGTTAGCTAGCTGATCGGTCAGCTGTCCGATCTGTTGGCATTCATATGAACTTTAACATCAACAGCAAACATTTCACAACTTTTTCGAACCGAAAATCTTAGATTTCTCCCAAACTGTTAGGAATTAGGATCTGAAAATTTGTAGGTTTGTAGATCAGGTACTTTCGCACAACATATCCAAAAATCAGTAATTTTCGACCGTAGAAACCTGTTCAATTTGACGTAAATCAATAAAATCGTGAAGAACAAGAAAAACTTGACAAATCTGGATGATTTTGGCTCTGAATCTGATCAAATCTTGTACGAATCTGTGCGTTTGATCTACGCAATCGAGCACCTGCTCTGATACCACTTGTAGGTCCTGGTTTTAACTCCGAAACGATTGCGAACCGATCGTGCGACGTGCGGAATCCGTGCACGAACGAGACCGAAACACACGAGACGTAATATAATCTGTGATTCGATATAAGATCTGAAAGCGTACAAACACTTGAATCACCTTTCTCTCACTAGTTTCTCTCTCTAGCCTTCAAACTCTAAGATCACCAAATGAGCTCCAAACTAGTAAACGTAGCAAAAGTCCTAAATGTGAACCCTAATGGTTCTATTTATAGGCCAAGGGATATAATGAGAGATCTCATTATTTACATAAATGCCACCTTGCCTTTTCCTATTTATAACAATATAAAACCTAGATTTAAACAGTTTCAGCTACGATCTTGAGATGACGGAGGCGATAGACATATTGCACTAACATTTTTTAAGGATGATATATTTTGAACTTTTCACTGGTTTTTTATAGTAAAAGTCTCAATCTCCTGTCAGGATATATAACCTTTATTTTTTTTTGTTGGTAATATTATCCTCAAAATGGATCAAAAGGAAGTGGTATATATGTCAAAGTCATGTCAAACTCAAGTTTGTTTTTACACTAAGCAAAGGATTGATTATTAACAGATCTTAGAATACTTGGGTACTCATGTTTTAATTTAAATATTTTAACAAAAATGAGTTGCCTTAGTAAAAAGTGTACATCATCTGGGGTACTAAACCACTGTCAGGAATTCGTAAGAACCTCAAAGTGAAATTGACATGTGGCAAAACCTTGAATGAAAATTCCTTTAAAAAGTTGCTGACAATGATCTTTCAAACCATTGCCATTACTTTAACCCTAACCACTGTTTTGTATAAACATCTGTTTTCTAAATACGGTCCACTGCTGAAAGCCATCCTCTGTCCTCTCATTTCCTTGATAAACTCTGTTGTTCAAAAGCAGTGTCTTATCCACTGATATGCTATCCACTGATAGTGAAAATCATCCACTGCTTCCATTTTACCGTTGTAACCACTGCCTTCATCAGTATCTTTCATAAAAGTATTGTCCTTCATTTCATCAGAGATTGGCATGTGGGCAGTACATAGTGATCAGTACTTTTGTAACCGCTGCCACGTCAGCCTTCACTTTTTCCTCTATAAAACCCCCACTTCACACCAAAACAGGGTCTGTCGAATTGAATTCTCAAAAATTCTCTTCTCAAAACAGTTTCTTCATCAAATTCCTTCAAAATCTTCTACGATCATCATCTCCAAAATGACAAAATCGAAGCCATCTACAAAACCCACTTCCAAATCATCTTCAAAAGAGGTCTCTCAAAAGGCCAAATTCACCGAAATTCCACACAAACCATCTCACAATCTTCTGGGTCTCCTCACAAAACCCGACACTACCGAAGCTTTCGATTCCATCCTTGCTACCATATCTGCATCAAAGTACAAAACTTTGTTAACAGCAGATGCACCAATTTATTTGACAACCCAAAGAGAGTTTTGGAAGAATGCAACCCTTGAAAAACAAGGAGACACTGTAATAGCCATCAACTCTTCTCTAAAGCGTAAAGCCGTCAAGATTACACCACAATCACTTTCAGAGGTCTTCCAACTCGATAATCAGGAAGGTAAACTTTCTTTTCCCAAAAAACGAGTTAAAAAATGATTTTCTGGAAAGAGGGTATAATGCAGAAGTAAAAAAGGACACCTTACAAAAAGGTTACTTCCCTTCTGAAACAAGATTTTTATTTCACACCCTCTTAATGTGTGTTTCAAACAAAACCACTGCTTTTAATGAAATACCATTAAAGATTCAAAATCTGGGATATGCTATTCTTCAAGAAGAAAATCGTAATTATTCTCGGGAAATCTTTAATGATTTGGTTAAAAATGTTGAAACAAAATCATTCTTACTGTTTCCCAGGTTTTTAAGCTATTATTTTGAAAAGAAATTCAGTAAGGATGATATTGCTGTAATAAATCAAGGTGACTCTTTACAAATGCACAACTTAACTGCTGAAACTTTTACAAGAATGTCAACACCTTGCAAAACACAAGCAGAGGTGCCTGAGCAGAATTTAGCAGCTACCACTGCTCCTCAGGTATCTGTTGCTGAGCCCACTGCTCAAGGTGATCAAAGTAGCAACACAACTGCTTTGAAACCCACACCTACAATCACCAAAAAGCCAACAAAATGAAAAACACAAAAACCCCCCAAACCCATCAAAAAGGCAACTCTGGAGGATGAGATACCAGAGCTACTGCCAGTGAAAACACAAAAGTCACAAGAAACCATTGCTGCTACTTCCTCACAGCAGATGGTACAAATATCTCAACCCATAACCGAAACTCCTCCTGCTTCTTCTAAAAAAGAACAGGTTGTACAAATAGGGACTCCACAATATGATGCTCTGGAATCACTCGCTTCCATCATCCACAGCCCAATGCCCGGGGAAAATTCTCTTTCTACACCAAACATCACATCCACAATTCCCCCACTAACTAAACTTTTGTTGGATGCAATTGATTTGAACCAGGCACTAACCAGTCCTTCTCAATCACCTATCAATGAGAACATGCCTCAACAAATGACTGGGTCTGATGTATCAATCTTTGCTAACCCACGAACACAACCTGAGGAGGTTACACCCCTTGAGTTACAAGTAACTCTTGGTGGTAATTCAAGTGAAGCAGCCACTACAAATGTTGAACCCACTGGTTTACATTTGGACAGTGGTTACATCAATAAGACTTCCTTGGAGGCAATTCCTTCCATAGCACCTCTGACATCTACCAGTGGATTCTTTTTTACCACTGGCAACATCAAAAGATTGTCAAGTGTTGAAGGAAGAAGACCCCAGTACCAAGAAAAAGGGGCATCAGTGGTTAATGTTTGGAGTACACTCCCTACTTCAACCACTGATAAAACCACTGGTAGTGGGAAATCAGATGATCCCATTAAATTGGGTGATGGTTTAAAATATTTGGAATTGACGGAACGCGTTGATAAACTGGATACTTCAGTTGCAGATATCAAAGAAATGCTGCAACAACTGTTGAAGGTACAAAAGATGCAATCCACTGTTGTTCCACCTCAAGCACCTGCTCCACCACAAGCACCTGCTACAAATGAGCTCTTGAACCTCTTCCAACCTTTTCTCCAACAACAAAAAGAAATGGCAGATCAGCAACATGAAATACATGTCCAAAAGCTAAGAAACATCATGGAGTCTAGGTTCAAGAACACACAAGCAAACATCAAGGCTCTCAAGGCCCATTTATTGAAAACCACTAGCACTACTCCTCCAACAGTTCTTTTTATTGATCAACTTCCCCCAGATAATGCCAAAAAGGGGGACAAAATTCTGGAGTCGAAGAAGAAGGGAATAGATGATGGTCTTTACATTGAACCAGAAAAAGATGCTATGACCAGCAATATTCCTTTGCCAGATGGTAGCAAAAAGGTTGATGTTACCCAAAATGTACTTGATGAAGCTATAGCATGTGTAAAAAGGAACAGAGAGGCAAAGGATTTGTCAAGGTGGAATGAGGAGTAAAGAGCTTACATGGAGCTAAGTGCGCAGGGTTGTTCTAAGTCAACGGATGCTAAAAATCCTAATCCAAAAAGAAAACCCAAGTCCATCCCATCTAGACTCACAAAGCATACTCCAAAACCACCATCCAAACGCCTCCAACATCAAACCTCCACCCAAACAGCTGTTGTAACTCCTGCTGTATCAACTACTGTTGGTACTTCAGAGGTTTCAACATCTGTTATCACTTCAACACACACCACAACCATTGCTTTACCACCACCACCATCACCACCAAAAATAACACCACCACCATCGTCTCCTGCCAAAAAGCAGAAGACAACAGATGTTACAACATTTGTTCTAATGACAACAGTGGTTGAAACACCAGTTGTTTCAACAACTGTTAGTCAATCACAAACCACTGCCACTCAAATCACCACCACTGATCCACCCAAAACATCATCTGCCTCTCCTAAAATAAAAAGGAGAAGGATTTTCATACCAGATGATGATTCACCATCACCACCACCAACATCTTCAACATCTCTATCACTTGTTACAATACCCAAACCTGTTCCTCTCTCATCAGCACAAGTTCAACAGCCCTTAGCTCCTGCAGGTGCTCAATTCCCTCTTAAACTTTTAGCAGTCAGAGAAGAAATCAAATCTTTCTACTATGAGGATGACCCTACTAAAAGGAGATTGCCATCAGTTAAAGGATATCCCAGGCCTAACAATATTGAAGAATACTTGAAAATCAAGGCTAAGCAAGCAGAGGATATCTCAAAAAGAAATACACAAGGGAAATCTGATAGGGAAATACAGCAGAACTATCAATACTTGCTCACACAAGTCAGATCCCTGGAACAATTTGCAAAAAATGTATGTCAACAAATTTTAGAAAGAGCAGATGAAACTCTGAGAAAAGACTACATTGAAAGCATCATGGCAACAAAGAAGTACAAGGGAGAAAAGCACATGTACAAGGAGTGGACCATCCCTGAGCTTGAGCAAGAAGCAGCCAGGATTCAAGAAATGATAAAGAATAAGGTCAAACACACTCCTCCAGAATGGGCAAAGTACAAAAGGAATGTGCTTGAAAAATCACTTGAGCTGAAGAGATTGAAAGAGGAACTGGTTGCTGCTGATTATGGGTCTAAACATCAAGTGGCAAGATGGAAAGAAGATACAGTCAGGGCCACCTACAAAAGGTTGGAGGAACTAAGAAAGAAAGATCCCACAGTTCCTCAAAAGTCTGACTATCCTGAAGCAGAGGTTTCAAAAAGACCATCAAAGCTGCAAATCAGGAGAGCCACTGCTCCAACTGGTGCAGCCATCTATATAAGAAGGCCACACAAACAGTCGGGTGCTGAAACCATTCAAGAGCTCATAGAAGGAGATGCCCTTGTAAAAGAAGGCATCAAGAAAATGATTGTAGAAACTCTGGGATTGGATCAACCTGCAAGTACTGCTCAGACAGTCATCAATAGGCCAGCTTCACCTAATACCTCATCAAATAAAAATCTCCCAAGAAACCCACCAGGCTCAAAAGTACTAAAGTGGGAAACTGACAAACAGACCCATGTTGACTATGTTCAGGTCTGGTGGAGAAGTGAAGAAAATGACAAGGGAACAAGCTCTTGGCCTGAGTCTTGAAGATTTGCAGGATCTCCTTGAACTTACACTGTTCAGGGATGAGGATGACTCAAGTTCCAAAGACTTTGAAGCAGAATTCAAAAGACAAGCTAAGGAACTTCTGATGAGAAATAAAGATCCAAAATAATGAAGTGTTTTGGCATTATCTGTTCCAGGGGGAGATTGTTGGGATTTAACCCTACCAGAGGAACAGATAATAAAAGCCAAAACTGGTTCACACAGTGGATTCACAATAAGCAGCTGTTTACACTAAGACTCCTCCCTTGAAAGTGATTATAACAGCTGAAGGTCTTATAACCACTGCCCGTATACAACTGCTGCTGCTCCTTTAACTACTGATGAAACCCAGAAAACTGCTGAGAAGTAAACACTGTTGGCACAATCTACTGATGGCAAAGCACTACCCAATCAAGGACTGATCAACCTTGAGGAAAGCACTGATATAAGAAGAGAACAATAGTTTAGCTTGTCATCTGCTTCATATATAGTCAGTGGTTAAGATTAGCAGTGTTTGTATAAGAACAGTAGATACAAGTTGTTAGGCTGTTAGACGTCGCTTTCATGGTGACGTCAGCTGAGATGCCTCAGTAGTTTGGATTGTGTATAAATGGAACAGTACTCTGTACTGTTACATTTGTTCGTGTTGAGTGAGTTCTTCTCCTCAATTCAATCCTTTCATCTTGTGCAACCAACCACTGGAGTATCAGGCTGAGGGGGAGTTTATTTGTAAGCATGTATGTAATCATTTGATTTACTTTGTAATCTTTCGACTGATGCAATTCATGTGCTTATCAAATCCATTTCTCTTTATGATTGTGTTTACAAAGTTTGTTGCTCATTTCCGCTGCACTTTACTTGTTTTCATATACATTGATTGTTCAATTTACACAAACAAACACTCTCATAAGAGCCTCTGATCCCAACAATATATATATATATATATATATATATATATATATATATATATATATATATATAGGGAGAAGATCATTCGAGAACCACCTCTTATTGCGAGAACCGCGAGAACCAATGTGAACTCAACCAAAAATGCCTAAAAATAGCTAAAAATCACACAATTTTTTTTTAATATTTTTTATATAAAAATCGCTACTTTTCGAAGCAAAAAAAAAATTAGTTTTTTTTTTAAATTTTTTTTTGCCACTAAAAGTAGCGATTTGAGCATAAAAAATATTTAAAAAAAATTAGATTTTTTTTTTATTTTTTTTAGATTTTTTTAGGTTTTTTGGGGGTTTAGTTTTTAGCATTTTAGCTTGGGGGGGGGGGGGGTTAGGTTTTTAGGGGGTGGGGGATGGGGGTTTAGGTTTGGGGTAGGGGGGTTTGGTTTTTTTTAGGTTTTTTGGGGGTTTTAGTTTTTAGCATTTAGCTTGGGGGGGTGGGGGTTAGGTTTTTTAGCTATTTTAGGTTGTGTTCACATTGGTTCTCGCGGTTCTCGCAATAAGGGTGGTTCTCGCATGAACTCCTCCCTATATATAGATATATATGGTGGGGTTCCTCTACAAAGTGTGTTTTTCCTACAAAGTGTAGGAAGTGATCATGATCATTGGATGAGTATGTTTGATGGGTGAGATCATCTTGGTGGCATATTGGTAATATGTGTGTTTTAAAAACAGGTTACTTTAATTAATTAGGGGTAACTGTGTCATTTTGGTAATATGTGTCTTTTAAAAACAGATAACTGTTTTAAATAAGGAAATAACTATCAATCAAAAACCACCTCCATAATTGTCGCGATTCTCTCTCTCTCTCTCTTTAATCCCCCATATTCGAAAACACCAAATCATACAAAAAATAGCGTTAAATCAGATCTATCGTTTCATTATTTCTTCTTTTTTAGAGATCAAAGATGTTTTTTTATGTAGTGTGTTTTAGTGATAAAACACAATGTAACGAACTAGTGACTGACTGCTAAAACACAACGTCAAGACTTTTAAAACACAATATGACGAACCCGTTGCAGTTAATGACTGTTAAAACACAATGTGACGAACCAGTTACTGACTACTAAAACACAACGTAGATGTGTTCATAGTAGTGTGTCTTAGTGATAAAACACAATTTGACGAACCAGATGAAATACGACATGAATGTGAATATGCTATAGCGACCGTATTATAATCATTGATAATCGTCGCATTTGAAATCAAACAGATATTCAGTTTCCTAAAAATTCTTATTAGTTAGTTTAAGATATAATATATTCCATAATTAAAATAACTATCAAATTACCATCATGCCCTTTTGATTAAAATAATTAATTACCACATGTCACAATGATATGGCTTCCTACACTTTGTAGAAAAAGTTGGCTTTGTAGCCAACTCCTACCCTATATATATATGTGTATATATAGGGGAAGGATCCACTAAAAAGTTGATTTTCCCTAAATAGCCTAAGAAGGATTGTGATAATGACATGTGCCACTCCATGTAAGTAGAAAGGAATGGCATTTTAGTCCTTATAAATAGGAGTGTGAAAATGACATGTGACACACACCTTTTGTTTTCTAAAAAATACAAAAAAAAAATCCAGTACAAAAAATCGGCACAAAAAATTCAGCACAAAAAAATATAGCACAAAAAATCTAGTACAAAAGAATATAGCACGAAAAAATCCAGCACAAAAAAAATATAGTACAAAAAATCCAGCACAAAAAATTGAGAAAAAAAATTAAGACAAAAAAATTCAGTACAAAAATTTTAGCACAAAAAATGTTATACAACATAGAAATACAACACATTTTTTGTGAGTTTTTTTAGTCGTCATATTTTATATAGTAATATGTTACTAAAATTAAAGATAAAAAAACGCTCGACTTTATGGTGAAATTTTTATGAAAAAATAATGTCGTTTAAAAAATTTATTAACGTTTAAAAAATGAGAGTGAAATATGCATGTGGCTTGCATGTGGAGATAGAAAGTCAATAAATATGATTTTCACAAGATACTCTTGCACTCCTCTTTTTTCCTACATTTTAATCTTAACCATTGATTTCAAAAATGAATGGCTAAGATTACTTCTCATCCTACTTAGGTAAATTGAACTTTTTATTTGATATTACCCCTATACACACACACACACACATATATATATAGGGTAAGGTTCATGTGAGAACCACCCTTAGTGCGAGAACCGCGAGAACCAATGTGAACACAAAATAAAATCTAAAAAAATCAAAAAGCACTCAAAAAAATTTTTTTTTTTAATATTTTTTAAAAAAATCGCTATATTTAGTTAGCAAAAAAAAAAAAAAACCTTTTTTTTAAGTAACAGTTATCCATGCACATGTGCATATGTATCATTACTTTGACAAATTCCGTAATACGTTATCAGTAATAGATAATTGCACTTTAATTTACAATACCATCTATCATACAATCCATAATACACTACCATTACCTTCTACCATCCATAATACAATACCATTACCTCATACCATCCATAATACAATACCATTACCAATATTTCCACTTTATTACATGTATATCAACACCATTTATACCATCCAATCAACATATTACATCATAAATTGACAACTATAACCAAACCATCAACCACTAGATGTAACTAACCAAAAACATGTATATGGGCCTACTTCTCCATTCAAAATCACAAACTTTTTGTACCAAAACACGTTATATCATGTTATACATAATGATGCACATGTGCATTTCTAATATTTGTAATGTAAAAAGTAGTGTATTACACATGGTAGTGTAAATGAAAGTGCAATTGTCTAATATTTGTAATGAATTACGGAATTTGTCAAAGAAATGACAAAAATGCACATGTGCATGTTTGTGTATTATGGATGGAATGATAGATGAAAGAGAAAGTAGTGTACCTACACACCTTATTTCATGTTGATACATATAGATGCACATGTGCATTTCTAATATTGTTAACGTAAAAAGTAGTGTATTACACGTGGTAGTGTAAATGAAAGTGCACATGTGCATGGATAACTGTTACTCGATTTTTTTTCTTTGAATTTTTTTTTATAAACAAAATATAGGGATTTTTCCAAAAAAAATTAGTAAACAACTTTTTTTTTTTTTTTTGTGTTTTTTAGATTTTTTAGGTATTACTGTTTGTGTTCACACTGGTTCTCGCGGTTCTCGCAATAAAGGGTGGTTCCTAACGGATCATTTATATATATATATATATATATATATATATATATATTGTAAGTGTGAGGTTCATACTAAAAAATGGAAACCGGAGAACAATGTATTTAAATTTAAATGTATCTTAAAAATTCAATTTAAAATGCTAAAAAAAATTGAACTTTTACATATAAAGATGTGTAGAAGCTATTCCAATATAAAAAAAAATCACTTTTGTAAGAAAAAAATTGTAACATAAAGTTTGTAGGGTTTTTTGAATTCAAGTGAGTTTTTAGTTATCTTTAGCCTATACATATATAGAGTGGGAGTTGGATAGAAAGTGTGTTTTTCCTATAAAGTCTATGAAGCAATAAGAACACAAGAACACGACATGTGGCATTGAAGGATTTTAACTAAAAGGGCAATTGTGTAATTTGAATATTATTTTAATTATGGATTATATTATTAGGATAACTAACTAGTCAGAAAATTATGGAAACTAAATATCCCATTTAATTCAAATTGACAGTTTCAATTTAAATTATACAATCCATACAATATATTCACAGGAATTCGTAAATCTGGTCTTTCACAACATCTTTACCAGCAATGATTTTTTATGAGGATTTCTTGTTTTCTTGAAATTGTGTTTTACCAGCAAACAGACTAATACCATTGTGTATTAATAGTTTTAATTGAAATCATACAATCAATACAATGATTTTTGCTGGAGGATTTCTTGATATTGTGTTTTACCAACAAACAGACCAATACCATTGAGTATTAAACTTGATTTTTTGTTGATTTACTGGAAGAATTCTTGACTTTGTGTTTTACCAGCAAACAGACTTATACCTTTGAGTATTAAACTTGATTTTTTGTTTGATTTGCTGGAGTATTTCTTGACATTGTGTTTTACATCTACTATCTAACATATTTGTATCCATTTCAAACAAACAATTTAGATCATTTATATTAAAATACATACTCAGTTTGACCAACCACCATAAAAAAGGAATGCAAACAAAGAAATATAACATAAAACACACTACTTTGAACATAACGTTCGGAGAAAAATAAAAAAAATAACAACCACACCAATCAGTGTCTTCGTCTTCCACACAACTCAGTGTCTTAGTCTTCAACACACTGTCATCATCAACTTTAAAATGGTAAAACACATCAACCTTAAAATGGTAAAACACATCAACCTTAAAACACACTGTCATCATCAACATATTCAGGTGTCATTTTAAAACACACTATCATCATCAACCTTAAAATGGTAAAACACGTCAACCTTAAAATGGTAAAACACATCAACATTAAATCATACAACGAAGATACGAAAGTGAATCGGGTAACTTGGAGTTAAATGAAGACTGACCTGGATTCGAAAAAGGCTCGCCGGAACCCTTGACCCATCGTTGGCGGCGACGTCACCCCAACCGCTCCTCTCTACCGCAAGCCTCTTTCACCACTGCTGAACATCACATCACGAAAAACCCCCCAACACCTCTCCCCTACCCCCTTCTGGTCACTGAGCACCACCACCACAGCGCCATCCCGCGCCGCCACCTAACCCCACAAAACCCCTCCTCCACTGCGTGTTGCGGCCATCACCGTTTTCAGGTTTTTGGAGGTGGGTTTAGAGAGAGAGAAAGAGGGGGGAAATCGCATGAATTTGGGGATTGGTTATTGATATGGCAGTTTCTTGACTGATTTAAAACACGTCCAATTACCAAAATACCCTCACTATTGTCACACCCCAACCGATGGCAGAAACATCGGGGTGAGGCACTGAGCGAAACAGATTGTCCAAGAGAATCCATAACAACTATAATTACCAAATATTTAACGTTACGTCCCATACCATAACATATAAAGTAAAACAGTTATTACAGACATAGTGTTCTCAAACACAAAAATTGTTCCGACAATTCAAATATTATTTAGTTCGTTTCTAGACTCGCCTAACTTGATTCCACAAAAGCAAGGCATCGCAATATCCTAAGCACCTGTCACATACGTTAAAATAGGTAAATACACATAGTGTAAAGGTCAGCATACAAGTTTAGTAGTATAATAGCAGCGAAAGCGATTTACGCATAACTAACATGTAACACGTAGAAATGTGAAGCATGTAAGCTATCGACAATGAAATATGCACAGACATGACTACGAGTTGTAGAATGCGCAACACATATCACCACTGTGACACATGAAGAAAATACCCTTAACAACCCCTGTCCACGACAAGTGCTGAGTCCAAACTATAGTACTATCATTGCTAAGGTGTCAGGCAATAATCACTGTATAAACATAGCATACAGGCATTCATCGAATAACACGTATAACATGCAAGCGGTTAGCGTATAAAAGTAGTTGCGTTGTGTGTCGAAGTGGTTTGATATAAGTAACATATGTAACACCTAAAAGTGCGTTAAGCAAAAAGGGACCGAGTATATTCACAGATCGTGTTTAATAAATAAACACAACCTTGGATTGAAGGGAGCGCGGGAGAGTTAGCCTGATTACAGAACGATAGTATAAGCGATGAACAGTGCGTTAAACAGTGTCGAGTGAGATGAGGGACGGATGGTGGTTCGATCGGATGACCGTCCGGACGTATGGTCATCCGGACGGATGACCATTCGGTCGGAGGGTCGTCCGTTTGGGAGGGATGTGTTTGTGTATTGTTTGAACTTTGAAGTTTTTGTTGTAGCATTTTAAAAGAAGTGAAATATCATTATGTGTCCAGCCATCCGGTCAGATGGTCATCCGAACGGATGGCCATTCGATCAGATGGTGATTCGTTTGAGTGGAAGTTACAAAGAACTATATCTCTCGCCCGGATAGTCATTTGATCGGATGGTCGTCTGATCGGATGACCATTCGTTTGAAAACTGATATTCTTTGAAGTTTTGTAAAAATTGGTTAAGTGTCGAACAAAAGTCACCTGGTCGAATCATCGTTCGATCGGATGGTGGTCCGATCGGACGACAATTTATTCGGGCAACCTGTTTGTTTGAGAACTTGTAAATTCAGTTAATTTTAGAAAGTTTTGCAGTTGAACCGAGACGGTGTGACAACGTATCAAACAACGGAAACCATACCAAGTCCAAGTCATCCGATCGGATGGGAATCACCCCGTTTGATCCGTAACTATTCTTGACGGACCTTCATGTTCAACCCGTGAATTGGTCATCTCCTCGATAGCAATCCATTCTCAGACCAGGATTTCACTTAGAGAATGAGTAGAAGGCCTGACGAGCTCAGTTTCTATCGGTTTTTGAGTAAAACTGAAGAATGTTTGAAGAAAATTTTGAAACATTTTCCAAGTGTTTCTTATTTAAATGAGTTTATTGTAGAATCATGTAGAAATCTGTTAGATTCAAACAGTTCTTGCTGAGATAAGGTCATACTCTAGTGTTCTTGAGAACTCGTGATGACGTCACCCTTGAACAGTCCAAAATCAGGTGATTTCATGGTCAAAATGTAAGATTTGGTGGTGAAAATGATGAGAAAATGTGTGTAGATGATAGAAGTACAAGATTTGAGACGAAAACTTACAAGAATCGCGAGGAATCGAGAGAAAAGTGGCCTGAGAGTGCATGGGTCAGAGGGATCTATCACATCATGAACATGGATGTGATAGGTGAGGTATTTATAGTGAGATGAGGAGAAAGGCGGTGCAAGGTGATGGATCGGAGGGCCTTTCGATCGGATAGCCATCCGATCGGATGGTCATCCGATCGGATGACCATTTGATCGAACGGTCGTTCGACCGAATGGCGCGTTTGGGTTAGTTTCCGACTTCCGTTTCGCGCGTTGAGTGTTGCGATGCGTTTAAGCGAGTGTCGAATAAGCGATGCGATAGTTTTAAACAATAGTTACACAAATAACATAACTAACATACAACAACATAAGTAATCTTACGTTTCCAGTTCGCGATAAGACTGCGTTGCGATAGAGTTGCGATTGCGTTTTCGAATAACACCTTTAACATATATTATCATGCACAAGTAACACATAATAACATACACACATAGAACAATATCAGTAATTGAGATATAAGATTGCAATGCGATAGCAATGAGATAGCGTTAAGTAGATTAGCGTTTTAACTGCGTTTATCGCATTGTTACTTCACATATTACAAATCGTAAACAAATATAGCGGTAACTAGCATACATCATTTATCGAGTCGGATAGTACAAGTAATAATTAAGCAAGGAATGACAGATCTCATTAGCAATCTTTTCTTCCTTTGACTTTAACTTGAACTTTGACTTCAAAAAGTCAGGTTGTTACAGCCTCCCCTACTTTAGGCAATTTCTTCCCAAAATTAAGGCGCAGGCATAACGAATAGCTGTGGATACTTAGCCTTCATGTCACTTTCGAGTTCCCAGGTGAACTCGGCACCGCGTTTGCCTTCCCAGCGAACTTTCACTATGGGAATGCGTGAGCGTCGAAGCTTCTTGGTTTCTCGGTCCATGATCTCGACGGACTTTTCCACGAAGTGTAATGTTTCTTCCACTTGTAGATCCTCAAGAGGTACATGTAAATTCTGCTCGGCTAGACACTTTTTGAGGTTCGAAACATGGAAAGTCGGGTGGACATTGCTAAGTTCCTTTGTTAGTTCGAGTCTGTAGGCCACTTTGCCAATTATTTCTAGAATTTTAAAGGGTCCAACATATCGAGGCGCGGCGTCTGATCACCCCCTTCCAAGGTGAAACCTTTAGGAGTACGTAATCGCCAACGTCAAATTCAAGGGGCTTGCGGCGTCTATCGGCGTATCTCTTTTGACGACTCCGAGCTTTCAGGAGATTGTCTCGAATTTGGAGGATCTTGTCAGTCGTTTCTTGCAATAACTCAGGACCGGTAATTTATGCATCTCCGATCTCGTGCCATACAATAGGCGATCGACATTTCCTTCCATATAGTGTTATTGTACAAGAATTCGACCAAAGGTAAGTGCGCATCCCAATTACCACCGAAATCTATGACACACGAACGAAGCATGTCTTCAACCGGTGCGAATCGTGCGTTCAGTCTGACTGTCGGTTTGGGGATGGAAAGCAGTACTTAAATTAAGAGTAGTACCGAGAGAAGTTTAAAACGTTTCCCAAAGGCGCGAGGTAAACTGACCATCGTGGTCAGAGATGATATCACGAGGCGTCCCGTGTCGACAGATGTTTTCATTGGTGTAGATCCGTGCTAATCGTTCTACCTTAAAGTCTTCTCGTATCGGCAGAAAATGAGCAGATGGCGTGTGCGGAAGTTTCGTTATGAAGTCCATAGCTATACTCTCCCATTCCACATAGGGATCTCAGGTTGCACGAGTAAGCCAGAGGGTCTTTGTTGCTCAGCCTTGACTTTCGAACAAGTCAGGCACTTCGAAACATAGATAGCGATATCCTTCTTCATTCCAGGCCACCAATACCAAAGACAAAGGTTATGGTATATCTTGTCGGCACAGGGATGAATGGAATATCGAGACTTGTGAGCTTCAGTCAACATTATCTCCCAAAGTTTATTGCGACTTGGAATCCAGATGCGATCGAGATAGTAGTAGATACCGTTTGATTTGGTGACAAATTGGGTTTCAGCACCACACTTCTTCATTTCCTCACGCAAGGTATTCTCAATGAAGCAGGCGTGCTGGGCGTCACGAATTAGAGCTTCGAGGTCGTGCTGGGCGCGAGTATTACGAACGCTATGCAAATAGCTTCGTTGACTTAGAGCGTCGGCAACGGCATTTGCTTTGCCAGGGTGATAACGAATCTCACAGTCGTAATCGTTAAGAAGTTCAACCCATTGGCGTTGGTGCATATTCAGTTCCTTCTGGTTTAAGATATGTTGCAGGCTCTTATGGTCGATGAAGACCGTACACTTTGTACCATAAAGGTAGTGTCGCCAAATCTTCAACGCAAAAACAATTGCACCAAGCTCGAGATCGTGGGTTGTATAGTTCTTCTCGTGGATCTTGAGCTGACGAGAGGCATTTGCGATAACCTTGTCTCGTTGCACGAGTACACAACCGAGACCAAGGTTAGAGACATCGCAATAGACTACGAAGTCATCATTTCCATCGGGTAACGCAAGGATGGGAGCATTGCAGAGCATATGCTTTCAGAGTCTAAAAGACAGTCTCTTGTTCAGTTCCCCATACAAAAGGCTTGTCTTTATGCGTGAGAGAGGTAAGCGGTACGGCGATTTTTGAGGAATTGAACCTCCTCCAGCCAAAATTCACACTTGGAGAACTTGTCATAGAGTCGATTCTCTTGGAGTAATTCGAGAACCAAACAAAGATGTTGCACATGTTCGGCTTTCAACTTCGAATAGATTAGGATTTCATCGATGAACACGATGACGAAATGGTCGAGAAAGGGTTTACACACGCGACTCATCAGATCTATAAAAACCGCGGGTGCGTTGGTTAAACCAAGGGGCATAACGACAAACTCGTAGTGGCCGTATCGGGTTCGGAATGCAGTTTTAGGTATATCATCCTCCTGGCTTCGTAACTAATGGTTGCCTGAGCGTAAATCGATCTTTGAGAAGCACGTAACACCTTGTAACTGATCAAACAAATCGTCGATTCGGGGCAGGGGATAGCGATTCTTGATAGTTAGCTTATTCAATTCCCTATAATCGATGCACATTCGGAACGATCCGTCCTTCTTTTTGACGAAAAGGAAAGGTGCGCCCCAAGGAGAGGTGCTAGGGTGAATGAAGCCTTTGTCAAGGAGAGTTCACGCATTTCAGACGGAGCGAGGCGATAGAGGGATTTAGCAATAGGATGAGCTCCAGGAATGTGGTCGATACGGAAATCAATATCACGACTCGGGGGTAAACCAGGTAAATCGCCAGGAAAGACAGTAGGAAAATCACAAACCACAGGCACCTTATCCATTGCCTTCTTTTCCTTTTCCTCCGCTACTACGATGTGTGCCAACAAAGCTTTGTATTCCTTTTGGAGATACTTGCTCGCTTGGATACACGACATGAGTTTGAGATCCTTCGATGTAACTTCGCCATAGACACCGATTTGATCACCATTAGCAAGAGAGAAACGAATCATTTTATCAAAGCAAACGACTTCAGCACGATTTTCGCGAAGAAAATCCATGCCTACTATGATATCAAAACTACCAAGCTGCATCAGAATAAGGTCGATAGGGAAGACGTGATTGTTGAGTTCAAGCGTACAATCACAGAGAACAGAATGAACAGTGATGGTTCTTCTAGTGGCAACTTCTACGTCGATCATCGAAGGGAGATTAGCGCGTTTACGTTTTAGTAGCTCTTTGAATTCTAACGATACAAAACAGTTATCAGCTCTAGTATCAAATAAACACCAAGCATATATACCATTGACAAGAAACGTACCATTAACCATATTGTGGTCAGCTTGGGCCTGGCAGACATTGATGTTGAATGTTCGTCCGCGGGCTACTGGCGGTTGCTGCTGAGGCTGCTGATGTTGTTGCTGCGCTGGTTACTGATGTGGCTCTTGCTTAACCACTTTGTTTGGGCAGACGTTTGCGAAGTGGTTAGGATCACCACATGCAAAGCAGGCACTTGCGTGAGCAGCGGGAGCAGGAGCTGCTTGTTGGCCTTGTGGAGCGGGAAGAGGAGCTGGCAGTGCAAGAGCTTGAACTTGAGCTTTAGCTTGATGGGGACCAGTACGGCAGTTCGCAGTAAAGTGGTCGTAAAGGTTGTAGTGAATACAAAATCGACATGCGATCCCAACAGGATGATGATAAGTACAAGTAGGGCATAACGGGTGTGGACCAATATATGAACGCTTAGCCGGCGGTGCATTGGTCACTGGTGCCGCTACTTGGCGGTTCTGGTGCTGAGGCTGGGCAGGTACAACATTGAGAGGAGCGGCGGTGACTGCACAGTTCTTGTTGTTGTGGTTGTTCTTGCGCTTGCAGCGTGAAATTTGGAAGCTTGCGGTGTGGCGGTTTTAGCGGTGGGAGAAGCAGTGACTTGATGGAGGCTTTTGGTGGTGTTCTTGAAGTAACCAGCTCTAACTCACTTGTCATTGATTTCTGCAGAGAGTAGATAAGTCTCTTCGATGGTGGTCGTCTTGGAGGCTTGCACGATATCAGCAACACAATCCGGTAAAGCACGAATGTATTTCTTGATGGTGATATCAGGAGTAGAGACTTGGCCGGGACAAATTATGCTAAGCTGCTTAAAGCGCGCAGTAAGACCAGCATTGTCGCCACCCTCTTGCTTGATGTTCCAAAACTCGTCCTCTAGCTTCTGAAGCTCATGGGGAGGGCAGAATTATTTCATCATGATTTCTTTCAATTCCTCCCAGGTAAGCCCATAGGCTGCGTCGTTCCCTTGCCTGTTCCTTTCGGCGGTCCACCAATCCAGAGCCCTTGACTGGAAAACGCTAGTTGCGTTGACAATGCGGAGGTTATCAGGACAACCGCTTTGGCGCAGAGTGACTTCAATTGAGTCGAACCATTGAAACATGGCAGTAGGCCTGTCCTCGCCAGTGAAGTCTTTTGGGGCCGCATGCCTTAAACTGCTTGAAACTAAAAGTAGCGCAGGGAGAGTCGGTCCTAGATTCCTCAGAGGACTTGCTACCGTTTTCATTGAGTTCGCTGACAATTTGCGGAATGACCTTAGCCATTTCCTTGGCGACTAGCGAGGCGATGTGTTTGTCAGCGTGGTTGCGGCGGGTAGCGCGAGAAGTGTGCGAACCAAATGACAACATTGTCTGCAACAGACATCGTCATAGGATTCAGACACAAGTCGATTAATTCTAGTATAGTCTACCGAGCTACCCAAAAGCTACTTAATATAAATTATAGAAACACGTTCACACATAGGCACATAATCACGTAGGCACATAATTCACATAGGCTCGTAAGCACATAGCACATAAGCACAGAAGCACGAAATCCACGTAAACATATATTCACTATATTTTGCACGTATTCACTTACATATATTGCACGTATTCACCTATCATTCAAGGTTCGCGAGTGTGTTCGAGAGTAGCGAGTAGCGAGTAACATAGCATGCGAGAATCCATAGATTGACTGCGATTTGTTAGCGTTTCAGGGTAAATATGAAGTGCGAGTTGTGCGTGTTGATCAAAGCGAAAAGCGGAAAACGAATAAATCTACAAAAATTGAAACACATAAACGTGTAAAACACAGAAAATTTACACATATGATCACACATAAAAGAAACGATGATTCACAGAGTCAGCGGCTGCGAGCTCAGAATCGAAACACATAAAATCAGCGATCGAAAATGGATTGTCTTGGGTGTTTAAACTTTGACTACCCAAAGTGATTCAACTATTCTCAAGGACTTTGAGTACATGCTTTGGCCTTAATAGACTGTGCTCTCTCACCGACATGCGGTGAATGGCACGCATCCTTTCGGTTATTCACATAACTCGAGTCATTGGAATCCTTCGAGACTTTGGTGAGAGTTTTGTAAAACCAAAATAAGGGCAGAACAGGTCATCAAGATTCGGGTTTCACCCCTAACTTAACGACTGTATTCCTGTTTGTGCGATAAAATCACGAGAGATATAGGGAGAATTTCGTCGAAGTGTGGATTTCACTCCTGATTCAACGTAAATTCTCGTGTTTATAGTAAAAGTGTGTGTCGGACGAGCGATTTAATTGAGAGTTTGCGGTTTCCACACCTAATCTCGACCAGATCTCCCATTTGTTTTCGAACATCGTGTGTGGTGTCCACCTTAAGAAAGGCGTTAGTGCGTTTCCAGTCTTAGGAAAGACTGGCTTTGCGCGAAGCTATAGTATGCGGTGTTCGCACAAGAGTGAATTCGAGAGAGCGTAACAGAAATAGGCTCGTGCAGAAGCCCTACCGGGTTTGCACAAGGCGGTCTATTGGTACTTAGACTATAGACTAGGTTGTTTCTAAGACATCGACCAGGAATAGGTCGAGTCTTGCCTAATTCCCTATAGTTATGGCTCTGATACCAATCTGTCACACCTCAACCGATGGCGAAAACATCAGGGTGAGGCATTGAGCGAAACAGATTGTACAAGAGAATCCATTACAACTATAATTACCAAATATTTAACGTTACTGTAACACCTCAAAAATTTACGTCCAATAATGTGGTGACACGTGTCATGGACTTAGAATGTGCGAAAACATACTTTAGAGGGACTAAAGTTGACAAACAGTGAAAACTATGGAACGTAAGGGTCCAAAGTGTCAACAATGGATAAATAGACTCTATAATAACCCTACATAATGTTTATAACCTTAAACGGATGGATCATGGATCATACGAAGCGGAAAATGCACGAAAGTGAGGAATTACAAACTATAGGGACTAAAAGTGTCAACATGTTGAATTTATACCTCTGAGTGAACTTTTGGCAGCCTCGAAGCTTTGTAATGCTAGAATATACTCGCTAGAATATGTGGTAAAAATTTCATGAAGTTTCGTTATCGTATGAGAAAGTTATGGCCAAAACCGTACTTGAGGGGCTAAAAGCGTCAACGTCGAATTTCATGGCTTTTCGGGTGAGCGCAAAATTATCCGAGGACATTACCATGTTGGTAAATGTTCCAAGGTTCTTAAAAACCAAGTTTGGGGGTTTACGAGTCAAAATAAATAGCCGAAACCTCGCGTGCAAAGACAGGGACCAAAGCTGCCATTTTTAATCAAAGTTTGGCAGCCCCAGGTGCAGAATTCGCGATCAGCTGCTGTTAAGTCCGAATTTTTGAGTGTTTGACAGCTAATATCACCTCCCTTATGCACCAATGGATGGACATGCAAGTATAGACACATGTAGACTCCTCACAACATCTGATTTCCTTTATAATTCAGATCAAAGCTCACATTTTGGGCACTTGAATTAGAGAAACAAGAACATAGCAACTATCAAAATTTCACAAGGCTTCTCCAGGAGCAATCTGATCGACAAGGCAGCCTCCAAGTGCTTTCTAGGCTTCATTAGGACCTTTGTAAGCATTCATATCATCCTCTAATCCGTTCTAGCATAGATTATTAGTTAAAAGTCAAACCGTTGTTCATATAGTTTGACTTTTCGATTAAACGAATTTGGCTCTGTCATTTCTCAAATTGAAACCACTTATAAGTTGGTATTTATGTGGGAAACAAACCCTCAAAAGGGTATTCTCTGATTCCCACTCTAAGCATGCTATTTGTCGAGTCAAAGCTGTTCTTAAAAAGTCAACAGAAATTGTTTTTGTGAAATATAGCATAAATGGTAATGTAGATGACATGCAATCAGTCTGATCATCAAAAATAGCTTTATAATGAATGTAAGAATATGTTTTACCATGATCAACTCGACAATCTTTGGTATAAACCCGGATTGGAACCGAAAGTCTTATAAAACGACTTTTTCGTTGACTCTCGATTCGGATCCGTGCATGCATGTTTGAGATCTGTATTAGAGTTTATTTTTGACCATTTTTATTTATGTATGACTCTCTGGAATTTTTATAACTTGAGTCTATGCTTAACCGATTCGTATGCATGTTTCCGAGTTATGCTTAAAGTTGGCTATTTTGCCCTTTTTGATATAAAACGTGATTTTTGGAAAAGTGAAAGAGTAGAAATCTTTATTACTAATTTATAAACTTGCACCGCAAATTTGAGATCAGTTGGTGGTCCAGATTTTGAGTTATGGCCGATATCGTAAAACTATATCTTTATGTACATAAACGGCGCTTTTAGCATATAACCTATTTAAGGCCACTTTTTGGTATAAAACTTTTTACCCACTGATGTTATATAATATTTTGGGATTTTTGATGATTTTTATTTAATTTTTGGCTGATCGTTTCATAGGTCGCTAAGTTGATTCGGTTAATGCCGGTTTTGACCTTTTAAGCCATAAAACGAGTTTTATAAATTCTTTTGACCCCAAACCTTTTTCTACTGATTTTATTTGTTAAATAGATTATCTTGAGCATTCTGGAAATATAAAAATCTCAGCTTTCTTTTAAAAACCCGGAAACGGCTCTAAATCGCATTTTTAAGCGTTTTTAGCGCATAGTAAGCGTTATACTCATATTAAACACATAAGATTCATACCTACTGATGTATTTAGCATATTTTCATATAATAACAGTAAGTATAAGTTTTTGAACTCAGATTTCCAGTTTTGACATTTTTAGCCCTTGTGAAATTACTAAAATACCCCTACGGTGCATAGTTTGATTTTAAATGATAAGTTTTGTATATGGGTCATACCCTACTGTTATAATAAGACAAATTAAGTATATTTACTGTATAATTCAGACCCGTAACTCAGGTTTGCAAATAAGATCTTTTATAATCTTTTAAATGACCAAAATGCCCCTATGAGGCATAAGTTGAGTTTAAATCCGTTCCGGGCATAATAGAAATTACTTTGCTGATATTTTAACATATTTAAAGCATATCAACTCAGGAAACTTGCATATGACTCTCATGGTCGCCCGTAACGCACTTTTCGCGTTCGGTTCGGTTTATGTAACTAGTTTACATAAATTGGCCGAAACGGGTCAAACATTATCATTTTCGTCTCAAAATCTAGAATGTGTTTAGTAAACCCATATTATACAAGTCTTCAAACTTGTCGGGTCAAATTCACATTCCATCCGGTCTTCGCTTAATCGTGCGTGAACCGTATCGTCATTTAAAACTAACCGGTCTAGGCTTAGGCTTGAATAAAGACCCGTTAGAAGTCTAATAGGTTATTATAAACCTTTGTTCCAGATTAGGAGCACCAGTAAAAGATACTTGCATTTTTCTTGATTGTGATTGATACTTATTCAGGTAAATACTCTTTGGTTTATTTTCCCTATACGGGCTTGGGTTACGGTATATAGAATACCGCTTGATCGGGCATTAAATCCTCCACCGTTGCGTGGGTAGTTGGAATAATTTAATCGGCTCGTTTAAACAGTCTTGTTCACTTAAGGCCTTTGGGGGGTTAATTGACCATGTCCCGGATATCCTTGGCATCATCCTACGAGATGGCCACGACCTGAGCACGGGGTGTAGGCGTACACCTTTCCGTGTATAACTCTTTAATGTGGTGGGTCCATTGATCTTTAGCCCGGACTAGATCCGGGCCACTGAACGCAAGTAACATGTAATTCGTTCACATGATTATTATATTAAATAATTGACCCAAGTTAATAAAAATGTTTTGTGCCTTGTGCATTTAAATCAATTTTCAACCTTTTCAAAATGAGTCAGTCGAATTGTATTTACCAGTGTAAACTGACGTATTTTTCCCAAAAAGATTAAGTGCAGGTACTACACGTAATAGGCTGGCAGGCTTCTAGAGCGTCCACAATAGGTCTCGCAGCTTGGACGACAAATAAACTGTTGAACAATTATCCTATTTTATTTCGATCCGCCTGTGGATCCGTTTCAACTACTCGTGATATTTATTATTACATTTTATTTAAAAGTTGAAATGAATCTATCTTTGCTTCCGCTGTGCATTATTATATTGTGTTGTTGACTTATTATGTTCCAACCGCGTCACGATACTCCCCACCGGGCCCACCGGTGACACGTGGAAATTAGGGGTGTGACAGGTTGGTATCAGAGCCAACACTGAGTGAATTAAACACTAGCCTTTTGTATTTAATCTCAGTTACACAATTGCACATATCTAAACTTCTGAGTCTAGACTTAACATAGGAATAATCTCAATCCTAATCTGGAAATTTTTGCTTCCAATTCTAATTAAATACGTCGCCAAGCGAAGAAGCTGTAATAGGAGTTCTCCACACTCGGAGCCCTGAGATGCTGAGCTTCGTACCGCGGCTAGAATGAAACGAGCATCCAAGGAGAAAGTATTCAGAAATATAATGAAGAAGAACCTTCTTTTACTGAAGATCGTTTCCTTATTAGTCCTTATAAGGACATAATTATCTTTCAATCCCTACGAGGACAACATTATTCCTTTTAAGTCCCGCTTAGGGCAACATTATACCTTTATTTTTATATAAAGTGAAATGATTAAGTTTAAACTTTCATTCTAAACATGAAATAAGAAATAAATGAAAAATAACATTTTTTTATAAGGTCTACCATTATAATAAAATGGCAAAATCTAAAAAGGACAAGACCTAGCCTCGGGTCATATTAAGACCGGCCAAGATGGCAGTTCCGCAATTTAGATTCAGATCCATATTTACACCTCATTTTAAAAAAAATTGTTCTGCTTTAATTATTAATTAAGAATCTTAAGTGTGAAACCTAGCCTACGGGTCAATTATAAGACCGGGCCAAGATGGTAAGACCTGTTTAAAAGATTTAAATTCCCTGTTAACATCTTAAAACATGTTAACACTCCTGGCAGATGTGATTCATTTAAAATCACACACGTCATTTTTATATAGGATTCTTCAAAAGATTCCTAACCCAGTTTAATGATCCCTGAATCCTGGGTTCACGTCATCAATTAAGATGATCATATTTTAACCATACATGGTAATATAGTGCCTACGGGCCTTGCTCAATTCTACATGAGCCAAAATACAGTGGTAGCTATGACTCCCTGTCAGATAAAGGTAATGAACTAGGTTCAAACCTCAAATGCTTTGATTCTCTGAAATCCTAGCATATAATTTAAAATTGTCCTTGTGACTAGGCCTATTGTGCCAATATACCTTCATGCTTTGATTCTCTGAAATCATAGCTTATAAATTATATATGTCCTTGTGACTAGGCCTATTGTGCCAAGATACTGTCATGCTTTGATTCTCTGAAATCATAAGCTTATAATTTATAAATGTCCATGTGACCAGGCCATTGGGTGCCACTGATAAAACTGTTAATGTTTTATAATTAGGATAAATTATAATAGAAATCCTAAATAAATATGATTAATAAATTAACCAAATATGGTCTCTGTCTACCATGGTTAATGAATTTCCCTAAGGGGCAATTCCGTAATAAATATCTCTTATAAGGGAAATGCCTACGGGCTATAGTTAATGTCCTCTGAGACTAAAGACAGTTGTAGCCTACAGCTCCCTGTCAGGAAAAGGTAATGAACTTTGATTCAAACCTTAATGCCACGATTCTCTGAAACCATGGCTTATAAATTTAACTTGTCTACGCGACTAGGCCATTTGTGCTATTATTATTAACTTATGAATTAGGATTTATGATAAAAATCCTGAATAAAATAAATATCTTTCCTTCTCTGTCAGTATGCAATTGAAGGGAATCTTAAAGGTGAAACCTAGCCTACACGGCCAAGATGGTGAAACCTACTCAAGGGATTCAGATCCTTGTTAACACCTAGGAATGTGTTAGCACTCTTGACAAATGTGATTCGGGAAAATCACAACAGTCATCCTTATATTGGATTCTTCCAATTTTCAAATCTAGCCCAGTGATCTAGGAATCATGGTTTATATCATCCTATAAGATGATCATATTATAAACATACGTTAGTGATAAAGTGCCTACGGACTAAACTTGTTGTCCAATAAGACAACGACAGTGATGGTCTTTGACCTCCTGTCTAAAATATTGGACTAGGTCCAATCATAATAAGTCTATATGATCAATGCGATCATGACTAATATCATCTAATACGATGATCATATTATTTAACATCCTTTAGTGATGTCTGGCCTACGGGCTATAATATATTGTCCATTTGAGACATTGACATTATTATCTTTATGATTCCTTGTCTAAGGTGGTGAGCTATGCTCAAGCTAAATAGTCAATATGATTAATGCAATCATGACTTATAGCATCTAATAGGATGAACCAATTATAAACATCCATGAGTGATATTTTCGCCTATAGGCCAAATTATACTGTCCATGTGTGACAAAGGCATGTGATCTTTACAATTCCCTGTCCAAGGTGGTGAGCTATGCTCAAGCCTAATAGTTCATATGATCAATACGATCATGACAAAAATCATCAATACGATGATTAAAAATTTTTACATTCGTAATGATGTTTTGCCTAAGGGCTATATTATATCGTCCAACTGAGACAAGGCAATTGTAATTTTTGTGATTCTTTGCCAAGGGGGTGAACTATACTCAATTCCCATAGTCTATACTATCAGTGCGATCCTGACTAGTATCCTCAGTATGATGATCATAATATTAACATCCCTCGTGATGAAATGGCTACGGGCTATACTTTATTCTAGTGTCGGTAAGACAAAGATAGTAGTGATCTTTATGATCCCCTGTTCAAAATGGTGTGATTATACCCAAACCTAATAGTCAATATGATCGATGTGATCATGACTAATATCATTAGATACGATGGTTATATATAAACATCCATTAGTGATGTTGATTGGCTTATTTTTCTGCCAAAAGAATCGTCTTTCAAGACGATGACAGTTGTAGTCTATGACTCCCTGTCTAAAGGTGAAGAACCACGTTCAAACCTTGAAGCCCTAATCTAATAAGATTGCGGCTTATAAATTAAGGTCCTTGAAAAATAGACCATCGAGTTATGTTTTAAAGTCATTCAGGACAAGCCTATGTGCTATAATTGGTCATTCGTGACAAGTTAACATATTAAATGTTAACATTTCTGGTGACATGCCTTTGTACCAAATTTGATGAATGTCCTTATAACAAGGCCGTTTGTGCCATATCTAAATGTCATCACGACAAGGCCTTCGCGCCATATGATTACTTATGTCCTTCATGACTGTGCTTTATGCCATATTTTTCTACGTCCATCGCGGCAGGCTTTTATGCCATATATGTATATATATAATAAAAGTCTTGTAAGGCTAGCCTTTGAGCTATCCATGATCGTCCTTGTGACAAAGACAGCTATGACATTATGGTCCCCTGTCAAGCAAGTATTGGACTCGCTCCAAACTTTGAATGCCATTGATGGTCCTGTTGTGACCTAGGCTAAATATAATGGAATACGTTCAAAAATAACATTCACTATGAATGTTCGGAACAGAATATCCCATACGGTTTATGGATGCCATGACTAATTTAAGTCAGGTCATCAGGATGATGATTAATAATGGTTAAATCTTGGTGATTGGTACAAAGTTTCGAGTATGGAAAACTCGGATGAGGTAGACGACGGTCTCAACACTATTAAAGCAACGAAAGTTAATAAAACTACAAACGTAAACCTCAATATTAATGGAGTTAATCTTCAGGCTGTGGTTGACGCAGCAAATGGAAGGACCATAGAAAGGTCATGAGACAATCCAAAGAGCCGAATTCTTCTCGCTCTAAATCTCATTCAAAACCATGTTTAAATTGCTCATGAGGAGATCTTGTTCACACTTCGTATATGAAGGATGAACCAAAAGAAGGAGAATAACTCCCAGAAAATCTGAGAAAGAGAGCGAGTACAGGCTTAAAAAAAGCAACGAAAGTTCGGTAAGAAGCCTGTATACCTCTGAGACTGCTTCAACATTTTTAGATGGATGTTTTATATCCATAAGGAATCATTTTTCCGATGTCCTAGTTCCGTTAAATATAAGGACTCATTAAAGTGATAAAAATCGATTGATTGCCTCGAAAAATCAAGCCCATATCGTGGGTGATAAGAAGCAATTAATTATCAAGACTCCTTATGAGACAACTCTCATAATTACACGTATCTGTGCGATTAATTAATATTAAACATAAAAAAATGGTGGAACTGGCCGTCCCCGGAGTCGAACCTGGGTCTAGGCCGGCCGCACCCTTTCGCGCGCCTAGCCAACTGAGCTAGGTGCCTAGTTTGTGAAACTTCCATTGTTGATTTAATATAAGCACTTGTACAATAAACTTCCTTATCATTTATCAATGATAATCTCCACTAAGTGTCCTGTTTTTAATACAGGCAATAATAAATATTCATGAACCATAAACTTAGCAAATTTTTTTTCATCCACAAGGTATAACTACCAAGGAAACCATAGTAACCGATTCTTATAGATCGGCAAGGAATCCTTCCGAAAATCTAAGAGCACTCTTTCTTTGCATAAGAGTGCGACGACACATGTTATTTTGATTATTTTTCTCATTGTTTTTCTATCGCCTGCGAATGCCAAACTATGTTTGATAAAAGTGTCATATGAGGATTGGCGTATCCTAGTGTGTCCCATAGATTATTTCCATGTCTGATCAGCATGGAGGTTTAATACATGGAACCCCTAAGATATCCCAATGATCATATTGTACTAAAGTCGACTAGTAGTATTCAAAGAAGATATCCAAAAAGGAAATTTTTCAAGTAAATGTTCCCGATTAAGAAATTCGTGGACTTATAACATAAAGATGTCACTCATTTAACACGAGCAATGATGGATGAACTGGAGCCTGAGATATGGAAAATCTTTGTAGCCTCCTTGTATCTTAATTATCTTCTCAAAAGTTTTCCCTGCTTACCTCCTGGAAGACAGGTAGAACTAAGATTAACATCCCGCTGTGGGCTGGAGTATTATGAAAACTCCATATTGATTATGGAAAATCGAAACCTTGATTTAGTAGGTTTTAAAACATAGGCACATAAAACCTGACTCAATCTTCTGAGGGTTTTATTTTATTAAATAAGAAAGACGGTTCATATTGCTTATGCATACATGCCGCAACCCTAATTAGGCAACAATTAAGAATTGCCATCTGCTACCCAGGATCTAAGGGCAATTTATTGGTGGATAGGCTTGAAAGAGTCCGTAGCCACCCATGTAGCTAAATGCTTGACATGTGCGCAAGTCAAAGCCGAGCATCAAAAGCCGTCAGGCTTGCTACAACAGCCTGAACTTCCTACGTGGAAGTGGGAAATGGTAACTATGGATTTTATTACCAAGTTACCCAAGACAAGGAAAGGAAATGATACGATATGGGTTATAGTTGATGGACTGACTAAGTCAGCTCATTTCTTACCCATCAAGGAGACCTATAGCTCCGACATGTTAGCCCAGTTATACGTGGATAAGATTGTAGCTTTACATGGCATACCTGTAGCTATTATCTCTGATAGAGACACTAGGTACACGTCACACTTTTGGAAGAGTTTCCAACAATCTTTGGGCACTCGTTTGAACTTTAGTACGGTTTACCATCCTCAGACAGGCGGTCAGAGTGAGCGTACTATTCGAACGTTAGAAGGCATGCTACATGCATGTGCGATTGATTTGGGTGGTAGTTGGGATAAGCACCTACCCTTAGTCGAATTCTCCTACAACAATAGCTACCACACCAGCAATAAGGCTGCGCCTTTTTAGGCATTATATGGTAGAAAGTGTAGAGCGCCCATTTGTTGGGCAGAAGTTGGAGATGTCCAACTATCAGGACCAGAAATTGTTTTTGAGACAACGGACAAGATTGTCCAGATCCGCGATCGAATGAAAGCTGCCAGGGATAGGCAGAAAACTTATGCGGATCCACAGCGCAAAGATTTTCACTTCGAAGTAGGTGAAAAAGCGTTGCTTAAGGTATCACCCTGGAAGGGGGTGATGCGATTTGGTAAGAAAGGCAAGCTAAGCCCGAGATACATAGGACCTTTCGAGATTATCGAACGTATCGGGTCAGTTGCTTATAAGTTAAACTTGCCTGAAGAACTTAGCGCTATCCAATATGTGTTCCACATCTGTAATTTGAAGAAGTGTTCCGCTGATGGACCACCGGTTATACCGTATACGGATGTACATATAGATGAAACCTTGAAATTTGTGGAAAAGCCGTTATCGATTGAAGACCGAAAGGTAAAGAAGCTTCGAAGGAAGCACATACCTATTGTTAAGGTCAAATGGGATGCCCGTAGAGGTCCCGAATACACATGGGAGGTAGAATCCACGATGAAAGAAAAATACCCTCATTTGTTTCAGTAAATCTCGAGGTCAAGATTTCTTTTAAGGGGGTGAGGATGTAACACCTCGAAAATTTACATCCAATAATGTGGTGACACGTGTCATGGACTTAGAATGTGCGAAAACATACTTTAGAGGGACTAAAGTTGACAAACAGTGAAAACTATGGAACGTAAGGGTCCAAAGTGTCAACAATGGATAAATAGACTCTATAATAACCCTACATAATGTTTATAACCTTAAACGGATGGATCATGGATCATACGAAGCGGAAAATGCACGAAAGTGAGGAATTACAAACTATAGGGACTAAAAGTGTCAACATGTTGAATTTATACCTCTGAGTGAACTTTTGTCAGCCCCGAAGCTTTGTAATGCTAGAATATACTCGCTCGAATATGTGGTAAAAATTTCATGAAGTTTCGTTATCGTATGAGAAAGTTATGGCCAAAACCGTACTTGAGGGGCTAAAAGCGTCAACGTCGAATTTCATGGCTTTTCGGGTGAGCGCAAAATTATCCGAGGACATTACCATGTTGGTAAATGTTCCAAGGTTCTTAAAAACCAAGTTTGGGGGTTTACGAGTCAAAATAAATAGCCGAAACCTCGCGTGCAAAGACAGGGACCAAAGCTGCCATTTTTAATCAAAGTTTGGCAGCCCCAGGTGCAGAATTCGCGATCAGCTGCTGTTAAGTCCGAATTTTTGAGTGTTTGACAGCTAATATCACCTCCCTTATGCACCAATGGATGGACATGCAAGTATAGACACATGTAGACTCCTCACAACATCTGATTTCCTTTATAATTCAGATCAAAGCTCACATTTTGGGCACTTGAATTAGAGAAACAAGAACATAGCAACTATCAAAATTTCACAAGGCTTCTCCAGGAGCAATCTGATCGACAAGGCAGCCTCCAAGTGCTTTCTAGGCTTCATTAGGACCTTTGTAAGCATTCATATCATCCTCTAATCCGTTCTAGCATAGATTATTAGTTAAAAGTCAAACCGTTGTTCATATAGTTTGACTTTTCGATTAAACGAATTTGGCTCTGTCATTTCTCAAATTGAAACCACTTATAAGTTGGTATTTATGTGGGAAACAAACCCTCAAAAGGGTATTCTCTGATTCCCACTCTAAGCATGCTATTTGTCGAGTCAAAGCTGTTCTTAAAAAGTCAACAGAAATTGTTTTTGTGAAATATAGCATAAATGGTAATGTAGATGACATGCAATCAGTCTGATCATCAAAAATAGCTTTATAATGAATGTAAGAATATGTTTTACCATGATCAACTCGACAATCTTTGGTATAAACCCGGATTGGAACCGAAAGTCTTATAAAACGACTTTTTCGTTGACTCTCGATTCGGATCCGTGCATGCATGTTTGAGATCTGTATTAGAGTTTATTTTTGACCATTTTTATTTATGTATGACTCTCTGGAATTTTTATAACTTGAGTCTATGCTTAACCGATTCGTATGCATGTTTCCGAGTTATGCTTAAAGTTGGCTATTTTGCCCTTTTTGATATAAAACGTGATTTTTGGAAAAGTGAAAGAGTAGAAATCTTTATTACTAATTTATAAACTTGCACCGCAAATTTGAGATCAGTTGGTGGTCCAGATTTTGAGTTATGGCCGATATCGTAAAACTATATCTTTATGTACATAAACGGCGCTTTTAGCATATAACCTATTTAAGGCCACTTTTTGGTATAAAACTTTTTACCCACTGATGTTATATAATATTTTGGGATTTTTGATGATTTTTATTTAATTTTTGGCTGATCGTTTCATAGGTCGCTAAGTTGATTCGGTTAATGCCGGTTTTGACCTTTTAAGCCATAAAACGAGTTTTATAAATTCTTTTGACCCCAAACCTTTTTCTACTGATTTTATTTGTTAAATAGATTATCTTGAGCATTCTGGAAATATAAAAATCTCAGCTTTCTTTTAAAAACCCGGAAACGGCTCTAAATCGCATTTTTAAGCGTTTTTAGCGCATAGTAAGCGTTATACTCATATTAAACACATAAGATTCATACCTACTGATGTATTTAGCATATTTTCATATAATAACAGTAAGTATAAGTTTTTGAACTCAGATTTCCAGTTTTGACATTTTTAGCCCTTGTGAAATTACTAAAATACCCCTACGGTGCATAGTTTGATTTTAAATGATAAGTTTTGTATATGGGTCATACCCTACTGTTATAATAAGACAAATTAAGTATATTTACTGTATAATTCAGACCCGTAACTCAGGTTTGCAAATAAGATCTTTTATAATCTTTTAAATGACCAAAATGCCCCTATGAGGCATAAGTTGAGTTTAAATCCGTTCCGGGCATAATAGAAATTACTTTGCTAATATTTTAACATATTTAAAGCATATCAACTCAGGAAACTTGCATATGACTCTCATGGTCGCCCGTAACGCACTTT
This sequence comes from Helianthus tuberosus, assembly GCA_030545235.1. Classification (NCBI taxonomy): domain Eukaryota; kingdom Viridiplantae; phylum Streptophyta; class Magnoliopsida; order Asterales; family Asteraceae; genus Helianthus; species Helianthus tuberosus. Next base: position 70,585,580 of record CM060361.1, on the reverse strand, counting down.
TCGCGTTCGGTTCGGTTTATGTAACTAGTTTACATAAATTGGCCGAAACGGGTCAAACATTATCATTTTCGTCTCAAAATCCAGAATGTGTTTAGTAAACCCATATTATACAAGTCTTCAAACTTGTCGGGTCAAATTCACATTCCATCCGGTCTTCGCTTAATCGTGCGTGAACCGTATCGTCATTTAAAACTAACCGGTCTAGGCTTAGGCTTGAATAAAGACCCGTTAGAAGTCTAATAGGTTATTATAAACCTTTGTTCCAGATTAGGAGCACCAGTAAAAGATACTTGCATTTTTCTTGATTGTGATTGATACTTATTCAGGTAAATACTCTTTGGCTTATTTTCCCTATACGGGCTTGGGTTACGGTATATAGAATACCACTTGATCGGGCATTAAATCCTCCACCGTTGCGTGGGTAGTTGGAATAATTTAATCGGCTCGTTTAAACAGTCTTGTTCACTTAAGGCCTTTGGGGGGTTAATTGACCATGTCCCGGATATCCTTGGCATCATCCTACGAGATGGCTACGACCTGAGCACGGGGTGTAGGCGTACACCTTTCCGTGTATAACTCTTTAATGTGGTGGGTCCATTGATCTTTAGCCCGGACTAGATCCGGGCCACTGAACGCAAGTAACATGTAATTCGTTCACATGATTATTATATTAAATAATTGACCCAAGTTAATAAAAATGTTTTGTGCCTTGTGCATTTAAATCAATTTTCAACCTTTTCAAAATGAGTCAGTCGAATTGTATTTACCAGTGTAAACTGACGTATTTTTCCCAAAAAGATTAAGTGCAGGTACTACACGTAATAGGCTGGCAGGCTTCTAGAGCGTCCACAATAGGTCTCGCAGCTTGGACGACAAATAAACTGTTGAACAATTATCCTATTTTATTTCGATCCGCCTGTGGATCCGTTTCAACTACTCGTGATATTTATTATTATATTTTATTTAAAAGTTGAAATGAATCTATCTTTGCTTCCGCTGTGCATTATTATATTGTGTTGTTGACTTATTATGTTCCAACCGCGTCACGATACTCCCCACCGGGCCCACCGGTGACACGTGGAAATTAGGGGTGTGACAGTTACGTCCCATACCATAACATATAAAGTAAAACAGTTATTACATACATAGTGTTCTCAAAGATAAAAATTGTTCCGACAACTCAAATATTATTTAGTGCGTTTCTAGACTCCCCTGGCTTGATTCCACAAAAGCAAGGCATAGCACAGCATCCTAAGCACCTGTCACATACGTTAAAATAGGTCAATACACATAGTGTAAAGGTGAGCATACAAGTTTAGTAGTATAATAGTAGCGAAAGCGATTTACGCATAACCAGCATGTAACACGTAGAAATGTGAAGCATGTAAGCTATCGACAATGAAATATGCACATACATGACTGCGAGTTGTAGAATGCGCAACACATATCACCACTGTAACACGTGAAGAAAATACCCTTTACAGCCCCTGCCACGACAGGTGCTGAGTCCAAACTATAGTACTATCATTGCTAAGGTGTCAGGAAACAATCACTGTGTAAACATAGCATACAGGCATTCATCGAATAACACGTATAACATGCAAGCGGTTAGCGTATAAAAGTAGTTGCGTTGTGTGTCGAAGTGGTTTGATACAAGTAACATATGTAACAGCCAAAAGTGCGTTAAGCAAAAAGGGATCGAGTATACTCACAGATCGTGTTTAATAAATAAACACAACCTTGGATTGAAGGGAGCGCTGGAGAGTTAGCCTGATTACATAACGATAGTATAAGCGATGAACAGTGCGTTAAACAGTGTCGAGTGAGATGAGGGACAGATGGTGGTTCGGTCGGATGACCGTCTGGACGGATGACCATTCGGTCGGAGGGTCGTCCGTTTGGGAGGGATGTGTTTGTGTATTGTTTGAACATTGAAGTTTTCGTCGTAGCATTTTAAAAGAAGTGAAATATCATTATGTGTCCAGCCATCCAGTTGGATGGTCATCCGGACGGATGGCCGTTCGATCGGATGGTGACTCGTTTGAGTGGAAGTTACAAAGAACTATATCTCTCGCCCGGATAGTCATTCGATCGGATGGTCGTCTGATCGGATGACCATTCATTTTGAAACTGATATTCTTTGAAGTTTTGTAAAAAATGCTTAAGTGTTGAAATCACAAGTCACCTGGTCGAATCATCGTTAGATCGGATGGTGGTCTGATCGAACGGCAATTCGTTCGGGCAACCTGTTTGTTTGAGAACTTGTAAAATCAGTTAAGTTTAGACTGTTTTGCGGTTGAACCGAGACGGTGTGACAACGTATCAAACAACGGAAACCATACCAAGTCCAAGTCATCCGATCGGATGGGAATCACCCCGTTCGATCCGTAACTGTTCTTGATGGAACTTCATGTTCAACCCGTGAATCGGTCGTCTCCTCGATAGCAATCCATTCTCAGACCGGGACTTCACTTAGAGAATGAGTAGAAGGCCCGACGAGCTCAGTTTCTATCAGTTTTTGAGTAAAAGTGAAGAATGTTTGAAGAAAAGTTTGAAACATTTTCCAAGTGTTTCTTATTTAAATGAGTTTAGTGTAGAATCATGTAGAAATCTGTTAGATTCGAACAGTTCTTGCTGAGATAAGGTCATACTCTGGTGTTCTTGAGAACTCGTGATGACGTCCCCCTTGAACAATCCGAAATCAGGTGATTTCATGATCGAAATGTAAGATTTGGTGGTGAAAATGATAAGAAAATGTGTGTAGATGATAGAAGTACAAGATTTGAGACGAAAACTTACAAGAATCACGAGGAATCGAGAGAAAAGTGGTCTGAGAGTGCGTGGGTCGGATGGAGCTGTCACATCATGAACAGTGATGTGATAGGTGAGGTATTTATAGTGAGAGGAGGAGAAAGGCGGTGCAAGGTGATGGGTCGGAGGGCCTTTCGATCAGATGGCCATCCGATCAGATGGTCATCCAGTCGGATGACTATTCGATCGAACGGTCGTTCGATCGGATGGCGCGTGTGGGTTAGTTTCCGACTTCCGTTTCGTGCGTTGAGCGTTGCGATGCGTTTAAGCGAGTGTCGAATAAGTGATGCGAAAGTTTTAAATAATAGTTACACAAATAACATAACTAACATACAACAACATAAGTAATCTTGCGTTTCCAGTTCCCGATAAGATTGCGTTGCGATAGAGTTGCGATTGCGTTTTCGAATAACACCTTTAACATATATAATCATGCACAAGTAACACATAATAACATACACACATAGAACAATATTAGTAATTGCGATATAAGATTGCGATGCGATAGCGATGAGATAGCGTTAAGTAGATTAGCATTTTAACTGCGTTTATCGCATTGTTACTTCACATATTACAGATCGTAAACAAATATAGCATTAACTAGCATACATAGATTATCGAGTCGGAGAGTACAAGTAATAATTAAGCAAGGAATGACAGATCTGATTAGCAATCTTTTCTTACTTTGACTTTAACTTGTACTTTGACTTCAAAAAGTCGGGTTGTTACAGCTATATTAAAAGGCAACACAAGAAATGGCAAGAAGGGACATCGAATGAGCTAATTTGTGTGTTCTACAAGCTTGTTGGGCTATAGTTCTAATCCCCACACAATTGATGCATCATTCCAAAATTAGAAGTATAATGTATGTGCGCTTCGATTGTAATACATAATACGATTTAAAAAACGAAGGTGCAACAACATGCCGTGCTCACAAATTCGATCTTCCAACCAAGTATGAAGTAAATGATGATATACTTATGGAATTGCGTTACCATGTAACCCACAACAAATCAACAACCTTCGATCATATCTCGTGAAACATATTGCAAACCTGCTTCCTCAACCTAGACGATTAGTTGTATTTTTTTATGACTTTAACTTAGTTTTGTAATTTTTAAATAAATGAAACGTATTTTGTATAAAAGTTGTATTTTTTTAAACTAGTTATATATTTTTTTTAAACAGTTATATATATATTTTTTTAAATTAGTTCTGTATTTTATATATTACACATTAGTTTTTTTTTATTAATTTTAAAAATTTGGTTTAGGGATGAATAAAGATGTGTTGCATTGGTTGATGGATGGCTAAGGGAGGCTGATGCACCACCTGACGATATCCAAAATCTAATCAATGTAAAAGTGTCACCTGGACTACCCGCACACCGAAACCCGAAATCCCTCCTATCGGCGTCTGTTTAACCAACGGCAAACACCTCCCTGCGTTGTTTTCCAGGCAAACACACTACACACACAATTATCACCTAGCCAAAACAGTTACCTCCTCCCAATTTCCTTATTCGAAACCTCCTACCCAAATCTCCGGCAACGATGTTCCTGATCGGATAGGAGGTACCGGATTGCAAAACGGTATGTGAACGCCCCAGGTGGCCTAATAAATTCAATACAAAGAGTTCTAATTTTGCTCTGGGTGGAAAGTTGGACCAAAATGTTTAAAAAAAACAACGTTGTACCATCATTATCAAGACATGAACCACAATCGCCAGCTCAAGGTTCGTGAATCTAGTTAATTGGTATTAGAGCTCTACCAACTTTTTTTTTAACGGCCTAACGAATCTTTCAAATGGGCTACTGGCGAAATTCACCACATCAGGATACACTCGCCTCCGAACCCGGGAAAAACCTCACATAGGGCCGAAGCCCATGAAAACTCGCCCGAAGGCACGACAGTGCGGTGAGGTAAAACCCGCTCAGTTCAAGGATCGAACTAGCGATCTCCACCTATTCGCCTAGTCTCTCATCATCACCAGGTGCCGCAGAATATATTGGGGAGGGCAGGAATCGAACTTGTGTCCCTTAAGACACCAAAACTCTCCCTTACCACTCCATCACCACCTCATTGACAGAGCTCTACCAACTACTATTTAAAAAAATATCATTACAAGACATAAGTAAAATGAAACGAAAGATGGAAGAGTACAAAAAATCAATCAATCATAAGAACAAATACACCTTGATTGATGTTAGCTGTAGAGAATTAAGGTTAGAAAATGACTATTCTTAATCTTCTTTCAATTAATTGATTGGAGGGATCATATTTAATTAGTCTTGATAATAATTAAAACATGAGAGCTACCATTCATCTTCACATTCTCCATCACACTTAGAGTTTAACAACCATTCCCATCAAAACATTCTTTATTCAACATAGTAAATAAAATATGGCTCTTTATTGCATCTATGTTGTTGTGGTCTAGCCATCTCACTTTAACTAATGTCCCATTGGAAAAGACTATATGGTTGCTACAAGTTCAAATCTACACCGAAAAAGGAATCCGACTCGTCACTTTATTATCTTTTTAACTGGGACAGCAGACAACTTCCATGTATTCCAGACCGGGCCAATCACTCACATGCTAATGTTTGACACATATAACATAGATATTATTCCATATTTTATTGTAAGTTGAGTTTATTTATTTATTGCTTGAACATCTAGGATCCAAACTGGTTTAATGAATAAGAACTTAGAAGTTAGGACCACTTAAGCTTATCATTTCCATTGAATTCTTGGATCGCATACGATAACTAAGAATGCGATCGCTCCAGGACCAGTTAGGCCAATGACTAGTTATGTTTCGAAGAAAACAACTTTTAGGATATTTATACTAGAGGTGACAGTCGTGTTAGACTGTTAGGTTAATATATTGTAATTGATAAAAACGACTCGTATGCATTTTTATGAAAGATATTAATCTTAGCCTTAACAAACATAAAGCAAGGTAGCTAAAACAAACTCCTACAACCGATTTTATCTTAATGGGGCAACCATGCTGACAAGACAAAAAGGTTAGCGTGTTATAAATGAGCCATGAGGTTGTAATAAAGTTGTAAACAAGTTCAACATGTGATAACTGAATTAGTAGCTAGGTTTAACTTGTAAAATGGGTTTAATTATATACGAGAAGGTTAACATACAATATTGCTTAACGTGCGATGATATGATATGAAACTACCCATGTTATAAGACTAAAAACCCTAATCACACATGAACAAAAATCATAACCATGCGTGATTATGTTTTTTTGTTCATGCGTGATTAGGGTTTTGAGTTTTATAACATATTGCGTAATTTCATGTCGTATCATCGCACGTTAACAAATATTGTATTTATAACTTTCACTAACTATATATATGTATATTGAGAGACAAAGTGTATTGTACAATTGGCCTTAACGTACGCTGCGTACGCGATGAGAATTCGGCACGTTATAAACCTCAAAAACAAAATCCCTCATTTTGAACCCATAAAACCCCGCATGTTTGAATACATAAAATCCTGCATGTCTTTGATGAGATGCCTCAATGCGATTTTGTGGCTAAACTGACTGATATAAGTTTGATTTTTTTGAAAGATTCAGTCATGCACTCCAAATCTTTGATGAAATGTCCTAATGGGATCGTTCTTTTTGTTCAAAATTATTTTGATATTTTTTGCAAGATTCAGACATGCACTCAATGTGTTTGATGAAATGCCTCAATGAGATCTTTCTTTTTGTTGATACATAAGTGTGGATACGGCTCGCTCGGTTCGAGTACTTTACGAAGTGAAGGCCGAGACTCGATATCCTCCGTCGTGTCTCGGATTGTAATCAACTTTGTTCTGAATGTGGATGCTTGCTGTTGAACTATCTTCTGTTTGCCGTATGTCTGCGACGAAAGCCCAGCCTGCTGATGACGAAATACCTGCTGCTGCTAATGACGAAACACCTGTTGCTGCTGATGACGAAACACCTGCTGCTGCTGATGACGAAACATCTGCTGCTGCTGATGACGAAACTCCTGACTTGTTGCTGTTGACGAAAGACCTGCATGTCTTTCGTCGACCTGCATGTGTTTCATCAGACATGTGTTTTGTCGGCTCCAATGATGATTCGTCGAGTTGTTTTGTCGGCTCCAATGATGATTCGTCGAGTTGTTTCGTTGACTACATTCATGTTTCGTCGACTGTTTCCTCTATAAAAGCAGCAGACACGAGACTGAAGACACAGAACATAGAGTGAGACAGAACACAGAACCGAGAACTGAGAGAGAGTTTAGTGTGTGTGAGCTTTATGTAACATAATCTTGTAACCAAAACTTTCTGGTTCTGAATATATTTGAGTTGTTTAAACGTTGAATATTTGTGTTCGTGTTCTATATCTCGGTTTGCTTTCCCGGTTGGATTCCGCACAACCGGGTCTGTTCGAATACAAGGATTAGGCGACTAGATCCTCCGCTAGTTGGACCTACAAGTGGTATCAGAGCCTTGGCTCCCTTCCTTGTTAAAACCGGGTGTTTTTCGAGTTTTTGAAGATCATATTTTCTGGAAAAACAAGTTTATAACCTTGAAATTCTTGATGTTTTGCTGATTAGTTCATACAAAACCTTGTTAAAATCTCATTTATACATGTTGTGTTAAGGTTTTTACTGAAGTTTTCTTGCAAAAGCTGTTGTTCGAAAATTTTCCGGCACCGTAAAACTCATCGGTATCACCAGAATCTTCATCAAGTTCATAGTTTTATTCAAAGTGTTCTTCAAATATATATATGTTTAATCTTTGTTTGGTGAATCTGTGAAGTGTTATAGATTAAAAAAAATTATTTGTTTGAAAAAGGTGACAGGCATGATGGGTTGTTGAAATTTGTAGTCCTTCAGTATGGGTGTTTGAAAAAGATTTTGGTTTTCAAACCATCTTTGTGTCAGAGAAAGGATAAGGTTTGGTATATTGAAAATATCTTTTTGTTTGTGCACTTAGTCAACAAAAGACTAGTTGAATTTGTTTTATTTTTAACCAAACTCTATTTTTTCCTCACAGTTGACCTTTGACGAAAAACCATCCTTCATTGTTTTATTTCTGACGAAAAACATAAGTCTTTCGTCACAAGTGTTTTGGTCAAAAATTAACGAAGCAATTAAGTGATCAAATTAGTAAAGTGAGGTAGTGTGCTAAAAAGTGTATTGAAAAATATGCTTATTGAGTTAATTAAGAAATCAGTATTCAGGATACGGCTCAGGATATTGAGCTGTATCGATGACCAAACAATGAGCAAAAGTAAAGTAAACGACACGAGATGTACGAGGAAAGCCCTTGATCAATCTAGATCGCCGGCATAAAACCTCGGGAGCTGACAATCGCAGCTGCCTTGTTTTTCTATTGCTTCAAAAATCAGGATACAATGCAGGATGTGGTGCGGATCGACTATGTGTTACAACGAAATTTGAATACAAGTGTGGTGCTTGCAATAAGCTAGAGAGTGAAAGTGTTCGAGAGTGCCAGTGTAAATTGTGTGCCTTAAACTGATCCGCCCCCATCTATTTATAGTAAAGATAAAATAACAAACTATCCTAAACTCTCGGGATCCACCGAATATTCCTTCTTCGAACGTTGTAGACCTGGTCTTTCGGGCTCAACGTCTCTCCTTCAACAAACTCGCCCGAGTCTTGAGGAGAAGAAGTCCACTTAACCGTTAGCAAGTCTCAGCCTTTAACCTGCACGTGGTTAAATCAATAAACCTCAGGATATCGCCCAAGAGGTTAGCAATATCCTCTTCCAGCATCCTGGTCACAAATAAACAAACAGAGGCAGGATATCGGTCAGGATACGTATGTTAAGAAAATGAGCCCTAACAATTGTCCCCAAATATATCAGTTGGTATACCAATCCAATGGATATATTTCAAAAATCTTATCCCATAACTCAAGACATTTAAAACAAAGCGACGGTCAAGATCACATTGTAACCTCCAACGCGTTTTTTACTCAATGGAGATCCACAACGCCCCTATATCTTCTCTTTTCTTGTTTGAAAAGTAGATATCTTCAACAGAACATTCAGGTAATCCTCCACTTCCGATTTACTTTTTGTCAATTTACATCACCTTACTAGCAATGGATGCCGAAACCTTCACCCAACAGAATCTCCTTAAAAATCCCGAAAAGGAGATCTGTGCTTTTGACAACGCAGACATTGCAGCTTTAAGAGCTTCCGGCGCTTTCCCTGATAACACGGTCTTTAGACCATTCGATCGGTCAATCCGATCGGATGTTTCTTCCACCGAATGGGTTTGTTTTCCAGCATACCCTTTTTCATTAGGTCTTCGATACCCTTTTCCTGAATTCATGATGCAATTCTTTCGAATTACCGGCATCTCTTTTGCACAAACCATACCCATGGTTTGGAGAGTACTAATTGTACTTAACCAAATCAAAAATCTCCATTGTTCCGACCTTCGCATCGAGGATTTGCCTATTGCTTATCGCCTCCGATCCCACGGCTCTAGCCGGTTCTTGCTCTTCTCGACCTCCAGCAAACCCCTGATTCTCAAGGCCACCAAAAACGAAGACGGATGGCAACGCAAATTTTTCTTTGTCAGACGAGACTCCATTGCTGAGGGTGCCAGCCTTCCGGTGGAGTGGTTAACCACCGGTAGGACCATAAATATCCTCATAGACCATTTGATTGTTGTCTTCTATTAATACTCTTCTTTTTGATCTTTATGCAGTGAACTTCAAGGAAGTTGATCCCCCTACCGCTGAGTCAGAAGAGAGAATCAATACTGTTTACCGGCTACCTGCAATAGACAGGACTTTCACCACACACGTCCCGAGTTCCAGTCAATACTCATCATCCGAGATGTCTGGTAAGAATTACTTTCAAAATAATTAGTCACAACAGGATAATGATAAGATAAAGAGTAAAACTTTTTCCCTTTATGCAGCACCAACTAAGATTCCTGAAGTCTTTGATCTTGACAAATTGGACAGCTATTCTGACCAGATCCAGGTCAAGAAAGAACCTAGCCCCAAGACCACAGCTACATCCAAACCCAGCAGCTCCAAAGCCATCATCATTCCTAAACCTTCACCGGCTACCAAGCCCCGGAGTTCAAGTTCCCGCAAAAGGAAAGAACCTGATTCCCCTGTCATTTCTGACACCTTTCCTTATGAGAAGCACGGGTTCATTGAAGCCAGCGGGTTCATGACTTCTTTTCTTAACCAGGTTAGTATTCTGATATCATATCCTGCAATTTACATTATTTTCAAAGATTTAACAATATTAATCCCTGTCCTCTTACCTTTGTAGGGTCTTGAGCGTTTGGTTCATTTGTATCAAGAATCCTGCAAGCTTAACAAGACGCTTGAATCTAAGCTAAAGGAAGCAGAAATCACTATCTCCGACCAAGGCATGATTGCAGCCGCCAAATCTCGTCACTACGAGGAGAAATTCAAAGCTATGATCCAGGAACACCACGTTGCTCTCAACAAAGCTACTCTTCAAGCCCAGGCCGACCTGGAAACCGCCCATGTGCAGTACGAACGGGATATGGTCAGCTACCGGGAAAGCCTCAAAAGTTCCGTCGTCATTTCTCTCCTTCAAGCCAGGTTGAAGATGGCCCGTGAAGCCAAAACATTAGGTTTCGAATGCCCTTCTTGGGATGTTGATGCTTGGGAGACCAAGCTGAAGAACCTCGGCGGCACCTCTTCCAAATCAACTGTCGAAGAACCTTCCAAAGCAGTTGAAAAAGCAACTGATGCTGAGAAGGATGTTGAGGCGGATCCCAAGACGGATGCTGCTGAAACCACTATGGACCAAGAAGGCACTACCCCCTAGAGCTTATTTCCTTTAAATCATCCGACCAATTTTATGTTTTTATGAACAATTTATATTTCTGTATCGAAACAATTTGATAGCCGAAGGTGGATGGGTCCTGGGTTTCAGGATGAAACCTTCGGTTATCAACCAGTATTGATTGCTTACGAATAATTTCATCTTTTTATGTTTCTAAGTGTAAATCTTAGCTTTACAAAAAATTTAATACTGTTATCTTATAAAATATCCTGATCAGTATGCTCAGCGGTATGCTGTAAAAACCTTTTATTAGATAGAACTTCCAAATGTTCCTTCAACTTTGTAAAAATTTCTTTTAGAAAGTGAAAAACAGTTTATCTTTTAAAAACCAAGTTTTGCTAATATTTAAATGATCAAAGTTCCAAACTAATACTAGTTTCAAACACCCTAATCAAATATCCTTAAAAGGACTTTGAGGATATATATCAGGATACTTAACATAATGTCACTAAAAACTTAAACGAGGCTTACAAAGGAAAGATCATACCCGGAGTAGCATATAACCCCTTTATTGAACCTCAATCTTCTTACAACTCTTCCAATGAAGATGTCCCCTGTGTGAGATATTTAGCATACTAGTTCCGAACCTTAGCCTTTGAGCTTTTCATCACTGCCCTGGTAGGAATGTCCCATGTGTACAATGTCTTCAAACACTTAGAAATCTTCTGAATGTCAGGTTCCATTGTATAGGCAATTTTTTAGATCCCAAGGGTAAAAACCCAAGGATGTACTGGAGATAAATCCCTTGTATCCTGGGGAAAATCCCAAATTTTCATGCGCTACAGGCGGGAGTGTATAAACTCCAAGACTTAGAAAGGTGAAAACCTTTAAACCTTAGAGAGTATGAAAATACCCTTTCGTGAGAGAGGGTGATCAATCCTCATATACCTTTAGGATTCAGGATATAGCCAACAGTAACGAAATTGTCAGCCACTTTTACATGGACTGGTCCCGCCACCTTGAACTATCCCCGAATAACTTGCGCTCCAGGCGGGGTGTTTAAACCCAATTCGGAAGAAAGGTGAATACCTTTAAACCTGTGAATGGATCAGTATCCCTTAAACGTGAGAGAGGGGGCCAATCCTCTAATCTTTCGAGTTATCCCGAGTACATATCCTGGAGCTATATCCTGAAACATATCTTGCAAAACAATTGGAAACTAAGGTGGGTGTTAGCTTGGCTAACACCCCTCCGATGCTTAAGTTAGTATTGAGTTTCAAAGAATAAATTAAACCAAAACATATTAAAAAAGATAGAATTCATACCATTCTGAGTTAGAAATTGAATTCTAAACTCACTTGAAATAGAGCTTAAGGTGTATAGCATTCCAAGACCTCGGTAGCATATCTCCCTCCATATTCTTGAGTCTGTATGCTCCCTTTCCTGCTTCCGACTCAACTTCATACGGTCCTTCCCCTTTTGGAGCTAACTTGCCATCGGCAGGATTAGTAGTATTCTGAAAAGCCTTTCTTAGCACCCAATCTCCAACCTTAAATCTTCTGGTCCTAATATTCTTGTTATATGCCCTGGATATTCTCTGTTGATATGCTGCCATTCTTAGCCTTGCCGCGTCTCTCTTCTCATCTATAGTGTCCAAATCCTGACTCAAGGCTTCAGGATTCTGTTCAGGACCACTTAGGGTAGATCTTGCAGTAGGTATTGTCATTTCTGTTGGGATCATTGCTTCTGCTCCAAATACCAAGGAAAATGGGGTTTGGCCTGTTGCATTCTTTACCGTTGTCCTATCAGCCCATAAAACAAAGGGTAATTCTTCTGCCCATCTTCCTTTTTTGGCTCCAAGCCTTTTCTTTAAGTTGTTGACAATTATCTTGTTTGAGGATTCTGCCTGTCCATTCGTTTGAGGATGTACCGGAGTAGACGTAATCATTTTGATTCCCCAACTCTTGCAAAAGTCAGTAGTTCTCTTGCTTATAAAATGAGAACCATTGTCACAGATTATCTCGGCTGGTATTCCGAATCTGGTCAGGATATTTCTCTTTATGAAGGATACTACTTCTTGGTCTCTAACTTGAACAAACGCTTCAGCTTCAACCCACTTAGAGAAATAATCCGTCATTGCCAGCATAAAGACTTTTCCTCCCGGAGCTTTTGGTAGCTTTCCTACTATATCCATACCCCACTTCATAAATGGCCAAGGGGAAACAATAGGATATAATGGTTCAGTAGGTTGATGCAGTATGTTACTATGTCTTTGACATGCGTCACATCTTCGAGCATATTCTGCGGCATCTTTTCTCATTGTTGGCCAATAATATCCTGTCCTTAATACTTTTGAGAATAACGACCTTCCCCCAGTATGGTTACCACAATCCCCTTCATGTATATCCTGAAGTACTTCTTTGGCTTCAGGATCCTTTAAGCACCTCAAATACGGTCCTGCAAGAGATTTCTTGTATAAAATATTATTTATAATAGTGAATCGTGATACCTTCATTCTAAATGCCTTAGGATTCTCATTTCCAGGGATGTGTCCTTCTTTCAGATATCTCATGATTGGAGCCGTCCAGGATTTAGGATCCTTTTCAGGATGTTCTACTCCAGGATCCTGAATACCCGCTACTTCTTTATCCTGAGGATTCGTTGCAGGATATAAGACATGTAATATTGGTATTTGGGTCCCTTCAGGTATCCTGATCGATGATCCCAAATTTGCTAAGGCATCCGCTTCAGCATTATCCTCCCTCGGTACCTGTTCAAGTATAAAAACATCGAAATATCCTGCTAATTTTTTGAGAATATCGAGATATTCGATTAATTTCTCACCCTTAACTGCATAAGATCCATTAAAATGGTTAGTAATTAACAAAGAGTCAACATATACTTGCAAATTTTTGATACTCATGCTCTTAGCCAACTCTAATCCGGCAATTAAAGCCTCATACTCTGCTTCATTACTAGTAGCAGGAAATTCACACCTAATAGCCTGGGGTAATATGTCCCCCTGTGGCGATTTTAGTAGTATTCCCAATCCTACTCCTCTTACATTAGATGCACCATCAGTATATAATGTCCAGGATCCTGAGGATTCTCCTAACTGTTGAACTTCTAGGTCTGCCTCGTCCTGAATGTCACTACTGAAATCAGCCACAAAGTCAGCTAAAGCCTGAGACTTTATGGCATTTCTAGGTTCATATACTAAATCATAAGCACTCAATTTCACTGACCATTTGGCCATCCTGCCTGACATCTCCGGTTTCCTAAGCACATTTTTGACAGGATAATTTGTTTTAACATCTATCCTATGTGTCTCAAAATAATGTCTAAGCTTTGTCGATGCCATGACTAGAGCTAATATTAATTTTTCTAAATGAGAATACCTGGTTTCAGCATCTAACAAACTTTTACTAACATAATAAACAGGATACTGCTGACCTTCATGATCCTTTATGAAAACGGCACTTACAGCATTCCCTGATACAGCAAGGTACAGGGATAGTGGTTCACCATTTTCAGGCTTCATCAATAGAGGTGCGGTTGATAGATATCGTTTCAAATCCTGCAATGCTGCTTCATGCTTCTCCCCCCATTCGAATCTTTTGTTCTTCTTTAGGATATCATAAAAGTCTTTGCATTTCTCCGAGGATCTCGAGATAAACCTGTTTAAAGCTGCTACTCGGCCTGTCAATCTTTGTACATCCTTCATATTTGAGGGTGATTTTATATCCAGGATAGCTTTTATCTGCTCTGGGCTTGCTTCTATCCCCCTCTTTGTCACCATATATCCGAGAAACTTTCCTGCTCCCACTCCGAAATGGCATTTAGCAGGATTCAGCTTCATGTTGTATTGATCCAGGATATCAAACGCTCCCTTGATATCCCGGAGGTGATCCTTGGCCTTTTTAGATTTTACCACCATATCATCGATATACACCTCCATGGTGTCCCCCAGCTTATCTTTGAACATCATGTTTACCAATCTTTGGTATGTTACACCTGTATTTTTCAAACCAAAAGGCATAGCTGTATAACAATAAATACTTGTTGGTGTCATGAAGGCAGTATCCTCCTGATCAGAAGGCTCCATTTGGATCTGTTGAAACCCTGAGGATGCGTCCATAAACGTTAACATTTCATGTCCAACGGTAGCATCCACCATTGCATCGATGTGAGGGAGAGGAAATGGGTCTTTAGGACAAGCCTTGTTCAAGTCTGTGTAGTCAACACAGACTCTCCATTTCCCGTTTTTCTTTTGTACCACAACTACGTTTGCTAGCCATCTTGGAAACTTGACTTCTCTGATCATCCTGGACTTCAACAACCTTTCAACCTCCTCTTGGATAATCGCATTCCGCTTAGGAGCAAATTTTCTTCTTTTTTGTTGAACCGGCTTGAACGATTTGTCAATTCCAAGCTTGTGTGTGATAATGTCTTTGGATATGCCTGTCATATCCTCATGCTTCCATGCAAACATTGACATCCTACATTTCAAAAAGTTAGTTAACTGTTCTTCAATATTCTGAGGGATACTGGTTCCTACGAGCACCGAGATATCAGGATTATCCTGATCCAGGATGACTTTCTTCACATCCTGCCCCGAATCCTCCACAATATCCTGTGCTCGCATCTTTAATTGCTATGTTGTACTAGGCTTAGTTGAGGATTTCATTGAGGATGAGTAGCATTCTTTCGCTTCCTGTTGATCACTCTCCACCTTGACAACCCCCCAAGGAGTAGGGATCTTGATGCATTGGTGATATGTTGAAGGCACAGCCTTCATATCGTGGATCCACGGTCTTCCCAGTATGATGTTATAACAGGATAAGGAGTCCATCACACAGAAGCGTTGTAGCGAGTTGACCCCTTCGACATATACTGGTAACTTTATCTCCCCTACGGTATTTCTAGCTTCTCCACTGAAACCAACAAGCACGGTGGACTTTGAAGTAATGCCCATCGGAGATACATTCTTCCTCTTCAACGTTTCCAGCTGAATTATATTGACAGAACTACCGTTGTATATCAGTATCCTGCGTACAAAATGGTTAGCCACATATAATGTTATTACTAGAGCATCATGGTGAGGATCCTGAACAGTATCCCTGTCATCACTATCGAAAGTGAACACTTTATCAGTTGTGAGGGTAGTCATCCTGACTGGTCTGTCCCCTCTCTCACTCTTAGCTTCCTTTGCATGTCTTTTGGCCGCCGAATACGAAGTTCCACAAATATCGGATCCCCCTGAAATGAAGTTAATTATCTTGGCATCTGCTGGGGGTGATGCTGCTCGTTCAGGATCCTTCTCGGGATCCTGACCCTTATTCTTCTTTTTACCCAGCAAGTATTTCAAATACCCTTTGCTTAACAGGTAGCTTATTTCTTTCCTTAAAGCAATGCAATCCTCGGTCATGTGTCCGAAGTCTTCGTGGAAGGCGCACCATTTGGACTTATCCTTCCAATCAGCTTTCTGCTGATTCTTCTGTGGCCACCTAGCTTTGTCTCCTAAGCCCTGCATAGCATACATCAATTCAGGTATATTAACAGAAAAGCAGTATTCAGATAAGTCAGGATATTCTTCAGGATCCTCGTCTTCAACAGCATTCACTTTCTTATTATCATTTCTGCCATATGGCCTGGAGCGATATGGCTTATACGAGGTCTCCGACTTCCTGTTAGTTGATTCATAGGTTGAGGTAGAGTTCATCCTCTCCTGCATCTTCTTGTCATCTTCCAGACGGATATATCTCAAAGCCCTGTTACGAGCTTCGTCGAGATTCCTGTAGGGATTCATTACAAGATCTTGATAAAACGGAGAATCCTTTTGTAACTCCATCTTAAAAGCTTGCACAGCTGTTGCAACATCAAGATGTGGGATATCTAAGGATTCTCGACTGAATTTGTTCACATAATCCCTCAAGGATTCCTGAGGCCCTTGAGTTATCCTGTAAAGATCACTGGTTAGTTTCTCAAAACTCCGACTACAAGAAAATTGACTGTTAAATAAAGTAACCAAATGAGCAAACAAAGTAATTGAGTGAGGAGGGACATTCAACAGCCATTTTAAGGCTGATCCTGTCAGAGTAGAACCAAATCCCTTGCATAAGCATGCTTCCTAGAGCTCCGGAGGGATAGGGTTAATCTCCATTCTTTCCCTATACTGAGCAATATGCTCTTCAGGATCTGTAGTCCCATCATAAAGCTTCATGTTGGGAGTCTGAAATCTTTTTGGGATTTCAGCATCACAGATAGGATATGCAAAGCGGGATATCCTGTGGCTGTCTTGGGATACTTCTGGAATTGGCTGGACTACTCCAGGTACACTGGATATCATGTCCTTCAATTTCTGGAGCTCCCTGGTAAATGTTGACGTCATACCTGCATCCTGCAAAGAGCCATTGTTGTTAGTAGCAAGAATGTTATTATTTGACACATTACCGTTCTGAGGATTTTGGCCATATCCTGAAGCATATCCTGAGCTTATGACAGTCGATATTCTGACCGAAGAGGGTATCTCAGGGGTATGATTCTGAGAATGGCTTGGGACGATATTCCCCCTATTATCTTCACGGTAAACTGCGGAACTGAAGTTCAAAGCCCTGGGCTGTATAGGAGTGACAGTTTCTTCAACGGGTCTACTCGAGCTAGCTTTTAAGAGTTGTATTTCTCTTAACAGCATTTGGTTAGTTTCCTGTTGCTGCCTCATTTGTTCCTGCACACTTCCAAACAAAGTCAAAATTTCATCATTAGAGGCTAAAACAGGAGCAGATCCCTGGACACTCTGAGTGGGAATAACATCTTGAGGTTGTGAAGGAAACGGCATCCTTGGAGGAGGTGGTGGAAGCACTGAACCAGTGGTAGCAGAGGTTGTAGCAGGCATAGTGGAAGAGCTCATGTTTGATCTTGAGGCCATTATGGACAATGTGGCAAAAAGTTTTGAAAATAGAAAACCGACTAGCGATCTGACAAAAATATTTAGTAAAGAGAGCACCACTTGCCCCACGGTGGGCGCCAAATTGTTTTGGTCAAAAATTACCGAAGCAATTAAGTGATCAAATTAGTAAAGTGAGGCAGTGTGCTAAAAAGTGTATTGAAAAATATGCTTATTGAGTTAATTAAGAAATCAGTATTCAGGATACGGCTCAGGATATTGAGCTGTATCGATGATCAAACAATGAGCAAAAGTAAAGTAAACGACACGAGATGTACGAGGAAAGCCATTGATCAATCTAGATCGCTGGCATAAAACCTCGGGAGCTGACAATCGCAGCTGTCTTGTTTTTCTATTGCTTCAAAAATCAGGATACAATGCAGGATGTGGTGCGGATCGACTATGTGTTACAACGAAATTTGAATACAAGTGTGGTGTTTGCAATAAGCTAGAGAGTGAAAGTGTTCGAGAGTGCCAGTGTAAATTGTGTGCCTTAAACTGATTCGCCCCCATCTATTTATAGTAAAGATAAAATAACAAACTATCCTAAACTCTCGGGATCCACCGAATATTCCTTCTTCGAACGTTGTAGACCTGGTCTTTCGGGCTCAACGTCTCTCCTTCAACAAACTCGCCCGAGTCTTGAGGAGAAGAAGTCCACTTGACCGTTAGCAAGTCTCAGCCTTTAACCTGCACGTGGTTAAATCAATAAACCTCAGGATATCGCCCAAGATGTTAGCAATATCCTCTTCCAGCATCCTGGTCACAAATAAACAAACAGAGGCAGGATATCGGTCAGGATACGTATGTTAAGAAAATGAGCCCTAACAACAAGTGGTCTAGACGAAAAACCTAATCTTTCGTCACTTTGTTTTTCGTCGCTTTCACTTAGAATTTTTCACAGAAGATTTCAAAAATTGTTTTAACGGGTTGTTTTAAGTGATTTAAGCAGGTATTCATTTTTACATATCCAAAATGAGTTCAGATTGGTGGGGAATTCCATCCAATACGGAGAGCAAGTATAAAAGCACGGGTTACTGGAGTTTCATCATTTCTAGATACAAACTGCAATGATCAAACTGCAATGATCAAACAAGAACAGCGTTTTATGCCAAAATTGTCAAAGATGCCAGCAATGGTGAATCCTCGGGAAATGATGACAGTTCTGAACATGACGGTAGCTTAGTTGAAGATGGTACAAGTTCAAGTTCAAGCGAGGATGGATCAGAATATGAATCAACAAGGGAGGTTGTTGATTCTGAGGTAAATGTGTCACTATCTGAGAGCGAATCCAGTCAGGTATGTGTCGATAAACCAAGTTCTGATAGGTGTGATAAATGTGTTAGTTTAGGAAATACATTGTCGGACTTGCAAAGCAAATATGACGATTTGCAAAGCAAGTATGACGTGACATTTATCCACAATCAAGGTTTGATCATGGATCTTTCGAAATGCAAAGAGGCTAACATGTTTTATGAAAACCATGAAAAAGGATTTAAAACGGTGATTGAAATTTTAAGAAAAAATAAAACCGAGCTAACAAAAATGGTTTCAAGAAAATAAACTGACATAAACTGTTATATCAATCGACTCGAGGTCATGCAAAAAGAGTTAGCCTGTGTAAAGTGTGAAAGTGAGGCGATCCAGCTTAAGCTAAATAGTTATTTAAACTCTAGTTATGTGTTGGATCACATCATCGATGTTCAGAAAGAGAAAAAGGATGTCACGTGCATTGGAGATAAAAAAATGTCCACCACCTGTTAGATACAATTATGATGCAATGCCTGATGAGGAGAATAGAACTTATTTTGAGCAATATGTTCCTTTAGACATTGAGTAATTTGCAACCGGACTTGGATACAAAAATGAAGTATCATCAGATTCGGATGTTTCAACAGTTACAAGTGTGTCAACTGCTGAACAAAATCAGGATCCTCCCGTCATTGTTGAGGATGCTGATTCTTCAGATAATGAATCCGATGATACTGACTCAGCACAGTCTGATGCGGTAATCAAAGAAGAGGACACGCCTCTTGAGAATCATATTCTATGTGATCCTCCCGCAAAACCTGCTAAGATTGTTCTGGTCGAGTCCACTTCCTCGCAAGAATCTGAGAATGTGAATTTACTGTACACTCTTGTTGGCGATGATAAAATCTATTCTGACAAATATTTTTCGATTAAAAATGTAAATCAATCTTTAATCAGTAAAGTTTTTGAAGATTCGACAAGTAGGTTTTTGGGAAAGTCGGGTTCACATGTTGTGGTAACACAGTGCCCTCCGATTCCAAAAGCTGAAGTTCAAAAACAATATGGAAATCAAAGATTGCCAACAATGAAAAAGCAGCAAAATCATACCAAACCAAAAGGTAATTCAACGAATCAAGGTCGAAAGGAACAAAACCAAAGGAAGAACAAAAAGGTGAACTTCGTGAAACCCGAGGGACCGATAAAATTGAAACTTTCGAAAACAAATCCAACACGGATTTTGTTAAACAAGTTAAAATTTTGAAAAGAAACAGTCAAAACAATTACACACAACACACAAACGGTTGTGATGTAGGACCAAGTACCGCAAGATCACGAAGTTCGTCATCAAGCTTTTACAATTATGATACTCCGAGGTTTGTTGAGCGGAGATCATGTTTTGAATGTGGTGAGTATGGTCACATTGTCAGAAACTGCCATATCTCATGAAAGGAAAGGCAAAAGTTGATGCCCCCCATGGTAACTGTTACCATAAAAGATCTGTTTCACCAAAACAGGACCCTCATCTTGTTAAACAATGAGAAATGAAACAGAAAAAGAAACAAAGAAAAGAAGTTGAAAAGGCTTTGAAACCAGAGGTTATCCAAACACAGTCTATTAAATTAGAAGTGAAAAATGAAAAACAAAAACATATTTGGAAACCAAAACCAGTAACTGTTTCAGGGGGAGCTGCATCAATTCCGAATCATCGGGAAATGGATGTCACAATTCTCGAAGATGACGGATGACCCAAGTCTGTGAAGGCTTGGGTCCCCCTCTCCAACTAATCTCTAAATGAGTGTGCAGGATGTTCCAGGAGGAACTATTGATAGTCTTAGGATTGTTAATAGTGGAGCGTCCATGCACAAGATTGGCGACATAAGGCTCCGAAATATTGTTACATCTAGGAGAATATTGTTGCCATTGATGGAGATAAAGAAAAAGAAAAGAAGACAAAAATCCCGATGAAGGAATGATGGTGAAAGAATTTGGTTGAATGAAGTTGAAAAATTCGACAAGATGAAAAATGTACCAAAAATTGGTTGTTATGATTTTTGATCGAGTCGACAGGAAAGATTCCAATGAAATGTACGCGCCTGCAGCACGTCTGAAGCTTTTCGAAGATTCATGGATTTTTCTTCCACAAGAAGTTCAAAGTCCACAAGATGAACGTGTAGTGTACTTTTCTCCACGGTGTGATTGAAGAAAATGTGTTTGTTGAACAAACCAACCGGGTGTGTGGATGCCTTGGCGTGGATTGAACAACCGCACACTACTTCTCAAAGAGAAAGCCAAAGACCTTCGCTGGTGCAATGTGGTAGACCAGCCAGACCCGGAGGTTTATGATCTTGTTGCTGTGAAGAGATTTCTCGCTTAGTTGAAGTAGCAACAAAAATCGACTTTGAAGTCCACACCGGGTGGATATCCAGTTTGGGAGAGCACTCGGATTCCTAGCAATGCATGAAGCTGTTGCAGGACACGGTTTTGAATTTCTAATCTCTCCTATACTTGTTGATATTTAAGTTGCTTTATGAATTATTAGCCTCTCGAGAAGCACTCAAAGACCAAACACATCGAAATCAAATATCACTTCATACGTGATTGCTTTGACAAAAGGCTAATCGATGTTGTTAAGGTCCACACCGATGACCAACATGCCGACCTTTTTACCAAAGCATTTGACAAATCACGATTTGACTTTTTATTATTGGTAAACGGCATTAAGGTCAAGCAAGAGTAAAACCGACATCGAAAAATCATTTTTGTAAATATCTTTGTGTTTTTAATTTATCATAGTTTTTACATTTTAGGGGGAGTAAATCCAAATTTGAAAAATTAAAAAAATCGAAAAATTTCAAAAACAAAAAAACAATAGAAAAACAAAAATGAGTTTCCTGGCGAGCAAAAGAGAAAATGCTAGTACATCAGTGGTCTGTCCAAACCTCTTTAAACCTTAAAATGAAAAACGATAAGCAGCTCTATACATGATGTATTGGTAGGCTCACAATCATTTTAAAGTGTACAGGGTGATATAAACCTAAATCGACTGAAGACTGTGTGGGAACCACTCATTGGCATATGGTCTTGGTACCGAAATTTCGTTTGATAGATTGCCGAGGTTCTGAGATACGTGGTCTTTATAACGGAGACGAAGTCTTGATTTTCCATGATACCATACATACGTGTACATACTGCATTCGACCTCAATAAGTGATCAACAATCACATGTCCACAAAATAAGTGATAATGTATCACATTTATCCGGGAGTCAAGTTCCTCTCTTTACTGTACGTTTGTACTGACCTGTTCACGGACTTGCTCCTGTGCCCTCATGCATCTGAAAATCAAGTTCCTCATCAATAATTGATTCTATCACATAGGGCATGTTTTAATCAAAATAAGTGAGTATCTCACATTTTCATATACGTCAAAACAGATGATAAATGGTATACTCACCAGTAAAATGAACTCTCGTGCATACCTTGATACAGGAATGTGTCGTGTGTGGATGAACACCGGTCGGTAAATATAAATCATACACTAATCGTATCCACTCGCCATGATTACATCTGATAAGTTGAGCTTAAGTGGACAACAATACCGATAATCGTTATAGGATGCTTATCTAAATATTAGCTAATTGAACAACAAGAGCGTTTTGGCGTGACCGTACGCTGATATGATTCTCTTACCCTCGAAACTCGCAAAAAGAATGTATGTATATATTTATTTAATTCTTTCAGTTTCTGCATCTCTGTATATATTATTTACTGCTTTCAGTCTTTACATTTGAAATATTCAAAATACCAAAAAAGATTTTAGGTGTGTTTTAACATAAACTTTATAAAAGCCAAAAAGATTTTATTTCTAATTTCTTTTGATTACCCGATATTGGATATTGGAACTCGAGTCTTCGAAACCTGAAATTTGATCGAAACCAAAACGACTGCATCTTCATAAACGGTCAAAATTTGCAAGTTTTTGAAAGTTAAAAACCAAAATTGAACAATTCGTTAAACTTTCAAACTGTCGGACGGTAGTTGATTGAAAAATGGTCACATGTGTGTCATTTGTTTAAATGTTAACTATATTCCAAGCGGTTGTTCTCATTACGCGTTTAGCTTTCTTGTATGTGCAGATGCGAATGTGATAGAAGACAAGCTTCCGAATGAAGACACGACGTGGAGGCACTCAAAGGATGAAGATAATCGAGTTTCCGCTGACCTTTCATCAACTCCACAAGGATCTAAAGCATTGAAGATAAACAGATTCACGAGCATAACTCAAAGGAGAGTTTATTTCAAGGGGGAGTTTGTTGACACACTTCCTAAATGAAAATGGGAGTTTGTTGATACACTTTCTACTTATGACGCGTGAAGACTTTGAAGATCCTCCGACATGATAGACATGGAAGATGAACCCTCACGAGCAGCATCCAAGGGGGAGTTTGTTGATACATAAATGTGGATACGGCTCGCTAGGTTCGAGTACTTTACGAAGTGAAGGCCAAGACTCGATATCCCCCGTCGTATCTCGGATTGTAATCAACATTGTTCTGAATGTGGATGCTTGCTGCTGAACTATCTTCTGTTTGATGTATGTCTGCGACGATAGCCTAGCCTGCTGATGACGAAACACCTGTTGCTGCTGATGACGAAACTCCTAACTTGTTATTGTTGACGAAAGACCTGCATGTCTTTCGTCGACCTGCATGTGTTTCGTCAGACATGTGTTTCGTCGGCTCCAATGATGATTCGTCGAGTTGTTTCGTCGACCACATTCATGTTTCGTCAACAACATTCATGTTTCGTCGACTGTTTCCTCTATATAAGCAGCATACACGAGACTAAAGACACAGAACATAGAGTGAGACAGAACACAGAACCGAGAACTGAGAGAGAGTTTAGTGTGTGTGAGCTTTATGTAACATAATCTTGTAACCAAAACTTTCTGGTTCTGAATATATTTGAGTTGTTTAAACGTTGAATATTTGTGTTCGTGTTCTATATCTCAGTTTGCTTTCCCGGTTGGATTCTGCACAAACGGGTCTGTTCGTATACAAGGATTAGGCGACTAGATCCTCCGCTAGTTGGACCTACACTTTTTGTTTGAATTGTTTTGAATTTTGATACTTTTTTGTATGATTCAGTGGGATGAAATGTCTCAGTGGGATCTATCTTTTTGTTTAAATTGTTTTGAAATATTTCCCCTTTATGATAAGTTGCTGATAATGTGAGGGCCATTTTGCTTTGAAATCAATATGAGAATTGCCTCTTCTATGTCCAATTGAACCAAACTTGTTTTTGTTGTTCATTTAATGCTATGACTTAGAAATAGTGATCAATCATATAAGAGATTTATGTTGACAGATTATAATGCTTATGTTTGATAATTGGTAGCATATTGTACCGGGAACTTATGTAGATTTGTTTCATTGACAACTCATAAGGTTGTACATTTAGTATGTAGTACTATAATTCATATCCAACTTTTTGTGATGCTATTTGAAACTACAAATTTTAACTACCATCCACATTTATTTATGATAAGACCATTCGTAGGGAAGAGGTTTTAGTTCGGGTCGACCATGTTGAAATACATTTCCAGTTTGGATTTTATGTTTGATGGTTGTAAAGACACCCTAGATATAGGGCCAAGTCGAGACTCATGCTTATAGAAACATGTACGATGCACCAAGTCGAATCTCGCAAAACGAGGGTTGGGCTGAGATTTACAAGGGGATTGTGTCATTCATTGTGAAAGATGCAAAGAAGCTATATTCGGTGTTGAAAAAGAGACTGAAGTAACTTGTCTCCATAGCTGTAGTACTTGAGTCTTCTCTTGGGAACTATTTTTTTTATTTTATTTCCTTATATATATAGAATTTTTATATTTTTTTTTGTAAATTTGTATACGTTTATAAATTTGTTAAAACTGTTGTAAATTAGCATATAATTCTAGTTCTAGTTTGATTTGATTTTGTAGATAAAACAAAATTGGAAACATTTATTTTTAAATCTCACATAACTTCTTGCGATGGATTTGTGACAAACAATCTGTCGTAAACCTGTGTGGAATCAAGGGTAGGTTTGTCTACATTCCATTAAGTTTGGCAACCTACTCTATACATTATGACATTAGGGTGTTGTATGCCCTATTGACTGGAAATCCGAGGTTGGGAACCACGAGATCACAAACTTCATAAGATATAGGAGTTGCATGCTTGCAGCCAAGCATATGCTCATGAGCAAGAGATCAATATGAGGTATTTGTTAGGTCTAATTTTGTGACATGTGATTTAAATAGAAAGTGTGCGCATATGGTCATGTGTATACTTTATATACAAGCGTTGCATATGGTCATGTAGCGTTAACTTTGGATAAGTTGGTTGGAGATGCGTGAACTTAGTACATGTGCTTCATTAAGAGGCGGCTTAATAAAGAATTTGCTCTACACTATAAATAGGGGTTTCCTAGTTCATTGTAAGTGGATATTATAGAGGGATCATAAGAGAAAACACTTTCTCTAGAGTTGGGACTTCTTCGCAAAACTTGTTCAAAATCTCGCAATGGGATCTTTCTTTTTGTTTACATTGTTTTGATAATCATTTCCCTTTAATGATAAATTGGTGATAGTGTGAGGGCTACTTTACTATGTTGTGAAATTAATGTGATAATTACTTATTCTATGTCCAATTAAATCAAACTAGTTTTTGTTGTTCTTTTGAAGCTATAACTAAGAAATATTGAATCATATAGGAGCTTTATTTTTACAGATTATAATGCTTATGTTTGATAATTGGTAGCATGTTATAAGGGAAACTCACGTAGATTTTTGTTGCATTGACAACTCATAAGGTTTTACATTTAGTATATAATTCTATGATTCACATCCAACTTTTTGAGATGCTATTCTAGTACAATCCACATTTATTTATGAAACGACTTGTATGTATCTTGATTCTTGAGTAGATCATTAAACCTCATGCTCAGGTTAATGTTTTAAGAGTATATTACAGTCAATATATTGTAGAAATGGTAGGGCTTCATAACCATGAACCTTTTAAATAAGATGAGATGAATGGACTTCTAGGAATCTTTAAGCCACATCATGTATGTCGAAGTCGAAGTTTCGAACAACTTTGATCCTAACTGCCTGAACTGGGTCGCTAAACCTAGCGACTGAGATCAATAACTATTAATTGAAATCTGTTGGAATATTAAACTTAATTTCGTTATTTTATTATGTATTAAGTATCATTAGGATAATTAAACTTATGTCAATATGTATATGTGGCAATAATTATCGGAGGGTTATGTCGGTACAGTGACACCGTTTCATAACCACCGCATAACCGTTTTATGTCTGATGTATATATACACATTGCCGGGAAACTTCTCTCGGCACCAAGATTCTATTATATCCATACATGTTTCTCTGTTATTCGCTGTACGTACACAAAACACACACACGAATACGAGTACGAGTACGAGTACGGAACGATGATGATGATGTTAACGATGATAGATGTATCACCGACTTCCGCTGACCGGATTTCTAACAAGTGGTATCAGAGCGCATGGTTAGAAAACGAAGAATTAGGATCAAAATTACATGATCCTGGGAAGATACGGATGAAGAAGATGGAAAAAAACACGGGAAGAGGCGAGAAACAAATAGCGATTCAGATTATATGAGTCCCCGATTACGCGTGATTGCAATCTTGAAACAAGAGATTGCAATAATGAAATTGCAAGACGAAATTGCATTAATGGAATACGAATCGGGACGTCACGAAGATAACGGAGATGCAGGCGAAGTAATGACACGGAAAGAAGAAGACAATTCCGAAAGAGATGTTTTGGCCTGTAAAGATGTTCAAAAACTGAACGGTAAGATGCAGGAAAACAGGGGATATGAAGACGGACAAGAATCCAATCCCGGTCGCACGACTCCGCGATCACGAATTGTTACAAGAATGAAGCGAGAGATTCTAATGAAATTAGAACGCGAAATCGAGTTACTGGAACGAGAGACGGAAGAGAGACAAGAAGAAACAACGGAAATAGAAATGGGAGATTTCAATTCTCATGGTGATGTAAACAAGGAAGATCACCGAAATAAAGATATGAAAGAAAAGGAGATGTTCGATTATCAGAACAGAGAAATGGAACGAGAACGGGAATGGTTGGAGATCGGAGAATTACGATCAGAATTAAGCGATCCCGGGGACAACCGGATGAAGAACAAGAACCAAGATATTTTCAATAATATCCATTCTGTTTTCTGTTCTCTGTACAAACACAAGTACAAGAACGATTATGATGAAGGCGAAGATAACCGAGATATCGAGAGAGGGACGAAGGATGAAGATATGAAAGGAATGGAAATAGAGGATCATCAAAATAGAGGAACATCAGACGTTAAAATGAAGAAGAGAAGGATGCAGAAAAGGCGGGAACAAAAAGGAAAGAAAGGATATCCAGATTTAGTGACGGCAGTAAGTGACAAGAGAAGAAAGATAGCGACAGAACGATTTATCGACACTGAAGTGGCATTAACGACAGTTAAAAGACTTTCTGTGACAAAATGGGAAATGAGCAATAACATTACCGTACACGGCATCACAAAACAATTCATGGTAGATTCATGGACGCATTATGATAAATTCAAAGAGAAGGCATGTTATCATCGACGCAGAGAGACGGTGAAGAACGAAGATGTTTCAAGACAAAGCCGGAGTCAAGGTGACAAACGAGAAGTTGTTGCAGGTCGAATGGAGAGAAACTCAAGTGGTGGCTGCGTTACCGAACAAGAAGGGATGGACAAGCTGCAGAAAAATGAGACGTTTCGATTTCAAACAAGCAGCAAACGCTTTGGACGAAGCCAACAAAAGTGTTCTCAAGCACTCTCTAAAACTGAATTAAGTTTAGGGGAGTGTGTTGGAATATTAAACTTAATTTCGTTATTTTATTATGTATTAAGTATCATTAGGATAATTAAACTTATGTCAATATGTATATGTGGCAATAATTATCGGAGGGTTATGTCGGTACAGTGACACCGTTTCATAACCACCGCATAACCGTTTTATGTCTGATGTATATATACACATTGCCGGGAAACTTCTCTCGGCACCAAGATTCTATTATATCCATACATGTTTCTCTGTTATTCGCTGTACGTACACAAAAGACACACACGAATACGAGTACGAGTACGGAACGATGATGATGATGTTAACGATGATAGATGTATCACCGACTTCCGCTGACCGGATTTCTAACAAAATCAATAACTAATCAATTCAGAACCTGATTACAAGGTTTTTAAACAAACAAACAAAAGATAAACACACCAAACTGAAAGTCCATTTTTATGAAACCAAAAAACAAATACTGAAATGAAAATTAAAGTAACTAAATCGGGTTTGATGAGGGACGGGTTTCAATCCTTTTGTACGGGTTGGGCTCTGGGTTGAACTCGACATTAAACTCATATGAATCTTGAAAGCAATATTCAGAATCCGTATAACAATCCTTTTGTCCCAGTCATACAAACAATCAAATACGTTATCCATGCCCATTTTCAAGAACATACAATGTCAAGGATAGATAGGTACCAGTGATCATTAAAAGCGTGAATATCCTAACAGATGATTCTCTCAAGGGTTGCTGTTCTATCTTCTTCCACCACATTTATCTCCACATTATCGAACTCCTTCCACTGGCATGATACTTCTTCATTGCATACAACGTTCATGTTAAATAGGTCCTTAACAGATGATGGTAGCTCATGAACTCCTGTACAACCAGTCATGTAAATTGTTCTTAGACCACCTAAACTTCCCATATGTTCTGGCAACTTGGTCAAGTTTAAACAATCTGAAATGTCAAGGATGCTTAGATTTTGAAGCTTTGTGATTGATTCAGGTAGCTTTTCCAGTTGTGTACATGAATGAAGAATCAGCATTTCCAAATTAGTCAGGTTACCGAATTTTTCAGAAATTTCACGCAACTCATTGCAGTTTGTGATACTTAGCTTCTTAAGGTAGACACTGCTACACAATATATGCGGGTACTCCTCTAAATCCTGGCAATAATCCATCTCGATTTCAACTAGTCTTGGCCAAACATTGAGGTTGTCAATGTCCTTAAAAGTATGATTCATTTTGCACATTATGAATGATACTTTCTGCAAGTTTACCAGCTCCAAAGTGGATCTACTCAAGGATGATACTGCAACACACTCGAACCTAATCCTGGTTAGATTGGATAGACAACCAAGAAGGTGGAAGTTTTTAAATTCTGTTCGGTATAAACCATAGTTTGTGACATTAAGAATTTTTAACTTTTGCATTTCCTTCAAGAAGTGGGGTAAAGTGTAGGTCTCTGATTTCAAGTTCAGCACCATCACTTCAACATCAGGGGCTCTCATGTTGCACCAACTCGAGGAGAAAGATTCTCCTGCAATCAACATTTTAATCAAATAATAATAATAATAATAATAATAATAATAATATTAATAAGAAACAAGGTAACCAATAAACTGAGAGTTGATAATTAAATAGAAAAAAAAAAGTAGCCAACTTTTGGTCTTATCTTTATTTTAGTAGACGACTTTCTTTTAGCCAAAGAAAAACTCGTCAAAGTATAAAAAATGTTGATTGAAGGTAAATTAATTTCAAATTGATTTAAGGTAATTTGAATAAGTTACAGGTCAAATGTTTTGATCCATTGATGCTTTTCTTTTGACTGGTTACACTTATATGTAAGCAACTAGCTCGTCACTAAACCACGATTTTTATGACTTGTTACATTTATAATACCCCTTTATGCCAGACAGAAAGGTATCAAACATTTAGAATAGCCTAAGACTTCTCAGTATCAAAATCATGAGCGCAAAACAAAGACCTGTAGAAATAGATAATATCCGGGCTTGCATAGGTTCTTGCAACAGTTCTACGGATGTGACCTGGTCATCTCCTTGAGCATTGGTAACTAATAGGTCATTTTGTGCACTTATAATCAATCTTGGCCTCTTTTCTACGGGTAGTTTGCTACTCAAGTTAATAGCAAGCTGCCTCAGCAAATCGTGTTGTGTGACAAATTGTTGCTCACAGTTAACCGTTGCATTTGGATATTCCCTGGTACTGTAAAAAGCTGCGGGTTAGACATATAACTGTTGTGGCAACTGCAAAATCTAAGGCGTATGAAACGAAATTGAAGTTCATCATGTTTAATAGAACATGTGTACTTTTCAATTCAAATGGGCAAAGTTGGTGTTCAAATCTGGTATTAATAATTTTCTACTCATTATTAGTTTATACGGTTTCATGTTGTTCTCAGTTGTTTGTTGAAACATTAATACGATTACAAATTCATTTGTAGTGTTAGGTATAGCAACTTGGAACCATTATTGATTTGGTCAATATCCCCCAAACGGGATTTGCCCTTTATTGACTTGGTTAGTTAGGTCTTATTGCACTGGATTTGCCCTTTATTGATTTGGTTTAGGAAGTCTATTAGGTCTAATGAAACAAATTAAAAATTAGGAAATCTATAGGTCTATTGAAACAAATTAAAAAATAAGTTAGTTGTAAAGATAAAGTCTAAGTAGGTCGAAAGGGTACCCCACGACCGCCCCTGCCACCCATCTACCGGCCTTGTCACCGTCACACCCGTGACCATAGCCGCCCCATGACCGCCCCTGCAACCACCCCTGCCAAATTCACCCGACTACCATCCACCATCAGCCGCCACCCCTCTCCACCTTCATCCGCATACACCGGCACACCCATGCCCTTTTTGGTCATTTACATAAATAAGCTAAGCAAACATTTAAAAAAAAAACTTATTGACTTTTTCCCCCACAAAAGCTAATACAAATATTTTTTTAAAAACTCCTTTTAGAAAAGTAATAAGTCAATAAACATTTTTGACAAAAAACACTTTTAGAGTTAAATAAGCAATCCCAAACACCCTCTTAGTTATTTTGGGCGAATGTGACATCATCTAATCCGTTCAATCCCATAACTTGTTCTATCAATATTGCCAGCTTTGGTTAAGAGTATTACGTTGCACAACATGTGGGGTTGTAACTAGGTAGGTTCGGCCCATTAAGCGTCATCAAGTCCACATCCCTATCCTTTATGAAGGTTGTTGTGATTCTAGTGTCATCAAGCTATTTGTATGATAAGGACATACATAAATGTCTAAATGATAAATCATAATAAACATTGATTTGAGTTGGGAGGTGTACTCCACACTCAATAATACTATTGTGATTTTGAGTATTAAAGAACCTCTAAGGTTGTTAGAGGCGCATCCTACAAATCATGGGGGTTTCCAAGGGAGAACTGTTTGGCGGGGGGTCCGGGGCTGACCCCCAAGGGTCTAAGGGACAATGCCCCTGGCTGGGGTCTTGCCAGAAAATGATCTTCGAAGATACATCATATTTTCATGGACTGCAAAAAAAGTTGGATGGAAATGATTACAAAGGTAGTAAATTAGTGGCAAGTTGCTACTAAATCAGTATCAACTTAGTCTATCGGTAGTAATTGAGCTTAGGTAGCAATTGATATGCGATAGCATCTTCTTCCTTAGGAATCTAGAACTTCGATAACAAAAAAATTACTACCGACACAGTTCCTTACGGTACTTCCACACTAATGTAACTGTAGCATTTACACCTCAATTTCCATACCTTTTCATGAAGGGTTGTAACTTCTCACACCATACCAGCAATGAAACCATACATAACGAAATCATCCGATCCGATTCTATTATTGAACTAATATGAATTTTTCAGAATTCGATTTTACAAGAAAGAACATATTCTTCTTAAGAAACACTTCGGGGGTGTTTGTTTTTTCAGTTTAACCTCTTCTTGCCACTTATGTCTGCGCCGCGCAGACCACAAGCAGACGTTTAGCTCTGCAGACCATTTGTTTTTTAGAAGACATTTCATTAAAAAATGTCTTCAAACCTCTGCGCGTCCTCTTCCCCACGTAGACATGGTCCAATGTCTTCCCACCTCTTCCAACCTCTTCCACACCTTCCTCCTCTCAATCACAAGGAACTAAAAAGAGAAAACTCGTATATATCCACTTTATCTTCTCATCATTTCTCCACCGTCAACCGACTTTCAACTTCCGGCACCGGCGAATGATGGTATCAGACTCCGAACTCACCGATCGGCTACAACAAATCCTGACCACCGCCGAATTAACCACTACCACAACTGCCAGCATTCGCCGGCAACTAGAACATGAATTCGGAATCGATTTAATTGACAAAAAGGCGTTTATTCGCGAACAAATTGATATCTATATTCAAAATGAGCAACCGATCAAGAACGAAGACGATAACGAAGAGGAAGAACCAGAGGAAGTTGAAGAAGATGAGGTTGAAGTTGAAGAAGACGACAATGGCAAGAGCGGCGGTAGCAGAAAGTTAGGGTTTGATGCTTATTATTATTATTTTAGTGATTTTGAATGTTGTGTTGATTTGACTGTGTTTAAATTTGAGGAATGTATGCTCTGTTTAATTTTTAAGTTTGTTGCCTTAGGGTTTCTATCTCTAATTGATGCAGGTTTTTAAGATTGGTAACTGAATGAAATGTTATAATAAGCACTGTTAGTGGAATATTGTGAAAGTCGTGTTAGTGGTGGTGGTGGTGGGAGATGGAGTGGATTTGCGGGTTTGATGGGGGTGGTGGAGGTTGTGGAGGTTGTGGAGGTGGTGGGTGGTTTGCATATCTGAAAGAGAAAGGGGTTTGGGAGAAGAGAAGGTTTGCAAATGTGGGGTTTTGAGATAACCAAACACTCTTTTTATTACACTCTGCAGACATTTGGTCCACCTCTTCTCGTGCAGACGTTTGCAGATGTGGTCCGCAGACTGCAGACTTTTTACATCTGAAAAAACAAATACCACCTTCATGTCTTATCCATAATTGATTTTATGTAGCCACAAAATACTTTAATTTGAAAGTGATTTTACATGATTTCAGGAAAAAAAATATCCATGTCATACGAAATCCTATAACCTAAAATGGTAGGGAAGCCTCATTTCTTATACAAAGTACATATGCATATATAGCCGTACACACTTGATTATCGAACTGTGGTTCACAAGACTACAGCCTCATGAACCTTCTAATGTGTTTAAGTACATGTTGTAGTCCAATTCTAGGGTTGGGGATGCAAGATGCTCTCCAACCCATAAGACCCAATCGTTGGATCATTGCAACACAATCCAATGCTAACTCAAAAACTGAAGTATAAACTAGGTAAATCAAAGTGATAGGGAAAATGATTACACTAAGTAGATCAAAGTGATAGGGAAAATGAAAGTACCGTCTGGTTATAACATTAACAAGATTTCTGTATGACAGCTCATGGACTTTTGCAAGTGTGTCAATGCCCTCATCGTCGTGATTGTACAAGTGCACCCACATATCCAAGAGAGCACTAGCCGGGATTCTTTGGTCTTCTAGGAATAACCCAAAGTCCAAGTAACATTGTTTAAATTTATTTTCCAATGCCTCGAAGCTTCTTTCAAGGCAATGAAGTATTTGCTTGTCATCTAGAAGCGAATGACCTTCATACAATGATTTAAGCATAGATTTCCAGACTATCTCATCTTTCCCATTTAAGGAACTGCCAACTACAGAAAGCGTAAGTGGATGTTTCTTACAATATTTCACCATCTACAAACAAGGGTTACAAACATATTAGTTCAAAAAAGAACAACAATTTCATTGCAAACTTGCCCAAGACATACCTCATCACTCATCTTTCCATATTAAAGGAGAAAAAATAAAGAAACCCCGAGA
Source organism: Helianthus tuberosus (assembly GCA_030545235.1). Lineage (NCBI taxonomy): Eukaryota > Viridiplantae > Streptophyta > Magnoliopsida > Asterales > Asteraceae > Helianthus > Helianthus tuberosus. The sequence continues at coordinate 70,551,946 of CM060361.1, read as the reverse complement.
TTCTTAATAATGTTACCTTATCCACAAGATTCTCGTCAATAATAGGTCTCGCAGCGCGGCAAAAGAGAACCTTGGCGTCTTCATCACTCAAAGGATCAATTTGGAACACATCATATTCCGTAAAGCGCTTAGTAGAAGTGACCAAAAGTTTATATCCTTTGATATCAAATTCAAAGTTTTTGATATATGAGGCACACCAAACATCATCTAACACTAGAAGTATAGGACGTGATACTTTCTCACGCAAAAAGTTTTCCAACTTGTTCTTTGCATCTTCACTGCCTTGAAACTTAACTTGTTGATCATAGCGATATGGATTAAACAGGTCGTTGATACTTAACATGAAATCAGGTGTTTCTGAAACCGTCACAAAGAAAACGTTCCCCCTAAAAATGCCTGTCGAAGAGTAAGAAGTGTAAGTGTAAGGCTATTGGAGGGATTAATACAACAGGGGTTTGGATATATAAGTAAACTTCAATGTATGATCTGATCAAGTAGATATGTAGATATGCAGACCAAATAATCGAATATATACATGCATGGACACTAATCTTTGTTACATCAATGCAAACCTATTTATAGGTTATGAACCGATGCGATATAACCGTCATGACTATTAGTTTTGCGGGTTATTTAGCATTCTTTAACTGCCAGTATTCAACCAAAATCGACCCATAACTTTACAAACATAATTACTTGATAGGCTTAGTTTAATCTTATCTTCATTTGGTACTATGGTTGCATGGTCTCACCACTAGGCATAATGTTTATACAACAGATCAGGAAGAAACCCAATAAATATGGGAAAATCCCTTTATGGGAATCGAACCTAAGACCTATTAGTCCCAAAGCCTTATCCGATCACAAAGATGCCACTAGGCTATAAAATCATGGGTAGTGTACAAATAAAACGCTCGTGACTAAAGTACCGTAACTTTCATTTACAGGCAACAAGGATCAACAATTGGCGTTGAAAAGGTGTTTTGTGAACAATTATGAATTGTTAACCGTCTTTATATATATATATATATATATATATATATATATATATATATATATATATATATATATATATATAGGAGAAGGATCCGTTAGGAACCACCCTTTATTGCGAGAACCACGAGAAAAAAATACCTAAAAAAATCAAAAAAAACACTCAAAAAATTTTTTTTTACTATTTTTTTATAAAATAAATCGCTATATTTCGTCACAAAAAAAAACCAAAAAAAAAATTTCGAGTAACAATTATGCATGCACATGTGCATATGTACCATTTCTTTGACAAATTCTGTAATATATTACTAATATCAGACAATTGCACTTTCATTTACACTACCATTCATAATACACTATTTTTTACATTAACAATATTAGAAATACACACGTGCATCTATATGTATGAACTTGTTATAACATTAACAGCACTAGCACTACAAAAAAATGCCATTTAGTGGCACACACATTTAATGGCATTTTGTAAATACGCCACTAATTTAGGTTTTTAATGGCACTTGTGTTTACCATATTTGTTTGACAGGAATTTTTAAAGGCATTTAACCTTTATGCCATTAAATTAAGTTTTCAATGGCATTTGCATGTGCCATAAAATGCTTAACACATGTTTTAGTGGCATTTAATTTTTATACCACTAAACCAAAATTTGGGCTGTAAAAGTTTTTTATTATTATTCTGTGCAAAAAAAAAAGTACCACTAAAAGACTAAAAGTCGGTAGTAGCATATTGAAAAAGTGCCACTAAATGGCTTTAGTGACACTGCTTCTAGTAGCACTTTTTTGTGTGCCACCCATTCCTTTAGGTGTCTTTAATGACACTTCTTTAGCTTTTTGTGCACTTTTTGTATGCCACAAAATGACATTTTTTTGTAGTGTAGAATGAACATGTTATAACGTGTTTTGGTACACCACTTTGAATACACCTTCCCTTCTATCTATTATACCATCAATAATACACTATCATTACCTCCTACCATCCGTAATACAATACCATTGCCTCCTACCATCCATAATACAATACTATTACCAATATTTCACTTTATTGCATGTACATCAACACCATTTATACCATCCAAACAAGATATTACATCATAAAGTGACAAATATAATCGCACCATCAACCACTAGATATAACTAACCAAACACATGTATATGGGCCTACTTCATCATTTAAAATCACAAACTTTTTGTATCAAAACACGTTATATGATGGTTATACATAATGATGCACATGTGCATTCTTAATATTGGTAACGTAAAAATTAGTGTAATGCGGATTGTAATGTAAATGAAAGTGCATTTTTCTACTACTGGTAATATATTACGGAATTTGTCCAAGAAATAATAAATATGCACATATTCATCCATAACTGTTACTCGAAAAAAAAAATTGATAACGAAATATAGCGATTTTTATTAGAAAAATATTTAAAAAAAAATTGTGTGTTTTTTTGATTTTTTTAGGTATTTTTTTGTGTTCACATTGGTTCTCGTGGTTCTCGCAATAAGGGTGGTTCTCAAATGAACCTTACCCTATATATATATATATATATATGGGTAAGATCAAATAAAAAGTTCATTTTGCCTAAGTAGGATGAGAAGTAATCTTAACCATTCATTTTTCAAATTAATTGTTAAGATGAAAATGTAGGAAAAAAGAGGAATGTAAGAGTATCTTGGGAAAATCCAAAATTGGTAGTTACATCATTCGTATCCACGATTAATTCATCCGAAGTTTGAAACATAAAACAAATCCATCATTTCTTAACATTGTGCTTAATCAGTTTACGTTTTCTTCACACCGTGTTATATCAATTTTCACAATTAAACACACCTCTAATATATTTCGAAACATAAAACACATTCATTATTTCTTGACGTTGTGTTTTATCAGTTTCTGATTTCTTCACATTGTGATATACCACTTTTCACAATTAAACACACCTCTCACTCGTAAAACACAATAGTGTCTGAAATATACAATATAAAACACACAAGTGAAATACACAATATAAAACACGCAAATACTATATAAAACACACTAGTGTCTGAATTACTTGAATCGTAATTTTTTAGATATGTAGCAATATGGTACTCATGTTAAAGATTAAAAAACGCTCATAATTATGGTCTAATTTTTTTTAAAAACAAATTATGTATAAAAAAGTTATTGACGTTTTAAAAAGATGGGGGGAAGTTGCATGTGATTCCTAAATTTAAGGCACACGAAATTTACTTTTATACCCTTAATTCAATAAATCAATCAATTTACTTAAAACAAATATTACAACTTTGTCACTCGTTTAATCTCATCCATCAATTACCTAATCTAATCTAATGGCCATAATCACTTCTTACACTTTTTAGACAAAACACACTTTGTACGGGAATCCCACTCTATCTATCTATATATATATATATATATATAGGGGAAGGTTAAAATGAGAACCATCTCGAGTTGTAAGAACCAGCGAGAACCACACCCGCCGGGGGCCGTTGACCACGATTTTTTTTTACAACTAGATGTGTATATTTTAACACCCTACGCAAAGTTTGGGTTTAAACGGCGCGCCCGAGGGGGTAGTTTTTTACGCCCAAAGGTTGGGTTTTTTTATTTTTTTTTTATTTTTCTTTTTTTTAACCAAACTTTGGGCGTAAAAAACTACCCCCTCGGGCGCGCCGTTTAAACCCAAACTTTACATAGGGTGTTAAAATATACACATCTAGTTGTAAAAAAAAATCGTGGTCAACGGCCCCCCGCGGGGGTGGTTCTCGCTGGTTCTTACAACTCGAGGTGGTTCTCATTTTAAGTTATTCCTATATATATATATATATATATATATATATATATATATATATATATAGGGAGAAGATCATGCGAGAACCACCTCTTATTGCGAGAACCGCGAGAATCAATGTGAACACAATCAAAAATGCCTAAAAATAGCTAAAAATCACACAAATTTTTTTTTTAATATTATTTATATAAAAATCGCTACTTTTCGAAGCAAAAAAAAAATTTGCCACTAAAAGTAGCGATTTGAGCATAAAAAATATTAAAAAAAAAATTTTGATTTTTTTTTATTTTTTTAGGTTTTTTGGGGGTTTAGTTTTTAGCATTTTAGCTTGGGGGGGTAGGTTTTTTTAGGGTTTTTTTTTTGGGGGGGGGGGGGGGGTTAGGTTTTTTTAGCTACTTTAGGTTGTGTTCACATTGGTTCTCGCGGTTCTCGCAATAAGGGTGGTTCTCGCATGAGTTCCTCCCTATATATATATATATGTGTGTGTGTGTGTGTGTGTGTGTGTGTGTGTGTGTGTGTGTGTGTGTGTGTGTGTGTGTGTAGGGGAGGGGGTTATCTTGATAACGCTAAATATTGCGAGAACCGTGAGAACGAATAAGAAAAACAATCAAAACCAATTTTTTTAATACAAATCTCATTGTAATTAAAATACAACATCAAAAAAAGAATTTACAATATCAAATAATTCATTTCTTCTCTCAAAATCACTTTTACTAGAACTTTTACACGTTTGTAAATATAACAAATTTACACATGTGTAAATGACAAACTTACACATGTGTAAATTTTCTTTATTTACGAATTCACATAAATTTAAATGTATAAATGAAATTTATAACATTGTATTCGAATAATAATGATAAGTGAAAAGAAATTTTGAATTTGAATTGTTTTTGTCAAAGTTCTCGCGGTTTTTTGATTCGTTCTCACGGTTCTCGCGATATTTAGCGTTCTCATTTGAAACATAAAACAAATCCATCATTTCTTAACATTGTGTTTTATCAATTTACGTTTTCTTCACACCTTGTTATATCAATTTTCACAATTAAACACACCTCTAATATATTTCGAAACATAAAACACATTCATTATTTCTTAACGTTGTGTTTTATCAGTTTCTGATTTCTTCACATTATGTTATACCACTTTTCACAATTAAACACACCTCTCACTCGTAAAACACAATAGAGTCTGAAATATACAATATAAAACACACAAGTGAAATACACAATATAAAACACGCAAATACTATATAAAACACACTAGTGTCTGAATTACTTGAATCGTAACTTTTTAGATATGTAGCAATATGGTGCTCATGTTAAAGAAAAAAAAAACGCTCATTATTATGGTATAATTTTTTTAAAAAACAAATTATGTATAAAAAAGTTATTGACGTTTTAAAAAGATGGGGGGAAGTTGCATGTGATTCCTAAATTTAAGGCACACGAAATTTACTTTTATACCCTTAATTCAATAAATCAATAAATTTACTTAAAACAAATATTACAACTTTGTCACTCGTTTAATCTCATCCATCAATTACCTAATCTAATGGCCATAATCACTTCTTACACTTTTTAGACAAAACACACTTTATAGGGGAATCCCACCATAATATATATATATATATATATATATATATATATATATATATATATATATATATATATATATATATATATATATATATATATATATATATAGGGAGCCGCTAGAATGAGAACCACCACGAGTTATGAGAACCGCGAGAACCGTGTCCCGTGGGTGGCCGTTGACCACGAAATTTTTTTTACGACTAGGTGTGTATATTTTAACACCATACGTAAAGTTTGGGTTCAAACGGCGCGCCCGAGGGGATAGTTTTTTACGCCCAAAGTTTGGTTAAAAAAAAAGAAAAATTAAAAAAAATAAAAAACCCAAACTTTGGGCGTAAAAAACTACCCCCTCGGGCGCGCCGTTTGAACCCAAAATTTACACCCGGTCTTAAAATATACGGATCTAGGTGTAAAAAAAATTTCGTGGTCAACGGCCACCCGCGGGGCGCGGTTCTCGTGGTTCTCATAACTCGTGGTGGTTCTCATTCTAGCGGCTCCCTATATATATATATATATATATAGGGGATTGCTAAAATGAAAACCACCTCTAGTTGTAAGAACCATGGGAAACACTTTCTAGCCTTTAGATCAACAAGATAGATGGATGAGATTAAAAGTAACAAAAATTAATATTAAATACATTTTGTTTTATTATGTCTTTAATATTTTAATCCAAAATGGTAGTTTAGTAAAATAACCCTTTTTTTGTCTTTTTGTCTTTATTATTTTTTAATTACTTTTTTGTTTTATTATATTACTTTTTATTTTTTAAAAAGATTTTTTTATTAAAAACATTTTTAAATTCAGATTTTTTTAACAAAGACAATTTTTTTTGCGCGCCGGTTTTTGCACGCCGTTTTTACGCATCGTTTTTTAATGGGTCACTTTTTCACGCCGTTTTTTACGCTCGACTATTTCAAGTGTCGTTTTTTTAACGCGGCGTTTTTTACGTCCCGTTTTTTTTCGCGGCGTTTTTATGCGCCACATTCACGCCCCTTGTTTAGGCGCCGTTTTATCACACGGTTTTTTACGTTTTACAACTTACGTAGAAAAAGGTTTACGTTTTATGTTTTACATTTTACGTTAAACTTTTTACTTTTTACGTTTTACGTAAAACTTTTTACGTTTTACGTTTTACGTTTTACGAAAAAACTTTTTACGTTTTACGTTTTACGTAAAACTTTTTACGTTTTACGTTTTTACGTAAAACTTTTTACGTTTTACTTTAAAACTTTTTATGTTTTACGTTTTACGTGAAAACTTTTTACGATTTACGTTAAAAAGTTTACGGGTTAACTTTTGTTTTTACAAAAACTTCTTTACGCAAAAAAGAACGCACCCAGAAATCGCAAACTCGGTAGATGTCTCAGATATGTCGTTATCATCGTCGACTAGGGGGGAAAATTAAAAACCAACAACATCAAAACAAAGTCTATCTCGAAAAAAAACGGGGTTTGGCTCAGATTAACGGATAATCAAAAGGCTGCAAAAGAGGGGTTGCAGGTTTAAAAAACCTACCCTCCGCCGTCCTTGCCGCGCCGTCGTCATCAAAATCGGCGTTTTTTTTTTCATCATCGCCGCCCACATCCAACATATCAAACCCACAAAAGTCCACTGATCAAAATCACCAGATAAACAAGAACACAAGCAAAAAATCAAAGAAACCCAACCAAAATATCAAACCATCAAACCCACATAGTCGACAGAGTTCATCAGACCCACATAGTCCACAGAGTTCATCAGACAAAAAATGAAAGAAACCCAACCAAAACAAAATTGAAAACCCACCTTCTCTGACCCAACTCAAGCCATCATCGAGCACCCACCACCTCCACATCCACCTCCGACATCGAGCACCCACCACCTGCCATCGAGCACCCACCACCTCCGACAACGACACTCCACCACCGTCATCGAGCACCCACCACCTCCGACATCGGTACTCCACCGCCGTCATCGAGCACCCACCACCTCCGCCATCGACACTCCACCACCGCCAGAGATAACAACACAGGTCCCATCGTTCACCGTCAAACCACCACCATCTAACCCTAAACTCCAAATCGGAGCTCACTACCCCAAATTGGAGCTTTTGGGCGGTGGTTTTGTGACAGTTGCCCACGCATCTCGACTTCCTCTCTCCTATGGGCGGTGGTTTTGTGGCAGTTGCCCACGCATCGAAGCTTTGGGCGGTGGGTTTGTGACAGTTACCCTAAATCGGAGCTTTGGGCGGTGGTTTTGTGACAGAAAAAGGAGATGAAGGAGATAAGGTGTTTCACCTTTAAGATCCAGATGAGAGAATTTCAATATATGCTAAAAAAGAAACACAGAGATAGAGATGACATTTAAATGAGAGAGGAGAGAGGTAATTAAAAATTCAGAGAATTAAATGAAGAGAGAGGTGGATTTGACATTTGGGGTAAATGACTAAAACACCCCTTCTTCTGATTGGCTAAGACCATGTGTAGTGGTGAACTAACATAATGCCCCCACCATGGAGCATTATCCGACACGTGGCATCCTAGTCAGCGTTGGGGCATTGTAGCAAAAGTGGCGTAGTGGGGCATTATGCCAATAACGCCCATATTATTTTTAATGAAAAAAAAAAGGAAAAGGGATGTCAGGTTGAAAAGTGAAGTGGCATGTGGGTATCTCAAATTCATTGGTTGACAAGACCATTTTGTCAGAGACCATATTGCAACTTCAGCGTTTTAATGAAAACGCGCACAACCAATGTTTCCAAAAATAACGCCCCAAAACGCCCGGTGTAATGGGGTGGGGGGCGTTTTGGGGCGTTTTTTTTCAATTTTTTTTTTAAAAAACGCCCCACTACGGGTGGTCTAAGAGTGGTTCTCGCGGTTCTTACAACTAGAGGTGTATATATATGGGAGGGTTATCTTGAGAACGCTAAATATTGCGAGAACCGTGAGAACGAATAAGAAAAACAATCAAAACCAATTTTTTTTAATACAAATCTCATTGTAATTAAAATACAATATCAAAAAAAGAATTTACAACACCAAATAATTCATTTCTTCTCTCAAAATCACTTTTACTAGAACTTTTACACGTGTGTAAATATAACAAATTTACACATGTGTAAATGACAAACTTACACAAGTGTAAATTTTCTTTATTTACAAATTCACGTAAATTTAAATGTATAAATGAAATTTATAACAATGTATTCGAATAATAATGATAAGTGTAAAAAGAAATTTTGAATTTGAATTGTTTTTTGTCAAAGTTCTCGCGGTTTTTTGATTCGTTTTCACGGTTCTCGCGATATTTAGCGTTCTCATTTTAACCCTCCCCTATATATATATATATATATATATATATATATATATATTCTAAGGGGATGGTTCAAATGAAAACCACTTTTAACGCGAAAACTCGAAAATTAACTAAAAAGCCTTAAAAACACAGCAAATTTTTTTTTACAATTTTTTATTAAAAATCGCTAGTTTTTGTATATAAAAAAAAATTCAAAAAAAAAATTGTAGTGCACACTACACATGTGTACTATTACACATGTACACTACAAAAAAAAATTTGAAAAAAACAAAATTTATATACATAAAATAGCGAAAATTGGTATGTTTTTTAGGCTTTTTTAGTTAGTTTTCGAGTTAACTAGTGGTTTGCATTTGAACCTTCCCCTATATTCTAATTGTTATAATTATTTTCAATTACTATTTCTCCTTAAGTTTGTATGTTAATTATTATTTTATATCTAGTATAACAATCATGGTTAGGTTCATTAGTGAACAACTCATTTGATTGTGAACATTAGTGAACTAATTATAGCTATTGATTATCAATACACAAATGTAAATTAATGGTCAGGATTTGATGATGAAAATAAACTAGTGTATTTTACGATTTGATGATTTGATGATGTAGATCAATGATTAAGATTTGTCACTCAATTCACTCTAAAACCCCACCCAACAATCATAATAGTTATTAAGGTTTCAATATTATCATTCATTGTTTAGCTTTATAATTAGTTGGTTCGCTTTTATCACTATAGTTTCTCTATATAAAATTTCTGATTGTCAGTTATTTAATACACAAAAATATTATTCACCGACACCACCGTTTTGTTGCTTGTTTCAATTCCTTCATGGACCATCAAATCAAACTAGTGAAAACAAATTGGACTATTACAAAGGTGTTTGGGGTTGAGTTTTAAAGGAGAATTTTAGATTATTGAATTTTGAAATCGTAAATAATCAGTTTTGAGTGTTTGGGTAAAAAATTAAAAAAAAATGATTATTTGTGTTTAGAAAGCTACAAAACACAGTTTTTCAAAAACAGCTTCCCCTCTACTGCAACAAAAACCAGTTTTTCAAAAATTGATTATTTGCGTTTAGAAAAGGATTTCACTTGTTTATTTTTTTTTTAAATATATATTTGCCAAACACTCAAATAGTTGATTATTTGATTATTGTGATATCAAGCAACATAATCAAATCCAAACACTATCTTTAAGCATCACGTTTTGTTACAGTTAATTATCTAATTCTGATTATTCAAAACGAATAATCTATTTTCAAAACTCAACCCCAAACACCCTCATATGTTGTCAAGCATTATTAATTACCTTGAATTGCATAGCATTTTCACCAGAGTAGTCTTTCCACATCCACCAACACCAGTAACATCAACAGCCTTGCCAACACCACAACCGTCATGAATATTAACATCAGAAAGAATCTTAGCCTTGAGCTTATTTAGCTGCCCGTCAAACCCCACCACTCCTGTAGGAAGTGTGGGAACCAGCCAACCCAAGTGTTTTCTTTCTATGGTTCCACTACTCGACGCCTGTCCCAGATGTCTAAAATCCGAAGTGAAACGTGTTACTACTTCACTTACATTGTTCATTTCTGCCCGAATCTCCTTGATGTCCCGACACTGAACCGCCTGAACTTCAATCTGAAAGAAATTTAGCAACTTTTGGCTCTGATCTTTAAGCTTCTTTGAGTGATTGGACCTTGAGATGGGATTCCATTTGACTTTCAAATTCAAGCATTCTTGGACAAGTTTTGTGGCGTCTTCGATTTCCTTTACAAACTTGTCCTGCTCAAAGAGTGTACCGCCAAGTTTCCGATCATGCTTTTGTATTTCATCAATGATTTGTCGTATCCTGCCTAAGGTGTCCTGGAGTTGGGTTAGTTGTGGTTTGAATTCGGATGCTGTTTGTATAACATGTATTACGACATCAAATAGCTTAGAAATGGGTTCTGAAATGAGATCCATTGCCACTTCTGGTTGGTGGTTTATGGATCTAAACTGGATGGATATGATTATGTTATGTGAAGATCTTGGAAAACAGGGCTGGTATGCATATATCGTACACAATCATGACTTTTGGAGCTTGTAACTTGTAAGTAAATCAACGCGTCTTCTGCTCTAAAACGACCAAAATAGCAAGACTTTTGGAGCTTGTAAATCAACGCGTCTTCTACCTAAAATTTACCATTCTTCACTACATAAAAAACTAAAATGTACTATTTCTCCATATGTTATATAATAATAATAATAATAATAATAATAATAATAATAATAATAATAATAATATAATAATAATAATAATGTAACATTCCCAAAAATTTTATTTATATAAAATATATAAAAACTTATGTTATTAAGTGGGTAAGTTGACCGATGGAAATATGAGGTATTTTGGGCAAGCGTAGGAACCATTTAATAATTAAATTATAAAAATACATTATAATTGAACCTACTCCTTTTTTTTATAAAACTTGGTTAAAATGTAGATACAAATATTCTTGTTCTAATGACATATTCATTGTTTTATGAAACGTTATATTTTAGAAGTTATAAGCACCAAATAAATAAAGCAGTTAAATTAAATATAATATATAAAATAATAATATAATAAAAATCAAAATTTACATTTAAACAAGTATAGGTTGCGTTTTAATATAAAATAATAATGTAATCCCTGATCACTGATGCCCTGTCCGATTATGTATTCTTATGTTCCCATTAAACTCAATGGGAACAATAAGCAATATGAGCCCTTAGATCAAGATGAGATTGAATCCTGACCATTATAATTCAGGAAAACCTTCTAGAAGGGGAGGTTTGTTTCAGTTTTAGTTTGACCGCTCTCATCCGAAATCATTGGAAGCTCCCACGTTATATTTGAAATTTGAAACCTTTGTTCTATATTTTAGAAGGAGCAGTTCAGGGAGTTGAAGACCATGTCTCCTGTGTAGAGGCAGTTATCGAAGACAACAACGAGGGATCAGTTTTTTAACCTACTACGTACAGTTTTCATATCTTCCCAGCCCTATATACAACCCCCACGTCTACCCTCATCTCAAGCCCTTCTGCAGTTGTTTCTAATTTCTTTTCATCTTCACATGGAGACACTTTTTAAGTTCTCATTATGCCCTAATCGCCGATCAACACCAACACTACTCCGTACGCCATTGCATCTTCCACCCCTCACCAAATGGTTGAATAATAATTTCGAAAGGCAGAAGTGAAGAACCCTCTGGTAGGCTTTTCTTATTGCAATAAGTCTCCAAAATCACTGCCTCAGAAGCTTCAAATCGATGTCATCTTCTGATGCTCGATGCTCATGTATAATTAGAGTTTGTTCATTTTAATCCCTTGTGAGTTCTGCTTTTGAATTTAATTTATGTTTATCGTTCTTTGGTTGTTCAATTTGTGTTTAGAAGTAGTCCAGAAGAAGCTACCAGGTGGTTACAATTGCTTATTTTTTAAGGTTTTTGCTATCGTTTTATGTGTAATTATGATCTGTTTCTTTTGTTTGATTGAAATGGAGATTGATCTTGTAGAATTTTGATAAAGTGTGGCTGATTATTTTTTCGACTCAGTCTTGTGATTTTCGGAAGGTATTGTTTGGTTTTTGGATGATATTAGGGTTAAAGGAGTAGGTTTGGTGTTGATTTTGGGGTTTTGTTTGCTGTTAGGTTGTGCAGAGTATGATAAGTGAGCTTGAATCGCAAGGGGCGCTTCCGAGTAGCAATTCGAGGGTTTCATCATTGGCTACGTGTTGTGGACCAAGGTTGCTCTCTGTATGGATTAAGTTGTAAACTTAGATGCTTTTGGTTTGTGTTTAATTGAAAAACTCTCACACTCATACCTATATTTAGATGGAGTGATATTATTTGACTTTCTTTAACATGTTGTCATTTCTTATATCATTAACACTGACCAGCTGATTCTATTAATATTATGTGCTTCCGAGGTGCTAAGGTGCTAATGAAGGAAAATATCGTGGAACCCATGAGGGACATTAGGAGAGCTCTTTTAGCAGCGGATGGATGTGAAAACTTTTCCGTACTCTTTATGTTTCATTTGTATTTTATGTATGTGATAATACACTTCATATTAATTTAAGTTTCTAATTCTGGTTGGCGGGTTAGCCTTCTGTTGTTAGAAGGTTTGTTTAAGATGTAAGTGAACAAGTTGTTGGTGTTGGTGTGATTAGAGGAGTCAAACCAGATCAGCAATTGGTCAAAGTAAGTTTTTTTTCCTTCAATTATTTAAAAATAAATGATTCAGTCTGCTGTAACACCCCGAAATTTTAAATATCTTATTTAAAATAAATAGCGGTAATAGTCAAGATAAAATAACTAGGAATGAATAACCTAGTTAGTTAGTGTCTCGACATAATAGAACAAATATGGTTAAAATATTTGTTTTAAATATCTTATGTGTAGTAGAGGGACCAAACTTGTCAAACATGAAACTAGGATGTTTAATATCAAAATAACACACCAAACACACACTGAATGGTGTGTCTGGTTCGATCAGAGAAAACAGGCGACCAGGGAATCCCCCTTCAAACCCTAACTCTTACAAAAACTCACAACTGAAGGCTCCAATCAAGTCCAAATTGAAAACTGAATACATATTAGTGATCACCTCGACAAAGGGATCGTAAGGTATGTGAAATTTTGATATTTGGTTCCACTTCAAATTTTAGATGAACTCATGAGTTTTGAAATTTAGCCTGCATGATTGTTGTATTGATGAAATTAGAAGCGAATTGATGTCTAGAGATAAACCCTAGATGAATTCTTGTTGAAATCTTGTATGATACTTGTGGTGATTTTAATCACCATTGTAGGTGATTATTTGGTTTGTAGAAACTAGATAAACACTAGAATTATGATTCTTATTTTAGTGAAATTTGAATGCATGAAGTAATTTTCTGAAAATTGATGTTAAAACTTTGTGTAAATTGCTAAATTGAAGTTGATTTAGATGAAACTAACAAGTCATGAATTTACTATTGATTATGTAAAAATCCGACCCGCTAGATGTTTGTTAAAACGCCTAAGTGAGGATCAAAATGTTAATAATCGGACAAAAACCCATATTTGGATATCATAATGAATTATGAAAAATGATTGTAAAAAGGGTTCTAAAATGGTTGTGAATGGAACTCTTTAGGTAAAGAATCCGGATCGTTAAGCGGACAAGCCGGAGGTGATACACGGTTGAAGGGTGTGCTTTAAAGGTACGTGACTTGTTGTCTCGTTACATTTATATAGATAAACCTAGTCGTAGATATGTTCAATATTGATATGGCGAAAATGATGGCGTTTGGTATGTCAATGAAGTGGTGTAACTCACTAGACGACCAAATGGGTCAAACTTATTAAATAAGTATGTTGTTAATGTCATTGTTTAAAATAGCCGTGTTGGAATGTCAATGAAGTGAGGTAACTCACTCGACAAAACCCAATGGGTTAAATAATGGTCGAATTGTTAGTACTTGAAACAACTTAAACATCATTCGTTAAATTTGGGTTATAAAGCGTAAACCATGGAATGGGAGTGATACGCTAAGGTTGACAAGCCCGGGAATGGGTAATTATGGTGAGAAACTGACATTGATGAATTATGTAAGTACGCGACCTATGGTTTCGTTACATTATGTATATTTATTTATTCTAGTTAGTTGTATTGGAATTTAGCCAAAGAGGAAAACCCGTTAAGTCACGGAAGTAACGAAGTGCCTTAGACAAATTAAATGTGTTAGAAATAGAGTTTAGAATGTCTTGAAATGGTGATCTCCATTGGGCATCCAAACGGGTCAAAACAGGTTGAGTTGTAAACGTCGAAGTCAATGACCATCACTTGTTGGCTGATCATAAACAAAGCGTAAGCAGTGAAGCGGACACGCTAACTATTTGCAAAAACATGAACCCTTGTAGAGGGGTTAAAACTCGGAATTTTTACTTGTCAAACAATTTAAGAAAGCATGTTTAAATCCTTGAAAACAAGCATGATTGGTTACGGCATAACAACCCTCAGGTGGGAAGCGATACGCCATAATTAGTAAATACGGGAATGGGTGAAATGGCCTAAAACATGAGATGACAACAATACAAGTTGATGAACTTTTAAATAAACGGGTCGAATAAATAAAGAGCCAAAATAAAGGTAAACTGATTTTAAACTGAAAATTTGGGTGAATAGTTTTGATAAACGGGTCCGTATTTCAATTACGGACGTGTGGGAAAAAGAATCGACTAAAACGGACACCCGAGTCAAAAGTTATGTCGAATTGAAGTTTATATTGGTTTAAATAGTGTTGGGCTGATCTGCAGCTCCATCTAACAAACAATCTGTCGAAATCAGACCGTGGCGCTACGCCACGGCCAAACGTAAAACCCGTCGCGCGACGCGACGGGTGCTGGCGTCACGCGACCACCGAAGGTGGTCTCCGTCGCGTAGCTCGACCGCCCAACTGGGTGGATTTTTCTTGTTTTTGATAGGTTTGAGCACTGAACATGCGTATACTTGATTTTTAAAGTGCCAAAACTAATTTTTTGTCTGGTTTTGACCGTAGGTGACGGTGGACCTCAACCGGATGGTGATCGAGCAGTTAACAAGAACCGAACGCACTAATCAAAGCTTCCGCACTTGATCTATTTTGTTTAAGTAATATGTAAACACTAGAAGGTATGTTTTGAATGTTTAATTAGTAGGAGTATCACTCGAATATTATGATCATATATGGTCTTAAAAGCATGAAGGTTTTTGTAAACTAGTAAATTTTGGTTTAAATACATATGATATAATATTAAATCCAGTCTTTTTAAGAAGGGTGTTACAAGTTGGTAATCAGAGCTCAATGTTGTCAATAAAGTGTGTTCGGTTCAAGCTTGATCAAGCATCCGGTAAGAGCTAATTGTTTTGAGTAGATTTTGTAAATATAGAAAATGAATACGATTAGATGTGCATGGGAAGAGTGCGTAATACACTCAAACCCGGAAAGTGCACCAAACATGAATGGTTTAAGCAAGTTGTGAACTTGATTAAACCAAAGCGAAAGATGCAAATGATACAAAATGAAATGTTTAACAATTAATACAAACATCCAGATTCAAGATGACTGATGAAGGCAACAATGATGATACGGTGCCGAAAGTCACCGAACGAATGAAAGAAATGTCCGGTGTAACCGGGGACGAATTAGCATCTCAATTAACTGAAGAGATGGAAGCTAAAATTTCTGAGGAAGTCGGAAAGGCAATAGAAGCCAGTCTACCGCAGTTCGCCGAGAGACTACAAACCACAATTTTGTTAGCAGTACACTACTACAAAAATGATTTGTTTAGGCGGTGAAAATGAAGATTATAAGCGGTTTTGTGACCGCCTAAACAAATGTCACAGGAAAAAAATGTTTAATTAATTTCAGCGGTTAAAAACCCGCTCAAAATAATACAAATTCCGCCCAAAAAAACAGGCCAATAATTTATGATTTTGTGTTTTTGAGCGGTGGTTTAACCGCCCAGCAAAAATAATTATGTTATCAATTAAAATAATTAAAATAATAGGAGAGCTCAAAATAATGCTATATGTTAGCTCAAAATAATGGCTATGTTAGCTCAAAATAATGGGTAAAGAGAGCTCAAAATAATGGCTGCTATGGCTGCTGTAATATACTGTTGTAATATACAGAAAATGACTAAATAAAAAATGTTGGCTCAAAATAGTAGATAATGGATACACACCCAAAACTAAAACAATCAAAACTCAGCAAACATCATAGAACCTCTTGATTACATAATAACTTCCAAAGTTTACAAAAGTTGTTCTAAACATAATAACTTCCAAAGTTGTTGAAATAACTACACTAACCTAACCCATCTTCCAAAGTAGTTCAAATAACTACACTAACCTAACCCATCATGGTGTATTGAACCAACCTGCACTCTTACACTTAAAAAACCGCGTCATGATGTTTTCAACCAACATGTCGATTTCCTCTTGTGTTACGCTTGTTGTCTCGGTCCAAATCTAAAAAGAAATCAAATATCATATATTAGTTAACCCGAAACACCAAAAATAAACATAAAACTTGAATAATACAACCTTAAACTCGGATCGATAACCCCAACATACTAAAGTCAAGATAGGTAAATTCTAAAAGTAATACTTACATTGTTTGGAAAACGAAATCGCTTCTTTAAAACAAACTGGACCATAAACCAAATTACCATGAACCCACACTCCCAAGACCCGTCTTGTTGCTTACACTGCATTAAATTTAAAAGAAAAATCAATTACTAAAATAATCACTTAATTGTATAACATAAGAGTTAATAATACTGATAACATACTTGAACCATGGTCCATGTAAGTCCACTTCCAAAAGAAGATTCTGTTGGAACCTGAAGGTTTATGCATAGAGGATTATATAGTTAATGGGTTGATCTTGTAATGTTTAACTTAGATGTTTTGGGTCGTTTATGTATTTTGGGTTTGTAGAGATCTCGAGTGGGCCTAGGTGGTTTCGACTCACATTAGTTAGTATATAAGTAAACCTTTGTAACCTTTAATAGGTTGATCGCTTGGTTAGAGGTTGGAAGGCCACTCGAGATCAGTAATTTGTCTTGTATCTGTCATCGATCTTAAAGGTGAATGCAAGATAGTTTTGATTTGATAATTATTCTTATTATTCCTAATTGTTTTCTTGAATCCACTTGTGTTTGGATTCCGCACTTACACAAGTTGACGGTGATATCATTGAGAGATCCTTTGGGGTTTTACAATTGGTATCAGAGCCAAGAAACCAATTCTTGGTTCGGTTTTTGATATCATTCGGATTCAAGAAGGCTTTATATGTTACTGATCGATTTGCTAAGTGTTTTCTACAGATTTTCAGTTTTGTTGGTGTATTTCTGATTTCGGAAGTTGCATCTTCAAACCGTTCTTCACAAACTCTGACATAAAATTACTGATTTTGGTTTGTGATTCGTGCATAAGGTGTTTGCTGAATTATCGGAGGATTGTTGAGGATAAGAATTCAAAGATCTCAAATCTTTGAATTTTGGAAGCTGCTGAAAATAAGGAATCGTAGTTGTTTTTATCTCACAAATCTGTTTTGCAGGGTCTCGACACAAATTCAGCTTAGTCTCGACTCAAGTTCATTCGTCTCGAGTGGATATCGCGATTTTGTCTCGACTTGCAACTGCTGTGGTCTCGAGTTGGCGTGTTTAACTCGAAACTATTTGTCTCGACTGGATTCAAGATTAATTGTTTCTGATCTCGACTCGCAATCTCGGTCTCAACTCAGTATTCAGTTCACTCGCAATAACTGTCTCGACTCAGGATTGTGCACACTCGCTGATTCAGTCTCGATTCCCGTCTCGACTCGCAACGACTCCTGCAACGTTACTTTTGGACTTTAGGATTGTTGGACTTTTGGACTCTTGAACGTAAATAATTAATCAAAAAAAATTAATTAAGTTATTGAGTAACCATGACTACAAATAATCAAAGTGTAGACCTGGTTGCTATGTCTAAGCATAAAGAATTGGATTCCATCATTGGAACCACCACTCGTGTTCCCCGGTTGTTAGACGGAAATGAATTCCCTAAGTGGAAGTGGCGTTTCGAAAAACATGTTAAAGTCAAAGATGCAAAAATCTGGCGAAGCATTCTAAGAGGCCCAAGAGAGATTATGATGGATAGTCCTACTGATGAAAGTGTGAAAGTAAAGAAGCCTGTTGACAAATATACTGAAGAAGATTTTAAGATTGTTGAGGAAGATGATATGGCGTTTTCGTACCTGACCATGGCATTGGGACCAGACATTGCTATTGTTTTCGCACTTGCAAATCTGCTAAGGAATTGTGGGAATCACTAATAGATGTCTATGAAGGCAATGAAGATATGAAAGAGAGTCGTAGAAATCTGCTAAGTCAAAGCTTCAATAATTTTAATCATATATATGGAGAGACTGTGGATAATCAAATTCAGAGATTCGTTAAGTTAGTTACTCAAATGCAGATGGAGGAAATGCAGACGTCAAATGCTTCATCTAATTGACAGCTTCTTAATGCTTTACAAAAGAGTTGGGATCATCACGTCGCAATGATCAAGAAGACCAAGGATTTAGCAAGATGCAGCTTATCTGAAATGATTTCTCACATTAAGGCCTGCGAGCTAGATGATAAACAAAGAGAAACAAATCACAAGAATAGCATGTTGGCTGCTGGATTTTCTGCAACGCCTTCAACTTCAAGCAATAATACTGCTTTTGTGTCTCAAGCTGGTTTTCAAATGTTCAGCAACTCTGCTTCTGCTAAAGCTGCTCCTACCTCATCAAATGTTTACTACTCTCGAACTCCAGCACCTGTTGTTGCTGCTGCTGCACCATCTTCTGCTAACGCTACTACTGCTGCTTCGTCAACTACC
The DNA here is from genome assembly GCA_030545235.1 of Helianthus tuberosus. Lineage (NCBI taxonomy): Eukaryota > Viridiplantae > Streptophyta > Magnoliopsida > Asterales > Asteraceae > Helianthus > Helianthus tuberosus. The sequence goes on along the minus strand of CM060361.1, from coordinate 70,532,812 downwards.
ACTGCCAATAATGAGATGATTGCTTTCTTCTCACAACAGTCAAAAGAAAATCTTAGTATAGCTGCTTCTGTCATAAATTGCCTGAATGCCTTCATTGCCGGTAAAATCAATCCTCCTAAGTTTTCCATGGATGACTTAGATCAAATTCATCCCGAAGATGTAGAAGAAATGGATATAACTTGGCAGATGGCTATGGCAGCGTTTAGAGCCAAAACCTTTGTGAATAAAACCGGGAGAAACAAATGGGAAAATCTTACCTTTACTGGACCCACAAAAATGCCATTTGAGTTTCGTTGCTACAATTGTCATGAACCAGGTCATGTGGCAAGAAACTGTACCAAACCGAGGGTCAATAGTGAGCAAACTCCAGCCAAACCTGTTGCTCCGGCTACACCTAATCGAGAAAGAGCTCTTGTAACCACATCGAGTATGTCTGCTGATGCTGCTGCCAGTGGAAGTCCTCAACCTCTGGGATTAGCTCAAGCTTTGGTGGTTCAGCCTGATTCGTACTTCAATTGGAACTCGGAAATTGAGCGACTGAATATCTCAGCTCCAGAAAATCAGACTGACTCAAACAACATTGCTTTCGTGGCCTCAAATGATCAAGCTTCTGTTTCTGAGGATGTGACTTCAGCACCTGAGGAGGAGGTTTCAACTGAAAACTTGGCTTTCATGACTCAGATTCTTTCTGCTCCAGTCAAAGGTCTCACCAAGGAAGAGGTAATTTCTGTTTTCTGTACCCCTGAGTGTAGAGAACGAGTTGAAGCCTATAGAATACACAACGTTGAGTTAATTGAAGACTACAATGACATTAAAAGGAAAAATTTTACTTTGGCTAATAATGAAAAACTTTTTAAAGAGAAAATAGAAGCTCAGCGAAAAGACATCATCCAACTCAAGGATGATGTTAGTGTAGCAACAGCCCAACTCATCATGGTTAAAGAAAAATTATGCAATGTAACTAAAGAACTGGAGGATGTTAGAGATAAGTATCAAATAAATGAGCTAAATATTAAAAAATTTGATTCCTCTAGCAAATTGGTCGAAAATTTGTGTAATCAACAGCTAGCATATCAGAAAAGAAAAGGGTTGGGATTGGGTTTTAATCAGGCTCCTCCTCATTACAATGACAATTATACTTATTTACCTATGACGGAGGAGGAGATGCTGAACGAAAGCAAAATGACTTATGGTCCCAAAAACTGTAAGTCATCAATAAATGTCAGACCTGTTGAAAAACAGGTGGTTAAACCAGTTAGTTTTGTTTCCAAAGGTACTTTAGATCCTAACGTTTCTTCATCATGTGCAGATAACGTACCTGAAGTAGTATGGGGTGATGTGTTTGGGGATGAACCGTCTTTAGATTCTGATGTTTCTAAACCTACTTTTGATAAAACTAATTCTGGTTGTGTGTTTGGTCAATCGTTTTTGAACTCGTTTCGTAGTTATGTTTCGTCTTCTTTTGGGCCTGCTGTTTTGGGCAAAACTGTGAATGCTTGTGATGAAACTTTGAATAATGTGCATGACGATGGATGTTTTTCAGTAGATAAAAATTGTGATTCTAATTCTAATGTTTCTGACTCTTCTGCTGATGACAACATGACAGGTGATGTCCCTCAGGATTCATTCAGTGAAACCACTGAAACTCCTTCTAAAGAGAATCAACCTTGTTCTGATTCTTCTTCTGAATCAGTCTCAGAGGAAGTCCCTAATGTTGAACCAAGTGGGACCCCATTGAAAACCGAGGATGAAAAGGAACCCTTGTCAAACTCAGATGATACACGTGTTAATGAAATATGTGTTGATGAAGTTCCTACATCTTCCGAGATTAAAACTGAATCTGATTTTCAACAAGAAGAAGTGACTGTTTTGAATGAAAAATTACAAGAAAAGGTTTATGAAAATAAAATTAACACTGAGTCTGAAACATCTTTTCGTAATGATACTGATAATGAGAAATCTAATCCATCTAAATCTCATACTTGTGCCAGTTCTACTTCTGATCAACAGGTACCTGAATGCTCAGAAAAGGCACAAGTTAACCAAGCAAGAAACATAAATCAAGCTCATACTCATAAACCCAACAGATACATACCTGCTATGAAGCATCAAAACTTTCACAGATTGAAACGTCAAACATGTTTCAATTGTGGAATTGCCGGACACATCGCTAGAAACTGTGTTCATCTTCCAAGTGTGCAGTCTAAAAATAAATTTGCACGAAATCAGAAAGTCAAGCCAAACCAATATCATTATTCAGAGTCAGTGACAACTAAAAAGTCTAAGACAATGAGAAATGACTATTGTAAGGCTAAACCTTCTGATCAAGATTGGAATGCAGCCAAACGTAGAAATCAAAATCAACAAAAGGATTTTCGAAAAGATCAAAGTAAAGCGTTTGGTAACTACAATTCTCAATGGTCAAATAAGCATTGGAAACCTAAAACTAAGGCCATGCATTCCAATTCGTCTCATACATCTCATCGAAATTCTGCTGTTAAAAATTCTTCAAAATTCTTAGATAAAGATAATTTGGTATGGCAGAGAGTAACTTACTTTGATGCACAAGGGAAACCCAGATCCACTATGGGCTGGGTTCCTAAATCTAACTGATCCCGCTAATCGTGCAGGAACAGCTGTGGAGGACTACCGTGCGCCTCTGGTACATGGATAGTGGCTGTTCCAGGCATATGACTGGAGACTTGTCTCAACTGGTCAATGTAAAAGAATTTGACGGTGGATATGTCTTTTTTTGCGGGAGGAGAATCTGGAAGAATCACGTTGAAGGGAACAGTGAAAAACGGCGTTTTAAGCTTCGAAAATGTGAATTATGTCCCAGAACTGAAACACAATCTGCTGAGCATTTCTCAAATTTGTGATCGAGGAAATTCTGTTCATTTTACAAAGAAAGGATGCTATGTATTGAAACCAGGGATTGTCATTCCTGAAGATTGGTTTTTAATGACAGCTGAGAGAAAGGGAAATGCTTATGTCATTGATATGAACAAGAAACCGTGTGAAGAAATTACTTGTCTATTTTCGAAGATATCAGAACATGATGGTTTATTGTGGCATCGTCGTCTTGGACATGTGAATATGAAGAACTTGAATCGTCTTGCCAAAGGTCAACTGGTCCGTGATCTACCAATCAAAGATTTTATGTTGGTAGAAAAGTGTGTTGCTTGTGCAAAGGGAAAAGCACATCGAAAGCCTCATAAATCTAAGTCTACCCCATCAACCAAAGCTGTGCTTGAATTACTTCATATGGATCTCTTTGGTCCGGTGAATGTGTTAAGTATTGGCAAGAAGGCTTATTGTCTTGTGATAGTCGATGATTTTTCGCGCTACACCTGGGTGTACTTTCTAAGTCCCAAGAATGAGGTTGCGGGGTTGATCAAACAATTCATTACTTTGGTGGAAAATCAAGCCAGTACGAATGTAAAGGCCATTCGATCAGACAATGGGACGGAATTCAAAAATGTCACCATGGACACATTTTGTGCTGCAAAGGGAATTGAGCAACAGTACAGTGCACCTCGAACTCCACAACAAAATGGAGTAGCAGAAAGACGAAATCGCACTCTTATAGAAGCTGCGCGTACTATGCTGGTTGATTCGAAGCTTCCTAGTTTCTTTTGGGCCGAAGCTGTTAGCACGTCTTGTTACGTCCAGAATCATGCTTTAGTAAACAAACGACATATGAAAACCCCTTATGAGATTCTGGAAGGACGTAAACCTTCGGTTTCACACTTTCGTATCTTTGGTTGTCCATGTGTGTTACTACTTATGGACGCTAATGGAAAGTTTGAGGTCAAAGGGGACGAGTGTTACTTTGTTGGATATGCTAAAGGTTCAGCCTATAGAGTATACAACAAGGTAACTAAAAAGGTCGTCGAGTCGTGCAACGTTGAATGGCTCGAAGAAAATGCTACGGACGCTAGAGTTGGACCAGATTGGTTATATGATTATGCTGAATTATTTAAATCATTTAACATTTTGTCAAGTGTCCCTACTGTTGCAGGTGTGTCTACACCAAAACAACCGATGTCCTTTGGTGATACTGAAGAGGAAGAACAAGCTGAAGGAAGATCAAGAAACCATACCATTGACCCACCGGGAATGGTTTTCACTCGGCATCCTACGTCTCAGAAAATGTCCCATTCATCCCTTGAAGGTGTTTCATCAAGTGGTACTGTACCTAGTGGTTCAGGATCTGCACTATTTCCTGAATCTATTCCTGAAGATTGCATTGTTACAACTCCAGTAGTTCATCATACTGCTGCATCTAATGAGGGGGAGTCTAGCAACACCACTGAAGACGAGACTGTACCTGACATGGCAATACCTACAAGTGTCCAACGAAATCACCCTATAGAGAATGTGATTGGTCCTGTAGATGCAGGAGTTTTAACCAGGAGACAATCAGGAATCATCAATACATGTTTATATTCTTGCTACATCTCACAAATCGAACCTAAAACTGTTGATATAGCTTTGCAGGAACCGGGCTGGGTAGATGCTATGCATGAAGAGCTGAACCAGTTTGAGAAACTTGGAGTATGGAAACTTGTTGAGTTACCAAAGGGAAAGCGCAAACTTGGAACTAGATGGGTGTTCAGAAACAAGCAAGATTCTGCAGAGGTTATTGTTCGAAATAAAGCAAGGCTGGTGGTTCAGGGATTTCGACAAATAGAAGGTCTGGATTATGATGAAGTATATGCTCCGGTTGCTCGACTTGAAGCTATCCGGATCTTCTTAGCTTACGCGTCATATATGGGGTTCACTGTATATCAGATGGACGTCAAGACAGCGTTTTTATATGGAAATGTGAAGGAAGAAATCTTTGTTGAGAAGCCACCAGGTTTCGTGCATCCAGATCATCCAGAATATGCCTACAAGCTAGATAAGGCATTGTATGGATTACACCAAGCACCACGAGCTTGGTATGCCACACTAACTAAACATCTTTTGGCTCATGGGTACACACATGGCACGATAGACCAGACTCTGTTTATCAAGAAAGTGGGCAAGGATCAGATCTTAGTTCAAATCTATGTCGATGATATTATTTTCGGGTCTACAAGTGAGGAACTTTGCAAGGAGTTTGAGAGAGTTATGAAGAAGAAATTTGAAATGAGTGCTCTTGGGGAAATGACACTGTTTTTGGGTTTACAAGTCAAGCAGAATTCTCAAGGGATTCTTATCCATCAAGGGAAGTATGTGGATGACGTGCTAGCAAAATTCAAATTTTCAGACGCAAAATCAGCTGAAACACCAATGGCAGAGAGACCATTATTGACTGAAGATGAAGAAGGATCTCCTGTGGATCAACGTCAGTATAGGTCTATGATCGGGTCGTTGATGTATCTGACAGCTAGCCGACCGGATATTATGTTTGCTGTCTGCAACTGTGCAAGATATCATGCTAATCCTAAAACTTCTCACCTTATTGCTGTTAAACGAATCTTTCTGTACCTTAAAGGCCGACCTCGGTTTGGTCTGTGGTATCCGAGGCATTCAAATTTTGACTTGTTTGCTTTTTCTGATAGCAACTTTGGAGGTACTGATAGTGACAGGAAATCTACATCAGCTGGATGTCAATTTCTGGGTGACAGGCTCATTTCTTGGCAATGCAAGAAACAACAAACGGTGGCGATTTCTACAGCTGAAGCTGAGTATGTTGCCGCTTCTGCATCTTGCTCTCAAGTGGTGTGGATGCAACATCAATTGCAGGACTACGGTTTGACTTATCTCAACACTACTATTTACTGCGATAATGATGCTGCAATACAAATTGTTAGAAATCCTGTTTTTCACTCCAAAACCAAGCACATAGACATAAAAGTTCACTTTATTCGAGATTGCTTCGACAGAGGTCTTATTACACTTGATCAAATCGACATAGATGCAAATGCTGCCGATTTGTTCACCAAACCTGTCAGCAGCTCAAAATTCAACGTGCTTGTGGATTTTCTGAAAATGATCCGCTTTACTGACTGAGCATGTTTTTGTTTTTCGTAGGTAAATTTGTTCATAAAGTTTTCTATTCTTAGGTAGTTTTTATTTATGCTCAAATCTAGGGGGAGAAATTTTTGAAAAACACAAAAAACATTAAAAAATAGAAAAATACAAAAAGAGGTGTTGCATAACTGGGAAATGAAATGAATTTTCACATTATGGTCGAGGGCTGACTCATGTAAGATCAGTATCGAAATAGTCTGACTCTAGTATGATGTGTTGGTAGGCTCTATCCTTTAGGCTGGAAACATTGGCTGTTTCTGTTTAGAACTAAAATTGTACATGACCTCAGGAAAGAAAATCACTTGGAATTAGCTCATTTCGATTTGAATGTCTGTATGTTGTCCCGATACACACAATTTTAGTCTGACTCTGAAATCTTCTCTGAAAAAGTCGTGTATCTCCTTTGCTGCATCCAGATATATGCTGACCTGGAGGTGCTAGGCAACGTCAGCTTCTGCTGCATCCAGATACATGCTGACCTAGCTGTACGTTGTCGCTCTGTAGATCAATTAAACACCCGAAAGAGGCCCTCAAGTGCCCAAAAGAAACCCTAGAAACCTATATCAAATTGAGAAAAACTCATTTGATTTTGTATATTATACCTTCTTTGCTTAAGATCTATTCTGTTCTCTTCTCAATCTATTCCCAGTTAACATTTCAGAGATCTGGATTGGACTTGTGAAATATGTGGTAGGGAAGCTACTTACATGATAGGGTGTGATGTCTATAATTCCGAGATTTGATTAGTATTTGTTTGGGTGTTCATTGTTAAGAAATTAAAACATGATAAATTTGTTACAGGCAGTTATATGAAAAAGGTCTAGGGAGATGAGTTTAGGTGGACAAGTATACTGGCAATTGTCTAGATCATTCAGTAGTAGATCTGTGTTGATAAGTGTGGTCAAGCCCGAAACCCGTGATTTGATCCCTGAGCAAATTATGATATTTCCGTATTTTATTTATTTTGTAAATAATATTTCGATATTATTTATTTTTGTGTTTAGAGGTTTTGGTCTAATAAAACATGCTCAGAAAGTTTGAAAGGTTAAATAAGAAAATGTTTCAAAAAAAAAAATTGGATTGCTGTAAATAAGTGAAATTTTTATTTAATAAATCCAATTTTCTAATTGTTGAGTGGTCTCGATTCGAGACTGTGGTCTCGGCCCATGTTATTAAAGCTCCGGCCCACAAGGTTGAGATATTTAAATGGATCTCGACTCGAGACCCTCACTGTGCACTCGAAACAACTCAACTGTCACTTTCATATTCTCTCTCATTCTCCGGCGATATTATCTGCTTTTCCGGAAACAACCCGTTCTCGACTAGAGGTTTTGAGTTAATTGAAGGTATTTTGATGGGTTTAATGATGTTTTAATTGAAGTTTTGCAGGATTGTTGAAGATTTGATGAATGTTTGAAGATGCTCATAAACCCTAATTTTGATGATATTTTGGTGTTCAAAGAAATCATTGAGTGTTTGTGGTGTTTGATCCAAAACTCAGTGAATTAAAGCTGTTTGTGGGGTCTCGACTAGGGTCTCGACCGTATACATGTGAAGACTCGAGACGTAATGTTGCGAGTCGCAACCTTGTCGGTCTCGATTGGGGTCTCGACTCAAAGTTGATTGGTCTCGACTGAGGTCTTGGTCAAGTTAACTCAGTCTCGACTGAGGTCTCGACTCGAAATCTCTTGGTTTCGACTCGAAACCTCATAGTCTCGAGTTGCTTCATGTGTATTAATCGATGTTTTGACTGCTGAATTTGGTGTGATCTGTTTTGAATTATGTTGACTAAAGTTTTATTTACATGTCTCTATACTTAGTGTTTCCGTTTGGTGTAGGATATGGATTTAAAATTTATTCCAACACACAATCAAGCTGGTTATCTAGCTTCACCACCAGAGAAGCACAAGAGACTATACACATCACTGATCAAAGGATTAAATAGCTGCCGACTCGTTCATGCTCTGCGAGAGAATCCAGTGGTTTATGAAAGTCCCGTGCAAGATTTTTGGAAGACAACAAGATTTGAAGCACAAGGAGCTGACGGAAAGGGAATGATAGAAGCTGAGATTCAGAAGAAGAAGGTTGTTATTACTGAGCAAATGACAAAAGAAGTTCTACAGTTTGGTGATACTGAATCTGATCCAATTGAGCTTCCAAGTGATACTATAGAGGATGTGTTACCTCGGTTGAGCTATGAAGGAAAGTATCCGTCACTTGTTAAGAAGTTTTTGCACCCGTATTGGCGTTTGTTGGCACATATGTTCATCTTGTGTATGACAGAAAATCGAGGGGGAACAGATCAACTGAATATTACACAAACGGCTGCATTTGTTGCACTTATTACGAATGAGTCGTTCAACTACTCGAAGTATGTTTTTGAAGGGATGAAGAGAAATGTTACTGGAGTTCGAAAGGATAAATTTATTATGTATCCAAGATTTTTGCAGATGATTTTCAATGCTCGCTATTCTGATTTGACGCGATCTGGTGATACTTTGGAGTTAAAACCGATGGGTCCCTCTTGTTTTGGTGCTCTCACAACTAAGAAGGGGACAGAAAAGAAGTTTGAGGGACGTATTCCTTTGGAGAAGTTTGGTCGATTTGCAGAGACTGAAGTTGTAGCTGCTGATCAAGTGATAGTACAAAATTTTCAAGTGAATGCTATGGTTGCTGAGGAGCATGATATTCAGAATATTGTTGATGATGAGCATGAGACAGAGATTTTAACCATTAACTCTGATGATGAGGGCATAGAGATTATGTGTGATTCAGGAGATGATGAAGAACTTCCTCCTGAAAAGGAAGCTGATGTTGCTGTTTCAACTGTTCCTTCTATAATTACTGCTGAAAATTTGGCGTCGTTATTAAAGTCTGTTACTGATAAGATGGGAAATCCTCCTTCCAATCTTACAGTATCTACTGAAGAGCCTAGTGAAAACCCAAAGGATCCTGATTCACTGTCGTTGAAGAGAAAAAGGCGGGATCCTCGACTCGGAATGTATGTTGAGCAAAATAAAGATCAATCTATAAACGTTGCTGAAGATGATGAAGGATTGTATGATTTTGATTTTGAGAAGAATATCACTGATACCACAATCACAACTGAAGATATCTTTGAGCTCAACACTGATACTCAAAGGAATGTTTTAGAGTCCACTACTGTAGAGGTTCAGATTACAAATGTTGATACTGATACTGTTGTTGAGAAAATGCCACTTGGTGTTTCTGAATCTGCAGGTCCTTCTAGAGTAGCTCTTGATATACCTAGCAGTTCAAGTGGTAAGAGACCTGAAGAGCCGTTTAGAATGCCTTTTGATGATGATTCAAGCGATGATGATGATTTCATTAGCATGAGAGAAATGAAGAAAAGATTAATTGTGGTTGAGCAAGATTATATTCATAAAGATGCCAAGATCATCCAACTTGAAGATACTTTAGTGCAAAAGAATCAACAAATTGAACAGCGTCAAGGAGATGTTACTTTACTGTTCAATATGGTGTATGATTTACGTGGAAAGCTTGAGAAGAAATTTGGTAATGAATTCTCTGATCCTACTGATGTGGAGAATAGAAGAAAAGCCTTTAAAAAGGATGATGCTGAGAGAAGTGCTGCTATGGAGCAATACTTTAAAAGAGTTGTTGATCCTGTTGCAGATAAAGAGAAGGCTGAAAGAATCAAGAAGAAAAGGGAGTTTGTGATTTTGAAGAACAGGAATCTTAATCCAGATGATGATGATGCTCAAGCAACACATCATTTAATGGATGTTGGTGAAACTCTCTATGATCAAGTTGGAAATAGATCTGGTGTAGTTAGCTGGGGATTTGATCATGATCATAAAAGATGGTGGATAAAAAGGAAGGTTGGACCTGTTGAGTGGTACAAACATCCAGGCCAGTTTCAGTCATTTACTAAGATTGATTTGACTGATCTGTCTAAAGCACCCTATGTAGATGATAAGCCTGGAGGTCCTGGATATATGTTTTTCGAGAGATTGAAGAGGGAGGTTCTTAAGGGATTTCCTTCAATGCGTACAGCAAAGTCCATTGTTAAACCAGCTAAAGGAGTTAGAGATTCATATACACGCAAGCGAATGAAGATTGTGCATTGGCCAGTAACTGATAAGGAAAAGGTGATTCCTTTGGTGAGAAAGATTCCAAAAGGTGCTTTGAAGTCCTTGCAGTTTTGGACTTATGATGAGCGTCTAGGGCAAGCAATAATCGTTTGTGATGATAATGTGGATTTTCGCTTGGTGGATCAAGTTGATTTGTTGAATCTTGCTCATGAAGATCTGGAGGTATTAGCTCGTCATCAAATTAGAGCTACTGAAAAGTATGAAGAGGTTGCAAAAGCATGGACCAGTGCTGTTGCTTCTGTTTTGCACATAAGTAAAAAGGGATTTGGTGGTTATAAAGATCGTATGGGTGGTGATCAAAATCGTTGAAGTCTCAAGAATCTCCATGCATAAACCTAGGGGGAGATTGTTGGAACCTGAAGGTTTATGCATAGAGGATTATATAGTTAATGGGTTGATCTTGTAATGTTTAACTTAGATGTTTGAGTCGTTTATGTATTTTGGGTTTGTAGAGATCTCGAGTGGGCCTAGGTGATTTCGACTCACATTAGTTAGTATATAAGTAAACCTTTGTAACCTTTAATAGGTTGATCGCTTGGTTAGAGGTTGGAAGGCCACTCGAGATCAGTAATTTGTCTTGTATCTGTCATCGATCTTAAAGGTGAATGCAAGATAGTTTTGATTTGATAATTATTCTTATTATTCCTAATTGTTTTCTTGAATCCACTTGTGTTTGGATTCCGCACTTACACAAGTTGACGGTGATATCATTAAGAGATCCTTTGGGGTTTTACAGATTCTATTGCTCTCGAAAGAGGATAATCATCTTTATCCTTGTTGGCCTTAACCGAAATCGTATCCAAAATCCAAACACTTCGTTCCTTGGGAGAAACGATAAACAAAACCCAATGGGCGCTAGAAAAAAGAAAGGTATAAAGTAGTGTAATAAAATAAAGAAAATTAACTTGAATACACTAAAAAACAATAACATATATATTACCTATAAAAAAAGGGTGCAAGAAAATATTTTATGCCCTTTTTAAGTTTGTAGACACTTAACAAGTGTTCTTTTACACTTGCAAAATTTTCATCGCACTCTTTTCCACTTATTTTGTGGATATTGAAGTAGGCAACTTTAGGGTCTTCTGGAGCAAATTTATAAAATATTGTCTTATGCAAATATCTGATATCAAACAAGAAAAAAATTACAAGGTTAAAAATTCAGCTGTGTTAAAAAATAAATTTATTGTACAAAATAAAAATAATAAGAGAAAACTTACATTTGACACCAATGTAAAAAGCTAGCCGGTGGTCCATTTTTCTTCACATCATTATCATATTCACCAGTTTTTCTTTTTCTCGCGTACCTTGATTCACCACAGTTGACACATTCATGACTATTCGCATACTCATTTCTATACAAGATGCAATCATTCGGACATGCATGGATTCTTTCAACTTCCAATCCCATGGGATTCATCATTTTTTTTGCTTGGTAAAACGAAATTGGTAACACATTACTATTCGGAAGCATGTCATGCAAAACTACTAATAAATCTGTGAAACTTGTATCACTCCATCTGTTTTTTGCTTTCAAGTTAAACAACATCAAAACAGCTTCAAGTTTAGAAATCTCACAACCATTATATAATGGTTTTTGTGCATCTTCAAATAGATGTTGTAATTTTACTCTATCATCATCGTCAATATCATCATTCTCCAAATCATTAAACATGTCATCTAAATTGTTATCATTTAGACTATCATTATTTAAATTGTCATCATATAAATTTTCCTCGTTTAAATTGTCACCGTATAAGAAATCATCATGTTCCACATTCTCTAAATTAACCGATGTCGTGGCACCATCAATTCGTGATTCGCCATGCTTTGTCCAACAAGTGTAACTAGGCATAAAACCATTTGCAATCAAATGATACTCTATATCTCTAATATTTTCATATTTTTGAAAGGTTTTACAAATCCTACAAGGACACCAAATATCTTTAGAGCCAACATTCCTCCGATTAACTTCAGCAACCTTAAGAAAACTAGAAACGCCTTTTGTATATATTTCAGAAGTAGGCAGACTATGGTACATCCAATATTCTCTGTCTTCCATCTGAAAATTAAAATAATCTAATAAGTAATATGCAATTAAACATGTACATGGTGTTAATATAGTACTCTAGGGTGGTGGATCCTAACCCACTTTTTAAATATTCTATCTCAAATGTATATATTTTAACGTGTTAACTATTTAAAAAAAAAAACGACAGCATTTCCCCTTAACTCCCCAAGTATGTGGATGAACCACACACCCGAAGGAGTGGGGAAAACGCTGCCGAATTTTTCTTAATAGTTAACAGGCTAAAATATATACACATCCTAATGAGATAGAATATTTAAAAAGCAGTCCCAAACGGGGACAATCTAAAATTTATCTCTATTAGATAAATTTTAGACGGGTAAGCTCTAAAAGGTTATTATCAATGCATGTATATTCATATATATATATATATATATATATATATATATGAATATTATATACATCTACATCGACGGCATATGTATAAATGTCATATATACATGTATACATACATATTATGCATAAAAAAATAAAATACATCAACAAGAAACAAAAGTTCATACCTTTAACCTCTTGATTTGATATAATGAAGAATAAAAGCTAGAATAATTCAATTATCTACAATCAAATAACAACAAATAATTAATTAATACATATTGATCAAACAATTAATATATGTATATATATATATATAGAAGAATATATATGATATATACATGTTACTAAAGTAATGTTTGAATAGAATGAAGAATGAATTAAATTGAAGAAACAGGGGCTAGGCTAGGGTTTGCAGAGAGAAAAAAATAATTAAAGAGATGGGAAGAAAATCTAATAATTATTAATAGTAATCCGTAGAGTTTTTTTATTATGAAATATAATAAAACCCTTTTATTTGAGCTAGGTTGTTATGATCGAACAAAAATCATATTTTTTTAGCTATCATTTAGCCGAGCTAAAAAAAATCATTTCTTTATTTCAGCTAGGTTGTTATGCTAGCACAAAAAAACATATTTTTTTTTAGCTATAGTTTAAACCAACTCAAAAAAATCATTTTTTAAGCTATATAGCTCAAAAAAACGTGCTTGTAAGTTTATTCAGATGATTTTTGGGTGGTTTATCTCTCTAACCGCCTAAATTAATAGTGAGAGGATATGAATTAAAAGATAGTCTCTCACAAGAAAAAGATGACGGGAGTGAGTCGGATGTGGACCCAAGACCCGTAAAGAAATCAAAGCTTGATACTCCAAAAGTGAATGCAAGGTCTTCCCACATGACAGCCGCAGAGGCTAAAGCTGAACCTGATATCATTTCAGGTATGTTTCTTGTAAATTAAAGTTTAGCACAAAGATCATTTCGATACGAGTGCGAATAATAATGGTATATGAACGTATATGAGTAGAGTGATGAGTAAACTTTGTAAAAGAAATATATATAGGGAGAAGATCATGCGAGAACCACCTCTTATTGCGAGAACCGCGAGAACCAATGTGAACACAACCAAAAATGCCTAAAAATAGCTAAAAATCACACAAATTTTTTTTTTTAATTTTTTAATATTTTTTATAAAAAAATCGCTACTTTTCGAAGCAAAAAAAAAAATTTAAATATATATTTTTTAAAATTTTTTTTTTGGCTTCTAAAAGTAGCGATTTTAACATAAAAAATATTAAAAAATTCAAAAAAAAAATTTAGATTTTTTTTTATTTTTTTTAGGTTTTTTGGGGGTTTAGTTTTTAGCATTTTAGCTTGAGGAGGGGGGGTTTAGGTTTTTGGGGGGTGGGGGTGGGGGGTTTAGGTTTTTGGGGGGTGGGGGAAGGGGGTTTAGATTTTGGGGGGGGGGGGGGAGGGGGTTAGGTTTTTTTTAGGTTTTAGTTTTTAGCATTTAGCTTGGGGGGGGGGGTTAGGTTTTTTTTGGGGGGGGGGGGGGTGGGGGTTAGGTTTTTTTAGGTTTTTTTAGGTTTTTTTAGGTTGTGTTCACATTGGTTCTCGCGGTTCTCACAATAAAGGTGGTTCTCGCATGAGCTCCTCCCTATATATGTATATATATATATATGTATGTATATAAGCATAAACAGAAGTGATCATGTAAAGATCGAGGCAAAAGTAATCATGATGAATATTGCCATGGGAAGGGGTGCACGCACACTCGAACCCGAGAAAGTAATGAAAGATAAGCGTTATAATAGAGAGAGGTGTAATAACGCCCGAATCCTGGGAGTTTGCAATAGTAATAGATGACAAGGACATGGTTATAGACTAAGCCAAACCAAATGAAACATATAGAAACATCGTTTATGTCAACAAATGATGTGGATAAATGTCATACAACGATATGAAACAATAGCATGAAATGAATTGAATTGTTATTGTAACAATGGATTAAGGTCAAAAAAACTCAACGGATTAAGATCTGGATAAGAATATCCTCGAGAAACAAACTAAATGGATAATATGTATTATTCGTTGCTGTAAATAATGAAATACCAATAGATTTGGATTTAAAAGCTCGGGTATGGGTAGATACCCAAGTAACATGTTATTAATAAAATCCTTCTGAGGAAGAACGATAAACACATTGATGGGGATGATTATATAAAAGAATTAGTAAGATAAATGTTATGAAAGTGTTAAAATAAGAAAGGGTAAACCCCAAAAAGCCGAATAACAATAGCAGTAGTTTACCAAATAAGACTTGAGAAATGGGCCTTCGGGACATTAGTAAAAGAAACAGACCTAAGGGTCGCTAACAAAAGAAAGGCGGTGTTCGGATTAAATAAGTAAAGTGCTTGATAATAAATGTAAACGGAAGCCGGATAATGGGAGCATATTACATTAAGATAATGAGCCCAATGGAAGGGATAAGAATCAAAGTAAATAAAAATATAAATCAACAATTTAGAATGTCAAGGCATAAGGATAAAGATGACTGTCATAAGTGATGGAACTCACACGAACAAGTCAAAACGAGACAAGTGAAAGAATAAAAGACTTGGTTGAGTAAAGGCAGTGGATTTTGCTGATACGATCAAATAAATTGAGAAACAAAGTCTTAGTGAATGCCGGAAAGGTTGCTATGAAAATGAGTTTAGTCTTAGACTACGGTCAAGGTCAAGCGAGTTTCAAAAGCGAAAATAAACTATTCTAAACATAAAAAGGGAGGGGTGCCTAGACGCCATATCTATATATGTATACTATTAAATAAAGACATGAGTAGAAGATGATCTACGGGATCGCTAGACCTTTTCGGGTTATAAGCAATATAAAGGTCTACGGGACCAAAATGACCCTCGGGTCACAAATACAAAGAAACAAACAATAGGGTCTCACCTTAAAAAAAAAAAAAAAGGCAAAGATCTAATAAAATAGTCTATGGGGCTAAGTAAAGGAACCTACGGGTCGATAATATAAAGCGTGAGAACCAGTTATGATTTTCCACGTAAAATGATAACGGAGAATAATAATTCTTGTCCTCAAATTTTGATATGAGTGATTGGCATGTGTTTAAGAGAAAAACATTAAACTAAAAATTTGGTTTTAGTAAAAAATGATGTTCTAACACATATAAATACTATGAGAAAAATTAGAAAAATGGTTAATGCTAAAGAATATAGGCCATAACGACGAAAGGTGTAAGACGATGCATTCGAAGGAAATATTCTTAATAATGAAAAGCCGATGTAAAACTAAATATGTCGTGAAATGATCACGGACACAAAAAGTAATATAGAATACAATCACGTTATAGTGTGAATGACTAGATATGAAATTATAAGTACGCAAAGGGCTAGTGACTGCAAAATTGTATACCCGAAAGACGAGGTAAGATGTAAAACGGTGAGTAATTAGTCTAGACGGCAAAGCAATTTATAGTCAAGTAATGTTAAGCCCAAGGTTTATTGGGCCATAGAGAATTATCGAAAGGGTTGGTAAGGTAGCATACCGTCTCAAAATGACCGAGAGATTTAGTGGGATACATAGCACGTTCCACGTATCACGCCTCCGGAAATGTTTGGCCGACGAAACAACTTATGTCCACTACGATGATATCAAAGTGGATAATAGCCTTAATTACGCAATGAAGCTGATTGCGAATTTAGATCATAAACTGAAAAGCTTGAGGAACAGAGTGATTAATCAAGTAAAAATTAAACGGGAACACCGAAAAGGGGGTTCGGATACCACATGGGAGGCCGAAGAGGAGATGCAACGGCTTTACCCTACATTGTTTGGTACGTACCTTGGTTTCGGGGACGAAACCTTTGTAAGGGGGTGGACTTCTAACACCCCAAAATTTTAAATATCTTATTTAAAATAAATAGCGGTAATAGTCACGATAAAATAACTAGGAATGAATAACCTAGTTAGTTAGTGTCTCGACATAATAGAACAAATATGGTTAAAATATTTGTTTTAAATATCTTGTGTGTAGTAGAGGGACCAAACTTGTCAAACATGAAACTAGGATGTTTAATATCAAAATAACACACCAAACATACACTGAATGGTGTGTCTGGTTCGATCAGAGAAAAAGGGCGACCAGGGAATCCCCCTTCAAACCCTAACTCTTACAAAACTCACAATTGAATGCTCCAATCAAGTCCAAATCGAAAACTGAATACATATTAGTGATCACCTCGACAAAGGGATCGTAAGGTATGTGAAATTTTGATATTTGGTTCCACTTCAAATTTTAGATGAACTCATGAGTTTTCAAATTTAGCCTGCATGATTGTTGTATTGATGAAATTAGAAGCGAATTGATGTCTAGAGATAAACCCTAGATGAATTCTTGTTGAAATCTTGTATGATACTTGTGATGATTTTAATCACCATTGTAGGTGATTATTTGGTTTGTAGAAACTAGATAAACACTAGAATTATGATTCTTATTCTAGTGAAATTTGAATGCATGAAGTAATTTTCTGAAAATTGATGTTAAAACTTTGTGTAAATTGCTAAATTGAAGTTGATTTAGATGAAACTAACAAGTCATGAATTTACTATTGATTATGTAAAAATCCGACCCGCTAGATGTTTGTTAAAACGCCTAAGTGAGGATCAAAATGTTAATAATCGGACAAAAACCCAGATTTGGATATCATAATGAATTATGATAAATGATTGCAAAAAGGGTTCTAAAATGGTTGTGAATGGAACTCTTTAGGTAAAGAATCCAGATCGTTAAGCGGACAAGCCGGAGGTGATTCACGGTTGAAGGGTGTGCTTTAAAGGTACGTGACTTGTTGTCTCGTTACATTTATATAGATAAACCTAGTCGTAGATATGTTCAATATTGATATGGCGAAAATGATGGCGTTTGGTATGTCAATGAAGTGGTGTAACTCACTCGACGACCAAACGGGTCAAACTTATTAAATAAGTATGTTGTTAATGTCATTGTTTAAATAGCCGTGTTGGAATGTCAATGAAGTGATGTAACTCACTCGACAAAACCCAACGGGTTAAATAATGGTCGAATTGGGTTATAAAGCGTAAACCATGGAATGGAAGTGATACGCTAAGTTTGACAAGCCCGGGAATGGGTAATTATGGTGAGAAACCAACATTGATGAATTATGTAAGTACGCGACCTATGGTTTCGTTACATTATGTATATTTATTTATTCTAGTTAGTTGTATTGTAATTTAGCTAAAGAGGAAAACCTGTTAAGTCACGGAAGTAACGAAGTGCCATAGAAAAATTAAACGGGTCAAAACATGTGTTAGAAATAGAGTTTAGAATGTCTTGAAATGGTGATCTCCACTGCGCATCCAAACGGGTCAAAACAGGTTGAGTTGTAAACATCGAAGTCAATGACCATCACTTGTTGACTGATCATAAACAAAGCGTAAGCCGTGAAGCGGACACGCTAACTATTTGCAAAAACATGAACCCTTGTAGAGGGGTTAAAACTCAGAATTTTTACTTGTCAAACATTTTAAGAAAACATGTTTAAATCCTTGAAAACAAGCATGATTGGTTACGGCATAACAACCCTCAGGTGGGAAGCGATACGCCATAATTGGTAAATACGGGAATGGGTTAAATGGCCTAAAACATGTGATGACAACAATACAAGTTGATGAACTTGTAAATAAACGGGTCGAATAAATAAAGAGAAAAAATAAAGGTAAACTGATTTTAAACTGAAAATTTGGGTGAATAGTGTTGATAAACGGGTCCGTATTTCAATTACGGACGCGTGGGAAAAAGAATCGACTAAAACCGACACTCGAGTCAAAAGTTATGTCGAATTGAAGTTTATATTGGTTTAAATAGTGCTGGGCTGATCTGCAGCTCCATCTAACAAACAATCTGTCAAAATCAGACCGTGGCGCTACGCCACGGCCAAACGTAAAACCCGTCGCGCGACGCGACGGGTGCTGGCGCCACGCGACCACCGGAGGTGGTCTCCGTCGCGTAGCGCGACCGCCCAACTGGGTGGATTTTTCTTGTTTTTGATACGTTTGAGCACTTAACATGCTTATACTTGATTTTTAAAGTGCCAAAACTAATTTTTTGTATGGTTTTGACCGTAGGTGACGGTGGACCTCAACCGGATGGTGATCGAGCAGTTAACAATAACCGAACGCACTAATCAAAGCTTCCGCACTTGATCTATTTTGTTTAAGTAATATGTAAACACTAGAAGTTATGTTTTGAATGTTTAATTAGTAGGAGTGTCACTCGAATATTATGATCATGTATGGTCTTAAAAGCATGAAGGTTTTTGTAAACTAGTAAATTTTGGTTTAAATACATATGATATAATATTAAATCCAGTCTTTTTAAGAAGGGTGTTACATCTGCACATAATATAATCTCTCAAGGATAATAAAAAAAAGTTACTTTGTGCAGATTGTAAGTGATGAACTGGTGAAGTTAATGGAGGAGAAATTTCTGAACTAACCTTCACAAAATCGGTTCCCACAATGATCTTACCGACTGGTCTTCAAGGTGTGGGGAAGACTACTATATTACCATTGAAGTTGTTGCTAAGCATGCTAACAGGTATGTATTAACAGATTAAAAAATAGATGAAATGTGTATTCTTAATGGGCAAGTACTGCTGTTGTAGATAATGGCTGCATTCAAAATAACTTGACCCGTTTACCCTTGACTGGATCAATTAGGGTTGTGCTTAATCCCAAACTGGTCAAATCAAAGTAAAAGAGAAACATGTCA
Source organism: Helianthus tuberosus (assembly GCA_030545235.1). NCBI lineage: Eukaryota > Viridiplantae > Streptophyta > Magnoliopsida > Asterales > Asteraceae > Helianthus > Helianthus tuberosus. The sequence continues at coordinate 70,513,440 of CM060361.1, read as the reverse complement.
AATGGGTTAAATGTTGTCTAGACTCTAGAATCTAATTTCAAAGTATTAAATCTTCTAAATAGTCTTGCTAAAAGATCTTGGATTATATTAAATTTTATGATCTTAGTTAACACATGAGTTATTTACATTTTAACCCGTTACCAAAATTCAAATTTAGAAAATTTTTTATTTACTTTTGCAGGCAGAAGAAGCACATCAGCAGCGACGTTCACTGGAACGTAAAAAAGCTGAAGAGTTACGTTTGTTAGACATTAATAAAAGGCAACAACAACACGTAGAAGAAATCAGAGAATCTCAAAAACAGGTTTGCAAAATTCATGTAACATGTCTTTATGGTGGCAGCTCAAAGATTGTTCATTTTACATTATTTTTGTTTCCTGTTTTTTTTCACAGGATGAGGAAATCATGAATAAAAAAGAAATGTATCGTATTGAAGTCCAACACAACCTTAAGAAGCTGGAAATGACATTTCATGATATGGCTTCATTACTGTGCGGTTTAGGAATCCTCGTCAAGAGCCCGTACACTACATCACATCACATCAGGTGAGTTATGTCGTGTTATAGTTATACATTTATACAGACCGTATTAAAATGATTTAGCTGAATGTTTAGTATTTGTTAAACGGCTAATTTATAGACTTAGATATAAATCTAGGAATGTTGTTTTTGTTTCAGGTTCATGCGGCTTACAAACGAGCGTTACTAAGGTTTCATCCGGATCGAGCATGCTCGGTATCTGATATGCGCCAACAAGTTGAGGCAGAAGAAAAGTTCAAGCTTATATCGCGCATGAAGGAGAAAGTCAGTAACATCCCAAGCTTAAAGTAGTAAGACTAGTGGCAGATTTGTGTTGAATAACAGTTTATAAAAATAATGTTATAATGGTTAACTTTTATCAAATTTCATAAACTAAAAAAGTAAAAGACCTACAAGTTTTTAAAAACTAAAATGGTCAAAAGATCTAAAAAAAAGTTAAAACCACTTTTACATGATGCGATAATGCGACCCTGTAAATAGTTAAAAAATGCGAGAAACCACTAACGTTGTATTTTGTAATGTATATAACGTTTAAAAGTTACTAAGTGTAAACTTGACTAGCTCACCTACATCAGCTTGGATGGAATGTAATTGGACTTTAACTTAATCTTTCATGTCTACTAAATAAGATTTAAAAACTTAGATTATTATTGTAGGAAAATTATATTGTTTTTGTTTCATGTTCATGCAGCTTATAAACAAGCATTAGTGAGCTTTCATCCAGACTGAGCATGGTTGGGATCTGATATGCACCAACAAGTTGAGGCTGAAGAAAAGTTCAAACTTTCGCGTATGAAGGAGAAAGTCAATAACATCCTAAGCTTAAACGAGGCGAGCCGCTCATGATCTACCGGAGATTGACTTTCTGAATGCTTGAAACGAGCCATGTTTGGGCTCTCTTACATTAAACGAGCTGTGTTTGAACTCAAGTAATCAAATTTTAATATTGGTTTAACAGTTTAAAGCAACAAACAAAATCAATGTTTTATTATTATTGACGGACTGAATTCCATGCCCAAAATAATGTTTTGTTTATATAATATTGAGGTTAACATTTAACAGTAACCTCACATTTTTTTTTTGGGTTTTAAATTAATAATGTTTTGTTTAGAATAGAAACAATAAAATATTTGTCATTATACCATAAGTATGCCCGTCCACCGGACGGGTATAGAACTAGTTGATCTAGGGCCCCGTAACGTATGTCAAGGCTTTGCCTAAATTCGTTGGGGTTCTGTCTCGTGACATAGGGATAAAGTGGAATTGGGTTACTAAACTTAATGTGAGTACACTATATATTTTATTAAAAAATCCAGGAATTTTACCAAGATATAACAACCCTCCTAAAACACCCCTACACTTCCTAAAATATACCCCATACGCGAAAACGGACACTGAATACTTTAAATATCATTAAAAATCAAGTTTTTGGGTTTAAGGCGGGCCGCGTAAGCCACACCTCAAACCTTACGCGGGCCGCGACAAGTTAAAAGGTGGCGAAACCCTGGGCCGCCACGTGGCCCAACACACGACAACCCTATGCCATGACCCGGACAAGCTACGTTGTTAACCAGCATTGACGCGGGCCGCGTAACCCTTGGGTTACACTTTACACGGGCCGCGAGAGGACCAAAATCAGGCCCTATATAAGGAGGCCTCAGGATTTCAATTTACGTCGTTCAGAATTCATTTCTTTCTCTCAAATCTAAAGTATAGGCATTATCCACGGGTATAATACCCCCCTAAATAGCGAAGTTCTGCTCCGTTGTAAGTATTATAACCCCTTGATACGTATTAGATACTCAGCCCGATTGATCTAGGGTTCCGTAACGACTATCGTGGTTCTGCCCGACGTAGTCGTTGGAATGCCGTCTCGGGGAGGGTATGACTAATGTTAAAATGAGTTATTATACTAACGCGCGTGCATTGTTTATTTAACTAGATTATAATCAGGAAGCCACAAAGGAAATACCTAAAATAGCAATGTGACTAATCTCCTTTTTGTAAACAGCTTTTACAAAACCTTAACTATTTTACAATGCAATTTAGCAGTGATTGAGTCTTTGTAATTCTACGATTACTGCCGGTATGTTGGGGTTTTGTATACAAAATGTGAGTAACGTTACCATTGGACGAAGAGTTAACCAATGTGTAATATGACCCACCAGTCAGGATTGATAGTACTGAATGAGTAATTGGGTAGATATAAACATTGTAATCGCCCTCAATACTGTTAAGTTTAAATTAAATTAATATTTCTTAATTAAACTGGGATTCACTCACCAGTATTTCTCACTGACAAATGTTTTTAAAACGCGTTTCAGGTAACACAATGTGAAAGCCAATTAGGAAAAAGCCAGCTGAAGAGCACTGAAGGCTTGGAAAAATGTGGCTCTAAAAGTTACATAAAATACGATGTTTTAAATTCAATAAAGTAGGGTTTATCCCTATAAACATGTTGTAATAAGAAACTTGGGTTTTACCCATGTGATTCTAAATTTAAAAATATGGTGGTTTTACTCTGATAAAATATTTCCTAACTACGGTCCTGATGAAATTTCCGCTGCCAAATTAATAAATATTGATACCACCACCACTGAGTTCGCGGCCGCCCGTTCCCGAACAGATAGGGGGCGGGGGTTGCGACAGAAGGTGGTATCAGAGCCATGCCACTGGTTCAAGCCAAAGAAGTGTTCTGCTGACACTTAAGTTTTAAATTCTGTGTTAGGAAATAACTTATGTAATTATATGCTTTATGTTATTTGACTATTTGTTAGTCTACAGTATGGGTAAGCAAAGAATTTCGGACATCTATCGTCAATTAGATAGTTCACCAAAAGATAAGGGAACCTCATTTCAACCAAATCCCTCAGGATACTCACTAGATACTAAGGAAGGAATATTTATTCGTAAGGCACAGTCTGAGAAACCATTTACCACTAAGAAGAGAAGTAGGATTATTAGAAAAAGTCAAGAGAAAATAAAGAAGTCACAACCAAAGGGAGCGATAATTAATAAGGAAATAAATACACAAACTCAGGAAACAGGCAATAACCTACCATGGGAAGATGAATTAGATGAACAATGGGTAAATCTCCATATGTTAGCCACTACACCAGTAAATGCTAACTTATATTAAATAGTTGAACTACCAAACCAGCACCCATGCCACCTATGAGCCAGAAACTTTAAAGGGACTTTGCCCATTAAATAACAACTTAGTAGAGATAGGAGATAGAATAAACCTTACATAAAAGCATGTTGAGCATAATACTCCTATAACATAGATAGACTAAAATAAGTTACGGATGCATAATCACTAGTATATTTTGAATTCCAGTTGTAGTTTGTAATAAATACACACACACATATATATATATATAAGTCACAATGTTCGCTGTTTTTAATCAATCTATTTTTATGATGGTACCCAAATGTTTGTACTAGAAATTTGTATTTGTCTGTGATAATTAATACCACCTACTCAAATAATGTCATAATATGTATACGTTAAAATATATATATATTGGAAATGGGAATTGATCAGTTAAAATAATTACACATGTTTTAATATTGTTATATGTGTCATTAAATGTGACATATAAAATATACAAATGTAATCATTTGTATACCTATAAAAATGTATTTAAATACATTCAATTGTTAATATACATTTAATTTAGATATTATAAACTTATATGTATACTAATAATGCACTTTAAGTAGTTATTATATAACAGTGGGTTTATGTATATATACGTATACAAATATTTAGTCTATATAAATCTAAATATTATGAATTTTAAGGGTATCTAAATGTAATATATTTTAATTGCATCAATTTGAACATTTCTATACATTTAATGTTATAAGTAATGTAAATTTTTTTAATAATAATTAATCTTGCCGCATGAATTAAATAAATTAATATACTAGTAATATAATGTTCAAAGATACTAGTAAAAACTATATAAACGAATATAGTTAATAACATTTGGTATTCATTGGCTTTCATTATTTAATATAAGATAATATATAATACAATTCTATTATATTTGAAATGTATATACACTATAATACATTTAAATAATATATACATGTATAAAATGTAAATATATATATATATATTAGGATACATGTAAAATTTATACATTTAAAACTATAAAGAGAGGGTATGACCAAAATGGTCATTATATATATATCATAATAATCATATATAAATAATCAAGTTTTCATTCTCTATCATTTAGAATATTATATTTAAAAAGAAGTAATAAAAATTTTATGACGTATAATAAAAGGAGAGAAAAGATGGGTTTGATGGTTTGAACAATCGACACATATAAAAGAGATTGGATAATTAAATTTTTAGAAGTAAAGATATTGTAACAGTGAAAACATCTTTTCTTATCCTACTTAAATCAATAATTTAGTATCTATTTATTTATTTTACCTGACACGTTAAAATGTTCCTAAACATTCATTTTTCAAGCTAGAATTAAATGGATGCTCCACATAAAAATAGTTGAAACAAATATGTGTTTAGTACGTTTGTCCTTTATATAACTTTATTTAAAAATCAGATTACAATTTTAATATTGTAATATCTTTAAATAAATTACTATTACTATTGTATAGGATATACATACATATTATAATACATGTATACTACTCAAATATATTTTGAATCAATTTTAGAAACGTCAAACTTACTTACCATAAGTATTTCTTGGAATAAATAAATATACAATAAATTGAGAGTTAAGTTTTGATATTTTAAACCCATATGGTTCAACCAACTAGTTAAAAATAAATTTATTTCATGAGTCCAAAAAGTTTATATTTTGATTAATTTATTTCTTTAAACTTTTATTTATCCATCCTTAAATTCTAAAATATTATGAAGTTTATTTCAATATACTACTTTTATAAAAGGATAAAATAAAGTCATGGAAATAAGCTTGATGATTGGTACCATCGGATGTATAGTTATTATTTTTTTATTACAAAATAATTTAGTATTATATATATGTGTGTATATATTACGTAAGTTTAATATTAACTAGAGATTTGAAATTTTATACATATATATGCATATACCCACTAGAATTTCTTGATGGTATACCCAATATAATATCTTCATTAAGATAAACATAAGAGAAAATATCATTGGTGATTCATATGAAAACATGAAGTCATTATAAGCATAAACCATAAAACCTAATATGTTTTAAAATGCCATCTGTCTCAATGAAATATTCCTTGTGACGGAATTTAATAAAATTAACTGTAAGCATACTCATCATATTGAACCTAGCCATAATATTAATGGAGACAATGATATTTTGTCAAAACTCCATTTTTTTTCAAACAAAAGAAAATCACAACCATAATGATACCTATGTTTAAACAAAAGAGTTAGATAATTACTAGTAACATCAAGGGTAGTATTTAGACTTGAACCTAAGGAAAATGCCTTAGTATAAGCTTTGAGATAAGCTAATTACTTGCATAGATAAAGTGTGATGGTTATTGGTATGTCGTGAGGATAATGACTAGAACGGTGCAAGTATGATAAATAAGCAATAACACCTGGCCACTGTTATTTCTTGTTTATTGGTACTACTCGGTTCTAGAATATGATCCATCATGAGAATACTAATTTCCTTGTTTCTTGATACAAGCCATAATAAATGATGTACTTCTGAAATCATTATTTAAGAAAATTCTATTTATGGAAAATACCATGATAATTACCTCTCCGGCAAGACTGGGTATGATGTGGTAGACTCTCCAGCTTGTCCGAGTAAGATGAGGGTACCTCTCCGGCGAGACCGGGTGAGATGGGGTATATGTTATATTAATGAAAATCCCTAAATAGTACCATGACCTGATGTCTGGCCTGTTTTTGAAAATATAAATCTGTTAAATACATTAACCTTATGAATGGTGTGTATATTACATATATGACTATATAGATATGTATATCTATAAGGAAATCCAAAGACCATAACGATTGACAATTAGGGATAAATCACGAACAGGATGTCAATGATAATTCTAGATTTAATTATCAGTAATCTCTCGTATACATCTATAATTCCAATATCAAACATTATTTCGTTTGATCATCCGTCTCGAAATTCATGCGACAAGATGAACGACAGGAACTCTTTAAGTTGGAACGCCCTCAAAAGTATAAGAATTTCCTTTGCAATTATTAACGCATTAGGAAACCTGTAACTAAAAGCAGTGTTAAAATACAAAACGTATTTCAGTCAAGGATAAGAATCTCATATAGAATAGTTCTGGTCAAAGTAAAGTGAAATTCAAAACAACGACCAGAATATACCTAGAAACTAAACTAACTAAAAAATATTCATCCATATTTCAGGGAATCTCGAGGACGAGATTTAAAACAAGGTGGGGAGGATGTAACATTCCCAAAATTTTTATTTATATAAAATATATAAAAACTTATGTTATTAAAAGGATGCATCATGGGTAAGTTGACCGATGGAAATATGAGGTATTTTGGGCAAGCGTAGGAACCATTTAATAATTAAATTATAAAAATACATTATAATTAGATCTACTCCGTTTTTTATGAAACCTGGTTCAAAATGTAGATACAAATATTCTCGTTTTAATGACATATTCATTGTTTTATGAAACGTTATATTTTAGAAGTTATAAGCACCAAATAAATAAAGCAGTTAAATTAAATATAATATATAAAATAATAATATAATAAAAATCAAAATTTACGTTTAAACAAGTATAGGTTACGTTTTAATATAAACTAGGGTTAAGAACCTCCCGCGTTGCGGCGCGGGTACATCGTAAATATTGAATGGATTTGTCCAGACGTTATATGATGCATTAACCATATGAAAACACATATTTCGACGTATCCAGTTGAACTCAATGTAACCTGTATAAGCATTGTAATTGGATCAAACGTAAAGTAAATCAAATTCGTATCGAACAATCATAACGTATTATATGTGACACAACTCATACATAAAAAACGTAACGGGTATGAAGGAAAATATGCACATCTAATCGAAAGGAATTAATTAGAGCTTTCGATAAAAGGGAGAAAAATAAACCATAATTTGACTCCACTCGGTTCGAAACAAACTTTACAAAACATACATAAAATAAATACGAAAACATATTATATTTGACTTGAATCATTACCCAAAAAAGTTTACGTCGAAACGTAAAACTACTTGAATTTATACCAAAACGTACATAAAAATATGCACGTAAAAATGGTTTCTTTAAATGAAAACGTATTATATTTGACCTGACTCGTCTATAAAAAAAGTTTACGTCGGAATGTAGAACAAATCATATTTATACATACCCGTACATAAAATATGCACGTAAAAAATAGTTTTTAAGTAAAGGAAGTATAGGGGTAAACCGAAACAAAATATTAGTAAAAAATTTAATAGGTTAAAAATGTTCGTAAAACCGTGCCAAGTAGTACCAATGCCACAACGACATCGACTCTCAGCATCATAAAAATAAAATTGATAAAATGGTAAAAATTACACTGATCGAAAAGCAGACTAAAGTCAAAATATAAAATATGAAATGTTTGGGTTAAAAATGGTAAAAATTTACACTGAACGAAAAGCAGACTAAAATCGTTGAACCACGTACACCCGTTACAGTGTGTTAATGCGAAAAATTAACCAGAAACGTAAAACGTAGAAAATAATAACTTAGTCGATCTAGGACTTGCCCTTTGCGGCGAACTTTTCAAAAGGGAAAAAATGGACGCGTTGCAACGGTTCTGTCAAATATGAAAAAATAGAGCAAAAAACGTTAAACCTCACATGGACGCTACGACATGTTAGCGAAGAAATTAACCAGAAACGTAAAATGTAGAAAATAATAACTTAGTCGATCTAGGACTTACCCATTGCGGCGAACTTTTCAAAAGGAAAAAATGGATGCGTTGCGACGGTTCTGTCAAATATGAAAAAATAGAGAAAAAAAGGTTATACCTCACATGCACGCTACGACATGTTAACTCGCAAAATTTAGAACGAAACGTAAAACGAAAAACTTGCGAAAGATTAAAAGTATGGGGGACCAAAGTTGTAAATAATAAAGTGTTGTGTTAAATTATAAAAGATGGAAAACTTTGGATTAAAAGTAAAAAAAAAATTAGGGGTTAAAATATAAAATATAAAATGTTAGGGTGAAAAGTGAAATATCAATTTTTTTTTTTTTTTTTGAAACACTCCCAAAGCATATATTACAACTCATCCAAGCAAGATGTAGTTGCTTATTTATACTGGAATAATTAATTAAAACTTACATTTAACCAAAAAGTGTAGATAGATTTTTAATACATATAATAAAATATTACTATCACTAAAACTCAAAGCTTCACATCAAATGGACATCTGTATAGTACGTGGCAGGTGATAAGAACTGCAATTAATGTAAACGTGATGAATAAGATTCAAAGTTTTACTATATATAGAAACTAACTTTCAAAACAATAGCTTCGTTCATCCCTCTCGATCCCTCTCTAAATCTATAGTTCCATTTTTATTTCCTTAAGTAGTATACTCCAAAGCCCTACCCCGTTTTAAGTATTGTAATCCCTGGTCATTGATGCCGTGTCCGATTGATCTAGGGCACCGTAACGTATGTCAAGGTACTGTCTAAATTCGTTGGGGTTCTGTCTCGTGACGTAGGGATAAAGTGGAATTGGGTTACTATACTTAATGTGAGTACACTATATATTTTATTAAATAATCCAGGAATTTTACCAAGATATAACAACCCTCCTACAACAACCCTGACACCCCTACACTTCTTAAAATATACCCCATACGCGAAAACGGACCCCGAATACTTTAAATATCATTAAAATCAAGTTTTTGGGTTTGAGGCGGGCCGCGTAAGCCACACCTCAAACCTTACGCGGGCCGCGACAAGTTAAAAGGTGGCGAAACCCTGGGCCGCCACGTGGCCCAACACACGGCAACTCTATGCCATGACCCGGACAAGCTACGTTGTTGACCAGCGTTGACGCGGGCCGCGTAACCCTTGGGTTACACTTTACGCGGGCCGCGAGAGGACCAAAATCAGGCCCTATATAAGGAGGCCTCAGGATTTCAGTTTACGTCGTTCAGAATTCATTTCTTTCTCTCAAATCTAAAGTATAGGCATTATACACGGGTATAATACCCCCATAAATAGCGAAGTTCTGCTCCATTGTAAGTATTATAACCCCTGGATACGTATTAGATACTCTGCCCGATTGATCTAGGGTTCCGTAACAACTGCCGTGGTTCTGCCCGACGTAGTCGTTGGAATGCCGTCTCGGGGAGGGTATGACTAATGTTAAAATGGGTTAATATACTAACACGTGTGCATTGTTTATTTAACTAGATTATAACCAGGAAGCCACAAAGGAAATACCTAAAATAGTAATGTGAGTAATCTCCTTTTTGTAAACAGTTTTTACAAAACCTTAACTATTTTACAATGCAATTTAGCAGTGATTGAGTCTTTGTAATTCTACGATTGCTGTCGGTATATTGGGGTTTTATATACAAAATGTGAGTAACGTTACCATTGGACGAAGAGTTAGCCAATGTGTTATATGACCCACCAGTCAGGATTGACAGTACTGAATGAGTAATTGGGTAGATATAAACATTGTAATCCCCCTCAATACTGTTAAGTTTAAATTAAATTAATGTTTCTTAATTAAACTGAGATTCACTTACCAGTATTTCCCACTGACAAATGTTTTTAAAACGCTTTTTAGGTAACACAATGTGAAAGCCAATTAAGAAAAAAAGGCAGCTGAAGAGCACTGAAGGCTTCGAAAAATGTGGCTGTAAAAGTTACCTAAAATACGATGTTTTAAATTCAATAAAGTATGGTTTATCCCTATAAACATGTTGTAATAAGAAACTTAGGTTTTACCCATGTGATTATAAATTTAAAAATATGGTGGTTTTACTCTGATAAAATATTTCCTAACTACGGTCCTGATGAAATTTCCGCTGCCAAATTAATAAATATTGATACCACCACCACTGAGTTCGCGGCCGCCCGTTCCCGGGACAGATAGAGGGCGGGGGTTGTGACAAATAATAATAATAATAATAATAATAATAATAATAATAATAATAATAATAATAATAAGTTGATTTTTAGGGTAAACTAGTAAATAGACATGCGTGTGTTGCGACCGGATACAAAATATATTCAAATATTAGATAGAATATAAATACATTATTAATAGAAAACTTCAATTGGTTGTATTTAAAACTATAAAACGTATGATAATTGCGTGAAGTATATTTAAATATTAGATAAAATATAAATACATAATTGGTTGTATTTAAAAATATAAAACGTATGATAATTATAATAACTAGTGGATTTCTCACGCTACATGGTGGAAACTCAATCGGTATCGGTACAACAATCCAATTTTAATAATACCGTATCGGTACTGATGTTATTCAATTAAAATCGTTTTAGCTCATTACGGTATAATACAATACCTCAGTCCTGCAGCTTGCCCAAAAAGATACTAACATCTATTAAGACTGTCTCCAATGCAACGGCCTGCATTTACTACATGCATCCTAGTCATCACTGCCACATCAGCTTTTTACCCATCTTTTCTACATGCACTCTCTCTCCTCTATTTAACTCCAACCCATCCTTTCAACATGCATCATCTCTCTCCTTTATTTGGACCCACTTTCTCCACTTTCTTCACTTTCTCTCTCTGCACTTAAGTGCACTTCATTACATGCAAGACCCATTAAGTGCACCTCACCCCAATGCTTCCCTTACAAATGCACATGCCACATGTGTAAATGCAACCCCCCAACAAGAAGCATTGTGCGCAGTCTAAGAATTAAAATGCTATAAGTAAGTAACAACTTTTAGCTTTGGTTGATTGTATCATAAGCTTTGGGTGATTTTCAAACAAACAAAAAAAAAAAAAAAAAAAAAAAACTTGATTTTTTACTCATAACCTAAAGGTTTTTACCTTTTGTGATTTTAACCCCACATAATTTGTTTTTTTATTTTAACCTAAAATTTTTCATTATTTGCAATTTAACCTCACAAATTTTTACTTTCAACTTTTGTCCCCTATATTTTCCATCTTTCGGAAATATTTCTTTTACGTTTCGTTCTAAATTTTTTGAGTTAGTACAGTGCAACGTATGTGTGTGGTTCAATGTTTTTATGTTTAGTTCAAAATTTTGCGAGTTAACATGGCGCAACGTGCATGTGTGGTTCAACGTTTATACGTCTATTATTCCTGTTTGACAGGTCCGTCGCAACACGCATGTCCTAGGCCAAGTCAGTGTTGGTGGTCGCTAACGGTGGTGTGACATTGGTACTATTTGCCATGGTTTTATGCCCCACCGCAACGCGGAGGTGCTTAATTCTAGTTTAAATTAAAAAAGAAAATTAAACAAGAAAAAATGTAATAAAACTGTAATATTATTTACAGAGTATATAATATAAAAAAAACTTTTAACCTAAATTACTAATAACGAATGTTTTATTTAAAGTTTCAAAAATTATAAGCCCAAAGACCTTAAGAGGTAGACTAGTGGGAATGCCGGTGCATTGCAGCGGGTGTGTTTGTTTTGTCGTCTCATAATTGTTATTGGGGTTTGTTGTGTGTATGGTGTTTGTGGGTTATTTGTTACGATGACGTGAAGTAAGAAGCAACAACCTAGTATTAGGGTGCAAGTCGTAGATGCAAGTTATAAAAATTTGAAACTCATATATATTGGTTATGAAGATTTTAATCGAGTACATTATAATTAATAGGAAGCAGGTTCTGTTTTAAGATAAATGCAAGAAATGGCAACATTAGTGCTTCCTAACCAACTGGGGTAGCCCAGTTGGCCACCGACACCCACCTCTTCCCAGAGGTACCGGGTTCGAGTCTTGTGAGTGGCATATGTCGCCCAGTGTAACACCCCGTGTTTTCGGGAAGTCAAAGTCGAGGTCAAGTCAACGACCGATTTCGCGCAACCCGACTTGTAGAGAATTTCTTTTATGTGTTTAATTTAGTTGTATTATGTGGAGTAAGTGTCAATAATTACAACAATCGACGTATTACAAACGCCATCTAATCGACTTACGACTGTGAACTGTAGGAAGTAACAATGCGATAAAGTTAACGAAACGATAATCAAAGTATGCTAATCAAATCGACATCGAATCGAATCTCAACTCGAACTACGCATTTTAGTTACTGTTATACGTGTATGTGTGTGCCTTACTTGTTACCTGTGCATGTTTATTTATGTTGTGTTGTGGTAATTAATCGAAATGCAATCGAACTCAATCGACATCGAATTCGAATCACAATCGAACTATGATAATTAGTGGAAAAAGGATAGCACAAGATATGAGTGGTTGGGATTAAAAGTAATTTGACTAGGAAACCCTATCGTATCGAACCGCTCGCAACCGAAATCGAAATATCAAAAAATCATCGCACCGAACGCTCGAAACGTGCAGCTGATCGATCAAACTACCAGCCGATCGAACAGCCAGCCGATCGGACTGTTGTCCGATCGGACAGGCTATCCGATCGAGCTGCCTGGCCGATCGGCCAGCACTTTCCCCTTTTGGCCTCCTATAAATACTCCTGTCATTGTCATCCTTTCCACTTTTGGAAACCCCTGTTCGACCAGCACGCTTAGTTCATCCTTTTCTCATATTCCTCTCGATTCCGGTAAGATTTCGTCCTAAACCTTGTACTTTCTTAATCTACACGTACTCCTACACCTTTCTATCTTTCAAATCTTAACTTATAACCGTGAAATCATCAAGATTCAAGTGTTCTAGGATGACGTCATCATGGGTTCTTGAAGAACTTCATGTTTTGGCCTCAACCCACCAAGAATAACTTGGATCTAGCCGATTTCCACATAAACAAACAAAGATCTTTCCTAGATCTAAACATATACCCGGTGAAAAGGATTAAAAGATGGATTTTCTAACTTTCTTTCAACTCTTTTTCACTCAATGCCTTCAAACCGATAGAAACGGAGCCTGTGTCGGCTTACAAATCACTCCGGTGGTTGCATGGCTCAAGATCCGGATTCTATCCACGAGGTTAACCGATTTTGGGTTAAACGATAAACTCCGTTCCGAACAGTCCACCGGCCGGATTTGGGTGATTCCTGTCCGACCAGGAGAACCAAGTAAGGACGAGGGATCTATGGTTCGACTCGTTGCCAAAATACCTCAATAAAACGACAAACAAACAGAACAACCAAGTGTTAGACGAATAGGCTGATCAGGTCAGGGTGCTGACCGATCGGACTGCTATCCGAACGGACAGCCAGCTGATCGGACAGTCAGCCGATCGACCGGCCAGCCGATCGGTTAACACATGGTCCCACACTTAATCAATTTATTTTGAAGACTAGTATTGAACGAACTGTTGTTCGATCGGACTACTGTCTGATAGGATTACTCTTCGGATCATGAGATACTATACTTCAACACTTAATCGATTTTTTAACATGTTCGATGCACTAGGAGTGCCACCCGATCGAACAGTCATCCGATCAGGTGACACCTTGTTAAGAATTTGTCATGGTTGTTCATGCATGTTGTCCGATCGAACAACATTAGTGTTCGATCGATCAGTTATCCGATCCACTGCACCACACCTTGCAATTCATTTAAAGTTGTTGACTATTGTTGACTTGCCAACCGATCGGTCAGCAAATCATTAAGTTTTTGACTTGTTGACCTGTCCGATCGAACACCTGTCCGATCCAAAGCAAATCACTACAATTCATTAAAATACCTAACCGATCGGGTTGCCGTCCGATCGACCGACCTGAAGGGTAAAGGTACTTCAATGTTTTCAAATGCTACAACAAAAACTTCAAAAGTTAAACCATCATATCCAAACACATCCTTCTCAAAGGAAGAAACAATCCACTCGAACAGCCATCCGATCGGCCTGCCGACCGACCGGACAGCGGTCCGAGCGGACTGTCAACCGAACGGTCAGCCGTCCGATCCAACTACCGTCCGATCGACCAGCTGTCCGACTCTCCAACACTTGTTTTCCGTTTTACTCGTCGCTTATTATTATGCTATCAATCCATTCAGGCTAACTTTACTCGCTAAGCGCTCCCTTCAATCCATCAACCGCTGTGAGTATACTCGATCCCTTTTTGCTTTATGCACTTTTGGGTGTTACATACGTTACAACTATTCAAATCACATCAAACACACCACTCAATATTATTTGAATGCTAACCGTTAATGCATGTTATACGTGGCTTATGAATGCTTGTTTGTTATGTTTACACATGGAATGCTGTCTACCTGCCTTTGCAACGATAGTACTATAGTTTGGACTCAGCACCCGTTCACACGGGGGTTGTTAAGGACAATTACTTGCATGGATTACGGTGGTAATCATGTATTGTGAACTGCCTCGGGCAGTCAACCCGCAGTCATTGGTATCGATGGATCTATGTCGATAACTAACGTGCTTCATTTCACTATGTGTACGTGCTGGTTATGCGTAAGCGAATTCGAACTCTATATGCTATTATCAAACTTGTATGCTCACCTTTACATTACATGTATTGACTTTATTTTAACGTATGTGACAGGTGCTTAAGTTGTTTGTATGCCTAGCTCACTGTGAAATCGAGGCTAGGAAAGGTCTAGGATGCTCTCTGCGCAGTGATGAAATCGAAGCTAGGAAAAGAGGTCCTAGAAACCAATAAATAAACTACCTATGTATAAATCTGAGTTGTCGGAACAAAATTATTTGCCTAGATTTTATCTGTAATAATTTGTTTGCTGTTTGAGACATGGTCTGGGACATGTTATTTTAAATTGAATGTTAATGATAATTGTTATGGAAACTTCTGGACAATCTGTTTCGCTCAGTGCCATGCCCCGATGATTCCGCCATCGGTTGGGGTGTGACAGATTGGTATCAAAGCCATAACTATAGGGAATTTTGCAAGACACGACCTAGTCCGGGTCGATGACTTAGATACCTAGTCTATAGTTAGGAACCAACAGACTAACTTGAGCACATCCATGCTACACTATCACTGCACTCGAATTTTCAACTATGAATGAGTAACTAAGCCGAGAATAGGTGTGAAAACCGCAAACTCTCGACTAAAGTTGCTTAATCAACCCGGAGAATTATGCCAAATCAGGAGTGAAATCCGTATTTTAATGAATAATCTCCTCTATTTTATTAAAAATAGGAACGAAGTTGTTAAGCTAGGGGTGAAACCCTAACCTTGACGACTTGTTCCGTTCATTTTACAAAACTCTCACCAAAGTCTCGACGGACTCCAACGACCTGAAGTCACAATATGACTAACGGGATGTGTGCCAAACGCCCAAGAATCGAGGCAGAAGCATAGTCCTGAAGGTCAAATGTGCACAACGGATCCTTGTGAATAGTCGAACCACTTTGGGTAGTCGAAGTCTACTAGCCGCATACAATCTATTTCTCGATTTTTATGTGTTTCGATTCTGAGCCCGCAACCGCCGACTCTGATGATTCATCGATTTTATGTGCTATATGTGTGTTTACCTGTTTATGTGTTTAAATTTTGGAAATTTACTCGATTTTTTCTTTCACTTCGATGGACACACACAACTCGCCTTACATTTCTATCTCAATAAGCTGCCAAATCACTAAATTATGGACGACTTTATGCTACGCTTATACTACACGACTCGATATATCAAGCGCGAACGCCATATTCGAATACTCGCGAACTGTGAATGATAGGTTTCTGTATTCTGACTGCCTCTTGTGACTACATGATTAGGTGCTTCTGTGACTCTGTGCTCTATATGCTTATGTGACTGTGTGAATCTGTGCTTATGTGAATCTGTGACTGATTGATTATATGTATGTGATGCATGTTACGTTGCGTGTTCATAAGCTTTAGTAAGTAGTAGACGTGTGGGGTGAGATTCAAATACAATGTGTTGAGTCCTGTGACGATGTCTGTTGCAGATAATGTCATCTGGATCCCGTCATCCCCTACTTTCTCGTCAAGAAAAGAGAGACAAACGCCTTGCTGCCATCATCGCTAAAAGTGTAGCAAAGGCTGTGAGTGATGTTTACGAGAACGTCAGCAAGTCGTCTGAGGAGTCGAGAACCGAAGCTCCTAAAGCTACCACCAAAGCTCCCTTCAATTTCAAGCAATTCAAGTCGTGTGGGCCAAAAGAATTCACTGGCGAGGGAGGTCCTACTACATTATTCCAATTGTTTGATTCCATTGAGGTCACTCTACGGCAGAGTGGTTGCCCCGATGACCTCCGAATTCTGAATGCTACCGGCGTTTTCCAGTCCCGTGCACTAGACTGGTGGACGGCCGAGAGGAACAAGCGAGGGAACGATGCAGCCTACGGTCTGTCGTGGGACGAGCTCAAGGAAGTCATGCTGGAAGAATTCTTCCCTCTTCATGAACGTCAGAAGCTAGAGGATGAATTTTGGCACATACAGCAAAAGGATGGTGAAAATGTTGCGCTCACTGCTCGCTTCAAACAGCTCAGCATCATTTGTCCCGATCAGGTCAAGACTCCAGACATGGCAATCAAGAAGTATATCCGAGCCCTGCCTGACTGTGTTGCTGATTTCGTTCAAGCTGCTAAGACTACGACGATCGAAGAAACTTATCTACTGGCTGCTGAAATCAATGATAAACGGGTCAAGGCCGGTGTCTGGGATAAAACTTCAAAGCACATGCATCAAGCTACCACCGTCGCACCAACTGCTGAAACCACCACCTCATCGAGCAACAAGAGGAAGAATAAGAGAAAGAACAGCTCCAGCAACAAGAACTGTGCGATCACTGCTGCACCGATTCAAGCTGTACCAGCCCAACAGCGTCAAGTAGCGGCGCCTGTGGCAAATGCACCGCCTGCAAAGCGTGCATACACTGGGCCACACCCGCTCTGCCCTACTTGTACCTAGCACCACCCGACTGCCATTGCTTGCCCTTTTTTGTTCTCATTGCAATATGTACGGCCATTTTACTACCAACTGCCGTGTTCAACAAGCTCCTGCTCATCAAGCTCTACTCACCGCCCCTCACGGTCAACAAGCTCCTTCAGCACCCGCGGTCAAATCCAGAGCCTGCTTCGCATGTGGCGATCCTAACCATTGCGCCAACATGTGCCCGAACAGGGTTGTGAAACAAGAGCCCCAGCAGCAGCAGCCTCAATAGCAGCAGCAACACCAGCAACAACAGCAGCAACAGGCCACATGCGCCAGAACTTTCAACATCAACGTGCGTCAAGCCCAAGCCGACAACAACATGGTCAATGGTACGTTCCTTGTGAATGGTATTTATACTTCATGTTTGCTTGATACTGGAGCCGATAATTGCTTTTTGTCGTTCGAATTCGAGAAACTCCTTAGTCATAAACACTCCCAACTCTCCTCGACATTCGATGTTGAAGTCGCTACCGGAAGAACTGTCGCCGTCAATTCTGTTCTTCGTGATTGTACTCTTGAGCTCAACAATCACATCTTTCCAATCAACCTCATTCCGATGCAACTCGGAAGTTTTGAGATCATAGTAGGCATGGACTTTCTTCGTGAAAACCATGCTGAAGTTGTGTGCTTCGACAAGATGATTCGATTCTCGCTGGCGAATGGTGATCTATTGTGTGTGTACGGTGACACTACTTCGAAAGGTCTCAAGCTCATGTCATGTGTTCAAGCTAGCAAGTATCTCCGCAAGGAATACAGGGCTTTCTTGGCTAACATTGTAGTAGCAGAGAAGGAAAAGAAAGAGAAGAAGGAAGTAAAAGACGTTCCTGTGGTTCGAGAATTTCCTAATGTTTTTCCAGAGGATCTTCCCAGACTACCGCCAAGTCGTGATATCGACTTACGTATCGACCTCATTCCTGGAGCAAACCCTATTGCCATAGCTCCCTACCGACTCGCGCCATCCGAAATGCGCGAACTCTCGAACCAACTCCAGGAATTACTTGAGAAAGGCTTCATTCTCCCGAGCACCTCTCCTTGGGGCGCGCCGGTCCTTTTCGTCAAAAAGAAGGATGGGTAGTTCCGGATGTGCATCGACTACCGGTAATTGAATAAGCTAACTATCAAGAACCGCTATCCCCTACCCCGCATTGATGATTTGTTTGATCAGTTACAAGGTGCTACGTACTTCTCGAAGATCGATCTATGCTCAGGATATCACCAGCTACGTATTCAAGAGGAGGATATACCCAAAACCGTGTTTCGCACTCGATATGGCCACTACGAATTCGTTGTTATGCCCTTTGGTTTAACCAACGCACCTGCGGTTTTCATGGATCTGATGAATCGCGTGTGTAAACCATATCTCGACCGTTTTTTCGTCGTATTCATCGACGATGTCTTGATCTATTCCAAATCGAAAGCCGAACACGTGCAACATCTACGTTTGGTTCTCGAGCTACTCCAGGGGAACCAACTCTATGCCAAGTTCTCCAAGTGTGAATTCTGGTTGGAGGAAGTTCAGTTTCTGGGTCACATTGTTAATAGTCAAGGTATTTACGTCGATCCTGCGAAGATTGAAGCTGTTAAGAGTTGGATTACGCCTAAGAACCCATCTGAAGTCCGTTCTTTTCTCGGACTGGCGGGCTACTATCGACGATTTATCGAAGGGTTCTCAAAGATCGCTGTGCCACTTACCGCTCTCACGCATAAAGACAAGCCTTTTGTTTGGGGAACTGAACAAGAGTCTGCCTTTCGAACCCTCAAGCATAAGCTCTGCAATGCTCCTGTTCTCACATTGCCCGACGGAAACAATGATTTCATTGTCTATTGTGATGTTTCCAACCTTGGTCTTGGTTGTGTTCTTATGCAGCGGGACAAGGTTATAGCGTACGCATCTCGTCAGCTCAAAATCCACAAGAAGAACTATACAACCCATGACCTCGAGCTAGGCGCAGTTGTTTTTGCGTTAAAGATTTGGCGACACTACCTGTACGCTACCAAGTGTACGATCTTCACCGATCATAGGAGCCTACAACATATCTTTAATCAGAAGGAACTTAATATGAGTCAACGCCGATGGGTAGAATTTCTCAACGATTACGACTGTGAGATTCGTTATCACCCAGGCAAAGCAAATGTTGTTGCCGACGTACTCAGCAGACGGAGCTACCTGCTTAGCACTCGTAATGTTCAAAACCAATACGACCTCGAATCCCTCATCCGCGAAGCTCAGCATGCGTGTTTTAATGAACGCACACTGAAAAAGGAAAGAATCTACCACGATGGAGCCTAGCTTGTGAGCAAATCGAACGGGATATTCCACTTTCTGGACCGAATTTGGATTCCCAAACGAACCAAATTGCGAAAAATCTTGATGGACGAAGCCCATAAATCCCGGTATTCTATTCATCCCGGTGCCGACAAAATGTACCAGGACCTTCGTTACAAATACTGGTGGCCTGGCATGAAAAGGGATATTGCCCTCTATGTTGGAAAATGCCTGACATGTGCAAGAGTCAAGGCTGAACATCAAAGACCCTCTGGCTTGCTCGAACAACCACCGATCCCCATGTGGAAGTGGGAGAGTATAGCTATGGACTTTATAACAAAGCTACCGCACACGTCATTAGGTCACGACAGCATTTGGGTTGTGGTCGACCGATTGACTAAATCAGCTCACTTTTTACCAATACGGGAAGACTACAAGGTAGAACGATTAGCCCAAATCTAAACCGACGAGATCATTTGTAATCATGGGACGCCTCGTGATATCATCTCTGATCGTGACGCTCGGTTTACCTCGCGAATGTGGGAAACGTTTCAAACGGCACTCGATACATCGCTTAATCTAAGTACCGCTTTCCACCCTCAAACCGACGGTCAGACTGAAAGAACGATTCGCACTCTTGAAGACATGCTCCGTTCGTGTGTCATAGAATTCGGTGGTAATTGGGATAAATACATGCCGTTAGTCGAATTCTCGTATAACAACAGCTATCATGCAAGCATTCAAATGGCACCATTCGAGGCTTTATACGGAAGAAGATGTCGATCGCCTATTGTGTGGCACGAGATCGGGCATTCGCAATTAACCGGTCCTGAGCTATTACAAGAAACGACAGACAGAATTTTCCAAATTCGAGACAACTTGGTAAAAGCTCGGAATCGACAGAAAAGTTATGCCGATAGACGACGCAAGCCCCTTGAATTTGACGTTGGTGACTACGTACTCCTAAAGGTATCACCTTGGAAGGGTGTGGTCCGATTCGGCAAGAAAGGGAAGCTCGCGCCTCGATATGTTGGACCTTTTAAGATTCTGGAAAGGATCGGAAAAGTCGCCTACAGACTTTATACGGAATTCGAGGCTTTATACGGAAGAAGATGTCGATCGCCTATTGTGTGGCACGAGATCGGGCATTCGCAATTAACCGGTCCTGAGCTATTACAAGAAACGTCAGACAGAATTTTCCAAATTCGAGACAACTTGGTAAAAGCTCGGAATCGACAGAAAAGTTATGCCGATAGACGACGCAAGCCCCTTGAATTTGACGTTGGTGACTACGTACTCCTAAAGGTATCACCTTGGAAGGGTGTGGTCCGATTCGGCAAGAAAGGGAAGCTCGCGCCTCGATATGTTGGACCTTTTAAGATTCTGGAAAGGATCGGAAAAGTCGCCTACAGACTCGAACTACCGGAGGAGCTTAGTAACGTCCACCCGACTTTCCACGTGTCAAACCTCCGAAAGTGCCTGGCCGACCACGACTTACACGTTCCACTCGATGACCTGCAAGTGAACGAAACATTACACTTCGTGGAGAAGCCTGTCGAAATCATGGACCGCCAAACCAAGCAACTCAGACGCTCTCGCATTACTATTGTGAAAGTTCGATGGGAAGGCAAGCGAGGCGCAGAGTTCACTTGGGAACTCGAAAGCGACATGAAGGCGAAGTACCCGCAGTTGTTTAAGGAGAAAGTCTAGAAAGAGAAAGCTCTCCACGTGATTCACCTTGTTGTACAACTTTTAGCTTAATTTTGGGACGAAATTCCCTAAACAAGGGGAGGCTGTAACACCCCGTGTTTTCGGGAAGTCAAAGTCGAGGTCAAGTCAACGACGGATTTCGCGCAACCCGACTTGTAGAGAATTTCTTTTATGTGTTTAATTTAGTTGTATTATGTGGAGTAAGTGTCAATAATTACAACAATCGACGTATTACAAGCGCCATCTAATCGACTTAAACTGTGAACTGTAGGAAGTAACAATGCGATAAAGTTAATGAAACGATAATCAAAGTATGCTAATCAAATCGAATCGAATCTCAACTCGAACTACGCATTTTAGTTACTGTTATACGTGTATGTGTGTGCCTTACATGTTACCTGTGCATGTTTATTTATGTTGTGTTATGGTAATCAATCGAAACGAAATCGAACTCGAAATGCAATCGAACTCAATCGACATCGAACTCGAATCACAATCGAACTATGATAATTAGTGGAGAAAGGATAGCACAAGATATGAGTGGTTGGGATTAAAAGTAATTTGACTAGGAAACCCTATCGTATCGAACCGCTCGCAACCGAAATCGAAATATCAAAAAAATCATCGCACCGAACGCTCGAAACGTGCAGCTGATCGATCAGACTACCAGCCAATCGAACAGCCAGCCGATCGGACTGTTGTCCGATCGGACAGGCTGTCCGATCGAGCTGCCTGGCCGATCGGCCAGCACTTTCCCCTTTTGGCATCCTATAAATACCCCTGTCATTGTCATCCTTTCCACTTTTGGAAACCCCTGTTCGACCAGCACGCTTAGTTCATCCTATTCTCATATTCCTCTCGATTCCGGTAAGATTTCGTCCTAACCCTTGTACTTTCTTAATCTACACGCACTCCTACACCTTTCTATCTCTCAAATCTTAACTTTTAACCGTGAAATCATCAAGATTCAAGTGTTCTAGGATGACGTCATCATGGGTTCTTGAAGAACTTCATGTTTTGGCCCCAACCCACCAAGAATAACTTGGATCTAGCCGATTTCCACATAACAAACAAAGATCTTTACTAGATCTAAACATATACCCGGTGAAAAGGATTGAAAGATGGATTTTCTAACTTTCTTTCAACTCCTTTTCACTCAATGCCTTCAAACCGATAGAAACGGAGCCTGTGCCGGTTTACCAATCACTCCAGTAGTTGCATGGCTCAAGATCCGGATTCTATATACCCGGTGAAAAGGATTGAAAGATGGATTTTCTAACTTTCTTTCAACTCCTTTTCACTCAATGCCTTCAAACCGATAGAAACGGAGCCTGTGCCGGCTTACAAATCACTCCGGTGGTTGCATGGCTCAAGATCCGGATTCTATCCACGAGGTTAACCGATTTCGGGTTAAACGATAATCTCCGTTCCGAACAGTCCACCGGCCGGATTTGGGTGATTCCTGTCCGACCAGGGGAACCAAGTAAGGACGAGGGATCTATGGTTCGACTCGTTGCCAAAATACCTCAATAAAACGACAAACAAACAGAACAACCAAGTGTTAGACGAATAGGCTGATCAGGTCAGGGTGCTGACCGATCGGACTGCTGTCCGAACGGACAGCCAGCCGATCGGACAGTCAGCCAATAGACCGGCCAGCCGATCGGTTAACATATGGTCCCACACTTAATCAATTTATTTTGAAGACTAGTATTGAACGAACTGTTGTTCGATCGGACTACTGTCCGATCGGATTACTCTTCGGATTATGAGATACTATACTTCAACACTTAATCGATTTTTCAGCATGTTCGATGCACTAGGAGTGCCACCCGATCGAACAGTCGTCTGATCAGGTGACACCTTGTTATGAATTTGTCATGGTTGTTCATGCATGTTGTCCGATCGAACAGCATTAGTGTTCGATCGATCAGTTATCTGATCCATTGCACCACACCTTGCATTTCATTTAAAGTTATTGACTATTGTTGACTTGCCAACCGATCGGTCAGCAAATCATTAAGTTTTTGACTTGTTGACCTGTCCGATCGAACACCTGTCCGATCCAAAGCAAATCACTACAATTCATTAAAATACCTAACCGATCGGGTTGCCGGTCGATCGAACAGCCGTCCGATCGACCGACCTGAAGGGTAAAGGTACTTCAATGTTTTCAAATGCTACAACAAAAACTTTAAATGTTAAACCATCATACACAAACACATCCTTCTCAAAGGAAGAAACAATCCACTCGAACAGCCATCCGATCGGCCTACCGACCGACCGGACAGCGGTCCGAGCGGACTGTCAACTAAACGGTCAGTCGTCCGATCGAACTACCTTCCGATCGACCAGCTGTCCGACTCTCCAACACTTGTTTTCTGTTTTACGCGTCGCTCATTATTATGCTATCAATCCATTCAGGCTAACTTTACTCGCTAAGCGCTCCCTTCAATCCATCAACCGCTGTGAGTATACTCGATCCCCTTTTGCTTTATGCACTTTTGGGTGTTACATACGTTACAACTATTCAAATCACATCAAACACACCACTCAATACTATTTGAACGCTAACCGTTAATGCATGTTATACGTGGCTTATGAATGCTTATTTGTTATGTTTACACATGGAATGTTGTCTACCTGCCTTAGCAACGATAGTACTATAGTTTGGACTCAGCACCCGTTCACACGGGGGTTGTTAAGGACAATTACTTGCATGGATTACGGTGGTAATCATGTATTGCGAACTGCCTCGGGCAGTCAACCCGCAATCATTGGTATCGATGGATCTATGTCGATAACTAACGTGCTTCATTTCACTATGTGTACGTGCTGGTTATGCGTAAATGAATTCGAACTCTATATGCTATTATCAAACTTGTATGCTCACTTTTACATTATATGTATTGACTTTATTTTAACGTATGTGACAGGTGCTTAAGTTGTTTGTATGCCTAGCTCAATGTGAAATCGAGGCTAGGAAAGGTCTAGGATGCTCTCTGCGCAGTGATGAAATCGAAGCTAGGAAAAGAGGTCCTAGAAACCAATAAATAAACTATCTATGTATAAATCTGAGTTGTCGGAACAGAATTATTTGCCTAGATTTTATCTATAATAATTTGTTTGCTGTTTGAGACATGGTATGGGACATGTTATTTTAAATTGAATGGTAATGATAATTGTTATGGAAACTTCTGGACAATCTGTTTCGCTCAGTGCCATGCCCCGATGATTCCGCCATCGGTTGAGGTGTGACACTCAGGGTAAGAACTCGGCATGGGGAAGTCACCGCGGAGCTAGCTTGGTCGGATAGCGGCTCCCGGAGTGAGATCACTCCGGCGGTTGGGAGGACCGTGTACTATCCCCCCCAACATTAGTGCTTCCTAACTTTGTTACATACCAATAATTATTACGCTAGTATTTTCATTTATTCTTTACACCAAAAAAGTTAGCGGGGACCTAACGTACACCCAAGATACACAGCATCCACCAGGCAACAAAAACAAAACAACCACACAACTATCACATTACCAACCTAATCTGTGTAAGGAGAATCCATTCCAAATCTCCCAGTTCAACCCAACTTTTTTCGCCCTTGTCTTTATACATAGAAAACTCAAATTTTTATGTCACCAATCACCTTCTCTGTAGACATATGGCATGAATTTCCTTTCAACCTTTGAAGATCCATCTGTGTACCTATCAAGATTTAATATGTCTCGCATACCAAAAGCAAAACTAGGCGATAGTTTGCATCATTGAGCGATTGAACACTTGCCATACAGTTTGTGCTAAACCACAACCAATGAAAAGATGCTCCGTTATTTTAGGTGCATCCCCACACATAGCTCAGAACCCACGTTGATATTACTTCTTGCCAAAGAACAAAAAGTCGGTAATCTCTCAAGCTCCACTCTATAGTCAAAAATCAATACTTCGCTCGCTACTCATCTGTTTCGCTTTTCGAGAGGCAAGACCCGCAGAGTTAGGAGGCTATGTTTCACACTTCCGACCGATAACCCTCCCCCCCCCCCCCAGACCCATCTAGCAACCAAACCCAGCTATCCTTGCTGATATGCTTAAAATACAACATATAAATTATATCAAATACGGCGTAAAATCAACCCTTTTTCAATACTAATGTTGGAAAAAGCTTGTTTTTCTGTTCATTTTTTTAATTTATAGGGTCAAAAGAGCTTAAATGTGCAAAAGAAGCAAAAAGACAGCAAAAACCAACATAAATACAAAGAAGAAAGAATTGACGTAACTCGCCAAGCCCCAATTCACATCCAAACCACAAGAATAGCAAGATCAGAAGACCTGACACGGGGCACACTACATCACATATGTTGTTTAGGTTGTGGAGAGTACCATTCGACCATGTCTGATTGAGTTGTCTGAGGATCCGGATGTTGATGTCCGCTTTTTTTGCAAACCAAGCAATTCAGGCTATCAATAACAAGACGACTTCAAGCTAGAAAAAATCCGACTTGAGCTTGCCTGACGTTTCATCAGTTTGTTTTACAACAGTTATTTTTTATGATTTTGTCTATTTAAAAAGAACACGTGAATATTTCATCGTATTAACCCACGAATTGAATGAACTGAGAGATTCATATAGTTCAATAAATGAAAGGAAGCATTAAAGATTTGCAATTCAGGCCTCAATTATACATGTATTTGTATACCTACGTACACCCTCAATTCTTTAAACTTATGTAAAATTCAAATCAAACTGGAATGTTAAGTTTTAACTTTATTTGAATTCAAGGGTGTGAATGTAAAATTTGTCTAACATGAGACCATGGAGTTTGACTTTAAGCAATCATCAATGGAATTGGTCAACTTTATTTGCAAGAATTGGTTTTAACTTTATTTGAATTACAAGCACCGTATTGTCTTTCTTATTGCAAGAATTGGCTTGAATCTAAAGTTAATAAAATGTGGTATGTATGCTTTTCTAAAAACCACCCGTGTTTGCACACGGGTGTCACTACTAGTATTAACTAATATCTAATTTTTTTACTTATTTTATTACACCTAAACCCCCTATCTCCTTGCACATGCAATCACCATTCCACAAAATAGAATATAGAATATACAATTTAAAAGATACTAATATCTAGGTAGTTAAATTTTCGTCATGCAATAAATTGCAAAGTTGAAGTGTTTTTTATCATGAGATATTAGTCTTATTGGAAAATGTTTGTTCATACCAACTTGACAAATCTTGATAGTTGTCATAACCGCCATAAAGCAACCATACTTAAAACTTTGCATATAAATTTTTGGGAGAGGATCAAATAAGAAGCTTAATTTGCCTAGGAAGGATAAGACCGAACGTTTAGCGAACAGTTCGTGAACCGTTCGACGGAAAGTTCGTTTATGTTCGTTCGATTAACTTAACGAACGAACACGAACAAAAAATTTTGTTCGGCTATCTTAGTGAACGAACACATGTCTCGTTCGTTCGACTGTGTTCGTGAACGTTCGATAATATGTTCGGTTACGTTCATTCATGTTCGTTTGATTGTATTAAAAATAATAAACCTTTTACCTAAATATATTGAAAACCTGAAACCCTATTTTTTCTAAGTTAGCTAAAATTTGGATATTCTAAGCCATTTTTTGGGATAATTATGTCTAAGTTAGTTAAACTCGATTCGTTATTTGGTGGTGTAATACACTTCTTGTGTATCATTTGATGGTTGTGTTTAACTACTTATATAATGTTTAAGGATAACAATATTTTAATTTTTTATTTTCAAGTTAAATGTTCGTTTTTGTTTGTTTTTATTTCCTTGCATTCGTTTGTGTTCGAGATCAGTGTTCACGAACTATTCGTGAACAACTGAATTTCCTTAACGAACGAACACGAACATAAACTTATGTTTGGTATGCGTTCGTGAACAGTTCGCGAACATGTTAATTTTCTTAACGAACGAACACGAACATGACCTTGTTCGTGTTCGTTCGGTTCATTTACAGATCTAGCCATAAAGCAACTATACTTAAAACTTTGCATATAAATTGTTGGGAGAGGATCAAATAAGAAGCTTAATTTGCCAAGGAAGGATAAGAAAAAATAGAATCATGACATGTGGCAAAATTTAAAAATAAAAGAAAGAGTATTTTAGTCAATTTTATCCAATCTTCTTTCTTTTTCTCTTCCAGTAACTTCAAAACCCACAATTTTCAAAACCTCAAATCTTCAACCTTTTCTTCACTTTCTATCTCAATAGTCACTACATTATAGTGCGATTTTCATCACCAATCAATGATTCAAACACCCAATCAACGTGTTCTTCAACTTTTTTGAATAAATTCAGTTTAATTTCATACAATATCTCATTTTTTCTCGTGATTTTGAAGCGAATCACTCGATTCGTTCGATTCGACGCTGATAAGTGTTTCTAGCATTCAGATTTCGTCAATCGTTGAAAAAATCTAAAGAAATCAGTTTCAATCTATGTAAGAAATTTTTGAATTGTATTTTTACGATCTGAGTTTTTGAATTTAGTCGTTGCATTTTACAAAGTAATGAAAAAACATTTTTTTTTTGTATTTCCAGTCCATTGGGTTTTAGAAACAACACATTTTATTGTGTTTTTAGTCCATTGCGTTTTAGGTAAAAACACATTTTTATGTGTTTTTAGTCCATTGCATTTTAGTTAAAACACATTTTTTCTGTTTTCTTGCCATGGTGTTTTAGAAAAAGACATTTCTTTGTGTTTTCTAGCAATTGCGTTTTAGAAATAAGATATTTCTTTGTGTTTTTAGACCATTGCGTTTTACAAAAAAAAAAAAGACATTTCTTTGTGTTTTTCAGCTATTACGTTTTATAAACAACACATTTTATTGTGTTTTTAGTCCATTGCGTTTTAGGTAAAACATATTTTATGTGTTTTTAGTTAGGGGTGCAAACGAGCCGAGCCGAGCCCGAGCTTGACCAGGCTCGAGCTCGATTAACTTTATGTGAGCTCGGGCTCGAGGTCGGCTCGATTCGAGCTTTGTTTTCAAGGCTCGAGCTCGGCTCGTTTGTATTTTCTCAAGCTCGAGCTCGGCTCGGGCTCGGCTCGTTTATTATCTATTAACTAATATATTAAATAAAAATAATATAAATAATAGACTTTTTAGGCTCGTGAGCTCGATAAGTGAAGCTCGGGCTCGAGCTCGTTTACTAAATAAGCTTATTTTTAGGTTCGAGGTCGGCTTGTAAACAAGTTTGAATAAGCTCGGCCCGACTCGGCTCGTTTACACTAAGGCTCGATAAGGCTCGACGAGCCTAACGAGCTTCAAATGCGAGGCTCGAGCTCGGGCTTGATAAAAAAACGAGCTTTATTTTAGACTCAAGCTCGGCTCGGGCTCGATAAGGCTCGGCTCGTTTCGAGCTTTTTCTCGAGCCGATCTCGAGTAGCTTGCGAGCCGCTCGGCTCGTTTGCACCCCTATTTTTAGTCCATTGCGTTTTAGGTAAAAGACATTTATTTGTGTTTTTAGTCTATTGCGTTTAGGTAAAAGACATTTTTTGTGTTTTCTGGCCATTGCGTTTTAGGTAAAAGACAGTTCTTTGTGTTTTCTGGCCATTGCGTTTTAGAAATAAGACTTTTCTTTGTGTTTTAGGCCATTGCGTTTTACAAAAAAGACATTTGTTTGTTTTTTCAGCCGTTGCGTTTAAGAAATAACACATTTCTTTTGTGTTTTTTGTCTATTGCGTTTTAGAAACAAGGCATTTATTTGTGTTTTTTGTCAATTGCGTTTTAGAAAAAAATATTTTTGTATGCTTTTTGTCCATTGCGTTTTACACATGTGGGTTTTCGAATTTTTTTTCAAAAATATAGCAATAGTATACTCGTTTTAAAGATAAAAAACGCTTGTTTTTGTGAAATTTTTATAAAAAAAAATAATATCGTATGAAAGAGTTATTAACGTTTAAAAAACGGAGGGAATTGGAGGAGAGAAAAACTATTGTTTTGGTTTGACTAGAATACCCCTACACAAACTCACGCGTCTCATTCTTTTTTATCAATTATACCCATTTAATCCAAGTCCATGATTAATCGATTGATGGTCAAGATTACTTTCTGGCCTTCCTAGCCAAAAAAACTTCCTATTATATCCTGACTCATAAATTGTTAACACATCTGAGGTAAATTCATTGCTTTTCCTAAATTCTTTGTAATTTGCTAAATTAATTAGGTAATTTGTTTCTTCTCATGTTCCTACTAATGGGGTGGTGGTCCATTGGTAAAGGCAAAGCCTTTAAATACTTTGGGAGAGAGGAAGGTCTTGATTTCTAGTCCCACAGACAGCGAAGAATAAAAGAAATATAAGTTCCTTTTTGGCATGGTTTTGTCTCAACTCTGAATAAAAAGATGAGAGTTTATACATGGGCAGATATACCTTAGAACAAGGGGTAGCCCCTAGTGGTGAAGTTTGAGATTTCCGACTGAGAGATCGAAAACGTATATACCTAAAAAAATTTATACAAAAACTACATATCGGGCACTACTGAGCCAAAAGTTCGGGGGGTTGGGCGCCCCTTCTCGCCCCCACTATGTTGCGCCCCTGGTACCCCCGCTACCCCTTGACGCTCTGACGGTTGTGTATTTTTTTTTGAAAATTTGACGTTTTTTCGATTTTACTGCCCCTATAGAAAAAAAATTGAAACGTTGCTCCTATAATTATTTATTAGATCCTGAGTTTGTAACAAGAGTAAAATTGCAATTTGCGTCCCAAAGGTTAAGGTTTGCTCTTATAACAAGTAATCACCTACATGCTAATTCATATCATTAGTAATCTGCTGTTGACAATCATAATCTTTACCCAAATTTGGACTTTTTAGTAAACCACGATGCGTGTAGGTGATTGCTCTTATACTTTTGAATATTTGATTTAATATTGGATCAGAGCATTAATCTTGTTTGGTATTTGTGATTTTGTGGCTAAAATGACCGATATTAGTTTGATTTTTTGCAAGATTCAGTCATGCACTCCACATGTTTGATGAAATGTCTCGATGGGATCATTCTTTTTGTTTAAATTGTTTTGATATTTTTTTTGCAAGATTCAGTCATTCACTCCACATGTTTGATGAAATGCGGGATCTTTTTTTTTTTTTTTTTTTTTTGAACTGTTTTGATAATATTTTGAATGCATCAGCCATGCACTCAACGTGTTTGATGAAATGTCTCAGTCGGATCTTTCTTTTTGTTTAAATTGTTTTGATAAATTTCCCCTTTCTGATAAGTTGCTGATAATGTGAGGGCTGCTTTGCTTTAAAATCAATATGATAATTGCCTGTTCTATGTCCAGTTGAACCAAACTTGTTTTTGTTGTTCATTTAATGCTATGACCAAGAAATAATGAATCATATATAGGAGATTTATGTTGAAAGATTATTGTGCACCAGGGCAGATCTCGCAAAACGAGGGTTGGGCTGAGATTTACAAGGGGATTGTGTCATTCATTGTGAAAGATGGAAATAAGTTATATTCGGTGTTGAAAAACAGACTGAAGTAACTCGTCTCCATAGCTGTAGTACTTGAGTCTTCTCTTGGGCTCTATTTTTTATTTTATTTCTATATATATAGAATTTATATATTTTTTGTAAATTTGTATACGTTTTATAAATTTGTTAAAAACTGTTGTAAATTAGCATATAATTCTAGTTCTAGTTTGATTTGATTTTGTATATATTTATGTACTGTTGGATATATTAGTAAAAAAACAAAATTGGAAACATTTATTTTTAAATCGCACATAACTTTTTGCGATGGATTTGTGACAAACAATCTGTCCTAAACGCGTGTGGAATCAAGGGTAGGTTTGTCTACATTCCATGAAGTTTTGCAACCTACTCTATACATTATGACATTAGGGTGTTGTATGCCCTATTGACTGGAAATCCGAGGTTGTCACTAACATTCGGTCATAATGAACGTGTGGGAGAGTAGATTAAACCTCATGCTCAGGTTAATGTTTAAGAATCTTTAAGCCACATCATGTATTCCGAACAACTTACATGAATCTCGAAAGCAATATTCAGAAACCATATAACAATCCTTTTGTCCCGGTGGTACAAACAATCAAATATGTTATACATGCCCATTTTTAAGAACAACATACAATGTCAAGGATAGATAGGTACCAGTGATCATTCCTATCCTAACAGATGATTCTCTCAAGGGTTGCTGTTCTATCTTCTTCCACCACATTTATCTCCACATTGCCAAACTCCTTCCACTGGCATGCTACTTCTTCATTGCATATGACTTTCGTGTTAGATAGGTCCTTAACAGATGGTGGCAGTTCATGAACTCCTGTAAAACCAGTCATGCAAATTGTTCTTAGACCACCTAAACTTCCCATATGTTCTGGCAACTTGGTCAAGTTTAAACAATCTGAAATATCGAGGATGCTTAGATTTTGAAGACGTGTGATTGATTCAGGTAGCTTTTCCAGTTGTGTACATGAATGAAGAATCAGTGTTTCCAAACTAGTCAAGTTACCGAATTTTTCAGAAATTTTACACAACTCGTTGCAGTTTGTGATACTTAGCTTCTTAAGGTAGACACTCCTACACAATATCTGCGGGTATATCACTAAATCCTGGCAATAATCCATCTCGATTTCAACTAGTCTTGGCCAAACATTGAGCTTGTCACTGTCCTCGAAAGCATTTCTCATTTTGCACATTATGAATGATACTTTCTGCAAGTTTACCAACTCCAAAGTGGATCTACTCAAGGATGATATTGCAACACGCTCGAGCCTAATCCTTGTTAGATTGGATAGATAGCCAAGAAGCTGAAAGTTTTTAAATTCTGTCGGGTATAAACCATAGTTTGTGACATTTAAAATCGTCAATTTTTGCATTTCCATCAAGAAGTGGGGTAAAGTGTAGGTCTTTGATTTTAGGTTTAGCACCATAACTTCAACCTCAGGAACTCTCATGCCGCACCATCTCGAGGAGAATGACTCTCCTACAATCAACAATTAAATCAAAACATAAAAAAACAAGATTACCAATAATTTCAGTAGGATCTTATTGATGACTTTTCTGAGTTGTTACACTTGTGTGTAATCAGCCCATCAATAATAACCCTTTTTTAAAGCTAAAAAGATATTGAACATTTCTCAGTATCAAAATCATGGGAGCAAAACAAAAACCTGTAGAAATAGATAATACGCGGGCTTGCATAGGTTCTTGCAGCTGTTCGACTGATGTGACCTGGTCTTCTCCAAGAACATTGGTAACTAGCTGGTCATTTTGTTCGGTTATAATCAATCTTCGCCTCTTTACTACTGGTAGTTTGCTACTCAAGTTAATAGCAAGTTGCCTAAGCAAATCGTGTTGTGTGACAAATTGCTGCTCACAATAGTTAACCGGCGCATATGGATCTTCCCTGGGACTATAAAAAACTCGCGGATTAGACATACAACTGTTGTGACAACAGGACATTTAATGCATGTATAATGAAATTGAAGGCCATCCTACTCAATAAAACATGTACAGTTTTGAATTTAATGGGAATGTTATAGCTCAAACTGCTGGTGGCATTAATCTTTATGGTTTGATGTTATCATAATTTTGTTAAAACCCCAATAAGATTCCAAATTCATCCTACCCATTTATTTGAACAGGTTGATTTGTTATGTTGGCCACTCTGCTATGTTTTGACCCGTAAACTCAACTTGTTCTATCAATATTGTCATCTCTGGTGAAAAGTAGTCTAATGACATATCCCAGGTTTGGGCTCTATGTCTGGGCTTGGGTCTAGGTAGGTTCAGCCCATTGAGCCTCATCTGGTCCACAGGAGCATAGCTTTCAAGGGGCCGGGGGGGGGGGGTGAACTTTTCGCTCAGTAGTGTTATGTGTGTACGTTTCGTGTAGAATTTTTTAGGTATATACATTTTCGACCCCCCGGTTTTATAAAAAAAATGTACTTATATATAATTTTTAGGTTAGGTGACTTCCGACCCCCCGATGGAAATTTTCAAGTTTCGCCACTGCTGGTCCACATCCCCCTCCTTTATAAAGGTACCCAATATAATACTACTTATAGCAAATCAACACAAACTTATAGCAAATCAACAGAGTCAAATGTGAACTCAAAAACTCAAGTGTATCCTAAATAAATCAAAGAGATATGAGAAACAAAAATACCGTCCGGCCAAAACATTGACAAGATTTCTGTAGGATAGTTCGTAGATCTTTGCAAGGGTGTCGATGCCCTCATCGTCATGATTGTATAAGTGCACCCACATATCCAAAATAGCACTAGCCGGGATCCTATGATCTTCTAGGAATAACCCAAAATCCAAGAAACATTGTTTGAATTTATCTTCCAAGGTCTCAAAGCTTCTTTCCAGGCGATTGAGTATTTCCTTGTTTAGATCTAAAAGGGATTGACCTTGAGACAATGATTTAAGCATAGATCTCCAGACCACCTCATTTTTCCCATCTAAGGAACCACCAACTACAGAAAGGGTAAGCGGGTGTTTCTTACAACATTTCACCATCTACAAACAAGGGTTATAGACAAATTAGTCAAAAGAAGAAACAAGTTTCATTTTTCATTAAAACTTAACTGAATATATTCATTTGGGGAACTCTTAGTAATGTTACCTGATCAATAAGATTCTTGTCAATTGTAGGATTAGGTCTCGCAGAGCGGCAAAAGAGAATCTTCGCATTTTCGTCACTCAAAGGATCAAATTTGAACACATCATATTTCGTAAAGACCATTCTCGAGGTGACCAAAAGTTTGTATCCTTTAATATCAAATTCGAAGTTTTTAATATCTGATTCACGCCAAACATCATCTAACACTAGAAGTATAGGACCTAATACTTTCTCACGCAAAAAGTTCTCCAACTCGTTCTTTGCATCTTCAGTGCTTTGAAACTTAGCTTGTTGATCAAAGTGACTTGGATTAAAGAGTCCATTGACACTTACCTTGTAATCAAATTCCTCTGAAACAGTCACAAAGAAAATATTCTCCCCAAAATTTGCTGTCAAAGAGTAACAAATGTTAGTACTAAGGTAGCATGGTCTGATCTAGTGTAAAAGTTCAACATCCGTTGCCACAACAACGACCAAGGTATAAAAAAGGGAAACGAGTTTCGAGGCGTTTTCACTTCGCCTCACGAGGCGTAAGCCTCGAGGCGGAATTAAAAAATAAATATAAATATTATATATCTTATAAAAATAGTAATACTAACTAAATTCATCATCAAAATAATCAAAAACACACATAAAAAAGACATAAATTGCTTGAAATTGACACAAAAACGCAAAAACATCAAAAACAAATATCTAAAACCCCTGAGGCGCACCTGACGCACAACCTTTTTAGCGCATCAGCCCCTCTGAGGCGCACAAACAGTATAAACCCCCTGAGGCGCGCCTCAGAATCGTTTTTTGGACGTTTCGCCTTGTGGCACGCCTCAACCTTTTTTAAAACCATGACAACGATGACAACAACAACAACCATACCCAGTAAAATCCCAACAATAACAAAGCATATATCATTTACGGGGCAACAATCATGGAATGAATGCAAACCACACCTTTATCCCAAAACCGGAGATGCCAACAACAATCATTGCTACAATACCATAATTCATTTATGGGCAACAATTAAGGCGAATTGGAGTTGAAACTAATGTGTTCTTTTAACAATCAAACTACTAAACAAGGTAGTATACAAATATGATTGTCAATCAACATTGGATTACCTTGAATTTCATGATCATTGCATAGCATTTTCACCAAAGTGGTCTTCCCATCTCCACCGACACCCGAAACAACAACCACATTACCAACACCACAACCATCATCACAATCCATTTCACTTCCATCATCACAATCCATTGCACTTCCATCATCATCCTCATCATGAACATTAATACCTTCAAGAATCTTAGCCTTAAGCTTGTTTAACGGCTCGTCGAATCCCACAATGCCTTTAGGAAGCGGCGGAACCAACCAACCAAATCTTTTTCGTTCTGCAGTTTCACATCTTCTCGAAGACATACGCATAGAACCACTACTCAAGCCCAGAGATAAACTTGCTAATCTTTCATTTACAGAATCCACTTCTACCAGCACCTTCTTGATATCCCGCCACTGATCGGCCTGAACTTCAACCTGAAAGAAATTTAGCAGTTTCTGGCTAACATCTTTGAGCTTCAATGAGTGGGTGAACTTTAAGATGAGATTCCACTTGATTTTGGAGCATTTTTCAACAAGATTTTTGGCATCTTCGATATCTTTCATGAACATGTCTTGCTCTGAACGTGTACGGTCTAGTTTCCGATTCTGGTTTTGTATGTCAACAATGATTGGTGTTATTGTGTTTAAGGTTTTTGTGAGTTGTCTCAGTTGGGGTTTGAAATTGGATGTTGTTTTTATGACATATAAAACGGTATCAGATAGCTTAGAAATGGGTTCTGAGAAGGGATCTACAGCCATTTGTTGGGGCTTTTGGATCTAAACTGAACTACAAGATTTGATTCTTCAATCGATTGCTATTCTGGAACTGGATCTTAGATTGATGGATTTGATTATGATTATGTGAAGAAACAGGGCTTGGATGCAAATCCTGTGCACAAGCATGACTTTTGGAGTTGTAAGTCAACGCGTCTTCTGCTTAACCGAACTAAGGGGCTGTTTGGTAGCCTCTTAACGACCATTCAGATGCTACCTCTTAATGGTTTAAAACCTCTGAATGAATAAGAGGTAACCTCAAGTCTGAATGGTTAAGAGGTAACCTCTGAATGGTAAATCATCACATGTCACATTCTTCTACCTTCTCATTGGTAAAATTCTTAATGGTTTCATTAAGAGGTAGCCTCTTAATGACCATTCAGAGGCTACCAAACAGCCCCTAAGCAATAGATGAAAGTGTGGCTTGATATATATTTAAAAAATTAGATAAACATAAATACAATATTAACTGTAAAAAAATTAGATAAACATAAATACAGTATTAACTGAAAATTTAGAACAAATATAATATTATATTATTTATAATGGAAAAAAAATATTTTTTTACAAAAAGTGTATAGATGTTTTAGAGAAAATATTATAAAACCAAGTAGGTGAGAGGTTATTTAATTGAATTATACAAATATATAAAACCTCGAGCATTTCTCTAGATTAATTTTCTTTTGAAAAGTAAACTTCAAATTTCTATAGAATAATTGACACACACTTGCATAAATGTATAACTAGTAGAAGTAATTGTGCGTTAAGGCGAGAATTTGGTCGGTATCTTTTTGATTCATTATTGTACAGGCATAGTACAGATACTCGTTATGCCAATCCAAAGAGAAAACCCAAAAAATTAAAGTTGTGATATGTCTAAGTGGATATCGACACGTTTTTTTTACATTAATCGAATATCACAAAAACTAATATCAATAACGGTCCAATAGTACAAATATTGATACCAATGTTATTCGATTGAATCGGTTTGGTTAATAGCACTCGCTATAGCTTACGATACAAAAGACACTTTATTTTGAATACATTTGTAATAATGTTTGGTTAGAATTAGAACGAAATGTATATAGGAACCCAAAAAAATGAATGTTGATATCGCTACCGAAGTTGTTCTGACAGTATTAGTTCAATTCATCACCTTAAAGAACAATAAAACTCAATCATACCGGTTTCCATTATACATATAACCCTATGATGTTGTTCGATCGGAATCGGTTCGGTTCATCATGATGTCGTTTGGTACGATACTAAAACTCGCATACCTTAGGTTACCAATAAGTTACTCTATTATGAATACAAATACTCTATCATGAATACAAATTTATTTCGAAATGTTGAGGAAAAAAATTACACACAACTGCGTATTCGTTTTTTTAAAAACGTGAGCGAACACAATTTGTTCAAGAAAATCAAATTAAATAAAAATTAAATTGGTTAAAAGTGCATATAACAAATACCGCTCTGACATCATCAAGGTACCCGACACTCGTATAGCTTAAAACCAATTAAATTTAATCCAACCAATTTTGATATTTTGTTATCGAAACTGTCACACCCCAACTGATGGCGGAAACATCGGGGGTGCGAGCACTAAGCGTTCAGATTACTCATGAGATTTTCTATAACACTATTTGTTTCTATATAGATTAATTAGATTACATATCACAAATTGTCTAAACGCCAACATCGGTCACAAGTATCAAGATTACATAATCACTTCAAATATTGTTCAAAACTCTAGATTACTAGGTGACGTTTCGAGGCATCATCCTAACTTGATTCTAGTATCCAGCATCCTATCAGCCTGCAACATGTATTAAAATAGAGTCAGTACAAAAATGTACCGGCGAGTATACAAGTTTGAGTATATAGAATAATAATTTCAAACAACTCATATCCACAATGTAAGTAATAAAAATAGTTTCAGCCATGCTAGTGTCGCAGTCCAAACTAGTGATAGCCCAAGTATCCCGATGCTTTAGTGTTTACCCAAGTATCAAGGTAAATTAGAATCCTCCTAACAATACCCCCGAGAATAATGGGGAGGTGCATCTCCTATAGCGTTACTATTGTTAAGGCGAAACTACACACTTCTGGATTAAACATCACATAGCACAAAGAGTCAAGAATCAAGAATCACAAGTTTCACGTACACATAGGATAGAGTTTAGTTTCAAATGTATCAAGTTTCGTAGTTTATAGAATTCATGTTACATCCCAAAGTTTAAAGCGAAAAGGGATCGAGTATACTCTCAGTGATTGCTTAACATGTTAACTGTTATTGGATCAAAGGGAGCTCTTTTAGAATTAGCCTGATTAGATTACAACTGATAAGAGTCGGGCATAATAACGAGATTGAACAAAGTGTCAGATCAGTCACTAGATCGGATGGCTGTCCGATCGGATGGCTGTCCGATCGGATGGCTGTCCGATCGGATGGCTGTCCGATCGGATGGCTGTCCGATCGGATGGCTATCCGATCGGATTGTCGTTCGATCGGGAGATTAAGGTGTAAGTGGGATGGGTGGCTGTCTGATCGGATGGCTATCCGATCGGATTGCCACTCGATCCAAGTGTCAAGTGTTTGTTTAGTGAGTTGGTTGCCTCGATCGAATGGTTGTTCGATCGGATGGCTATCCGATCGGGTTGCCATTCGATCAAGGTTTCCAAATTTTAAAGTTTCAGAAAAAGTTTCTAAGTGCTGAAAGATTACGAGACAAGTGTCACCTGATCGAGTGGCTGTTCGATCGGATGGCTATCCGATCGGATTGCCGCTCGATCCAGTGGTCTTTGTCCCGTTCATAACTTTGTAAAATGTCTAAGTTTCTGGTTTAACGATGTCGGCACGGTACGTGTTGAGACAATGGTAAACTCATCAATATATAGCCGTTCTGCTCAGATGGGAATCACCCCTGCCCGCTCAGTCGTCTGTTCATAATGAGTTTATGTCGGAACCCGTATTCTGGTCATCTTTTCTGGCAATAATCCGTTTCCAAACCAACTCCAGACTATACACCCGGATTCCACCGTTTAAAGTGAAGGATTGAGGAAAAGATGAAGATAACTTAAGTTCTATTATAAAAAGTCCTAGATTTAGCTTAGATTTGGTGAAAAACACATGGAATTCCTCAGATCTGAGTTAGATTCCACCAGGAATGACATCATATAGTATTGGTACAAACCACCATGATGACATCATCCTCAAGAACTCGGATCCAAGAGATTTCACGGTGAAAAGTGTGATTTCAAAGGAGAATCACGTAGAGAATGAAGTGTAGCTCAAGAAAGTACAAGAATCTAGTGTAAAACGTACCAAAATCGCCGGGAAATCGAAGAAATGTGGTGTGCGTGTGTGTGGGTCGAGTGAGGCTGTCACATCAGTCCTTCACTGATGTGACAGGCCTATTTATAGTGTGGGAGAAGGACTAGGGCGGTGTGCACGGATCGGATGGCGGGTCGATCGAGTGGCCATCCGATCGGGTGGTCATCCGATCGGATTGCAACTTGGTCAATCCTATCCTTTCCGCGCTCCCGTATTTGATTCATTTGCGAGCTAGATTAAGCGTTGCGTTGCGTATAGTTTGGTAAAAGTATCACATAACTAGATTACATTATAGACACTAAAAGTTTCCAAGTTTCATAGATTCCGCCAGTGACAAGACTCCAGTCTCTCGTTCAACCAAGAATCAAGTTGCACGAGTCTCAAGGGTCAAGCACCAAATAAGTATCAAGAGTCTAGTTTCCCAAGTATCATATATCAAGAATCCAAGTATCAAGTATCAAGAATCATAGTTTAACCATCAAGAATCATAGTTTAAGTATCAAGAATCAAGACTCTAGCATCCTAAAGACTCACAAAGTTTCACAAGTATCAAAAGTATCAATATTACATAGATTAGGGACTAAAATTGACAATAAGCAAAGTATAGGGACTAAACCTGCCAAAAGCCTAAAGTTTAGGGACGCAGGGCGTTACAATCTCCACTCCTTTAGGAGATTTCGTCCTCAAAATCTTAGAGGAAGACTGCTCGAAGAGCTGCGGATACTTGGCCTTCATCTCACTTTTCAATTCCCAAGTGAATCCAGCGCCACGCTTTCCTTCCCATCGAACCTTGACAATGGGAATTTTGTTGCGCCTCAATCGCTTGATGCCTTGATCCATGATTTCAACCGGTTTCTCCACGAAGTGTACAGCTTCGTTTATTTGCAAGTCTTCGAGTGGAACCTGCAGTTCCTCGTCGGCTAGGCATTTGCGTAGATTGGATACATGGAACACTGGATGCACGTTGTTTAGTTCTTGTGGTAGGTCGAGTCTGTACGCTACCTTGCCAATCCTTTCGAGTATCTTGAGAGGACCCACATAGCGAGGAGCGAGCTTTCCCTTCTTACCAAAATGAACTACTCCCTTCCAGGGAGATACCTTGAGAAGGACTCGGTCACCAACATCAAATTCCAAAGGCTTAC
The DNA here is from genome assembly GCA_030545235.1 of Helianthus tuberosus. Taxonomy (NCBI): domain Eukaryota; kingdom Viridiplantae; phylum Streptophyta; class Magnoliopsida; order Asterales; family Asteraceae; genus Helianthus; species Helianthus tuberosus. The sequence goes on along the minus strand of CM060361.1, from coordinate 70,472,907 downwards.
GCCTAACATCAGCATAACTCTTTTGTCTGCTCCTAGCCTTGATCAAGTTATCACGAATATGAAGAATCTTATCCATTGTCTCTTGAATGATTTCAGGGCCAGTAAACTGCTTGTCACCAATCTCATGCCAGCTGAGAGGAGATTGGCACTTGCGGCCATATAAAGCTTCGAAAGGGGCCATCTGAATACTTGAATGATAACAGTTGTTGTACGAGAACTCAATCAATGGTAAATGCACATCCCAGTTACCACCAAGGTCGATGACACGGGAACAGAGCATATCCTCTAGGGTTTGAATAGTACGCTCGGTCTGTCCATCCGTCTGAGGATGAAAGGCCGTGCTAAGATTCAAATGCGAACCCATAGCGGACTGAAACGTTTGCCAAAGACGCGAAGTAAAATGACCATCACGGTCCGAGATTATGTCGAGAGGGATGCCATGACGGCATATAGTCTCATTGGTATAGATTCGAGCAAGCTTCTCCACTTTATATAGGAAGAAAGTGGGCCGATTTGGTCAAACGATCAACAATCACCCAGATACTATCGTGACCATTCGGTGTATGGGGTAGTTTGGTAATAAAGTCCATAGCAATGCTATCCCATTTCCAAACTGGGATTTCAGGTTGTTCCAAGACTCCAGAAGGACGCTGATGCTCGGCCTTAACCTTCGAGCAAGTAAGGCATTTAGAAACATACACAGCAATATCCTTCTTCATACCAGGCCACCAATAAGTCGCACGCAGATCCTGATACATCTTATTGGCCCCTGGGTGGATAGTGTAATGAGATTTATGAGCCTCAGTCATAATGAGCTCACGAAGGTTATCGCGATCTGGCACCCAGATGCGATTGAGATAGTACTGAAGACCATAAGATTTAGTTTCGAACTGATCCACACTAGCACCACGAATTTCCACCATTAGATTACCTTCATTAGCTGACGAATTCTGAGCTTCACGAATACACGCATGGAGATCACTAGAGATACGATTAGCATTGACATACGTTTTACGACTAAGAGTGTCGGCCACTACGTCCGCCTTGCCAGCGTGATAGCGAATTTCGCAGTCGTAGTAGTAGTCGTTAAGTAGTTCTACCCAACGTCTCTGTCGCATGTTCAATTCCTTTTGGTCAAAGATATGTTGGAGGCTCTTATGGTCGGTGAAGATCACACATTTAGTACCATACAGGTAGTGTCGCTAGATCTTTAATGCAAATACAACTACACCAAGCTCCAGATCGTGAGTAGTATAGTTTTTCTCATGTACCTTGAGTTGACGAGAGGCATAGGCGATGACCTTGTCCCGCTGCATGAGCACACAGCCCAAGCCACGGTTCGAGGCATCACAATATACCATGAAATCATCATTTCCATCGGGTAGAGTAAGTACATGAGCGTTACACAAAAGGGTCTTAAGAGTCTGAAAAGATTTCTCTTGCTCAGGACCCCAAGCAAAAAGTTTTTCTTTTTGGGTCAACGAAGTGAGAGGTACAGCAATCTTAGAAAAGTCCGAGATGAATCGGCGGTAACAACCAGCCAATCCTAGAAACGAACGAATCTCAGATGCGGATTTAGGCGTACTCCAATTCTTCACAGCTTCGATTTAAGACGGGTCGACATGAATACCTTGCTTACTAACGACATGACCAAGAAATTGCACTTCATCAATCCAAAACTCACACTTAGAAAATTTAGCATACAGGCGTTCACCACGTAGCAGTTCGAGCATCAAGCGTAAATGACGAGCATGATCAGCCTTAGATTTATAATAAACGAGAATATCATCAATAAAGACTATCATAAAACGATCCAAATAGGGTTTGCAAACACGGTTCATAAGGTCCATGAACACAGCGGGTGCGTTGGTCAATCCAAAAGGCATGACCACGAACTCGTAGTGTCCATAACGAGTACGAAATGCGGTCTTGGGTACATCATCCTCGAGTACACGAAGCTGATGATAACTAGAACGGAGATCTATTTTAGAGAAACAGGACGCGCCTTGTAATTGGTCAAATAGATCATCAATACGAGGTAAAGGATAACGATTCTTAACGGTAAGCTTATTAAGCTCATGGTAGTCGATACACATGCGAAACGACCCATCTTTCTTCTTGACGAACAACACGGGAGCACCCCACGGGGAGGTACTTGGACGAATAAATCCCTTGTCGAGCAATTCTTGTAGTTGACTGGATAATTCTTGCATCTCGGAAGGTGCAAGACGATAGGGATCCTTGGCGACAGGAGTTGCACCAGGAACGAGATCAATACGAAAATCAACAGATCTAGGAGAAGGAAGACCGGGTAGATCTTCAGGAAAGACATCAGGGAAATCGCACACTACTGGAACATCGCTTATGTTCTTCCCTTTGCCCTTTTGTTCCACTACGTGGACAAAGAAGGCAAAGTTCTGTTTACGTAAGCATCTATTCGCTTGAGTGCATGACATCAGCCTTAGTCCTTTCGAAGGCCGGTCTCCATAGACATGCAAAATATCACCGGACGGAAGAGGTAGACGAACAAACTTCTCGTGACAAGCAATCTCGGCATAATTTTTACGCAACCAATCCATACCGATAATGACATCAAAACTACCCAATCGCATGGGTATGAGATCAATTGAAAAGACGTGATTGTTAAGAGTCAGGGAACAATTACGCAAAATAGAATCAACAAGAATCGACTAACCATTGGCGACCTCAACAGAAAACGACTCAGGTAACTTGGAGCGCCTACAGTTTATCAAAGACTCAAATTCCATGGACACAAAACTTCTATCGGCACCAGTATCAAATAGAATCGAAGCATAAAGGTTATTCACAAGAAACGTACCATTGACAACCTCATTGCCATTACGAGCCTGGTTAGCATTGAGATTGAATGCTCGTCCACGAGCGGGTGGCTGTTGGTCCTGGTTCAGCTGAGGACACTGGTTACGAAGATGAGTAGTATCTCCACACTAGTAGCATGCACGAACAGCATTGATTGGCCTTGGATTCTGCAAAGGAGCTGGAGGTGCTGGTAAAGCTGCCTGAGCTGGGGCTTGTTGAGCTTGCTGGGCCGGGTTAGTTTGACGGCAATACTGAGTCGTGTGACCATAGCGATTGCAGTTGGTGCACAGACGACATGCAGAATTAGTAGGATGATGAAAATTGCAAGTCGCACACTTGGGATGAGACCCAATTTACTGCTTCTTGACTTCGGGAGCAGCAGTGATTGGAGCAGCAGCAGCAGTAGGTTTAGCAATAGGGTTTTGAACAGTAGGGATAATTGCATTGCATCCTGAACCCTGAGACTTTCGCCTCTTGTTCTTGCTGCCACTTGGCTGCTGAGTAACTTGATGTGCAGTCTTGGAAGAGGTAGAGTTAGCAAACTGCTTATCATGCACACGGTTGTTGTTGAGACTAGCTGCAAGACGGTAGACTTCCTCAATAGTGTCGAGCTGAGCTACTTCAATAGAATCACGCATAGCAGGAGGTAGACCATTGATGTACTTGGTTATCATTCGCTTGGGAGTAGAAACCAAGTGAGGAACGATCAAACTAAGCTGCTTAAAGCGAGTAGTGTAAGCCAGATTATCATCACCAATCTGTTTCAAGTGCCAGAACTCTTCTTCAAGCTTCAATTGTTCATGGGGAGGGCAGAACTCAAGCATCATTAGTTCACGCACCTCAGCCCATGGAAGAGCATAGGCTTCTTCATTAGAACGAATGTTTCTCTCATTTGACCACCACTCCAACGCTCTGCCTTGAAACATTCCAGTCGCACTCCTAGTCTTTAGATGATCTGGGCACTCGCTGTTAACGAAGGTAACTTTGATGCTGTCGAACCACTCGAGCATAACAGTCACCCCATCACTGCCCGTGAAAGGCTTAGGATTGCAAGAGATGAAATGCTTGTAGCTGAACTTAGTAGGCTTTTACTTCTCGGCCTTTGAGTCCACAGAGGATGGAGGAGTGTTTGATCCTTGGATCTCAGAGACGATCTTTGGCACGACTCGAGCAATCTGGTCGGCCATGAAAGACATCATCTTTTTCTGAAACTTTTCCCTGAACCTCTTGAGAGTGTCGGATAGCTTTCGAGAAGACATCTAAAAGGTCTAACAAGAGGATCGTATAAGTCTAGATTCACAAAGTCTCACAATATAGATTCACACACGATAGACTAAAGACTCAGCAAGATTCACGAGACTCACATAGATACCGCAAACCCACGACCTTCGCATGGCAGGTTGTACAAAGTTTGGCAACATGTCAGAAGCGCTTATATATAGAAAGTACCAGCGGCGTATCCACCACGCTTCGGGCACATCGCTTCTGCCCCGTACTCGGTGTCATGTTACATGTCGTAATTTCCAATCGTAACAACACACACATAGATTAACCTGATAGATTTCAATTAATCCAATACCACAAACCCACGACTTTCGCATGGCATGTTGTACGAAGTTTGACAGCATGTCAGAAACGCTTATATATAGGAAGTACCAGCGGGGTATCCACCACGCTTCGGGCACATTGTTTCCACCTCGTACTCGGTGTCATGTTACGTGTCGCAACACACTTGTTATCATCATAGTTTCACATAGATTCAATAGATTCCCATAGATTCAATAGACTTAGTAGATTCAATAGATTCAATAGATTCAAATAGATTCCAATAGATCCAATAGTTTCACATAGATTAACATCAACGCAATCCCACATGGCACATGCTACGAAAGTTTGGCAACATGACAGAAGCACTTATATATAGGAAGTACCAGCGGCGTATCCACCATGCTTCTATCATGCCACATTCCCCTCGTCATCGGTGTCATGCTTTGCTAACCACAATATTAGACTCAACAATATGGATTATCCCAACTAACTCACATAGATTTTTCCAATAGTTTCACATAGATTAGAGTTAACAACCTCATCATAGTCTAAAACAACAAGATCCCACATGGCACGTGCTACGAAAGTTCGGCAACATGATGGAAGCACTTATATATAGGAAGTACCAGCGGCGTATCCACCATGCTTCATTCATGTCACGTCCTCCTCGTCATCGATGTCATGCCTTGTTAACCTTAACATTAGTTTTCACCACAAACGCTCACCAAATAGATTTCCACAACTTCAACCCGAGCCTACAAAACTATGAACTTCACTTAGCGCGTGGTACGAAGATTCGGTAGCATACCAGAAATGCTTATATATAGGAAGTACCAGCGGCGTATCCACCACGCTTCGGACATGCCACTTCCGCCTCGCCTTCGACACTAGGCTACGTTTCATATTTTGTTACTCAAAACATCGCATGTATAGATTACACATATATTCCACATAGTTTACACAAGTAGTTTCCATAGCTTAGATTTCAACATCCTCATCTCCTGTCTGCAAACACTAAGTTTCGCATGGCACTTGGTACGAAAGTTGGTAACATGTCGGAAAAACTTATATATAGGAAGTACCAGCGGCGTTTCCACCATGTTTCAAACACGTCGCTTCTGTCTTGTATTCCATGCCATGTTACATTTAGCGTTTCATAAACCCAACAACACATAGTTTCATCAGATAGATTTTCATAGCATCAAGATTGCCACATAGATTAAATAAAGCTTCATAAAATTTAGTTTGATCCTGATATTAGAGTTAACGTTCTAGATTGTGGACATACATGTGATTCGTGTAAAAAGCCTCAAAATGATCGAAGAATCGAGATAAACAAAGAATCAACTTTAAAACCACATGTAAAATCGAGGTGGCATAAAAGACAGGCTCATAAAAACATAGAGTGTTCTGGGTAGAGGAACGGTGACTAACCAAAGTGATTCGAACCTCAAATTGAGGTAACGTGTCTTGACTTACTTAGACAAATACGTCATCGATGTTAGGCCTACGATATTCGTCCTTTTGGTCATTTCACGTACCCCACTAAATGGAAGTCTCGAGACTTAGGCGAGACATAAATAAAACTTCAAGGAGTGGGACTAGTTATCAAGGTCTGAGTTTCACCTCTAACGTGACAACATTGTACCCTAATAGCGTTGGTACTTATCCGCAGACAAGACCTACTAGAACAATATGGAGATTCTCCATCAAGGTTTGGATGTCACTCTTTACTTGAGGGCAAATCTCGTGCAAAATACAAACACTGATTAACAACGTTTTCAGAGTATTAAGTGTATATTGTATCAGCCTTAGGAAAGGCATGTAAGTTTAACAGGGGGAAATGTGCTGCTAGGAAGCAATTACGGTAGAATGCATAAGTCGTAAACAACAAATAAGAGTCAAGATTCCTAGAACTATAGACTAGGGCAAGTATCCCTACTCATCCTAATTCCCTATAGTTATGGCTCTGATACCAATCTGTCACACCCCAACCGATGGCGGAAACATCGGGGTGCGAGCACTAAGCGTTCAGATTGCTCATGAGATTTTCCATAACACTATTTGTTTCCATATAGATTAATTAGATTACATATCATAAATTGTCTAAACGTCAACATCGGTCACAAGTGTCAAGATTACATAATCACTTCAAATATTGTTCAAAACTCTAGATTACTAGGTGACGTTTCTAGGCATCATCCTAACTTGATTCCAGTATCCAGCATCCTATCAGCCTGCAACATGTATTAAAATAGAGTCAGTACAAAAATGTACCGGCGAGTATACAAGTTTGAGTATATAGAATAATAGTTTCAAACAACTCATATCCAAAATGTAAGTAATAAAAATAGTTTCAGCCATGCTGGTGTCACAGTCCAAACCAGTGATAGCCCAAGTATCCCGATGCTTTAGTGTTTACCCAAGTCTCAAGGTAAACTAGAATCCTCCTAACAATACCCCGAGAATAATGGGGAGGTGCATCTCCTATAGCGCTACTATTGTTAAGGCAGAACTACACACTTCTGGATTAAACGTCACATAGCACAAAGAGTCAAGAATCAAGAATCACAAGTTTCACGTACACATATGATAGAGTTTAGTTTCAAATGTATCAAGTTTCATAGTTTATAGAATACATGTTACATCCCAAAGTTTAAGACGAAAAGGGATCGAGTATACTCACAGTGATTGCTTAACAGGTTAACTTTTATTGGATCAAAGGGAGCTCTTTTAGAATTATCCTGATTAGATTACAACTGATAAGAGACAAGCAGAATAACGAGATTGAACAAAGTGTCGGATCAGTGATATTCGCTAATTTACACATATTTTAGTCCCCCGTTTTACCCCTATTTTATGCGTTTTCGTCCGTAAAACCGTCATTCGGATGCTTAATCATCTACACTTATGTTTACAGGCCTAAAACAGCATACCAGACAAGATGATAGCAAAAAACGAGGACTTTCCGGACAAAACGACGAAGCTGCGAACATTCTGTTAAGAAAACTGACCTGGGCGTGTGGAACGGTCGTGCGACCTAATGCACGACCGTGCATCTCCGACAAATGAAAATCAGTCCGGAAATGAACGAGGGTGCGACTCAGCGTGCAAGGCATTCAAGGCCATCCCGGTGATGCACGGGCGTTCCATATCTTGCACCCCGTGCGGATCCGATGATTTAGCCAAACCTCGGAACTGAACGACCAGTGCGACTAGGCGTGCAACAAGAACCCAGAAACGAACGACCGTGCGATATAAAGAACGACCGTGCGTGACCTACGACTGGTCAAGATCTGTGACGTCATGCAGCATGGTGCACCATACTCCAATAATTGCTTAAAGTGAACGGTCGTGCAACTGCGTCCGTGCAAAACTGAATTTATATAAAAAAACCTGCAGAAACATTCTGCTCGTAACCCTGGACATTTTGGAAGCGATTCTGGCGATTTTCAGGCTCCGGAGGCTTCTGCTTTCACCCGGATTCAAGCCACATTATGCCGATTAGCTTCGTTATCTTCCAGATTCTTAATCTTATGCTTGTTTATGGTTTGGTTTTCTAATCTTTCCATGATTTTGTTAATCTTTCAAGCATTTAGATTAATGTTTATGTATTAATGTAGCCTTTGGGCAAAAACACAACAATCCCTTGCTTGATTATAGCCATTAGTATGTTAATCTTTGTTTGTAATGACATTTGGAAGTATTTTCTAAGTTAATCTTTGATGATTAGTTTGCAACCTTGTTATTGATATTGATTTCTTGATTATAAGTAATTGTGTTGGATGATTAGTATTTGGTTAGTTAAGATAGTTGAAAAATAAAGCTTAATTAATCTTGTATTAGTAGACTTTAAACTTGGTTAACTAGTTTAGCTTGGTTAAAATGTGTGCACCATGATACTAGAAATGGTTAGTGGTTTAATAAAATGTAATTATTGTTAATCAAGAAAGCTTGCCGTCACGTAAGGACCTTAACGGGTTAAATGGTGTCGTTATAAATTCTTGCCATGATTTGTTAGCTTAGTTAATAGTTTAGGCCAAAATTGCTATCTTGGTGAATTTATGTGCAAGATTTGTAAAATGAACTCGGTTGTGATTTAATCTAGTTTATGCTTGTCTCGGTGGTTGCATTGTGTTTATCGGTGTTGCTTTCCTTGTTTAAGTGAGGTTAGAAAACTCATAACGGATGACTAACTTATTTTTAAGAGATTTTCATAGACATTTATCAATTGCACGTTAAAGAACAATTTTAGGTGGTTAAAGTGTGTTTATCGTTTTAACTTTCCGAATGATTGTCATGTTAGGATTTCCGAAAGGGATACTAATTGTCTCGAAATTGGAGAATTGATCAAATGCTTCTAGTGCCAAAACCGACTTAGTTGACATACTTTGGTTGTGTATTAAGCAAGGCTATTTATCTATTTTCTACTATGTTTTATAAGTATTTGTTTATGCTTACTTTAGTTTATTAAAAATCAAACAACTTATGTTTTTACTGGTAGTTTAGTGAAAAAGGTCTAGTATTATTCCTCCGCCCATTTCCTTGGATCGATACTTGGTTCTTACCGATACTTTACTACATATATGACGGGGTACACTTGCCTCTTTCGTTTGTGTTTTGATGTAAAAGTAATAATCACTTTTAGAAATTTAAAACCAAATCATGTGTAATTTCATTGCAAAATTATGTATATATACGCACACGTCAAGTTTTTGGCGCTGTTGCCGGGGACATGGCGAGTTTTAGGAACGACCCGACTCATTGTGTTATCGGTGTATATACTTGTTAATATTTGTGTATACTTTCTTGATTATTTATTTGTTTATTTATTTGTTAATATTTCTTGCTTTTAATTCGATTTATTCATTTTCGAGATTATTTTGTACATATGTAAATTTTTGTTCCATTTATTTGTTCGATTCTGGATTTATTTATTTATTCTTTGAGTTTTCGGCTTTGAAAAATCATTTCTACATTAGCCGATTCGATTATTTTTATTGTGTTGATTTTTATAAAATTCCGGGCCCTTTTTCGGATTTTTATAAAATTTTTCAGCCCTTTTTATAATAATTCTGTTTCTTTACAGCAAAAAAAAAAGCATTATTATATTAATAAAATATTCATTGTGTCAATTTTTCGTTTGCAGGTTGATGTTCTCGACCCCCGCTCCAGAAGTTGTTGAACCGTCAGACGAACCCGAGCGTGATCTAAGGAGACGTCTTCGCGCGAGAGGGTGTGCGGTTGGGCTACTGCTCGCATCTGGTGAGCAGGAGCAGGTGGTACCCACTGAAGCCGAGGCCTCAGGGGTAGCAGGGAACGCAATCATGGCAGACGACGAGCGACCTTTGAATGAATCTAATAAGCCTAGAGCGACAGGCCCGGAGCCGAGTATCCTACGACCTACTATAGATGCACCTGTTTTTGAAATTAAATCTAGTATTATTAATATGGTGCAGAATTCGGTGCAGTTTGACGGGCGTGAGCATGAGGATCCCGGACGACATATAGCGGCTTTTCTCCAAGTTTGTTCCACGTTTAAGATTAGAGATGTTTCGGAGGATGCTGTTAGGTTGAGGTTGTTTCCGTTCTCATTGCGTGAAAAAGCCAGAGTATGGCTTATGTCATTACCAGCTGGGTCCATCAGGACTTGGAATGGTCTCGCGGAGCTGTTTATGCAAAAATACTTTCCGCCTGAGAAGACAACCAAGTTAAGAAATCGGGTTGTGACATTTCGCCAAGATGAGGGAGAGTCGTTGCACACAGCTTGGGAGAGATTTAAGGATCTGTTACTAGATGTTCCACATCATGGCTTCGCCAATAGAAAACTGGTCTTGACATTCTATCAAGGGCTTAGCTACAATACGCATGAGAGATTAGACATGAATGCATGAGGTGATCTTGGAACAAAGACACCAACTGAAGCTTACGCGATCATTGAAAAAGCTGCATTGAAGTCTAGCTCTCGCCGCGAAGGAGATTGAGGTCGGGCTACATCATCATCATCAACATCCCGCGCAGGAGTTCATGCGGTTGACGACTATACAGCTATTACTGCACAAATCTCGGCTCTTGCATCAAAATTCGACAGGTCCCAGATGGTTGCGCAGGCTGGCTCAGGATATGACCAGTGTGGAGTGTCACACGAGCCTGGTGCATGTTTTCAGGGAGTCGTATATGAGGGCCACGAAGAAGTAGATTTCATGAGTAATCAGGTGAGGCCGCAGAACAACCCGTACAGCAGCACCTATAATCCCGGTTGGAGAAATCACCCAAATTTTGGGTGGCGATCGAATACAGGCAATCAAAACCCATTGGGGTTCACTCAGCGCACTCCAGCGCCACAGCAAGGTCAGGGTCAGCAGTTCCAGCAATACAACCAACCTTACCAGCAGCGTCCATATTCGTATCAGAATCAGGGCACTGGGAGTAGCTCCCAGCAGCAGGCCCCTCAGTCTAGTTCTAAGCTGGAGGATATGATGGCTCAGCTTCTTACTAGCTCCTCGAGTGCGAATCAGTTGGCTGAAAAACGCTACCAGCAGAGCGAGGATCGTTTTCTTTCTCATGAGGGAGAAATGAGGAGTCACAAAGCCTCGATTCAAAATATCGAGAATCAGGTTGGTCAGCTGGCACATATGATGTCTAAAAGACCCCGGGGTGGTCTTCCGGGCAATACAGAACCAAACCCGGGCGGGCACAGGGATGTGAATGCTATCATGACCAGGAGTGGAAAAACTACTGGACCCGTCATATCGGACTCATCACCGATCACTGAAGCGGTCCCGACTGACACACCGGACGAGGTGCAAGCCAGGCTACGCCCAGCAAGTACAGCACAAGTCCAAGAGCCGGTCAAAGATTACACTCCTCTAGTACCTTATCCAGGGAGGCTGAAGAAGCAGAAGAATGACGAACAATACGGTAAGTTCCTTGAGTTGTTCAAGCAACTACACATTAATATACCGTTTGTTAAAGCCTTGGCCCAGATGCCAAAGTATGCGAAATTCCTTAAGGATATCCTCTCGAATAAACAGAAGCTCGAGGATATATCATGTGTGGTGATGAATGAAACTTGTTCTGCCGTTCTACAAAACCGTCTGCCCATGAAAATGGGAGATCCGGGTAGTTTTACGCTTCCGTGTTTGATTGGAAACATGTCTGTTAGCCATGCATTGGCTGACTTGGGAGCATGTATCAACCTTATGCCTTATAAGGTTTTTACTAAATTGAATCTGGGTGAGCCGTCACCTACTAGGATGAGCATTCGGTTGGCAGACCGTTCAATCAAGTATCTGCGTGGATTTGTGGAAAACATGCTTGTAAAAATCGATAAATTTGTTTTCCCCGTGGATTTTGTTATTCTTGACATGGACGAGGATTCAAGAGTACCTTTGATACTTGGACGCCCGTTCCTCAATACAGCGAGGACGATTGTTGATGTGGCAGCTGGCCAAATCACGCTCCGAGTGAATGATGAGCACGTGACATTCGATATCAAAAGATCGATGCAGCATCCGCAAAGTAACGATGACAAGCTTTACTATGTCGACATTGTCGATGCATGTGTGTGCTCTCATTTTCAAGGTACTGTTGACGAGATTGATTCGGACACACGTCTGTCGTGTGGGGACCTGATTGGCATTACGCAGGAGGGCCACAATTTCGAGCAGCCAGTCTATCAGATTGGTGACGATGGTTCCCAGAGTCCGAAGAGATTTCTTGAAATTGTCCATGTAGAAGAAGAGAAAGCAAAACCGTCGGTTGAAGATCCACCGTCTTTGGAGTTGAAAGAACTCCCGCCACATCTCGAGTATGCATTTCTTGATGAGGAGCGTCGCTTACCGGTCATAATTTCGGCATCATTGGAAAAGGTTGAGAAGAATCAGCTTCTTGAGGTTCTAAGACTTCATAAGAGAGCCATTGCTTGGAAAATCATGGATATCAAGGGCATCAATCCTTCTTTCTGTACTCACAAGATTCTGATGGAAGACGAGTACAAACCATGTGCACAGCATCAGAGGCGTTTAAATCCAAATATGCAAGATGTGGTGAAGAGAGAAGTGATTAAGTTGTTGGATGCCGGGATGATTTATCCTATATCCGACTCTGTGTGGGTTAGTCCAGTGCAGGTTGTACCTAAGAAAGGTGGTATAACTGTAGTATCAAATGATAGGAATGAACTAATTCCTACCCGTACCATCACTGGGTGGCGAGTTTGCATTGATTACCGCAAACTCAACGATGCTACTCGTAAGGATCACTTCCCGCTTCCATTCATCGACCAGATGCTGGAACGTCTGTCGGGGAAGTTGTATTACTGTTTCTTGGACGGGTTCTCTGGGTACTTCCAAATTCCTATCGCTCCTGAGGATCAGGAGAAGACTACCTTTACCTGCTCCTTCGGCACATTCGCCTACCGGCGGATGCCTTTTGGGTTGTGTAATGCACCAGCGACCTTTCAGAGATGTATGGTTGCAATTTTCCATGACATGATCGAGGATTCCATGGAGGTTTTCATGGATGATTTTTCGGTATTTGGGGATTCCTTCGATCATTGCTTGGAAAATTTGAGAAAGATGTTGAAGAGTTGTGAGGAGACGAATCTGGTCCTAAATTGGGAGAAGTGCCACTTCATGGTGAAGGAGGGCATAGTTTTGGGACACAAGATTTCTCATGCGGGCATGGAAGTCGATCCAGCTAAAGTCGACATTATTTCACGACTTCCGCCTCCCACCTCTGTGAGAGCGATACGGAGCTTTCTTGGTCATGCAGGGTTCTACAGGCGATTCATAAAGGACTTTTCAAAAATCGCTAGGCCTATGACCTGTTTGTTGGAGAAAGACGCTCCGTTCATATTTGGAGATGATTGCTTGAGGGTTTTTGACCTTCTTAAGCAAAAGTTGATTGAGGCCCCTATTTTAGTTGCACCGGACTGGAGTCTGCCGTTTGAAATTATGTGTGACACGAGTGATTACGCTATAGGGGCCATTCTGGGTCAAAAGAAAGAAAAGCACTTTCACCCGATCTATTATGCGAGCAAAACTCTTCACGACGCTCAAGAGCATTACACCACAACTGAAAAAGAGCTCTTGGCAGTCGTTTTTGCATTTGATAAATTTAGATCGTATTTAGTGCTTTCGAAAACCGTTGTATATATTGATCACGCAGCCATTAGATACCTCTTCAGCAAACAGGACGCTAAACCGCGTCTAATCAGATGGATCTTGTTGCTGCAAGAGTTTGATATCGAAATCCAAGATAAAAAGGGTGCTTTGAATGTAGCGGCTGACCATCTATCTCGGTTAGAGCATGGAGACATCGAGGACTCGCGTTGGGATTCAATCAATGACAATTTCCCACATGAGTCTTTGATGGGTTTAGAGATATGCGATGAGTCGCCTTGGTTCGCTGACTTTGGGAACTACCTTGCTTGTAGAATTCTGATTAAAGGGTTGACTCACCAGCAAAAGAGGAAATTCTTTTCAGATATCAGGCATTACATTTGGGACGACCCTTTTCTATTCAAGGTGGGTGCTGATCAGGTGATCAGAAGATGTGTATCAGGGACTGAGGCGACCGATATTCTGCGCCAGTGTCATGAGGGACCTACCGGAGGCCACCACGGAGCCAACTTCACCGCGAAGAAGGTGTTGGATTCCGGGTTTTACTGGCTAACCATTTTCCGTGACGCGCAGAGTTGGGTAAAAGCGTGCGATGCTTGTCAGAGGGCGGCGAACATATCGGCACGCGACGAAATGCCCCAGAACTGGATACAGGTTTGTGAAGTCTTTGATGTTTGGGGGATAGACTTCATGGGACCGTTTCCCCCCTCACGAGGTAACAAATACATCCTGGTCGCAGTCGACTACGTATCAAAGTGGGCTGAGGCGCAAGCCTTACCCACAAATGACGCCTGGGTGGTCGTGAGATTCTTAAAAAGTTTGTTCGCCCGATTTCGTGCTCCGAAAGCGCTCATTAGTGACAGAGGGACTCATTTTTGTAACACACAGCTTGAAAAGGATTTGTCCCTATACAGTGTGCATGACCGTTTGTCCACGCCCTATCATCCGCAGACGAGCGGGCAGGTGGAAGTCATGAACCGTGGGCTTAAGCGCATCCTTGAGCGTTCTGTTGGTGCAAACCGTAAGGAGTGGTCGGACAAACTTGAGGAGGCATTGTGGGCATTCCGTACAACTTATAAGACCCCTATAGGGACCACCCCCTTTAGGTTGGTATACGGAAAGGCATGCCATTTACCGGTGGAGTTGGAGCACAAGGCTATGTGGGCTTTGAAAACCGCGAATTTGGATCTTAAAACCGGAGGTGAAGCCCGGTTTCTCAAAATTCATGAATTGGAAGAATTGCGACAACAAGCCTATGAAAGCTCCGTACTCTACAAAGAGCGCACGAAGAAACTTCACGACAAACGCTTGAAGGACCCTAAAGAATTCCTAGCGGGTGATCTTGTTCTTCTTTATAATTCACGGCTGCGCTTATTTCCTGGGAAGCTTCATTCACGCTGGACAGGACCATACACGGTTAAGGAAGTATTTCCGTATGGTACTGTTGCAGTAGAGAACGCAGATGGCGTTACATTCAAGGTAAATGGTCACCGGTTGAAGTTGTACATTGCCGGGCCGATAGAGTCGGTGGTGGAGGTAATTGAACTCCAAACCCCGCACACATCATAAGTGTGGGGAGGAGAGAGTCTACGCTACTGACTCGCGGATCAAAAATGTAGCAAGAGCGTATTTTGCGCTTTAGGGGTAGTATCGTCTTTTTAGGTGTTTTTCTTGTTTAAGCGTAATTTAGGTAAGTTAGGTAGTTTCCGTTAGTTTGTTTAATTTTCTTACGTACCGAGCGAAGGTTCTGTGTTGCAATATTGTTATAACAGTTGGCGTGTTGAAAAAATGGCGAAAAACGGCCAAAACAGTTGCTGGAAATGGCTTCTGCGGAAAATTCTGATCTGCAGCTGTTGCACGGTCGTTCCACGAGTTGCACGACCGTGCGTTTCCGGACTCGCCGACACGGTGAGTCGCACCCCCAGTGCATCTCCAAGAACATGCTGCAGGTTTGAAAAATGTAGGTGACGCACGACCGTGCGAGCTGTCGCACGACCGTGCGAGAGGCAGGGGCAGTTTGGTCTTTTGCACATTATAAAAACCCCCATCTGCTTCCAAACCCTTCAATCGCGAACCCTAACCTTCTGCAGCCGTTCCAGAGTGATATTGCTTCAAATCGCACGGTTCTTCGCACGATTTCACACCCTACTTCGCACGGTACGTTCCTTCATGTAGATTATATGTGTTTTTTTCGCTTTCTAGGGTAGATTCATCCGTTTCTTCAAGGCTTTTTAGGGTTCTCTTCATAAACAAATCGAAACCCTAACCCTTGTAAGAACCATTCATATCGTGAACACCCGGTTAAGTTTCCGACCCCTGTTTGTACAAAAAAGTTGTTGATTTTGAAAAAAATCAGGCTATTCGAAGTTCAGGGGTTTGAAATCTGCAGAGCAGGTGTCGCACGGACGTTCCTTGGATGGAACGGTCGTGCACTTCCGGATATTCACGTTGATCTGCTATTTGCTCGGTGATGCACGGTGGTGCCGTTGGTCGCACGCCGTGCAGTTCCGACAGATTTGGGCCACTGGTGCTTGTTCTCGGCGATGCACGACCGTGCGTCTAGTCGCTCGACTGTGCCACAGGCCCAGATCAGATTCACAGACTCTTCATAACTGTCTGCTCGGCTGTTTTCGATTAAAATGTTTCCTGATTCCATCTTTCTCACGTGATTTCTCTTACAGATGGACCATCCTTTTCTGCAATTTAATCCCGAAGATGAACGAGAGGCTCTTTGTATCCCGAGACAGGACGCCTTATAGGCAAGGAGAGGGCAATTCGGAGTCCCTAGGTGGCTGGATTGGCAAGTTATGGGGGAGCTAAACCAGAGTGACAGACTTGACAGCATGCTCACTTTCCCACTTGCCCGCTTAATATCTATCAACCGACCCGTCTACCTTGAGCTGACAATAGAGTTCTTTTCAACATATGCCTATGAGAAACCAGTTGCTCATAGAAGGCCCAAATTCCGCTACAAGGAGCGGATAGCTTTCCGGTTGGGTAGAAAATGGCATAGTTGGACGGTGGGTCGATTGGGTAGGAAGCTTGGGATTTATACAAGGGAAGATATGGATTCCGATGTCTTCACGGATCAGTTCACTTTTCCATTTGATGCAGAGCGAAACCAGTTTTGGGCTGAAAATGCTATAGGTGACCCTTATGACCCAAGAATGTCGAAGGCTTCACGACTGAGAGATCCTTTGGTGCGAGTGATGCATCATGTGTTTAACCACACAATTTGCGGGTGCATGGACAGTCTTGGGAACTGTCCAACACCAGATTTGATTTTTCTCTATGCGCTGGTTGAGAGAGTCCATATCAACCTAGCCGCAAGGATGGCTGAATACTTCGTGAAGTGCTCGGGGCGGAAACCCAACAGTCAAATCCACGGCGGTCAGTACGTGACCGAAATTGCTTATAATCTGGATTTGATGACTGACGAGGTACTTCAGGGTCTCACTCTGATAACTGAGGGTGTTTATGTTGACATTAGGTCACTGAAGGCGATGGGAGTGATTGTTGAGTTGCCTCACGGGGATAGATTGAAGGGGTTAAACAACGAGGTCCGGGACCCGTTGCCTCCAGCTGTAGAGGAAAATGAGGATGAGGTGATGCATGATCAGGAGCATCAAGAGCAACATGATGAGCAGCACGTACCACATCCACCAACACCACCACATTCACCGCAGCACCATGCATTCCACCAGCATCAGGACTAGCCCGAGTTCTATCAGCAGTTCCAGCAGATGCAAGTTAACCAGGATCAGATCAGGGTTAACCAGGAACAACATGGGGTTTATATTGACCAGATCCGGTCTAGACAGGACGAGATTAGGGCCGCTCAGGATCAGATTCGGGCAAACCAGGATAGTTTGTATCAGGGAGTGAGTGCTGGGTTTTCATATCTGTTTGGGGAGATGCATCATGCCTATCCCGACTACTTTCAGCATCCTCCACAGTTCCCACCGTGGAACCCACATGGTTACGGAGATGCGGGCCCGTCCTTCACGAGAGACGATGATGGTGATGACGAGTAGGAGTCAGTGGTATTGATTGTTGGTGGTTGTTTTTATTTCAGTACTTTATATTTTGGGTGTTCATTTTGTTTGTTATTTCAACACCCTCGGATTGTATTTTGTTTTCAGACAATTTACTTTATGTCTTGTATTTGTTTGGATGTTAGTCTTATATTTATGTACATTATGGTTTATTTTTGTTTATTCTGTTTCTGTTCTGTTTTGGTGTACATGTGACATACTTGCAGGTTTTGGCTATCAAATCTTGGACCGGAGCACGTGGCAGATACAGCTTCGGAAGTCTCGTTGCAACAACAACATCTTGAGGGGAGTACTATTATCCTTTTCTCTATATTTCGGGTCTCGCATTGGGGACAATGCGAAGTTCAAGTGTGGGGAGGGGGTTAACTTTGTTAACTTTGTTTGTCCTCATTTATTTATATAAAAAAAATCAGAAAAATCATTCAAAAATACCTGTATTGTGTATATATTTTAGTAAATAAACCGGTTGGTTGTGTTTTAGAAAGCTTCGGACTTGATAAAAACTCGACAAGCAAAATATTTTTGAAAAAGGAAACCGGAAAGCGTGGCAAACAAAGAAAGACTTGCATGATAGTTTTCACACTTTTACCCATTCCTTCCGTTACGTGAGCATATTTGAGCCTTGATATTGTTATATATTTGTTCATTTCGGATATAGAAGTGAGCCGGATGTTATGTGTAATTTAGAACTTGTCACTAGTATGCTTGTTAAGACCATGAACTTGCGGAATTGTGTAGAAGTGATAGAGGCACTTAGAT
Source organism: Helianthus tuberosus (assembly GCA_030545235.1). Classification (NCBI taxonomy): domain Eukaryota; kingdom Viridiplantae; phylum Streptophyta; class Magnoliopsida; order Asterales; family Asteraceae; genus Helianthus; species Helianthus tuberosus. The sequence goes on along the minus strand of CM060361.1, from coordinate 70,454,585 downwards.
TACCCCTTTATTGTAAACCTTGTTCTTTGTGTTCTGCTTCCCGTAAACCTTATATTACCCTTTAGGATTAACCATGTCGAGCTTTCCCGTTTACCTTTGTTTACCCACATTATCGCCCACTTAGCCAAATTTAGCATTTTTATGTTTTAAACCTTTTTAGTGTTGAAACTCGGTCAAAATAATCGTTTAACTAGCGTTTGTTGTAGTTTATTGTTTATTTTGTTTCTAGTTTCTTGAAAAAAAAACCGAAAATAAAACACCCTAAAATAGGGTGAAGTCGACGAAAATCGAGCAATTTTGAATGCTTAAATGTTAAAATATAGTTGATGAGCTCGATTGCGCAATAGTCGCCTTTTTAAGGCATTTGTATGTATAGTTGTATTGTTTGTTGCTAGTTAAACGCTACTACCGAGTTTTAACCATTTTCGCCACTTTAAATATCCATTTCCATACCCTTCGCCCAAGCCTAACGTTACAACCTGTAAAGACCTCTTGATTTACACTTTTTCGCATGTTAGTTGGTGGAGACGAGATCATATGACAAGCTTATGATATTACACATTTCATTGACGAGGCATTGAGTGTTTGTACGTACACATTTTATGTATGTTTCATAAATAAAACCGAGTGTGTGTGAACATTGTGAAGTTGTGTGAAGATTAACATGTTGAGTCAATTAAATGTGAAGTCACGGCTTTTTGGTTGTCGCTATATATTTGCATATGCTTGTTGGGTTTGAGTCTTTTGATGTCGTCTTTCGAAAAACCGGCTAACCGTTTATAGTTGTTTTCAATAAAATAGTGTGTAAATTACCGTTCTTGTTTGATTCTATCTTTTATTGTATTTTAGTTTAGCTTGCTTGAGGACAAGCAAGGTTCAAGTGTGGGGAGATTTGATATTCGCTAATTTACACATATTTTAGTCCCCCGTTTTACCCCTATTTTATGCGTTTTCGGCCGTAAAACCGTCATTCGGATGCTTAATCATCTACACTTTTGTTTACAGGCCTAAAACAGCATACCAGACAAGATGATAGCAAAAAACGAGGACTTTCCGGACAAAACGACGAAGCTGCGAACATTCTGTTAAGAAAACTGACCTGGGCGTGTGGAACGGTCGTGCGACCTAATGCATGACCGTGCATCTCCAACAAATGAAAATCAGTCCGGAAATGAACGAGGGTGCGACTCAGCGTGCAAGGCATTCAAGGCCATCCCGGTGATGCACGGGCGTTCCATATCTTGCACCCCGTGCGAATCCGATGATTTAGCCAAACCTCGGAACTGAACGACCAGTGCGACTAGGCGTGCAACAAGAACCCAGAAACGAATGACCGTGCGATATGAAGAACGACCGTGCGTGACCTACGACTGGTCAAGATCTGTGACGTCATGCAGTATGGTGCACCATACTCCAATAATTGCTTAAAGTGAACGGTCGTGCAACTGCGTCCGTGCGAAACCGAATTTATATAAAAAACATGCAGAAACATTCTGCTCGTAACTCTAGACATTTTGGAAGCGATTCCGGCGATTTTCAGGCTCCGGAGGCTTCTGCTTTCACCCGGATTCAAGCCACATTATGCCGATTAGCTTCGTTATCTTCCAGATTCTTAATCTTATGCTTGTTTATGGTTTGGTTTTCTAATCTTTCCATGATTTTGTTAATCTTTCAAGCATTTAGATTAATGTTTATGTATTAATGTAGCCTTTGGGCAAAAACACAACAATCCCTTGCTTGATTATAGCCATTAGTATGTTAATCTTTGTTTGTAATGACATTTGGAAGTATTTTCTAAGTTAATCTTTGATGATTAGTTTGCAACCTTGTTATTGATATTGATTTCTTGATTATAAGTAATTGTGTTGGATGATTAGTATTTGGTTAGTTAAGATAGTTGAAAAATGAAGCTTAATTAATCTTGTATTAGTAGACTTTAAACTTGGTTAACTAGTTTAGCTTGGTTAAAATGTGTGCACCATGATACTAGAAATGGTTAGTGGTTTAATAAAATGTAATTATTGTTAATCAAGAAAGCTTGCCATCACGTAAGGACCTTAACGGGTTAAATGGTGTCGTTATAAATTCTTGCCATGATTTGTTAGCTTAGTTAATAGTTTAGGCCAAAATTGCTATCTTGGTGAATTTATGTGCAAGATTTGTAAAATGAACTCGGTTGTGATTTAATCTAGTTTATGCTTGTCTCGGTGGTTGCATTGTGTTTATCGGTGTTGCTTTCCTTGTTTAAGTGAGGTTAGAAAACTCCTAACGGATGACTAACTTATTTTTAAGAGATTTTCATAGACATTTATCAATTGCACGTTAAAGAACAATTTTAGGTGGTTAAAGTGTGTTTATCGTTTTAACTTTCCGAATGATTGTCATGTTAGGATTCCCGAAAGGGATACTAATTGTCTCGAAATTGGAGAATTGATCAAATGCTTCTAGTGCCAAAACCGACTTACTTGACATACTTTGGTTGTGTATTAAGCAAGGCTATTTATCTATTTTCTACTATGTTTTATAAGTATTTGTTTATGCTTACTTTAGTTTATTAAAAATCAAACAACTTATGTTTTTACCGGTAGTTTAGTGAAAAAGGTCTAGTATTATTCCTCCGCCCATTTCCTTGGATCGATACTTGGTTCTTACCGATACTTTACTACATATATGACGGGGTACACTTGCCTCTTTCGTGTGTGTTTTGATGTAAAAGTAATAATCACTTTTATAAATTTAAAACCAAATCGTGTGTAATTTCATTGCAAAATTATGTATATATACACACACGTCAATCAGTCACCGGATCGGATGGCTGTCCGATCGGATGGCTATCCGATCGGATTGCCATTCGATTGGGTGACTAAGGTGTGAGTGGGACGGGTGGCTGTACGATCGGATGGCTATCCGATCAGATTGCGACTCGATCTAAGTGTCAAGTGTTTGTTTAGTGACTTAGTTGCCTGGATCGGATGGTTGTTCGATCGGATGGCTATCCGATCGTGTTGCCATTCGATCAAGGTTTCCAAAGTTTCAAGTTTCAGAAAAAGTTTCTAAGTGCTGAAAGATTACGAGACAAGTATCACCTGATCGAGTGGTCTTTGTCCCGTTCATAACTTTGTAAAATCTCTAAGTTTCTAGTTTAACGATGTCGGCACGGTACGTGTTGAGACAACGGTAAACGCATCAATATACAGCCGTTCTGATCGGATGGGAATCACCCATGCCCGCTCAGTCGTCTGTTCATAATGAGTTTATGTCGAAACCCGTATTCCAGTCATCTTTTTCGGCAATAATCCGTTTCCAAACCAACTCCAGACCATACACCCGGATTCCACCATTTAAAGTGAAGGATTGAGGAAAAGATGAAGATAACTTAAGTTCTATTATAAAAAGTCCTAGATTTAGCTTAGATTTGGTGAAAAACACATGGAATTCCTCAGATCCGAGTTAGATTCCACCAGGAATGACATCATATAGTATTGGTACAAACCACCATGATGACATCATCCTCAAGAACTCGGATCCAAGAGATTTCACGGTGAAAAGTGTGATTTCAAAGGAGAATCACGTAGAGAATGAAGTGTAGCTCAAGAAAGTACAAGAATCTAGTGTAAAACGTACCAAAATCACCGGGAAATCGAAGAAATATGGTGTGCATGTGTCTGGGTCGAGTGAGGCTGTCACATCTGTCCTTCACTGATGTGACAGGCCTACTTATAGTGTGGGAGAAGGACTAGGTCGGTGTGCACAGATCGGATGGCGGGTCGATCGAGTGGCCATCTGATCGGGTAGTCATCCGATCGGATTGCCACTTGGTCAATCCTATCCTTTCCGCGTTCCCGTCTTTGATGCTTTTGCGAGCTAGATTAAGCGTTGCGTTGCGTATAGTTTGGTAAAAGTATCACATAACTAGATTACATTATAGACACCAAAAGTTTCCAAGTTTCATAGATTCTGCCAGTGACAAGACTCCAGTCTCTCGTTCAACCAAGAATCAAGTTGCACGAGTCTCAAGGGTCAAGCACCAAATAAGTATCAAGAATCAAGAGACTAGTTTCCCAAGCACCAAAAACACAAACAAATGTCTTATTTCTAAAACGCAATGGCCAGAAAATACTTAAAATGTATGTTTTCTAAAACGCAATGGACTGAAAACACATAAAAATGTGTTTTACCTAAAACACAATGCACCAAAAACACAAAGAAATGTCTTATTTATAAAACGCAATGGCCAGAAAACACTTAAAAATGTCTTATTTCTAATACGCAATGGCCTAAAAAACAAAAGAAAGTGTTCTCTCTAAAACGCAATGGACTGAAAACACCTAAAAATGTGTTTTACCTAAAACGCAATGAGTAAAAACACTTCAAAAATGTGTTTTTCTAAAACGCAATGGCCAGAAAACACATAAAACATGTCTTTTTTCTAAAATGCAATGGCATAAAAACACCAAAGAAAGTGTTCTCTCTAAAACGCATTGAACCAGGACAATAGTTGTCTTTGAATTGTCTAAACCAGGAATGCAGTTCTAAAATACAATGGCATAAAACTGTCTACGAATGCAGTTTTCCAGAGGCAAATTTACAGAAAATTAATTTTTCTCAGCTCGACCCTAGCCAGGGGCTCTGCCCCTTGGACCCCGCCAGGGGCTGTCGCCTCTTGGACCCTGCTACCAGGGGCGCTGCCCCCGGACCCCCTCCAAGATTGTAAAACGCAACTAAATCAAAAACACAGATTGTAAAAATGAAATTAAAGAATTTCTTACATAGATCGAAACTGATTTCTTCAACGATTAACGAAATCTGAATGATAGAAACACTTATAAGTGATTGAATCGAACGGATCGAGTGATTATCTTCAAAATCACGGGAAAAAACGAGATTTTGAATGAAATTAAACTGGGTTTTCTTCAAAAAAAAAAGCTAAAGAACACGTTGACCGGGTGTTTGAATCATTGATTGATGACGAAAATCGCACTATACTTTAGTGATTATTGAGATAGTATGTGAAGAAAAGGTTGAAGATGGTGGGTTTTGAAAATGGTGGGTTTTGAAGTTACTGGGGAGAAGAAGGAAGAAGAAATGATACGATTGACTAAAATACCCTTTCTCTTTATTTTAAATTTTGCCACATGTCATAATCCTATTGCTTCCTATCCTTCCTAGCCAAAATAAACTTCCTATTTGATCCTTACCCATACAACCTCGGACATTTATTTGGATTAATTGATACACACTTTCATACCCATTCGGTTCATTATGGTATAGGCATGGTGCCGACACTTGTTACCGTTGATGCATATTTGGGTATTCGTTACTATGCAACGAATAGAATAGATCAAGTTTGTACTGAATATGTATATGTGATTGTGTTTAACTAAACAGTTTGAAGATCAACGAATTTAGAGATATGTGATGTTGAATTCAAGTTGATTTGTTTCAAAATGTTCTATAGTGTCAGATACGGGTATTCGGGAACCCGTTGGATCAGTCAGAGATAAGTTTGGGATGATGCACATACGATTACGTGGTATTGAAATTGTGGGGGTAGTCACGGATTCAAATTTGTCTATGCGACTATTATGGGCCAAAACGTAAATGAATTTTTCCGTATTAGTGCTAAAGCATCATTTTTTTAATATTTGACACAAATTTGATTACTTTCAAACACACTTAAGAATAAAATGATACCTCGTATTTATATGTATGCCCATGCCATAGAACATAGGGTTTTCATTAGCGCGATTGCGGCCTCATTATCTACCGACATCATTACCACTTGAGCTTCTTTACCAAGTAAATCACCAATCAGATTTCGTAGCCACAGTCCTTGGCATGAGGCTGTCGCAGCCATAAATTCAGCCTCACACGAGTTGAGAGCGACTGTTCTTTGTTTCCGCGAAACCCAAGTCACCAAATTACTTGAATAATAGAATGCTACACCGTCCAAGTCATTATCATGGTTACTGTCATTTAGCATATAACTTCCTCATTACCTCCCCTGCAATATTTTAAATCAAAACCAGCTATACCTCTAATGTACCTTAGAACTTGTTTGACCGTATTGAAGTGAGACTCCTTAGGATTCTACATATGCTTACTCACAACCCCCACCAAAAAGCTCAAGTTGCGGGGGGGGGGGTGTGAATTAGGTTTCTCTGATGCCCTATAATCCTTCTGTACTTTGTCGCATCATACGGTTTCCCACCATAGTCTTTAGGCAGATGGTACTTTGGTTGCATAAGCCACATAGTACTGTTGCATATCGATGTTGTGTGTCATGATTCCATGCATCATTTAAATGCAATGTGCGATTACTAGTCTTTCATTTGCATAAATATTCGAAGTTAGTTTCCTAATATTTAGCATAGTGGGTTAGTGTAGTTTAATGTTGTTCATGTCTTTTGTATGCCCATAAAAGGGTAGTTATTTGCAATTGAAAGTTTATGAATGAAAAATTAGAGATTATCTAAAGTCTGCAATTTTCTTTGGAGTTTGACCCACTCAACGGGTTATTTATCTATCAACCGATTGGTACATATCACATATGGACTTTCCAGCAACTTTAAGAATTTTCATAGCATAACCTGCTTGTATCAAGACAATCCCATCTTTGTTTTGATTCACTTCAATATCCCCAAATAATAAGTCAAAAAACCCAGATCACTCATCTCAAATACACATCATTTTTCTTTTAAACTCTGGGATTCCATTCTCCACTTGAACTCGTGACTATCAAATCATCTACATAAACACCAACCATAAGAATTAAGTTATGTTTATGTACCTTATACATGGCTTATTCATGTGCGCATCTAGTGAATCCAAGTTCTTGAGTGAACTGTCCAATTGTATATTCCATGCTCGTGGAGCCTACCTCAAACCATACAAAGCTTTGTTTAACTAGTAAACATACTCTTCTTTTTTCCTTTGATTAGGAAATCCAATGGCTTCTTGACATATACATCTTCCTTCAATTCACCGTTTAGGAAGGCGGATTTTACATCCAAATGATGCACAAACCACCCCTCCTTTGTTTCCAATGCCAAAATTAGTCGAATTGTTTCGATTCCTGCCACTCATGCAAAGGTATCTTTGAAATCAATTCCTCTCTTCTGAACATAGCCTTTAGCTACGAGGCATGCCTTGTGCTTAATCACGTTTCCATCTGCTTTGTGTTTTGATGGTAACTTGGTTAAAAACCATGTGTTATTTCCTTGATTAAAATCAAGCTCTTCACTCATTGCCTTACAACATGTTTTTTCTGTTGCAGCCTCTTCATATGAGACTGGCTCATCATCAATTAACAATAGCTCACCTTCCTGTTATACATCTCTTGTACCTCTTCTTCGTCCATGGTTTTCACCTTCTTGTTTCTTGATAAATTCCATTGACGGAATCCTTGCAAAGGGGTGTCATCAAATGGCACACCACCAATGGTTGTCAGGTCAAATAAGTCGGGTGAAACGTTTGAAACATGAGTCATATTAACACATCGAGTTGTATTGGGTGAATCCTGTCGGATGTGTATAGGGGCCTTAAGGTGTCTTATTATGATTTAGGGCATGTATAGGTCTTCACACGCACTCATGGGCTTTTCTTATCTTTAGTTGTTATCTGGAGTATTTTGTTGTGCTGACTAGGTGGATGAATTTCACGACCCCTATTTTATATGTTTTTTTCTTTTAAATACTTCAGGGGGGGACATGTTATAGAAATCATTTGGAACCAGAAAGTATATGTGAGACACGGTAGTTTGGGATGACGTCAACTTTGGTCTAGGAGTGCATGAATAGATATGAATTATCGCGCCTAAGTCCCAAGCATATCTATAATCGTTAACTTTGGGAAGACATGAGAAATATGAATAGTACTATTTGGACCGACACCACCACCCTTGGTTAGTCAGTTTAAGCGTGATCGGAGGTCGATCCAGTGATATTGTCCTTGGTTATTTAAATGCTTAGCGGTAGAACATTTGTGGGCAGCGATATTGATCTTTTATGACAATACCATATTGACATTAAGTCGAGTCTTGATCTTTAGAGCTCATGGTAACTAGACACCTTAAATACGGGATTGACCTTTATGACACAAAGTTATATTTAAGACTCTTGGAATTCGCAGGAAATTGGTATTTTGAAAAGATGTGACATTTTTAGACATTTGGCATTGAAAACACATGTCATTTTGAGCCATTTTGTATTGGAAATACATGTCATTTTGAGATATTTGTTATTGAAACGCGTATTATTTTGAGACATTTGGTATTGAAAACACGTGTCATTTTGACACATTTGGTAGGCATTTGGTATTGAAAACATGTGTGATACTAAGACATTTGGTATTTAAAAACATGTGTCATTTTGAGACATTTGGTATTTTGAAAAACATGTGTCCTTTTGAGCGATATGATATTTGAAAACATGTGATGTTTTGAGTTATTTGGTATTTGAAAACATATGACACTTAGAGACATTTGGTGTGTCAAGACGTTTGGCATATTGAATCTACAGATATCGTGTAAAAACTTTCGTAGCGATATAGAGTATCTTTTTTATATTGTACGTTATAGCGAGTGTCGACACTGTACCAGTATGTGACGAACCGTACTATATCACTCCAGCAATATCGGTACCACGTTGATTCCAACCGAGCAGGATCTTCACTTTTATGGTTTTCCATCGATGTAAAACACGTGTCGATATCCTTTTGGGCATGTCGTGATTGTTTTTTGGGTTTTATCTTTTTGGTACCAATATTGTAATGAATCGAACCGATACCAACCGAATTTCCGCCGCAACGCGTGAGGGAATTCTACTAGTTAGGATTTCGTTAAATGAAAAAAACATTCCAGAACTTCTTGAGATTTAGAAGAATTGAGAGCCGTTTTGTTAAACCAATACATCCAATACCTATTCATACAAACACATAGGGGCAAAAATGGTTAAGGAAACTGAAGAAATAGTGGTTAACCGAGAGTTAGTCCACGGGTTGAGTCTTGTTAAGTAGGGTTAATCCCTCCTTTCCTCAATCGATGGCTGGGTCATCCTCTAATTCGTCTCCTGCACAATGAAATACACCATGACTCGCAATAAGGAGAATGAGGTGGGGGTTGCTCCTTGTTACCACCCTCCGACATGAGAATAAGTATTTGCTTTGGAAGCAAGATAAGTATTTAAGTAGTAATTGTGAGAGAGCAGATTAGCATTGCCTCAAACCTGGTTCGGGATGGGTCTTTATAGCCGAAGGGTGAAGGAGAAGGGCCAATGGTCCGTTTCATGGGCCTAGGGCCCGACTGACAACTTGCAGCTTTTTGTAGACGTGACAGGAGCGTAGGTCACGGGAGTGTTGGGCGCACGCGGAGGTGTCGCAATGTGTCCTTCTGTATCGGTTGCACGAAGGAACACCCGCCACGTGGCCTGCTGGGGTTGTTAGTCTGTTTACATACTTTCATGCATGTGGGCTGGGCAGCTGCGCATTAGGCGGTCAGCTGGTCGCTGTTCCCGGGAATACCACTTGCTGGTTGGTCATGGAAATCAAAGTGGCAGTTCCACTTGTATAACAATAGGATGCGGTTTTGCACCGCATCGCTACATGCGGTAAACTGTGAACAGGTGCCAACACTTCCATCGCCATTCTGCGCGCATCCGCGCATGACCGCAGCATGGAGATGTGTTTGACAGAAAGTGAATGTAATAAACTACTATCGTCTTTGGTAGTAATCACCGCACCCCACGTATGTTAACGAAAACAGCCATTTTCATATACAAGGTGAGTTTTCTCATCTTTCCCCGAGAGGGAAAGCAAACTGGGTTCGCGCGTGCCCGCACGAACTGAGGCAAGTCCTTTGTCGATTGGGACAATGAGCCGGGTGATGGTGACTTGCACCCAAGCCTTTTGCTCCTGTTTCATGTTTATCAATTGGTCGGTTGATCGTTATATCCGATACAGATTGAGTAGAGTCGTCACCAACTCAAATGATGGTACTAGAAGCGGTGTAGAACCGATGAGAAATTTCAGGCTGACGCTGAAGCATCTCATAGTAACATTGCGGAAACTTCGAACCAACCTTTGAGTGTGCTATACGAATGCTGTCATACTGATAAAAGCTGTGTGAAGTGGATGATCACGGTTCAAATTTAATTACCACCTTGTTGTTGCTTTATGCTCATCAATTGGACATGAAATGATGATCCCCTTTTGTTTAGTGGTTCATGTTCGTCAATTGGTCATCTGTTTTGATGTTGATATTCTAGTTTAGGTGCTTGATTTGAGATTCCTTCTGATAGTACAAGTCGTTTATCATCAGTCGTGCTTGCGCAAAAAACGCAACACACTTTTTTAGAAACAATGGGTAGATAAACAAGGTCATAAACAGACTAGTTTCCTCCATTGTTGAACTTCTTGTTCTCAAGTTCACAATGATTATCAAGAGTCTGCATCAATAGCTACGGAGTCTCGGTTTTAGCTGCTTGATGTTTATGAACTAGTCGTTTGTCCGAGTGTTCTTTCTTTGAATAAATGGGATTTATTTAAAAGTAAAGAACACTGAAACGAGTTCTTCTTACTGTATAAAACTACGATGCATCAGCCAATGCAGGTGGTTTTGTTGTTGTGTTGTGGTCCACCACTTTTCGTGTGGTCAAAGTGAAACTTTGTGTGTGAACCGCGCACGTAGTGGGTTTTGGTGTATTTTTCCCATAGCCACCGTTTCCATAGTCACATGCGGTTGCGGTTTGCATTTCCAATAGCCACCTTTTCCATAGTTACATGTGGACGCAGTTTGCATTTCCCATAGCCACCTTTTCCATAGTGACATGCGGTCGCGGTTTACTTTTCCGCATGAACCGCAAACGAACGTTGAATAGGGGTTTGGTTACTTGTTGTGTAATGCAACCGTGTGAACCGTAGGTGGAAGTTGGTGGGATCTTGCTGGCGAAAAGGTGATCTGGCGGTGACTGCTACACTGCTCGAGGCATTAATTGCACTGTAGCAGGAGCTTAACGGTCGTATATTGGCAGGCACATGCGTTGTGACACGTGCGTGGTAACCGTTAAAGAACCGTCGCTTGCCAGCTGGCGGTTTTTGATTGGCGCAAAAACCGCAAGTTTCTGTGGTTTCCCTTTTAGGGTAAAAAAAGGGATAAACTTTTAGGGTTTCCCTTCACTTCGTTCAAATTTCAAAAATTTTGCCATCGAACATCCTTTTCTCATTTATCTTCTCCGGCGAGTTTTCTGTGTTTTCCGGTGAGTTGAAGTTGCTTTTTCTTCTTCCCCCTTTATATCTACATTTTCTGTTGATGGCTTCACCATCAATACCATCTTCTCCACCGTCGTCACCAGTGGAAGAAGATGTTGAGAATGTCGATGCCGTTGGTGCTTTACCGGTGTTGAAGTGGCCTGTTGGGTCATTCCGGCAATTGATGTTGACCGTCAGGATGCCGGACGAGTATGGAGCCCGTTATCCGAAAGGGGGCGACACGGCCGCCGATGCCCCTGTCGGATTTGTAACCCTTTTTGTCGATTTCTTCGGCAACGGCAATTTCTGGTTGCCGTTGACGGTGTTTATGGCGGACTTGCTGGAGTATTATAGAATCCATATCTCCCAGCTCAGCCCATTGGGGATGGTTCGTGCTCACCATTTCGAGTACTGATTTAAATCCCCGGATCTTGAGCCGGCGGTTGAGCGTTTCCGTCGGTTCTACCAGTTGCAAGCCCAACTGAGTTTTTATTCTTTTCAACTCCACATGGGCGCATTCAAAATTCTAGAGCAGCCTCCTAAGGGTTTTACCCAGTGAAAATCTAAGTTCTTTTATGTGAAGGAGGCTGCGGTTGCGTGTAAGCAGTATTTTCGGAGTGTTTTTGTAAACATTCCTAAGGAGAAGCTGACCACTCCTACTTTGGAATCGCAGGAGTGGTATCAGGGGCTCCAGGCAGTTTCGTTGACTCCATTGACCAACAAGGAGTTGCAGTATCTTTGTATGATGTTGCGGTGGAAACCGGGCAGCAAAACGAAGCTTGTCTGCAAGAAAAGAGACCAAGGTAATTGTTATCGACCTGTTTTATTACAAACTTTATCCCATTGTTGTTAACATTGGGCTTGCGGTTTCGTAGAGGTGTGTTTCTTGCGCTCATTAGCGGACAATAGTGAACTGAAGATCGTTGATTGTGGTGAAGCAGAAGAAGGGTGGTATTAGACCATTGTTGTGAACTTTCGGGTCCCAGACCCTGCCGTACTAAATGCCCCTCCGCCGAAAGGGCCCGGTAAGTAGCAATTTGTTTTGTGCACTTTAATTTTGTAGTTGTGCTTATTTCTTAGAGAATCTTGCGTATATGATGTAACTGTGCTTTCGGCCCTAAGAGTCCATCCCGCAACCGAGATTGGTGGGAAAACAGGTGCTGGTGGTAGGAAAGGGGCTACTGCCGCAGGCGCGGATGTTACTAAAGCTGCCATTGCAGCGAAACATACTCTATCAGGTACCTTACGCCCCAGAAAAATTAAGTATGAAGATTATGTGTTAGTCTATGATACTCTTGAGGGGTTTCAAGTGCTAGGGTCTTCCTCGGGCGCAAGTGGCGCCGGTGTTGGTACTGAGCCCGTTATAGGGCAAAAGATTAAAATGGAGACCGCACCTGCCGGTGCGGCGAAGAAAGTTACCCTGTGTCGTGGTAGGACGTCGTTGCTTGGTACGCACCTTGCGTAGCCTGCGAAGGGTTAGCACATATTTTTCCTTGAGGTTTATTTTGTTGAACTTTCCTTTAATTATCTGCGTTGTGTATTTGCAGTTGTCATAAGCACATCCTTTCCTACTCCACCGTCTTCACCGCTCAAGTCTGCGGGTGAAGAGAAGAAGAAGGAAACTAGACCTTAACAAGATGTTCAGGTTGTAAGCAGGAAGGAAACCCCCCTTTTACAAGACGCATGGGGTCTCTTTGGATTCATCGGGTAACCTTATTGACCCCACTGCCCAGCGGATTTCCGGTGAAGGCGAGGGGGTAGATAAGCAGAAATCCCCCATTTTTGAGCATAGGACCAGGTCCGGCACGGGTGGTGAGGGAGTTGTTGATCAACCCCTGATTTTAGGTTCAGGGTCTTTGACTAGTGCATGAGAGAGTTTCATACAAACATCCTTGGCATAACTTCAAGAGCAATGACCTTCCTGAGTTCTCCAAACAAAATAAATTGAGCCTGTGTATCATCTTTTCCTTTAATCTTCTTAGCAACTATCTTTCCAGCATGTTTCACTTTTAGCTCTAATTATTCTTTGACATTTGTAGGCTTTGGAAAGTTGTGTAGAGATGGAAAGGTGAGCTGGCTTAAATCATTTGTTGTTTAAAAGGATGTTTCATACAAACATCCCAGGATCTTGAGCCGGCGGTTGAGCGTTTCCGTCGGTTCTACCAGTTGCAAGCCCAACTGAGTTTTTATTCTTTTCAACTCCACATGGGCGCACTCAAAATTCTAGAGCAGCCTCCTAAGGGTTTTACCTAGTGGAAATCTAAGTTCTTTTATGTGAAGGAGGCTGCGGTTGCGTGTAAGCAGTATTTTCGGAGTGTCTTTGTAAACATTCCCAAGGAGAAGTTAACCACTCCCACTTTGGAATCGCAGGAGTGGTATCAGGGGCTCCAGGCAGTTTCGTTGACTCCATTGACCAACAAGGAGTTGCAGTATCTTTGTATGATGTTGCGGTGGAAACCGGGCAGCAAAACGAAGCTTGTCTGCAAGAAAAGAGACCAAGGTAATTGTTATCGACCTGTTTTATTACAAACTTTATCCCATTGTTGTTAACATTGGGCTTGCGGTTTCGTAGAGGTGTGTTTCTGGCGCTCATTAGCGGACAATAGTGAACTGAAGATCGTTGATTGTGGTGAAGCAGAAGAAGGGTGGTATTAGACCATTGTTGTGAACTTTCGGGTCCCAGATCCTGCCGTACTAAATGCCCCTCCGCCGAAAGGGCCCGGTAAGTAGCAATTTGTTTTGTGCACTTTAATTTTGTAGTTGTGCTTATTTCTTAGAGAATCTTGCGTATATGCTGTAACTGTGCTTTCGGCCCTAAGAGTCCATCCCGCAACCGAGATTGGTGGGAAAACAGGTGCTGGTGGTAGGAAAGGGGCTACTGCCGCAGGCGCGGATGTTACTAAAGCTGCCATTGCAGTGAAACATACTCTATCAGGTACCTTACGCCCCAGAAAAATTAAGTATGAAGATTATGTGTTAGTCTATGATACTCTTGAGGGGTTTCATGTGCTAGGGTCTTCCTCGTGCGCAAGTGGCGCCGGTGTTGGTACTGAGCCCGTTATAGGGCAAAAGATTAAAATGGAGACCGCACCTGCCGGTGCGGCGAAGAAAGTTACCCTTTGTCGTGGTAGGACGTCGTTGCTTGGTACACACCTTGCGTAGCCTGCGAAGGGTTAGCACATATTTTTCCTTGAGGTTTATTTTGTTGAACTTTCCCTTAATTATCTGCGTTGTGTATTTGCAGTTGTCATAAGCACATCCCTTCCTACTCCACCGTCTTCACCGCTCAAGTCTGCGGGTGAAGAGAAGAAGAAGGAAACTGGACCTTAACAAGATGTTCAGGTTGTAAGCAGGAAGGAAACCCCCCTTTTACAAGACGCAGGGGGTCTCTTTGGATTATCGGGTAACCTTATTGAACCCACTGCCCAGCGGAGTTCCGGTGAAGGCGAGGGGGTAGATAAGCAGAAATCCCCCATTTTTGAGCATGGGACCAGGTCCGGCGCGGGTGGTGAGGGAGTTGTTGATCAACCCCTGATTTTAGGTTCAGGGTCTTTGACTAGTGCATGATAGAGTTTCATACAAACATCCTTGGCATAACTTCAAGAGCAATGACCTTCCTGAGTTCTCCAAACAAAATAAATTGAGCCTGTGTATCATCTTTTCCTTTAATCTTCTCAGCAACTATCTTTCCAGCATGTTTCACTTTTAGCTCTAATTATTCTTTGACATTTGTAGGCTTTGGAAAGTTGTGTAGAGATGGAAAGGTGAGCTGGCTTAAATCATTTGTTGTTTAAAAGGACTGTATTTCTAAAGATACAGAAAATACATCCAAAGGATGTGAAGTTGTAATCAATGCTGTGGTAGCTAATGGATTTTTGATTTGTGGTAGTGATGAAGTGGCAGAGATGGAAGTTGTAGTTTTGATGGGTGTAGATGGTGGAGTTTCTTTATCTTCATCTTGGATGATAAATTTATGTCTCCTTCCTTTAGTATAAGGAGTGGGTGCTTTTGATGGAGGAGATGGAGTGTGAGTTGGTGGTTTTCTTTTTAGGAAACCAGTTAGAATCTTTTGTCAGATGCGTTTGACTTATTTAGTTGTGGAGACAAGTTCTTTTGTGATTTCAATATCTGTTTGCATATTTTCAATGCTAATAGTGGTTTCTAAGGAGGACAGAATAGTGGTTTGGACAATTTGAATGGGTTCAATGTTTCAGTGCATAAAGGGGTGATTTGGTGAGCAATGTTAGCAGTGGTTTGGGGGGGTGATTTTTACTTGCATTGCAAGTTATCTTCTAGCAGGTGTATATGTTGAAGAACCTAGATTGTGTTGAACTTTCTGCTTTTCAAGTTTTTCTTGTACAACTAAGGCATCTTTGGCCTATTTGGTATCTTTCACTACTCTTTTGCTATGGCATCCACTTTTGACTTTTTGTTAGCAGACAGACCAGGCTTCTTTTGAGCTTTCTTTACATGAGGAGTGTCACACCCCGATTTCCACGTGTCACCGGTGGGCCCGGTGGGGGAGTATCGTGACGTGGTTGGCAACATAATAGTCAAACAACACAATATTTAATATGCACAGCGGAAGCAATTTAAAAGATATAATACAACCGAATTTAATATTGTAATGGTATGTAAGAAGGTTGCGGGTTGTTGGGCTCATACTCCGGCTGTGGCCCGTAAGGGTTATGGACAGGAGGTGTTGAACTGTGTGAGACCGACCGTCTAGCCGGTTCAAAGAGGTTCCTCCGGTTTTGCCGGGGATTGTCATTCTCTGTGATCGAAGGAGCTCGCACATTCGAAGGTCCTGCCTTGTTGTCATTGGGGGCGGTGATTGGCCCCTTTCCGCGTCCTCTTCTCCTGAAGAATCTTGGCGGCATTTTGTTAATCCTGTCAATATAGCATGAGATAACAACAACAATATATAAAAATTAAAGGACAAAACAGAAACCAAACAAGGTAGAATTTTTCCTATGTTATTTGTCTAGACTCGAAAGTTTAGATATGTGCAATTGTGTTATTGAGATTAAACACAAAAGGCTAGTGTTTAATTCACTCAATGTTGGCTCTGGTACCAACCTGTCACCGGTGGGCCCGGTGGGGGAGTATCGTGACGTGGTTGGCAACATAATAGTCAAACAACACAATATTTAATATGCACAGCGGAAGCAATTTAAAAGATATAATACAACCGAATTTAATATTCTAATATCAAATGTCACAATATTCGGAAGTTTATCCACGGACGGATCGGAAACAAAATGGAAACAATAGTTCAACAGACTTCAGGCATCTTAAGCTTGCGAGACTTCTAATGATGCTAAGCAGAAATCCCAGCCAATTACGCTTAGTACCTGCATTTAATCTTTTTGGGAAAATACGTCAGTTTACACTGGTAAATACAATCAACTGACTCATTTTGGAAAATGATTGAAAATTTATTTGGATGCACGTGGCATAAACATTTTTATTTAACTTGGGAGAATTATTTTAAATATATAATCTTGTGAACGAATTACATGTTCCTTGTGCGTTCAGTAGCCCGGATGTTGTCCGGGTTAAAGATCAATAGACACACCACATTATTCTTTTGTGCACTGACGGGTGTACGCCTACGCCCCGCGCTTAAGTCGTGGCCATTTCGTAAAATGATGCCAAGGATATCCGGGACATGGTCATTAACCCCCCAAAGGCTTTAAGTAACAAGACTGTTTAAACGAGCCGATCAAATTATTCAATTAACCACCCAACGATGGAAGATTTGATGCCCGATCAAGCGGTATTCTATATACCGTAACCCAAGCCCGTATAGGGAAAATAAGTTAAAAGTATTTACCTGAGCAATGTATAAATCACAATAAGCAAATTGCAAGTAGCTTTTACTGGTCCTCCAAATCTGGAACGAAGGTTTATAATAACCTATTAGAATCCTAACGGGTCTTTAGTTAAGCTTAAGCTTAGACCGGTTAGTTTCAAGACACGGTTTAAACGCACGATTAAGCGAAGACCGGATAGAATGTGATTTAGACCCGACAAGTTCAGAGACTTGTTTAATATGGGTATTTCATACACATTCTAGATTTTGAGATAAAACCGTTAAGGTTTGACCCGTTTAGGCTAGTTTATGTAAACTAGTTACAAAAACCGAACCGAACGCGTAATAAGCGTAACGGGTAGTAATGAGAGTCATTTATAGGCTTCTTAAGTTAATATGCTCCAAATATGTTGCGACATCAGTAAGATATCATTTATTAAGCCCGAAATCTATTTAAACACAAACTATGCCCCGTAGGGGTAGTTTGGTCATTTAAAAGGTTGTAAAAGAGTTTAAGTGTCAACCTGAGTTTCAGGCCTGATGTAATCAGCAATTATACTCAATTTTCTAAGTTATATCAGTAGGTTAAAGGATATATGTGAAATTTGTTAATTATTACCAAACTATGCACCGTAGGGGCATTTTGGTAATTTCACATAAGCCGAAAAGCTCAAAACTGAAGTCTGAGTTTAAGGACTTTTGCTTACTGTTAAAATATTATAATTTTCCTCAAATATCAGTAGGTATCACCCTTTGTATGTTTAAAATAGTTTTAGTACAAACTATGCGCTAAAAACGCTTAATAAGGCGATTAGAAGCCATTTCCGGGTTTGATACTTAAAGCTGATATTTTTATTATTCCAGAAGGCTTAAAATATATTATTTATCATATGTGATCAGTAGCAAAAGGTTTGGAGTCGTTTAGATATGTAAAACTCATTTTATGGCCCGTCCGGGCAAAACCGACAATTACCGGATTAAGCTTACGACTATGAGTTATGCTCAGCCTAAAATTAATTAAAAATCTTTAAAAATCCCAAAATAATATATTACATCAGTGGCTAAAGATATTAATATCAAAAAGTATGTTTAAGTAGGCTATACGCTGAATACGCCGTTTAATTAACAAAAAGCTTTAATTTTACGCTAACGAGCATAACTCTTAACCTACACCTCAAACTGATGTCAAATTTTGTATGTAAGTTTATATATCAGTAATTAAGGTTTCTACTCTTTTACATTTTCAAAAATCACATTTTAAGGTGAAAAGGGCATAATGGTCAACATATGAGCAATTAACGGAATCATGCGTATTAATCGGTTAACTAATGAACCATGGTGTATAATCACAGAGGGTTATACTAGCATGTAACCTGGTCCAAATAAAGCTCTAATGCATTTCTAAAATATACCATAACGGGTCAGAATTGAAAGTCAAAGTATAAGTCAAACTATGCGACTTTCGGTTCCGACCAGGTCTAAACAGGAAATTGTCGGGTTGAACACGTTTAGACATGTCCTTACACTAATTACCAAGTTATATTAATGATCAAATAGGTTGTATGTGTTCTACATTGCTAATTATGCATAAATTGTAATTTACACATTCTGTTGACTTTTTAAATACAAGTTTGACCCGACATTTGACCTAGTTAGAGTGGGAATCAGGGGGAACCCTTTTAAGGGTTTATTACCCACATAATTACCAACTTATAACTACTTTTGATTCGACTAATCACTGGACCATTAGTGATTAATCTTAAAGTCAACCGTTAATTACGACGGTTTGACTTTTAAGCTATAACTAAGCTAAAACTTAATTTAGAAAGGTTAGGCAAACTTACAAGAGTCCTATGCACGAATTATGATCACTTGAGCCTGCTTGGGAGCTCCAGAATTGATCAGGAATGTAAGTGAAGGTGTGAAGAACAATGTTGCAACTTAGGTCCTTTATATAGTGTTTAATCCACCACAAAATGTTGACACCAAAGTCTACAACTGACCATAAGTTGCCCACAAGTGTCCCTAGTGCTCTAAGACTGTTTAGGGGTTGCCCATAATGCAAAAATATCTGATAAAGGTCGGTTGAAAGCGAATGCAGGACGCTGTCTGAAGTTTCTGCATCTGGGCGATTGACGCGGCCCGCGTAAAGGTAGGTTAACCTTTACGCGGCCCGCCTTAACCTTGTAAACAGATTTTACATTTTCAAGTTTCCACATCTTTGTCCCTTGGCTCTTCGAAAGGGCAATGGAGCTTATTTCTTGCAATTTGACCCCTTCTTATTTACCTACAAGGGCTTTAGGACTTATACCCACTTTGCCAAGTCCCTGGACATTCCTGGTTAACCCGAAAAGTCATAACTTTCAACGGTAACGCTTTAACCCCTCGCACACGAATTTGATCATAACTTTCTCATACGATAACAAAATTTTATGAAATTTATATCGCGCATTCTAGTGAGCATAATTAACAGTTACAAAGCTTCGGGTTTGTCAAAAGGTCACTCAGAGGTATAACTTAAACATGTTGACACATTTAACCCCTGTAGTTTGTAATCTCTCACTTTTAGCTTCGCATGATCCATGATTTATTCGTTTGATGCTATAAACATCATGTAGGGTTATTGTACAATATTTTTATTCACTGTTGACATTTAGAACCCGTATATTCACATACTTTCCATGACTGTCAACTTTAGTCCTTCTATAACATTCTTTCACACGTTCAAACATATGACACGTGTCTACACATTATAGGACGTGAATTTTCAAGGTGTTACATCCTCACCCCCTTAAAATAAATCTTGACCCGAGATTTACTGAAATAAATAAGGGTATTTTTCTTTCATCGTGGATTCAACTTCCCATGTGTATTCGGGACCTCTACGAGCATCCCATTTGACCTTTACAATAGGCACATGCTTCCTTCGAAGCTTCTTGACCTGTCGATCTTCAATCGACAATGGTTTTTCCACAAATTTTAGGCTCTCATCTATGTGCACATCTGTATGCGGTATTACCAGTGATTCATCAGCGAAACACTTTTTCAGATTGCAGATGTGGAACACGTTGTGAATTCCACTGAGCTCTTCTGGTAAGTTTAACTTATAGGCAACTAACCCGACACGTTCGATAACCTCGAAAGGTCCTATGTATCTCGGGCTTAGCTTGCCTTTCTTGCCAAATCGCATCACCCCCTTCCAGGGTGATACCTTAAGAAACACTTTGTCGCCTACTTCGAAGTTAAACGCTTTACGCTTTGGATCAGCGTAGCTCTTCTGCCTATCCCGGGCAGCTTTGAGACGGTCACGAATCTGGACAATCTTGTCCGTCGTCTCGAATACTATCTCCGGTCCTGATAATTGGACATCTCCAACTTCCGCCCAACAAACGGGCGTTCTACACTTTCTACCGTATAAGGCCTCGAAAGGCGCAGCCTTTATGCTGGTATGGTAGCTATTGTTGTAGGAGAACTCGATCAATGGTAGGTGGTTATCCCAGCTACCACCCAAATCAATCACACATGCACGTAGCATGTCTTCCAACGTTTGAATAGTACGCTCACTCTGACCGTCTGTCTTGGGATGGTAAGCCGTACTAAAATTCAAACGCGTGCCCAAAGATTGTTGGAAGCTTTTCCAAAAATGTGACGTGTATCTAGTATCTCTATCAGAGATAATAGGCACAGGTATGCCATGTAAGGCTACAATCTTATCCATGTATAACTGGGATATCATGTCGGAGCTATAAGTCTCCTTAATGGGTAAGAAATGTGCTGACTTAGTCAGTCTATCAACTATAACCCATATTGTATCATTTCCTTTCCTTGTCTTAGGTAACTTGGTAATAAAATCCATAGTTACCATTTCCCACTTCCACGTAGGAAGTTCAGGCTGTTGTAGCAAGCCTGACGGCTTTTGATGTTCTGCTTTGACTTGCGCACAAGTCAAGCACTTAGCTACATAGGCAGCTACAGACTTTTTCAAGCCTATCCACCAATAATTTGCCTTTAGATCCTGGTACATCTTATCGGCTCCAGGATGAACGGAGTATTTGGAACTATGGGCTTCCTGGAGGATGACATCTCGAAGTCCTCCATAAATTGGAACCATATTCGTCCATTTAATCTTAGAATTCCGTCTTTGCTAAGAGTTAACTGCTCCTCAGTTACTCCTAGTTTCTCGTTAGGATAGTTAGCTTCCAACATAGCTTCCTTCTGTGCAGCTAACAACCTTTCAGTTAAACTGTTCTTTATCTCCATGCGCTTGGCATTGATTCGGATGGGTTTCACCCTTTCCTTTCGACTCAAGGCATCAGCGACTACATTCGCCTTGCCGGGATGATATCTGATTTCACAATCATAATCATTTAAAGTCTCCATCCAACGGCGTTGCCTCATGTTTAAATCCTTCTGATTAAACAGATGCTGGAGGCTCTTGTGATCAGAATAGATCACACACTTGATTCCATATAAATAATGCCTCCACAGTTTTAGTGCGAATACAACTGCACCCAACTCCAAGTCATGGGTGGTGTAATTCTTTTCATGCACTTTTAACTGACGTGAAGCATAGGCAATAACCTTGCCTTTCTGCATAAGCACACACCCCATGCCAGTGTGCGATGCATCACAATAAACTACAAATTCTTCTATTCCATCTGGCAATGTCAAAACAGGAGCGTTGCTCAACTTCTGTTTTAGGATATCAAAGGACTCTTGTTGCTTAGGGCCCCAAACGAACTTTACTTTCTTCTTGGTCAAGGAAGTTAGGGGTGCAGCAATCCTTGAAAAATTTTCAATGAAACGCCTGTAATATCCTGCTAATCCCAGGAAGCTACGAATCTCTGTAGGCGTCTTTGGCTCTTGCCAGTTCATAACTGCTTCAACCTTAGCGGGATCCACTTGGATACCACGGTCACTCACCACATGTCCAAGGAATTGGACTTCTCGAAGCCAAAACTCACACTTAGAGAATTTGGCATAGAGTTTTTCATGATGCAGGAGTTTGAGAATACATCGAAGGTGTTTCTCATGGTCAACTTGGTTCTTCGAGTAGATAAGAATGTCGTAGATGAAAACGATGACAAATTTATCTAAGTATGGCTTGCAAACGCGATTCATGAGATCCATGAACGCGGCAGGTGCATTAGTGAGCCCAAAAGGCATCACTAGGAACTCGTAATGACCATAACGAGTCCTAAATGCTGTTTTATGCACGTCTTCATCTCTAACCTTCAGTTGATGGTAGCCTGACCTTAAGTCAATCTTCGAGAAATAACTTGCTCCTTGCAATTGATCGAACAAATCGTCGATCCTAGGCAAAGGATATCTATTCTTTATCGTGACCTTATTAAGTTCACGATAATCGATGCACAGACGCATCGATCCATCCTTCTTTTTAACAAACAGGACAGGTGCTCCCCAAGGAGACGAACTAGGTTTTATGAAACCTTTAGCTAGCAATTCGTCTAGCTGTGTCCTCAATTCTTTCATTTCCGTTGGAGCCAACCTATAGGGTGCTCTGGCAACTGGTGCTGCTCCGGGGATGATATCAATCCTGAATTCCACTTGCCTATATGGTGGCAAACCAGGTATTTCTTCCGGAAAAACTTCTGGGTATTCAGAGATGACAGGGATGTCTTCTATCTTTGGTTTAGGCTCTTCAATAATCACTTGTACCATGTAGATGACACAACCCTTCTTTAAACATTTTGAAGCCTTGAGCATTGTCGCTTGCTCAGGCAGCCCATACTGTGTGTCTCCCCGAATGGTAAGTGATTCACCAGACGGAGTCTTTATTACCACTTGTTTCTTGTTGCAGACAATTTGGGCCTGGTTATGAGATAACCAGTCCATACCCAAAACGATGTCAAAACCGGCTAACTTAAAGGGGAGTAGAGACAGAGGAAAAGAATGGTTCTTAATGGATATAACACATCAATCTAACACAGTTGAGACGGTTTCTAGTGTGCCATCTGCTAACTCCTCCTCATAATTCACATTTAAGGTTTTGACAGGTAATTTCAGCAATTCACAAAACTTATTATCAACGAAAGACTTATCAGCGCCTGAATCAAAAAGTACTCTAGCAAAGACGTCATTTACAAGGAAAGTACCTGTAATAACGTTGTCGTCTAGAACCGCTTCTTTGGCATCCATTCTGAAGACTCTAGCATTTGTCTTCTTGGCCTCTTCAGGCTTCTTGGTGTATTTAGGGCAGTTGGTTTTAATGTGCCCCTTTTCATTGCAACGGTAGCACGTTGCGTCTTTCATCTTCTTGCAATCCAAGGTCTTGTGATCCGTGGACTTGAATATACCACAAGTAAAGGTTTTCGACTGAGTCTGAGAGTTTGACTCGAGTCTGCACTTTCCAAAATGCTGTCTCTTGCAAATCTTGCACTTGGGCTTCTCACCAGAATTATGCCCATCTTTCCTTGACTCAGATCCTTTCTTGTTGTCACCGTTCCCACGGTGTTTCTTGTTCGATCTCCGTGAACTATCATCTTCACGCTTTCTCTTCTCAGCCTCCTTATTCCTCAGCGATCTCTGCCTGACCGCATCCAAAGTGAGGGACAAGGATATGTCAGCTACAGATCTAAAAGTAGCTGGCCGAGAAGCCTTTACGCTTGCCATGATTTCCGGGGCTAAACCACCGATAAAACGATCTATTCTTTTTGGTTCCGGGGTCACCAGATAAGGAACCAACCGGGACATTGTGTTGAAGCTCGTTAGGTAAGCTTGACAGTCAAGGTTTGTCATCACCAATGATAGAAAATCAGACTCTATCTTCTCCACCTCATGCTGAGGGCAGTAATTTTCCCTGATAAGGGCAACAAATTGATCCCAAGACATGTTGTACAATGGGATTTTCCCGGTGGCTTGAATCAGTGATCTCCACCATGCTAAAGCTTCGCCCTTAAAAGATTGCGACACAAACTTGACTACATCCCTCTCAGCGCATCCTCTGATATCCACAACCGTGTCCATCTCATCCAGCCACGTCATACAGTCGATGGCTCCTTTCTCCCCAGTGAAATCCCGGGGTTTGCAGGAAACAAAATATTTATATGAGCAACCCTTGTCACGGGGTCCCTGGTTTAGTACAACCTGCTGAGATGGGGCACTGTGGTGGTTCGAGGAGTGTCGATCATCATCTTTCTTCGATTCGTCCTTCTTGGACGGTGGCTTTGAAGGCTGTGTTGATAGGGTCCTACTTCGAGTCCCACTATACTCTTCGTACTGCCGTTCCAATGCCTTTGTAACTGCGTCGTCGACCAACGCTTTTAATTCAGCACCCGTTAAATTAATTTGGGCGTTATCAATGTTCTCCACTGGATGACTATTTATCTCGTCTGAGTTAGCCATTTTTAATTGAACTGTTACAGAAAACAAGAACAATAGTTTATTTGGGAGTTTATTATGAAATTGCCCCTTAGGGTAATTTATTAACCATGGTGAACAGAGACCATATTTGGTTAATTTATTAATCATATTTATTTAGGATTTCTATTATGCTTTATCCTAATTATAAAACAATAACAGTTTTATTTGTGGCACAAAAGGCCTAGTCACATGGACATTTATAAATTATAAGCTATGATTTCAAAGAATCAAAGCATGAAGGTATATTGGCACAATAGGCCTAGTCACAAGGACATTTATAAATTATAAGCTATGATTTCAGAGAATCAAAGCATGAAGGTTTGAACCTAGTTCATTACCTTTATCTGACAGGGAGTCATCGTTACCACTGTCTTTTTGGCTCATATGGAAATGAGTAGGGCCCGTAGGCGTTATATTACCACGTATGGTCAAAATATGGTCATATTTATTGATGATCTAAGCCCATGATTCAGAGATCATAAAATTGGGTTAGGAATCTTTTGAAGAATCCAATAATAAGAATGACGTGTGTGATTTTAATGAATCACGTCTGCCAGGAGTGTTAACATATTTGCAGATGTTAACAGGGAATTGAATCTTTTGAACAGGTCTTACCATCTTGGCCCGACCTTATAATGACACTCAGGCTAGGTTTCACACTTAAGATTCTTATTCAATACTTAAATAGGCAGATTATTATAAAAAAAGAATGCTTTTTGATTTATTTATTTCATAAATAATATTTATGCATATAATAGCAAGATGAAATTTATAAACATAACATTCCATTAATTATCAAAGATTACATGTTGCCCTAAACGGGACTTTTCAATAAACAACTTACCCATGCAGGGGTTTAAACAAGTACTTACCCACGCAGGGGCTTAATAACACACTGATATACGATAAATTACACATGTTTTTATACCCCAAAACACTTCCGTTTTAAGCGTTTTTGACCGAAATCGCAAACGTTAAGGACTAAATTTGGTAATTATACAATTTCAGGTCTTAAACAAAGCATAAAGTGAAAATATGATGAAAACGGACACTTCCAAAGCATTTCTGATCAAACGGGCCAAAATCAAGATTCTGACCGGAATCGCACGCCCATGCCATCCGAGGAACGATCATGCAATCACTGCACACCCAGGAAAACGACCAGGTGCCCGATATCGCACGGTCATGCGACCCATCGCACGCCCATGCGACTTCCGAACAGTCATGCGATATCGACAAATGATAAACGATCCCGAGATCGCACGCCCATGCGACCCTTCGCACGCCCATGCGACCCGTTGCACGGCCATGCGACCCCCAAGCACGCCCGTGCGCCTTTTTGACTAGACTTCCACTATGTCAGCCGCCCACGATCTCTGAGTGGATGATACGTAATCAGTGACGTAAGAATGGCACGACCGTGCGACCCTTGGCACGACCGTGCGAGGCCAAAATTTCACCTATAAATAGCCCATTCGTGTTCAAGCATAATGTTGGTTTTTTCTCTGAAAATATGGCGATCCTAGAGTTCCGGGACAGTTCTGATCAAGCTTTGTTCAAGTCTCGAGGTCGTTTTGATGCTGAAATTATCCACCCCGTCATCTTAGTGCATGTTTATGGTTCGATTCCTTGTTCTTGAACATGTAGTCTAATCATTGTGCATGTTATTGGGCTGATGTATAGTATTTGTATATAGTTATGTGTTTATAGTTATGTTGAACTTATTTCTTGAATAAATTTGGTACTGTAATCTAGTTTGTATGAAATCTAAGTACTTTTTATGTTTATCTTCATGATTGTATAATTGAATGTTTCATTGATGTTGTGTTCTTTATTGAGTTTGATTGTATTGAGTAATGGATATGTGATAATTTGTATGTTAACTGCTTTTTATCACTTATTTGTAAATTCTGTTTACACCATGAGACCAGACCCGGAGATTGGTATTACACAATATATGTCTTATTTGATCAAGAGTGCTTTCCTACACGTAAGGGTTCTTATGAATTATATGGTGTGGATTACATGTTCTTGTATGCGGTTAATGATCCTTGTTTAGTAGTTTTGGTCTGAAATTGCTATCTTGGTAGATTTGTATTCAAGACTTGTAAATGTGAAATTATTTGTTATATAGTCTACATAAATGCTTATCCTCGTGGCTGTATTGTGACCATCGGTATTGCTTTCTTTGATAAGTGAGGTTAGAAAACTCCTAACGGATGACTAATCTATCTTTAAAGGTTCACATAAATCAATAGCTCGTTAATGCATGATTTTAGGTAATTTAAGATGGGACTTCATCTTACTTTTCCAAAGAATTATTATGTTAGAAAATTCCGAAAGGTGACTAGCTGTCTTGCAATTGGAAAATTGATAAAGTACTTTGGTGAAATACATGTTAGATAACATGCTTAGGTTATTTGTGAAATAAGATATTTGTTATTTTTATATTTTTATTTTTCGGTTAATTTAGTTAAACAACCACTCAATTATTTCTTCCTATGGTAAAATAATAATAAAGATTCAGTACTTATAATATCTCACCTTTTATTTAAAGTGTTCTTATGTCTATATCAACTTTTGTCTGATTCCTGATCGATACATGGATCTTACCAATACTTTACTGCATATGTGACGGGATGCACTTGTCCTTTGTTGTGTGTGTTTTAATGTTAAGGTATAAACCAGTTTTATAAATTTAAAACTTAAAATTGTGCTTAAAATCAACTGTTTAAATATATGCTCTGAGCACACACCAAGTTTTTGGCGCCGCTGCCGGGGATCAGACATAGAAATAATTTTTAAATAAAAGATAAGGTGTCAATAATGGAACAATCCGAGTTATTATTTTACCAATGTATAAACTGTAAATAACTGTTAATATTTGTACATTTTTGTAATTATTTTTTTTATTACTACTAACCTTTTATTTTTTGTTTATCTAACCATTTATTTATTTATTCATTTTGATTAATTCTAACTTTCTAACATTTTTACCATCCAAATCTCTCATATTTTTATTTGTGGTGGCAAGTGTTTGGTTAAACCAGCCGAGTCTACCATAATTTTTGTGAAAAGATTTGTGTTTTGGTACTAACTTTACGGACTACTAACTTTACGGACTACTAACTTTTAACTTTACTAACTGTGGAGACATGGGTTAATTCTCAATAGTCACACACTAACTTTATTTACTGTCAACTAACATTTATTTTCTGCAATTTAATTTCAGCACTTTTAATTCATTTATTTTTTTTTTCATTTCAGTTATTTATTTATTTTTGTACAGTTATTACATTACTTCAATTCAGTCATTTTATTTCTGTCATTTTATTTATTTATTTCATTTCTGTACAGTACGTTGATAGCAGTGTCCGAATTCGGACCGCTTACACACGTATTTTATTTTATTTATTTATTTCATTTATTTATTTATTTATTCTTGTATTCATTTATTTATTTATTTAACTGTCTTTTACTCATTTATTAATACTTGTTAATAACAATTTGCATAAGGTAGTTGTCGGGTACGCAATAATGTGGGGACCGATTATACTACCATGCACATAACGAAAAGGCGTTGCGAACCGCTGTACGTGGGTTGATACACGACCATGTACGACTTTTTAGCAACACATAAAAAAAAAAAATTTAATCACGCACCGCTAGTCTACTTTTGTAACGGTACACGAGAGAAGGGCGGGCAAAAGAAAAAAAAAATATGCATGGAGGCAGCCCCCGAGAATCGAACTCGGGTCTGTGCGCCCAAACACTCATTCGCGCCCTGGTCAACCAACTGGACCAGGGCCTGATATTGTTTATTTCATAGTTTTCATTTGTATATATAGAGTAAATATTAGTTAGAAATATTTAATATATAGTGTGTATATATATATATATATATATATAATATTATAGTTTTAGCATTTATATTTTGTATAATATTATTATTGTATCTGTATAATACTTTATTTTTCATTTGTAGGTTAATGTCCACACCACTGAACCCGTTTAAAGTTGAGCCGCCTAACGAATTAGACCTTAACCTTAGAAGAAGTAGGAGGCTACGCGAAAGAGCACTTGTTGTTGCACAAAGGATTGCGGCCGCGATCGACGAACCAGTGACACTTTCTGACAGCGAGAGTTCGGAGGACGACAAAGGAAGCATTATGGCAGAGGACGACCAGCCTTTGAATGAAACCGACCGTCCAGGAAGAGAAGGCTTGTTACCAAGCATTAATCGACCTGAGATACAAGCACCGAGTTATGAAATTAAATCTAGTATAATTAATATGATACAAAACTCTGTGCAATTCGATGGCAAGGATCACGAAGATCCTGGTCGACACATCGCATCATTTATCGAAGTATGCTCGACATTTAAGATTACAGACGTTTCTGAAGACGCAATCCGTTTGCGCCTGTTTCCATTCTCTTTGCGAGGCAAAGCCCGATCTTGGCTTTTGTCACTCCCAGCAGGATCCATCACGACTTGGAATGGGCTGGCCGAACTTTTTATGCAAAAATATTTTCCGCCAGAAAAGACAGTTAAACTGAAGAACCGTATCATGACATTCAAACAGGATGAAGGAGAATCTCTACACGCAGCTTGGGAAAGGTTCAAAGATCTTCTGATCGATGTTCCACATCACGGGTTTTCAAAAAGACAACTTGTGTTGAACTTTTACCAAGGACTTAACTATAACTCACAAGAACGTTTAGATGTTTATGCAGGAGGTGATTTGGGAACGAAAACTCCCAATGAAGCCTATACAATCATTGAGAAAGCTGCGTTGAAGTCAAGTTCGCGTTACAGTGGAGTACGAATTAAAGTTGAATCAAATCCTGGAGTTCATCAAGTAGATACATATACGGCTCTTTCAGCACAGATCGGAGCTTTGGCAACAAAGTTTGACCAAGCTCAAAACGCTTCAAAAGTACAATCAGTACAATCTTCAGGTGAGCTATGTAAAGTGGCACGCGAGCCAGGTACATGTGAGCAGGGTGTTATGTTTACAGGCCACGAAGAGGTGGACTATTTGGGCAATCCAATCAGGCCCCAGAATAACCCCTATAGTAACACGTACAATCCGGGTTGGAGAAATCATCCAAACTTTGGTTGGAAATCCAATTCCAACAACCAAAATCCACTCGGATACACTCAGCGAGCTCCTGCGCCACAGCAACCCCAAGGACAGCCTTACCAATCTCAAGGTCAATCCTTCCAGCCACAATACCATCATCAAAGCTCAGGGAATAGTTCTCAACCGAACGACTCTCAAGATAACTCTAAACTAGAGAAGATGATGACACAATTGATAGAAAACTTCAATTGCGCTAATCAGATAGCTGAGAACCGATACCAGCAGCATGAGGAGCGTTTCATGGCACAAGAAGGGGAATTGCGGAGCCAGAAGGCTTCATTACAAACCATTGAGAATCAGGTGGGACAGTTGGCTAAAATGTTATCCGAGAGACCCCCGGGTGGTCTTCCAAGTAACACGGAGCCAAATCCTAAAGGGCGTGTCAATGCCCCGCACGTTTAACAAGTGTGGGAAAAATGAGTCTAGCTATCGACTCGCTGACAAATTTAGCGAGCGTGTTTTCACACGTTAAGGGTATTGTTGTAAATATTTAATTTCTTGCATTTATTTCCTTGATCGTTAATTTATTCTGTTTTTAGTAGGTTTGAACAAGATTGATTCATGTCTTAGGAAGCTTTGAAGTTGGTTTAAAATTAAAACATGAAAAACTTTGCAAAAATGGTAAAATCTATTAAGAAAAAGGAGTTGAAAAACATTTTGTTACTTCTGTTTGCAGAATGTGCAGATAAAACACAGTCATGCACCTGATTCGCAGGACTGTGTACTTCATAATCACATCTGACCAAGAACAACGTGCATAAGGTGGTCGTCGGACACGCAATACTGTGTGAACCGATTGTATCACCGTGCACAGCGGCACCACGTTGTGAACAACGGTGTACAGGTTGATGCGCACTACCGTGCACGATTTTTTAACAACAGTAATTTTTCAGGGAATAAAATAAAATAAAACGATTCGAAATTACTAACACTGGCCGCACACCTGTTCTTGGCTTTTCCACTCCTAAAACCAATCAATTTTTGAAAAAGGAGTAAACTCGAATCTTCAATCAAGGCATGATTCCTTACTTGTTTTTAGTGTATGTTTGTTTCTGTTGGAATAATGGATTGATTATAGTTATCTAAACGGTTTGATCAATAGTGTTGTTTGTTGTTTTAGTCAGTGACGTACTGGGCAGGTCTGTAAGGAATGCACACAGAGTTGAGAAGACTTATATTCAAAATCAATTTCAGACAAGTCTACTTCAACTTTAAGGGAGTACTTCTATCCTTTTTCACACTTTAGTTTAGCTCTTCATAATCGCTTAACTAAAATGTGTTTCACATTGAGGACAATGTGAAGTTCAAGTGTGGGGAGGGGTTTAAAGATTGATAAATTGTTTGTCCTTAAATGCTTAATTTTTGTACAAATCTAAAAAAAAAAAAAAAAAATTTAGCTTGTTTGTAAATATTTTTGTACATATTTGATTTATTCTTAACTAATAATTATACAAATGAGAAAATATTGATGTAATTTTCAAAAATAAAATTTTTATAATTATTCATAAATTTGCATCTAAAATACACACCCAATTAGTGAGTTTTGAGCCATTCTAATAGCATTAATCATATGCTTAAGACTTCATTTTGTTGAGTGTGCCGCATATTAGTATACATTTCAGAACTTGTCTTGAATATACTTGTTTAAATCATTAACTGTAAAAAATTATATAAAAATGATAGAGGCAATAGGATACAACCATGTGTTTACCTTTCTTGAAAAAAAAAAAAAACCCTTAAAAATCCAAAAATATTATTCAATAGTAAACCATGTTGAGCCTTTTCCTTTTCGTTTGTTATAAAAAAAAAAAAAAAAAAAAAACCCTTAAAAACCCAAAAATATTATTCAATAGTAAACCATGTTGAGCCTTTTCCTTTTCGTTTGTTATAAACCCACCATTTTAACCATTTAAGCCTTTTTATTCTACCTTTTGAACCCATGTGTAAATTCCGGTTTAGTATAATTTTCCTATTATAGGAGTTTAGTTTGGGTCTTTTACCGGCAGACATAAAAGAACTGGACATGCATTCATTTGATTCAAATTTGCTTTGCTGCTTACAATTCGCGAAACCAAGCTTACCGTCGGAGATTAGGGAGAAAATATTTCAACTAACTGGAGAAGTTAGAAAAAAGTGGCGACAAAAAGAACAAACGCCACCATTTTGTGGGACATCTAAAAGTGCAATGAAAAGAAGAGCAAAAAGATACGACAAATGCATTGGATGTGGAAACTGGTCTCACGAAGGAAGATGTAGAAAAAGTCAAACTGAATCCCAACATGAATATACACTTCTCATGAGAATGGGGGCTATTAGGCTCAATGCCGAACGGTCCATTAGAAAAGGAAGTAATGTTCACTACAGGATAAAGGAAGACATTCGACACATCAAAGATAAAACAGGTCTTGACAATCTGACCTTAAAAGAGTCACTTGGTTTGTGAATACGTGAAAAAAAAAAAAAAGAGTGAATTTACTTTTGTGTGAGGTTTGTTAGGATAATTTGCTAGACCGGATTACTACACATCACCCAGTAAATATCCAATCCTACCCTTAAACCTTAGCCAAGTTACAACCCACAATAAAAGTCCTCTTGATTTTTATAATTTTTATGTGTTAAATGATAAAAATGAGATTTCATTACAAGCCTATGTGAATGTTACTTTATGACAGGCTTTTGAGTGATCACAGAAAATTACTAGTGCACAATTCACTAGTTTACACCAGTGAGCCGAGGGAAGTACATCAAAGATGCAAGTAAGTGAATAATTAGTGTTAAAAACGCTATTTATTTTTGAAAGGTTGCATTAAGATTTCTCATTGCTATCATTATTAGTTAATTTTAAAACATTTATGTACATTTTTGTGTGTTTAATTTTTCTGCTTTACTTATAAGTTTGTACAGTTGTTTTGCTTAGGGACAAGCAAACGTTCAAGTGTGGGGAGGTTTGATATACGATAAATTACACATGTTTTTATACCCCAAAACACTTCCGTTTTAAGCGTTTTTGACCGAAATCGCAAACGTTAAGGACTAAATTTGGTAATTATACAATTTC
Organism: Helianthus tuberosus; assembly: GCA_030545235.1. NCBI lineage: Eukaryota > Viridiplantae > Streptophyta > Magnoliopsida > Asterales > Asteraceae > Helianthus > Helianthus tuberosus. Next base: position 70,421,941 of record CM060361.1, on the reverse strand, counting down.
AGGTCTTAAACGAAGCATAAAGTGAAAATATGATGAAAACGGACACTTCCAAAGCATTTCTGATCAAACGGGCCAAAATCAAGATTCTGACCGGAATCGCACGCCCATGCCATCCGAGGAACGATCATGCAATCACTGCATACCCAGGAAAACGACCAGGTGCCCGATATCGCACGGTCATGCGACCCATCGCACGCCCATGCGACTTCCGAACAGTCATGCGATATCGACAAATGATAAACGATCCCGAGATCGCACGCCCATGCGACCCCCAAGCACGCCCGTGCGCCTTTTTGACTAGACTTCCACTATGTCAGCCGCCCACGATCTCTGAGTGGATGATACGTAATCAGTGACGTAAGAATGGCACGACCGTGCGACCCTTGGCACGACCGTGCGAGGCCAAAATTTCACCTATAAATAGCCCATTCGTGTTCAAGCATAATGTTGGTTTTTTCTCTGAAAATATGGCGATCCTAGAGTTCCGGGACAGTTCTGATCAAGCTTTGTTCAAGTCTCGAGGTCGTTTTGATGCTGAAATTATCCACCCCGTCATCTTAGTGCATGTTTATGGTTCGATTCCTTGTTCTTGAACATGTAGTCTAATCATTGTGCATGTTATTGGGCTGATGTATAGTATTTGTATATAGTTATGTGTTTATAGTTATGTTGAACTTATTTCTTGAATAAATTTGGTACTGTAATCTAGTTTGTATGAAATCTAAGTACTTTTTATGTTTATCTTCATGATTGTATAATTGAATGTTTCATTGATGTTGTGTTCTTTATTGAGTTTGATTGTATTGAGTAATGGATATGTGATAATTTGTATGTTAACTGCTTTTTATCACTTATTTGTAAATTCTGTTTACACCATGAGACCAGACCCGGAGATTGGTATTACACAATATATGTCTTATTTGATCAAGAGTGCTTTCCTACACGTAAGGGTTCTTATGAATTATATGGTGTGGATTACATGTTCTTGTATGCGGTTAATGATCCTTGTTTAGTAGTTTTGGTCTGAAATTGCTATCTTGGTAGATTTGTATTCAAGACTTGTAAATGTGAAATTATTTGTTATATAGTCTACATAAATGCTTATCCTCGTGGCTGTATTGTGACCATCGGTATTGCTTTCTTTGATAAGTGAGGTTAGAAAACTCCTAACGGATGACTAATCTATCTTTAAAGGTTCACATAAATCAATAGCTCGTTAATGCATGATTTTAGGTAATTTAAGATGGGACTTCATCTTACTTTTCCAAAGAATTATTATGTTAGAAAATTCCGAAAGGTGACTAGCTGTCTTGCAATTGGAAAATTGATAAAGTACTTTGGTGAAATACATGTTAGATAACATGCTTAGGTTATTTGTGAAATAAGATATTTGTTATTTTTATATTTTTATTTTTCGGTTAATTTAGTTAAACAACCACTCAATTATTTCTTCCTATGGTAAAATAATAATAAAGATTCAGTACTTATAATATCTCACCTTTTATTTAAAGTGTTCTTATGTCTATATCAACTTTTGTCTGATTCCTGAACGATACCTGGATCTTACCAATACTTTACTGCATATGTGACGGGATGCACTTGTCCTTTGTTGTGTGTGTTTTAATGTTAAGGTATAAACCAGTTTTATAAATTTAAAACTTAAAATTGTGCTTAAAATCAACTGTTTAAATATATGCTCTGAGCACACACCACACACATACCCACGCAGGGGCTTAATAACATAATAGTCCACGCAAGGACTTACACAAATAACATACCCTCGTAGGGGTTTACAGAAAGATAGACCCACGTAGGGGTCAAAACAAACAAGCATACCCACGCAGGGGTTTATTCACCAAGACTGGCCCACGCAGGGGCTCAACAACAAATGGAACGATTCAGCGGTCCGTCTTGCTCTTCCCTTTAATCAGGCTCGTTAATCCTTGGAAGAAAGTTTGTCGCTCCCTTCGTTCCCTGTGAAACTCTCGCTCTACATGGTCCAACCTTTGCAGAATTTCTTCACGCTCTGGTGGGGAGAACCTTGGTGGTTGCGACTGTTGCCTGATAATAGGTCTTGGAGGTATTTGGTACCCATGTGTTAGGTACCCTACTCCCCATGGATCTCCGTAGGGTCCTTGGGTGTTGTAGTTAGCCGCTACCATGTATGGGTCGGCTTCGGCGTAGTTGTAGTTGGTGTGCACTGGCTGTTCAAACGGGTTATACGCCATGGAACCCGTGTAAGCTGGAATTGGGTTATCAAAACCCATCGGCGGTGGTTGCGGTGCAACTGGTTGTGAAGGTCCACCCATTTGTGGATCTTCTTGATGTGGCGGGTAATGGCTGCCACTTGATTGCCGAGGAGAGCTGAAATGGAAGTCTCCTCCCCGTGTAGACATACGCGGTCCAGATCTCCTACGCCTCGGCGGTTGCGGAGGTACCGGCTGAACTGGCGGCGGTGGAGGCGGTGGCGTAACTGCCACAAACCGTGAATCCACAGAGGGATCCTGTTGCTGCTGGTGCTGCTGCTGAGGAGGTGAATGGCGAGGAGGTGTATAGTACCATTCGCGCCTGGTAAACATAGCTTGGAAGCTATCTGGACCAACATAGGGTGATCCGTGGAAAGAAGATCCGTCAGAGATCTCTATCGGGTGGTTTGGTGTACCACTTGCAGGTTCGACGGGGTCCGTATCCTCGTCCATATCATCCGCATGATCGCCCAAGAAATGGTCATCCGGTCCCAATGGGTTGAAACCCACTGGTTCTTGTATGAAATTTTCCGGGTTAAACCGGCCCCTAAAAACTGGTGTAGGGTTACCAAAAGAATTATGCGATAAGGATCGCTGTAACGGTATGTAAGAAGGTTGCGGGTTGTTGGGCTCATACTCCGGATGTGGCCCGTAAGGGTTATGGACAGGAGGTGTTGAACTGTGTGAGACCGACCGTCTAGCCGGTTCAAAGAGGTTCCTCTGGTTTTGCCGGGGATCGTCACTCTCTGTGGTCGAAGGAGCTCGCACATTCGAAGGTCCTGCCTCGTTGTCATTGGGGGCGGTGATTGGCCCCTTTCCGCGTCCTCTTCTCCTGAAGAATCTTGGCGGCATTTTGTTAATCCTGTCAATATAGCATGAGATAACAACAACAGTATATAAAAATTAAAGGACAAAACAGAAACCAAACAAGGTAGAATTTGTCCTATGTTATTTGTCTAGACTCGAAAGTTTAGATATGTGCAATTGTGTTATTGAGATTAAACACAAAAGGCTAGTGTTTAATTCACTCAATGTTGGCTCTGGTACCAACCTGTCACACCCCGATTTCCACGTGTCACCGGTGGGCCCGGTGGGGGAGTATCGTGACGTGGTTGGCAACATAATAGTCAAACAACACAATATTTAATATGCACAACGGAAGCAATTTAAAAGATATAATACAACCGAATTTAATATTGTAATATCAAATGTCACAATATTCAGAAGTTTATCCACAGACGGATCGGAAACAAAATGGAAACAATAGTTCAACAGACTTCAGGCATCTTAAGCTTGCAAGACTTCTAATGATGCTAAGGAGAAATCCCAGCCAATTACGCTTAGTACCTGCATTTAATCTTTTTGGGAAAATACGTCAGTTTACACTGGTAAATACAATCAACTGACTCATTTTGGAAAATGATTGAAAATTTATTTGGATGCACGTGGCATAAACATTTTTATTTAACTTGGGAGAATTATTTTAAATATATAATCTTGTGAACGAATTACATGTTCCTTATGCGTTCAGTAGCCCGGATCTTGTCCGGGTTAAAGATCAATAGACACACCACATTATTCTTTTGTGCACTGACGGGTGTACGCCTACACCCCGCGCTTAAGTCGTGGCCATTTCGTAAAATGATGCCAAGGATATCCGGGACATGGTCATTAACCCCCCAAAGGCTTTAAGTAACAAGACTGTTTAAACGAGCCGATCAAATTATTCAATTAACCACCCAACGATGGAAGATTTGATGCCCGATCAAGCGGTATTCTATATACCGTAACCCAAGCCCGTATAGGGAAAATAAGTTAAAAGTATTTACCTGAGCAATGTATAAATCACAATAAGCAAATTGCAAGTAGCTTTTACCGGTCCTCCTAATCTGGAACGAAGGTTTATAATAACCTATTAGAATCCTAACGGGTCTTTAGTTAAGCTTAAGCTTAGACCGGTTAGTTTCAAGACACGGTTTAAACGCACGATTAAGTGAAGACCGGATAGAATGTGATTTAGACCCGACAAGTTCAGAGACTTGTTTAATATGGGTATTTCATACACATTCTGGATTTTGAGATAAAACCGTTAAGGTTTGACCCGTTTAGGCTAGTTTATGTAAACTAGTTACATAAACCGAACCGAACGCGTAATAAGCGTAACGGGTAGTAATGAGAGTCATTTACAGGCTTCTTAAGTTAATATGCTCCAAATATGTTGTGACATCAGTAAGATATCATTTATTATGCCCGAAATGTATTTAAACACAAACTATGCCCCATAGGGGTAGTTTGGTCATTTAAAAGGTTGTAAAAGAGTTTAAGTGTCAACCTGAGTTTCAGGCCTGATGTAATCAGCAATTATACTCAATTTGCTAAGTTATATCAGTAGGTTAAAGTATATATGTGAAATTTGTTAATTATTACCAAACTATGCACCGTAGGGGCATTTTGGTAATTTCACATAAGCCGAAAAGCTCAAAACTGAAGTCTGAGTTTAAGGACTTTTGCTTACTGTTAAAATATTATAATTTGCCTCAAATATCAGTAGGTATCACCCTTTGTATGTTTAAAATAGTTTTAGTACAAACTATCCGCTAAAAACGCTTAATAAGGCAATTAGAAGCCATTTCCGGGTTTGATAGTTAAAGCTGATATTTTTATTATTCCAGAAGGCTTAAAATAATTTATTTATCATACGTGATCAGTAGAAAAAGGTTTGGAGTCGTTTAGATATGTAAAACTCATTTTATGGCCCGTAAGGGCAACACCGACAATTACCGGATTAAGCTTACGACTATGAGTTATGCTCAGCCTAAAATTAATTAAAAATCTTTAAAAATCCCAAAATAATATATTACATCAGTGGGTAAAGAGATTGATATCAAAAAGTATGTTTAAGTAGGCTATACGCTAAATACGCCGTTTAATTAACATAAAGCTTTAATTTTACGCTAACGAGCATAACTCTTAACCTACACCTCAAACTGATGTCAAATTTTGTATGCAAGTTTATATATCAGTAATTAAGGTTTCTACTCTTTTACATTTTCAAAAATCACATTTTAAGGTGAAAAAGGGCATAATGGTCAACATATGAGCAATTAACGGAATCATGCGTATTAATCGGTTAACTAATGAACCATGGTGTATAATCACATAGGGTTATACTAGCATGTAACCTGGTCCAAATAAAGCTCTAAGGCATTTCTAAAACATACCATAACGGGTCAGAACTGAAAGTCAAAGTATAAGTCAAACTATGCGACTTTCGGTTCCGAACCGGGTCTAAACAGGAAATTGTCGGGTTGAACACGTTTAGACATGTCCTTACACTAATTACCAAGTTATATTAATGATCAAACAGGTTGTATGTGTTCTACATTGCTAATTATGCATAAATTGTAATTTACACATTCTGTTGACTTTTTAAATACAAGTTTGACCCGACATTTGACCTAGTTAGAGTGGGAATCAGGGGGAACCCTTTTAAGGGTTTATTACCCACATAATTACCAACTTATAACTACTTTTGATTCGACTAATCACTGGACCATTAGTGATTAATCTTAAAGTCAACAGTTAATTACGACGGTTTGACTTTTAAGCTATAACTAAGCTAAAACTTAATTTAGAAAGGTTAGGCAAACTTACAAGAGTCCTATGCACGAATTATGATCACTTGAGCCTGCTTGGAAGCTCCAGAATTGATCAGGAATGTAAGTGAAGGTGTGAAGAACAATGTTGCAACTTAGGTCCTTTATATAGTGTTTAATCCACCACAAAATGTTGACACCAAAGTCTACAACTGACCATAAGTTGCCCACAAGTGTCCCTAGTGCTCTAAGACTGTTTAGGGGTCGCCCATAATGCAAAAATATCTGATAAAGGTCGGTTGAACACAAATGCAGGAGGCTGTCTGAAGTTTTTGCATCTGGGCGATTGACACGGCCCGCGTAAAGGTAGGTTAACCTTTACGCGGCCCGCCTTAACCTTGTAAACAGATTTTACATTTTCAAGTTTCCACATCTTTGTCCCTTGGCTCTTCGAAAGGGCAACGAAGCTTATTTCTTGCAATTTGACCCCTTCTTATTTACCTACAAGGGCTTTAGGACTTATACCCACTTTGCCAAGTCCCTGGACATTCCTGGTTAACCCGAAAAGTCATAACTTTCAACGTTAACGCTTTAACCCCACGCACACGAATTTGATCATAACTTTCTCATACGATAACGAAACTTTATGAAATTTATATCGCGCATTCTAGTGAGCATAATTAATAGTTACAAAGCTTCGGGTTTGTCAAAAGGTCACTCAGAGGTATAACTTAAACATGTTGACACATTTAACCCCTGTAGTTTGTAATCTCTCACTTTTAGCTTCGCATGATCCATGATTTATTCGTTTGATGCTATAAACATCATGTAGGGTTATTGTACAATATTTTTATTCACTGTTGACATTTAGAACCCGTATATTCACATACTTTCCATGACTGTCAACTTTAGTCCTTCTATAACATTCTTTCACACGTTCAAACATATGACACGTGTCTACACATTATAGGACGTGAATTTTCGAGGTGTTACATCCTCACCCCCTTAAAATAAATCTCGACCCGAGATTTACTGAAATAAATAAGGGTACTTTATTTCATCGTGGATTCAACTTCCCATGTGTATTCGGGACCTCTACGGGCATCCCATTTGACCTTTACAATAGGCACATGCTTCCTTCGAAGCTTCTTGACCTGTCGATCTTCAATCGACAATGGTTTTTCCACAAATTTTAGGCTCTCATCTATGTGCACATCTGTATGCGGTATTACCAGTGATTCGTCAGCGAAACACTTTTTCAGATTGCAGATGTGGAACACGTTGTGAATTCCACTGAGCTCTTCTGGTAAGTTTAACTTATAGGCAACTAACTCGACACGTTCGATAACCTCGAAAGGTCCTATGTATCTCGGGCTTAGTTTTATATTTTTGTAGGTTTTGGTAGTAAATAAGCTAAAGTGGTGAAATTGTATTAAAATGGAAGTCAAGCTCTAAAATCGATGATCAACAACTAAAGTGGACGACTAAAGTGGATGCCAAATGCAGAAGTTAATTCATGAGAAAAATATATTCAACAAAGGAAGATGGCATATCAACAGAATGTTAAAAAGTAGTATTTAATATGGAATTTGGAGTTCAACTTAAATCACAAAATAATATGTTATGGATCGTGACATCACAAGAATTAATGAGCTATGTTATTTGGGCTCTACTAGTAAAGTTAAAATTATGACATCAAGGATATGTGGGTTTTAGAAAGAAACGTGTTGATATCTTGGGCTTTAAGGAAACGAGCCCACAAGGGAATTTAGATGGAAGTCGGTTGTCAGCAGAGGGAAGGGATATATTATTAACGGCAGATGATATATTTTTCTGTGGGGGAGAGTTTGGTTCCCAAGTTTTGGGGAGTTTTGACGATAGTGGCGTGGAAGGCAGCCGTCTTTTGGAGGCTGTGCACGGTTCAAGGCATAAGCGTCTAGGTGGCTTTCTCTAAGTGAACGGTTCATGGGGTTTGACACTTTTCTCAGTTTTATTTATATTTGGATTTGTTTTTGACATTGACAACGTCGTATGAACAATTTGTTGAGTTGGTTTATTTATACTGTTTGCATGTGTTTGAGTTCTTGCTTTACAACTTGCTCGGTTGATGACAAGAGTCGACCTTGTAGCTTGTTGGGTGACATAGAGTAGGTTGACTCACATTAGTAAATAAGGTAATTGAACTGTAAAAGATCTGATGACAAAGACCTGTTTTTTATTACCACTTAAATTAACCGACTTTTCAGCACCATGTCTATGTGGTGTCTAATTAATGATTAAAATGAGTTTGGTGTGAACCTAGAATCTGAAACTAGGAGGACTCTACCTTTGTCTTATGTGACTTTCCCCGGATGATTGATTTCTAGATTTTCACATTAAACTCTGTTTTTCTGATTCTTATTAACTAGTAAATCTTGACCACTTGTGTTGATTTTGTGAAACGTTTATTATATTTGAATTGTTTGCCATTTATCAAGCGTATTGGCAACATACTTGCATTGTTAGCGGATTGACAAATTGGTGGGTAATTGGTATAATTAAACGGGTTATTAGGTTGTATGGTGAATATTAAAAATTATCCCTAATAATTAATCAAAGTCATTAATTCCAAGGCCATGTCTATGTGGTGTTATGAATCAGTAACCGGGTTTTTGTGTTAAATTTGCAATCGGGATTCTGGGTGGGAGTTGTTTTCTTTAATGTATAACAACTCTCTAGGTAAACGCTAATCACATATTCACCGTGGATACAATACCCTACTTACGCTATCTACGTAGTTTAATTAGGTTTTTAATTGACTCTGACGACAGTCATCACATGGCCTTGGAATTAATGACCTTGATTAATTATTAGGGATAGTTTTTAAGACTCACCATACAACCTAATAACCCGTTTGATTATGTCAATTACCCACCAATTTACCAACCCGCTAACGATGCAAGGAATCGCCAATACGCTTGATAAAGAACAAACAATTCAAATATAATTAACGTTTCACAAAATCAACACAAGTGGTCAAGATTTACCGGTTAATGTCACACCCTGACTTTTGCGGAAGCGTGGTTATTTGGTGTGACTTCTTAATACCATAGCAATCAATCATAACAATGCTATATGATAAAACCAACAGATATTCATCCATTAATTAAGTTTAGAAAATACCATAATATACTTGTCTGAAAACATCGACACCCAATTTAAGTTACAAACCATAACATGTTTAAAGGAGTTCACAAGGACTCGACAAAAGAACTTAAACAAACCCGAGCTTAGAAACATGTATCCCGTCCAGGAGTAGGATACATCTCCTAAACTCTACGACCACGGATGACATCTTTTATTTAAACGCAACTGGAAAACATGCAACACCTGCCCAGATCCACTAGTTCCCTGAAATACATGTAATTTGAAAAATCAACAAAAGTTGAGCGAGTTCATGTGTGAGTGTATGAATAAACCTTTAAAGTATGTCTGTATGTATGTATCTCTCTGGTATGTAGCAATAAGGAAAAAGAGATCACCAATTGGTTGCAAAGCCAATGGTATGTGGGAAATGGTACAGGAAAACTCAAACCTAGCAAATTTGTACCGGGCCTCCGGCTGGAAGACATAGTCACCACTATGGGCCACCCTGGTCCCTATGGGTGTGGGCTCGCTACACCCAAATAGATCTCTCACTCATGTCCCTCGGTCCTACGACGAGGATTAATGGCCTTAAGTGTTATACCCACCCTTCACATGATCTAGCAGTAAACCCTCCTTAAGCTAATCATACCATGTATAAAACATTGTAGTAATTGTAACATGTATTTCACCCCCGAAGTATAAAACTGAAAATAGTTAAAAGAAAAGGGGGACATGAACTCACAATATTGCGTCTTCAGAATCGTAACCCAAATCTCCTTAACGAACACGACTCCCTATAATGTACTACTGTCTATTAGACGAACGAGCCGTGCCTTGATTTAGAGTTAACGTGTTGAGTTATGTTTCTTATGTTCCCAATATTATTCCAAGTTATAATTATTTGTTAAAATAATAATCATTTTAACCTTAAATTATATTTAGTTGTGGAGTAATTGTTAAACAATACTTTTGTAACAATACTTCTAAAGTATTTTATTTTCGTATTTCCTTCCCAAGGATGGGGGTATTTCATACATGTATTTATGTATTATTGTATGTGTAGTTACAAATTAATATATTTTCAAGTCCCACTTTAGAAAATATATAATAACTTATGTTGTCCCAAAAATAATGTATTGTCAAGAAAATATATATTTTTCCCAAAAATCATATACCTTCTAAATATACTAAGAAAATATATTTTTATTTCCAAAAATAATATATTTTCTCCTTGTCAAAAAATATGATACAACTTTGTAATATATACAAAAATCATATTTTCATTCCTTGTATCCAAAACATTATTTACCAAGAATATATTTGTAATGGTATTTTTCGGAATATTTTGTAAGTTACGTTCTTGTTCGATTTCACAATATTAAGTGCGTAACTTATATATTTATTCCTTGATACTCTTGGTATTATTTTGGATTTGTAAGTTCTCATGGTATTTGTTAGGTTATATTATTTTACCCTAAAATAATATAACTATTTCACAATGTAAACAAATATTCACACAAGTGTCTTTTATACATATATAGATTCTAAATACGTTTTCACCCATTTTTATTTATAAAAACCAACCTCCAATACTTGTATTTTTGTTACAAAAATTATGGTAAGGTTTATATTGAAAACCATAGTTAAAACACACTTGTAAATATTTGTTAGAAAATATTTCTTTAAGTGTTTATATTTTTTAAAAAATTTGCCATAGTTTCCCCTAAAAATGGAGGCGTCCATGCTATCAAAGCATATCATTTTCTTTTAAAAAATCATCACACAATAATCAACAATCAACCCTAAACAATATTATTCTTACCAAGTGCAAAAACTATACACTTTACATAACAACATAAACTTGATCTTTTATTAAAAACTTGTAGTGACTTGGTAATAAGTTTAATAGACTTAGTTATCCTCCAAAAGGTGTTTATTTCTTTAATAACCCCATTCTTAAAGAGTTTAGCTGTTTACAACTCGTAACACATTTCACAAAAATATTTATTTATTAGATCTCCTTGTTTCATAAGTGTTTATACACTTGTTTTTCCACTAAAAATAGTGTAGGTTTAAGTAAAGAAACCATGATCTTCCAAAAATCATATTTTAAACTTGGTTCTTTTGGAAAATCATTCATAAGTCTTGGATCCATAAGGTTACTAACTCACTTTGTTTATTATTTTACAAGAAATCTCTTTATTCATCAAGTTCATGTTCATACAAGAAGATGATCATCTTATGTTGTCACATAATCATCCTTTCACTTGCTAGATCATGTGTTTAATCACAATCTAGCAAGCTCTATGTGATGATCAACATCATATTCTCAAGTAAACAACAACAAACATCATACATATACTAAACAACATCATTTCATCCATATTTCATCACATGTTAAGCTTTTGTTCAAGATTCAAGTTTATGTCTTTTCGTGTTCTTGTGATTTACAACATAATATATCTTTTAACCAATCAAAATAGAAGTAACAAGGGTTAAGAGAGTCTTACAACTAGCTCTAAGCTAGGGAAGATAACAAGATGAAAATGGAGTAGATAAAAGCAATCAAAAGAGGTCCTTGATGATCCACAAGCTTCACACTTCATTAGACACCTTCTAACACCCTTGGATGGTCTTGGATTGAATGAACGTGATTGAATGATGATGGTGGTGGTGGTGGCTACTTACAGCCGAGAGGGAGAGGGAGAGAGTGAGAGAGTTGTGGTGTTTGTGAAGATGAAGCTCTAGTCCCTTACTCCTTCTTATAACCATCTAATCTTATTGTCCAAAGGGTTCTATGTTCCACATAGTACAAACTCAATCAAATCATATCCAATAGAAATCTAATGAAGATTTAAGTAATCTTGCAAGATTTTTGGAGGTGGGGCCATACTTGTGGCCGATTACAACAAGGGGGAGGGGGTTAAATGTAAGTTTGATGGTAAATTAGATAATTAGTTGGAGGTTAAGTGTAAGGTCTAGTGTTTTAAGTGTAGGGTGTATTATGTAGTGTGTTAGGGTGTTTGGGAACCATAACTAGTTCAAAAATAATAAAACAATGCCTCTAGCAATATTTTGGTGTTCCGGGTAATGTCCGGTTGTTCGGTTAGATACCGGTTCGTTAAAGTGCTAAGTTATACCGTATAGTGTCCTTTATGTAACTTTTTGTGACACTTTTAATTCCCGACACTTAGGAAAGCATTCAAGACCATTTAGTCAATTTTCTGCACATTACTAGCTTGTTAAAAAGCTGAATTTTGCTGAAATATGTAGAATTCTGCATTTTTAGTGGGTTTTAGGCACTTTCCGGCACTTAAACTATCACCTAGTGACGCAGTTTTATGGTCCTTACTTTCCTACACTCCATACTAGTGTAGTACCTTGTCTCTGGCCCTTACGGGGTCTCAAAACACTGTCTGTCTATTGTACTGACATTGTCAGCATTTTTCTAAGTTATCCGCTAACTGTGCTAACCGTGCTTTGTGCATCATTTATGTCACTAAAGGTTTGTATGTAAAAATGATGTGACAATATGAAATGGGATGCACATGCATGTATGATACATAAATTAGAAAGCGGTTTAAGTCATCAGTTGTAATTCTGCACATTCATTAAGCACTAATTTATATTAATTAAATTTTACGGATAGCTGTATTTATGACGGTTGTCACATTCTCCCCCTGTTAAGAAAATTTCATCCCGAAATTTAAGTTCTGCTACTAGATGCAGGGGTCTTGGGGAACAAATGTGTGTATTTTGCTTTCATGCGATCCTCGCGCTCCCAAGTGAATTCTGGGCCATGTCGCACGTTCCAACGAACTTTGACGAGTTTAACACCACTCCTTCGCGTCTTGTTAATCTTCCAATCAGTAACCTCAACAGACTCTTCAGTAAAGTGGAGTGTGTCGTCAACGTGAACTTCGTCGGCAGGAATGACAACTGTTTCCTAAGTTGGACTCTTTTTCAGATTAGATACATGAAACGTATCATGAACGCCATTCAGTTCTGTGGGTAAATCCAACTTGTAAGCTACAAGACCAATCCTCTCCAGGATTTTGAATGGTCCAATGTATCTTGGGTTCAACTTCCCACGCTTCCCAAAGCGTGCAACACCCTTCCAGGGTGAAACCTTTAACAAAACCATATCTCCTACCTCAAACTCCAGAGGTTTCCTTCTTTAGTCCGCGTAACTCTTTTGTCGATCACGAGCCGCCCTTATGCGCTCTCGGATCTGTGTAATCTTATCAGTCGCCTCTTGAACTAATTCCGGACCAACAAGCTGTCTATCACCTGCGTCTGCCCATCATAACAGTGATCGACACTTGCGTCCATAGAGAGCTTCAAATGGTGCAGCTTGGATACTCGCATGGTAGTTGTTGTTGTATGAGAATTCTACCAAGGGTAAGTGAGTGTCCCAACTACCACCCAAATCCATCACGCAAGCTCGTAACATATCTTCCAACGTTTGAATCGTTCGTTCACTCTGGCCATCTGTCTGCGGATGGAATGTAGTACTCAGATTCAACTGAGAACCAAAGGCTTCTTGGAAGGATTGCCAAATCCTTGATACGAACCTTCCATCTCTATCAGAGATAATTGAGAGGGGCACTCCATGTCGTGCAACTATTTCTCTCAGGTATACCTCAGCAAGCTTGCTAGTGTTGTCTTTCTCCTTGATTGGCAAAAAGTGTGCAGATTTGGTCAGACGGTCCACGATTACCCAGATCGTATTGTGACCTCTGGGTGTCCTTGGCAACTTTGTTATAAAGTCCATTGAAATCTGCTCCCATTTCCACATGGGTATTTCAGGTTGTTGCAGCAGACCTGAAGGCTTCTAATATTCAGCCTTTACCTTGGTGCAAGTCAAACATTTACCAACATACGTTGCAACATCGCCTTTTAATCTCGGCCACCAATAAAAATCCTTTAAATCTTGGTACATTTTATCTGATCCTGGATGGATCGAGTACCGTGACTTGTGAGCTTCATCAAAAATAACGTCTCTCAAACCACCAAAGAGAGGAACCCAAATTCGTTTCATGAAGCACAACGTTCCTTCATCATTGGGTACTAACTGCTTCTCCATCCCACGGAGATATTCATTCTCACGATTCTCTTCCTTAAGAGCTTCTCTCTGCGCGGCACGAATGTGCAATGAGAGATCCGTTTAAACAATCATTTCCAAAGCTCGAACTCTTATAGGCTTGATTCTTTCCTTCCGACTCAAGGCGTCTGCGACTACATTCGCCTTCCCTGGGTGATACTTGATTTCACAATCATAATCATTTAACAACTCAATCCAGTGGCATTGTCTCATATTCAGCTCTTTTTGATCAAAAATGTGCTGCAAGCTCTTGTGATCAGTAAAGATTATGCACCGCGTGCCATATAAGTAATGTCGCCAGATCTTTAATGCAAACACTACAGCGCCTAGTTCCAAATCATGTGTGGTGTAGTTTTTCTCGTGTACCTTCAACTGACGTGAAGCATAAGCTATAACTTTCTCTCGCTGCATCAACACGCAGCCTAAACCTTGCCGCGAGGCGTCACAGTATACCACGAAGTCGTCGGTGCCTTCGGGTAGGGATAAGATGGGTGCATTGCAAAGCTTGTTTTTTAACAACTGAAATGCTTCTTCTTTCTTGTCTCCCCATTCATACTTCTTGTCTTTCTGTGTGAGGGAGGTCAAATGTTGAGCAATTTTTGAGAAATCCTCAATAAATCTGCGGTAATATCCTGCCAAACCTAGAAACTGTCGAATCTCAGTTGGCGTTTTCGGGGTCTCCCAATTCTTGATCGCTTCAATCTTTGTAGGATCCACATGAATTCCATCTTCGTTAACCACATGACCAAGGAACTGAACCTCGCGCAACCAAAATTCGCACTTCGAGAACTTCACGTACAACTTTTCTTTCTTAAGCAACTCTAAGATGGCTCTTAGATGTTGTTCGTGCTCTTCCCTTGTCTTCGAGTAAATCAGAATATCGTCAATGAACACGATCACAAACTTATCGAGGTACGGCTTACAAAATCTATTCATCAAGTCCATGAAAACTGCTAGTGCGTTCGTCAGACCAAACGGCATAACCAGGAACTCCTAGTGACCATATCGAGTCCTAAAGGCCATCTTTGGAATACTTTCCTCTTGAATTCTCAACTGGTGATAACCTGATCAAAGATCGATCTTAGAGTAACAACTCGAACCTTGTAGTTGATCGAATAGGTCATCAATCCTTGGCAAAGGATATCTATTCTTGATAGTCAACTTGTTAAGCTCGCGGTAGTCGATACACATGCGAAAACTACTATCTTTCTTCTTGACAAACAGCACTGGAGCTCCCCAAGGCGAGAAGCTTGGTCTGATAAATCCCTTGTCTAATAGTTCCTGAAGTTGCGTTGACAGCTCTTGCATTTCTGAGGGCACAAGTCGATAAGGTGCCTTAGCTACAGGCGCAGTACCTGGAACTAAGTCAATGTGAAACTTGACTTGCCTTTACGGAGGCAATCCTGGCAAGTCTTCGGGAAAGACTTCAGGATATTCCTTCACGACTAGAATGTCTTCTAGCCTTGGTTCAGCGGCTTCTTTATCCACGATATGTGCCAAGAAGGCGACACATCCTTTCTGCAGACACTTTCGAGCCTTCAAACAACTAATGATCCTTAGGGGCATATCGTGCTTCTCTCCATGTACCACAATTGTTTCTCCATTCGCCATCGGAATGCGAATGACCTTCTCGTGACATACAATCTCTGCTCTGTTGCTCGACAGCCAATCAATTCCCACTACCACATCGAAGCTTCCCAACTCGACCGGTAGCAGATCCAGTGTAAACTCGTGCTCCCCAAGCTCTATTACGTAACCCCTAATAACTTCATTTGCTTCTACTAGCTTTCCATTAGCTAGTTCTATTAAATATGGAATATCTAGCTTACTAGCTACCAACCGAAGCATTTTCTTAAATTCTAGCGATATAAAACCATAATCGGCACCGGTATCAAATAGTACAGATGCAAAGCGTTGGTTGATAGGGAACGTACCAGTGACCACATTTGGATCGTGGCGAGCTTCCCTCGCACCGATGTTGAAAACCCTTCCTATAGCTTGATTGAGTTTTGGGCACTCCCTCTTAAAATGCCCCACGTCCTCACAATTAAAACAACCCGGTCCTCGACCATTACCGTTCCCATTACCACCTTGATTGTTATTCGCTCCACGATTTCTATTTCCAGCTTGATTCCCAACATTACCATGATTTCCATTACCACCATTTCCTCCTTGCGGGCGGTTTCCATTACCATTCCCATAACCTCTCTGACCACCACGACTTGTACCAGCCCAGCATGTTTCCTTCGAATGGCCAACCTTCCCATAAGACTCACATTTCCTGAATCTGCACTGGACGGAGTGATGATATTGGCATACATCACATTTGGGCAGAGCGCCCATGTAACCATTTCCTTTGTTTTCAACCCCAGTCTTGGCTTTAGCCGGTAAGTACGACTCTTTCTTCTTGTTGATACTGTTGGTACCCTTCTTAAAGTTTGAGAACTTCCTCTTGTTCTCACCTGATTACTCCACGTGAGTCTCCTTCTTCTTTTGGTCAGAAATTGAAAACTTGTTTAACCTGATAGCTTCTTCAGTCAGTGACACGCTCAGATCGATAGCCTCAGTAATTGTTGCAGGCTTTGATGTTGTTACCATACTCATAATCTGAGGTGCCAACCCCCAAATAAACCGCTCGATGCGTTTGAATTTTGGGCAAACCATGTATGGTACCACGCGAGATAGATCGTGAAATCTCTACACATAATCAGCAATTTTCGGGCCGTCCATCTTGAGGTTCCAGAATTCAGTTTCTAACTTTTGGATTTCAGCCCTGGAGCAGTATTTCTTTCACATGAGCTCCTTCATTTCATTCCAAGTCAAAGCGTATGCTGCTGCCTCTCCCAGAGTTTGAACTTGGAGATTCCACCATGAAAGCGCTCCATCTAGGAACAATCCGGAGGTTACTTGATGTTCCGGTGCACATTTACTCATTCTTATCACTGAATCAATCTTCTCTGTCCATCTGAAAAACGCTACAGCACCCCCGGTGCCGTCGAAATTCAATGGCTTACAGTCTAAGAATTGCTTATAGGTACAGCCTGTACAAGTAACGTCATTCACAGAAAGCATTAACAAACGCACATGGAATATCCAAATGCAACGCAATGTGTCCCAAGCGACTTAAACATTACCATGTGGTGGGTTGTTCCTTGAGGTACCCCCGCTAGTTTCAGCGCGTGAGGCCTCGTAATCTGCTATCGCTCTTGAGATTCTTTCTTGTAATTCGGCCTCAGTAGTGGGCAATCGAGTTTCTCTTCGTGGAGGCATCTTCTATAAGAAGATTGTATAGGTCAGGTCTTATGCATATAAGTATGTAGTATGCGTACGTAATAACATTCATCAACACAAGTAAACACATAATATCGCATGTCATAATACAAACAAGTAATTCAACAATGTATGTAATGAGAATGTTGCGATTGAGCTTTCGTATATCAAGACCACAAGTACAGTTTTACATGTTCCACAATATATCATACATCAAAAGGGACTAAAGGGTCACATCACCCCTGTCCAAATCGTCTACCAACTACAATAATCAAAAGTCAAAAGTCAAAGTGTGGTCTTCAAAAGGCTGTGCAATCTGGCTCAATAGCTGCAATCTCATCTAAAGTATGCTATCTGCATAAAACCAAAAACCTCTAAGCTGATGGTGGAGGAGGAGGAGGAGGTGGAGGAACGAAAAGCAACCTGCAAATGTGCTAAATCCTCCTCGAGGGCATGAACGATACGCAACAGGTACCTAACCTGCTGCTCCATAGTGAGGAAACGAACCTCAAAATCAGGGTACGGTAGGAGAGGATCTGGTGGTGTCGCGAATGGTAACTGACAAGGACAAGGCGGAGGACGCGGGATCCTCTCTAACTCCATGACTCTCCTACACAACATCTCCTGTTGGAGCTGTAAGGACAAAAGCAGATCATCCCTCGAGTATCCAATGTGGAAGGGATGGTATGGATCAGATACAGGCATCGTGTTCGACGGTAACCAAATAAGTGG
Organism: Helianthus tuberosus; assembly: GCA_030545235.1. NCBI lineage: Eukaryota > Viridiplantae > Streptophyta > Magnoliopsida > Asterales > Asteraceae > Helianthus > Helianthus tuberosus. The sequence goes on along the minus strand of CM060361.1, from coordinate 70,403,867 downwards.
CTCGCCCGTGGTGCAGAAACAAAAGGAGAAGTGTGTGTAAACTGTGGTATGAAATGATCGGCTGTTGACACAGAAGGTATGTGACTGGGCTGTTGACTCGATGGTCCTTCCCCTGGACGGGGAGGAGGGATATCCTGTAGGAACGTGACCGGTAGATCTGTGCGGTGAATTTCAGACTCATGTGGGTGAAACTGGGCAATATCAATGGGTGCATGCACAGGTGCAGGTGGGGGAGTAACAGGTCTAATAAAAGGAGGATAGTCGTTGTCCTCCTTGATCCCCCCATTGCGGGTGTGAGCATATCTGGGGTCAACCTGGGCTGCAAAAGGCACACGATCAACATGTACAGGGATCGGGTCTGGTGAAGGTGGTGCAACAACTGGAATGTCAACGGGGGCAGGGTCATCATCGGGCAAAGGATCGTGAGCAGGTATGGGCTCGAGTGCAATCAAAGGCTCAGGGTCAGCTGGTGCAAACTCAAGATCAGCGGGTATATCAAAGAGCTGATCGTCAGGAATGACAGGTGCCTCAAAAGGCTGCTCATCGGGGACAAACTCAATCTCATGCTCTGGGTCGAAGTCGTGTGGAAAGACAGGATCCAACTCATCATCAAACTCAAAATAATGATCAACACCGTGTGGAATATCGGGTGCAACAGACATAGCTGTGTCAGAATCAGTATCGGTGGGATATCACTGTAATCCCAGTGCGTGTAATGTAGTAGAAGACACAGACTCAAATGAATCAGGACCAGAATGGTCAGAAGAAGCCTCGACAACAGGAACCTCATCATGTGGAATAGCAACGACATCACCAACTGGAATCTCAACAAATGGAGCGACAACGACGTCATCGACTGGAACACCATCATCCTGGGCACCCTCAGGGGGACCCTAAATAAAAAGATCGATGTCGTCGTCAGACATAGCGTCTAGAGGCAGATCCTCAAGAGGAAACGCAGCATCAGGAAAAGGAGCAGGGATCTGAACAAGAAGTAGATCCTCGCCAAGAAGACCATCAGCTAGCGGTATATGTAACACCTCGAAAATTCATGTCCAATATAATGAAGCCACGTGTCATGAACTTTAAACGTGTAATGGATTGAATATGAGGGACTAAAGTTGACGAACAAAGAAAGTGTGTGTGTAAAAGGATTCAAAATTTCAACATTGGGTAAATATACCATTCAACGATCCTACACGATGTTTATACCCTTAAAAGAAGGAATTATGAAGCGTATGAAGCAGTTTTTGAAAGAAAGTGAGAATTTACAAACCACAAGGGTTAAAAGCGTCAACATGTTTAAATTATACCTCTGAGTGACCTTTTAGCAAACCCGAAGCTTTGTAACGATTAATTATGCTCACTAGAATAAGTGAAAAAAATTTCACAAGGTTTCGATATCGTATGAGAAAGTTATGCTAACATTCGTATGTGAAGGGTTAAAAGCGTCAACGTTGAAATTTATGGCTTTTTGGGTGATCATAAAACTAACCAAGGACTTAACAAAGTTTGGTTATGTCTTGGGGTCCTTAGAAATCAATTGGGAAGGTTAAAAGTGCAAAATAGGAAGTTAAAACCACTCTTAAAAGGACCAGGGGCTAAATTGTAATTTCTGAAACTTATTTAACCTGTAGCCGGGAGCCATACCAGCCGCGTAAGTCCTTATGGACTCTTACGTGGCCCGCCTAAAACCGCCAGCGACAGAAAATGTTTGGCAGCTGCCAGTTCAGCCTGTTAACCAACTTTGGAGCCCTGTTTTGCATACCAGGGGCTGCCTCAATGGTATTACATGCAATAGGGACACATGGGACCATCATAAAACACCTGTAGACTTGCTTGGCATGATCTAGTGGCATCAAAAGTCCTATATAAGAACTTCAAAGTTGCAATATTGGGCACTTGCACTTGAAAACTTTCATAACTTCTTTTCTGGAGATTCCTGGAGCTCAAGGCCACTTCCTAGAGGTCATTAGTCGTGCATAGGACTTCAGTAAGTGTCCTTAACCTTTCTTAATTCAGTTTTACTTAGTTTAATGGTCCAAAGTCAAACCGTCGTAATTAAGGTTTGACTTAGTAATTAATCAAAATTTGTCCAGTCAATTCTCGAATTGAAAGTACCTATGAGTTGGTAATTATATGGGTAATAAACCCTTAAAAGGGCACCCTCTGATTCCCACTCTAACTAGGTCAATTGTCGGGTCAAAGCTAATTATAAAAAATCAACCGAAAGCAAATTTTCTCATAAACACATAATTAACAATGTAGAAGCTATGGAACCTGTTTTATCACTCATATAACTTGGTAATTAATGTAAGAACATGTCTAAACATGTTCAACCCGACAATTTTCAGTTTAAGCTCGGTTCGGAACCGAAAGTCGCAAAAGTAGACTTTTGCTATGACTTTCAGTTCTGACCCACATATTTTAGAATTGCCTTAGAGCTCTATTAGGACTAGGTTATAGATTAGTGTAACCCTCTAAGGTTATACAACTTGGTTCACTAGTTATTCGATTCATGTGCATGTTTCCGTTATATGCCTAAATGTTGACTATAATGCCCTTTTGACCTTAAAACGAGATTTTTGAAAATGTGAGAGGACAAAAACCTTTATTACTTATTTATAAACTTGTCCTAAAAATTTGACATCAGTTTGAGGTCTAGATTAAGAGTTATGCTCAATAGCGTAATTAGAAAGCTTTTAATTAATTAAACGGCGTAATTAGCGTAAAGCCTATTTAAACCCAAATTTTGATACCAAAATTTTTACCCACTGATGTAATATAATATTTTGGGATTTTTAAAGAATTTTATTTATTTTTAAGCTGAGCATAACATAGGGTTCTTGCTTTAAATCGGTAATTGTCGGTTATGCCCTTTTCTTGAATAAAATGAGTTTTACATAATATTTTGATACCAAACTTTTTTGCTACTGATTTTATATGATAAATAAAATATTTTGAACTTTATAAACTGATCAAAAACACAGATTTCTTATTTAAACCCGAAAATCGCTTAAAACCGACTTTTACGCGTTTTAAGGGCATAGTGTGGGTTAAAACTATTTTTAACATATAAGACTTGTTATCTACTGATGTTTTAAGTAAATTTTTATAATTAAACAGTAAGCTAAAGTTTTAAACTCAGATTTCCAGATTTGACCTTTAAAGCTTATGTGAAATTACCAAAATAGCCCTACGGTGCATAGTTTGGTTATAAAAGATAAATTTCACATATATGCAATACCCTACTGTTATAAATCATAAAAATAAATATTTTTACTGATTATATCAGACCCGAAACTCAGATTAGTATTTAAACTCTTTTATAACCTTTAAAATGACCAAAATACCCCTTCGGGGCATAATTTGAGTGTAAATCCATTTTGGGCATTATGGAAGGTATCTTACTGATATCACAACATATTTAAGGCATATTAACTTAGGAAACCTGTTCATGACTCATTTGGTTACCCGTTACGCATTATTCGCGTTCGGCGCTGTTTATGTAACTAGTTTGCATAAATTATCCGAAACGGGTCAAACCTTATTGTTTTTATCTCAAATTCCAGAATGTGTTTAGTTTACCCATATTATACAAGTCTTCAAACTTGTCGGGTCTAAACCACATTCTAATCCGGTCTTCGCTTAATCGTGCGTTTGAACCGTATATCTTCCTTTAAAACTAACTGGTCTAAGTTTAGGCTTAATTAAGACCCGTTAGGAATCTAATAGGTTATCAAAACCTTCGTTCCAGATTAGGGGACCAGTAAAAGCTATCTGCACTTGCTGATTGAATATGGTTGAGATAAATTTGAATAATTGCTCAGGTAAATACTTTTAACTTATTTTCCCTTATACGGGCTTGGGGTACGGTATATAAAATACCGCTTGGTCGGGCATTGAATTGTTAATCATATGAAGGTTAATTTATTGAGATGACCCGTTTAAATTTTTTTGTTTGCTTAAAGCCTTTGGGGGGTTAATGACCATGTCCCGGATATCCTTGGCATCATTCATTGAAATGGCCAAGACCTAAGCACGGGGTGTAGGCATACACCTACCAGTGCATATATATATAAAAAGGTATAACTGACAGATTGAGAATGACTCGCCGCAGGATTATATCATGTGGTGTGTCTATTAATCTTTAACCCGGTATTCAGCCCGGGCTACTGAACGTATAACGAACATGTAATTCTTTTACAAGTTTATATATAAATAATTATCCCAAGTTATAAAAGATAATTTTGTGCCATGTGCATTTAAATCAATTTTCTTATACATTTTCAAAATTAGTCGGTTAATTGTATTTACCAGTGTAAACTGACGTATTTTCCCAAAAGGCTAAGTGCATGTACTAAACGGAATAGGCTGGCTACTCCTAGCATCAATAAAGAGTCTTGCAAGCTTAAATGTTAATAAATCTGTTGAACAATGATCTTTTGAACTTGATCCGCCTGTGGATCCTTACAACCGTTTTGTAATACACTTGATATTACTTTTTATTCGGTTTGTAATCATTTTATCTTTCGACTTCCGCTGTGTATTAAACTGTGATAATATAAATTGTCTATGATATCAACTACGTCACAATACTCCCCCCGGGCCCACCGGTAATACGTGGAAATATCGGGGTGTGACAGGTTGGTATCAGAGCCAACGTTGAGTGAATTAAACACTAGCCTTTTGTGTTTAATCTCAATGACACAGTTTGCACATTCCTCGACTTTCGAGTCTAGACAAAGAACTTAGGACTAATCCAAATTTTTTTTATTTTAATTTTGTCCTTTATTTCTCCTTGTTGTGTCCTCTGTTTGTTTTGACAGGTTCAAAAAGATGCCACCAAGAGTGCGAGGAAGAGGTAGAGGCAAGGGGCCACTCGTTGCCCCCAACGATCACGAGGCCGGGCCATCACACCGGCGAACACCATCAGACTCCTTAAGCAAAAGTCCTCAAGAAGACTGGAGGACCCATCTAGAACCTGCGAGGCCTTCGGTCTCGCTGAGCTCCTCACCTTGTTACCTAAACTCTTTCGGGCCTCAGTCTGAGAACGAACCCCACAACTCACACCATTCGTATATACCCCTTCAAAGCCACAACTCACACCAATCTTTTAACGACCCAACACCCTACTTCCAAAGCCGGTTCAATCCGAAAAACCTAATTGAAGAACCAATGGGTTATAACCCGTTAGGACCGGAGGACCATTTCTCCATGGATATAGATGAGGATCCGGAACCTGCCCAACCGCCAACCGGAACGCCTACTCACCCCATCGAGATTTCGGAGGGGTCACCCTTTCTTGGATCACCTTATAGTGGTCCCGACAGCTACGAGGCAAGATTTGCCCAATACGACTGGGTGTTTACTCCCAGTTACCACTCATCACCACAACAGCAGCAGTACCAGCAGGATCCCTCAGAGGATTCGCGCTTTGTAGCGGTTACTCCACCGCCACCACCACCAGTGCAGCAACAGCCTCCGGAGCCACCGAGGCGTAGAAGATCAACCGCACGGATGTCCGTGCGAGGGGGAGTCAATATCAGCATCCCTCAACATTCAAGTGGCAGCCATTACCCGCCACTATACGAAGACCCACAAATGGGTGGGCCTTCGAACCCTGTTTCTGAGGTGGAGTCTGCGTCAGTCGCACCGCCACCAGTGGGTTTTGATAACCCAATCCCTGCATATACCAGTGCAGCGGCATACAACCCCTTTGAGCAGCCTGCCTACCCGGGGTATAACTACTACAATGCCCCCAATGTTGACCCATACCTTGTAGTAGCCAACTACAATGCCCTTTATCCTGAAGGACCTTACGCATCTTCCTACCAAACCGGGTACCCACCTTATGGGTATCAACAACCGCCACCTCCTCAACCTCCGCAGTTTCAGCAGCCCCTGCAGCCGCCACTGATATTGCCACCATAGCAGCAGGAGATTCTTCAAAGGTTGAGTCAGGTGGAGCAGGAGGTTCGGGAAGAGCGTAGGCAAAATCGAGGAATTCTCAAGGGTCTGGCGAGCTTAATCAAGGGGAAGAGCAAAAAGGGCCATTAAATCCTTTATTTGTTTATTTGTATTTCTTTAATGTTTAATCAGTCCCTGCGTGGACATCTGTTTCTGTAATCAGTCCCTGCGAGGACTTGTATTTCCTGTTAGCCCCTGCGTGGGCATGTCTTTTCTGTTTAGCCCCTGCGGTGCAAAGTTATTTTAGTTAAAGTCCCGTTTAGGGCAAAATGTACTTTTTTTTTAATTTAATGGCATGTTGTAATTTAAAATTCATTTTATCATTATATGCATAAATGTAAAATGTATGAAATAAATGAATAAATCCAAAATATGTCATTCCTTTTACAAGGTCTGCCTTTAAATATTAAATAAGAATCTTAAAGGGTATAACCTAGCCTGCATGTCATTATAAGACCTGGCCATGATGGTAAAACCTGTTAAAAAAGAGATTCAAATCCTTGTTAACATCTGAAAACATGTTAACATTCCTGGCTAACGTGATTCGTAAAATCACACGTGTCATCCTCATATTGGATTATTCTGATTCCTTCTTTATTATTTAAACGTCCATTTGTGATGTAGGACCAACGAGCCATAATCATTGTCATATAAGACAAAAGACAGATTGTAGTCTACGACTCCCTGTCAATAAAAGGTAATGAACTACGTTCAAACCTTAATACCTCGATTCTCTGAAATCATGGTTTATAAATTAAATTTGTCCCTGTGACTTGGCCTTTTGTGCTATTATTATATTTTAAATATAACTAAGGATTATTATAATGAAAATCCTGAATGAATATACCTTACAAATTAACCAAATGTGGTTTATTAATACCATGGTTAATAAATTAATAAGATGACAAATCTATTATAAACCTCTAAGAAATCATTGTCATCATTTTATGTAGCAATCAAGCTACATGGCAGAATCTGAAGAAGTCAACAGTCATCCAATAGAGAATCATGATACTGCTAGGATCAACGTAACTGGTGCGGAACTTCAAGCAATGATTGATAATGATGTCACCAAGGCCATTGATAGGCAGTTTAATGAGTCAAGTGGTACTCGAAGCAGGACCTTATCAGTACCCCATTCTAAACCTAAGACTCACTCTGAGGCTCATAGTAAGCCACCTCCTAAACATGATGGATCAAGGAGGGATGACGATCATCACTCCTCAAATCAGCATAGTGTTCCGTCGAAGAAGATTGAGCTCAAACCACGTGGTAAGTCCTGTACATATAAGTATTTCGTCTCCTGCAAGCCTAGAGATTTCACAGGGGAAAAAGGAGCCGTCGATTGTATGACTTGGCTCGATGAAATGGACACTGTGGTTGATATCAACGGATGCGCTGATAAGGATGTTGTGAAGTATGTATCTCAGTCATTTAAAGGAGAAGTATTAGCCTGGTGGAGGTATCTAATCCAGGCTACTGCGAAGATCCCGTTGTACAATCTGTCTTGGGATCAGTTTGTTGCTCTCATCAAGGAGAATTACTGTCCTCAGCATGAGGTTGAAAAGATCAAGGCTGACTTCTTATCTCTGGTAATGAAAAACCTAGACTGTCAGGCTTACCTTACTACCTTCAATACCATGTCACATTTGATTCCATACCTGGTTACCCTGGAACCAAAACGTATAGCCCGTTTCATTGGGGGTTTAGCCCCAGAAATCAAAGCTAGTGTGAAGGAATCCCGACCTGCTACTTTTAGGTCAGCAGCCGATTTATCATTATCCCTTACTTTGGATGCGATCAGGCAGAGATCGCTTATGCATTCTGATGTTGAGAAGAGAAAACGTGAGTATAATAACTCACACCATTCTGAAAAGAAGCACAAGGGAAACTCTGATCACAGAAAGAGTTCAGGGTTTAAGAAAGATGACCAACAGGCAGGTGAGAAGCCCAAATGTAAGATCTGTAAGAAGCGTCATCTGGGCAAATGCAGGTATGAATCAAAATCCCAATCACAGCCAAGGGCTTGTGGGATTTGTAAGTCTTCTGAGCACAAGACGATAGAGTGCAAGAAGATAAAGGATGCAACGTGCTATAACTGTAATGAAAAGGGGCACATCAAGTCCAACTGCCCTAAGTATGCCAAAAAGCCTGAAGAAGCCAAAAAGACCAATGCTAGGGTCTTTCTAATGGATGCACGGGAAGCAGTGCATGATGATAACGTGATAACAGGTACCTTCCTTATTAATGACGTTTATGCAAGGGTGTTATTTGATTCGGGTGCGGATAAGTCATTTGTAGATGATAAATTTTGTAGGTTGTTGAATTTACCTGTTAAAACCCTAAGCGTGAAATATGAAGTAGAGTTGGCCGATGGTACCTTAGAAACTGCCTCAACTATACTAGATGGATGTTTTATATCCATTAGGAACCACTCCTTTCTGTTATCCTTACTTCCATTGAAATTAGTTGGTTTCGACATAGTGATAGGCATGGATTGGTTATCTCATAACCAAGCCTAGATTGTTTGTGACAAGAAACAAGTGGTGATCAAGACTCCATATGGTGAGCCACTTACCATACAAGGAGATACTCAATATGGGTTGCCTAAGCAAGTATCTGTGCTTAAGGCATCAAGGTGTATGAAGAAAGGTTATGTCGTTTATATGGCACAAGTGACTATTCATGAGCCAAAACCCAAGATTGAAGACATCCCTATCATTTCTGAATACCCTGATGTATTTCCTGAAGAACTACCTGGTTTACCCCCAAATAGGCAAGTGGAGTTTAGAATCGACATTATACCTGGAGCAGCACCTGTTGCAAGAGCACCTTAGCGATTAGCCCCAACTGAGATGAAGGAGTTGAGAACTCAGTTGGATGATTTGTTGGCAAAAGGATTTATTAGACCTAGCTCATCTCCCTGGGGAGCACCAATCCTGTTTGTAAAGAAGAAGGCTGGATCGATGCGTCTATGCATCGATTATCGTGAGCTTAACAAGGTCACTATCAAGAACAGATATCCATTGCCCAGGATCGATGATCTATTCGATCAATTGCAAGGGGCAAGTTACTTCTCCAAGATCGATTTAAGGTCGGGTTACCATCAGCTGAAGGTTAGAGATGAAGATGTGCACAAGACTGCATTTAGAACTCGTTATGGTCATTACGAGTTCTTGGTGATGCCTTTTGGGCTCACTAATGCACCAGCAACATTCATGGACCTCATGATTCGCGTTTGCAAACCCTACTTGGACAAGTTTGTCATTGCCTTCATTGATGACATTCTTATTTATTCAAAGAATCAAGCTGATCATGAGAAGCATCTTCGTTGTATTCTCAAACTTCTTCAACAAGAAAAGCTTTACGCCAAATTTTCAAAGTGTGAATTTTGGCTTCGTGAAGTCCAATTCCTTGGACATATGGTTAGTGAGCGTGGTATCCAGGTGGATCCCCCTAAGATTGAAGCTATCATGAATTGGAAAGAGCCAAAGACACCTACAAAGATTCGCAGCTTCTTAGGTCTGGCAGGATATTACAGACGTTTTATTGAGAATTTCTCAAGGTTTGTAGCACCCCTAACTTCGTTGACTAGAAAGAATATTAAGTTTGATTGGGGTGCAAAGCAACAATAATCCTTCGATATTCTTAAACAGAAGTTAAGCAATGCTCCTGTGTTGACATTGCCTGAAGGGATTGAAGAATTTGTGGTTTACTGCGACGCATCGCACACTGGCATGGGATGTGTGCTAATGCAGAAAGGCAAGGTTATTGCCTATGCTTCCCGACAACTAAAAGTGCACGAAAAGAATTACACCACCCACGATTTAGAGTTGGGTGCCGTTGTGTTTGCACTGAAACTTTGGAGAAATTATTTATATGGTACCAAGTGTGTGATCTATTCTGATCACAAGAGCCTTCAACATCTATTTAATCAGAAGGATCTGAACATGAGGCAGCGACGATGGATGGAGACACTGAATGATTATGATTGTGAAATCCGATACCATCCAGGTAAGGCGAATGTGGTCGCCGATGCTTTGAGCAGAAAGGAAAGGGTTAAGCCTATTAGAATCAATGCCAAGAGCATTGAACTAAAGAACAGTTTGAATGAAAGATTGTTAGCCGCTTAGAAGGAAGCAGTATTAGAAGGTAACTATCCAAATGAAAAGCTGGGGGTCACTGCTGAACAGTTATCATATGGCAAGGTTGGAATCCTAAGATTGAATGGACGAATATGGGTTTCGATCTATGGAGGACTACGGGATGTTATCCTCCAAGAAGCCCACAGTTCTAAGTATTCCGTTCATCCTGGAAGTGACAAGATGTACCAGGATTTGAAGGCAAATTATTGGTGGATAGGCTTGAAGAAGTCTATAGCTACTTATGTAGCCAAATGTTTGACGTGCGCGCAAGTTAAAGCTGAACACCAGAAGCCGTCAGGTCTGCTAAAACAGCCTGAACTTCCCACCTGGAAGTGGGAAATGGTGACTATGGATTTTATCACCAAGTTACCAAAGACAAAGCGAGGAAATGATACTATTTGGGTTATAGTGGATAGATTGACTAAGTCAGCCCACTTCCTACCTATTAAGGAAACATATAGCTCAGATAGGTTAGCTCAACTATACGTGGACGAGATTGTATATCTCCACGGAGTGCCAGTATCCATCATTTCTGATAGGGATACGAGATATACATTGTATTTTTGGAAAAGCTTTCAGCAATCCCTAGGCACTCGATTGAACTTCAGCACAACATATCATCCGTAGACAGATGGTCAAAGCGAGCGTACTATATAGACACTCGAGGATATGCTACGAGCTTGTGTTATTGACTTAGGAGGAAGTTGGGATGATCATCTTCCATTGATTGAATTTTCATACAACAACAGCTATCATTCCAGTATTCAAGCTGCACCATTTGAAGCTTTGTATGGAAGAAAGTGCAGAACGCCCGTTTGTTGGGCAGAAGTTGGAGATGTACAACTAACAAGACCTGATATAGTCCTGGAGATGACAGATAAGATTGTACTGAGACGAGACCGTCTCAAAGCTGCCAGGGATAGGCAGAAAAGCTACGCAGATAAAAGGCTTAAACCTCTAAAGTTCGAGGTTGGTGACAAAGTACTACTGAAAGTATCACCCTAGAAAGGGGTAATGCGATTTGGAAAGAAAGGCAAGTTAAGCCCAAGGTATATAGGACCATTCGAGATCATCGAATGTGTCGGAACAGTGGCTTATAAGTTAAATTTGCCTGAAGAGCTCAGTGGTATTCATAATGTTTTCCACTTCTGCAATCTGAAGAAATGTCTAGCTGATGAAACACTAGTCATACCCCATACGAATGTACACATAGATGAGAGCTGGAAATTTGTGGAAAAACCTTTGTCGATCGAGGATCGACAGGTTAAGAAACTTCGAAAGAAGCATGTACCAATCGTAAAGGTTAAATGGGATGCCCGTAGAGGTCCCGAGCATACGTGGGAGGTAGAGTCCACAATGAAAGAAAAGTACCCTCATTTATTTCAGTAAATATCGAGGTCGAGATTTCTTTTGAGGGGGTGAGGATGTAACACCTCGAAAATTCATGTCCAATATAATGAAGCCACGTGTCATGAACTTTAAACGTGTAATGGATTGAATATGAGGGACTAAAGTTGACATACAAAGAAAGTATGTGTGTAAAAGGATTCAAAATGTCAACATCGGGTAAATATACCTTTCAACGATCCTACACGATGTTTATACCCTTAAACGAATGAATTATGAAGCGTATGAAGCCGTTTGTGAAAGAAAGTGAGAATTTACAAAGCACAAGGGTTAAAAGCATCAACATGTTTAAATTATACCTCTGAGTGACCTTTTCGCAAACCCGAAGCTTTGTAACGATTAATTATGCTCACTAGAATAAGTGATAAAAATTTCACAAGGTTTCAATATCGTATGAGAAAGTTATGCTAACATTCGTATGTGAAGGGTTAAAAGCGTCAACGTTGAAATTTATGGCTTTTTGGGTGATCATAAAACTAACCAAGGACTTAACAAAGTTTGGTTATGTCTTGGGGTCCTTAGAAATCAATTGGGAAGGTTAAAAGTGCAAAATAGGAAGTTAAAACCACTCTTAAAAGGACCAGGGGCTAAATAGTAATTTCTGAAACTTATTTAACCTGTAGCCGGGAGCCATACCGGCCGCGTAAGTCCTTATGGACTCTTACGCGGCCCGCCTAAAACCGCCAGCGACAGAATATGTTTGGCAGCTGCCAGTTCAGGCTGTTAACCGACTTTGGAGCCTTGTTTTGCATACCAGGGGCTGCCTCAATGGTATTACATGCAATAGGGACACATGAGACCATCATAAAACACCTGTAGACTTGGTTGGCATGATCTAGTGGCATCAAAAGTCCTATATAAGAACTTCAAAGTTGCAACATTGGGCACTTGCACTTGAAAACTTTCATAACTTCTTTTCTGGAGATTCCTGGAGCTCAAGGCCACTTCCTAGAGGTCATTAGTCGTGCATAGGACTTCAGTAAGTGTCCTTAACCTTTCTTAATTCAGTTTTACTTAGTTTAATGGTCCAAAGTCAAACCGTCGTAATTAAGGTTTGACTTAGTAATTGATCACAATTTGTCCAGTCAATTCTCGAATTGAAAGTACCTATGAGTTGGTAATTATATGGGTAATAAACCCTTAAAAGGGCACCATCTGATTCCCACTCTAACTAGGTCAATTGTCGGTTCAAAGCTAATTATAAAAAGTCAACAGAAAGCAAATTTTCGCATAAACACATAATTAACAATGTTGAAGCTATGGAACCTGTTTTATCACTCATATAACTTGGTAATTAATGTAAGAACATGTCTAAACATGTTCAACCCGACAATTTTCAGTTTAAGCCCGGTTCAGAACCGAAAGTCGCAAAAGTAGACTTTTGCTTTGACTTTCAGTTCTGGCCCAATGTAGCATATTTTAGAATTGCCTTAGAGCTATATTAGGACCAGGTTATAGATTAGTGTAACCCTCTGAGGTTATACAACTTGGTTCACTAGTTATTCGATGCATGTGTATGTTTCCGTTATATGCCTAAATGTTGACTATAATGCCCTTTTGACCTTAAAACAAGATTTTTGAAAATGTGAGAGGACAAAAACCTTTATTACTGATTTATAAACTTGTCCTAAAAATTTGACATCAGTTTGAGGTCTAGATTAAGAGTTATGCTCAATAGCGTAATTAGAAAGCTTTTAATTAATTAAACGGCGTAATTAGCGTAAAGCCTATTTAAACCCAAATTTTGATACCAAAATTTTTACCCACTGATGTAATATAATATTTTGGGATTTTTAAAGATTTTTATTTATTTTTAAGCTGAGCATAACATAGGGTTCTTGCTTTAAATCAGTAATTGTCGGTTATGCCCTTTTCTTGAATAAAATGAGTTTTACATAATATTTTGATACCAAACTTTTTGCTACTGATTTTATATGATAAATAAAATATTATGAACTTTATAAACTGATCAAAAACTCAGATTTCTTATTTAAACCCGAAAATCGCTTAAAACCGACTTTTACGCGTTTTAAGCGCATAGTTTGGGTTAAAACTATTTTTAACATATAAGACTTGTTATCTACTGATGTTTTAAGTAAATTTTTATAATTAAACAGTAAGCTAAAGTTTTAAACTCAGATTTCCAGATTTGACCTTTAAAGCTTATGTGAAATTACCAAAATACCCCTACGGTGCATAGTTTGGTTATAAAAGATAAATTTCACATATATGCAATACCCTACTTTTATAACTCATAAAAATAAATATTTTTACTGATTATATCAGACCCGAAACTCAGATTAGTATTTAAACTCTTTTATAACCTTTAAAATGACCAAAATACCCCTTCGGGGCATAATTTGAGTCTAAATCCATTTTGGGCATTATGGAAGGTATCTTACTGATATCACAACATATTTAAGGCATATTAACTTAGGAAGCCTGTTCATGACTCATTTGGTTACCCGTTACGCATTATTCGCGTTCGGCGCTGTTTATGTAACTAGTTTGCATAAATTAGCTGAAACGGGTCAAACCTTATCGTTTTTATCTCAAATTCCAGAATGTGTTTAGTTTACCCATATTATACAAGTATTCAAACTTGTCGGGTCTAAACCACATTCTAATCCGGTCTTCGCTTAATCGTGCGTTTGAACCGTATATCTTCCTTTAAAACTAGCCGGTCTAAGTTTAGGCTTAATTAAGACCCGTTAGGAATCTAATAGGTTATTAAAACCTTTGTTCTAGATTAGGGGACCAGTAAAAGCTATCTGCACTTGCTGATTGAATACGGTTGAGATAAATTTGAATAATTGCTCAGGTAAATACTTTTAACTTATTTTCCCTTATACGGGCTTGGGGTACGGTATATAAAATACCGCTTGGTCGGGCATTGAATTGTTAATCATATGAAGGTTAATTTATTGAGATGACCCGTTTAAATTGTTTTGTTTGCTTAAAGCCTTTGGGGGTTAATGACCATGTCCCGGATATCCTTGGCATCATTCATTAAAATGGCCAAGACCTAAGCACGGGGTGTAGGCATACACCTGCCAGTGCATATATATATAAAAAGGTATAACCGACAGATTGAGAATAACTCGCCGCGGGATTATATTATGTGGTGTGTCTATTAATCTTTAACCTGGTATTCAGCCCGGGCTACTGAACGTATAACATACATGTAATTCTTTTACAAGTTTATATATAAATAATTATCCCAAGTTATAAAAGATAATTTTGTTCCATGTGCATTTAAATCAATTTTCTTAAACATTTTCAAAATGAGTCGGTTAATTGTATTTACCACTGTAAACTGATGTATTTTCCCAAAAGGCTAAGTGCAGGTACTAAACGGAATAGGCTGGCTACTCCTAGCATCAATAAAGAGTCTTGCAAGCTTAAATGTTAATAAATCTGTTGAACAATGATCTTTTGAACTTGATCCGCCTGTGGATCCTTACAACCGTTTTGTAATACACTTGATATTACTTTTTATTCGGTTTGTAATCATTTTATCTTTCGACTTCCGCTGTGTATTAAACTGTGATAATATAAATTGTCTATGATATCAACTACGTCACAATACTCCCCACCGGGCCCACCGGTAATACGTGGAAATATCGGGGTGTGACAGTATATCTTCTCCAAAATCTGGTAAAGCAAATGGCTGGAAGTCATCCTCGTCGCTACTCGTGGTGTCAGATGTAAAAACCTTAGGGTCTGTGGCTATCTCATCATCCGAGACTATGGCCATAGGGTCTATGGTATCAGATACTCCGCTATCGGAAGAGGACATGGTGTCTGTGACAAAACAATCACACATATGCACATATATCAACAATCATCAAATAAGCATGTATGTATAACAATGTAAGCATGTATGCATCCTAGTCTTCCCAAGACTATCCCACCCAGCCTCTCAGACTAAACTACTTAGTCTCTCAGACTAAACCTCCCAGTTTCTCAAACTGAACTACCCAACCTTTTAGGCTAAACCTCCCAGTTTCTCAAACTGAACTACCCAGCCTCTCAGGCTAAACCTCCCAGTCTCTTAGACTGCCCCAACTGGTCTCTCAGACTACCCAGTCTCTCAGAGTGCCCCAACTAGTCTCTCAGACTGAACTACCCAGTTAGTCTCTCAGACTAACTCCCCAGCCTCTCAGACTGAATTACCCAACTAGTCTCTCAGACTAACTCCCCAGTCTCTCAGACTGCACTACCCAGCTAGTCTCTCAGACTAACTCCCCAGTCTCTCAGACTGAATTATAAATGAATTATTTGGAAGGTATTTTGTATCTTTTATTTGTAAAAATATTTGTTTCCTGGATCTGGACATTTTGTGTATGCAATGAAAACGTTTTCGTGAGATCCCTAATGATCGTAGTCTAGACTCGAGAAAGAATCCTAGTTCGCTACGGTCGAAGCTCTGATACCAAGCTGTCACACCCTGACTTTTGCGAAAGCGTGGTTATTTGGTGTGACTTCTTAATACCATAGCAATCAATCATAACAATGCTATATGATAAAACCAAAAGATATTCATCCATTAATTAAGTTTAGAAAATACCATAACATACTTGTCTGAAAACATCGACACCCAATTTAAGTTACAAACCATAACATGTTTAAAGGAGTTCACAAGGACTCGACAAAAGAACTTAAACAAACCCGAGCTTAGAAACATGTATCCTGTCCAGGAGTAGGATACATCTCCTAAACTCTATGACCACGGATGACATCTTTTATTTAAACGCAGCTGGAAAACATGCAACACCTGCCCAGATCCACTAGTTCCCTGAAATACATGTAATTTGAAAAATCAACAAAAGTTGAGCGAGTTCATGTGTGAGTGTATGAATAAACCTTTAAAGTATGTCTGTATGTATGTATGTCTCTGGTATGTAGCAATAAGGAAAAAGAGATCACCAATGGGTTGCAAAGCCAATGGTATGTGTGAAATGGTGCAGGAAAACTCAAACCTAGCAAATTTGTACCGGGCCTCCGGCTGGAAGACATAGTCACCACTATGGGCCACCCTGGTCCCCATGGGTGTGGGCTCGCTACACCCAAATAGATCTATCACTCATGTCCCTTGGTCCTACAACGAGGATTAATGGCCTTAAGTGTTATACCCACCCTTCACATGATCTAGCAGTAAACCCTCCTTAAGCTAATCATACCATGTATAAAACGTTGTAGTAATTGTAACATGTATTTCACCCCTGAAGTATAAAACTGAAAATAGTTAAAAGAAAAGGGGGACATGAACTCACAATATTGCGTCTTCAGAATCGTAACCCAAATCTCCTCAACGAACACGACTCCCTATAATGTACTACTGTCTATTAGACGAACGGGCCGTGCCTTGATTTAGAGTTAACGTGTTGAGTTATGTTTCTTATGTTCCCAATATTATACCAAGTTATAATTATTTGTTAAAATAATAATCATTTTAACCTTAAATTATATTTAGTTGTGGAGTAATTGTTAAACAATACTTTTGTAACAATACTTCTAAAGTATTTTATTTTCGTATTTCCTTCCCAAGGATGGGGGTATTTCATACATGTATTTATGTATTATTGTATGTGTAGTTACAAATTAATATATTTTCAAGTCCCACTTTAGAAAATATATAATAACTTATTTTGTCCCCAAAATAATGTATTGTCCAGAAAATATATATTTTTCCCAAAAATCATATATCTTCTAAATATACTAAGAAAATATATTTTTATTTCCAAAAATAATATATTTTCTCCTTGTCCAAAAATATGATACAACTTTGTAATATTTACAAAAATCATATTTTCATTCCTTGTATCCAAAACATTATTTACCAAGAATATATTTGTAATGGTATTTTTCGGAATATTTTGTAAGTTACGTTCTTGTTCGATTTCACAATATTAAGTGTGTAACTTATATATTTATTCCTTGATACTCTTGGTATTATTTTGGATTTGTAAGTTCTCATGGTATTTGTTAGGTTATATTATTTTACCCTAAAATAATGTAACTATTTCACAACGTAAACAAATATTCACACAAGTGTCTTTTATACATATATAGATTCTAAATACGTTTTCACCCATTTTTATTTATAAAAACCAACCTACAATACTTGTTTTTTTGTTACAAAAATTATGACAAGGTTTATATTGAAAACCATAGTTAAAACACACTTGTAAATATTTGTTAGAAAATATTTCTTTAAGTGTTTATATTTTTAGAAAATTTTGCCATAGTTTCCCCTAAAAATGGAGGTGTCCATGCTATCAAAGCATATCATTTTCTTTTTCAAAAATCATCACACAATAATCAACAATCAACCCTAAACAATATTATTCTTACCAAGTGCAAAAACTATCACTACAAGAAATTGGGGTGTTTACCCACACATAATTTACTTACACATGTAAATGTGTGGGTATTTACCTACACATGTTTGTATATGTGTAGGTAATAGTTGATGATATATTTTCATAATTATTAACACTTAATATATGTTGGTAATACATTTTAGCCACACTTGGTGTTGGTAGGAAAATTTCCCCCCCAAAATTGTCTACACATGTAGCAAATTTTCGTCATGTGTAGCTAAATTATCTACACATATGTAAAAAATTAATATATATGTAGGTAAATGATTATGTTTACCAACACATAAGAATTAAAAAAAAAATATGTAGATAAACTAAGTTAATATATACTTATTTTTTTTTTTTTGAAAATGACGTGGCAAATTAAATACCTACACATGATTAAAAATGTACCATATGTGTAGATATTACATACCTATAAAGTAAGTAAATATATATTTTTTAGATGATGTGATAAAACAAATATCTACACATATTTAAAAATGTACAATATGTGTTGATATTGAATACGTATAAAATAAATAATTAAATCTTTTTTTAAGATGACGTGGCAAAAAAATACCTACACATATTTAGAAATGTACAATATGTGTAGATATTGGACACATAAAAAATAAATTATGAGGGCTCCGAGCTCCATCTAAAGCTCAAGCTCGGTTCGTTGGTAGTTTTTCAAGCTCCGACTCGGCTCGTATTTAACATAATATGTATACATATATATTCATATATAGTTTAGTTTGATAAATAATATATATATATATATATATATATATATATATATTAAATAAAAGAGTTAAATGCCAATTTAGTCCCTATGGTTTGGGTAATTTTGTTAGTTTAGTCCAAATGTTTCATTTTTTTCCTATGGGTCCAAAAAGGTTTCACCGTTACCATTTTAGTCCACTTGTTTAACTTTATCCATTTTTCTATTAATGAGAAGGACAATTCGGTCACTTTATATGGCCGAATTGCCCTTCCAGTTAACAAAATTACATGAAAAATGACCGAATTGTCATTCTCGTTAAAAGAAAAAATGGATGAAGTTAACCCAGTGGACTAAAATGGCAACGGTGAAACCTTTTTGAACCCACATGAGAAAAATGAAATATTTGGACTAAATTGGCAAAATGACCCAAACCATAAGGACTAAAATGACATTTAACTCTAAATAAAAATTTTATAAATAAAAGGCTCGCAAACCAGCTCAAGCCCGAGTGTTACTAAAAAACTTATTTTTAGACTCTGATCTCATTTAAACCCGGCTTGTTTTAATTTTTTTTAAACAGATCTCAAGCAGTAGAAAATTATATATATTTATATTCCCCTTAAACTCAACTGTTTTTGGTGTGATCTCAGCCATTAAAAGTGTTCAACTTTAATCCTAATCGTTCAAATTACTAAAATTCTTCTTGAAGGGGTGGTTGGGGGAGGTTACAGCACTCCTCATTTTCTAGAAACCACCTCAAATGTCCTGCTGGTGTCTTTCTCTATTTTGCACAAGATTGTTAAATGTTGTGTATGTGTAAGAAAACTCCCACCGCCACCGCTCGTAAGGACGAGATATCCATAAATGCTGCCCTTCACTCCGGTGATGTGATCGAGACCAAGCTAAAGGGTATGTAATTTGAATTCTTCTGTCTTTTTTCGTCATATATA
This sequence comes from Helianthus tuberosus, assembly GCA_030545235.1. Taxonomy (NCBI): domain Eukaryota; kingdom Viridiplantae; phylum Streptophyta; class Magnoliopsida; order Asterales; family Asteraceae; genus Helianthus; species Helianthus tuberosus. Next base: position 70,384,303 of record CM060361.1, on the reverse strand, counting down.
AACCTGTGCGTCGTCTTAATTAATTTAGGGATTCGATTTACAGATGTAGTAGATACCGCCGTTTATGGCCCTCGCATTTGATTTTGGTTCAAATCTGCTCCTTTCCCATTTTTTTCCTTTTTATCTATGGGTGAATAATGAAAACTAACTAACGTTTTGAAATTGAACTATTAAGAACTTTTGGTGTTGGTTAGGAATTTGGACTTGTATGTGCTAGCATATAAGGTGTGGATAGAAGTCATCGCGTTTAATTGCTTGTCATGGGAGCTGTATCTCATAAGCTATACTCAAAGTATGAAAAATACACAGCTACTTGATGTTCTAAAATACATAACATTCCACTTTGCAATGTAACTCATCTTGTGGTTTCTTTCCTTTCATTTTATCTCATTATATGGCATTAATGAACCGAATTCGTTATGATTACAGGGATATGACATAAATCATGTCTAACAAAGCAATATATGTGTGCCAACAAGAACCAATCTCTGTTTTTAACGTGATTTAAGCCTCACAATATGATGATTTTTGCAGGCAATATCATGCACACATATTAGGGCTCAACGCTTACGGTCGGCAACAAAAAGTTTCCGAAAAGAGTATGGTTAGTTTCTAATCGCTTCAGTTATTAAGTTTCGTTTCAAAAATTTAAACACGAACACCACAAATGCATAGGTTTTTGAAGTAACGAATTGTTGGTTCAGATTCTGTTTTACATGTTTGGAAATGGATAATGTTAAATTAGCATAGTTTTAAATTGGATTTTTTTTTTTTTTTTTTTTTTTTTGCAATGCAGGCCAGGATGATTTGGTTAACTCAACCAATGTGCTGCACCGCTGGACTAATTATAGACCATTGTTGAGTAAGTATATGCAATTTAATAGAATTTTGGTTTGGTTTTCTAAATAAATGGTGTAATTGTCAAATGATATTTGTATTTTTTGCTGAACTGTCTTTATGTTGATGATGTTTACAACCCGTAATCGATTAATAAACCTCAATAATAGATGGTGAAAGATTGTTAGCAGGTTGGTTTACAACCCGTAATCGATTAATAAACCTCATTTAAAGGGTCATAATGTTGGCCCAAATGTTGGAGTCCCTCCTGTGGTTTCTAACCTAAATAGTGATTTTTTAAAAGAGTGTGTAGTCGAGTACACTTAGAAGATATAGGTTTTGGTTACCAGTCAGGGCGGATGATGATTATGGTAATATGCATTCTCTTATGTATTGCCTTTTTTCTTTAAGAGACTTACTGGTTGTTACACCATCATATTTTGCTGGCTTGTCCCATTTTGCGTGCTACTAGGAGTAGTTATTCTCTGGTATGCGTCAACTTCTATTCAACGGGTCAAAAAAAAAAACTAAACAGGTTGAAGGAGGGATGAGCTCGGTACCGACCGGTACCGGAACCGAAAATCCTCAAAAGTAGGTACCGGTACCGAATATGCCCGGTACGGTACGGTTCGGTACCGGTATTTGAGGGTAAAAACCGTTACCGAACCGGTACCGAAAATGTCAATAGTCAGTAACGAATCGGTACCGAAAATGTACCCGGTTCGGTAAATTCAGTACCGTTACCGGTTTGGTACAAGTACCGGGTACCATTTGCTCATCCCTAGGTTGAAAGGTGTTTTAGACAGTTGAGCTCTAGTTAAGCATTTTTTTGTTTCTTTAGGGATTGTGTGTTTCTATCTGATTTAACTGGAAACTACCTACACAGGGTTGTGATGGGAACTAGACTGGCATTTGGATTCCTCATGGTAAGATTATATTTTTTTATATATTTCAGTTTATTCATTGTGCCTACAAATACTAGATGATCTCAGTTTTTTTTATAAGTTAGAACATCGCCACCTTATTAGAATTTTACACTATAGTAGAAATGGAACTCTACATAACAAATGATGATGAGAGACAAGTCCAGGAGCCACCGACTTCACGAGCCAAGCAAAACATGATCATCGCGAGCTGCCACCATTCTCCAAATCTAGAAAAGTTATTTGGGAGTTTATCACATCAAGTGGAGAGAAATTGACAATTAGAAGTGTGCAATTCATGTTGATTATGAAACATATTGTTGAATGGACCCGTGTCAATTGTAAACATGTGATTTTGTTTATATTCAGAGTTTTATTTTTCATATTACTATGGCAAAGTACCCGTCCTCCGGACTGTATAGAACAAGTACTTTTATTTGGTTGTTTGTTTGTAAGATTGATGTTTATTAGTTTAATTAAGAGTCTTAATTTGTTCACGTATGTTTCCATATTACTTGGTATTTGTTTGTACATATTGAATATTTTTACCTACATATAGTGTGGTTAATGTCTACACTTTAAAATATATTTACCAACACATCAACGTTTTTTTTAACACAAATTAAAATCAATACCTACACATCTTCAACATTTACCTACACATAATATTACTTTTACCTACACATAAGATTACTTCTACCCACACATATATTCATGCCACGTCATCTGCCACGTCAGTTGCCACGTCAGATGTCTTCTAAACAAATTTTTGTACTTTTAACAACACATATAAATGGCTTTTAGCCACACATATATGTGTAGGTATAGCTTGCTATATGCCTACATATAACTTATGTGTGGGTAATGACCTATATCCACAGTCATGAGTCTACACATCATTACACTTATTTTATATGTAGGTAAAGAAAACAACCAACACATTATATGCTTTTTCCCGCATATACTTTGTGTTGGTAAAGAACCAAATTTCTTGTAGTGTATACACTTTACATAACAACATAAACTTGATCTTTTATTAAAAACTTGTAGTGACTTGGTAATAAGTTTAATAGACTTAGTTACCCTCCAAAAGGTGTTTATTTCTTTAATAACCCCATTCTTAAAGAGTTTAGGTGTTTACAACTTGTAAACACATTTCACAAAAATGTTTATTTATTAGATCTCCTTGTTTCATAAGTGTTTATACACTTGTTTTTCCACTAAAAATAGTGTAGGTTTAAGTAAAGAAACCATGATCTTCCAAAAAGCATATTTTAAACTTGGTTCTTTTGGAAAATCATTCATAAGTCTTGGATCCATAAGGTTACTAACTCACTTTGTTTATTATTTTACAAGAAATCTCTTTATTCATCAAGTTCATGTTCATACATGAAGATGATCATCTTATGTTGTCACATAATCATCCTCTCACTTGCTAGATCATGTGTTTAATCACAATCTAGCAAGTCTATGTGATGATCAACATCGTATTCTCAAGTAAACAACAACAAACATCATACATATACTAAACAACATTATTTCATCCATATTTCATCACATGTTAAGCTTTTGTTCAAGATTCAAGATTATGTCTTTTAGTGTTCTTGTGATTTACAACATAATATATCTTTTAACCAATCAAAATAGAAGTAACCAGGGTTAAGAGAGTCTTACAACTAGCTCTAAGCTATGGAATATCACAAGATGAAAATGGAGTGGATAAAAGCAATCAAAAGAGGTCCTTGATGATCCACAAGCTTCACACTTCGTTAGACACCTTCTAACACCCTTGGATGGTCTTGGATTGAATGAACGTGATTGAATGATGATGGTGGTGGTGGTGGCTACTTACGGCCGAGAGGGAGAGTGAGAGAGTTGTGGTGTTTGTGAAGATGAAGCTCTAGTCCCTTACTCCTTCTTATAACCATCTAAACTTATTATCCAAAGGGTTCTATGTTCCACATAGTACAAACACAATCAAATCATATCCAATAGAAATCTAATGAAGATTTAAGTAATCTTGCAAGATTTTGGGAGGTGGGGCCATACTTGTGGCCGATTACAACAAGGGGGAGGGGGTTAAATGTAAGTTTGATGGTAAATTAGATAATTAGTTGGAGGTTAAGTGTAAGGTCTAGTGTTTTAAGTGTAGGGTGTATTATGTAGTGTGTTAGGGTGTTCGGGAACCATAACTAGTTCAAAAATAATAAAACAATGCCTCTAGCAATATTATGGTGTTCCGGGTAATGTCCGGTTGTTCGGTTAGATACCGATTTGTTAAAGTGCTAAGTTATACCGTATAATGTCCTTTATGTAACTTTTTGTGACACTTTTAATTCCCGACACTTAGGAAAGCATTCAGGACCATTTAGTCAATTTTCTGCACATTACTAGCTTGTTAAAAAACTGAATTTTGCTGAAATATGTAGAATTCTGCATTTTTAGTGGGTTTTAGGCACTTTCCGGCACTTAAACTATCACCTAGTGACGCAGTTTTATGGTCCTTACTTTCCTACACTCCATACTAGTGTAGTACCTTGTCTCTGGCCCTTACGGGGTCTCAAAATAGTCTGTCTATTTTACTGACATTGTCAGCATTTTTCTGAGTTATCCGCTAACTGTGCTAACCGTGCTTTGTGCATCATTTATGTCACTAAAGGTTTGTATGTAAAAATGATGTGACAATATGAAATGGGATGCATATGTATGTATGATACAGAAATTAGAAAGCAGTTTAAGTCATCAGTTGTAATTCAACACAGTCATTAAGCACTAATTTATATTAATTAAATTGTACGGATACCTGTATTTTTGACGGTTGTCACAGTTAATAAGAATCTGAAAAACAGAGTTTAATGTGAAAATCTAAAAATCAATCATCGAGGAAAGTCACAAGAGATAAAGGTAACGTCTTCCAAGTTTCAGATTCTAGGTTCACACCAAACTCAGTTTAATCATTAATTGGACACCACATAGACATGATGCTGAAAAGTCGGTTAATTTAAGTGGTAATAGAAAACAGGTCTTTGTCATCAGATCTTTTACAGTTCAATTACCCTATTTATTAATGTGAGTCAACCTACTCTATGTCTCCCAACAAGCTTCAAGGTCTTGTCATCAACCGAGTAAGTTGTGAAACAAGAACTCAAAACACATGCAAATAGTTTAAATAAACCAACACATCAAATTGTTTATAGACGTTGTCAATGTCAAAAACAAATCCAAAATGAATAAACTGAGAAAAGTATTAAACCTTACAAACCGTATGCTTCAAGAAAGCCACCTAGACGCTCATGCATTGAACCATGTACAGCTGCCAAAAGGCGGCTGCCTTCTCCGTGCTTCTCTTCAGCCGTCAATCCTCCAACTTGCGAACCTCCCTCAAAAGTTGTCTTCAATTCCTTTTTAATAACCACAGTCGACCTTCCTCATAGGCCTTCTTAATTCCTAATGGACTTCCACCGAATTTTAATATTAGTGCCCAATAATACTTCATGTATTAATTCACATGCCTTCATGTATTACGAATTGTACTATAACAAAATATTGTATTCTTTCTTTTAGTCCTAGAAATAATGTCACACTTTTGTCACTTTCCATCATAATTGATATATTGAATTAACCTGCGACAAAATGTCAAAACAACATGAGTTTTAGATTTCTTTTAATTCCCACAATAAATCAATCATCTCACAGTTAGTTTAAATTGATTGGTTTAGCGCATATTCTGAACAAACCATTATATACCGAAAACGAATCAATGTAGCATACCTTATACTAATATCAATGCATTTTTATCAAAATCATTATTCAATAAGGTGTACTTAAAATGCACTGGTTAGTGCTTTGAGCATATGAACTTTGTGGTGCAGAAAAGACTTTGCATTATGAGGGGATCACAATATCAAATATGTAGTCTTGTTTAACATCTTTTGATACAATTGCATCTACAGAATCAAAAGTAACATACTCAAAGTTAAGTTTATCAAGATCAAATAGTTCTGCCGAACATGCAAGGATTTTCAATAAAGAAAGTTCATTACATTCAATGTCTCTTCTATAGTCATGGGCCTTGTGTTAAACACTTAATAGGCCTTGGCTATAGAAGAGTATCCTAAGAAATAACCACAATCTATTTTGGCTACAAATTTTGAAATTGAGTCTTGATATTTAAAATAAAACTAGGCAACCAAAGACTTTGAAAAATGAGATTAGTGGTTTGACATTGAACATAATTTAATAGGCAGTCTTTTGATACCTGGGTTAGTAAAAACTTTGTTTTGAACATAGCATGCAGTATTAATGGCTTCTGTCCAAAAGGACAACAGAAGACTAGAATCTACAAGCATAGTTCTTGCAACTTCAATAAGGGTTTTATTATTTCTTTCAACCACCCCATTTTGTTTAGATGTCATTGGAACATTGAATTGTCTCACAATTCCTTTTGACACAAATAACTCATCTAACTCCTGATTTCTAAATTCTGTTCCATTATCACTTCTGAAGACGATTATTGGCAGATCGTAGTGTTTTTCAACTTTTGTCACAAAGTCCCTTAATATACCCGCAGTCTCATCTTTAGAATCCAAAAAGTAAGTCCATGTAAACCTAGACTAATCATTAACTATAACAAGACATTATCTCTTTTTTCCTTAAGCTCGTGATTTTTAAAGGGCCAAACAAATCCATGTGTAACATTTGCAAACACTGGTTTGTTTTGGACTCATCAATTGATTTGTGTGACACTTTGTGTCATTTTTTCTTTTAAAAACGAAATGCAATGTTCATCACATTTGAATTCTTTGGTTAATAGACCTTTGACAAGATTTTTTCTTGAAAGAGTGCTAATAGTTTATAAATTAACATGTCTCAACCTCCTATGCCACAATTCTGTTTCTTTTGTTGGTCAATAGAAAACAGACAAACATTTGGCACACGGTTATATGTTAACAGGTCCACTACATATACAAAGCCATTTCTATGAGCAACAAGTTGTGTAGTGCTGTTAGCTATATTTTTGTCAATCTTTTTCATCACTTCTAGCCCAACAATCTTACAAGTTTTCTTATTGAAGAATGAACCATACCCTTTGTCACTCATTTGTGAAACACTAAGCAAGTTAAACTTCAGATTTTCAATAAGATTAGCATTTTCAAATTTTAGCTTACCAGCTTGGACAGTTCCTGAAACTAACATCATACCTTTTGACTCATTACTAAAGGACATATCACCCCCTCCATGAGCAGAAAAGTTTAAGAGTAAGGCTTTACATTTTGTCATGTGCCTAGAACTTCCACTATCCACATACCATAAACTGTTAAAGCATGTAGAAGCTCTCTGTACATCAATAATGAATTAGTTTTGGTAAGGGTCCAAAGCCATATTGGCTTTGGTTGTGATTATTCCTTCCTTAGAGTCAACCATTTGAGAATGATCTTTTGGGAGGATTAGTTTTTGAACCATCTCCATCATTTGTTGTTGGCTAGTTGCAGGTGCTTGAATGTTAACACTTGGGCCAACAGTCGTTTGACCATTCCCAATGAGTTGATCATATCCATGAGGGTGTCTATATACCTTTGGCTTTTGAGGCATTTTGGAAAGCTCTTCATACCTATAAGGCATTTTGTGAAAAGCTAGCAGCCCATAGCCTCTTGGATATTTGTTTGAGGGAGGAGCATCAGTGACCTGAACCTCCCTATAAATAAGGTTTTGATTCAAACCCTTGTCACTGGTGTTTGGATTGATTCAAAATTTTTAGGAGTTGGTTGTGGTACTGTTTTGTTAGGACCAACTCCTTGAGTGACAAGTGATTTGGTTTTGAACTCATTCCTTTTTATGTCATAATTTTTAAGAAAATGACATTTTGTCTCTCTTTGTTGAAACAGATGTTTGAACATCTGTTTGAGAATCAGTAACAAGAATGATTTTTTACCATTGGAGCATTAACACCATCAATGGTTGTGAATTGAATTGGTTTTCAATTTTCAAAAACATCACACTCATCAGACCAAGTTGGTTTTAATTCATATTTTTCCTTTTCAGAACTTGATGATGAGCTTTGAGGTTTTTCAAGAATAATCTTTTTACCATTTGGTTTAGTGATTTTAATTTCTTTTCCACTTGAATTTGTTGGTGTGACTTCAATCATTTTGGAGTTAATGTGAATGTTGTCTTCGGAATCTTTGTTATCAGAATCTGAAAAGCCAATTCCAAATTTCACATTACTTTTTGTATGTTGGATGAGAAGCATCTCAAACCCATCATATGATTCTACCCATTTTTCACAAGTGATTTGGGTAGACTCGAGCTCCTTTTTACAACCTTGATATTTTTCTATAATGGTCTGAAGTTGGTCGTTGGTAATGGTTGCTTCATGTTTGAGTCTGCTAATTTCCTGGTCTTTTTTAGTTATTTTAGACTTAAACTCTTTAGTTATATTCTCTAAATGATTTTCACCAATTAAGACCTTTTTCCTAAGATTTTCATTCACCCCTTTAATGTTAGAAAACGCAATGATACATTTATCAGAACGTAATTCTTTAAGACTCTAAGGATATACCTTAGTAGCAGCCATCAATGCACAATCACAATCACCTTCCCTAGAATTTTAGGGATTGTTGTTTGTCACAACCTCTGCATCAAACTTTTCACAAACAAGTGTTTGTACTAAGTTAATTGCCTTCTCAAAATCACCATTTTAATCTTCACTCTCAGTCATTTCTTCTTCAAGCTCATTTACTTTTTTAAAAGATGCAAGTGCCATGAAACAGAAATTCATAGGTTCCTTTACATGTTTTCCCATAAGAGAAAAATTTTCATTTGAGAGTAGTTCAGGCAAACTACTCTACTCAACAAAGCTTTAAGTGAAGAAACTTTGTTGTTTGGCCTCTGTAGGTGCATGTGCTAGCGTAGCTGGAGGTGCTTGAACCTGTGACAGTGGTACTTGAACATATTGGACCTGAGGAACCGTGATTTGAACATATTGCACAAGGACATGATTAAGGATTGAGCAAAATGTGAAGTGTTTTGAACACTAGTCCAGGGGTATTTTGGGAAGTATGGTAAAAGTGTTGCTGATTGCTAGATTGAGGTCTTTGATTTGGATAGGTTATCATAGGTGTAGAACTACTTATCTAACTTCTACATTCACTAGCAAAATGACCCAATCTATTACAATTATAACATTTAGTTTTGGATTTATCCAAACCTACCATTGTCCTTCCATACAACCCTTGAAATTTCCTACTAGTTTTCTTGTAAAAATTGTTGGTTCTAACACTAAGTAGGGCTAACTGATGCAATATGTTCATTTCCTCTAAGTCAGTGGGATCAAAATGTTGTAGGTGATTTATGATAGTTTGGTGATTTTCCATGAGTAGGTTCTCATATTTGAGATCTTAACTTTTCCTACTAATCAATATGTTATAGGTGATTTATGATTGTTTGGTGATCCAACTCTTTTTTAGTATATTTTAATTTTTATTATTATTAACCAAAAAAGAGAGTTCAAGGTAATTTGGTCATTTTGTATTCACTTAACAAAATAAGATAAGCAAATTGGATTTAAATAATCCTAAATTTCTCAATTTGCCCAATAATAATCCCAATTCAGTTATTTGCCGATAATAATCCGAACCGGTCCACTTTTGGCCGAAAAGAGTCTGCGTAAAAAATAGCTTAATGTTTTAGGTCTTTTGATTAGAACGGGAATACGGGTTGATTGATGTAAAATTTACCTTAAAATACTGCCCAAACGATGAAAACAGTGCTTCAATTCGAGTGTTTAAACTTCCAATTAACAAAAATCAACTCATATGGAGCACCGTTTCGAGATAAGTTTTACATAAATCGACTCGTATCCTCATTCTGATCAAAATCCCTAAAACATCGGTTTGCAATTCGGAAATTTTTTTTAACTTTGTTAAGCTATTTTTAACGGCGGACTATTACCGGCCAAAAGTGGACCATTTCGGATTATTATCGACAAATAACTGAGTTAGGATTGTTATCGGCTAAATTGAGAAAGTTGAGATTATTTAAATCCAATTTGCCAATAATACAACTACAATCAGTTGAAAGATTAAAAAATATGCAAGATTCTCAAATGAAGGTTATCATGTGGTAATAGTGAAGCCAAAGGACACGCACAACTTTCTATATATTTAAAATTTAAAGGACACAACTTTAAATTTAGAGTTAACTGCCATTTTCGTCCCTGTGGTTTGGTCACTTTGGCCATTTCAGTCTATTTTTCAAAAAGGCGCCATTTTCCTCCCCGACGTTCTGGAAAGGTGTCATTTCAGTCCAAAAATCATAACCCAGTTAAGTCGGTTTGTAAATAAGGACTGATTGTGTAAATTTGTAACATAAAGGACCATTTAAGTAAAATGTATAAATATTAATATATATGTATATATATATAGGGGGCCGCTAGAATGAGAACCACCACGAGTTATGAGAACCACGAGAACCGCGCCCCGCGGGTGGCCGTTGACCACGAAATTTTTTTTACGACTAGATGTGTATATTTTAACACCATACGTAAAGTTTGGGTTCAAACGGCGCGCCCGAGGGGGTAGTTTTTTACGCCCAAAGTTTGGGTTTTTTTATTTTTTTTAATTTTTCTTTTTTTAACCAAACTTTGGGCGTAAAAAACTACCCCCTCGGGCGCGCCGTTTGAACCCAAACTTTACGTATGGTGTTAAAATATACACATCTAGTCGTAAAAAAAAATTCGTGGTCAACGGCCACCCGCGGGTCGCGGTTCTCGCGGTTCTCATAACTCGTGGTGGTTCTCATTCTAGCGGCTCCCTATATATATATATATATATATACAGATCAGACGAGAGAGGGAGAGGGTGAACCGGAGCCGGAACCGGAGCTCCGGTGGTCACCACCGCCGCCGCCGGAACCACCACGATCAACGTCATCATCGTCATCATCTTCATCATCATCATCGATCATCATCGACCTTCATCATCATCATCGCGATCTTCCGGTGAGTTGCAGGCGGCAGCAGTGGTCACCACCGCCGCCGCCGGAACCACCACCATCAACGTCATCATCTGTTATCATCATCATCGATGATCGTCGACCTTCATCATCATCGCGATCTTCCGGTGAGTTGCAGTCGGAGAGAGAGAGAGAGATAACGACGAGAGAGAGAGAGAGAGAGAGAGAGAGAGAGAGAGAGAAGGAGGCGGGAGAGAGAACCGGCGACGGTGGGGGTGCCGTTTTTCCGGTTAGTTGCAGGCGGAGGTAGTGGTGATGAAGGTCTGATGATGATGATGAAGATGATGACGTTGATGGTGGTGGTTCCGGCGGCGGCGGTGGTAACCACCGGAGCTCCGGTTCCGGCTCCGGTTCACCCTCTTCCTCTCTCGTCTGATCTGTATATATATATGTATACATTATATATATATTATATATTATATATTTTATAATTATATTAAAATTTATACATTTTACTTAAATGGTCCTTTATGTTACAAATTTACACAATCAGTCCTTATTTACAAACCGACTTAACTGGGTTATGATTTTTGGACTGAAATGGTACCTTTCCAGAACGTCGGGGAGGAAAATGACGCATTTTTTAAAAATGGACTGCAATGACCAAAGTGACCAAACCACAGGGACGAAAATGACAGTTAACTCTTAAATTTACTTCAAAACTTATATCGGATTGTTTAACAAGAAAAATTACTTGATACATGTACAAATATACGAATATCAAAAATGAATTAAAAGCAAACTGAGCATCGTAGCAATGGAGGTACAGTATTGGTAGTGCAAAAATAGCAAAATATATACAAATTGACTCGTATCGAAAGTGAAAATGAAAAAAATAAATACAAGTACTGTTACCGACGTTGTCGGACAGTATCGGGTCGGTTAGGAAAAAATACCATATTTTTAATGCAACTTTATTTTCAATAAAATTTATATATTGACAAATTAAAATTTAAACATAATTGTGTAACAATTATCTACTAGAAGTTAAAACATTGATATAGTGATACCTTAAATCATTACAAGCTCGAGCCACTATTGTTACAAACCATTTATTTGCAACATGATATGATTTTGCGACAAAACACTAATCCTGTAATAATAATATGATATGATTAGTGCAATTAGCATATTTAAAACATTGAAATAATAAGACATTAAATCATGACAAGCTGGAGTCACTATTGTTACAAACCATTTATTTGCAACATGATATGATTTTGTGACAAAACACTAATCCTGTAATAATAATATGATATGATTAGTGCAATTAGCATATTTAAAACATTGAAATAATACGACATTAAATCATGACAAGCTGGAGTCACTATTGTTACAAACCATTTATTTGCAACATGATATGATTTTGTGACAAAACACTAATCCTGTAATAATAATATGATATGATTAGTGCAATTAGCATATTTAAAACTTTGAAATAATAAGACATTAAATCATGACAAGCTGGAGTCACTATTGTTACAAACCATATATTAGCAATAGGACATGATTTTGTTACAAAACACTAATTATATAATAATAATATGATATGATTAGTGCAATTAACATATTTACCCTTCTTTTCATCCCTTTAGTATTTAAAGGACCATCCTAGTTGGGTAGAAGATAGTACTTGGAGAAGAAACAATTTGAACATAGTTTACATAAATGGCGAAGGTTCTCATCATGATATTCTTCTTATTCCTTGTATCAGTTTCAGGTTTGTAGTCATTCACTCTTCTTAAACAAAAAGTAAAAAAAAGGACTCTAGTTTTTATTCAAAGGTGGAATGGAAAAAAATTAACACCAAAAGAAGTTGAGCTTTTACAGATTTATTGATATTATTTTGATGTCTATGATGATCAACAGGTTTTTCTGGTACTTCAAAGCTGCCTCACAAGGTGAAAGATTCCATGAATCTTCCAAGTGTTCCTAAGTGTCAATACGATCCCGAGTGTGAAATAATTTGTCATAGTTGTGATATGAGAATCATACATTGTACGCGTGGCCTTTGTTATTGTGGTACTACGCGCTGCCTATAATGTTTAAAGAGGGAAAAGCGTGCCTACTTAGGAACATTTTACCTGTGGCCTTTGTAATTTTTTATATTATCTAAATTTTTCTTTGTCTCTCTCTTTCTCACACACAAACAAACTCTCCAACATGAAGTGTCATGTTGAAATATAACATTAGAGGATAACTCATTTGTAATTATCGATTATTTGTGAACCACTGAATAAATACTCTAAAGTTCAATTATGGATGGCTTAAAAGGGCCCAATCCAAAATTAAAGTCGTAGATAGACCTAAAAAGCCCATCATAACCAAACCTAAGTCAAAAATCATATATTCAATTATTTTACTTATTTTTTTTATTATAAAGTTGTTTCATATAAAAAACTACTAAGTTCGACAAGCGTGATGGGATGAGGAAAATCTATACTACAAAATAAATAAAAGCTTAATTAGAGCAGTATTAGAATTAATAACACATATAACGCTTGGGAATGAAAAAAGATATGGTCATGAAATGCTAAAAAGTATATCAACACATGTTTTACATATATAGAAAACCCCAAAGAAATAAAGTGGGGGATATGCTCAAAGTGTACATGAATACCGATACCACTTCCGATTGATGTGGTTGGGTCTATATCGATTAGAATTTGACTTATAACATGTGTAGTTAGTATTAGAGTTTTTATCCTTAAAACCCAGTTGTGTTCTATGTCAATTTTACCGTTACTATCTAAGAAAGTCAAGTTTTTGGCGCCATTGTCTAGGACACATCACTATTTTATATCTATCCTATTAGCAATAGTTTAACCGCTTAGTTAGGTTTTAGTTAGTCTTAGTTTTCGTTTTTCTTTGTTTGTTTGTTTTCTGCTTTCTTCTGTGTGCCCTAGTACATGTAAGAGCGCTAGACTTCACTTAGGAATGGCCGCAAAACGAACTATCTCGGATCAGGTACGTCCCTTTGCAGATGCGATCAGGAACAATGACGTGTTTGCGAGCGTGTACGAATTTTTACTATATTTTAAGTACCCTTTTTACTCTTTTATCAAGTTTTAAATTTATAAAACACGATACGACACTATCACTCTCTACAATATGCTAGAGCAAGTGCACCCATTGTTGACGTCTAATCTTATTAAATTTTAGCAAATTTTTATTTAATAAGTAAAATAAAGAAACTAAATAAGTAAAGAAACAAAGTTCAATTATGGATGGCTTGAAAGGGCCAAATCCAATATTAAAGTTGTAGATAGACCTAAAAAGGCCATGATAGCCAAACCTATATCAAATGTCATATATTCAGTTATTTTACTTAATTTTTTTATTATAAAATTGTTTCATATAAAAAACTACCAAGTTCCACAAGCGTGATGGTATGAGGAAAATCTATACTACAAAATAAATAAAAGCTTAATTAGAGAAGTATTAGAATTAATAACACATATAACACTTGAGAAAGAAAAAAATAAGGTCATGAAATGCTAAAAAGTATATCAACACATGTTTTACATAGATAGAAAATCCCAAAGAAATAAAGTTGTGATACGCTCAAAGTGTACATGAATACCGATACCGCTTCCGATACCTATGATGTTGTTGGGTCTATATCGATTAGAATTTGACTAGAACATGTGTAGTTAGTATTAGAGTTTTTATCCTTAAAACTCGTTTGTCTTCTGTGTCAATTTTATCATTACTATCTAAGAAATTCAAGTTTTTGGCGCCGTTGCCGGGGACACATCACTATTTTATTTCTATCTTATTAGTAATAGTTTAACCGCTTAGTTAGGTTTAGTTAGTTTTGGTTTTTCTTTTTTTTTTTGTTTTCCGCTTTCTTCTGTGCGCCCTCGTATATGTAGGTGCACTAGACTTCACTTAGGAATGGCGGCAAAAGGAACTATCTCGGATCATGTACGTCCCTCTGCAGATGCGATTAGGAACAACATCACTAGATCGAGAGTTGGAGCGAACAACTTCACGATTCCTACTCAAATCATACTATGATTTAGCTTTTGTGTCAATATCATGGACTTGCAGATGCAGACCCGAACGATCACATCAATAAAATATTTGAACTCTGTGAAACCTTCAAACTTGAAGAGGTTTCAGATGATGCTGAGAGATTCCGCCTTTTTCATTCTCACTAGTAGCAAAATCCCGTTCATGGCTTGACTCTTTAGCGCCTGGCTAAGTCACCACTTGGACATAAATGACTGGAAATTTTCTATAAAAGTTCTTGTCTCCCTCTAAAACAAATCGCCTGCGTAGCAAGATACAGTGTTGTAGAAATCGGTCTAGGCGGCCGATTAATCGGCGCCTAGGCGCTAGGCGGCCACTTACTGCCTAATTTTGAGCTAGTCGGTCAATTAATCGGCCATGGTCATAGTCCGTCAAAGGCGGTACCTAGGCGGTCCTAGTTGGTCAAAAATCGGATTAATCGGACTATATTAATCGGTCAAAATCGGTCCTAGGCGGTCAAAATCGGTCAAAATCGGTCAAAATCGAACCATACTATCTGAAACTTGAAGTATTTATGTGAATTTTGAAGTATTATTTTTATATTATTGGGTATATATATATATATATATAATTTTGAAAAAATACATATCAAAATCCCATTCCGATTAATCCCGATTAATCCCTAGGCGGTACCTCACCGCCCGACTAGCGCTTAGCGCCTTCTACAACATTGGCAAGATATACGGTTTTGAGCAAGACGAAGATGAAAGTTTCTCATATGCCTAGGGTATATTTAAGGAGCTTTAAAGAAATTGCCATCATCATGGTATGGAGCCGTGGATGGTCATGAATACATTTTACATTGGTCTCTATGTTACCCCCGCTAAAATTTCAAGCCTTTAATTTTCGTTCAATAGCCTTTTCAAGATTACTTGTAACATCCGATAAAAATGGATCCCTAGAACCCGACCCATATGTAACCAGATTATACGCATGATAAATGAAAGTGGAGTTTTCTTTTATTTTTTATTTTATTTATTATTTATTATGTTATGTTATAATATAATGATTTAAATATTAATAATGTTATAATCAAAAGACGCTTAGTTCAGTTAACTCCTATTTAAGTTTTAACTAACTAAGTTAAATGTAATAGTTAGGGGAGTTATTATAGTGGAGGGACCTATTGTGCAATTCTTTGAAACTCGTGTAGAAGAAAAACATTAAAATGGGCTGCGAGCGTGAGACGGGATTTGAACACGAGTCTCCGCCTGGGCGTGGAACACAACGCACAACACGCACACCATTGAGCCACAAGCCTATTTGGTGGTAATATCCTGCCCGCTTTCTTTTTAAACATAAACAACCCGAAACCCACTTCCATCATCATCATCGTCGTAGAATAGTAACAACTTATGCATCATTTCCAAACTTTCAATAACTCTTTATCTAAGTAATAAATTTCACTATTTTGGGCAATGATTTGTATACCAAGTTAGATACTATAACCTACTCATAACACGTCTAAATTCAGCACTAATGTACCTAATTTTAACCTTAATCAAATCTCCATTAAAACTACAATATGCTCCCATCTTTTTATCAAAAATTCAACACCCCCTATTCATTCATCCCAAATGACATCTAACTCCTAAAACACAAACCCTCACTCTCAATTCATTCAAAAAACCTATGCAACTCACGAATTCAAAGAAAAAGAAGAATCAGGGCTTGGAACTTCTATTTGCGATTTCTCTCTAAATTCCTCATCAATCAATTCAGATAGTTCTTGAGTCTTAATTCATTATTTCTTTGAGATCTAGAAAGCCCCTCTATCAATTTTGTAATAAAGGGCATTCAAAATCTGAATTTAATTTCTTAGATTTCTAGGATTCATAGTTTATAGATTTGGGACTTTTGATCTTAGTTATGACTTTTGATCTTAGTCATTTCTTTTTCAAGCTCATTTTCCTTTTCAAAAGATTCAAGTGCCATGAAATAGAAATTCATAGGTTCCTCTACAGGTTTTCCCATAAGAGCAAAATTGTCATTTGAGAGTTCTTCAGGCAAACTACTCCAGTCAACAAAGCTTTGAGTGAAGAAACTTTGTTGTTTGGTCTATGTAGTTGAATGTGCTATAGTAGCTGGAGGTGCTTGAACCTGTGACAATGGTACTTGAACATATTGGACCTGCGGAACCGTGGTTTGAACATATTGCACAGGGACATGATTTAAGGATTGAGCAAAATGTGAAGTGTTTTGAACACTAGTCCAGGGGTATTTTGGGAAGTATGGTAAAAGTGTTGCTGATTGCTAGATTGAGGTCTTTGATTTGGATAGGTTATCATAGGTGTAGAACTACTTATATGACTTCTACATTCCCTAGCAAAATGACCCAATCTATTACAATTATAACATTTAGAGTTAATTGACACAATCATCCCTTAGGTTTAGGTCTGTTTGGCAGTTTCATCCAAAATGACTTTTTTTGTGCCAAATACCCCTTCACCTTTGGCATTTTTGCCTTTTTCATCCAAACCAGTAAATTAGTTTACTTTTTCTATTAAGTTGAAGGATATTTGGGAAACTGGCAAATATAAAACCTTAGAGACGGTTTTGGCAATTTATTTAAATTCTTTTTAGTTTCTTTTATTTAATTAATTTTTTCACATATATATATAACAGAATATACATGCACTTCTTATAAAAAATTAATAGTTTTATCACAAAATTTTTATAAATTTTCTTACAACCACTAACTCATTTTTTTTCTATTAAGGTGAAGGATCTTTTAAATTTTATAAAGTAAGACAAAAATTAATTTCTAATTTATTTTATATATATCAGTTTTATAAAAATAAAATCTACTTCCAACCTCTAAATTTTATAAAACTAAAATGCTAGTGACCTTATAGAAAAAAAGGTCAAATAAACAAATCTTCATATATACCAAGTTTGTAATTTATCTTCTATTCTTTTAAATTCGCTCCTAACAAAAAACAGAAGCCACCCCCTATCAAATAGCATATCGTTACCAAACTTTAAAATTACCCACCAAATAGTAAGTATAATGCCATGAACGAAAAGTTTCTTTACTCAAACCACTCGGAATAAATATTAGTTAGTTACCCTCATAATCTTAATTAGATAAATATTTTATTTCTGCCAACATATATTTTAGGTGCTAAACACATTTAAAAATATGTAACATTTTACAATTTTTTTCTATCTCTACACTTGATTAAATACTTGTTAGTGCACTATGTCTATTGACTTCGTCTTGTATTGAGTCTAGGATTTGAATTGTTAGATTAGATCTTGTTATACGAGAGTAGGAGGTTTTAGAGTTTGTTTAAGGTAATTTAGCTTGAAAGTGGTGATTTACCTTGAAAGTGTCACATGACAGTTTCAAGCTAAATCAACATGTTGATTTCCCTTGAAAGTGGCATGTGTCATTTCAAGCTAAATCAACATCACTATAAATAGCATTCAAGCTAAATCATTTAAAAGACTTTTGCACATTTGACATTTGGAGAGCTTAGATTCTAGAGAGAGAAAGTACTCCAAGTGATTCAAGGTTCTTTGTACGTTTCAGATTTATCAATAGAATCACGTTTATATTATGTCTTGTGTGTTTCGATCTCGTTCGTGCACGGTTTCCGCACGTCGCACGGTCGATTAGCAATCGTTTCGGAGTCAAAACCGGTCCTAACAAGTGGTATCAGAGCAGGAGCTCGATTGCGTTGATCAAACAACAAGATTCGTACCAGATTACAGCGTTTTCAGATCTGAATTGCATCATTTCTTCATCATCTACTTATTCTTTCACGTTTTCTACGGTTTTTCGACAAATTGAACGGGATTTTACGGTCCGAATTGGCTGATTTTTTAGAATATTGTGCGAAAACAGTTGATCTACAATCCTGTCAAGTTTCAGATTCAAATTCCTAGTCGTTTAGGAGAATTTCGATTTTTTGTGTCCGACTTCGTAACAAACAGCAAGATTTCGCTTGAATTTCAAGCGAAATCCTTTTAAGTCAGATTTCGCTTGAGTATTTTAAGGATTTCGCGTGAAAAAGCTGTTGGATTTCGCTTGAATATTCTGAAGATTTCGCTTGAATATTCTGAAGATTTCACTTGAACATGATGTTTGGTCTTGGTTTCGCTTAAGATAGTACATAAAATCAGATTTCGCTTGAAACAGCATAGATTTGATTTCGCTTGAAACAGTATAGTCTTGATTTCGCTTCAAACTGGTCAATTTGGGATTTCGCTTGAAAACTGTTGAGTCTTGATTTCGCTTCAAACTAGTCAACTTGGGATTTCGCTTGAAAGCTGTTGAGTCTTGATTTCGTGGTCAACTTGTGATTTCGCTTGAGTTGTCAAACAAAGTGATTTCGTTTGAATTTCCTTTTTCGCTTGAAAAGTGAAATTTCGTGTCGAGATTATTTCACGTCAACTGAGTATCAGTCTGTTTCAGGATATTTGATATTGTGTATACTGATTGTGTTTGTTTGTTTTCTTGTGATTGTCAGGTTTACATCATGGCTGAGGAATTTTACAACACGTTTTTCAACGCGTTCACAACCGAATCGTCTGAGGTTACAAATATTACATCAAAAACCATCACGAAGGCGATCAACGAAAACATCAAGCATGATAACTTTTACGGAACTCACTCAAAGCCACCAACTCTTGATAGCATTGAGGATTATACCTGGTGGAAAGAACGTTTTATCAATTGGGCAAAGGCGTATGCTCATGAAAGTTGGTTTTGCTTGGAGTATGGGTATGAAAAACCAAAAGACGAGAAAGGCGAAGATCTAGTATTCAAGAAGTTTTCCAGAGAAGATAAAGCTGAATACGGAGCTGAACAGAGAATGATAGCATTGATCCAGTCAGCAATCAGAAATGATATTTTTGCTTTACTAACTCATGATGGGTCATCTAAGTCTGTCTGGGAAGCTTTACGTGTTAAAGCTGAAGGGGGTAAACAGATTAAAAAGAACAAAATCGCTTTATTAAAGAAAGAATTTGATCAGTTTGATAACATTAAAGGAGAGTCGGTGAGGCAAATGATTGAGAGATTCTGTCATCTTAAAATTGAATTGGAAAGATTAGATATAAATAAAACAAAAGAGGAATTGATAGACAAAGTGATTGAAGCGTTACCACGAGCTGATCAGTGGCAAACGTTTGTTTTTATTTTGAAAAATGATGCTTTGTATGATACAATTACTCTTGATGCTTTGTTTGAAAAGATTGAAAGTCATGATCTGGAGCTACAAAAGCAAAACAAGATGACTGATTATTCACATCAACAGAACGTTGGCTTGTACTACAAAAGCAGTGTGCTTTCTGATAAAGGCGTTGGTTCACCAAAAACAACATTTAGTGGTGAAAAGATGAAAGAACCACCAACAATGTCAACAAGTCATCATTCTGGATATCATTCATCTTCAAAGAAAAATTCTGATGATTCTGAAGAAATTCTGTGCAACATTGCTCTTAAACTGAAGAATTCTCCTGCAATGAGCATAAATGCAGCGAAGCAGCAAATGAGTTTCCTTGCATCTGTTCTGGAGTCATATGAAGGTCTAGTAGCTGGAAAAATTGGAAATTCTGAATTGACCAAAGAAGACTACGACCAGATTGATCCGGAAGAGATGGAGCTCATTGACATCCGTTGGTGTTTAGCTAGTTGTATTCGAAGAGCTCAGAGGTATATGGAGATGACCGGGAAACAATCTCTTGGAGGTGCGTCAACAAAGCTTGGATTCGACAAATCCAAAGTGACCTGCTTCAAATGCAAGCAAAAGGGTCATTTCAAAAGAGAATGCAGAAACTCTGAAGTTGCTGAAGGAAGTGAACGTCCTTTCAACGATGATTATTATCGAAAGGCGATTTACCATCGAAGCAGAGAAGAACCAAAGTTGATCGAAGATAAGCCGAGAGAAAAATCAAGAGCATATGCAGTAATCTATCCTGATGAAGGATTTGACTGGAGCACAGTTCGTAAAACAGCTCAAGGGAGAGCTATGACAGAAGAAAGAAAGTTTGTTTTTGTTGCTAAGATTCAAGATGAAAACAAAGACAAAGACACTACTGAAATCCATGAAGAAAAAGTTGAGATCAAAGAGAAAACTCGAGAAGAGATCTTGAGTGAGAAGACCTACAGAGAAAGAAACGTGGTCTACAACAGAATGGATGATATGCAGGAGGAGTATGAGATGGCTGTTGGTAGCAAAAGATGGGATAAAAAGAGAGAATGCTATTATAACAGAGAAGGAGAACCGGTTGTTCCCAAGAAAGACATAATTTTCGATGATGTTCTTCTCAAAGTCCCGTTGAGAGCTGAATACTATAGAAATGTATTGAAAGATGACACATATGTGAAGAGATTTGAAAAGGAGATCAGATATGCTATGTTATCGTGTCTGAGAAAAAGGGATGAGGAGAGGATGAAGAAGAATGTTGAAGAAATGGTGAACGATCTGAAGAAAGCTGCTGAAGAGGTCAAAGCAGAAACCGTTGAAATTGAAGTTGTGAAGGAAATCAAAAGTGAAGAAGTTGTTGTGAATGAAGAGGTTGAGAAATCTGTTACTGAAGAACAACATATTAAAGAAGAGATGAACAAAGAAGAAAAAGAAGAAAAGTATGAGAATGAGGAAGCTGATAATGTTGGTGATGAAGTTGGTGTTGAAGAAAAGCAGAATGTTGCTGAGCAGACAAAAGCTGCTGAAAATACCGAAGTGCCAATCACTGAGGTAAATTCTGATTCTGATAACTTGAAACTGATTAATCAGTGCAAGAAATGCATAGAACCGTACAGAGCTTGTACTGAAAAAGATGAGCAATTTAGAACAAGAGATATTGAGTTCACAAAAATTGAAAAGATTTTCAAAGAAAAATGCAAAGAAATGCTAGAAAAAGAAAAAGCTTTTAAAGAAAATGATGAGAAACTTTCAGAAAAATGTAACAAATTAGAGAAAGAAAATGAAGTTTTGAAAGAAAATGTTTTGAAAATGACAAATGAATGTGAACAAAAAGAAATTGCTTGTCAAGAAATGAAAAAGGAATGTGACTCAATGAAATTATCATATCACATTACAAAAGAGTCATATGATAAAGTGAAAGACGAAATGAAATATGCTCAATCAAGAATGAATTATTTGTGTGAAACAACCAAAGAGCTTAAACGAATGTATGCTATAAAACAAGATGTTGTTAATTCCTATATTGAGGATGTTGCTAAGTTGAAGCAACAGATTGCTGATTTAGAACAGGATAACAACAAGTTAAAGAGTTACCATGTGTCGTCATATGTGCTTGAACGAATTTTCAATATAAAACCGGGTGATGGTGAGTCTGAGCAGAATAAGAAAGGCATTGGCTCAGAGTTTCATCAAGTTCCACCACCGGGAAAATTTGCATTTTATGATGAGGAAAAGGTCGAAAAAGCTTTCAACATGGTAGACCAATTGCCAGACAACATTGACATAACCTATTCCAAATCTGATGATTCTCATGATTCAGAGGTGGTAGGTAAAGTCGTTGAAAGTGTGTTGAAAGAAGAGTTAGTTGATACAGGTAAATCTGAATCACAGGATGAAGAAGAAGGAAATCTTCATGATGGATATCTGAAAAACACAAAATCCGAGAAAAATTTGAATGATGATTCAAAGGGATTGGTTTATACCATGATTGGATCAGACAAATTGTTCTTAGATGTTGTATTCCCAATTCAGAATGTGATTTCAGAAAAGGTTGATAAAGTTTTCAAAATGGTTGAGATTGAAAAGTTTGAGATTTCAAAGTTTGTTGGTAAGAGTCATAAAGGTTCGTATAACAAACCTGGTTTCAAAAAGAAGAACATGAAGGCTGGTTTGGGTTATAAGAAGAAACAAAATCGTAACAAAAATGAGACGCCGAATTTTCAGACAAAAATGAGTTTTGTTCAAGGAGACAGTTTAGAAAAAGAAAAAGAACTCAAAATGAGACAGTCTAATGATGAGTTCTTTGCTCAAAAGAAAAAGCAACAACCACAGGTCAAAGATGTGTCCATGAGAACATGTTTCAAATGTGATCAAAAAGGACATCTTGCACGCAAGTGTCCTAATCTAAAACCTGTGGATGTTGATCAAAAGAAGATTGATGCTGAGAAACAAAATTCTGAGAATGTGAGACAAAGATCAACCAGATTTGATTCGAAACAAACTTGGAGGTACAATACAAACAAGTTTGCTTCCAATCAAAATTGGAAATCAAACCAGAATAGGTTTGATTCAAGACAGACCTGGAATTCTCACACACCCAGATTCAGAACAACACAGAGTTGGAAAACCACAGTTGATATGACAAAACCTCAAGAGTTTTGGAAACCAAGAGTTGTTGTTCAAAATCAAAATGTTCAAAAAGTTTCACATTTTTACAAACGAGGAACACCAAAAGGTCAAACATGGAGTGTTAAGAAACATGTTGATTTGGTAAAAGATGAGAAAGTTGAAATTAAAATTGAGAAAGTTTTTGTGAAAAATGACAAAGAATTTCCAGCATTGAATGAAAATTATTGTGTTGAAATGCCTAAGGTTCAATAGACCTGGGCTAAATTGTTCAAGTAATTGAGTAGTTTGTTTGTGCAGGTGCTCATGGAATTCAAAGATTGTGAGAATGGAGATTGGAGCAGCCTGGCACAACAAGGAGAGGCTGCTGCTGGATCCTGTTCTGATTGAACAGGGAGTTTATATGTTTTCTGTATATAAATAAACAATATTTCAAAAACTCTAAAAATTGAAAAATTTGTAAAACCAAAAATATGTTTGTTTTTAATTTTTGTCAAATATTAAACAGAAAATTACAAAAATATGTGTTGATTGAATACGCCGAAACCCTCACGGCTGAACAAACATGATTACTTTCATCAGATTGAAAAACGGTTTTTCAAACTGTTAAGATCAATGGGTTGTAAATCATGGAGGTACGTTATATTTTTCTGCAAATCAGTGCATGTGAAGCAGAAAATGGATGGCGAGACAAAGCTATCAGTATTGATTGTCAAATTTTCTTTAAATAGTTTTGCATTTTAGGGGGAGAAAAATTTGTTAGAAAATCCAAAAACATTTGAAAATTTGAAAATGACAAAAACATGATAAAATTAAAAATTTGAGTTTTGCGTAAAAAGAGGAAATAATAGTACATCAGTAGACGGTTACAGTACGCTAAAGAATTGGAAAGTTTAAATGTGTTAAACGATCTCACCGTGGATGTGTCGGTAGGTTTTTATACATTTAGTAAACTTTTTCGGGATATAAACCTAAATTTCAAACTTGCTTATTTCGTGGGGAACACTACTTGGATATATAGGTAACCCCTGAAATCTCGTTTGAAAGGTCTTGTATTCTGATATACTAGGTTTTTATACTCAGTGATATCTGGGGTATTATTCTGGGACTTCTGCTGAACGGTAGTTCTGACCTAGTCCTCGAATAATACTTTCCGCAAATGCTTGAAACACAGCATCACCCTCAGCATATATGATAAGACAATAAAATTGCTTAGCAATGTTGTTGTAAAAAAGATCCTCTAAAGGGGACATACCCACAAGTTGAGTCATGATCTCTCTGCTGAACGGTAGTTCTGACCTGAGCTCTCATGATTCTTCATAATTTATTAACCCCTTACAGATATCATTTGTGTTATAATTACCTGTAAGACTGAATATTGGGATCTGGATACGGGAGTATATTCAAGAGGTGGGACACATGAATAGGTTTAAGTTCTTAATACACCTAATTCATATCCTGAATCAGTTGAAATTTGTATGAAAATTTAAGTGGACAAGTATATCGACAATCTAAGTGAATTGTTTAATTCTTAATGTGATAACTAAGCTCAACGGTACTTGTGATTTGTCGAAAGCTGATATGATCCTCTAACGCATACTCAAACAAAAATATTGTCTGTAAATATGTTTGTACATATTTCTTTACTGCTTTATATTTTCAGAAAATACAAAAAGATTTTGATTTCTGCTTTATTTTCGACAACCGATGTCTGAGTGCTGAGTTTCAAAATCTAAGTAAGCTGATCGTGTTTCTGAAAATAAAACAAGTTCATTCATTTGAAACTTGAAGTTTTAAAATAAAAAATTAAAAAAAACAGTTTGTGATATCTCCAAGGTCATTAAGTTGGACTTGGATGATTAACTGTGGGGGATTTGGATGCTTATATTGTTATAGAGTTAGTTTCCGATTTGATTCGATGAAACTGCCAAATTCATGAAAATTGTTTGTTTAGAATGTTTGAGTGAGCCAGGATACAATTCCTGGATAGCTGAAATTTGAAATGCTGTTACTTATAAATGTTTGAGTGATTGCAGATGAGATTCCAGACTACGATCTCGGAAGCTGAGTCTAAGGGGGAGTCTGAAGACGAGCTCAAAACAAGGGGGAGCTTGTAGATGGAAAGCTAGGTGTTGATCCCAAAGCACGGAAGCTTGATGAAAGGGGGAGCCTGAAGCTGATGGAAAGAAGATAAAGATTGAAGGATGCTTACAGTGTTACAATTCGGATAGAGTTTGAAGACTGATCAAGATTGAAGAGGTGTCATGATAAAGATTGGACACTGAAGACTTTGTCAATATCCAAGGGGGAGTCTGTTAGTGCACTATGTCTATTGACTTCGTCTTGTATCGAGTCTAGGATTTGAATTGTTAGATTAGATCTTGTTATACGAGAGTATAGGAGGTTTTAGAGTTTGTTTAAGGTAATTTAGCTTGAAAGTGGTGATTTACCTTGAAAGTGTCACATGACAGTTTCAAGCTAAATCAACATGTTGATTTCCCTTGAAAGTGGCATGTGTCATTTCAAGCTAAATCAACATCACTATAAATAGCATTCAAGCTAAATCATTTAAAAGACTTTTGCACATTTGACATTTGGAGAGCTTAGATTCTAGAGAGAGAGTCTAGAGAGAGAAAGTACTCCAAGTGATTCAAGGTTCTTTGTACGTTTCAGATTTATCAATAGAATCACGTTTATATTATGTCTTGTGTGTTTCGATCTCGTTCGTGCACGGTTTCCGCACGTCGCACGGTCGATTAGCAATCGTTTCGGAGTCAAAACCGGTCCTAACAATACTAAAAGTTGTAATCGATTGTTATGTGCTGCACACAATTGATATTTATTTTATATATCGTTTTCTCTTTATAAAAATGATCTATATAAAAAAACTGGATATTAATTTCAGTCTTAATTTATAAAATTTAAAACATCATTCACCTTAACAGAAAAAATAAACTGAGTTAGTGGTTTAGATGAAAATTTATAAAAATTATATGACAAAACTATTATTTTTTTTATAAAAACTGCATGTATGTTTTGTTTTATATATATGTGACAAAATTAATTAAATAAAAGGAATTAAAAAGAGTTTGAATAAATTGCCAAAATCACCCTGAGGTTTTATATTTGCCAGTTTCATCCAAATATCCTTCAACTTAACATAAAAAGTAAACTAAGTTAGTGGTTTGGATGGAAATGGTAAAAAAATGCCAAAGGTGAAGGGCTGTTTGGCACAAAAAAAAGTTATTTTGGATGAAACTAGCAAACAGGCCTAAACATGAGGGACGATTTTGGCATTTTACTCTAACATTTAATTTTGAATTTATCCAAACTTACCCTTGTCCTTCTATGCAACTCTGGAAATTTCCTAGTAGTTTTCTTGTAAAAATTGTTGGTTCTAACACTAAGTAGGGCTAACTAGTACAAAATGTTAATTTCCTCTAGGTCAGTGGGATCAATAAGTTGTAGGTGATTTATGATAGTTTGGTGATTTTCCATGAGTAGGTTCTCATCTTTGAGATCTTAAATTTTCCTACTAATCAATATGTTGCAAGTGATTAATTATGATAGTTTGGTGATCCAACTCTTTTTTAGTATATTTTAATTTTTATTATTATTAGCCAAAAAAGAGACTTCGGGGTAATTTGGTCTTTTTGTATTCACTTAACAAAATAAGATAATTACAATCAATTTAAAGATAAAAAAATATTCAAGATTCTCAAATGAAAGTCATCATGTGTAAATAGTGAAGCCAAAGGACACGTACAATTTTTTATATATTTAAAACTTAAAGGATAGAACATTAATTTTACTTCAAAACTTATATTAGATTGTTTAACAAGAAAAATTACTTGATACATGTACAAATATACGAATATCAAAATTGAATTAAAAGTAAACTGAGCATCGTGGCAATAATGAAGGTACAATATTGGTAGTGCAAAAATAGCAAAATATATACAAACTGACTCATATCGAAAGTGAAAATGATAAAAATAAATACAAGTATTGTTACCGATGTTGTCGGACGGTATCGGATCGGTTAGGAAAAAATACCATATTTTTAATGCAACTTTATTTTCAATAAAATTTATATATTGACAAATTAAAATTTAAACATAATTGTGTAATAATTATCTACTAGAAGTTAAAACATTGATATTTTTTTTTGAACGGTAACTTTCATTAACCACAACAAACCCAGCCTACCCACAATCCGGGCAGACCGACAACCCTACCAAGACTACATATTCACAAATTTACACCAATCATCCCAAGATACATCTTTATAACGTGATCTATTGACGAACCAAAGAAAACTAACAGCTTTAACTTGTCTAAATATGTTATCTACTCTAACTGATTTGCTGGAGAATCTCGCTTCATTCCTTGCTTTCCAAATACACCAACAAGCGACGATGATAATACCTTCGAACGCCTCTTTAGCGCCACCCGAAAGCCCCGAGAAATTGTGCCACTCCAGAAGATCTCTAAAGGAGAACACCAAGAAAGAAGGAGTATTGCACCAACTTCTGACTAAAGACCACATCCTGACCGCCACCGAGCACGAAGAGAAAAGATGGTCAACCGTTTCATCGCCATATTGACAAAAGATACACGAAGAATCTTGAATCTGAATGTTTCTGTTACTGAGCGCCATCATCGTGGGGATTTTACCCATCTCCGCACGCCAAGCAAAGATATTACATTTAGAGGGGACCCACTTGCACCATTTCATAACGAACCTGTTACTTACATCGACGTTGAAATTCAGCAGCTTCCTAACAATGGACACCGAAAATTCACCTTTTTGATTGGAGTTCCAGCAGCATCTATCTTCCCCAGGCTGAAAAACAGCCCCATTTATCATGCTGACCAACTGATGGAGCTCATCCAGCTCGGACGCAGAAGAAGGGAGCCGTTTCCACTTCCACCCACATCTTCGGCCTGGATCAAAGACATCTACCCGTTCACCGACTTTGCACTTTTTGTCGGATTCAAGAGAGAAGAGGGCTGGGAAGGCGACACGCAACGGATCTACCGACAACCACGGGTCAAGCCAAAAAGAAATAACCTCCCCGGTACCAACCTTACCCTTGATGCAGTTACGGAGCGGCATCCCGTTTATCTTTGTGTTAATAAACGTTTTAGCTATGTTACACCAGACACCGCCAAGAGACGACTTGAACGGAATGCACTCCCAGGCCACCCTACTCGAGTGGATAGAAACCACCACTTTTCTCCAAAGGTTAAACGGTTCTGTCTTAAATTTCCAACCCCATTTAGATAATAATGCGACATTGATGTCTCCAAGTTTACTCAGCCCAAGACCTCCACTATTTTTGTCCGCCGTTACCCGATCCCAATTAACCCAGTGCATCTTCTTCTCATTGCTAGACCCGACCCATAGAAATTTCCTTATGATGCGTTCCAAGTCGTGAATAACCTTTATAGGAGCCTTGTATAAGGAGAAATAGTAACTCGGCAAAGATTCTAATACCGATTTAATGACCGTCACTCTACCCCCAATAGACAAACGAGCTGATTTCCACTTCGCAAGACGTTTTTCGAACACATCGAACACCGGTTTCTAGTTGTTGATGCGATTCATATTAGCTCCCACCACTAAACCCAAGTAAGTGAACGGTAAAGAGTCAGGTTTGCAGCCCACTATGTTTGCCATGTCATCAACTTCAGCTCTATTAACCCCTATACCGTACAAGTTTGATTTAGCAATATTTATTTTAAGCCCGGAACAGATATGAAAGCACCGAAGAATTCTAACCACTTTGATGACTTCGAGCTGGGACCAATCTCCAAGAATAATGGCGTCGTCCGCAAAAAACAGATGCGTAAGATTTGGGCCATCGTTAGGCAACCGAATACCGTTAAGAGCACCAACCTTTCTCGCCTTTACCAGCATACAAGACAAAGCTTCCATCACAACAAGAAAGAGAAAGGGAGAGGGGGGATCCCCTTGACGCATGCCTTTGCCACAAATGAATTCAAACGTCGGAGAACCATTCACCAAGATCGACGACCTAGCAGACTTGAGAATCCCCAAGACCCAACGGTTCCATCTATCAGGAAAGCCCATTTGCTTCAACACTGAGATCACGAAGTTCCAATTGACATTGTCATAGGCTTTTTCAAAATCTATCTTCATAATAAACGCCTTTGACTTCACTTTCTTAAGCCACGAAATCACTTCGTTAACAATGAGGGGCCCATCCAAAATAAATTTACCTTCCATGAAAGCTGATTGATATTCCGAAATCACCTCCTCCAGAACCAATCTCATTCTGTTCGCTAAAACCTTGGAGATAACTTTGCTTATTACACCTACCAGGTTGATAGGTCTAAAGTTGCCCAAGGAAACCGGGTCCTTAATTTTCGGAACTAAACAGATAAACGAGGAACTACAACCGCAATTGATAACTCCTTCTTCGTAGAAATTGCTGAAAATTCTGAAGAAATCATCTTCAAAGAGGTGCCAAAACTTCTTGATGAATTTAAAGTTGATACCATCGGGCCCGGGCGCCCTCTCATCCCCACAGCCAAACACCGCAGCCTTAATTTCTTCCTTACTAAACGACGTCACCAACAAATCCTTCTTGGGTTGAGACAAGGATTTGAACTCCTCACAAATAAATGGAGGGCGGACCACAAAGTCTTCAATGAACCTGTTACGAAAAAACGATAGGACCTCTCTTTTAACAAGAGGAGGTTTCGAAACCCACTCCCCATTAATCATCAATCCAGGAATGAAGTTCGAAGCTTTCCTCTTGTTGATCAGCGCATGGAAAAATTTGGAGTTTTCGTCCCCATCTATAGCCCACCTAATTCTGGAACATTGTTTAAGATCGGCATTTTTTCTATCGCCAATATCTTTAACCAACTTTTTACTTTCAGTGAGAATCCAATCTTCTTCCTCTGAAAGCTCCCTGACTTCTAAGGCTTCTTCCAATTTCTCTAAGTCCGAACGGGCTTGGAGCTCCTCTTCCTTCTCATTAGCTAAAAATTCGTATCTCCATCCTTTTAACTTGGTCCGGATACGAGCAAATTTTTTAACCAAAGTGATGTCCGGGGGTTCTGAAGGATCCCCCCCGACCACAGCTTCCAAAACCGCAGCCTCAAACCCAGGCCGACCAATCCAAGAGCTGAACAAACGGAATGGCCGAGGCCCAAAATTCGAATCCACAACCTCCAGGGTCAAGGGGCTATAATCAGAAGCGTAATAAGGATGAGCCCGAAGACAAGCGTTGGGCCATTTGTTAAAGAAATCGGCACAAACCAACGCTCTATCAATTTTACTCAGTTTGCTACCATTAGCTCTCGAACACGTGAACCGACGACCCTGCATATTGTATTCTAGCAACCCACAATTAAAAATAAATTCGTTGAAATTACGGGCACAAACCGGATTGAAACAGGAGTTCTTTCTCTCTTCCGTATTCCCGACAGCGTTGAAATCCCCAATCAGCAGGATCAAACCAGCGGCCGCTGAGATAATGTTGGATAAAGACTCCCAGAGACGGAGTTTGTCAGCGGTGCTCTGAGGGGCATAGATATTGAAAAAGTTTAAAGTCTCTCCACTGCCCACTAATCTCCCTTTTAGGAACATGAAATTCCTATCTTTGGTCACACTTTCAACTTTGAAAACCCTGGGATCCCACAGACACACCAGACCACCCGAAGTGCCTGAGGCGTCAACAGACTCCATCTGGAAGCTATCATTCCCCCAGAAGCCCGACATAAGATTGCGCGATAACCCGGACACCATAGACTCTTGCAGAGCGATCAAACTAGCCCCAGATTTACACTTTAACTCCCTCACCCAACCTGCTTTGACCCCCCCCCCCTTGACACCTCTAATATTAATCGACAGAAAATTCATTGGGGAAACACATTAATACCTTCTTTGCCCACAACACTCCTTATTAGGTTGCTGAAGTCCCCCAGCTGAACTCCTACTATATTACCCATCTCCATGGTGGCTTCCACCTCTTTGTCGATATCCCTTGTCGCAGTTGGAGAGTCCATAACAGGCTCCATGTTGCCTGGTAAAACCCGAGGTACCGAACCGCCCACCGACTGATCCTGCACCGGACCAGTGGGATCCGAGACCCCAACTCCGGATTCATGTCTGATTGTACCAGACCTGCTGAATACCTCTGTTCCGGAAACCCAGTTGACTTGGGGGTCACAGTCTTTGTTTAGATCGAATCTATCTTCTAAGTCTGATCTGGGTCATTTTTTGGGCCTAGAATCCTCCTTTGGGCTCCCACTCCTGTTCTGGCCCACACCTTTTTTACTTTTAAGAATAGTGGGTAGCTTTTTCTTTTTGGGCCCACTGATATTGCTAGAGAAACCAAACAGTTTCAACCCAGAAGGACCACTACCTTTATTTGTCACATCAATATTAGAGAACTCCTTTTCCTTATTGTTCTCGAGGATCACACCTATACCCGGATTGATTGGGGGGTCCGCTAAGGACTGCGCAGCCAAAGGCTATACCCCACCTTTTTCGATACCAGCCCCATCTACCTTGGAACTAGGACCCCCACCAACATAATCATTCTGCATGGGATCGTAGGAATTAGAAAACAACTCTTGAGTTTCCCCATTCAAATCCAGTGACTTTTCACTACCCTTGTCATCGTCAAGATTAAGCCTATCATCATCATCTTTCTGCCAGCCATTCTGCGGGCACCCGACCGGAGAGGATGCCAACTCCGATGAGTCCACCGAGCCTTCACTACCAAAGCTACCCAAACAATCCGGAGTCCAATCATTGCTGTCCTCTTCCACCCGGATCCTGTACGATCTATTCTTCCATTTAAGAGAAACCACCTCCTTGATCCTATCGGTTTCGCCAGCCAGGACGCCGATCCAACAAACCGAAAAGTCTTGGTCTTCCTCTAACGATTTCGGCACGTGAACAATCTTCCCAAACCGCTCACCAATTAGGACCATAACATCCGAGACAAGCAAATGGAGGGGAATTCCACATAACTTTAGCCAAGCGACTCTCTCTAGAGGAAGAGATTGACGGTTCCATAAATCGAGCTTTGAGAACCAAGGTTCCCAAAGTACCTTATTATTCAAGAAGTCTTTTGCCAACGTATCACTGAAAAACGAGATGAGAATCGACAGCCCACCAAGGTACTGTATGTTGGCCACGGACACCTTAGCAATCTTTAATAGCCTGTCGAAATCGACCAAGGTCTCTAGGTCCACCGTTCTACCCACAATGGCCGACCCTAGGACATTACGAAATGCCTCCGTTCTATCCGGAATCACAATCGATACCTCCTTGCCCCTCCAATCATCCACCTTGCTGCCATCATAACCATTACCCATACCATCCGCCAATTTGGACGTACCCACAACATCGCTATAAGTTCTCGCATCCCTGAGTTTGAGAGTACCACTGTAGCAAGGATTACCTGGTTTCTTAGCATACTGGACGTGAACTTCCTTGTGAGCGTGACCACCTGAGTTCTTAGCCGCAAATCTAGCCACGTTAACTTTAAGCTTGCTATCTCCCAGTTTAACTCCCCCAAGACTGTTCAGTAACAACTGCCTATCCCTTACATCCTTGAAACTGACAAAACCAAATCTATTGCCTTGTTTGTCTCTTTTCTTGGCAACGTACGTACCCGTAATCTCACCAAACTTCTCCAGGCCCTTCCTTAACTCCCAAGGAGTACAACCTTCAGGGAGGTTAGTGACGAAAAGCTTGGTAATAACAGGTTGAGACATCTATTGTTACAAACCATTTATTAGCAACATAATATGATTTTGTTACAAAACACTAATCCTGTAATAATAATATGATATGATTAGTGCAATTAACATATTTAAAACATTGAAATAATTAGACATTAAATCATTACAAGCTGGAGTCACTATTGTTACAAACCATTTATTAGCAATAGGACACGATTTTGTTACAAAACACTAATTCTGTAATAATAATATGATATGATTAGTGCAATTAACATATCTACCCATCTTTTGATCCCTTTAGTATTTAAAGGACCATCCTATTTTGGTAGAAGATGATATAATTTACATAAATGGCGAAGGTTCTCATCATGATATTCTTAATTATTCCTTATATCAGTGTCAGGTTTGTAGTCATTCACTCTTCTTAAACAAAAAGTAATAACAAGGACTCTAGTTTTTATCCAAAGGTGGAATGGAAAAAATTTAACGCCAAAAGAAGTTAAGCTTTTACAGATTTATTGATATAATTTTGATGTCTATGATGATCAACAGGTTTTTCTGGTACTTCAAAGCTGCCTCACAAGGTGAGAGATTCCATGGATCTTCCAAGTGTTCCTAAGTGTCAATACGATCCCGAGTGTGAAATAATTTGTCATAATTGTGATATGAGCTTCGTACATTGTACGCGTGGCCTTTGTTATTGTGGTACTAGGAGCTGCCTTTAATGTTTAAAGAGGGAAAAGTGTGCCTACTTAAGAACATTTTACCTTTACCTGTGGCTTTTGTAATTTTTTATATTATCTAAATTTTTCTTTGTGTCTCTCTCTTTCTCACACACAAACAAACTCTCCAACATGAAGTGTCATGTTGAAATATAACATTAGAGGATAACTCATTTGTAATTATCGATTATTTGTGAACCACTGAATAAACACTCTAAAGTTTAATTATGGATGGCTTGAAAGGGCCCGATCCAGTATTAAAATCGTATATAGACCCAAAAAGCCCATCATAACCAAACCTATGTCAAAAATCATATATTCAATTATTTTACTTAATTTTTTTACTATAAAGTTGTTTCATATAAAAAAACTACAAAATAAATAAAAGCTTAATTAGAGCAGTATTAAAATTATTACACATATAACGCTTGGGAATGAAAAAAAATATGGTAATGAAATGCTAAAAAGTATATCAACACATGTTTTACATAGATAGAAAACCCCAAAGAAATAAAGTGGTGATATGCTCAAAGTGTACATGAATACCGATACCACTTCCGATTGATGTTGTTGGGTCTATATCGATTAGAATTTGAATAGAACATGTGTAGATAGTGTTAGAGTTTTTATCCTTAAAACTCAGTTGTGTTCTATGTCAATTTTATCGTTACTATCTAAGAAAGTCAAGTTTTTGGCGCCGTTGTCGGGGACACATCACTATTTTATATCTATCCTCTTAGTAATAGTTTAACCGCTTAGTTAGGTTTTAGTTAGTCTTAGTTTTGGTTTTTCTTTGTTTGTTTGTTTTTTGCTTTCTTCTGTGTGCCCTAGTACATGTAAGTGCGCTAGACTTCACTTAGGAATGGTCGCAAAACGAAGTATCTCGGATCAGGTACGTCCCTTTGCAGATGCGATCAGGAACAATGACGTGTTTGCGAGCTTGTACGAATTTTTACTATATTTAAAGTACCCACTTTACTCTTTTATCAAAGTTTTAAATTTATAAAACACAATACGACACTATCACTCTCTACAACATGCTAGAGCAAATGCACCCATTGTTGACGTCTAATCTAATTAAATTTTGAGCAAATATTTATTTAATAAGTAAAATAAAGAAACTAAATAAGTAAAGAAACAAATCGACAAGATAGAATCACTTAGTTCCGAATCATTATTTATGTATCCTTTGATGATTTTCGCACTTTAGGTTTTTTAAGAGATTATCTTAGTTATAATGGCATGTCCCTCTTTTGATGGCAACGCTACCCTTAGCCACATTGGTCTGAGTTAGCAAGGATACAGTCTCGTAAGGCTGGAATATTGAAAGATAATTATGTTATTAATGCAAAATGTGGCATGTCCCTCTTTTGGAGGCAACGATACCCTATACCATATTGGTCTGGGTCAACAGGGATACAGTCTCACAAGGCCGGTTTAAAGTTTTAATAGTAGTTTATTTATAAGGGATTTAAGCCGTTCTTACTTCCCCCGATTTGATGCTATCTGCCTCAAAGGAAGTCCTAATAAGCTTGAATCAAGTCCTCCTCCTCGCATGATCTATACACTGAACGAGGTAAGAACTTTACCCAAACCGCCCTTCTAACCCCTTCCAGGCAGTTAACGCACTTTATATAGACCGTAAAGACACGAATGAGTGAATCAACAAAACATGAAGAGATGATAGAATAAAGTTCACTTTCAATATAAAAAACTAGTTATTAAAGTCACTAATACATAGCCAATTAAAAAGTTACAAATGCTTGGAAATCAAAGCTAATACATAAATGATTTGTCTTCACCAAGTGATGTAAGAGATTATCCAAGCATGGCCTTTGTTTGACAAAAAATCTTACGATCAATCTTGGATCCCGAGACTACTACACACACTCTAAGGATGGATGATGGATGAATGTGGTGGATGATGGTGGTATTGTGGTGGTGGAATGGTACAGGTGTGAGAGAAGTGGTTTGCCAAGGGATGAGTTGCCAGTGAATCCAAGCACCACTATTTATAGCTGAAAATAGTAGAGTTACACGGCCCCGTGCTTAGTAGGCATGACCCCATGCCCTTCTTCTTCCCTATCTTCATTTAATGAGCTTGTCAGTCCCGGTGTGTCAACGGAACGGCCTCGTGGCCCTTGTATTTGCTGTACGATCCAAGATTTGCAAATCTAAGAGTTGACCATGGCCCGTGTCCCTTGTATGTATCTGTTTGTCTTCTTCTACTTCATGGAATCTTTGGTGGGGCATGGCCCCATGTCCCGTAGGCACAACCCATGCTTAGCTTCTGGTTTTTTGTTCTTGGTCTTGGGGTGAAGCTCGGAGGATTGGTATATTGTATCATCTTCTTCTTTCGTATTTATGCTCGTTTTTGCTGTTAATTTGTTCCTTTTATGTGACAATTGTCAAAATTGCATGCATCCGTACATTTTGTAAACAATGATTAGTGCTTAATAACTGCGCTGAATTACAATTAATTACTTGAATTGCTTTCTGATTACTGCCACATACATTCATGTGCATCACATACTGCTTAATGTCATATCCTTATTGCATGAGAACTTTATTGACTCAAACGATGCACGAAACACAGTTAGCACAGTTATCAGACAAATCAGAAAAATACTGACAGAGTTTAGTATATAGACATACAATGTGTTGAGACACATAATGAGTCAGAAACCAAGTATTACACTAGTATAGTGTGTAGGAAAGTATGGATCACAAAACTGCCTTCCTAGAGATAGTTTAAGTGCCGGAAAGTGCCTAAAACTCACATAAACTGCAGAATTCTGCATAATTCAGCATTTAAACAACTTAATATCATAAGGTTAAATGGTCTTGAATGCTTTCCTAAGTGTCGGGAATCAAAACTGTCATAAAAGGGTACATAAAGCACACTAAAATGCATAGTTTAGCACCTTAACGAACCGGAAACCAACGGAACAACCGGTCATTATCTGAAACACCAAATTTTTACTAGAATCATTGTTTTAGCTTTACCAAGCTAGTTATGGTCCCCGAACATCATAACACACTATATAACATACTAGTAACTAAACACCTAACTAATACTTGAATTTTAACTACCTAACTAACTATTTAGTTCAAACCTATACCTAGAACCCCCCCCCCCCCACCTATGACCGTCCAACATGGTGGCCCCACCATAGATTTTATTTGATTATATTACTAGATCTTGTCTACACTTTTAATTACATAATACACATTAGATATTGTGGTTATGGTGGTTATAAGAGACATCCTTTAGAACATGATCATTCATTCCCTAAAACATTCAACACACCATTTCTTCTCCTCCTTACCCTCTTACTCACGACCGTAACTCAACCCCTCTACACCACCATCATCAATCATCTTCTATACAATCTATACATATACAATGACCCTAGAAGGTGCACAAAGAAGCTAGGTGCTTTCGGAAGTTCAAGGACCTTCACCATTTGCTTTTATCCACTCGATATCTTCTCTTGATCATCCCTAGCCTTGAGCTAGTGGTAAAAACATCATACACTCCATTTTACATCTTATCTAAGTGGTTAAAAGATGAAACATGATGATTAACTTGAAGAACACTAAGAATCAAGAGAATGAAACTTGAGCCTAGCTTAAATCATGAAGAAATCTTGATGTTTATGAATTGTTATGCTTGTTGATTGATGATTTCTTATGTAAATGATGTAGATCATCATATGATCTTGCTAGATCATCATATGATCTTGCTAGATCATGATTAAAAACATAATCTAGCAAGATGAGAGGATGAACATGTTAGAGTTTAATGAATCATCCTCATGAAAGACATGAACTTGAAAGAATATAATGTTTTCTTGTAAAATAATGATCAAAGTAAGTTGTAATACTTGTAGATCTAAAATTTAATGGATGATTTCTCAAGAAACTAAGTTAAAGATACAAGTTTTACTAAATCTTGGTTCTTAAACAAATAAACCTTATTTTTGGTGGTTAATAAAGTGTAGAAGTATATGTGTAACAAGAAAAATCTATGAAGAAACATTTTTAGAAAATAAGATTGTAAGTTGTAAAGATCTAAATTCTTTAAAAATGATGTTTTTAAAGAATCAACCACACTTTAAAGGGTAACAAGACTTACTAAATACACTAGTAAGTTACTACGAATTTTTATAAATAGTCAAGCTCATGAAGTAGTAGATTATGCTTGTGTTTGGCAAAATTGGTAAGTGTAGATTGATTGTGTTGATTTACAAAAGAAAATGATATATCTTCAAGGTATGGAAACCCCCATTTTTAGGGGAAACTATGGCAAAATTTTTCTAAAAATGAAACACTTAGAAAAATATTTCTAAACAAATATTTATAAGTGTATTTTAAACCATGAATTTTTACACAAACTTTGCCATAATGTTTGTTACAAAAATTATAAATATTGAAGGTTAGTTTTTTACAAATAAAAGTGACTAAATATGCAGTGGCGGATCTAGGATTCGCGCCAAGCGGTAACGTTTTATAAATAAGCGGTAACGAAATCGAAAAAACGTCAATTTTTTCCAAAATTTACACTAATTTTACACTACCGCCGGAGTGCCAAGCCGTAGCGGACGCCACCCCTTACTACAATGTACATTCACCCCTGTAAATATGTATTTAGGAAATATATATTTAGAAGGCACCATGTGTGTGATTATTTGTATATTATGTGTATTAGTTATATTATTTTAGGATTTGAAATAATATAACTCATTAAAATACCAAGAAATTACAATCCAAAATATTACCAAAATTCCAAGGAATAAATATACAAAGAATACCCAAAATGCCGGCAAAACCGAACAAAACAATATAACTCACAAAATATTCCAGAAATATTATTCATGTGTATATTTTGGTAAATAATATTTTGGACATCAACGGAATGAAAATGAGATTTTCATGATTACTACAAAATATTTCATATTTTTTACAAGAAGGAAATGTATTATCTTTGGGCAAGTAAAAATATATATTTTTCTTGGAATTATTAGAAGATATATTATTTTTGGAAGAAAATATATATTTTCTCAAACAAACATCAAATACATTATTTTTGGGAGAAAATGTATTCTCTTAAATAAACTTGAAATATATTATTTGTGGAAGAAAAATAAGTTCACATATATTTTCAAGTTAGACTTGAAAATATATTATTTTTGGGACTTATATGGAAATACAACTATTTTTGCCAAAGGAAAAATTATAAATAATTTTTCTAAATAATATTCCTTAAAATGTATATTGATGAATTTTTATTAAAAATAATATTCCGGAAAAGTTAAGTGTAAGAATACTTAATAAACACAATAAGCATACGTATTCTCGTACGTATAAATACACTCCGGAATACGAAGCCAATACATGCAAAAAATATACAAGTATAAAAATACGAATACAAATACACCCGTCCTTGGGAAGGATATACATATACAATACATAAGTGTGTCAAGTTAAAATATATTATTTTAACTAAAATTCCAAAATGTAATAAATATAATTTAAGTTAAAATATTTATTATTTTGACAAATAGTTATATACTTGGAATAACATTGATGACACAAACTAACATAACTCAAGATGCTAATTAAGACCAAGGTTAAGGCACGACCTACCCGTCTAATGGACCGTAGTACGCATGTAGGTAGTCGTGCGTTCTAGAGGAAGCTTTTAGTTACATTGGATACACTACGCCAAAAGAAGGCTTACCGCCATATAAAAAAAGTGTGACCACCACCTTTCGCCACACTTTTTTTTCCATCTCAAGTGTGGCCAAAGGTCGAGTCATCGTAGGTATCATACGGCCACACTCACTTATGTGTGGCCGTAGCATCTTAAACTGTGGCTAAAAGGTCTTATTGAAAATCAATCATTTTGTCTAATAAGTGTGGCTAAAAGGGTAGCAACAGCCACATGAATTTACTATGAGTGTGGCCAATTCTATTATATAGTCACTAATAAGTTTGTTTTAGCCACATCAATTTTTAAAAAATGTGGCAAAAAGATTTTGTAAACAAGCAAATGGTCCATTAAATGTGGCTAAACGGTATCAACGACCACATGAGTTTAGTGTAAATGGTCCATTAAATGTGGATACACTACGCCAAAAAAGGCTTACGTCCATGTTAACGGTATCAAAGTAGGCTTTGGCAAATTGGGTATGTTGAATTGGTCAAATTTCGACAGAAAACTGGGGCATTGACTTAGTCAAATACAATAAGCAAGCTATACTATCCTGAACAGTGAACACAGAACCGCACATATAGACATATAGATACAAACATTAATCAAACTTAAAGATTTTGCAGACGGGTATGTTGACTTTGAAAAAAATCAACATTTGGACAGAAATACAAAGCTGAATACAAGAATCATGTTATGTTACCTTTCCAAAAGCACACGGATTCGACAAAACCATAACTGAGAATGCAGTATGATATCAGATTTGACCAATTTATGGGCAAATGCAGAGCTTTTTCTACACCCGAATTACTCTATTAGGGTCGGTTTCGGGTACTATTCAGTTTGGTTATCGGGTTCTAGTCGGGTCGGACCTACTTATGCTCACCCCTACCCATCTATCTCTACCTGATGTGACCCTCAAAACCCCCACTACGCTCACAAACTGCAGCAGCTCCCTAGACTCATTCCCATCCAAAGCCGCCTTCTTACATTCCCACCTCCAGCCACTTGAATCCCCTGCCACTCAGCTAGCCACATACACAATTACCATTACCACCGACATTACAATCAACAATAGCAACACCGCCACTGCATTCACACCAGAACCACACTTCTCCATAGTCTCCACCTTACAAACCACCTCATTGCAAACAATTTCAGCACCAGCCGTCATCTTGAAACGATTGCGAATCCTGTAACACATTCAGATTTGAATTCAGTATGATCCAGATGCGAAAATTAAATTGAACAGAAACCGAACAAGAATCTACTAAATCAAATCGGTGTACGACACTATAACAAAAACTCAACGCAATCTACCATATTCTAACTACCTCACTCATATATTTGTTGATACATGACAGAATCCTCAAAAATATGATATGTGGCAAGATGTATCAATAGACCTGCTATATAGACCCCAACCCAGAAACAAATTACACAAAGGAATACAACACGAATTACTGACAATTCTACAAAATTTAAACGAAATGACGTAAACGCGAATGCCTAATTATATCTCATTAAACTATACAATAACTGTGTACCTCAAAAGAGCTGGTAATGCAATGTCTTTCTCTTTATAGGATTCATCGTTGTAAGATCTACGTAATCCATCGTATCCGTCTTCAGATTCTTAGCAAGTGAAATCGTCCTGAATCACTAGTCTCAGAGAAATACAAAAGTTCTACGTCGTCTTCCTCGGTAAACCTAGGGTTTTTAATTTCAAAATTAGGACTATTATGTATGGGATAGTTATTGGTTGCAGACGTAGGCACTGGAGCGGAGGGATGAGTAAGCTGGGTGAAATATGGAGAGATTAGCCGGGAATTGAATTTTTTGGGTGAATTATGCAATGAAAGTGTGATCAAAGAGTACTTACAGTCACGTTTATAAGCACTACTCAGTGTGATCATTTGTAACTTTTAGCTACACATAAAAGTTTACAAGTGGCTACTAAGCACTACTCTTTGGTCACACAAATTCGTAAGTAGCGATATGTAATATCTTTTAGCTACATCATTAAAAATCTATTGTGATGTGGAATATCTTTTAGCCACATCATTAAAAATCTATTGTGACAGTTAGTAATATTTGGTCACACTTTTCTACTATGGCCAGAGATTGTCACTTTTTGTTTTTGAAAATGTGACTAAAGGTCTGGAAAAGATGTGTTTTCGTCACATAAATTAAAAAATTATAAAAATACCGTGGCGTTAGGTTGCATTTGGCCACACTTTACAAGTTGTGGCTAGACTAGGTAGTAAATGTCACATTTTTTTTAAAAAACGTGGCTAAAAGTTTTGACCTGCTATACGATGGTCACATTAATAATATAATGTGTGACTAAAAGTGTTTTAAAATATTATAAATGACCTTTAGCCACACATTTATTCAAATGTGTGGCAGGTCGGTTTTGGAAAAAGTGTGGCCGTAGGCCATTTTTCACGTAGTGATACGAGGAACGCAAAACTGTGAGTTCATGTTCCCCCTTTTCTTTTAACTATTTTCAGTTTTATAACTTCGGGGGTGAAGTACATGTTACATACTGTTTACAGACAAATACAAATGGTATGATTAGCTAAGGAATGTACTACTAGATCATGTGAATGGATAGGCGATTGACTTAAGACCATTAATCCTTGTATAAGGACCGAGGGGTATGAGTGATAGATCTATTGGGTGTTGCGAGCCCCACCCATGGGCCTGCAAGTTGGCCGCATGTGGTGACTATGTCGTTTCGCCGGAGGGCCCGGTACGAAATACGCAGAAAGGGTTGAGTGCTTCCTATACCATGCCACTTATATTAATGTATTAGCTACACATTAATTGATCTGTTTTCCTTGTTGCTTCATACCAGTTTACAAATACATACTTACATACTTACAAATGTTTTCAAGGATACTCGTGCACACATACAAAACGCATGAACTCGCTCAACTTATGTTGATGTTTTCAAACTACATGTATTTCAGGAAATTAAGAATGGATCCGGCGGGCGTAGAAGTTTACAAGATGTACCTTCAATAAATGATGTCATCCATCGTCGAAGGTTTGGATCATGTATTATATCTTTGATAGGATACATGGTTCAAAGCTTTAATTTGTTAAATAGCTTTTGTGAGGTCCAAAAGAGAACTTAAAACAATGGGTTGATATGTAAACTTGAAATCTTAGTTTGATGTTAAACAATAACAACTGTATTATTTTGAAAACTATCTATGGATGAACATCTGGTTTTGTCATATAGTTGTTTGTTATGGTTGAATGCAATGATATTAAGCAAGTCACACCAAATCACGCTTCCACAAAAGTCAGGGTGTGACAGTTTGGTATCAGAGCTTCGATTGTAGCGAACTAGGATTCCTTCTCGAGTCTAGACTACAATCATTAGGGCACTCACGAAAATATTTTTACGACATGTTTTCATTGCATACACGAAACGCCCAGATCCAGAGAAACAAACATTTTTACAAAAGAAAAGATAAGAAACACGATTGCAAGGCTTATGTTTGTGGTCTAGTCTGGGAGACTAGGTGGTTTAGTCTGGGAGACTAGGTGGTATAGTCTAGGAGACTAGGAAGGATAGAAAGGTTTCATGAGGAATAACAAGGATACAGGACTACATGATAAACTGCCTTTGTTTGCATATATTGGGTGTTAGTGGTTACTATACGTACATATGTTAGGATTACGATGTTGCAGACACACATGTTATCCTCAGAGAATGGGTTTTCGGATGCCCGCAACCCGAAGGCAGTCGCATCAGACGACGAGGTCATGCCCGCGCCAGAGATATATACGTTAGACACTGAGAGTGATCCTGACATGTTGTCCAAAGATGAGGACGACTTCCAGCCGTTCGCGCTACCAGACTTTGGCGATGATTTACCCCTTGCTGATGGTTTCCCTGACGAGGATCCTTTTATTATTCCTGTTTCGGTCCATGACCACCTCATCACTGGTCATTCCGATGGTGAGCCCATCATGGCTCCGATCCTCGATGCCATACCTCTCGTGGTCATTCCTCCCAAAGATCTGCCTTTCGACGATTAATTTGATGATGACGTTGATTTGTTTGACGATGGTCCTCCTAATGACGCCCATGGTGATGGAGAGATAGATGAGGATGTTATTGCTGTCCCCCCTCCTGAGACTCTTGCCATTAAAGCATCCTCTGCTTCCAGTCTACACTCGATTTCAGACCCCTTTGAGTCTGTGGCATCTTCAGCTTTATAGACGGCCGGATTGCAGCTTTTTGCTACTGACTCGGACGACGACACCGTTATGTCTGCCGCACTATCACCTGCACGAGATCCTACACCTCCACACGACCCAGAGCCTGCTCCTAAGCTATCTTCTGTTCCTTTTGGGTCAGCCTGATGTTGCACCTATTGATCTTGAGCTGATTCCTGATCTTGACCATGTTCCTTTTTGGTTTACCAGACATTGCACCCCTTATACCTGACCCAGTTCCTACACCTGTTGACCCTCCTTTTGTTAAGCCATTTGTTCCTGCACCCGTACCCGCTGATGTTGCTCCTTTTGAACCTGTGGATTCTGATGTTCATCGTGTTGATTTGCCGATTGTTTTTCCTTCAGAACATCCCTGCACCCTGTCCAAGGGAAGGTACTTCAGGTCAGCACCTGCGTGACGATCCTTTGCTTCAGCAGCTTTTCCATAGATCCCTCAGACTGCACCGTTTGCTCCCTTCACTTCTTCACCACTGGACAAGCCATTCCGATGGTTCCTACCATACGCCATGCCGATCTCAGACCCCTACCATCCCTCACATTA
Organism: Helianthus tuberosus; assembly: GCA_030545235.1. Classification (NCBI taxonomy): domain Eukaryota; kingdom Viridiplantae; phylum Streptophyta; class Magnoliopsida; order Asterales; family Asteraceae; genus Helianthus; species Helianthus tuberosus. The sequence continues at coordinate 70,340,246 of CM060361.1, read as the reverse complement.
TGGAGGCTACACACGGGATGAGTTGCTCCTGTTATATCAGCTACAGTTTGAGGTTTTGAGTCGCAGAGTTTAGGAACTTGAACTGACACCACGTCCTCCACCCTGTCTATGCCAGTATACTTGGATCCTCCACATTCATCATTGTCTCCTTTTGCACTCTCACCTGCTACTCTTACACCTTTCCCAGGTTTTGATGATCGTTTCTTTACTATCGAGCAGCAGATCAGTTACTTACTTCGACATGTATACGAGCCCGAGGAGGAGCTCGCACATGTTAGCAGTTTGCTTTTCTTCCCTGCTCCACCTCAGTCACCAGTATAGTTGGTTTTGGTTTTATACGGATTGCATTACCTTTGGGAAAAGACCTTACGGATGAGCCGAGATCGTGGAGACTTTTGAAGACCACTTTGGACCACGTGATTTTTGGCATATTGATAGACTTATTGGACAAGGGTAGGGTAACCCTGTGTCCCTTATGATGTGATACACTTTGTAGACACTATGACTATGGTCGATAAATAATGAAAGCTTAGTCGTCATGTTCTCACTAAACACGTTGTTGATCTACAAGTTTGTGCTAAAATTGTGATGTTATATGATTGCTTGTTATAATGATTGCTTATATACATATGTAAACACACCTCATAGGTCTTATTCGTTAAGTAGATGCTTATGTGCCGTGTCCTTAATAAGACCTAACCTTTCTTCTTAGAAGATGTCGCTTCAAAGGAACACCGATACCAACAACCCTCTCCCGACGACAGAGGCGGAATTACAAGAGCGCATCTCACAGGCCATCGCACAGCATGAGGCCCTTCGCTCCAAACGTAGCGGAGGTACCTCAGGAAATAACCGACCTAACAGTAATGTTTAGTCACTTAAGACACATTACAAAACGTTTGGACATTTCCACAGGTGCTTTGCTAATGCCTTATGTGAATGATGTTGCTTATGTCGCAGGCTGCATCTAAAAGCAGTTCTTGAGCTGCAAGCCCCGGGATTTCGACGGCACTAGGGGTGGTGTCGTAGCCTTCGTGCGCTGGGTTGAGAAGACGGATTCTGTTTTGCGGTTGAGCAAATGCGCCCCAGAGCATCAGGTCACGTACATATCTGGACTGTTTCAAGATGGGGCTCTGTCATGGTGGAACCTTCAGGTTCAAACGTAGGGCGAGGCTGCTGCGTATGCTTTGACATGGGACAAACTGAAAGAACTAATGCATAAGAAGTACTGTTTGAGAGAAGAAATCCAGAAGTTGGAAACTGAGTTCTGGAACTTGAAGATGGAAGGTTCAAAGATAGCTGAGTATGTGTAGAGATTCCACGATTTGTCTCGTGTTGTCCCCTACATGGCAGAACCAGAGTTTAAGAGGATCGAACGTTTCATCTAGGGATTGGCACCCCAGATTCTGAGCATGGTGACAGCATCGAGGCCTCCAACAATTACCGATGCTATTAACTTAAGTGTAGCGCTCACTGAAGAAGTGGTTAGACTGGGAAAATTTTCAATCTCTGAAGAGAAGAAGGAAACTCCTGTGGAGCCATCTGGAGATAACAAGAGAAAGTTCACAAACTTCAAGAAGGGTACTCAGGCGAAAAGCAACAACAATGCCAAAAAGGGAAAAGAGTACATGGGTAAACTACCTAAGTTCGACAATTGTCGACGTCATCACACTGGGCGATGTAGAAATGGAAAGTGTGATAACTGTGGCAAAGTGGGGCACTGCAAGGAGACTTGTTGGCACGGGACGAGACGTGGAAAGAGAGGTCCATGGTGTTTTAACTGCGATGACGTGGGGCACTTTAGGAAAGATTGCTCAAGGGAGATTAACCAAGATCGTGGAAGAGCATTCAGCATTGGAGCTCGTGAAGCACGCCAGGATACAAACATGGTTATCGGTACGTCCCCTATTAGTCAACGTTATGCATTTGTTTTGTTCGATACTAGTACCGACTATAGCTTCATATCTCTAGAGTTTAAGAATATACTTTGTTCAATAGCTAGTAAGTTCGATATCCCGTACTCGATAGAACTAGCTAATGGGAAGCTAGTAGAAGCTAATGAAGTGATTAGAGACTGCGTTATAAAGCTTGGAGAGCGTGAGTTTTCGCCAGATCTTCTGCCAGTTGAGTTGGGAAGCTTCAACGTCGTAGCTGGAATGGATTAGTTGTCGAGAAATCGAGCGGAGATTGTCATCCGCATCCTGATGGCGAATGAAGAGACGATTGTGATTCGTGAGGAGAAGCAGGATACGACTCTATGGATTATTAGTTGTTTGAAGGCACATAAGTTTTTACGTAAAAGGTGTATTGCCTTCTTGGCTCATGTCGTGGACAAAGAAGCTGAAGAACCTAAGCTATAAGATATCCATGTGGTAAGGGAGTATCCTGAAGTCTTCCCTGAAGACTTGTCAGGATTACCTTCTCAACGCAAGTCGAGTTCCACATTGACCAGGTTCCAGGTGCCGGGCCTGCACCTAAGACACCTTATCAACCTGTACCTTCAGAAATGCAAGAGTTGTCAACACAGTTTCAGGAACTGTTAGATAAGGAATTTATGAGACCCAGCTTCTTGCCTTGGGGAGCTCTAGTGTTGCACGTCATGAAGAAGGGTGGTAACTTTCGAATGAGTATCGAATACCAAGAGCTGAATAAGTCAACCATCAAGAACTGGAAATCCATGCCAAGGATTTACGATTTATTTAACTAACTGCAAGAATCCAACTACTATTTTAAGATTGATCGTTGATCGAGTATCATTAGCTGTGAATTTTGGAAGAAAGTATACCAAGGTACAGTGAGTCAACAAGTTGTTTTAAACATACGCTAATACTGTGTTTTATACACGATACACAAAATAGTTACACACAGAATACAGAACTTTGAGGGTTTAGGAAGCATGCACTTAAGACCTTCGGGAACTTATGTCAAGATCCATTAAAGGTCACCAAGTAAGAACCACGTCTATTAAATCGGGCAACACTATTATTCTGTCGTATATGCTATTTTAGTTAACCAAACAAGGGAAGTACCCGAAAATCTTATATTGAAATTTCCACGTTTGCTTCTAGTGAGCAGATTCTTGCGTCTCTACTCCTCTTAATGGTAGTTGCATCACGTCAATTTTCTTCATTAGAGTGAACACTCTCTTGCTTTGATACTAGATCATTTCATATGTTACAGATGCATCGTTTGTCACGCATGTAGCTTCCCTTCCAGTGATCATTTTCATCAAAGTTACAAAGATTATCTCGTTATATCCAATTATTGCCTTGTGACTCGGATATTCTGCATTATTGTAAGTATCAACTCCTTGATATTGAGACAACAAAACCTTCTTGAAATTTCCTTTCTTTTCAGTTACATACATGGTTTATCATTGTAACCATGCCAAAATCCCCTTGTTGATACATACGTTTATTGTCAGATTGCGCTGAGACCGAGTTCAATTGCTTGAACTTGTCCATTTCGCATATCCAATTCAAGACACCATATGATGTATTGAGAGCATCATATTCGAATTCATCTTTGCAAGTGTTTCATTTGTTCCGAGTCGCAGTAGACTTGTTTGGTCTACGGCTCCATTAAGTTATCTGTTGATTTCGACACCTTGTGGTGATGTTTTCACTAAATTGAAGCTTGCGCTAATCTCGTTTACACATCTCATACACGAATTTAATTATTCATTTATTGATTTGCTTTAAATTCGATCTGTTTCATCATGATTGAAGCAGTCCTAACACAATCGTGTGTTAAGACAATGGTACATAAATTCATTTTATATCCCAGTGTACCTCCTAACGGTTCTTTCATTATCGATCTAATGCCTTGCGGTACTTATTGCTTTTTCATCTTCGATCGGAAACAGTAGCTCTTTGATGTTCTATATTCAATTGAAAAATCCTACGATGCCGTTGAATCAAATTCTCAGGATTGCTTCATTACACTTTCATTTGATTTCAAACACGGTGAACTTGTTCGGTCACCGCTATTATTGAATTATGTCATTACGACACCTTGTGGTGTCGGTACAACTTGTAGCTTGTTTTAATCATGGTCAACCGTTTCACTCGAAACTACACATACTTTTGTTTGACCTGTCATTTAAACATTCTTAATGCAACTACGTATTGAGACAACAATACACCATTTATAATTATATTTCCTTTCGGTGTATTCTCGCGATTCAATAACGTCAACACACTAATTTTATTCATTCATTTGTTCGAAAGTTGACAGATCATTTTCATTTTATTATCATATTCAAGTTGTTGATTTTGAGTTCATCTAGTGGATGCTATTGTTTCTGAAAACTCATTTGCATATTGTGAACAATCGTTCGAAGTTCTATTGGTCGAAACTCATCTTTTGTTGAGCCCCTGTTAACTAAGTTACACTAGATTATACATCTATACGTCTCGAAACCTTTGACATCAAATTCTGGAACACATACATTTTAACCATTGGGTTCTCGTTGTTGTAATATGTCCTTGGATTCACCTAGTTTGAATAAGATTTGATTCGGTTTCGTGGTTAAGAACTTTGGTATTATTCATATCCATGCACGTATAACGTAACCCTAAGAAGTTAATGTAGTTTAAATTTCGAGGACGGAATTTTCTTAACAGGGGGAGAATGTGACAACTGTCAAAATTGCATGCATCCGTACAATTATTGAACAATGATTAGTGCTTAATTACTGTGCTGAATTACAATTAATTATTTGAATTGCTTTCTGATTACTTCCATATACATTCATGTGCATCACATACTGCTTAATGTCATATCCTTATTGCATGAGAACTTTGTTGACTCAAACGATGCACGAAACACAGTTAGCACAGTTATCAGACAAATCAGAAAAATGCTGACGGAGTTCAGTATATGAATGTGTTGAGATACAGAATGAGTCAGAAACCAAGTATTACACTAGTATAGTGTGTAGGAAAGTATGGATCACAAAACTGCCTTCCTAGAGATAGTTTAGGTGCCGGAAAGTGCCTAAAACTCACATAAACTGCAGAATTCTGCAGAATTTAGCAAAATTCAGCATTTAAACAACTTAATATCATAAGGTTAAATGGTCCTGAATGCTTTCCTAAGTGTCGGGAATCAAAACTGTCATAAAAGGGTACATAAAGCACACTAAACTGCATAGTTTAGCACCTTAACGAACTGGGAACCAACCGAACAACCGGACATTATCCGAAACACCAAATTTTTACTAGAAGCATTGTTTTAGCTTTACCAAGCTAGTTATGGTCCCCGAACATCATAACACACTATATAACATACTAGTAATAAAACACCTAACTAATACTTGAATTTTAACTACTTAACTAACTATTTAGTTCAAACCTATACCTAGACCCCCCACCTATGACCGACCAACATGGTGGCCCCACCATAGATTTTATTTGATTATATTACTAGATCTTGTCTACACTTTTAATTACATAATACACATTAGATATTGTGGTTATGGTGGTTATAAGAGACATCCTTTAGAACATGATCATTCATTCCCTAAAACATTCAACACACCATTTCCTCTCCTTCTTACCCACTTATTCACGACCGTAACTCAACCCCTATACACCCACCATCATCAATCATCTTCTATACATATACAACGACCCTAGAAGGCGCATAAAGAAGCTAGGAGCTTTTGGAAGTTCAAGGACCTTCACCATTTGCTTTTATCCATTCTATATCTTCGCTTGATCATCCCTAGCCTTGAGCTAGTGGTAAGAACATCATACACTCCATTTTACATCTTATCTAAGTGGTTAAAAGATGAAACATGATGATTAACTTGAAGAACACTAAGAATCAAGAGAATGAAACTTGAACCTAAGCTTAAATCATGAAGAAATCTTGATATTTATGAGTTGTTATGCTTGTTGATTGATGATTTCTTATGTAAATGATGTAGATCATCATATGATCTTGCTAGATCATGATTAAAAACATAATCTAGCAAGATGAGAGGATGAACATGTTAGAGTTTAATGAATCATCCTCATGAAAGACATGAAATTGAAAGAATATAATGTTTTCTTGTAAAATAATGATCAAAGTAAGTTGTAATACTTGTAGATCTAAAATTTCATGGATGATTTTTCAAGAAACTAAGTTAAAGATACAAGTTTTACTAAATCTTGGTTCTTAAACAAATAAACCTTATTTTTTGTGGTTAATAAAGTGTAGAAGTATATGTGTAACAAGAAAAATCCATGAAGAAACATTTTTAGAAAATAAGATAGTAAGTTGTAAAGATCTAAATTCTTTAAAAATGATGTTTTTAAAGAATCAACAACACTTTAAAGGGTAACAAGACTTACTAAATACACTAGTAAGTTACTACGGATTTTTATAAATATTCAAGTTCATGAAGTAGTAGATTATGCTTGTTTTTGGCAAAATTGGTAAGTGTAGATTGATTGTGTTGATTTACAAAAGAAAATGATATACCTTCAAGGTATGGAAACCCCCATTTTTAGGGGAAACTATGGCAAAATTTTTCTAAAAATGAAACACTTAGAAAAATATTTCTAAACAAATATTTAAAAGTGTATTTTAAACCATGAATTTTTACATAAACTTTGCCATAATGTTTGTTACAAAAATTATAAATATTAGAGGTTGGTTTTTACAAATAAAAGTGACTAAATAAATATTTAGAAGGCATCATGTTTGTGATTATTTATATATTATCTGTCGCAACCCCCGATCGCTAATTCTCCGGGAACGGGCGGCCGCGAGCCAGTTTTGGTGGTATCGCGTATTGTCTAATTTGGCAGCAGAATTTTTAATCAGGACCGTAGTTAGGAAATATTTGATCAGAGTAAAATACCACATTTTCATAATATTAAACATATGGGATAAAACCCAAGTTCGTGGTACACACGTTTTCATAGGAATAAATCATATTTTATTTAATAAAAATATCTATTTTATTTTAGGTAACTTTATTGCCACTTTTCCAAGCCTTCAGTGCTGTCCAGCTGGCTTCAATTTGGCTTTCACAATTTGTTACCTGAAACGCGTTTTAAAAACATTTGTCAGTGGGAAATACTGGTGAGTGAATCCTAGTTTAATCAAGTTTAAATAAAAACCATTGTACAGTATTGAGGGCGATCTCGCAATTACATTTGTTTCCAAGTTATATCAATTAACATCCATGGTACTGTCAGACCCGACTTGTGGAAATGTTACTCCTTGACCAGGTGGTAACAAATTTTGTATACAAAACCCCAACATACTCATGATAATTGTATTCTTACAAATACTCAATAACTGCTTAATATATGATTAATTGTATGAGGTTTTGTAAAAACAGTTCACAAAAAGGTTTACAAAAAGCGGATAAACTCACATTGTTGTCTTAGATTTTCTGTAAGGGTTTCCTGGTGACAATCTATAATTTACACAAATGCATACGCGTTAGTATAATAACCCATTTTAACATTAGTAATACCCTCCCCGAGACGGCACTCCAACGACTACGTCGTGCAGAACCACGACAGCCGTTACGGAACCCTAGATCAATCGGGCATCGTATCTAATACGTATCCAGGGGTTATGATACTTACAATGTCACACCCCTATTTTCCACGTGTCACCGGTGGGCCCGGTGGGGAGTATCGTGACGTAGTTGATATCATCATAGACAAACAACACAATATAATAATGCACAGCGGAAGCAAAAGATAGATTCATTTCAACTTTTAAATAAAATGTAATAATAAATATCACGAGTAGTTGAAACGGATCCACAGGCGGATCGAAATAAAATAGGATAATTGTTCAACAGTTTATTTGTCGTCCAAGCTGCGAGACCTATTGTGGACGCTCTAGAAGCCTGCCACCCTATTACGTGTAGTACCTGCACTTAATCTTTTTGGGAAAAATACGTCAGTTTACACTGGTAAATACAATTCGACTGACTCATTTTGAAAAGTTTGAAAATTGATTTAAATGTACAAGGCACAAAACATTTTTATTAACTTGGGTCAATTATTTAATATAATAATCATGTGAACGAATTACATGTTACTTGCGTTCAGTGGCCCGGATCTAGTCCGGGCTAAAGATCAATGGACCCACCACAATAAAGAGTTATATACTGACAGGTGTATGCCTACACCCCGTACTCAGGTCGTGGCCATCTCGTAAGATGATGCCAAGGATATCCGGGACATGGTCAATTAACCCCCAAAGGCCTTAAGTGAACAAGACTGTTTAAACGAGCCAATTAAATTATTCCAACTACCCACGCAACGGTGGAGGATTTAATGCCCGATCAAGCGGTATTTTATATACCGTAACCCAAGCCCGTATAGGGAAAATAAGCCAAAGAGTATTTACCTGAATAAGTATCAATCACAATCAAGAAAAACGCAAGTATCTTTTACTGGTGCTCCTAATCTGGAACAAAGGTTTATAATAACCAATTAGATTTCTAACGGGTCTTTATTTAAGCCTAAGCCTAGACCGGTTAGTTTTAAGGATGACACGGTTTACGCACGATTAAGCGAAGACCGGATGGAATGTGAATTTGACCCGACAAGTTTGAAGACTTGTATAATATGGGTTTACTAATCACATTCTGGATTTTGAGACAAAAATGATAATGTTTGACCCGTTTCGGCCAATTTATGTAAACTAGTTACATAAACCGAACCGAACGCGAAAAGTGCGTTACGGGCGACCATGAGAGTCATATGCAAGTTCCCTGAGGTAATATGCTCTAAATATGTTATAATATCAGTAAGTTATTTTCTATTTTGCCCGGAACGGATTTAAAATCAATTTATGCCTTATAAGGGAATTTCGGTCATTTAAAGAGGTTGTAAAAGAGTTTATTCGTAAATCTAAGTTATGGGTCTGATTAATACAGAAAATATACTTAACTTATTATGTTATAACAGTGTGACATGACCCGTATGTAAAACTTATCATTTAAAATCAAACTATGCACCCTAGGGGCATTTTGGTAATTTCACAAGAGCTAAAAATGCCAAAACTGGAAATCTGAGTTTATAAAGTTGTACTTACTGTTTTTATATGAAAATATGCTAATTACATCAGTAGGTATAATTCTAATATGCTTGATATGGTTATAGTATATACTATGCGTTAAAAATGCCTAAAAAGGCGATTTGGAGCCGTTTCCGGGTTTGTAAAAGAAAGCTGAGATTTTTATACTTCCAGAAGGTTCAACATACATTATTTAATAAATAAAATCAGTAGGAAGTGGTTTGGGGTCAATCGGATTTATAAAACTCGTTTTATGGCCAAAAAGGGCAATTTCGGTATTTACCGAATTTAACTTAAAGACCTATGTTATGCTCTTCCAAAAATTAAATAAAAATCTTTAAAAATCTCAAAATATTATATAACATCAGTGTATAAAAAGTTTGATACCAAAAAGTGGGTTAAAATAGGCTTTGCGCTAAATGCGCTATTTACTTAACATAAAGCTTGTGATTTACGATATTGAGCATATCTCTTAAACTAGGCCACAAACTGATATGAAATTTTCGATGCATGTTTATAAATCAGTAGCAAATGATTTTACTCTTTCACTTTTTCAAAAATCGCGTTTTATATTAAAAAGGGCAAAATAGTCATATTTAAGCATAACCCGGTAACATGCATATGAATCGGTTAAACATGGAACCAAGATGTAAAATTCCAGAGAGTTAAACATATATGAAAGTTGGTCTAAAATATGCTCTAATGCAGATCTTAACATGCATGTACGGATCAGAACCGATAGTCAAAGAAAAAGTCCATTTATGAGACTTTCGGTTCCGATTCGGGTGTAATACAGAAAATTGTCGAGTTGATCAACTTGAAACATGTTCTTACATTATTTATAAAGTTATTTTGATGATCAAACAGGTTGCATGTAGCCTACATTGTTAATCAAGCTTAAATTTGCAAAAACATATTCTGTTGACTTTTTATGAAGAACTTTGACTCGACAATTAGCATGCTTAGAGTGTGAATCTGAACATACCCTTTTAGGGGTTTGTTATACTCATAAATACCAACTTGTTGGTACTTTTGATTCGAGATATGACTGAGCACATTTCGTTTAATTGCAAAGTCAAACTATATTTACGATATGTTTGACTTTTAGTAAGAACACTAAGCTAGAATGGGTTAGAGGATGATATAAACACTTACAAAGGTCCTAACAAGCTTAGTGATCACTTATGAAGCTGCCTTGTCGATCAGAATGCTCCAGGAGAAGTCTTGTGAGTTTTTGAAAGTTCAAGTGTTCTTGGGTTTGTAAAAGTGGTGAACTTTATGCAACTATGATCTGATTTTATGGTTGAATCAGAGGTTTCTGATGTTATAACAGGTGTTCCTCTGTCCAAAAGTTGCATGTAAGTCGATTGGTCAGTCCTATAATCGAGTACAGCTGGAATCCACTCGCAAACAGGTCAGAACTGGCAGCTGCCAGTTGTTTTCGTCGCTGGGCAGTCGCTCGCGTGGCGCGAGCCCCTCCTCGCGTGGCGCGACCAAGTGGCGACCAGCTTTATAAGTTTCAGCCAATTTACAAATCAGTCCCTGAACTCATGATACGTGTTTATTCCTATTTATCTTGCACACAAGACCCTAAATTCTGATTTTTAGGAACCTAGGGACTTTTATAAACTTGGCAAAGTTCTCGGTTCACTTTGCGCTCACCCGAAAAGTCACGAAATTCACGATATCGTATTTAACCTTTCGTATACGGTTTTAATCATAACTTTCTCATACTTTCACGGAACTTCATGAAATTTTTATCACATGCACTTGTGAGTATATTTTATTATTACAAAGCTTCGGGTTTGCCAAAAGATCACCCAGAGGTATAAATTCAACATGTTGACACGTTTAGCCCCTGTAGTTTGTAATTACTCACTTTCTTTCATTTTTCGCTTCGTATGATCCATGATTTATCCGTTTAAGACTATAAACACCATGTAGGGTTATTGTAGGACTTATTTATCCATTGTTGACACTTTGGACCCTTGAATTTACATAGTTTCACCGTTTGTCAACTTTAGTCCCTCTAAAGTATGTTTTCACATATTCAAAGCTTATGACACGTGTCGGTACATTATTGGACGTAAATTTTCGAGGTGTTACATCCTCACCCCCTTTAAAGAAATCTCGACCTCGAGATTTACTGAAACAAATGAGGGTATTTTTCTTTCATCGTGGATTCTACCTCCCATGTGTATTCGGGACCTCTACGGGCATCCCATTTGACCTTAACGATAGGTATGTGCTTCCTGCGAAGCTTCTTTACCTTTCGGTCTTCAATCGATAACGGCTTTTCCACAAATTTCAAGCTTTCATCTATATGTATATCCGTATACGGTATAACCGGTGGTCCATCAGCGGAACACTTCTTCAAATTACAGATGTGAAACACATTATGGATAGCGCTAAGTTCTTCAGGCAAGTTTAACTTATAAGCAACTGACCCGACACGTTCGATAATCTCGAAAGGTCCTATGTACCTCGGGCTTAGCTTGCCTTTCTTACCAAATCGCATCACCCCCTTCCAGGGTGATACCTTAAGCAACACTTTTTCACCTACATCGAAGTGAAAGTCTTTGCGCTGTGGATCCGCATAAGCTTTCTGCCTATCCCTGGCAGCTCTCAATCGATCGCGGATCTGGACAATCTTGTCCGTTGTCTCAAAAACAATTTCTGGTCCTGATAGTTGGACATCTCCAACTTCTGCCCAACAAATAGGCGATCTACACTTTCTACCGTATAAGGCCTTAAAAGGCACAGCTTTTATGCTGGTGTGGTAGCTATTGTTGTAGGAGAATTCAATTAGTGGTAGGTTCTTGTCCCAACTACCACCTAAGTCGATCGCACATGCACGTAGCATGTCTTCCAGCGTTTGAATAGTACGCTCGCTCTGACCGTCAGTCTGAGGATGATAAGCCGTACTAAAATTCAAACGAGTGCCCAAAGATTGTTGGAAACTCTTCCAAAAATGTGACGTGTATCTAGTATCTCTATCCGAGATAATAGACACAGGTATTCCATGCAAAGCTACAATCTTATCAACATATAATTGGGCTAGCATATCTGAGCTGTAGGTTTCTTTGATGGGTAGAAAATGTGCTGACTTCGTCAGTCTATCTACTATGACCCATATTGTATCATTTCCTTTTCTCGTCTTTGGTAACTTGGTGATGAAATCCATTGCCACCATCTCCCACTTCCATGTGGGAATTTCAGGTTGTTGTAACAAACCTGACGGTTTCTGATGCTCTGCTTTGACTTGCGCACAAGTCAAACATTTAGACACATAAGCAGCTACGGACTTTTTCAAACCAATCCACCAGTAGTTTGCTTTTAAATCCTGGTACATCTTGTCTGCTCCAGGATGAACAGAATATTTGGAACTGTGGGCTTCCTGGAGGATAACATCCCGAAGTCCTCCAAAAATAGGAACCCATATTCGTCCATTCAATCTAAGCATTCCATCTTTGTCACGGGATAACTGCTCCTCAGTTACTCCCAGCTTTTCTTCAGGATAATTAGCTTCCAACACAGCTTCCTTCTGTGCAGCTAACACCCTCTCGTTCAAACTATTCCTTATTTCAATGCGCTTGGCATTGATTCTTATTGGCTTAACTCTTTCCTTCCTACTCAAGGCGTCAGCAACTACATTTGCCTTGCCTGGATGGTATTTTATTTCACAGTCATAATCATTCAGAGTTTCCATCCATCGCCTTTGTCGCATGTTTAAGTCCTTCTGATTAAACAAATGTTGAAGGCTCTTGTGATCTGAATAGATCACACACTTGGTTCCATACAAGTAATGCCTCCATAGCTTCAATGCAAATACAACAGCACCCAACTCCAAGTCGTGGGTGGTGTAGTTCTTCTCGTGAATCTTTAGTTGTCGTGAAGCGTAGGCAATGACCTTGCCTTTCTGCATGAGTACACAGCCCATACCAGTGTGTGATGCATCACAATACACCACAAATTCTTCTATGCCATCGGGCAATGTTAACACTGGCGCATTGCTCAACTTTTTCTTCAGAATATCGAAGGATTCCTGTTGCTTAGGGCCCCAATCAAACTTAACCTTCTTGCGTGTCAACGAAGTAAGGGGCGCAGCAATCCTTGAAAAGTTTTCGATGAAACGCCTATAGTATCCAGCTAAACCCAGGAAACTGCTAATTTCCGTAGGCGTCTTTGGCTCTTGCCAGTTCATCACTGCTTCTACTTTAGCGGGATCCACTTGGATACCACGCTCGCTCACTACATGTCCAAGGAATTGGACTTCTCGAAGCCAAAATTCGCACTTCAAGAATTTGGCGTAGAGTTTCTCTTGGTGTAAAAGCTTGAGAATACAACGAAGGTGTTTCTCGTGGTCAGCCTTGCTCTTTGAGTAGATAAGGATGTCGTCAATAAAGACTATGACGAATTTATCTAGATAAGGCTTGCAGACGCGGTTCATGAGATCCATGAACGCGGCTGGTGCGTTGGTGAGCCCAAAAGGCATCACTAGGAACTCGTAATGTCCATAGCGAGTCCTAAACGCTGTCTTGTGTACATCCTCATCCTTGACTTTCAACTGGTGATAGCCTGACCTTAAGTCGATCTTTGAGAAGTAGCTTGCCCCTTGTAACTGATCGAACAGATCGTCGATCCTGGGCAAAGGATACCTATTCTTGATGGTGACTTTATTGAGCTCACGATAATCGATGCACAAACGCATCGATCCATCCTTCTTCTTAACAAACAAAATAGGCGCTCCCCAGGGAGACGAGCTAGGTCTAATGAAACCTTTTGCTAACAGATCGTCTAACTGCGTTCTTAACTCCTTCATCTCCGTTGGAGCCAACCTATATGGTGCTCTTGCCACTGGTGCTGCACCCGGAATGATGTCGATTCGGAATTCCACTTGCCTATCTGGTGGTAAGCCAGGTAGTTCTTCTGGGAAAACTTCGGGGTATTCCGAAATGACAGGGATGTCTTCAATCTTCGGCTTAGGCTCATCAACAGTAACTTGCGCCATATAAATGACACAACCCTTCTGCATACATCTGGATGCCTTGAGCATGGACACTTACTCAGGCAATCCATGCTGGGTATCTCCTTGGATAGTTAGTGACTCACCAGACGGAGTTCTAACTACCACTTGTTTTCTATTGCACACAATCTGGGCTTGGTTGTGTGATAACCAATCCATGCCTATCACTATGTCAAAACCAGCTAGTTTAAAGGGAAGTAAGGATAATGGAAACGAGTGATTCCTAATGGATATAACACATCCATCTAGAACAGTCGAGGCGGTTTCTATGGTTCCATCGGCTAACTCCACTTCGTACTTCACACTTAAGGGTTTTATAGGCAATTTTAACAAACCACAGAACTTATTGTCTACAAAGGATTTATCTGCTCCAGAATCAAACAGGACTCTAGCAAAAATATCATTTACAAGAAACGTACCAGTAATCACGTTGTCGTCCTGGATAGCCTCTTTAGCGTCCATCCTGAAGACCCTCGCATTGGTCTTCTTCCCGTCTTCGGCTTTCTTAGCGTTCTTTGGGCAATTTGACTTAATATGCCCCTTCTCGTTGCAACCATAACAGGTTGCATCCTTCAACTTCCTACATTCCAAAGTCTTGTGTTCTGTGGACTTACAGATTCCACAGGGTCTCGCGAGAGACTGGGATTTCGACTCAAGTCGACATTTCCCAAAATGGTACCTCCTACAAGTCTTACATTTGGGCTTTTCCCCTGATTGTTGCCCATTCTTCTTCGATCCCAACCCTTTCCTGTGGTCGTCATTCCCTCTGTGTCTCTTCTCTGACCTTCGTGAGGTATCATCCTCACGCTTTCTCTTGTGCTCGGCCTCTTTGTTCCTCAGCGATCTTAGTCGGACCGCGTCCATTGTGAGGGACAAGGAGAGGTCAGTTACTGACTTGAAAGTCGTTGGCCGAGAGGCCTTCACACTTGCCTTTATTGCGGGTTCTAACCCCCCGATAAAACGAGCGATTCTCCTTGGTTCAGGGGTTACAAGATATGGAACCAATCGAGACATCGTGTTGAAGCTCGTTAAGTAGGCTTGGCAGTCCAGGTTTGTCATCACCAATGATACAAAGTCTGACTCGATCCTTTCCACTTCATGTTGTGGACAAAAATTCTCTTTAATAAGGGCTACGAACTGATCCCATGACATACTGTAAAGTGTGGCCTTTCCGGTAGCTTGCAAAAGAGATTTCCACCATGCTAGTGCGTCCCCTTTAAATGATTGGGACACATACTTCACTACATCCCGTTCAGCACACCCGCTGATATCTACGACTGTATCCATTTCGTCTATCCAGGTTATGCAGTCGACCGCTCCTTTCTCCCCAGTAAAGTCTCTGGGTTTGCATGAGACGAAGTATTTATAAGTGCAAGACTTACTGTGCGATTCATGTTTCTACTTGATCTTCTTTATCGGGACACTGTTTTGGTTAGAGGAGTGATGATCCTCATCATCCTTCTTTGGCTTATCATTCTTAGGTACCTCCTTCTGAGAGGGCGGTTTGCTATGACCCTCCGAATGTGTTCTTGGTTTGGAACGTGATGCGGTTCGGGTCTTACTTCGGGTCCCGCTTGCTTCACTAAATTGTCTATTCAGTGCTTCGACCACGGCATCATTCACTAGTGCTTTCAATTCCGCACCAGTTATTAACATTTGAGCATTTTCAGGGTTCTGTGCCGGGCGACTGTTTAGTTCTTCGGATTTGGCCATGTAGTCTTAAATTGCTACATAAAATAAGGACAAGGTCTATTTAGAAGTCTAGACAGTATTATCGTTCTTGACGATTTATTAACCATGGTAAACAAAAGCCATATTAGTTAATTTGTTAAGTAGTTTCATTTAGGACTTTTTATCAAAAATTTTATCCTAAAATGAAATATATATATTGGCACAGTAGGCCTTTTCACGTAGACAATTTCTAAATTATAAATTTAGATTTTTATAGGATCAAAGTCTGAATAGTCAAAACAAATCAATCCTTTCTTTGGCAGGGAGTCTATAAGCTACGGCTGCCTTTCTGTTTTATATGACATTCATTATGACCCGTAGGCATTATGTCACTTTCAATTATAAAAATAAATTTTTGGATAATTTATTAAAAAGGGTGACATGTGTGATTTTGCGAATCACATTAGTCAAGAATGTTAACATATTTACAGATGTTAACAGGGATTGAATCTCTTTTTTTTTAAACAGGTTATACCGTCTCGGCTAGGTTTATGACAACATAACAGCTAGGTTTTACCCTTTTAAGATCCTTATTAAAATGGTGAATTACAATAATAATGCTATTTTCCATTTATTCATTTATTACATTTGTGCATATAATTTAAAAATGAAAAGCTGAAATTACCATTCTAATTTAAAATTAATGAGTACATGCTTGCCCTAAATGGGACTTTTTATAAATAACATGCCCACGTAGGGGCCAAACAAATAAACAAACCCTCGCAGGGGTTAAAAAAATATGCCCACGCAGGGGCTAAACAGAAAGAAACATTACCCACGCAGGGGTAGAGTACATAAATATATGTCCACGCAGGGACATGATTAGATAACAAGCAAACAAAGGATTCAGTGATCCTTCTTGCGTTTACCCTTGAGCAAGCTCACTACCTTGCTAAACATCCCCTTCCTACGCCTCCGTTCATGATCCAACCCCTGCCGCATCTCGTCTCGCACCCCATGTATCTCGTGAATGATTTCTTGCATTTGGGGCGGTGACATTGTCGGCGCCTGAGGTGGTTGCTGATAGTACGACGGCTGAGGAGGCTGATAAAGCGGAGGTTGGGGCGGTTGCGGCTGCTGATACTGTGGAGGTTGAAGAGGCTGCGACTGTTGATACCCATATGGTGGGTACCCATAAGTCGAGGGTCCTGTAGCCCAGGGACCTCCGTAGGGAGCTTCTTGCTGGAAGGTGTTGGAGTTTGCCGCTATCCAGTACGGATCCTCCATATAGTTGTACCCCGTGTGAAACTGCTGCTCAAAGGGGTTAAATGCTGCAGCATTAGTGTAAGCGGGGATTTGTTCTCCAAAACCCTGTGGTGGCTGTGGCTGTGGCTGTGGTTGTGGCTGTGGCGCGACTGGCGCCGCTGCTACTTCAGAGACGGGGTTTGAAGATTCACCCATCTCTGTTTCTTCATGAACCGGTGAGTACCGGCTGCCACTAGAAAGGGAAGGGGTACTGATGCGTATCCCCCCTCGTACGGACATCCGCGGGGTAGTTCTCCTTCGCCTCGGAGGCGGGGGAGGCTGAAGTGGAGGTGCTGCTGCTGGCGGAGTGACCGCTACAAATTGGGAATCCTCAGAAGGATTCTGCTGCTGCTGGGGCTGCTCCTGCTGATGTAGGGGAGAGTGGTGAGGCAGGTGCAAAGGAGAGTTGTGGTATGACTGGTGCAGAGGGGAGTTATGGTAAGATTGGTGAAGAGGAGAATGATGGGAAGACTGGTGAAGAGGAGAGTGATGGGAAGACTGGTGCAAAGGAGAGTTATGATAACTGGGGGTAAACACCCAGTCATACTGTTTGAACATCTCCTCATAACTATCGGGACCATTGTAAGGTGATCCCAAAAATGGTGACCCATCAGATATCTCGATGGGGTGGTTTGGTGTGCCGGATGGTGGCATGGATGGATCGGTATCCTCATCGACCTCCATCTCATTGCCACCCGAGAAGTGGTCCTCGGGTCCAAGTGGGTTAAAACCCACTGGTTCTTGCAGGTAATCGTCAGGGTTGTACAGCCCCTGAATGGTGGGTGATGTGTTGTCAAAGGGTGACTGGCGTCCAAGAGGAATGTAGGACTGCTGCGAGTGATGGGGCTCATTCTTTGAATGAGGCCCAAATGAATGGGGAATGGATGGTGTGGAGGCTGGTTCAGTGAAGGACCTCCATAGATTTTGGGCATCTGTGTTATGAGAGCCCGAAGGTGTTCGCCGATGCGAAGGCCCGGCTTCGTGATCATTTGGGGCTACGTATCCTCCTTGTCCCCCTCGTCCTCTCATTCTTGGTGGCATGTTTAACTACCTGTCAAAAACAAATAAGTGATACAACAAAAATATAATTAAGACAAGGTTAGAAAATTTAAACAAAAATTTGGAAATTTCCTAAGTTCTTTGTCTAGACTCGAGAATCGAGGATTGTGCAATTGTGTAACTGAGATTAAACACAAAAGGCTAGTGTTTAATTCACTCAGAGTTGGCTCTGATACCAACCTGTCACACCCCTATTTTCCACGTGTCACCGGTGGGCCCGGTGGGGAGTATCGTGACGTAGTTGATATCATCATAGACAAACAACACAATATAATAATGCACAGTGGAAGCAAAAGATAGATTCATTTCAACTTTTAAATAAAATGTAATAATAAATATCACGAGTAGTTGAAACGGATCCACAGGCGGATCGAAATAAAATAGGATAATTGTTCAACAGTTTATTTGTCGTCCAAGCTGCGAGACCTATTGTGGACGCTCTAGAAGCCTGCCAGCCTATTACGTGTAGTACCTGCACTTAATCTTTTTGGGAAAAATACGTCAGTTTACACTGGTAAATACAATTCGACTGACTCATTTTGAAAAGTTTGAAAATTGATTTAAATGCACAAGGCACAAAACATTTTTATTAACTTGGGTCAATTATTTAATATAATAATCATGTGAACGAATTACATGTTACTTGCGTTCAGTGGCCCGGATCTAGTCTGGGCTAAAGATCAATGGACCCACCACAATAAAGAGTTATATACTGACAGGTGTATGCCTACACCCCGTACTCAGGTCGTGGCCATCTCGTAAGATGATGCCAAGGATATCCGGGACATGGTCAATTAACCCCCCAAAGGCCTTAAGTGAACAAGACTGTTTAAACGAGCCAATTAAATTATTCCAACTACCCACGCAACGGTGGAGGATTTAATGCCCGATCAAGCGGTATTTTATATACCGTAACCCAAGCCCGTATAGGGAAAATAAGCCAAAGAGTATTTACCTGAATAAGTATCAATCACAATCAAGAAAAACGCAAGTATCTTTTACTCTTGCTCTTAATCTGGAACAAAGGTTTATAATAACCTATTAGATTTCTAACGGGTCTTTATTTAAGCCTAAGCCTAGACCGGTTAGTTTTAAGGATGACACGGTTTACGCACGATTAAGCGAAGACCGGATGGAATGTGAATTTGACCCAACAAGTTTGAATACTTGTATAATATGGGTTTACTAATCACATTCTGGATTTTGAGACAAAAATGATAATGTTTGACCCGTTTCGGCCAATTTATGTAAACTAGTTACATAAACCGAACCGAACGCGAAAAGTGCGTTACGGGAGACCATGAGAGTCATATGCAAGTTCCCTGAGGTAATATGCTCTAAATATGTTATAATATCAGTAAGTTATTTTCTATTTTGCCCGGAACGGATTTAAAATCAATTTATGCCTTATAAGGGCATTTCGGTCATTTAAAGAGGTTGTAAAAGAGTTTATTCGTAAATCTAAGTTATGGGTCTGATTAATAGAGAAAATATACTTAAATTATTATGTTATAACAGTGTGACATGACCCGTATGTAAAACTTATCATTTAAAATCAAACTATGCACCCTAGGGGCATTTTGGTAATTTCACAAGGGCTAAAAATGCCAAAACTGGAAATCTGAGTTTATAAAGTTGTACTTACTGTTTTTATATGAAAATATGCTAATTACATCAGTAGGTATAATTCTTATATGCTTGATATGGTTATAGTATGTACTATGCGTTAAAAATGCCTAAAAAGGCGATTTGGAGCCGTTTCCGGGTTTGTAAAAGAAAGCTGAGATTTTTATACTTCCAGAAGGTTCAACATACATTATTTAATAAATAAAATCAGTAGGAAGTGGTTTGGGGTCAATCGGATTTATAAAACTCGTTTTATGGCCAAAAAGGGCAATTTCGGTATTTACCGAATTTAACTTAAAGACCTATGTTATGCTCTTCCAAAAATTAAATAAAAATCTTTAAAAATCTCAAAATATTATATAACATCAGTGTATAAAAAGTTTGATACCAAAAAGTGGGTTAAAATAGGCTTTGCGCTAAATGCGCTATTTACTTAACATAAAGCTTGTGATTTACGATATTGAGCATATCTCTTAAACTAGGCCACAAACTGATATGAAATTTTCGATGCATGTTTATAAATCAGTAGCAAATGATTTTACTCTTTCACTTTTTCAAAAATCGCGTTTTATATTAAAAAGGGCAAAATAGTCATATTTAAGCATAACCCGGTAACATGCATATGAATCGGTTAAACATGGAACCAAGATGTAAAATTCCAGAGAGTTAAACATATATGAAAGTTGGTCTAAAATATGCTCTAATGCAGATCTTAACATGCATGTACGGATCAGAACCGATAGTCAAAGAAAAAGTCCATTTATGAGACTTTCGGTTCCGATTCGGGTGTAATACAGAAAATTGTCGAGTTGATCAAGTTGAAACATGTTCTTACATTATTTATAAAGTTATTTTGATGATCAAACAGGTTGCATGTAGCCTACATTGTTAATCAAGCTTAAATTTGCAAAAACATATTCTGTTGACTTTTTATGAAGAACTTTGACTCGACAATTAGCATGCTTAGAGTGTGAATCTGAACATACCCTTTTAGGGGTTTGTTATACTCACAAATACCAACTTGTTGGTACTTTTGATTCGAGATATGACTGAGCACATTTCGTTTAATTGCAAAGTCAAACTATATTTACGATATGTTTGACTTTTAGTAAGAACACTAAGCTAGAATGGGTTAGAGGATGATATAAACACTTACAAAGGTCCTAACAAGCTTAGTGATCACTTATGAAGCTGCCTTGTCGATCAGAATGCTCCAGGAGAAGTCTTGTGAGTTTTTGAAAGTTCAAGTGTTCTTGGTTTTGTAAAAGTGGTGAACTTTATGCAACTATGATCTGATTTTATGGTTGAATCAGAGGTTTCTGATGTTATAACAGGTGTTCCTCTGTCCAAAAGTTGCATGTAAGTCGATTGGTCAGTCCTATAATCGAGTACAGCTGGAATCCACTCGCAAACAGGTCAGAACTGGCAGCTGCCAGTTGTTTTCGTCGCTGGGCAGTCGCTCGCGTGGCGCGAGCCCCTCCTCGCGTGGCGCGACCAAGTGGCGACCAGCTTTATAAGTTTCAGCCAATTTACAAATCAGTCCCTGAACTCATGATACGTGTTTATTCCTATTTATCTTGCACACAAGACCCTAAATTCTGATTTTTAGGAACCTAGGGACTTTTATAAACTTGGCAAAGTTCTTGGTTCACTTTGCGCTCACCCGAAAAGTCACGATATCGTATTTAACCTTTCGTATACGGTTTTAATCATAACTTTCTCATACTTTCACGGAACTTCATGAAATTTTTATCACATGCACTTGTGAGTATATTTTATTATTACAAAGCTTCGGGTTTGCCAAAAGATCACCCAGAGGTATAAATTCAACATGTTGACACGTTTAGCCCCTGTAGTTTGTAATTACTCACTTTCTTTCATTTTTCGCTTCGTATGATCCATGATTTATCCGTTTAAGACTATAAACACCATGTAGGGTTATTGTAGGACTTATTTATCCATTGTTGACACTTTGGACCCTTGAATTTACATAGTTTCACCGTTTGTCAACTTTAGTCCCTCTAAAGTATGTTTTCACATATTCAAAGCTTATGACACGTGTCGGTACATTATTGGACGTAAATTTTCGAGGTGTTACATCCTCACCCCCTTAAAAGAAATCTCGACCTCGAGATTTACTGAAACAAATGAGGGTATTTTTCTTTCATCGTGGATTCTACCTCCCATGTGTATTCGGGACCTCTACGGGCATCCCATTTGACCTTAACGATAGGTATGTGCTTCCTGCGAAGCTTCTTTACCTTTCGGTCTTCAATCGATAACGGCTTTTCCACAAATTTCAAGCTTTCATCTATATGTATATCCGTATACGGTATAACCGGTGGTCCATCAGCGGAACACTTCTTCAAATTACAGATGTGAAACACATTATGGATAGCGCTAAGTTCTTCAGGCAAGTTTAACTTATAAGCAACTGACCCGACACGTTCGATAATCTCGAAAGGTCCTATGTACCTCGGGCTTAGCTTGCCTTTCTTACCAAATCGCATCACCCCCTTCCAGGGTGATACCTTAAGCAACACTTTTTCACCTACATCGAAGTGAAAGTCTTTGCGCTGTGGATCCGCATAAGCTTTCTGCCTATCCCTGGCAGCTCTCAATCGATCGCGGATCTGGACAATCTTGTCCGTTGTCTCAAAAACAATTTCTGGTCCTGATAGTTGGACATCTCCAACTTCTGCCCAACAAATAGGCGATCTACACTTTCTACCGTATAAGGCCTCAAAAGGCACAGCTTTTATGCTGGTGTGGTAGCTATTGTTGTAGGAGAATTCAATTAGTGGTAGGTTCTTGTCCCAACTACCACCTAAGTCGATCGCACATGCACGTAGCATGTCTTCTAGCGTTTGAATAGTACGTTCGCTCTGACCGTCAGTCTGAGGATGATAAGCCGTACTAAAATTCAAACGAGTGCCCAAAGATTGTTGGAAACTCTTCCAAAAATGTGACGTGTATCTAGTATCTCTATCCGAGATAATAGACACAGGTATTCCATGCAAAGCTACAATCTTATCAACATATAATTGGGCTAGCATATCTGAGCTGTAGGTTTCTTTGATGGGTAGAAAATGTGCTGACTTCGTCAGTCTATCTACTATGACCCATATTGTATCATTTCCTTTTCTCGTCTTTGGTAACTTGGTGATGAAATCCATTGCCACCATCTCCCACTTCCATGTGGGAATTTCAGGTTGTTGTAACAAACCTGACGGTTTCTGATGCTCTGCTTTGACTTGCGCACAAGTCAAACATTTAGACACATAAGCAGCTACGGACTTTTTCAAACCAATCCACCAGTAGTTTGCTTTTAAATCCTGGTACATCTTGTCTGCTCCAGGATGAACAGAATATTTGGAACTGTGGGCTTCCTGGAGGATAACATCCCGAAGTCCTCCAAAAATAGGAACCCATATTCGTCCATTCAATCTAAGCATTCCATCTTTGTCACGGGATAACTGCTCCTCAGTTACTCCCAGCTTTTCTTCAGGATAATTAGCTTCCAACACAGCTTCCTTCTGTGCAGCTAACACCCTCTCGTTCAAACTATTCCTTATTTCAATGCGCTTGGCATTGATTCTTATTGGCTTAACTCTTTCCTTCCTACTCAAGGCGTCAGCAACTACATTTGCCTTGCCTGGATGGTATTTTATTTCACAGTCATAATCATTCAGAGTTTCCATCCATCGCCTTTGTCGCATGTTTAAGTCCTTCTGATTAAACAAATGTTGAAGGCTCTTGTGATCTGAATAGATCACACACTTGGTTCCATACAAGTAATGCCTCCATAGCTTCAATGCAAATACAACAGCACCCAACTCCAAGTCGTGGGTGGTGTAGTTCTTCTCGTGAATCTTTAGTTGTCGTGAAGCGTAGGCAATGACCTTGCCTTTCTGCATGAGTACACAGCCCATACCAGTGTGTGATGCATCACAATACACCACAAATTCTTCTATGCCATCGGGCAATGTTAACACTGGCGCATTGCTCAACTTTTTCTTCAGAATATCGAAGGATTCCTGTTGCTTAGGGCCCCAATCAAACTTAACCTTCTTGCGTGTCAACGAAGTAAGGGGCGCAGCAATCCTTGAAAAGTTTTCGATGAAACGCCTATAGTATCCAGCTAAACCCAGGAAACTGCTAATTTCCGTAGGCGTCTTTGGCTCTTGCCAGTTCATCACTGCTTCTACTTTAGCGGGATCCACTTGGATACCACGCTCGCTCACTACATGTCCAAGGAATTGGACTTCTCGAAGCCAAAATTCGCACTTCGAGAATTTGGCGTAGAGTTTCTCTTGGTGTAAAAGCTTGAGAATACAACGAAGGTGTTTCTCGTGGTCAGCCTTGCTCTTTGAGTAGATAAGGATGTCGTCAATAAAGACTATGACGAATTTATCTAGATAAGGCTTGCAGACGCGGTTCATGAGATCCATGAACGCGGCTGGTGCGTTGGTGAGCCCAAAAGGCATCACTAGGAACTCGTAATGTCCATAGCGAGTCCTAAACGCTGTCTTGTGTACATCCTCATCCTTGACTTTCAACTGGTGATAGCCTGACCTTAAGTCGATCTTTGAGAAGTAGCTTGCCCCTTGTAACTGATCGAAGAGATCGTCGATCCTGGGCAAAGGATACCTATTCTTGATGGTGACTTTATTGAGCTCACGATAATCGATGCACAAACGCATCGATCCATCCTTCTTCTTAACAAACAAAATAGGCGCTCCCCAGGGAGACGAGCTAGGTCTAATGAAACCTTTTGCTAACAGATCGTCTAACTGCGTTCTTAACTCCTACATCTCCGTTGGAGCCAACCTATATGGTGCTCTTGCCACTGGTGCTGCACCCGGAATGATGTCGATTCGGAATTCCACTTGCCTATCTGGTGGTAAGCCAGGTAGTTCTTCTGGGAAAACTTCGGGGTATTCCGAAATGACAGGGATGTCTTCAATCTTCGGCTTAGGCTCATCAACAGTAACTTGCGCCATATAAATGACACAACCCTTCTGCATACATCTGGATGCCTTGAGCATGGACACTTACTCAGGCAATCCATGCTGGGTATCTCCTTGGATAGTTAGTGACTCACCAGACGGAGTTCTAACTACCACTTGTTTTCTATTGCACACAATCTGGGCTTGGTTGTGTGATAACCAATCCATGCCTATCACTATGTCAAAACCAGCTAGTTTAAAGGGAAGTAAGGATAATGGAAACGAGTGATTCCTAATGGATATAACACATCCATCTAGAACAGTCGAGGCGGTTTCTATGGTTCCATCGGCTAACTCCACTTCGTACTTCACACTTAAGGGTTTTATAGGCAATTTTAACAAATCACAGAACTTATTGTCTACAAAGGATTTATCTGCTCCAGAATCAAACAGGACTCTAGCAAAAATATCATTTACAAGAAACGTACCAGTAATCACGTTGTCGTCCTGGATAGCCTCTTTAGCGTCCATCCTGAAGACCCTCGCATTGGTCTTCTTCCCGTCTTCGGCTTTCTTAGCGTTCTTTGGGCAATTTGACTTAATATGCCCCTTCTCGTTGCAACCATAACAGGTTGCATCCTTCAACTTCCTACATTCCAAAGTCTTGTGTTCTGTGGACTTACAGATTCCACAGGGTCTCGCGAGAGACTGGGATTTCGACTCAAGTCGACATTTCCCAAAATGGTACCTCCTACAAGTCTTACATTTGGGCTTTTCCCCTGATTGTTGCCCATTCTTCTTCGATCCCAACCCTTTCCTGTGGTCGTCATTCCCTCTGTGTCTCTTCTCTGACCTTCGTGAGGTATCATCCTCACGCTTTCTCTTGTGCTCGGCCTCTTTGTTCCTCAGCGATCTTAGTCGGACCGCGTCCATTGTGAGGGACAAGGAGAGGTCAGTTACTGACTTGAAAGTCGTTGGCCGAGAGGCCTTCACACTTGCCTTTATTGCGGGTTCTAACCCCCCGATAAAACGAGCGATTCTCCTTGGTTCAGGGGTTACAAGATATGGAACCAATCGAGACATCGTGTTGAAGCTCGTTAAGTAGGCTTGGCAGTCCAGGTTTGTCATCACCAATGATACAAAGTCTGACTCGATCCTTTCCACTTCATGTTGTGGACAAAAATTCTCTTTAATAAGGGCTACGAACTGATCCCATGACATACTGTAAAGTGTGGCCTTTCCGGTAGCTTGCAAAAGAGATTTCCACCATGCTAGTGCGTCCCCTTTAAATGATTGGGACACATACTTCACTACATCCCGTTCAGCACACCCGCTGATATCTACGACTGTATCCATTTCGTCTATCCAGGTTATGCAGTCGACCGCTCCTTTCTCCCCAGTAAAGTCTCTGGGTTTGCATGAGACGAAGTATTTATAAGTGCAAGACTTACTGTGCGATTCATGTTTCTACTTGATCTTCTTTATCGGGACACTGTTTTGGTTAGAGGAGTGATGATCCTCATCATCCTTCTTTGGCTTATCATTCTTAGGTACCTCCTTCTGAGAGGGCGGTTTGCTATGACCCTCCGAATGTGTTCTTGGTTTGGAACGTGATGCAGTTCGGGTCTTACTTCGGGTCCCGCTTGCTTCACTAAATTGTCTATTCAGTGTTTCGACCACGGCATCATTCACTAGTGCTTTCAATTCCGCACCAGTTATTAACATTTGAGCATTTTCAGGGTTCTGTGCCGGGCGACTGTTTAGTTCTTCGGATTTGGCCATGTAGTCTTAAATTGCTACATAAAATAAGGACAAGGTCTATTTAGAAGTCTAGACAGTATTATCGTTCTTGACGATTTATTAACCATGGTAAACAAAAGCCATATTAGTTAATTTGTTAAGTAGTTTCATTTAGGACTTTTTATCAAAAATTTTATCCTAAAATGAAATATATATATTGGCACAGTAGGCCTTTTCACGTAGACAATTTCTAAATTATAAATTTAGATTTTTATAGGATCAAAGTCTGAATAGTCAAAACAAATCAATCCTTTCTTTGGCAGGGAGTCTATAAGCTACGGCTGCCTTTCTGTTTTATATGACATTCATTATGACCCGTAGGCATTATGTCACTTTCAATTATAAAAATAAATTTTTGGATAATTTATTAAAAAGGGTGACATGTGTGATTTTGCGAATCACATTAGTCAAGAATGTTAACATATTTACAGATGTTAACAGGGATTGAATCTCTTTTTTTTTAAACAGGTTATACCGTCTCGGCTAGGTTTATGACAACATAACAGCTAGGTTTTACCCTTTTAAGATCCTTATTAAAATGGTGAATTACAATAATAATGCTATTTTCCATTTATTCATTTATTACATTTGTGCATATAATTTAAAAATGAAAAGCTGAAATTACCATTCTAATTTAAAATTAACGAGTACATGCTTGCCCTAAATGGGACTTTTTATAAATAACATGCCCACGTAGGGGCCAAACAAATAAACAAACCCTCGCAGGGGTTAAAAAAATATGCCCACGCAGGGGCTAAACAGAAAGAAACATTACCCACGCAGGGGTAGAGTACATAAATATATGTCCACGCAGGGACATGATTAGATAACAAGCAAACAAAGGATTCAGTGATCCTTCTTGCGTTTACCCTTGAGCAAGCTCACTACCTTGCTAAACATCCCCTTCCTACGCCTCCGTTCATGATCCAACCCCTGCCGCATCTCGTCTCGCACCCCATGTATCTCGTGAATGATTTCTTGCATTTGGGGCGGTGACATTGTCGGCGCCTGAGGTGGTTGCTGATAGTACGACGGCTGAGGAGGCTGATAAAGCGGAGGTTGGGGCGGTTGCGGCTGCTGATACTGTGGAGGTTGAAGAGGCTGCGACTGTTGATACCCATATGGTGGGTACCCATAAGTCGAGGGTCCTGTAGCCCAGGGACCTCCGTAGGGAGCTTCTTGCTGGAAGGTGTTGGAGTTTGCCGCTATCCAGTACGGATCCTCCATATAGTTGTACCCCGTGTGAAACTGCTGCTCAAAGGGGTTAAATGCTGCAGCATTAGTGTAAGCGGGGATTTGTTCTCCAAAACCCTGTGGTGGCTGTGGCTGTGGCTGTGGCTGTGGTTGTGGCTGTGGCGCGACTGGCGCCGTTGCTACTTCAGAGACGGGGTTTGAAGATTCACCCATCTCTGTTTCTTCATGAACCGGTGAGTACCGGCTGCCACTAGAAAGGGAAGGGGTACTGATGCGTATCCCCCCTCGTACGGACATCCGCGGGGTAGTTCTCCTTCGCCTCGGAGGCGGGGGAGGCTGAAGTGGAGGTGCTGCTGCTGGCGGAGTGACCGCTACAAATTGGGAATCCTCAGAAGGATTCTGCTGCTGCTGGGGCTGCTCCTGCTGATGTAGGGGAGAGTGGTGAGGCAGGTGCAAAGGAGAGTTGTGGTATGACTGGTGCAGAGGGGAGTTATGGTAAGATTGGTGAAGAGGAGAATGATGGGAAGACTGGTGAAGAGGAGAGTGATGGGAAGACTGGTGCAAAGGAGAGTTATGATAACTGGGGGTAAACACCCAGTCATACTGTTTGAACATCTCCTCATAACTATCGGGACCATTGTAAGGTGATCCCAAAAATGGTGACCCATCAGATATCTCGATGGGGTGGTTTGGTGTGCCGGATGGTGGCATGGATGGATCGGTATCCTCATCGACCTCCATCTCATTGCCACCCGAGAAGTGGTCCTCGGGTCCAAGTGGGTTAAAACCCACTGGTTCTTGCAGGTAATCGTCAGGGTTGTACAGCCCCTGAATGGTGGGTGATGTGTTGTCAAAGGGTGACTGGCGTCCAAGAGGAATGTAGGACTGCTGCGAGTGCTGGGGCTCATTCTCTGAATGAGGCCCAAATGAATGGGGAATGGATGGTGTGGAGGCTGGTTCAGTGAAGGACCTCCATAGATTTTGGGCATCTGTGTTATGAGAGCCCGAAGGTGTTCGCCGATGCGAAGGCCCGGCTTCGTGATCATTTGGGGCTACGTATCCTCCTTGTCCCCCTCGTCCTCTCATTCTTGGTGGCATGTTTAACTACCTGTCAAAAACAAATAAGTGATACAACAAAAATATAATTAAGACAAGGTTAGAAAATTTAAACAAAAATTTGGAAATTTCCTAAGTTCTTTGTCTAGACTCGAGAATCGAGGATTGTGCAATTGTGTAACTGAGATTAAACACAAAAGGCTAGTGTTTAATTCACTCAGAGTTGGCTCTGATACCAACCTGTCACACCCCTATTTTCCACGTGTCACCGGTGGGCCCGGTGGGGAGTATCGTGACGTAGTTGATATCATCATAGACAAACAACACAATATAATAATGCACAGTGGAAGCAAAAGATAGATTCATTTCAACTTTTAAATAAAATGTAATAATAAATATCACGAGTAGTTGAAACGGATCCACAGGCGGATCGAAATAAAATAGGATAATTGTTCAACAGTTTATTTGTCGTCCAAGCTGCGAGACCTATTGTGGACGCTCTAGAAGCCTGCCAGCCTATTACGTGTAGTACCTGCACTTAATCTTTTTGGGAAAAATACGTCAGTTTACACTGGTAAATACAATTCGACTGACTCATTTTGAAAAGTTTGAAAATTGATTTAAATGCACAAGGCACAAAACATTTTTATTAACTTGGGTCAATTATTTAATATAATAATCATGTGAACGAATTACATGTTACTTGCGTTCAGTGGCCCGGATCTAGTCTGGGCTAAAGATCAATGGACCCACCACAATAAAGAGTTATATACTGACAGGTGTATGCCTACACCCCGTACTCAGGTCGTGGCCATCTCGTAAGATGATGCCAAGGATATCCGGGACATGGTCAATTAACCCCCCAAAGGCCTTAAGTGAACAAGACTGTTTAAACGAGCCAATTAAATTATTCCAACTACCCACGCAACGGTGGAGGATTTAATGCCCGATCAAGCGGTATTTTATATACCGTAACCCAAGCCCGTATAGGGAAAATAAGCCAAAGAGTATTTACCTGAATAAGTATCAATCACAATCAAGAAAAACGCAAGTATCTTTTACTCTTGCTCTTAATCTGGAACAAAGGTTTATAATAACCTATTAGATTTCTAACGGGTCTTTATTTAAGCCTAAGCCTAGACCGGTTAGTTTTAAGGATGACACGGTTTACGCACGATTAAGCGAAGACCGGATGGAATGTGAATTTGACCCAACAAGTTTGAATACTTGTATAATATGGGTTTACTAATCACATTCTGGATTTTGAGACAAAAATGATAATGTTTGACCCGTTTCGGCCAATTTATGTAAACTAGTTACATAAACCGAACCGAACGCGAAAAGTGCGTTACGGGAGACCATGAGAGTCAT
The DNA here is from genome assembly GCA_030545235.1 of Helianthus tuberosus. Classification (NCBI taxonomy): domain Eukaryota; kingdom Viridiplantae; phylum Streptophyta; class Magnoliopsida; order Asterales; family Asteraceae; genus Helianthus; species Helianthus tuberosus. The sequence continues at coordinate 70,310,150 of CM060361.1, read as the reverse complement.
ATGCAAGTTCCCTGAGGTAATATGCTCTAAATATGTTATAATATCAGTAAGTTATTTTCTATTTTGCCCGGAACGGATTTAAAATCAATTTATGCCTTATAAGGGCATTTCGGTCATTTAAAGAGGTTGTAAAAGAGTTTATTCGTAAATCTAAGTTATGGGTCTGATTAATAGAGAAAATATACTTAAATTATTATGTTATAACAGTGTGACATGACCCGTATGTAAAACTTATCATTTAAAATCAAACTATGCACCCTAGGGGCATTTTGGTAATTTCACAAGGGCTAAAAATGCCAAAACTGGAAATCTGAGTTTATAAAGTTGTACTTACTGTTTTTATATGAAAATATGCTAATTACATCAGTAGGTATAATTCTTATATGCTTGATATGGTTATAGTATGTACTATGCGTTAAAAATGCCTAAAAAGGCGATTTGGAGCCGTTTCCGGGTTTGTAAAAGAAAGCTGAGATTTTTATACTTCCAGAAGGTTCAACATACATTATTTAATAAATAAAATCAGTAGGAAGTGGTTTGGGGTCAATCGGATTTATAAAACTCGTTTTATGGCCAAAAAGGGCAATTTCGGTATTTACCGAATTTAACTTAAAGACCTATGTTATGCTCTTCCAAAAATTAAATAAAAATCTTTAAAAATCTCAAAATATTATATAACATCAGTGTATAAAAAGTTTGATACCAAAAAGTGGGTTAAAATAGGCTTTGCGCTAAATGCGCTATTTACTTAACATAAAGCTTGTGATTTACGATATTGAGCATATCTCTTAAACTAGGCCACAAACTGATATGAAATTTTCGATGCATGTTTATAAATCAGTAGTAAATGATTTTACTCTTTCACTTTTTCAAAAATCGCGTTTTATATTAAAAAGGGCAAAATAGTCATATTTAAGCATAACCCGGTAACATGCATATGAATCGGTTAAACATGGAACCAAGATGTAAAATTCCAGAGAGTTAAACATATATGAAAGTTGGTCTAAAATATGCTCTAATGCAGATCTTAACAAGCATGTACGGATCAGAACCGATAGTCAAAGAAAAAGTCCATTTATGAGACTTTCGGTTCCGATTCGGGTGTAATACAGAAAATTGTCGAGTTGATCAAGTTGAAACATATTCTTACATTATTTATAAAGTTATTTTGATGATCAAACAGGTTGCATGTAGCCTACATTGTTAATCAAGCTTAAATTTGCAAAAACATATTCTGTTGACTTTTTATGAAGAACTTTGACTCGACAATTAGCATGCTTAGAATGTGAATCTGAACATACCCTTTTAGGGGTTTGTTATACTCATAAATACCAACTTGTTGGTACTTTTGATTCGAGATATGACTGAGCACATTTCGTTTAATTGCAAAGTCAAACTATATTTACGATATGTTTGACTTTTAGTAAGAACACTAAGCTAGAATGGGTTAGAGGATGATATAAACACTTACAAAGGTCCTAACAAGCTTAGTGATCACTTATGAAGCTGCCTTGTCGATCAGAATGCTCCAGGAGAAGTCTTGTGAGTTTTTGAAAGTTCAAGTGTTCTTGGTTTTGTAAAAGTGGTGAACTTTATGCAACTATGATCTGATTTTATGGTTGAATCAGAGGTTTCTGATGTTATAACAGGTGTTCCTCTGTCCAAAAGTTGCATGTAAGTCGATTGGTCAGTCCTATAATCGAGTACAGCTGGAATCCACTCGCAAACAGGTCAGAACTGGCAGCTGCCAGTTGTTTTCGTCGCTGGGCAGTCGCTCGCGTGGCGCGAGCCCCTCCTCGCGTGGCGCGACCAAGTGGCGACCAGCTTTATAAGTTTCAGCCAATTTACAAATCAGTCCCTGAACTCATGATACGTGTTTATTCCTATTTATCTTGCACACAAGACCCTAAATTCTGATTTTTAGGAACCTAGGGACTTTTATAAATTTGGCAAAGTTCTTGGTTCACTTTGCGCTCACCCGAAAAGTCACGAAATTCACGATATCGTATTTAACCTTTCGTATACGGTTTTAATCATAACTTTCTCATACTTTCACGGAACTTCATGAAATTTTTATCACATGCTCTTGTGAGTATATTTTATTATTACAAAGCTTCGGGTTTGCCAAAAGATCACCCAGAGGTATAAATTCAACATGTTGACACGTTTAGCCCCTGTAGTTTGTAATTACTCACTTTCTTTCATTTTTCGCTTCGTATGATCCATGATTTATCCGTTTAAGACTATAAACACCATGTAGGGTTATTGTAGGACTTATTTATCCATTGTTGACACTTTGGACCCTTGAATTTACATAGTTTCACCGTTTGTCAACTTTAGTCCCTCTAAAGTATGTTTTCACATATTCAAAGCTTATGACACGTGTCGGTACATTATTGGACGTAAATTTTAGAGGTGTTACATACAACGGAGCAGAACTTCGCTATTTAGGGGGTATAATACCCGATTATAATGCCTATTATTCAGAATTGAGAGAGAGATTTCGAATTTGAACGAGCAGACTGAAGATCCGTTGGCCTCTATATATAGTGTTGGTTTTCGACTTTTACGCAGCCCGCGTAAATGTTAACAAGGGGCTACGCGGCCCGCGTCAAACCCGGTCAACCGTGTAGCTGATCCGGGTCAGCAACTAGACTCGCCAGGATGATGACACGTGTCATCACCGGGCTGCGCCACAACTTTGATTTCTAGCGGCCCGCGTAAGATCCTTAAGAGGTCTACGCGGCCCGCGACAAACCCAAAAATTAAAATTTTAATTATTTTTAATAATATTTAGGGTATTCGGGGTCCGTTTTCTCGTATGGGGTGTATTTTGGGACATATTGGGATATTTTAAAATATATTAGGGTGTCGGAAATAATTCGAGGGTATCGGTTTTCTAGAGGGTTGTTATATCCTCCCCACCTTGTTTTAGAGCTCGTCCTCGATATCTACTGGAACAAGTGTGGATATTTCCTTTGCATTTCTGATTCAAGCTCCCATGTATACTCAGGTCCTCTTTTGGAGTCCCACTTTACTTTGACCAGAACTAATCTCTTGTGCTTGAGATTTTTGACTTTCTTGTCTTCAATCTGTAGAGGCCTTTCTACAAACTTGAGTTGTTCATTTACCTCTATATCCTTAAGAGGTACGATCAGCGATTCATCGGCTAAGCATTTCTTGAGATTTGATACATGAAATACATCATGTATTCCTGCCATTTCCTCTGGTATTTGTAGCTGATAGACTACATGTCCTATTCTTCTAATAATCTCAAAAGGTCCAACATACCTGGGACTTAGCTTTCCCCGTTTGATGAATCTTACCACTCCTTTCCAAGGAGAGACCTTTAACAATACTTTATCTCCTACTTGAAATTCCAATGGTTTGTGTCGGTTATCAACATAGCTCTTTTGTCTATCACGTGCTGCTTTTAGTCGTTCCTTGACTTGAATAATCTTGTCGGTTGTTTCGTGCACTATCTCAGGTCCAGATAGTTGCTTTTCCCCAATTTCTGCCCAACAGACTGGGGTTCGGCACTTTCATCCATAAAGTGCTTCGAATGGTGCAGCATTGATACTAGTGTGATAACTATTATTATAAGAAAATTCTATTAAAGGTAAGTGATCGTCCCAATTACCTCCAAAATCAATTACATAAGCTCTAAGCATGTCCTCCATTGTCTGAATTGTCCTTTTGCTTTGTCCGTCTGTTTGAGGATGATAAGCTGCGCTTAGATTCAACTTGGTTCCCATTGCCTTTTGGAAACTTGACAAAAATGAGAGGTAAAACGACTATCCCTATCAGAAATAATTGATAAAGGAATTCCATGTAATGAAACTATTTCATTTACATACAATTTGGCTAATTGTTCCATACTAAAAGTTTCCTTCATTGGTAGGAAATGAGCTGACTTGGTTAGCCTATCTACAATCACCCAGATTGTATCGTTGCCTTTCTTTGTTTTGGGTAATTTAGTAACAAAATCCATTGTTATCAATTCCCATTTCCATACTGGCATTTCTAACTGTTGCAATAGACCTGAGGGTTTCTGGTGTTCAGCTTTAACTTGTGAACATGTTAAACATTTAGAAACTTAGGCTACTATGTCCTTTTCCATTCCTATCCACCAGAAATTCTTTCTTAAATCCTGGTACATTTTATCACTTCCTGGGTGCATCGTATACTTAGACTTATGGGCTTCTTCTAATATATGATGACGTAGATTTCCTAAATTAGGTATCCACATTCTCTCCTTATGGAATTTCCAAATTCCATCTGTTTCTTGTTCTAATTCCTTAAGCATACCTTTTAATTTTTCAGTATCCTCCTTGATTACTGATTCTTGTGCTATTCTAATTTGCTCATTTAAATCTACTTGTAGATTTAATTTAAGAGAACGTACCCTTTTTGGCTTTTCATGATACTTTCGGCTTAAAGCATCTGCAACTACATTTGCTTTTCCTTCATGATACTGGATATCACAATCATAATCACTAAGCATCTCCATCCAGCGTCTTTGTCTCATATTCAATTCCTTTTGTCCGAAAACATACCTTAAACTCTTATGATCAGTGAATATGGTAAACTTACTACCATAAAGGTAATGTCTCCAAATTTTAAGGGCAAAAATTATAGCCCCTAATTCTAGATCATGGGTTGAATAATTCTCTTCATGATTCTTAAGTTGTCTAGATGCATAAGCTATAACCTTTTGGCGTTGCATCAACACACATCCATAACCTAACTTAGAAGCATCACAATAGACTACAAAGTCTTCAGTTCCTTCTGGTAACGCTAGTATGGGTGCATGGGTTAATCTATGCTTAAGAATTCTAAATGCTTCTTCTTGTTTTGGTCCCCATTCAAACTTAATGGATTTACAGGTTAACTTAGTTAAAGGAATGGCTATTCTAGAAAAATATTGAATAAACCTCCTATAATATCCTGCCAATCCTAAGAAACTTCTAACCTCGGTTGGTGACTCAGGGGTTTTCCATTTGGTAATCGCCTCGATCTTTGTTGGATCCACATGAATTCCTTCATGATTAACTAAGTGTCCAAGAAACTGTACTTGCTCTAACCAAAACTCGCACTTTGAAAATTTAGCATAAAGCTTTTCCTTTCTTAATAGACTTAAAAGTGCGTGCAAATGCTTTGCATGTTCCTCCTTACTCTTAGAATAAATTAGAATATCATCTATGAAGACAATTATGAATTTATCCAAATATGGCTTGCATATTCGGTTCATCATGTCCATAAATGCGGCTGGGGCATTGGTTAAACCAAATGGCATGATAGTAAATTCATAATGATCATACCTTGTTCTAAATGCGGTTTTAGGAATATCCTCTTCCTGTACCTTTAATTGATGATATCCTGACCTTAAATCGATTTTAGAGAAAAATCGAGCTCCTTGCAATTGGTTGAACAGATCATCTATTCTTGGTAATGGGTACCGATTCTTAATCGTGACCTTGTTCAATTCACGTTAATCAATGCACATACGCATTGATCCGTCCTTCTTTTTAACGAATAAAATTGGCGCTCCCTATGGCGATGAGCTCGGCTGTATGAATCCTTTTTTCCAGCAATTCATCTAATTGTTTCTTCAGTTCTTGCATTCCGGCGGGTGCCAAACGGTAAGGTGCTTTGGCAATTGGTGTTGTTCCAGGCAGTAGGTGAATTCTGAATTCAACATCTCTGTCTGGCGGTAATCCTGATAATTCTTCTGGAAAATTTATCTGAAAACTGAGACACTACTGGAATGTCTTTTAGTTCTTTTCCTTTAGTTTTAGTGATTATGGAAATCAAATACACTATAGACCCTTTTCTTATATAACTTGCAGTTTTCATCATAGAGATGAATTTAGTGGATCTAGAGGGCTTATCTCCTTTAATTGTGATCTTTTCACCCTTTGATGGATTTATTTGAATTGACTTTTGATCACATAAAATACTGGCTTTATTGGCTATTAACCAATCCATTCCTAAAACGACATCAAATCCTGCTAGATTCATGGGATACATATTTGCCATAAATTTTTGGTTTAAAAATTCTATTCTTACTCCCTGCAAGATTTCAGAAACCCTAACTGTTTCTCCATTAGCTGTTTCTACTAGACATTCTTGCGGTAGTTTAGTTAATGACTGATTTAGAAGTTTGCAAAACGAAGTATTAATAAAACTTTGGTTTGCACCAGAGTCAAATAATACTTTAGCAAAAACATCATTAGCTAAAAACGTACCGGCTATGACGTCCGGGATCATTTTGGCTTCATCTGCAGTCAGAGAAAATGCTCTAGCATTTTAGCTTTCTTGTTGTTCGAAGATGGAGCCAATTTCAGACAGTTCGGCTTGATATAACCTTTTTCTCTACAGTTGAAACATAGTCCATTACTGGATTTTCTCCTGCAATCTTCTTCCTTGTGTCCTGGTGCCTTGCAGAAATTGTAGTGAGTGAAGCATTTTCCCGAATGCTTTTTCTTGCAGACCTTGCAGTATGGTGCAGAGGTAGAACCTATATTCCTACGGTTGAAATTCCCAGAAGGGAATTCTTGGGTAAACCTTTGAGCTAGGTTTCTCCTCTGGTCTTCTTCTCTAGTACGGATTAATTCATCTGTCAAGGTATTTGCTAGTTCTACAGCTTCTTCTATGGTTTGAGGTCTAGCTGCCTTGACTACATGTCTAATTTCTCCAATTAATCCCCAGATGTAACGGGAGATTAATACCGGTTTAGGTGATGCAAGGGTTGGTACGATTCTAGCATATTCAAAGAATGTGGTAGTATAACCCTTACTATCTACTCCGGTCATCCTAAGGTTCAGAAACTTATTTGCTATCTGTTCCTTTTCATTGGGAGGGTAGAATTTCCTTTCTACCATATTTTTAAATTCCTCCCATTCTATGTTGTATACCTTATCACTTCCCCTTGATTGGAGGATAGTGTTCCACCATTCTAAGGCTGAGTTCTTAAATAAATTAGAAGCAAACATTATCTTGTCTTCTTCAGCACACTTGCTTATTTTTAAAACAGCCTCAGTCTTCTCTATTCAGCGTAGAGCTACAATGGGTCCTTCATTTCCTGAGAATTCTCTTGGTTTGCATGACCAGAATTCTTTGTAAGAACAACCATAAGGCATGGTTCTTCTTCTTTTGGGAATGGGCACTTGAAGTACGGGTCCATTGTTCACGCTGTTTTCTGGTTCAGTTGGTCGCTTACTGCTATGTTTACTTTTATTATTCGCTTCTTTAACTGTTTGAATAATAAATGGCATTACATCTATAATTCCTTGTGCTACTATGTGTTGGATAGCACTATTATCCACTTGATTTCCATTGTTATTGATGCTCAGATTCTCATTAACTAAGTTAATGTTACTCTGGTTATCGTTATTCAGATTTCCTTGATTTCCTTCGTCGGCCATCTGAATTTTAAACAATTACTCCGTATTAATATCACAAAATAATATTTAATATAGTCAATCACATGACACATATTTTGGTCAAAAGCGTCGATCATTGCGACTTACTCTATTCATATACTATGCATCTATTACACACCAGTACTGAAATAAAATTACAATACCGACTGAAATTTAAAGTTACACTACTAGTAATAGGCATCCTTAGTTTTTTTCATACACATACACACATATTATATTATTTTATTATTATTATTACTATTACCATCTCCATTCTCACATTCACGGATATGGATTCATCCAAAAATCCATATTGTGCTCGTCATACTTCCAGGCGAGTCGCTCTCCCACCTGTCTCATTCGTTCACTACTCTCTAAAATTTCCTCACCAAATGTCCTAAGTTCTTGTACGTTTTCTGCACTCATTGGGGGTGCAGGTTCTAGGACTGGGTTCGGAATCTGGGGTACGGGTTCTTGATATGGGGGTGTAGGTGCCTGGAATTGGTAAGGATATTCTAAAATCTCCCTAATGTATTCGTCGTGGTAATAGGGATCTAAAGGATCCAAACCTGGGTAGGCTCCTATGTTTGGCATGGGCATGTCTTCGTGTATCGGGTAACGTTGTACATAGTCCCTATTATCGTCCCACCAGGGGTCATAATTTTGGTCTAAGGGATTTGGTGCTGGTACCCTAGGTATTTCTTCCGGATTGAAATCATGCATTTCTATTTCCATGGGTTGGTCAGGATTTGGTGGTTGTGGTTGGGGTGCTATTATTTGCTCCAGATTAGGGTCGGCTGCAGTGGTTGCTAGGATGTGGATGTCTGCTATACCCCTATTGATCATGTCCTGGGCATAGGCATCTGTCTCTCTCTTGGCTGCTGCTAGTGCTCTCTGGTCTTGTAACTTTTTCATACGTTTTCTACGCTCGTGTGCCCCTCTACTGAACCATCACCTCTTTTTATGAGGAAATGGCTCTTCTGACTGAGCCTTAAACACAAAGATTCCTTCTTCCATATCAGCAGAGTACCCTGAGAGGGCAGGCTGAGAAGAGGAGGTGCCTTCACTTCTAGGCGAACCAGACAATTGACGGTACGCGTCAGATGGTCCTTGGTCGCTCATACTATAAAGTAACAAATAGTCAAATAACACATAGCAATAAAATACAATTATGCACGTATTCCCGTAATTTATTTCCTAACAGATTTAATTTTGATGTCAGCAGAACACTTATGTGGCTGAATCAGTGGCTTAGCTCTAATACCACCTTCTGTCGCAACCCCCGATCCCTAATTCCCCGAAAACGGGCGGCCGCGAGCCAGTTTTGGTGGTATCGCGTATTGTCTAATTTGGCAGCGGAATTTTTAATCAGGACCACAGTTAGGAAATATTTGATAAGAGTAAAATACCACATTTTCATAATATTAAACATATGGGATAAAACCCAAGTTCGCAGTACACACCTTTTCATAGGAATAAATCCTATTTTATTTAATAAAAACATCTATTTTATTTTAGGTAACTTTATTGCCACTTTTCAAAGACTTTAGTGCTGTCCAGCTGGCTTTTATTTGGCTTTCACAATTTGTTACCTGAAACGCGTTTTAAAAACATTTGTCAGTGGGAAATACTGGTGAGTGAATCCTAGTTTAATCAAGTTTAAATAAAAACCATTGTACAGTATTGAGGGTGATCTCGGAATTACATTTGTTTCCAAGTTATATCAATTAACATCCATGGTACTGTCAGACCCGACTTGTGGAAATGTTACTCCTTGACCAGGTGTTAACAAATTTTGCATACAAAACCCCAACATACTCATGATAATTGTATTCTTACAAATATACTCAATAACTGCTTAATATATGATTAATTGTATGAGGTTTTGTAAAAACAGTTTACAAAAAGCGGATAAACTCACATTGCTGTCTTAGATTTTCTGTAAGGGTTTCCTGGTGACAATCTATAATTTACACAAATGCATACGCATTAGTATAATAACCCATTTTAACATTAGTAATACCCTCCCCGAGACGGCATTCCAACGACTACGTCGGGCAGAACCACGACAGCCATTACGGAACCCTAGATCAATCGGGCAGCGTATCTAATACGTATCCATGGGTTATGATACTTACAACGGAGCAGAACTTCGCTATTTAGGGGGGTATAATACCCGATTATAATGCCTATTATTCAGAATTGAGAGAGAGATTTCGAATTTGAACGAGCAGACTGAAGATCCGATGGCCTCTATATATAGTGCTGGTTTTCGACTTTTACGCGGCCCGCGTAAATGTTAACAAGGGGCTATGAGGCCCGCGTCAAACCCGGTCAACCGCGTAGCTGATCCGGGTCAGCAACTAGGCTCGCCACGATGATGACACGTGTCATCACCGGGCTGCGCCACAACTTTGATTTCTAGCGGCCCGCGTAAGACCCTTAAGAGGTCTACGTGGCCCACGACAAACCCAAAAATTCAATTTTTAATTATTTTTAATAATATTTAGGGTATTCGGGGTCCGTTTTCTCGTATGGGGTGTATTTTGGGACATATTGGGATATTTTAAAATATATTAGGGTGTCGGAAATAATTCGAGGGTATCGGTTTTCTTGAGGGTTGTTATATTATGTGTATTAGTTATATTATTTTAGGATTTGAAATAATATAACTAATTAAAATACCAAGTAATTACAATCCAAAATATTACCAAAATTCCAAGGAATAAATATACAAAGAATACCCAAAATGCCGGTAAAACCGAACAAAGGAATATAACTCACAAAATATTCCGGAAATATTATTCATGTGTATATTTTGGTAAATAATATTTTGGACATCAAGGAATGAAAATGGGATTTTCATGATTACTACAAAATATTTCATATTTTTTACAAGAAGGAAATGTATTATCTTTGGGCAAGTAAAAATATATATTTTTCTTGGAATTATTAGAAGATATATTATTTTTGGAAGACAATATATATTTTCTCAAACAAACATCAAATACATTATTTTTGGGAGAAAATGTATTCTCTTAAATAAACTTGAAATATATTATTTGTGGAAGAAAAATAAGTTCACCTATATTTTCAAGTTAGACTTGATAACTTGAAAATATATTATTTTTGGGACTTATATGGAAATACAACTATTTTTTCCAAAGGAAAAATTAAAAATAATTTTTCCAAATAATATTCATTAAAATGTATATTTTGAAAATGTATATTGATGAATTTTTATTAAAAATAATATTCCGGAAAAGTTATGTGTAAGAATACTTAATAAACACAATAAGCATACGTATTCTCGTACGTATAAATACACTCTGGAATACGATGCCAATACATGGCAAAAATATACAAGTATAAGCATACGAATACAAATACACCCATCCTTGGGAAGGATATACATATACAATACATAAGTGTGTCAAGTTAAAATATATTATTTTAACTAAAATTTCAAAATGTAATAAATATAATTTAAGTTAAAATATTTATTATTTTGACAAATAATTATATACTTGGAATAACATTGATGACACAAACTAACGTAACTCAAGACGCTAATTAAGACCAAGGTTAAGGCACGACCTACCCGTCTTATGGACCGTAGTACGCATGTGGGTAGTCGTGCTTTCTAGAGGAAGCTTTGAGTTACATTGGATACGAGGAACGCAAAACTGTGAGTTCATGCTCCCCCTTTTCTTTTAACTGTTTTCAGTTTTATAACTTCGGGGGTGAAGTACATATTACATACTGTTTACAGACAAATACAAATGGTATGATTAGCTAAGGAATGTACTGCTAGACCATGTGAATGGATTGGCGATTGACTTAAGACCATTAATCCTTGTATAAGGACCGAGGGGCATGAGTGATAAATCTATTGGGTGTGGCGAGCCCACCCATGGGCCTGCGTGTCACACCCCCAATTTACCACCTAGGGCATGTCCCCAATTGAGGTGCAACGATCCAACAAAGAGCCACCAATCATATCAAACATAAGTAATATTATATTGAAATACTCAATTAGAGAAATACATTGTTTGCAAGTTAAACCAAAACCGAAGTACTGAGCGGAAGCATAAATGTATAAGTGTGTAAATGTATCAAAAACCAAATCAATGTAATTGTTTATCATGACCACAACCACTCCAGCAGCATCAGACGGCAAGCTCCCAATTCCCTTCAATGGTTACCTACAAGCATGTAAACAAGTGTGTCAGACTACGTTGGTGAGTTCAAGGTTTGTGTTTGTTTACCAAGTTGTGTTACCAATCGTGTGAGTAAAACAGTTTACAAGACGATATGTTGTTTGTTGTTACGATGTTTGTTGTTTTGATGTTGTTATTACTCGATTACCGTATGTGGCTACTAGATGTGAATGCCCAACCCCAATGCCTCCATTTAGGCATTGGTCATGATGTCAAGGTATCAAACAACCTTGAATAGATGTAAGGGGTCTTATATGTACACAATGTGAATGCCCAACCCCAATGCCTCTAACTAGGCATTGGTCATGAAGTCCAGGTAATTAGTTCACGCCCGTCCTTTCGGCCCGGTGTGAGGGTGCCAAACCTAATAGCGCTATCAACTAAATACCTCGTTGCCTTACCGGCAACACGGTAGATGTAGGGGGTCTTACATAATAGAAACTAAGTACGATAACCAACATCCCATTACACATGCATTCCTCTTCGGAACGTTACCCGTTATCCCTTCCCTGGGATCCATGCTTGAGAAAGAGCAATGAACTCACCTTAGGTTTGCTCGGTTTAGACAAGTGACTTGTTATTTAGTTCAATACTCGTGACCTAAGAGAGTGTTTGGTATTTATCAGTTTCACAGTTCGCTTTCACATAGGTCAGATTAACTATCATCATACAAGGCTCGTATAACAGTTACGCAAGTAATCCAAGCAAAACACTGATTATTCAAATACGTCCTATCTCGATTTACCAATGGCAACCAGTTTCACGTATTCACGCAATACACATCTATTACACGTATTACACACATAAACCAACATGTGATATCACATACGCCATACAAGCCCTCTTTCATTAAATTCTACACCACAGAATTACATCATACTATCCGAATATAATGTTTGTAGATTACATGTTTTACAATCACCACGTAAACCGAACAACATTATATCAATACTTGCAATTGAGTCTATTTCGTAATTGCCCAACTGACCGGCCCAGCACTTACAATATGATGCGGCCCATTACTTAATACCCACCCCTTTTCAATTATATGACCCCATACCGAATTAAACATGTGCAGCCCACTAGTGCCTCTCATCCGCAAACATTAACAGATAATACCCATTTAAATTCTATAACTAAAGTCAACATACAGCATAAACTAATAGATTATATTAAGTGTGCAATCAAGATGGTGGCCGACATCTAGTTACCATTCATGAACTTGATGTCATGAATTGACATGATGAGGGAGCAGTCATATAATAACTAATGAAATCTGATGAATTCTAATCATCATGGTCGACATACAATATTCACAATACCACCCTATTTGTGACAGTTTCATGTAATATTATATACATCACATGTTTCCTTGGACATCATACCCATAGTACAGTTCATTCGCATCTCACAGTTCATGCAATACCCTTTTATTTCATGCACATCATAAAGAAACAGTCAATAAACCATTCAAGATTCATACCCATCGACTAGTAGTTGCCTTCCAATCTTTAATATCAGCACATTCGAATAAAGTCACACCAAGTTATTTAGTTTATCATTATCATATAGAGCTTTATGAAATCATAGAGATCTAATCATGAACGTATAATCACACTCAACAAGATTCAAATCAATGAAATTATATCACATATACTTCTACGAATATCAACATACTTTACATATAATCTAGAACAATCAGCAATATTCGAATCATTTAAAGTTATACTAACCGGAATTGAGAAGGTTCAACTAGGAGGCTTCGAAGAAGAGGGGGGGGGGGTTTCTCCTGCTGATCGTAACTAAGGGAATTAGGGTTTGGGTTTATTGTGTGATGATTGGAAAATAGTAGAGAAGTTATGTAAGCATGATACGTAAATATAGTTGGAGTGCAAACCGTATTCCTTTTAGGATAAGTGGACTTGGTTTGGTTTGGCATATAATACTTGCAAGTGGGCCGATAAGCTAAGGCTTTGGGCCGAGATCTTATAATGATGTACATTAACCCTAAAGTGGTGCACAAGATATACAATTTAACGTACACAGTCGTGTATAGTTAGTCGGTTAAACGTACGTAATCATAGAATGGTGCATAAGCTAGGCAGATAAAACAAATAAACACACTACAAGTTGTGGGATTTCAAGTGGTGCTAACCTTAAGTATTCGAGTTGTCACATCATCCCCAACTTGAAAGAAATTTCGTCCCGAAATTTGACAAGCAAGCACAGAAGAGTGAAGTGATAATCAGGATTGTTGCGGATTTTGTTCAGGTGTGACATCATCCCCAACTTGAAGAGGAATCTCGTCCCGAGATTCGCCAGCTTTACTAGATTCAGGTTTGTCTTTAGGAAAGAGGTGTGGATACTTGAGCTTCATTCGATCTTCTCGTTCCCAAGTGAACTCCGGTCCTCGCCGCGAGTTCCAACGGACTCTAACAATCGGAATACGACTATGCTTGCGTACTTTGACCTCCCTATCCATAATCTCAACGGGCTCTTCCACAAACTGTAGCTTGTCGTCGATTTTTAACTCTTGAAAAGGTACCGCAAATGGATCGTCAGCATAACACTTCTTTAACTGTGATACATGAAACACGTCGTGAACATTACCCAGCTCAGTAGGTAATTCCAACCTATAAGCCACCTTACCGATACGCTCAAGAACTTTAAACGGCCCAACATAACGTGGACTCAGCTTGCCACGCTTCCCAAAGCGTACAACCCCTTTCCATGGTGAGACTTTCAGCATGACGCGGTCATTCACTTCAAACACTACCTCTTTGGCACGCTCGTCAGCATAGGCCTTCTGGCGGTCACGAGCAGCTGCCATACGTTCCCTGATTTTCACAATCATATCTGAAGTTTCGAGTACCATCTCAGGACCTGTGATCTGACTATCACCCACCTCAGCCCAGCAGAGAGGTGAACGGCACTTCCTCCCGTACAGTGCCTCAAATGGTGCCGCTTTGATACTGGTGTGGTAGCTGTTATTGTAGGAAAACTCTACCAATGGCAAATGCTTCTCCCATCCTTTCCCAAAATCAATAACACATGCCCGCAGCATGTCTTCTAGTGTCTGAATAGTGCGCCCACTCTGACCATCTGTCTGTGGATGATAAGCCGTGCTCATATCGAGACGTGAGCCGAACATCTTATGCATAGCCTGCCATAACTCCGAAGTAAAACGAGGATCTCGATCAGAAATAATAGAAGTCGGCACCCCATGCCTAGAAACCACCTCTTTAAGGTACACTGCTGCGAGCTGCGAATACTTATCTGTCTCCTTGATTGCTAGGAAATGTGCTGACTTGGTGAGACGGTCGACAATCACCCATATAGTATCGTTCCCAGCCTGCGTTCTAGGTAACCCCGTAACAAAATCCATAGCGATCTGTTCCCATTTCCACATGGGTATCTCTGGCTGCTGAAGTTGACCCGAAGGCTTCTGGTACTCTGCCTTGACCCTAGCACAGGTCAAACACTTACTCACGTAAGTGGCAATAATAGCTTTCATGTTCGGCCACCAATACAAAACCTTGAGGTCCTGGTACATCTTGTCGGACCCTGGATGAATAGAATATCGTGACTTGTGTGCTTCGTCCATCACAAGCTCTCGAAGATTACCAAATAAAGGAACCCATATCCGTTCCATGAAGTAGTAGATATCGTCAGACCGTTGCTCGAACTTCTTCTTGTGTAGACCTCGTAATCCTTCAGCTTCGATATTTTCTTCCTTTAATGCTTCAATCTGGGCTGAACGAATCCGAGCAGGCAAATCAGAGTGAATAGTAAGCTGTAGGGCACGAACACGCTTCTGTTTCGGTTCCTTGCGACTAAGAGCATCAGCTACAACATTAGCTTTACCCGGATGATACTTGATAGCACACTCATAATCATTAAAAAGCTCGATCCAACGACGTTGCCGCATATTCAATTCCTTCTGGTCGAAGATATGTTGAAGACTCCTGTGATCGGTATAGATGGTAAACTTGGTACCGTACAGGTAATGCCTCCAACTTAAATCCAAAGACCTTGGTTTCCATCGTAGGTTGTGATTCGTGCAACTCTTCTTGTAATTCCACTACGTAAGCCATCACTTTCTCATGTTGTATCGGCGTGTAACTGAGAATCTGATTCGAATCATCATAGTATACCACCAGATCACATGTACCCTCGGGTAAAGACAATACCCAGTGCATTGTAGAGTTGAGTTTCAAAAGCTGAAAAGGCGTTCTCCTGTTTTGTCTCCCACGAACACAGCACCCTGCTGTGCTCAAGGGAGTCAAGATGCGCGATCTTCGAAAACCCTGTGATGAATCTACAATAGCATCCACCGAAACCAGGAAATTGTTGTACCCCCGAAGGAATCTTTGGTGTCAATCAGTTTCTAATAAAATGGGTCCTAGCACATTCCACGCGTATTCCCACTTCGTTGGTTACATGATCAAATGCATTTCTTGAGTCTAGATGTTACATTTAGCAAGACTTCGCGCGGAGTGGCTCCTCCCTCAGGAGCTCTAAAACGAGATACATATGCCACCCATGTTGTTCCTTCCTCCTGGAAGCGATTTAAAACTTCATCAAAACACGGTCGATTCATGTGATCCATTAAGCTGCTGGTGTGTTGATTAACCCAACGGTCATGAAATACCAAGTCGCACTGGCCGCATTGCGTTTAATATGTTGTTGTAGGAACATTCTCCCCTCGAACTTCCATCTGGTGATAGCTCACTCGTTAGTCAATCCTAGAATGGGGCTTGACCCTCGCAGCTGGTTGACAGGTTGTTACTACATGATCGAGGCCAACGGTTCTTGACCGCCACCTTGATGAGTTTTCGATAATCAGTACACATACGAAAAGGCGTATCTTCACAAATATAACTGTGGCTCCCCAAAGTGAAAACTAGGTCCTACAAACTCCTCCCCAACTATTTCTGTAGTTGATTAGACAATTCTTGCAACCCTCCTGGTGCAAGATGGTAAGAGTGCGTGTAGTCAGGGCTGCCCCTGGCGTGAGATCAGGCTGAGATTTCGCCTAACAGTCGTTGAAGTAAACCCGAAAGTTCCTTGGGTAGCACACCGAAAGGAATCACGAATGATTGGTGGATCATCGATCCTCTGTTCCCTTAGCCCTAACATCAGCAACGGTTGCTAGTATAGCGGCGTAATCCCTCCGTAGACACTTCTAGCCTTCATAGCTGAAATGGCGCTATCCTTTGTACCACTCTGACGCTTTAGAACAAATAACGATTTTCCACACAAAATTTTGTCCTCACTGGTGTATCTGCGCGATCTCTGGATAACCAATCCACACTAACTACTGTATTGCAACCATCAAGGGTAGTAGAAGGAAGGTTGACGTCGAACACTTGTCCCACATGGTCGAGTTTACATCGCAGCGGACATATGAGGTTTCAAGAAACATCAGGGCAAACAGATCGGAGACGAAGCGAACAGCTACCCATCTAAGCTATCGTGTTGCTATTACGCCTGGTATTGTCTATGCCAATACCAAGTGTCCTTCCATGAGCTTCATTTCCAGTGTTGTTTTCGTCACGAGAATTTCCAGTACTGCCGTCGTTCCCTTGGTTGTTGCTGTCTTGATTGACCAACGGCCAATCCATGTGGTAAACGTTTTTCACTCCCATAGTGAGGGCTACTATTACGAGTACCCTGATGTTGTCGTAACTATTACTTCTGCTTATTGTTTCATGAAGCGGAGTCCTATGATCCTCCACTGACAGGATCCATCTTCTACTGTTCTGTGCCACGTTCTAAGATGCTACTCATTGTGCTGACAGCGGTGCATTCCACACCGTATTCGATTGTCATTACTTACGTTCCGAGTGATTCGTAAAAGCTGACTCCCATGAGTCACTGGCAGAGGTTAAAGAGTCGATTGTATTCTATTCGTTGGTGTTTGCTGCCGGTCATCAGAGTCGTCCAATGTTTGAGGTTGGTGAAGTACTACATTTACCCTCTCATCCAACGATGTTGCAAGTTGTCTATGTATTACACAGTCTGTTGCGAGGGCGTTACAGAAATGGTCGTGATTCGAGATTCGAGACGTCAATATGTCAAGTTCCAACAAACGAAGAAAAAAAAATGGGAAAGATATAGATCGTTCATCGTTGTGCATCACCCCACTCGGGGATGTTCGTATAAGCACCTAGCACTCTACACAGTCCACTAGGCGTTCAGTTGGGTGTTCAGGTAATACTCGATAGCATCGGAATTCGAAAGGTTTCAAAGGAAAAAAA
This sequence comes from Helianthus tuberosus, assembly GCA_030545235.1. Taxonomy (NCBI): domain Eukaryota; kingdom Viridiplantae; phylum Streptophyta; class Magnoliopsida; order Asterales; family Asteraceae; genus Helianthus; species Helianthus tuberosus. The sequence goes on along the minus strand of CM060361.1, from coordinate 70,292,246 downwards.
AAATAGAAAGATCACATTCGTGTAGGAGACAATCTCTACTATTTCTCCTATAGGTTATCAGGTTTCGCATCGATCAAATGATAGTTCAGAATGAGATAGAATTAAGTATCACCTTAAAGTCTACAACTTTCAAGTTCACATACAGTAGGGGAGATTCCCTCTTGCACTCGTTAAGCCTCATTGGGAATTGCATGCACCACGCATTATTATTATGTGTGCACCCATGATAATAAGGCGGTTTGCATGCTCCTCTCGACGCTTCTTAACTTATGTTCGAAGTTTCTCCCACTCCAATCAACACAGGTATGTACTAACAGCAAGACTAGGATTTACAAGATGCAAGTGTTGTGTTATGCTATCGATGTGTCATGATATCTATCTTGTTGTATCGTGCATGCTATGTATATAGATATGTCTACTAAACATGTGATGTATACTGTAACGAGGAACGAACCTTGCAATCTGAAGCTGAGTGTCATGGTCATCGTTTGGATCAATTCGGTTATAGTCTGGTTTTATGAAAACGTTTTAAAACCAAGTTCTCTATAACCAGTGGCTCTGATACCAAACTGTCACACCCCCAATTTACCACCTAGGGCATGTCCCCAATTGAGGTGCAACGATCCAACAAAGAGCCACCAATCATATCAAACATAAGTAATATTATATTGAAATACTCAATTAGAGAAATACATTGTTTGCAAGTTAAACCAAAACCGAAGTACTGAGCGGAAGCATAAATGTATAAGTGTGTAAATGTATCAAAAACCAAATCAATGTAATTGTTTATCATGACCACAACCACTCCAGCAGCATCAGACGGCAAGCTCCCAATTCCCTTCAATGGTTACCTACAAGCATGTAACCAAGTGTGTCAGACTACGCTGGTGAGTTCAAGGTTTGTGTTTGTTTACCAAGTTGTGTTACCAATCGTGTGAGTAAAACAGTTTACAAGACGATATGTTGTTTGTTGTTACGATGTTTGTTGTTTTGATGTTGTTATTACTCGATTACCGTATGTGGCTACTAGATGTGAATGCCCAACCCCAATGCCTCCATTTAGGCATTGGTCATGATGTCAAGGTATCAAACAACCTTGAATAGATGTAAGGGGTCTTATATGTACACAATGTGAATGCCCAACCCCAATGCCTCTAACTAGGCATTGGTCATGAAGTCCAGGTAATTAGTTCACGCCCGTCCTTTCGGCCCGGTGTGAGGGTGCCAAACCTAATAGCGCTATCAACTAAATACCTCGTTGCCTTACCGGCAACACGGTAGATGTAGGGGGTCTTACATAATAGAAACTAAGTACGATAACCAACATCCCATTACACATGCATTCCTCTTCGGAACGTTACCCGTTATCCCTTCCCTGGGATCCATGCTTGAGAAAGAGCAATGAACTCACCTTAGGTTTGCTCGGTTTAGACAAGTGACTTGTTATTTAGTTCAATACTCGTGACCTAAGAGAGTGTTTGGTATTTATCAGTTTCACAGTTCGCTTTCACATAGGTCAGATTAACTATCATCATACAAGGCTCGTATAACAGTTACGCAAGTAATCCAAGCAAAACACTGATTATTCAAATACGTCCTATCTCGATTTACCAATGGCAACCAGTTTCACGTATTCACGCAATACACATCTATTACACGTATTACACACATAAACCAACATGTGATATCACATACGCCATACAAGCCCTCTTTCATTAAATTCTACACCACAGAATTACATCATACTATCCGAATATAATGTATGTAGATTACATGTTTTACAATCACCACGTAAACCGAACAACATTATATCAATACTTGCAATTGAGTCTATTTCGTAATTGCCCAACTGACCGGCCCAGCACTTACAATATGATGCGGCCCATTACTTAATACCCACCCCTTTTCAATTATATGACCCCATACCGAATTAAACATGTGCAGCCCACTAGTGCCTCTCATCCGCAAACATTAACAGATAATACCCATTTAAATTCTATAACTAAAGTCAACATACAGCATAAACTAATAGATTATATTAAGTGTGCAATCAAGATGGTGGCCGACATCTAGTTACCATTCATGAACTTGATGTCATGAATTGACATGATGAGGGAGCAGTCATATAATAACTAATGAAATCTGATGAATTCTAATCATCATGGTCGACATACAATATTCACAATACCACCCTATTTGTGACAGTTTCATGTAATATTATATACATCACATGTTTCCTTGGACATCATACCCATAGTACAGTTCATTCGCATCTCACAGTTCATGCAATACCCTTTTATTTCATGCACATCATAAAGAAACAGTCAATAAACCATTCAAGATTCATACCCATCGACTAGTAGTTGCCTTCCAATCTTTAACATCAGCACATTCGAATAAAGTCACACCAAGTTATTTAGTTTATCATTATCATATAGAGCTTTATGAAATCATAGAGATCTAATCATGAACGTATAATCACACTCAACAAGATTCAAATCAATGAAATTATATCACATATACTTCTACGAATATCAACATACTTTACATATAATCTAGAACAATCAGCAATATTCGAATCATTTAAAGTTATACTAACCGGAATTGAGAAGGTTCAACTAGGAGGCTTCGAAGAAGAGGGGGGGGGGTTTCTCCTGCTGATCGTAACTAAGGGAATTAGGGTTTGGGTTTATTGTGTGATGATTGGAAAATAGTAGAGAAGTTATGTAAGCATGATACGTAAATATAGTTGGAGTGCAAACCGTATTCCTTTTAGGATAAGTGGACTTGGTTTGGTTTGGCATATAATACTTGCAAGTGGGCCGATAAGCTAAGGCTTTGGGCCGAGATCTTATAATGATGTACATTAACCCTAAAGTGGTGCACAAGATATACAATTTAACGTACACAGTCGTGTATAGTTAGTCGGTTAAACGTACGTAATCATAGAATGGTGCATAAGCTAGGCAGATAAAACAAATAAACACACTACAAGTTGTGGGATTTCAAGTGGTGCTAACCTTAAGTATTCGAGTTGTCACACTGCGTGTTGGCCGCATGTGGTGACTATGTCATTTCGCTGGAGGGCCCGGTACGAAATACGCAGAAAGGGTTGAGTGCTTCCTATACCATGTCACTTATATTAATGTATTAGCTACACATTAATTGATCTGTTTTCCTTGTTGCTTCATACCAGTTTACAAATACATACTTACATACTTACAGATGTTTTCAAGGATACTCGTGCACACATACAAAACGCATGAACTCGCTCAACTTTTGTTGATGTTTTCAAACTACACGTATTTCAGGAAATTAAGAATGGATCTGGCGGGCGTAGACATTTACAAGATGTACCTTAAATAAATGATGTCATCCATCGTCGAAGGGTTTGGATCATGTATTATATCTTTGATAGGATACATGGTTCAAAGCTTTAATTTGTTAAATAGCTTTTTTGATGTCCAAAAGAGAACTTAAAACAATGGGTTGATATGTAAATTTGAAATCTTAGTTTGATGTTAAACAATGACAGTTGTATTATTTTGAAAACTATCTATGGATGAACATCTGGTTTTGTCATATAGTTGTTTGTTATGGTTGAATGCAATGATATTAATCAAGTCACACCAAATCACGCTTCCGCAAAAGTCAGGGTGTGACATTTTATACGTCTAGGCTCTTTTAATCCTGAAAATCAAAAGTATACAAAGAAACACACTTTTTTCAACATTAGTACTAAAAAGGGTTGTTTTTATACCTTATTTGATACAATTTATATATTGCATTTGGTGCATATCAAATACACCCACACTTGAATATTTGTTTGTCCTCAAGCAAAACTCTTTAATATTGCTTGTACACCCAAATGGAATGGGTAGAAGAGAAGTTTTTGGGTCTTGTTTGTAGAGTGTCGGGAATCCAAGTTCTTTTTATTCTTGTTTTTATTTTATTTACAATCGTATTCGACATGATTTATTTAGAACTTTTTAAGAAAAATAAACATTTTTGGGCATAACATAACTTTTAAAATTTCATTTAGCTATATATATATATATAGGTAAAGAGTATAGTACAAATATGGTTATCGTACATTACATACGCGAGTTTTTGAGCCATACACGTGTCCTGATTCAGTTTTTCTTTAATAAGGTTAAATCAGACAATTAAATCAATCATCTGAGGGCAAATTCGTCTCTTCATTCAATCAGCGAGATGTTCGTTACACTAATATCCCAGTAATTATCATTCGAATCAGTTTCAAAATTTTCATAATTCTCAAATCGCAGTTTTCGTTCGTCTGTGTTAGGGTTTCATTCAATTGTTTTTTTCGATGGATCCACATAGCAGCAATGGACGAACAGAGGTTGATATTGAAGAAACTCGACCGATCGGTGATCATGCTCAATTATCAGCATATCAGAGAGTTTCGATTGAGGATGTATTAAATCCGCCACCTGCAAATCCAAATCCAATTGCAAATACAAGCGCTGTAAACAAGTTGTTTAATGGTAATTATGTTAATTCAGATCTCTAAATTGTTCGTATACTTGTTTTTTGTTTAATCGTAGCAATGATTTTATATTTGTTATAGCTTTTTTTTGAAGTTTGAATGTTGATTAAATTTTTGATATGAAAGCAAAATGCACAAATTCGCATGTTACTACTTTTACAATTCGCATTTGATTTTTTTTCTTTACGCATTTTCGCATGTTATGACATTATAAATCGCATATCTAAAACAAATTAATCAAAATTATCATTTTCGCATGTGATTGTTTATACAATTCGCATTTGATTTTCTTATGATGAAACTATGCTGTTATTAAGATTTCGCATGTAACTAGTCCCATAATTCACACATTTTTTGTTTTCTAATTTTGATTCATGTAGATGAAAGGGTTTACACTCCGGAGGTTCAAGCATCAGCTACATCTGTTGTTGGGATGCAATTTATCTCTATTGAACAAGCATATGCCTTTTACCAATCATATGCTAAGTTAGCGGGGTTTTCTACTCGTAAAGGTGGTGAAGTACACAGTGGTGGTATAATAAAAACTAAGTATTTTGTTTGCTCTAAAGAGGGACATAATCCACTATGTATTGATGATTGTTCGAAGTAAAAAAAGCAATTCAAAACAAGGAACAGGGGGACTATTAGAACTGGATGCAAAGCTCAACTTATGATTTGCACTGTGGATGGTAGATTATATACAGTAAAGAGATTTGTTGATGGCCATAATCATAAGTTTGTATGTCAAGATGATATTCACATGTTTCCAGCTTACAGACAGTTGTCAGATGTCCAGGAGGAGTTGGTTTGGGTACTAGGCACTTTAAACCTTGGTCCCGTCAAAGCTTTCCATATAATGAGGAAACGTTATGGTGGTTTCGAGAACGTTGGTGCCACGGTTGATGATTGCAAAAATTTTAGGAAGCGAATTAACAACTATATAGGAGAATATGATGCTGACATGGTGATTAATAGGATGACTGAAAAAAACAGTATTTAGTTGATTATTCTTTTGAATATTCTGTTGATGATGACAAACGGTTAACTGGTTTGTTCTGGGCTGATGGTTTATGCAAGCTTAACTATATGGAATTTGGGGATGTGATATCGCTCGATGCAACTTTCAAGACAAACAGGTAATGTTTTTCAAGACAAACATGTTTTTTTACTAATTTTCGCATGTTATATGTGTTCATAAGCTTGTAATATCGCATGTGTAGACATGTTGAAGGATTGATGTTGAGTATATCGCATGTTGAGGCTATTGAGGAGGTTTTCCCTATAAGCAGACACAGATTGTGCATGTGGCACATAATGAAAAAAATGGCAGATAAGGTATAGCATGCTATATTGTTTTTCGTTAGCGTTATGTTTTTTATATCATGTTATAGGCTGATTTAAAAACCATTTATTGTTATAGGTTGGACACGGGTTGTGCAATAACGATGAGTTTAAAAGGAGGATGTGCGACATTGTATGGATTGATTCCATTGAGCCCGAAGAATTCGAGAGACAGTGGAAGTTGGTGATGATTGAGTTCGGTCTCATAGAAAAAAAAATGGATTGATGATATGTTTGTGCTGAGATCCATGGGGATTCCGGCTTTTTACCGGCACGAGCCAATGTCGGGACTTATGAGAACAACTTTAAGATCAGAGAGTGAGAACCATTTTTTCTGCCAGGTGGCTAATTCACAACTCACTCTCGTAGAGTTTATGAATCATTTTGATGGTGTAATGGATGTCCAACGGTTTAATCATAGAAAGAATGATCATATTTCAAGATATATTGAGCCTGCTGATTTGACCGGAACTTCTTTGGAAAAAATGCTGCTAAGATATTCACCAGGTCTATATTCTTTGATCAGCAAACAGAGATTCGTGGTACAATTTCTGAATGTCTGCCGATGGACACCAAAGTAGAGGGTCCACAGATCAGGATATTGTTGAAGGACTTTAAAGCCCATGGAAATGGTTTACTGGAGGTATTATAGCATATTTATTTCAAACATGCGATTATTTGATGCGATTTTAAAAGTTATTCCTTTACATATTTTTAAGACATGCGAATTTGTTATTTTACACATGCGATTTTAAATGTTATTCATTTACATGTTTTTTAAGTCGTGCGAAATTGATATCTTACACATGCTATTTTAATTTTGAATATATATATTTTTTTGTTGGTTTTTACTAGGTGTGGTTCAAGAACCTTGAAAATGATGTAACTGCACAATGTAGCTGTTTGCGTTTTGAGCAGTATGGGTTGCTTTGCAAACACATCTATTTCCTTTTCAAGATGTTTGGTGTTAAAGAAATACCAAACAAGTATGTTATGAAGAGATGGACGAAGGATGTGGTGCCGAATGAGTTAAATGTGAAGTACAATTTAAATGTGGGTGGCAAGGATGTGCAACACAAGGCTAAACGGATTGCTCGTGAAATCATCCACACAGGGGAGTATTTGGTTAGCAATTTGATTTCCGACCTCGATCAACTTGTTTTAGTGAGGGATCAAATGATGCAGCTCAAAGAGAGAGTGGATCAGAGTCGTATAACCAAGCAACTTGATCCAAAATTTGACCGATTTTCAAAGTTGATTGGTTATCAACAATCGGTAACTAATGCTCCTCCTACTGTGCGTGTGCCGACTGGTATAAGAAACAAAGGTCGCAGATCGCATAAAAGGATTAAATCTAAGAAGGAACAAATGATCATCCGGATAGGGAAAAAGTCAAGGACATGTAGCGTATGCAACGTTAAAGGTCATGACATTCGGACTTGCGAGATTCTTAAAGCCAAACTACAAGGTAAACAACAAAAAAAAAGAAGATGAAGGGCGTCCAGATTGAAAATATCCCCAGAGACAAAGAGAATGATGTTGAAGAAGAGGAAGATGAGTTTGAAGATTACAGTAGTGATGATGGATCTGAAGAAGAAGATCAGTGGGAGGAGGTTTCAGAAGATGATGAGGATGAGTAGTTTTTTATATAGACATGCGAATTATACGTAGCACATGCGATTTATATTCTTCAGTTTATATCTTTTTCACATGCGATTTTTAGTGTATACACATGCGATTTTATATGATTCATTTTATAGTAATTCTTACATGCGATTTCACTTTTATTACATTCGATTTTTTGAGTTATATTGTTTTTTCAGTGACAAACAGGGCAACATCATTCATGCGATTCAATATTTTTATAAGCAAGAATAATATGTGTTCTAAATATATAATATGTGTTCTAAATTCATACCTAAATACATACCCAAAATATAAAATAATTGTTATTGTCTAACACAGCCACAACAACAAAAGGATTAAAAAGATAATTTAGTTACTTGAAGAAAAGATTTTATCACGTTCAGAAGAGCTGAACTCCATCTTCTCCTTCACAGTGTTTAGAGCATCTGTCAGGAAAGAAAATGCTAAGTCATCAGCTCTAGATTGCTCCTTTATGTGCTCCAAAGCTCTGTCCTTGAAGCTTGATGGTGGTTCTTGAAGTAGGCGTTCCCATAAATCTTGATTTTTCTTGATTTGTTCAAGAATTTTACCCTGCACATCAAGAACCAGATGAGAAGAGTTGACATCAGTGCTTAGTTCTGTCAACGTGTGAGTTGACAATAGCTCTTTGATTGCAATGTTTTTTATTTGTTCTGAATCATCAGATGCCATTATTGTTTGTCTGTTTTGTGTGTGTTTTTTTCGTCTTCTATGTATTACTTAATATGTAAGGTAGTTATATCTAGGTTTTTTATATTAATATAGTTAATTTATTATGTAGGTAGGGTGGTAAGTTTCAGTAGTTATTATTGTAAAATTGATCATTACATGTCAATTTACAGTCACATTGGTAATACATTAAGTTTTTTTTATATAAAATACTACTATTTTAGTTTTTAAGATTCGAATTTTTTTTTTTTTTTTTTGCATTTTTAGGAAAAAGTAATTTGGAAGTATTTGTTAGTGTTTTATTCATAATCGCATGTGTAACATAACAATTTCGCATGTCTTGAAAAACATGTGAAATCGCATGTATTAAAGCAAGAATTCGCACATTATACTAAATTTTAAAGATTATTTACTCTTATCGAAATCGCATGTGTTTTGATATGAATTCGCACATTATATTAAACCCTAAGTGTTTTCGTATATATGTTATATGAATTCGCATACTTTACAACAAACAGACCCTTTCTTTTTGTCTTAATTGTCTTTTTCGCATGTTTTGTTATGTATTTCGCATATTCTTATTTGATTTTCTGACTGCATCATCTTCTTCGATTTTCGGTCTATCGATTTGTTTCTGGTCTGAATTTCAAAATTCATCAGAAGTTCAATTCGCAGCGGTATATGGTGAATAGGAATCGATCATTTTTGAGTAATTGTTATTTTTTCGATTACCGTTTTGATTAAGATTCTTACGTTTTGATTTTTGAGGTTTTGTTTGCTGATTATCAGGTTTTTTATTTCGTAATTGATGATTTTAACCTTGGCGGTTACACACACACACATATATATATATATATATATATATATATATATATATATCTTTATTTGATTAATTTAATAGGTAAACACAGGGGGTGATTTGAGATGATCCGACGGCCATGGTTATAGCGTACGTAATGTAGGATTAGGAATATTGTATGATAACCGGCCTCTATATATATATATATATATATTCACATACCTCACAAGTGATCATTCAACACTCGGCCGAAGATGTATAAGTGAAACGCTCGGTCCCGGTATGGAACTTACTCCTACCATATGCTTGACAAGAAATCAAACCTCCTCCTTTTTAACTTAATCTTTGTAAATATCAAGAGGACTTTGAAAGGGTAGGTTTTTGGTTATGGGTAGGGTAGTTTTATTTGAAAAGTGGTTAAAGGCGTAAAATGTTGGTTTTCTTTTGAAAATTTATTTGTGACTTAAATAATAACTAAATGCTTATAAGCAATAATTTTGCTTATTTTATTTCAAGTAACTAGAGATTTTTTTATTGAATAAAGTCACATGCTTTTGCGTATTTTTAAAAGAAGCGAACTTTACTAAAATAAAAGGGTATTAAAGTAAAAGATGGTTTTTGGGTGATGGTGTTTTGTGCGTTTCGAAATGAAGGGTTTAGGCTCAAAGGAGTTGACTAAGGGGAATTTTTGTTTGTGGGGATTTAAAATAGAAAATAAGGTTGAAGGAAAAAAAAGGGTTTAAGGTCCTATGCCTCAATCATATACTTACTTGGATTAGTCAGTAAGGACCATAAATGTATTGTCTTGTCAAGGTCTAGATTTGTACAACCATACGGGCTATTCACACAAGAAATGAAAAATGAGCATTTTGTATGGATATGATATTTAATGCATGGTAAAGGCTAAAAAACTCACAATTTTGTGGGAAAGGGGTAAAAGTGTGAATATATATATACAATCAAATTTTAAAAATTTGTCATGCCTTTTAATCAATTTTTCTTATATGATTGTTTTTTTCACGGCGCTATCAGTTGTAAATTTTTAAAAACTTGAATTTTTAGAACTTGGTTTTCTAACTTAAACTATAAACAAGCCAAAACAAACTAAAAAAATTATTTTTGAAAAAGATTTGGGGTGTTTTAGCAGTTCCAAGTAGAGTTTTGTGTAAGGCTTATTTTAGGACAAACAAATTGAAGTCCCCCCCCCCCCCCCGACACTTAAATTACACATTATCCTCAATGTGTCCAAAATTGGTTGGATTTGATTAAATGTTGGTTAAAAACAACATTTTTTTCCAAAATAAGGCACTGGACACAGGCGCGAGTGTGTGAGACATGGCGCCGTATCAAAAGTGCAAGCAACGAAATTTTCTAGAAGACAAACACGGGGGTGTGCTTATGGGACACGGCCCCGTGTGAAGGTTCCATAATCAAATTTTTTTGTAGCCTTGAGACACGGGGGCGTGCTTAGCTCACACGGCCCCGTGCTGCACTTACTGTTTTGAAGATTTTGCATCAGGAGACATCTGTTTTCGTGCATGGGGTGCTGTTTCAGCGTCCTTTGGCCATTTTCATCCTTCCTTTGAGTGTATTTTATTCCTACCAAAAGAAAACTTAAAAATAAAAGATTTGACTAAAAGTTACACTAAGATTAAAACTACTTTATTGTTGGATAATCCATGGTATGCCTCCATGGTGCGCCACGTTTATAAGGGTCCTTGGCTAGACCCAAAGTCGATCAAATGTTACCCGAGCAGGATGACTCGCATCCCAAGTTGCACTGGCTGAGTGTGACACCCCAGGAAAACAAGGAAACCACGCAACTTAACTAGCTTCCTCAGTAAACACGTGCTAAATTTCGGGACGAAATTTTCTTAACAGGGGGAGAATGTGACAACCCTCATAATTACATGTATCCGTACGATTAATTAATATTAAATTGTGCTTAATGACTGTGCTAAATTACTTAACTATTTTTTATTACTGCGTCATACTTACATGTACTTTTTAACATACTAGTCTTATGCAGAAAATTGACTAAATGGTCCTGCATGTTTTCCTAAGTGTGGGGAATTAAAAGTGTTACAAAAAGATACATAAAGGACACTAAACGGAATATTTTAGCACTTTAACGAAACGGTATCTAACCGAATAACCGGACACTACCCGGGACACCAAAATATTGTTAAAAACATTGTTTTTATTTTTCTGAGCTAGTCATGGTTCCCGAGCACACTAACATATTACATAAAGCAAGTAACACACTAAACACAAGACTTACACTTAACAACCTTCCACTAATTACCTCTTATATAAAAAAAAATTACCATTTACCCCCCCCCCCCATATATGATTTCAGTCACTAGCTTGGCCCCACTACAAGATCACCTAAATATCTTCCTAAATCCTCCATATCCTCCCTTGGATGTAGTGAGATCGTGATTAGATTATGTAGGTACTTGGGGGAACACTTTACCTAATGGATAATGGAGTTAGTGGAATTATAAGAAACTAACCAACTCATTATCTTTAACCACTCCACTTCTTCTCTTCCCCTACATATAAGCTACGGCCGAAACCCCCTTCAAACACACCAACCATTTTCATTTTTAATTCATACAATCCAAGCTTGTCTTGAGGTGATACAAGGTGATTTAGGAGGCTCGGTGCTCACGGATCTTGAAGGACCTCCTTTACAAACTTTTATCCACCACATTTTCACTTGAGTTCTTCCCTAGCTTTAAGCTAGTTGTAACATTCCTTTAAACTCTTGTTTACTCCATGTTTTTTTGTTAAAAGTTTATTATGATAAAATAACTAGAACACTAAAAGACTTAAATCTTGAATCTTGAATCTTGAATCATGAGATGAAATATGATGATACATGATAAATCTGAGTTAAATAAACAATAACCTGTTGTAAATGACTTATGATATGATGTTAATCGTTGTTAGAAGGTGTTGTAATCATATGTGCATGTTTTGGTAACATTTAAGCAATTAACAGCATGTTGAGTAACATTTACAACCAACTTCAATTGTCTGTAAACGGACTGTTATAAATCGAAAAATTGATTTTCTAAAGTCTAAATTATGTATTTTCGAAAAACGAATCAAATGACACTAGAATCATATTTTTTCGAGGTCGTTTACTATTTTTAAAGGTCCGTTTTGCACAACAGCAAAAGCTGCGTTTTTACTGCAGAAAATTTGTGTTATGTTTTTCATCATAACTTGAAATCTGTGTAGAATTAACTCATGAAATTTATACTGTAGATGACCACTGGTGTCATTGTAATCTCCAACTGGAATTTTATCAATCAGACTTACGAAGAATTTTAGATGAATTATTCCGTGGACTGCAGTCAGAAAGTGATGAATCTGATTGCAGTCCGGTAAATGATTTTTTTATAAAATATTGGTAATGAATTGGATCCCGATATTTTTACACAGTAATATATGGATTGTTTAGAACATTCTGAAAAAGTTTAGGAATTTTTGGAATAAGTTAACTATTTTATTAAAATACCCAAAAACAGCCCAGTTTTGAATGTTAAAGCTGAAACGACATAAGTAGCAATTTGTGTGTTTAAATGTCGGATAGGTTAACTGAGAATGATCTAATGTGTTATATGTCAATGAAAGTGTTATGTGCAATATAGCATGTTTGCTTTTGAATGGGTATAGATGGGATGTTTATACGGGCGTGAAATGTTAACGTGAGTGCGTGCTATGTGATAGATGTGTGTAGGAACTTTGTGTTTTATTTAAAACTATTAACAAACTAAATGATAATCATATTAGGACGTGATTGACCAACCCTGACCATTAGCTATTTTAGGAGTTCAACCGAGCAACCAAGGTGAGTTCACACTCTTTCTAAGGCATGGGATTCCCGGTGGTTGGGAATGGGTTAAAGAACTAAAACGGAACCTGCGTATTCTCCTTGGGTAGGATATGTACCGCCATCCTCCATGTGTAGGATGCCAATATTAATCCTGCGTATTCTCCTTGGGTAGAATACGTACGTTCGTCCTCCTTGGGTAGGACAACAACCTTAAACTTACTAGACAAAACTCTATCATTAAGTCCCTCATTTTTATATCGACTTAATCACCGGGCCAATGGCGAGCGGGTCACTAGTTAATAGCGCTATTAGGTTTAACAAACCTCGCACCGTGCCAGTCGGACGGGCGTGTACTAATGGACTATGGCAAACTGTCAATGATGATAGACATTGACGTAGGGCACAGCTTACTTTCGTTAGTAGTCGATATGGTAACGGTCTATTGGTTCACATGGTTAACTCGTGGTTTACGAAATAACTTACGGTTTTCAAAACAAACTTGCAAAACTAAACAACCAACTTTGAACTAGCTCAACTTTGTTGTTGACTCGTTGTTACATGCCTTACATGTCGTTAGATGCTTATGGAGCTTGCACGAGGAGGAGGTCGTTGTGGGATATGGACTGTTATGTTCCGTGCTTAACATTTGAACTTTATTAACTTATTACTTATGTTTGGGTTTCACGTTTTATGCTACCGCTGTTTAAATTGAACTTGGTTAACTTGTTTGTGAACACCTATTATATTGTGTGGTTGAACTTTTATTTACTTTACTATATTGTTCAATATGATTGGTGGCTTGATCCTGGTCATGTCACGCCCCTATGCGGTGATACTCCGCTTGTGGATTTTGTGGGTGTGACAGATTGGTATCAGAGCCATTGGTTATAGTGAACTTGGTTTTAAATAGGGAAAAGCTTTTTGACAAAAGCAGACTATAACCTGTACAGTGCTCAACGATCCACAACGACGCTTCGCTCCACATGCAAGACTCGACGCAATAGGTGGTATGAATTATGTTTATATTGTCTGTTAGATAGCTCACATAGTGCATTAGTTAACGTGATAAATGCTATTTGAACCTTGTGTGTTTAGTTTCTTCTGTCGTCCCACGCTTACGCACTTTCGCGACACTTTTCTCACTTACGTTGCTTCGTTGTGAAGATCATGAACGGACGCGGAGGACGTGGTGGTATCAACCTAACTCAAGCCCAGTTGACGGCTTTAATCAATGAACGAGTTACTGAGGCACTCGCAGCAGCTCCAGCAGGAGGTCAACATGCTCAGCCTCCCGTATGTACATTCAAAACGTTCATGGATTGCCGACCTAGTACTTTCAGCGGCACAGAAGGAGCTGTAGGTCTTCTTCACTAGTTCGAGAAGATTGAGTCTGTTTTTGAGATGTGTGAATGCCCTAAAGATCGTAGGGTGAAATTTGCTACTGGAACGCTCGAAGGTGCTGCGTTAACCTGGTGGAAAGCACAGGTCCAACTGCTAGGGCTGGCGGTTGCTAATGCCACCCCATGGAACGAATTCAAAGATTTGATCAAGGAAGAGTACTGTAGACATGACGACATCCACAAGCTAGAGGTGGAATTTTTCAATTTGAAGATGACGGGGTCTGAAATCGAGGCATACACAAAGAGATCGAATGAATTAGCTATCTTGTGCCCCACTATGGTGGATCCTCCTATCAAGCGTATCGAGCTGTACCTTAAGGGTTTGGTGCCCGAAATTCAAAGCCACGTGACCTAAGCTAATCTTGGCACCATTCAGCAAATCATCCGGTTGGCTCATCGTCTCACTGATCAGGCAGTTGAGCAGAACAAGCTACCCAAGCATATTAGCGCTACTACTACTGATGCTCCCAGTGATAACAAGCGCAAGTGGGATGGAAATTTGGGCAAGGGTTCTACTTCAGTTCAGTCTCAGTCCCAGCAACGAAAGACAGATGACTACAAGAGCCCTGGTCAGCAATCTTTGGGTAGTCAGGGGCAAGGTGGATACAAGGGAAACCACCCCAAGTGCAATCAATGCAACAAACATCAAAGTGGGCAGTGCAACAAGGGTCGTTGTCTGAGGTGTAACAAGTTTGGTCATGAAGCCAAGGATTGCAGGGGCGCACGACCAGCAAATCAGAATCGCCAACAACAACAACAAGCTCCACAGAACCACCAGCAGCAGCAACAACAGGGCAATAAAGGATGCTTTCAGTGTGGCGCTGAAGGTCACTTTAAGAGGAACTGTCCTCAGCTGAACTAGAATCAGAACAACAACAACCAAGGAAACGGGAACAACAATGGAGGCAACAATAGAGGCAACAACGGGGGTAACAATAATGCCAATGGCGCCCGAGGTCGTGCCTTCGTGATTGGTCAGGGTGATGCAAGGAATGATCCCAACGTTGTGATGGGTAAGTTTCTTCTGGACGACTTCCTTGTTACTGTATTATTTGATTCGGGTGCCGATACTAGTTATGTGTCCATAAAAGTTAGCCAAATTCTTAAGCGCACTTCAACACTTCTGAACACCCAACACACGGTAGAACTAGCAAACGGTAAAAGTCTTGAAGCCACACACATAGTTAAGGGTTGTAACCTCGTCCTAACTGGTCAGACCTTTTCCATCGATCTTATTCCTATCATTCTGGGTAGTTTCGACGTTGTTATTGGGATGGATTGGTTATCTCATCAGCAAGCGGAAATTCTTTGCAACGAGAAGATTGTCCGCATCCTTTGTTCTGGTAAAGAACCCCTCGTAATTCGTGGCGACAAGAGTAGTGCTGTTGTGGGCATCATCTCTTTCCTTAAGACCCAGAAGTGTTTGCGAAAAGGCCACACTGCTATCCTAGCCCTCGTTTCTGATACATCCTCGGAAGAAAGGAAGATAGAAGACATACCTATTGTACGTGATTTTCCTGAGGTATTTCCTGAGGAATTACCTGGTCTTCCGCCTCATCATCAAGTTGAATTTCAAATCGAGCTAGCTCCTAGAGCAGCGCCCATAGCTCGAGCACCTTATCGTCTAGCTCCATCAGAACTTGAAGAACTGTCCACGCAACTACAAGAACTCTTGGAAAAGGGTTTCATACGTCCTAGCTCTTCGACTTGGGGAGCTCCAGTGTTATTCGTGAAAAAGAAAGACGGTACCTTCAGAATGTGTATTGACTACCGCAAACTCAACAAGGTGACCGTGAAGAATCGTTATCCTCTCCCACGCATTGATGACTTATTCAACCAGTTGCAAGGGTCGAGTTGCTACTCAAAGATTGACCTGAGGTCAGGCTACCATCAACTGAGAGTCCAAGACGAGGATATCTCTAAGACAGCATTCAGGACTCGGTATGGGCATTACGAGTTTCTGGTTACGCCTTTTGGATTAACGAATGCACCTGCGGTCTTCATGGATATCATGAACTGAGTGTGCAAACCTTACCTGGATAAGTTTGTCATAGTTTTCATCGACGATATCCTGATCTATTCGAAGAGTCAGGAAAAACACGAACAACACCTGGGGCTTATTTTGGAACTTCTTCGAACATAGCAGTTGTATGCCAAATTTTCGAAATGTGACTTCTGGCTTCGCGAAGTCCACTTTCTAGGCCACGTGGTAAACAAGAATGGGATTCATGTTGATCCATCCAAGGTTGACTCGATCAAGAAATGGCCTGCACCCCGTACACCAACAGAAATCCGCCAATTCTTGGGTTTGGCAGGATATTACAGAAGGCTTATCAAGGATTTCTCAAAGATTGCGCAACCTCTCACTTCACTGACTCAGGAGGGTGTCACCTATCGTTGGAGTGATGTACAGGAGTTCACATTTCAGCACTTAAAAGATAGACTTTGTAGCGCGCCTATCCTCTCATTGCCTAAAGGCACAGATGATTTTGTGGTTTATTGTGACGCTTCCATCCAAGGGCTTGGTTGCGTGTTGATGCAACGTGACAAGGTCATTGCCTACGCATCGCGCCAGCTCAAAGTTCACGAAAGGAACTACACTACGCACTACTTGGAATTAGGAGCATTTGTTTTCGCACTTAAGATATGGAGACATTACCTGTACGGTACCAAGTGCACCATTTACACCGATCACAGAAGTCTCAAGCATATCTTCAAGCAAAAGGAGTTAAACATGCGACAACGTCGATGGGTCGAGCTTTTGAATGATTACGAATGTGCGATCAAGTACCATCCGGGAAAAGCCAATGTTGTGGCCGACGCCCTCAGTCGAAAGGATACTATACCTAAACGTGTGCGAGCGCTACAACTTACCATCCAATCTAGTCTTCCCGCTCAGTTACGAGATGCTCAGGTTGAAGCATTGAAAGCAGAAAACATCAGGGCTGAGTCCCTGCGAGGGTCAAGGAAACGGCTAGAACAAAAGGAAGACGGTGCTTATTACGTAACATGGCGTTTTTGGGTTCCACTCTATGGTAATCTACGTGAGCTTGTGATGGAAGAGGCACACAAGTCTCGTTATTCGGTACATCCTGGTTCGGATAAGATGTACCACGATCTCAAGACTATATACTGGTGGCCTAACATGAAAGCCAACATAGCAACCTATGTCAGTAAATGTTTGACTTGTGCGAGAGTCAAGATCGAATACCAGAAACCATCAGGCCTACTCCAACAACCAGAGATCCCGACATGGAAATGGGAGCAAATTTCCATGGATTTCGTTACTGGCCTGCCTAGATCTCAACGCGGAAATGACACTATTTGGGTGATAGTGGATCGATTGACTAAGTCTGCACACTTCTTGGCTATCAAGGAAACCGAAAAGTTTTCTACTCTAGCAGACATCTACCTAAAGGAAGTAGTATTAAGGCACGGAGTGCCAACGTCCATCATTTCTGATCGTGATTCACGTTTTACATCTGAATTGTGGCAAGCTATGCACAAGTCCTTTGGCTCTCAATTAGACATGAGCACGACATATCATCCACAGACGTATGGGCAATCTGAACGCACCATCTAAACCCTTGAAGACATGCTTAGGGCATGTATAATCGACTTTGGTAATGGCTGGGAAAAACACCTCCTGTTAGTGGAATTTTCGTATAATAACAGCTACCACACCAGTATCTAGGAAGCTTCGTTTGAGGCATTGTACGGACGTAAATGCTGATCACCTCTTTGTTGGGCAGAAGTTGGTGACAGTCAAATCACAGGCCCAGAACTTGTGGTAGACACAACCGAGAGGATTGCTCAGATACGACAACGAATGGCGGCAGCTCTTGACCGTCAGAAAAGCTATGCTGATAAGCGAAGGAAACCACTCGAGTTCCAGGTTGGGGATCGAGTGCTACTTAAAGTCTCACCTTGGAAAGGTGTAGTTCGTTTTGGAAAACGAGGCAAACTCAATCCGCGTTATGTCGGACCGTTCAGAATCATTAAGAAAATTGGCAAAGTCGCTTACAAGTTGAATCTACCTGAAGAACTCAGCGGAGTTCACAACGTATTCCACGTGTCAAATCTGAAAAAGTGTTTGTCAGATGAGACCCTCATAGTTCCCTTGAAGGAGCTCATTATCGACGATCAATTGCGATTCATCGAGGAACCAGTAAAATTACTGATCGAGATGTTATGGTTCTCAAGCGTACCAGAATACCTCTAGTTCGAGTTCGTTGGAACTCCCGTCATGGCCCAGAGTATACCTGGGAATGAGAAGACCAAATGAAACTCAAGTATCCCCAGTTGTTTGAGAAAAGTGCAACCACTACTGAGGCTGAAGCTACTGCAGAATTTTGGGACGAAATTCCAAACCAACGGGGGGATGATGTGACACCCCAGGAAAACCAGGAAACCACGCAACTTAACTAGCTTCCTCAGTAAACATGTGCTAAATTTCAGGACGAAATTTTCTTAACAGGGGGAGAATGTGACAACCCTCATAATTACATGTATCCGTACGATTAATTAATATTAAATTGTGCTAAATTACTTAACTGCTTTCTGATTACTGCGTCATACTTACATGTACTTTTTAACATACTAGTCTTATGCAGAAAATTGACTAAATGGTCCTGAATGTTTTCCTTAAGTGTGGGGAATTAAAAGTGTTACGAAAAGATACATAAAGGACACTAAACGGAATAGTTTAGCACTTTAACGAAACGGTATCTAACCGAACAACCGGACATTACCCGGGACACCAAAATATTGTTAAAAAAATTATTTTTATTTTTCTGAGCTAGTCATGGTTCTCGAGCACACTAACATATTACATAAAGCAAGTAACACACTAAACACAAGACTTACACTTAACAACCTTCCACTAATTACCTCTTATATCAAAAAAAATTACCATTTACCCCCCCCCCCCTTATATATGATTTCGGCCACTAGCATGGCCCCACTACAAGATCACCTAAATATCTTCCTAAATCCTCCATATCCTCCCTTGGATGTAGTGAGATCTTGATTAGATTATGTAGGTACTTGGGGGAACACTTTACCTTATGGATAATGGAGTTAGTGGAATTATAAGAAACTAACCAACTCATTATCTTCAACCACTCCACTTCTTCTCTTCCCCTACATATAAGCTATGGCCGAAACCCCCTTCAAACACACCAACCATTTTCATTTTTAATTCATACAATCCAAGCTTGTCTTGAGGTGATACAAGGTGATTTAGGAGGCTCGGTGCTCACGGATCTTGAAGGACCTCCTTTACAAGCTTTTATCCACCACATTTTCACTTGAGTTCTTCCCTAGCTTTAAGCTAGTTGTAAGATTCCTTTAAACTCTTGTTTACTCCATGTTTTTTTAGTGTTAAAAGATTTAATATGATAAAATAACTAGAACACTAAAAGACTTGAATCTTGAATCTTGAATCATGAGATGAAATATGATGATACATGATAAATCTGAGTTAAATAAACAATAACCTATTGTAACTGACTTATGATCTGATGTTAATCGTTCTTAGAAGGTGTTGTAATCATATGTGCCTGTTTTGGTAACATTTAAGCAATTAACAGCATGTTGAGTAACATTTACAGCCAACTTCAATTGTCTGTAAACAGACTGTTATAAATCGAAAAATTGATTTTCTAAAGTCTAAATTATGTATTTTCGAAAAACGAATCAAATGACACTAGAATCATATTTTTTCGAGGTCGTTTACTATTTTTAAAGGTCCGTTTTGCACAGCAGCAAAAGCTGCGTTTTTACTGCAGAAAATTTGTGTTATGTTTTTCATCATAAGTTGAAATCTGTGTAGAATTAACTCATGAAATTTATACTGTAGATGACCACTGGTGTCGTTGTAATTCTGCAACTAGAATTTCATCCATCGGACTTACGACGAATTTTAAATGAATTATTCCGTGGGCTGCAGTCAGAAAGTGACGAATCTGATTGCAGTCCGGTAAATGATTTTTTATAAAATATTGGTAATGAATTGGATCTCGATATTTTTACACAGTAATATATGGATTGTTTAGAACATTCTTTAAGAGTTTGGGAAATTTTGGAGTAAGTTAATTATTTTATTAAAATACCCAAAAACAGCCCAGTTTTGGATGTTAAAGCTGAAACAACATAAGTAGCAATTTGTGTGTCTAAATGTCGGATAGGTTATCTGAGAATGATCTAACGTGTTATATGTCAATGAAAGTGTTATGTGCAATATCGTATGTTTGCTTTTGAATGGGTATAGATGGGATGTTTATACGGGCGTGAAATGTTAACGTGAGTGTGTGCTATGTGATAGATGTGTGTAGGAACTTTGTGTTTTATTTAAAACTATTAACAAACTAAATGGTAATCATATTAGGACATGATTGACCAACCCTGACCGTTAGCTATTTTAAGAGTTCAACCGAGCAACCAAGGTGAGTTCACACTCTTTCAAAGGCATGGGATTCCCGGTGGTTGGGAATGGGTTAAAGAACTAAAACGGAACCTGCGTATCCTCCTTGGGTAGGATATGTACCACCATCCTCCATGGGTAGGATGCCAATATTAATCCCACGTATTCTCCTTGGGTAGAATACGTACGTTCGTCGTCCTTGGGTAGGACAACAACCTTAAACTTACTAGACAAAACTCTATCATTAAGTCCCTCATTTTTATATCGACTTAATCGTCGGGCCAATGGCGAGCGGGTCATTAGTTAATAGCACTATTAGGTTTAACAAACCTCACACCGTGCCAGTCGGACGGGCGTGTACTAATGGACTATGGTAAACTGTCAATGATGATAGACATTGACGTAGGGCACAGCTTACTTTCGTTAGTAGTCGATATGGTAACGGTCTAATGGTTCACATGGGGAAGCCCCCACTAATTATGAATATGGTTTGGGAAAAACGAAGATACTGGTTAACTCGTGGTTTATGAAACAACTTACGGTTTTCAAAACAAACTTGCAAAACTAAACAACCAACTGTGAACTCGCTCAACTTTGTTGTTGACTCGTTGTTACATGCCTTACAGGTTGTTAGATGCTTATGGAGCTTGCACGAGGAGGAGGTCGTTGTGGGATATGGACTGTTTTGTTCCGTGCTTAACATTTGAACTTTATGAACTTATTACTTATGTTTGGGTTTCACGTTTTATGCTTCCGCTGTTTAAATTGAACTTGGTTAACTTGTTTGTGAACACCTATTATATTGTGTGGTTGAACTTTTATTTACTTTACTATATTGTTCAATATGATTGGTGGCTTGATCCTGGTCATGTCACGCCCCCGTGCGGTGATACTCCGCTTGTGGATTTTGGGGGTGTGACAGATTGGTATCAGAGCCATTGGTTATAGTGAACTTGGTTTTAAAAGGGGAAAGCTTTTTGACAAAACCAGACTATAACCTGTACAGTGCTCAACGATCCACAACGACGCTTCGCTCCACGTGCAAGACTCGACGCAATAGGTGGTATGAATTATGTTTATATTGTCTGTTAGATAGTTCACATAGCGCATTAGTTAACGTGATAACTACTATTTGAACCTTGTGTGTTTACTTTCTTCTGTCGTCCCACGCTTACGCACTTTCGCGACACTTTTCTCACTTACGTTGCTTCGTTGTGAAGATCATGAACGGACGCGGAGGACGTGGTGGTATCAACCTAAATCTATCCCAGTTGACGGCTTTAATCAATGAACGAGTTACTGAGGCACTCGCAGCAGCTCCAGCAGGAGGTCAACCTGCTCAGCCTCCCGTATGTACGTTCAAAACGTTCATGGATTGCCGACCTAGTACTTTCAGCGGCACAGAAGGAGCTGTAGGTTTTCTTCACTGGTTCGAGAAGATTGAGTCTGTTTTTGAGATGTGTGAATGCCCTGAAGATCGTAGGGTGAAATTTGCTACTAGAACGCTCGAAGGTGCTGCGTTAACCTGGTGGAAAGCACAGGTCCAACTGCTAGGGCTGGCGGTTGCTAATGCCTCCCCATGGAACGACTTCAAAGATTTGATGTTAACTTTTCGTCACTCATATCGACCATGGCCTGTGCGGTGGCAAGGAATGGTCTTCCGAATATGAGTGGCATCTCGGCGTCTTCCTCCATATCTAGGATACAAAGTCGGTCGGGAAAACAAATTCCCCAACCTTGACCAAGAGATTTTCTACGAAGCCTTGAGGGTATTTTACCGACGTATCCGCAAGTTGTATGCTCATCCTTGTATGACGTGGTTTTCCTAACCCGAGTCAGTTGAACATGGAGGCGGGCATTAGGTTAATGCTAGGCCCTTGGTCGGCAAGCGCATTGCTTATCGGTGATCCTCCGATGGAGCAAGGAATGGTGAAGCTTCTGGGATCAATCTTCTTACGGGGGAGTTTGTTGAGGAGTGCCGCCGAGCATTCTTCACTCAAGTTGACTTATTCGATTGACACAATCTTTCTTTTGTGAGTGAGAAAGTCTCTCATAAATTTGGAGTATTTTGGAATTGCATGAGGACTTCCACGAAATAGAGATTGATGTGAAGTTGTTTAAGTAAGCTTACAAACTTAGTGAATTTCTTGTCGGTCTTTTGCCGTAGTAAACGACCGGGGTAAGGGACCTGTGGCGGTTTGGTTGGCTCGTTATTTTGGGGCTGAGTATTTTCTGGGTTATTGGCTATGGGTGTGTCTATGGGTGGTGTAGTGGTTTGGGGTAATGTTGGTTCATTGTCGGGTCCTACCTTTTGGTTTCTTAAATTGGTAATGTTTACTTGGGCTTTTGGGTTTGGTTCGGTATTACTAGGCAAGGCTCCTTGTGGTCTTTTGGAGAAATTTTGGAAGAGTTGGCCTACTTGTTTTTCAATATTTTGCATGCTAGCCCATTGGTTACCAATTTCGACCTCGGTTTGTAGGAACCTTTCTGAATACCTTTTTTCGGATCCGGAGAAAAGACGAGTGATGAGATCCTCACGTCTTTCTCTTCCCCCTTGTTGTGGTTAGAAACCTTGTTACTCATTTCAGGGTTGTTGTTGAAAGTTAGATCGTTGATTTTGATTTTGTTGGTTATTACCCCCTGATTCCCTCCGACTAAAGTTGGGTGATTTCACCACTCGGGGGTGAAGGAGTTACTTGGGGCACCTGGTGGTTGTGTTTCTTTATTTTTGAAGCCATAACCGAAACCGTTTTATTTAGTTCAAGTTTCTTTATTTTTGAAGTTAAGGCTTTGATTTGAGCTTGTAAAGAAGTGGTTTTGTCCACTTTATGGGCTCTCAGGGCTATGGATTTTGAGCCCCTAGGAGCGTGCCATTGAAAACTATTTTGAGCAATTTCTTCAATTTGGTTATAAATTTCCTCGGGGCGCCGATTCCCAAGGAGTCCCCCAGGGTTAGAATCAAGGATTTGCCTTGTGTGTGGTAAGAGTCCATTATAGAAAATGGACACTTGTTACCAACGTTCAAGACCATGATGCATGAATTTTCTTAATAACTCCTTGAACTTCTCCTATGTCTCGTACAAAGATTCCCCGTCTTCTTGAGAGTACGAATTAATCTCGGTCATGAGTTTGGCGGTTTTAGCGGGAGGGAAGTATTTGTAGAGAAATTTTTGGGCGGGTTCATCCCAAGTGTGCACGGACCCACTTGGGAGGGTGTTTAGCCAAGCTTTTGCTCGGTCTTTGAGGGAAAAGGGGAACACATGGAGCTCGATAGCATCGTTGGAGGCTCTGTTGATACGAAAGGTGTCACATATTTCCAAAAAGTTGGTAATATGTAAATGGGGATCTTCATCGGGTAGGCCGTGAAAGGTGGTAGAATTTTGGAGCATTTAGATTAGGTGAGGTCGAAGCTCAAAGTTGTTGGCATCTACATTGGGAGGTTGATAGCGGCTCCAAGATTACCGACCGTAGGCCGTAGGTAATCCATGAGAGTGTGTTGATCTGCCATGGGGAGGTTTTAGGTTCAGGCTTTTGGTCGGTTTTTAGCTTAAAGTCTTTTTCTTAAAAAATGCCCAGGTTTGCCGAGTGGCACTTTTATGTCTTTGTCGGAGGTGGAAGTCATGCACTGGGTTGTATTTCCTGTGAATTATACAGAGTTGCGTGACTTTCTGCGAGCAAAAACACAAAATCTCCTGATCAGAAGGGTAGAACAACCCCGTGTCTATGTAGGCACGACCCTGTGCTGTCCAGAAAAAGTTTCTTTTTTCTATTTTCAGGTGAACTTTGTATGTTATAAATTGATATGTGAATATGAGTATGTGTAATGTGATTTGTTAAGTGATTACATGATGATATGGATTGATGCTATGTTTAAGCGTTTGTGCGGTAAAAACTGTAAACTAGATCGAAAATCGCATTATGTGTGAAAATCGTGATAAACATGAAAAATAATGCTTGAAATAACTTGATGAGTTATTTTTCATATTAAGTGTTTAAGTATAATATATGTGTGAAATGACGTAATACGTGAATTACGATATATGTCGAATATGTCCATACTTATGCATATATATATATTACGAAGCGCAACTCGTAGATATATATTGTGAATAAGTAGACATAATAACAAATAAAGGGTCCCCAATAAAATCCTTCAAATCGCAAAAATGTTAATATGTATATATATATATATATATATGTATGAATATATATATATATATATAGCGGATCGCTAGAATGAGAACCACCACGAGTTATGAGAACCACGAGAACCGCGCCCCGCGGGTGGCCGTCGGCGACGAAATTTTTTTTACACCTAGATCCGTATATTTTAGTGGGGGGTTTAAATTTTCGGTTCAAACGGCGCGCCCGAGGGGTAGTTTTTTACGCCCAAAGTTTGGGTTTTTTTAATTTTTCTTTTTTTTTACCAAACTTTGGGCGTAAAAAACTACCCCCTCGGGCGCGCCGTTTGAACCGAAAATTTAAACCCCCCACTAAAATATACGGATCTAGGTGTAAAAAAAATTTCGTCGCCGACGGCCACCCGCGGGGCGTGGTTCTCGTGGTTCTCATAACTCGTGGTGGTTCTCATTCTAGCGGCTCCCTATATATATATATATATATATATATATATATATATATAGGGTAAGGTTCATGCGAGAACCACCTTTATTGCGAGAACCGCGAGAACCAATGTGAACACAACCTAAAATAGCTAAAAAAACCTAACCCCCACCCCTTCCCCCAAAAACCTAACCCCCCCCCCCCCCCCCCAAAAAAAAAAAAAACCTACCCCCCCCCCCCCCCCCAAGCTAAATGCTAAAAACTAAAACCCTAAAAAAACCTAAACAAAACCTAACCCACCCCACCCCCCAAAAACCTAAACCCCCCCACCCCAAGCTAAAATGCTAAAAACTAAACCGCAAAAAAACCTAAAACATTCAAAAAAAACACACAAATTTTTTTTTTAATATTTTTTAAGTTAAAATCGCTACTTTTAGTAAAAAAAAAATTAAATTTTTTTTTGCTACTAAAAGTAGCGATTTTTTTTATGAAAAATATTAAAAAAATAAAAAATTTGTGTGTTCTTTAGCTATTTTTAGGTATTTTTGGTTGTGTTCACATTGGTTCTCGCGGTTCTCACAATAAAGGGTGGTTCCTAACAGATCTTTGTCCTATATATATATACATAAGATTAGGTTCAAGAGTGAACACTAATGTAGCTTGTGAACCGAGTGAACTAATCCTGGCCATACACGTGTGTAGATCAATGGCCAGGATTTGATGTTGAAATACGCTAGTGTATTTTACGATTTGATGATGAGATCCTGGCCATACACGCGTGTAGATCAATAGCCAGGATTTGTTCACTCAGTTCGTAAATACATTAGTGTTCACTCTAGAACCCCACCCTATATACATACATATATATACATATATATATATATATATATATATAGGATCAGGATCAGGATCATTACAGAACACTAATTATTGCGAGAACAAAAAGAACAACTCTAAATCACTAGATTTTATGATATTAAAGTTCATATTTTTTAAATTTTATATTTCCTACATTCGTATGTATATTATATATGCATGGAAAACCTTATATTTTTACCTATACTTAGCCTACAAACATGTAGGTAATTTAACCTACACAGAATGCACATATTTGTAGGTTATATAAAAAAATGAAAAATTTTCATATTTTGTTTTAAATTCTAGTGTGAGAAACAATAAATCTTCCATTTGTAACATTTTCCTTTACTTTTTAGGTTTTTAGGATTGAAAAAATGTGTGATTCATTTTGTTCTGCGTGTTCTTGCAATATTTAGTGTTCTGCATAGAACCTTCCCCTATATATATATATATAGGGAGCCGCTAAAATGAAAACCACCACCAGTTGTAAGAACCGCGAGAACCACTCTCAACCAATAAGAAAAAATGGGTATTTTGGTCAATTTACCCTAAATGTCAAATCCTACCATCTCTCTTCATTTAATGTGATTAGATTATATCTCTCATTTCTCTCTCTATTTTAAATCCCTTCATTCTCATTTTATCTCTCTCAAAATTGAAATCCATTCTCATCTCTCTTTGGAGATTGTTCATCTCCATCACCGGAGAGACACTCCCACCATCGTCTCCTCCGCCACCATCAACGGATATCACTCTCCGACCACCACCTCGATCACTTCGCACTCTCTATCAACGGATATCACACTCCGGACCACCGTCTCCTCTGCCACTGTCGCCGTCTCCTCCGCCACCGTTCACCACCATTCAACGGGGACAAACCCCTGGATGACACCGCCGCACAGGGGGTGGGTGTGGTGTCTGAAAGTTTGCCCAGTTTACCAACCGACGCCATCGCCGGTTCCGGCGGCGGATAGGGTTTTGTTCCCGGTGGTTGTACCAGCCGACGCCATCAGGTAGTTTGTGTGTTTTTTTTTCATGTTTTCAAAGACCAGTTCTTTTGAAAGTTTTGAATCTGGAAACAAATTTTTTGAGTTTCTTGGGGGTTTCTTGATTTTTGTTGGTTTGATCTGTTGTTTCTGTTGATAGGTGTGGAATCAACTGTTGATATGTTGATTCTATTTTGTTGGTGCTTTTGATTCTCTGGTGGGTGTTTGATCTGTGTTCTTGATTTTGGGCGGTGATGAGGCAAAAAAAAACGCATAGTTTGGTAAGTGTTTCTGCTGGGGTTTGATTCAGTTGAATCTGGTGCTTTTTGAATTTCTTGAATCTGTTTGAATGATGTTCATGGTGCTTTTGAATGTTTTGAATCTGGTGCTTTTTGGTAGATTTCGAACAGTGAACTATGTGGGTTTTGATCCGTTTGGATTTGGGCGGTGATGATGCAAAAAAAAAAAAACGTATATTTTGATAACGATGGCGCGGCACGATTGGTGGATGGTAGATTTTTGAACCTGCAACCCCACTTTGCAGCCTCTGATTATCGGAAAAAATCTGAGCCAAACCCCGTTTTTTTCAAAAATCCAAACATTGTTTTTTAGTTTTGTTGTTTTTTTTTTTGTTTTTTTCCCAGTCGATGACGATAAAAATCTATCTGAGACATCTACCGAGTTGCGATTTCTGGGTATGTTCATTTTTGTGTAAAAATGTTTTTGAAAAAAGAGCTAAAACCGTAAACATTTTAACGTAGAACGTAAATTTTTTAACATAAAACGTAAAGTTTTTAACGCAAAATCGTAAAACGTAAAAAGTTTAACGTAAAAAGTTTAACATAAAACGTAAAACGTAAAATTTTTTACGTGAAACGTAAAAAGTTTAACGTAAACGTAAAAACTTTAAAAAGTTTAACGTAAAACGTAAAAAGTTTAGCGTAAAACGTAAAAAGTTTTACGTAAAACGTAAAAAAATTAACGTAAAACGTAAAAAGTAAAAAGTTTAACGTAAAATGTAAAAAGTGTAACGTAAAAAGTTTTACGTAAAACGTAAAAATTTTAAAGTAAAACGTAAAACATAAGAAGTTTTACGTAAATCGTAAAAAGTTTTACGTAAAACGTAAAAAGGTTAACGTAAAACGTAAAACTTTTTCTACGTAAATTATAAAACGTAAAAAACCGTATGATAAAACGTCACCTAAACAAGGGGCGTGAATGCGGCGCATAAAAACGCCGCGAAAAAAACGGGACGTAAAAAACGCCACGTTAAAACGGGACATAAAAAACGGTGCGTTAAAAAATGACACTTGAAAAAGCCGAACGTAAAAAACGGCGTGCAAAAATGACCCGTTAAAAAACGATGCGTGAAAAAGCCGGGCGTAAAAACGGAAAACGTATTTTTTTAACGTAAAACGGAAAAACGTAAATTTTTTAACGCAAAACGTAAAGTTTTTAACGTAAATGTCGGCGCGTTAAAAAACGACGCCTGAAAAAGCTGGGCGTAAAAACGGGGCATAAAAAACGGCTCTTCAAAACATTTTTTTAAACAAATCTTAAAAAAGTAATTAATGAATAGGACAAAAAAGGTAATTAAAAATAATATATATAAAAAGACAAAAAAAAAAACAATTTTACTTATATACTCTTTAACAATAAAATATTAAAAACATAATAAGACAAAAAACTTTTAATATTAATTTTAACTACTTTTAATCCTATCCATCCATCTTCTTGATCTAATGGCTAAAAAGTGGTTCTCGTGGTTCTTACAACTGAAAGTGGTTTTCATTTTAGCGTTCCCTTGTATATATATATATATATATATATATATATATATATATATATATATATTAGGGTTCTAGCGTGAACAACCTCCCAAGCGTGAACTGCGTGAACTGATCTGGTCCATTGATTTCATTTTTAGTTGTTAAGGGTATGATTGTAATTATATAAAAAATTAGATTTAAATCATTATTTTAATAATTCAATTAAGTTACATCTTTCCTATTTTAAATTCATTATCCACAATATCTTTTATTTCATTTTTATTTTTCACATTTCACCACCAGAATTCGAATTATGATTTTTAAGATCAACGTAACCTTCATATTTCAACGGTGTACACATGTGTACTTGGGATTTTGAATAGTACACATGTGTACTCAGCATGGTACATATGTGTAATTAGCTACATAATACATACATATAAACAAACAAAACCTGTAAAACTAGTTTATATTAAGCAAATAACAAGTTACATAATGTTTGCCAAACCAAAAAAAAACATACAATTACAAGTTCCAGTTTCGTGAAAACAATAAACGCAACATAATCGGAAAAATAAAAAAGACATAGTCTTTTACAACTATTCGTCGCGTTGTATGCTGAATCATCCTTATCGACCATGCAAACAAACATACGTGAATCATCCTTATCGACCTCATACGTGAATCATCCTTATCGACCTTCCATCTCCACTTTTCTCGTTTACGACGTCTCCTATAATAACACAAAAAAACTCAGCAATTAATACTTTGCATAATTCACAAAAAATATGAGATATCACAAAAACTGACGCTATACACATGTGTACATCGCATTAAAAACAGAGCAAAATCAGAATACACATGTGTACAGCGACTTAAAACCAGAGCAAAATCATAATACACATGTGTACAGCGCCTTAAAAACAAGCAAAATCAGAATACACATGTGTATAGCGCCTTAAGAACAGAGCAAAATAAAAGAAATACACGTGTGTACATTGCATTAACAACAACCTTCAGAACCTCATAACAAATCTTCAAATTCTCAACCAAACAGTAATAATTTTCAACATCAAAACAATGAAAAAATGCAAAACTATTTGGTAATTTGGTTAAATATTGAATAATTTAGAACTTCAAGAAATCAATCCACTGTTTACGATATTAAAAGAAGAATCATATGCTTAACCCATATTAGAAGCTGCCTAATCTTCCATGCATAGATCTTTCAGAAATTCACAGATGACAAATTCACAACTCATTTACACAAAAATCCCTTGATTGATTAAATCTCTTTCAATCTCGTCGTAACTGAGTTTAAACACAAGATTACCTACATTCTCACTTCCACAGCCCTAATTCCTCCCAAATTGAAATAAGGTTATAAAAAAAAATCGTCTAAACACAATAACCAACAACTAAGAATCGTGAATAAAACGAGTAAAATCAGTTGTTAAATCAGTATTAACCTTTCAAAGTTAACCACAACCCTAGGAGGCAGTACGTGTTACCTATCAGATCCCATCGGACCACCGTCGACCTCCATCGGACCACCGTCTACTTCATCAGCGATCTTGAAGGCTGATAACAGAGCAAAGAGAGAGATGATTGTCGGAGATGGTCTCCTCTGCTTCCGGCGGCATGGAAGTCGACCCCCATCGGACCACCGTCTACTTCATCAGCGATAATGAAGGCCGATAACAGAGCAAAGAGAGAGATGATTGTTGGAGATGGTCTCCTCTGCTTCCGGCGGCATGGAAACTTCGAAGGTATCCTCTGTTTTGTGGTTGATGTCGGCGATGATATGTGAGAGAGAAAGTTATGTATGTTTGACTAAAGAGGTGAATAAAACCTAAATATAGATATAAACGGGATTTGTGCAACCAATTTAATATGGAAAATTACACAAATACCCTTGTTCACTTAATTAAATAGTACCAAATAACCAAATAATTACCATCATGCCATTCACTTAAAATCTCAAGATCATAAAAATCAAGGGCCCAGATTAGTTCACGCAGTTCACGCTGGAGAAAATGTTCACGTTTGAACCTAATCCTATATATATATATATATAGGGGATGGTTCAAATGAAAACCACTTTTAACGCGAAAACTCGAAAACTAACTAAAAAAAGCCTAAAAAACACACAAAATTTTTTTTTTTTTTCAATTTTTTTAATAAAAATCGCTGGTTTTTATATATGAAAAAAAATTTTCAAAAAAAAAAAAAAAAAAAATTTTTTTTTTGGTTGTACTGCACATGTGTAGTACACTAATACGGAAAGCCTAAACCACTTAACCCACCCCTCACCGACACCCCCCAAAAACCTAAACCCCCCACCCCCACCCCCCAAAAACCTAAATTCACCCTCCCACCAAAAGCCTAACCCCCCACCCCCCAAAAACCTAAACCCCCCCACCCCCCACCCTCCCGAAAACCTAAAACTAAACCCTAAACATAAACCCGAAAAAAACCTAAACCCCCCCACCCCCACCCCCCAAAAACCTAAACCCCCCTCCCCCCACACCCAAAAACCTAATCCTAATCCTAAACCTCCAAAAAAACTAACCCTAAAAGCTAAACTAGACTCAAAAAGCTAATTTTAAGCATGTAATGAAATTGTAGTACATGTTATATTGCACATGTGCACTACTATAATAATAGTATTGAAAACAAGACGACACCATAAATCTTTTTTTATGTCATAAAAAATATGCTCGAATATACTTGAATGAAAGATACAAAAATTTGTGATCTTATGGTGCCATTTTTGTTTTAAAATGATAACGTATGGAGAAATGGGAAATGTTTGAAAAGTTATATATTTTTTTTTTCCAATTTTACCCCTCCTTCATTAAAAGTCTCCCCCCCCCCCCCCTTCTTTTTAGTGGTTTTTAATTAGTTTTCGAGTTTTCACAATAACTAGTGGTTTTCATTTGAACCTTCCCCTATATATATATATATATATATATATATATAGTGGAGGGTTCAAATGAGAAGAAATTCTTTGTAAGAAGAAAAAAGAAGAAATTTCAACCAATAGAAATGCTTCATTAGACTTCATTTAATATTTGTACTTGAGTTAATTACAGTTTTCGTCCCTAAGGTTTGTCAAAAATAACGGTTTCAGTCCATTAGTTTAAAAATTACCATTTCAGTCCATTAGTTTCATTTTCGTAACCATTTCAGTCCACTAACTTAACTCCATCCATTTATTTTGTTAACTTTGAGTTAACTAACTAATTCAGGGACGGTTTGCGTCAGTTTTAGAAACACAGGGACTTAAGTGTAAACTCTAAAACATTAAAACAAAAAAAATAGTAAATTCTAAAAAATCAAAAAAATTCCAAAAAACCAAGCAAATTCTAAAAAATAATAAAAATTCTAAAAAATCATAAAAATTCTAAAAAATCCGTTTCGGCGCGAACTGTTTCGACCCGTACCGTTTCGAGCCGAACCTTTTCGACCCGTACCGTTTCGAAGCCGAACCGTTTCGAGCTGAACCGTTTCCAACCGGTACGGCTTGAAACGGTACGGCTTCGAAACGGTACGGGTCGAAACGGTTCGGTTCGAAACGGTTCAGCTCGAAACGGCACGGTTCGGTTCGAAACGGTTCAGCTCGAAAGGGTTCGGTTCGAAACGGCACGGTTCGGTTCGAAACGGTACGACTTGAAACGGTACGGGTCGAAACGGTTCGGTTCGAAATGGTTCAACTCGAAACGGTTCGGCTTCGAAACGGTACGGGTCGAAACGGTTCGGCTCGAAACGGTACGGGTCGAAACGATTCGGCTCGAAACGGTACGGGTCGAAACGGTTCGCGTCGAAACGGTTCAGCTCGAAACGGTACGGACGGTTCAGCTCGAAACGATTCGGGTCAAAACGGTACGGGTCGAAACGGTTCGCGTCGAAACGATTCAGCTCGAAACGGTTCGGGTTCGAAACAGTTCGCGCCGAAACGGATTTTTTGGATTTTTTAGAATTTTTATGATTTTTTAGAATTTTGATTATTTTTTAGAATTTTTTGGAATTTGTTTGGTTTTTTGGATTTTTTTTGATTTTTTGGAATTTACTATTTTTTTTGTTTTAATGTTTTAGAGTTTACACTTAAGTCCCTATGTTTCTAAAACTGACGCAAACTGTCCCTGAATTAGTTAGTTAACTCAAAGTTAACAAAATAAATGGATAGAGTTAAGTTAGTGGACTGAAATGGTTACGAAAATGAAACTAATGAACTAAAATGACAATTTTTAAACTAATGGACTGAAACCGTTATTTTTGACAAACCTCAGGGACGAAAACAGTAATTAACTCTTTGTACTTAATGCAACTATAAGGGTATATTAGTAAACTTACATACTGTAGGTCCCGAAATCTGAGGATCGATAACGAACCGAATCACTTGTTTATAGTAAACACGGTCACGTGTGCGGAATCCACGTAACTATGCCAAATCAAACATATAAAGCAAAAACAACAAAGGATTAATCAATGAAACACACTCGATTGATTAACGGGATGAGAACCGATTACAAACTGATACAAACACAGTTCAGACAGAATTTCGACAGAGTTTTGTTACTGGTTATTATCTCATCTCTGATTCACAATGAAACAGGATGTTGTTTATATAGTCCCTGGGCCAAGTTTACGGCGAAACACAAAGTGTATCGGCGAAACTGAACATGGGACAGTCATTGGGCTTGAAACAGCCCATTACACGACGAATCGTGATTC
This sequence comes from Helianthus tuberosus, assembly GCA_030545235.1. NCBI lineage: Eukaryota > Viridiplantae > Streptophyta > Magnoliopsida > Asterales > Asteraceae > Helianthus > Helianthus tuberosus. The sequence goes on along the minus strand of CM060361.1, from coordinate 70,258,675 downwards.
GTCATGACCTTCAACGAAACAGAAGTAAAGGACATTGGTCTGTTTCGTCATGATGTGTTTCGACGAAACAGACCTGTTTCGTCGAGGACTGCAACTGTTGTGATTGTTTCTGCAAACAGACAGCAATAACAGCAACATATAAACATCGTAATGACCATACTACCCTTTAATGCAACATGCATTGTTCATAATACTTTACATATCAAAAGAGACAAACAAGTCGTACACAAGTAGATAGGAGGATATCTGACTTGGTCAACATAACATACAGACTCGATAATTAATAAAAGACCATACAAAATACGTCGTTTAAACAAGACTAGTCACAGACACTAAAAATGCATCAACAAACTCCCCCTTGTCTGTTACTCGTCTTCGGTCTTCTATTCTTCCATCTCAGTGTTGTTCGGACCACGAACTGCCCGAATGTATGCCCCGGTAATAGCAAAAACACGCTACTCGCTGAAACTTTAAAGCTTGACGTGCATCCTGATCTTCATAGAAAATATCATGACGATATAATCTGCTAATATCAGCCTCGGACATGTTGACTATCCACATCGGATCCAACATCCGGTAATTTGCACGATTATCTCTAAACACAATTACAGCTTCATGAGTATCCGAGTCGTAGCACCATAATGCCATGTCTTCAAGAAAATCCTGCTGCATAGGCATCAATGGGATTTTATCTACTACCCTCGGAGGCTGGTACACAAGTTTGTATCTGCAAGTGTTGGTGTCCGGATCAAGAGTAAACTTGATCGGTTGATAGACAGGAAATTGTGGCTTGTATGATTCATCCTTCCAGCCTGTCTTCTTGTTTACTTTAACCAGTCGCTCAAATAAAGTAGCGCCATCGTATTTTGACCGATTGATAAGCTCAAGCCTTGTCAACGCAGCAACATCATAAAATGGTAAGGAAAGAATGCTCAGCAGTGAATTGAAATACAGAATTTCATATTCACGTTTGATAGCAATGCAGTGTATATCTTGAACAAACATCCAGCATAGAATCCTTCCACTTGGCTTTGCCTTTTCAAATTGCAAGTAGTCGACTTGAGCTTTTTCAGGCACAGGCTTAGAGACTTTAGATAGAAACTGTTTTCTCCATTCAGAAAATGCATCTGTGTCTTTTTCAGACGAATTTCGATTCTTTAAGTGCTCGTCTATGTCATCAATATTCTCCTTCATCCAATCTTCAACAAACGAAGAAAATTCAGTACCATCTGTTCGAACATAAGTTGATTTTGATGCTTCACCTTCAAACACAATTTCATCAATATCTTCCACATTAGTTGTATCAGTCTCAGTCGACATTTTATCTATCTCAGCATCATCGATTTCTCTCATAGAATGTAAAATACTCAATTGCTCCTGAGAAAGATCTTCTATTAACTCCCCTTCTTCAAGCAACTCTCCCGTAAATGGATGAATAGCCTATAGAGCAATATCAGCACTGCTTACTATAGAAGAAGTACCTTCTATCTGTTGAACTTTTCCAGTAGAAGTTCCCTGAGATGATTCGACCACTGTAGGTTAAACTGCAACAACTTCAGAAGTAAGTGCGGTTGGCTGCTTCTGTGATGTACCAGAAGTGTCAGGATTCCCTTGGTCTTCCGTATCATCATCCTTTTTCTTCAGTACTTCTTGTTGTTTACAATGATAATCCCACAAAATAGCAAGCCTTCTCTCTTTCTCTTCATCAAGAGCTTTCAAGCGAGCATTTTCAGCTTTAAGCAAATCAATTTCAGCTTGTTGTCGCTCTATTACTGTTTGCTGTTGACCAACGGTTGACTTCAATTTGTTAATTTCCACCGATTGTTTAAGTTGATCATGCTTCGTGAGATTACCGAAATGAGATTGTCTCTGAAGACGATCAGCAGCTGCTTCAAGTGTAGAGAATAGATATCTGATCTTTTCGTCTTGAGAAAATCCATAAAATGTCCTATGACGTTCAGCACTGATCTGCGAAGTGGTTGCTCTGATTGCAGAAGCCATAGTTCTTTCAGGAACTGCCTGAGGAGTAACAGATGGAGTAGAAGCAGCTGATGTAACAACTGGAGTTTCTGTAGCTGAAGTAACTACAGGAGCTTCTTGTACAGGCTCCTGAGGTACAGATTGTACAGGCTCCTGAGGTACAGATGAAGACTCTTGAGGCACAGATTTCCGAGTGTAAGTACTCAAATATCTCCTAGATTTCTTCTTTTGAACTTCAACAGCTTTCTCAGCTCTTCTTTTTGTTCTTCTTTCACCTTCAGGATCCTCTGGAACATATTCTGGATCATCCTCAGTTCTAATCTTTCTATACCTTCTTACTCCACGTATATCGATATACATTTCGTATCCAGGTTCAACTATATGATCACTAGAACTAGAATCAGATTCATCATCACCACTTGCTGAAGAACTACTAGCTGATGTACCAGAAGCTGCACCTTTACCAACAGCACCAGCATCACCACCATCATCACTTTCACCACTACTTTTATCACCACTACCAGACTCATCTGAATCAACTGGGTCAGGACCAAATTTCTCTATCCTTTTTCTTTCCAACTCAGGTTCTTCATCGTCAGATTGGCTGTCATCATGACGCCATTTATCATTTGCTGGAGCAACATAATCAGGATTCACAAGTGCGCCAAAAAGCTTCCTTGGAGGAACGCTTTCTTTGTATCTTTTGGCGGCAAGAGTCTTGATTAGCCTTAAAGAGTTGAAATTCATCGCCTCTATCTTCAGAAGATCATTGTCAGCTTTAGGAAGGTCTGGATGTTGAACATTCATAATCATTTGCAGAAACCGCGGATACATCCAAAACTTGTTCCCGGTTGTTCTACTACCAGTCCTTGTCATATTCTCTTTCATGTTGCTGAAAATATACTTTGAGATGCTAAACGGTTTGTTTAACACCAAAGCAACCATGAAACCAACGAGATCATTTCCAGCCATATCATATCCAGATCGTCTATTGCTGAGACACTGAATAAGAATATGCAATAAAAACTTGTAGCGTAATGGAAGATCACCTTTGTTGATTTGTTTGACGAAAAGGTCTCCTTTACACTTCATCCTTAACAAACAGCCTCGTGAACACATGATTGGAATTGAATATGGAGCGTTCAGTTGATCTTGTAATTGAAGAACTTCATTCAATATCTCCGGAGTAACAACGACATACAGATCATTCACACGACCTCTTATAATATCCTTTCCATCGATTTGGACGACGCTAGCAGAATCCCAGAAAGCTTTAATTAGTGATTTGTAGACGGGTGTCGAGTATGTAACAGCATGATTGATACGTGACTCCCTAATCCACTTCGTGATATCTTTAAATTCCGTGAGCTTGTCTTCAGGATCCAGATATGCAACTTGATTATGACGCTTCTCTGACATAATCTCCTCTTCAGTTTTGTTTTCTTTCTTTATCGCCTTCTTGCGTTTTCCTTTTTCTTGCGGTGCTTTCGGAGCCATCTGCACATAAAAATGTCCAGAATAAGTCACATTTGATATAACATTGCATTTAGACATGTATGAATACAATTTCATGTATCCACATAACAGATAACCTATCAAAACATGTCTACTGTGAACAAACAGCAACAACAGAAAACAGCTAAGGCATGTACGACGAAAAAGAAGATCAACGACGAAACAGAAGTTTGTGCGACGAAACAGAAGGTTGACCCTTGACCAATTAGATTCGTCGACGTTTTGATTCATCGAGTCTATTTCATTCCATTTCTGATTCGTCGTCTGTTTGATTCGCCGTCTGTTTGATTCGCCGGAATTAGGTTTAATGTGATTCGTCAAATATGGGGGTTTTTGTGTTTCGCCGTTTTGTGGTTTAACCAAAGAACAAATAAAAACACAAACACATTCAACATAATTATTTATACCCAAACCAACTTATGACAACCCATATATGATTTCCGATCCAAAAACCCATTTAAAACAGTTAAGAATTTTATCAAACAAAAACCCCTGTTTTTGTTACAAAAACCCACTTCCAAATCAAAGCAAATCAAACAAAATAAACCTAAATCTATCATATACAGAAGGAAAACACAATACATTCAACATCAACACATATATTATCAAAGAAAACAAGGTCTCAAAGGGGTCTCTGAGGGTTTCGGATGAAAAACCGACGGTTCAAAATGTTCGGAATGCGAACCAGAACGTTTTACTACCTTTGATTTTTGTAAGATTTTGATTAAAATCGGATGTTTTGAGTGATTTGTGAGAGTGACCGTAGGTATGGGTTTTGAGTGTTTGAAGAAGATGAAAAGTTTGATGTTTTGAAAAAGTGAACAACTGGGACCCTTATATACACCGCCTTGATTCGACGAATCTGATACTTCGACGAAACTGGATTGGGCCCGGCGAAACTGAACAAAGTTGGGCTTAAACTTGGGCCTGAAATTAGCCCATGACGAAACTGATTTGGGCTCATGTGATTCGTCGATGTTTTGATGAAACAGATTTGATTCGTCGACGATGGTCTGATTCGTCGACCCTTCTGATTCGTCAACCATTCTGTTTCACCAACAGGTTTTTCAAAAACACAGAGGCTGGTAAGATTTTGCAGTCAAAACAGATTATGAACAAACTGAACACATTTCCATTCTGTTTAAGTTTTCAAAAACAAGAACGTTTTTATGAAGAAGGTTTCAGGCTTCCGGTAGAAAACACCAAGCAACAACTTCGGCTTAATAAAAAACGAGCTTTACACAAATATACTAGAAACAAATTTAAAGCACGGTAAACTAAATGAAAATGCGGAAAACTGTTAAAAACACTAAACAACTGTACAAGTGCAATCTTTTTGCGAATCTCAAGGACAAGGAATCATACCAGCTTACGGTCTTAGTCAACATGATTTTGATTTCTGTTTCAAAGCTCTGGATAAATATACTACCTCGATTATCAGTATTGTGATCCACATAAGCTCAAACTGATCAGGCGTAATCATAATTTAAGAGATACGATTAACGGTAAGGATTATACTTACAAGTCGATGTAAATCCACTCACGACACATTCCCGTATCAAGGTATGCACGAGAATTCATCTTACCGGTGAGTATACCGATTATCATCTGTTTGACCGTATAAAAATGTGAGAAACTCACATATTTTGATTGAAAACAAGCCCTATGTGATAAAATCACTTATTGATGAGGAACTTGATTTTCAGATGCATGAGGGCACAGGAGCAAGTCCGTGAACAGGTCAGTACTTCCGTACAGCAGAGAGACGAACTTGACTCCCGCAAAGAATCTGTGATATATTATCACTTATTTTGTTTGGACATGTGATTGTTGATCACTTATTGAGGTCGAATGCAATATGTACACGTATGTATAGTATCATGGAAGATCTTAGACTTCGTCTCCGTTATTTTTCGGTAAAAGATACAATCATGATACCCAGATGATAAGCAGCATAAAGACCGAATATCTCAAAACCTCGGCAATCTCTCAAACGAGATTTCGGTACTAAGACCATATGCCAATGAATGGTTCCCACCTGACTTGAAGTCTGTTAGGTTTGTATCATCCTGCACATTTTAGTCTGATTGTGAGCCTACCGATACATCGTTAGTAGAGATACTTATCATTTTTCTTTTTGTTTTGCATTTTGATCACGTTGACCGACCACACCAGTGAACATCATCATTTTCCATTATCCAAGAAACTCATTTTTGGTTTTTCTATTGTTTTTGAATTTTTTTTTTATTTTTCAAACGAAACGACAGAAAGTAAAGACATGTTTTTGGATTTTGAACTTTTGCTATGTTTTTGTATTTTCTTGAAATTTCTCCCCCTAAAATTTGCAAAGTTTACGAAAACTAAAATCTTTTTGAATTTTCAAAGTTTATAAAGAAAATATTTACAAAAACGATCAGCCAAAGAAGTTTACTCGGGTATCACCTTAATGCCATTGACCAAAAGTAGATAATCAAAACGTAATTTATCAAAAGCTTTTGTAAACAGGTCGGCACGTTGGTGATCAGTGGGAACAAGAACGACATCGATTAACCTCTTGTCAAAACAATCACGTATGAAGTGATATTTAATGTCGATGTGTTTAGTCTTAGAATGTTGCACAGGATTTCTAGTGATCTGTAAGGCAGCATTATTATCAACAAAAATATGGGTAGATAGGAATTCTAAACCGTAGTCGCGCATTTGTTGTTGTATCCAAAGAACTTGGGAGCAACAACTCGAGGCAGCAATATATTCTGCTTCACATGTTGATGTAGCAACACACGTTTGCTTCTTGCACTGCCACGTGACCAGGCGATTTCCTAGGAACTGACATCCTGCTGTTGTTGATTTGCCATCGATTTTGCAACCACCGAAATCAGAATCACTGTATGCAATTAATTCAAAACTATCATCCCTAGGGTACCAAAGACCGAGGTCTGGGCATCCCTTCAAATAGCGTAAAATCCTTTTGACAGCTGACATATGAGAGGCCTTCGGGATTGCTTGATATCTTGCTAGCAAGCACGTTGGGTACATGATATCAGGCCTCGAAGTGGTGAGATACATGAGAGATCCGATTATGGCACGATAGTACGAGGAGTTGAAGCTTTCACCCTTCAAATCCGGAGTAATCCCGTGATTCTGCGGAAGTGGGGTACCAATGGGCGTTGCATCTGACATTTGGAATCGGCTCAAAATGTCACCAACATATTTAGTCTGATGGATGAATATCCCAGACTCTGTTTGTTGAACTTGAAGGCCCAAAAAGAAATTCATCTCCCCCATAGCGCTCATTTCGAACTTTTCCTGCATAACACTTTCGAATTGCCTGCACAAATAGTCATTAGTAGACCCAAATATTATATCATCAACGTATACCTGCACCAGCAGAAGATCTTCATCTTGTTCTTTGATAAAGAGTGTGCAATCAATAAGACCTCGTCTAAATCCATTCTCCAGAAGATAGTTTGATAAGGTTGCGTACCAAGCCCTAGGTGCTTGATGTAGACCATAAAGAGCTTTGTTGAGCAACCAAACCCGATCGGGATGAATAGGATCTTCAAAACCTGGAGGTTGTTCGACATGCACCTCTTCTTGAACAATACCATGAAGAAAAGCACTTTTGACGTCCATCTGGTAAACTTTGAATCCTTTGAAAGAAGCATAAGCTAAGAAGATCCGAATAGCTTCCAGACGTGCAACAGGTGCATAAACTTCATTGTAGTCAATGCCTTCAATCTGGCGAAAACCCTGAACAACCAGTCTCGCTTTGTTGCGAATAACAACTCCACGGTCATCTTTCTTGCATTTATAAACCCATCGTGTGCCAATTTTCTTGTAATTCTCCGGTTTTTCAACAAGCTTCCAAACACCAAGCTTTTGAAATTGCTGCAGTTCGTCCTGCATGGCTTCAACCCAAGAATTATCTTTTAAAGCTTCCTTCCAAGATTTCGGTTCTTCTTGTGAAACGTAACACGTGAAGGACCAATCATTTTGGAGACCAGATTCTCTAATAGCTGAATACAAACCAGCACTCTGGTTGTTTCTCAGCTGATTACGCGTCTGCACACCTTGTTGGACATCTCCTATGATATTCTGCTGTGGATGGGTATCGTGTATCCTTATTTCAGAATTTTCAGGAACACGAGCATTAACACCCAAATTGTTAATATTAAGATCAACAACCAACTCCACGCCTGGAATATGCGTAGAAGTGGATGCATTTCCTTCAGCAGTATCATCGACTTGCACATGAGGAGTATCAACAGAAGTGCCCTGAACTGGAACAACTGGAGATGAAGTGCCTTCAGTCGCATCCAGATTTTCTTCATCTTCTTCTGATGACTCATTGTATTCAGTAGCATTTTCAACTTCCTCATTTTGAACTGTGTTGTTAGAGGAATTAGAACTTTGTGAGTTAACAACAACAGGTCTAACTAATGACGATTCAGCAGCATTGTCACTATCAAATATCATTCTAGCAGCTGCGGAATCTTCATCAAAGGTTGGCAGATCAAAGGAGTTGAATAGCCCATCGTAATCGAACATCCAAGGATCACCTGGAGCTTTAACAGGACTTGTATATCTCTGAACCCTTACTTCACTCCATAGCTCAATCTTTTTGGAAGTCAGATTCCAAACACGAAAATTTGGTGTAGCATATCCAAGGAAGAAACCCTCGATAGCTTTCGCGCCAAACTTTCCATCCGGATCAATCATAGTGCATGGACCGCCAAAAGGTTCTAGAATTGAAAGATCTGGTTTCCTTTTCTGTAGAAGTTCAAAACAAGTCTTGCCATGTCTCTTAACCGTAAGAACTCGGTTTAATGTGTAGCAAGCAGTCGACACAGCCTCTGCCCAGAACTGAACAGGAAACGCCGACTCTACCAACATTGTTCTTGCAGTTTCAATTATTGTCCGATTCTTCCTCTCTGCGACACCATTTTGTTGTGGAGTGTAAGGAGAACTGTATTCATGAAGAATGCCTTTAGAAGTACAGAACTCATCCATAACACGGTTTTTGAATTCAGTTCCATTGTCGCTTCTGATCCACTTAATTTTCAACGAGTATAGATTTTCCAACATTGTAAGAAGATCCTTGAGGATGCCAGGAGTATCACTCTTGTGTGCCATAAAAGCTACCCAAGAAAATCTAGAGTAGTCATCAGTAACTACTAAACAATAAACATCTCCGAACGTTGTCTTGTGTCTCATAGGTCCAAAAAGGTCCATATGAAGACGTTCAAGAGGCATGCTAACAGTGTTGATTTTCTTCAAAGGGTGAGACTTTTTCGTTTGCTTCCCTTTCTGGCACGAAACACAGATATCTTGTAGATGAAAACTTCTCACGGGCACGCCACTCACAAGATTGTTTTTCACCAAATGGTTCATTTTTCTCAAGTGAATGTGTCCCATTCTTATGTGCCAAGATATAGACTCCTTCTCCGTGGCTTTCGAGACAAAACATGTGACTTGTGCAGAAGTCGTAATCGCTTGACTCATATCAAGAACATAAAGATCATTGATTCTTGGAGCCGATAAGAGAATCCATTCATCTGGAATTTTGAAACCAGGTTTAAGTACATAACAACCGGCATCATCGAAATGCACGGTGAACTTTTTATCGCAGATTTGCGACACACTGAGAAGATTATGATCAATTTGACGAACATAATTGATCTTATCGAAACATACAACACCATTTGAGATCATTCCCTCTCCAGTGATGTAACCGCCTTTGTCTCCAGCGAAAGCGACATAGCCTCCTTTAATGTTTCTCACATCATATAGAAGCCGTAAGTCACCTGTAATGTGCCTAGATGCCCCACTATCAACAATCCAATGACTATTGATAGTTCCTCCTGGAACATCCTGCACATATCATCCAATGATTAGTTAAGGATGGGGACCCAAGCCAAAGTGGTCTTGGGTCTTCCCTGAGCATCACAAATAGTGATCTCGATTTGTTGATGATTTTCTAAACGAACAGCTCCCCCTGAACTTTCACCCTTCCTAGGTTTCCAAGTTTGTTTTTGTTTACCAGATTGAGTTTTGTAAACAAATTTTGAAACTTCTGGTTTTACAGGTGAACTTGGTTCCCTTGGAACAGATTTGACCTTAGATTTTAAAGCCTTTTCTATTTTCTTCACATTTTGATGTCGTTGTTTCGTTTCCTGTTCTTTAACAGTTCTTTTATCATGTTTAGGCGAAACAGGACGACATTTAGGGTGAATCGTTTCAGGTGATGCCCTCTCAACAAATTTTTCTTTCGGAGTGTTTGCACAATCTTTGATGATGTGCCCAAACTCTCCACATTTAAAACACGTTCTCCTTTCAACAAACTTAGGAGAACTGGATCGACGATCAGATGTCAAATTTGTATAACCCGAGGTACTTGCTTTTTCATCACACCCGTTTGAATGTTGAGTGTAATTGTTTTGACTATCACGTTTTAAAATTTTGACTTGTACAAAATCAGTGTTTGACTTGTTTTCAAAAGTCTCAATTTTATCTGTACCCCTCGATTCCACAAATTTGACATTGCTGTTTTTCTTCTGATAACGAGCCCCTTTTGTTTCAAATTTTGATTTAGAAACATTCGGCAATTGAGCTCGTTGATCTGATTGTTTACCCTTAGAAGCAATAGGTTGTTGCTTAGAAGGTGATTTCTGATTTCCAAATTTCTTTTTGATTTCAGCCTTAGGAATTGAATTACATTGAGTCACAATAACTCCAGGAATCGACCTTCCCAAAAACTTACTTGTGTTATTTTCAAAAACATTTTCAATCGATGATGGATTGACATTTTTAATTGGAAAATCATTATCTGAATAGATTTTAGAATCACCAACCAAAGTGTACAACACAATATTACTTTTAACGGTAGACACAGGATCTATCACTTGTTGAACAACAGGTTGAACAGCAGGGGTAGGAGGATCACACAGAATATGATTCTCAATTGGAACTTCTACTCCTTTAAGTTTGTCAAGTGATTTATCCTGATTACTCACATCTGATTCTGGTTCATCATCCGACGACTCATAGTCCTCTATGATTGGAGAACTTTGTTTCGTAGATGTTGAATCTTTTTGCTCAGAAGTTGTTCTTGGAGAATTGTCCGATTTGAACCCTAGACCAGTAGTAACTTCCTCATAATTAAGAGGCACACTGGGTTCAAACCGTGGCATTTCTTCTTCATCAGGCATATAAGCATAATTATGTCTCAAAGGGAGCAGACATTTCTCATACCCAACACCTTTCTTGTTTCCCTTTAGTTGTTGAACATCAATAATGTGATCGAGCACAAATCGGGAGTTAGAATAACTCTCCAACTTTTGCTTGATTGCATCATGCTCGCATTTTACTATGGCTAATTCCCTTTTAGTTTCCTCAACAATGTTAATGTAATCATTTATACTAACTTGTTTATGATAAACAGTTTTTGTCACTTCGGAAACATTTTTCTTTAGAGTTTCAATCATATTTTTAAATTCTTTTTCATGTCTAACTAGAGCCATATTCGCTTCTTTGCATTTAGCCATTTCAACAACTAAACTCTGATTGTGAATATGAATCGTATCATATTCAAGTTTTATTCTATCAAATTCATTTTTCATATACTCACAATCTCTACAGTTGATAAGAATTTCAGATTTTACCTGACTTGTAGAAGCTGAGACATTTGCCATAAAGGCAGTCTGATAAGAAAAAGATCCGTCTTCAGAAAAGAACTTCTCCATTTCTTTAGATGCTACCTCAGCCTTCTTGATCAGAACTAATTTCTAACATTTCAACTCTTCTGCTTCATTCAATAAGTCATCAAGATTAGAACTTGCTTCTTTGCTCACATCAGATTCAGAATGATAATCGCCCGAAGTAGAACTTTCTTCATCAGAACTCCCGGTATTACCAGAACTGTCGTCACTTTCAGAAAATTCTTCCTTATGAACGTGCTTGATGTGATTGATGATTTTTGCATAACACGCTGTTCCTCCTTTATCTTGATCACCTTCCCCAAGTTGTAAAGACCAATTAAACCCTTCATCAGCTTGTACGGTTAATGCACGATTTTCGTTTGATGGTCCAGACTGATTCTGGTTAGTGGTGTTGTTTACAGCCACTATCCCTTTTCCACGATTGTCTTGATTTGCATTTGAAGTACTCGTTTGATTACGGAATGGGTTCTGATTGCCTTGTTTGCTTGGTCGGGTGCACTCACGTTTGAAGTGGCCCTTTTCGCCACAATTGAAGCATGTAACTGCTTCTTTATCAAAACCGTACTTTGTATCATGTTTGCTTTCCAAAGAACTTCTCCCTGTTCGAACCATAAAGTCCTTCGCCCTTCTAACAGCACTTGCGAACGCCCACTTTATATCCATCAACTCCATTTCATCACGGTTGATTTGTAGATAGTCTTCGTTGGTCAAACTGATGTTTCCAATTTGACCTGCGACCAAACCTCAGTAAGCACTGACCATTGTATTAATAAGTTCCATATGTTCCTTTGCTACTTCAATGCTAACATTTGAGAGGTTTGATGTATCAACTTTGACTGTGTTAGGGTTTGGGGTTGTAGGATTGTTGGTATAATGAGCTTGCTGTTGTTGTGGTTGGACTTGTGGTTGTGGTAGGGCTGGAATAAAACCTCCTCCAGAATAAGCCTGAGGTTGAGTAGAAGAAACTGGAGGTGTATTAGGAATAAAACCTCCTCCAGAATAAGCCTGAGCTTGAGCAATTAAATGCGCTTGCGGAAGATAGGCTCTCGGATCGAAGATATGAGGCGGAGCTGATTGAGGAAACGGAGAAGAGTTTGTATTTGATACAAACGCCGTTTCTAACTTTGGTTGTTGAGCACTAGCTGACGGGTTAAAACCTCCTCCACAATACATTTCGATATTTTGAGGAGCAGCAATGCGTTTTGCTTTCCGAATTTCTTCATCATTCTTATGTTCCAGCTTCTGTACGAATTCATAGATAGTTATAGTGTCAGCATCTAGAACACCGGTATGCTTTAGAAGCTCAATGTATGGACTCCACTTTGGTGGTAGAGAATCAGCAAACCGTGCACAAACTTCCTTTTCACTTGCAGTAACAGCATAAGCAAATATTTCACTAATCAAATGATAAAAACGTGTAGTCATATCATTTAGAGTTTCATTTTCCAAGAACTGAAACGATTCAAACTCTTTCTTCAATAGATCATGCCGTGTCTTTCTAGAAGCTGCATTTCCTTCTCCTCTCGTTACCAAAGAATCCCATAATGTTTTCGTGTCCGTACAATAAGAAAATTGATGATAGATATCTTTGTGAAGCGCTTGGGTAAGAATAGCAAACGACTTTTTCTCAAATTCATATGCTTTCTTGTCATTTTCCTGCATGTTAGAAAAACCTTCGGCCGTTGAGGCTGCTACTTCGAGAGCATTATTGCGTGGAGTAATGAAACACCTCCAAAGATCAGTGCTTTGACCTTGAACATATGTATGGAAACGACCTTTCCATGATGGAAACTCGTTCATATGATTCAACTTTGGCGGGCGATTGTTGCTGCCCGTTTCGCTCTCACTAAGCAAAAGATTTTGAATGTTTTGATTCTGATTGGATGCCAAAGCCCATTGTCCGGCACTTATAGTAGGTTGACCAAAAACATTTTTCACCCACGCTGCTGCGGAGGTCGGATCTTCACGTGGTCTCGAGTCCATACTCCAATCCCATGGACTAGTACAACTCATATTTGATGTATGTATGATAGTACCTGCACAAATTCTTGAAAACACACAGTTAGCAAGCTTTTACAAGTCCTCTGTGTAAAACAGATCTGTTCTCGACGAAACAGATTTCACGAAACAGGTTTGTTTCGTCTAGATGAATGATGACGAAACAGACTTGTGATAATTTTGATTTTGTGGCGAAACAGAAGTTGTTTCGTCAAAGATGTTGCGGCGAAACAGTTGAGATTCGTCGACTACTTGTTTCGTCGAAACTGAGTATCAGACAGCTGGTTTTAGATATTTAAAATATCTTACTGATCAGTCAAAGGATAAGTCTCAGACACAAAGATATTTATTACTGACACAAGGTATGTTTGTAACACCAATTTTCAACGAAACTGACTTTTTACTGAAACAAATTATCACACTTTTACACAAAAGTCAAGTTATAGTTTTATAAGTTATAACACTTGGTTTTTAACAATTTAACAGATCAAGATCACAGTTTTTATAAGAACAAATATGAAGATTTTCAAGAACACACCCAAGAACATGAGTTTTCCGATGAGTTTTCCGATCACCGATAATTTTCCGAAACACGAAAATAAACTAGATTTTCACTAAAAACCCGGTTTAAAGCATGAACAAACAATCTAACTTAGGTTTTTGATAAAAATCTTTAGCAAACAACAACACACAAACAGATTTTATGAATATTTTTCCAGAATATATGATTTTTCAAGAACAAATTTTCAGAAAAACACACACAAAATACTTGATAAAAAACCGAACAATGTTTGATTTTAAACAAGGATAAGAGCCAATGCTCTGATACCACTTGTAGGTCCCGAAATCTGAGGATCGATAACGAACCGAATCACTTGTTTATAGTAAACACGGTCACGTGTGCGGAATCCACGTAACTATGCCAAATCAAACATATAAAGCAAAAACAACAAAGGATTAATCAATGAAACACACTCGATTGATTAACGGGATGAGAACCGATTACAAACTGATACAAACACAGTTCAGACAGAATTTCGACAGAGTTTTGTTACTGGTTATTATCTCATCTCTGATTCACAATGAAACAGGATGTTGTTTATATAGTCCCTGGGCCAAGTTTACGGCGAAACACAAAGTGTATCGGCGAAACTGAACATGGGCCAGTCATTGGGCTTGAAACAGCCCATTACACGACGAATCAAAGTGTGATTCGTCATGACCTTCAACGAAACAGAAGTAAAGGACATTGGTCTGTTTCGTCATGATGTGTTTCGACGAAACAGACCTGTTTCGTCGAGGACTGCAACTGTTGTGATTGTTTCTGCAAACAGACAGCAATAACAACAACATATAAACATAGTAATGACCATACTACCCTTTAATGCAACATGCATTGTTCATAATACTTTACATATCAAAAGAGACAAACAAGTCGTACACAAGTAGATAGGAGGATATCTGACTTGGTCAACATAACATACAGACTCGATAATTAATAAAAGACCATACAAAATACGTCGTTTAAACAAGACTAGTCACAGACACTAAAAATGCATCAACACATACATTATTAATTGGTAGTTTAATCTTTAATAACTAACTATATTAAATTTGCAATTTATTTTTAAGATATATATTTGGAAAATTGGTATTTAATAAACCAACCTTTAACCAGTTGGTAAATAATAATCCAACCTACAGAATTGGTATATAATAATCCTACCTATCAACATGTTGGTACTCAATTAACTTCTGTTAATTTTTTTAACTGAATTTAGTTTTTAAGTTTTATTTATTACAAAAACAGTCCCTGTAGTTATAAGTTACTAGTTTTGAGTTTTATTTGTTACACAAACAGTCCCTGTAGTTATAAAAAAATCATAAAAATCCTAAAAAATCAAAAAATTCTAAAAATCATAAAAATTCTAAAAAAACAAAAAAAAAAATCTTAAAAAATCAAACAAGTTATAAAAAATCAAAAAAATTCTAAAAAATAAAAAAAATAAAAAAATACTAAAAAATAAAAAAATTCTAAAAAAGAAAAAAAATATATAAATACATATGATCATTATTTACACAAAATTGAATTGATTTTTTAAAATCCATAATTAATTCCTTAAATCTATTTTTTATTGATATTCAATATAAATAAAATATATAAATACATATGATCATTGAACTTTTAGCAGATCATCCCCAACCCACCTTACATCGCTGCCACCACCCACATCGTTGCCTGTCAACACCCTCTTCTAAGCCAACATCTCTTTCAAAAATCAGATCTGAAATCAGATAATCAATCGATTCCATGGGGCTCTTTGCCAGGTGCGATTGGGGCTTCAATTTGCAGGTTCATCGGTGGGTAATGGTGGCAGTTTGGTTCGATTTGCAGGTTTTTAGGCGGGTGATGGTGGTGGCGGCGGCTTGGTGGTATTAGTGATGGTGGCTTTGAATGGGAGAGAGATGGCGAGATGGTGGTGATGTCAGGCAAGTGGCGGCTGGATGGTGGTGGTTGCCGGTTAGAAGAGGGAGAGAGGTGGTCGCTCAGATCTGTTTATAATTTTTTAAGATTTTTTTTAT
Organism: Helianthus tuberosus; assembly: GCA_030545235.1. NCBI lineage: Eukaryota > Viridiplantae > Streptophyta > Magnoliopsida > Asterales > Asteraceae > Helianthus > Helianthus tuberosus. The sequence goes on along the minus strand of CM060361.1, from coordinate 70,242,881 downwards.
TTTTTTAGAATTTTTTTGATTTTTTAGAATTTTTATGATTTTTTTATAACTGCAGGGACTGTTTGTGTAATAAATAAAACTTAAAACTAGTAACTTATAACTACAGGTACTGTTTGCGTAATAAATAAAACTTAAAAACTAACTTCAGTTAAAAAAATTAACAGAAGTTCATTGAGTACCAACATGTTGATAGGTAGGATTATTATATACCAATTCTGTAGGTTGGATTATTATTTAACAACTGGTTAAAGGTTGGTTTATTAAATACCAATTTTCCTATATATTTTTCACAAAAAATAAAAATTCGTTTAAAGTGTAGGATAAATACGAGGCGTGTAGGATAAATTGCGAGTTGTGTAGGATAAATTTCAATATTTAGTGTGGAGGATTATAGTCTTAATGACTAATTAATTAGTTAAACATAATAATAAATGAGATGAGAAAAAAAACTATTTAATGTTTTACAATTATATCCTTTTAATTGAGAAGAAAAAGAAGAAAGAGTAATTTTGTAAAACATTAAATAGTTTTTTCAATTATCTCATTTATTATCATTTTTTGACTAATTAATTAGTCATAAAGACTAGTATCCTCCACACTAACTTTTTTTGCCTACACACATAAAAAATTATCTTACATAATTTATCCTACACGTTGAAATTTATCCTGCACAACTCGTAATTTATCATACACAACTCGTAATTTATCCTACACTTTAAATTATTTTATTTTATTTTTTTGAAAAAATATATATTTTGAAGATAAGTTACAAAAAATTTAATGTAGTTAGCTATTAAAGAGGAAGACTACAAATTAATAACCTATGTAGATTTACCAATGTACCCTTATAGTAAAATTAAATAGTTATATTAAATGAAGTAAAATATAGCATTCTTATTGGTTCAAATTTCTTCTTTTTTCTTCTTATAAAAAATTTCTTCTCATTTGAACTCTCCACTATATATATATATATATATATATAGTGAAGACTTCAAATGAGAAGATTTTTTTGTAAGAAGTAAAAAGAAGAAATTTTTATCAATAGTAATGTTTCATTTTAATTCATTTAATATAAGTATTTAATGTTACTATAAGGGTACATTGGTAAATCTACATAGATCATTATTTTGTAGTTTTCCTCTTTAATAGCTAACTACATTAAAATTTGTAACTTATCTTCAAAATATATATATTTTTTTCATAAAAATAATATAAAACAATTTAGAGTGTAGGATAAATTACGAGGTGTATATGATAAATTACGAGTTGTGTAGGATAAATTTTCACATGTGTATGATAAATTTCGAAACTTGTAGGATAACTTTTGATGTGTGTAGGCAAAAAAAATTAGTGTGGAGGATGATAGTCTTTTTGACTAATTAGTTACTCAAAGATGATAATAAATGAGATAAGTGAAAAACTATTTAATATTTTGTCATTGTATCCTTTGTTCTTTTTCTTCTCAATTAAATTTTCTTCTCAGATGAACCTTCCCCTATGTATGTATATATAGGTAGGGTTATTGTAAAAAGGGTGTGTTTTGTGAGAAGTGTAGGAACGAAACTACACCATTTAATCTATAATCTAATGGTTGAGATTATAATGGTAAAATTGTAAATGGTGTTTACCATTAAAATAATTAATTTTCTAGATTAAGGGTATAAAGGTAAATTTAATATTTTTAAATTTAGAAACCCACATGCAATACACAAGCAAGTCCTCCCCTCCCCCTTCACTTTTAAACGTCAATAACCTTTTATATGAAACTCATTTTTAAAAAAAAGTACACCATAATAACATAATAACGAATGTTTTTTTTATCTTTAATATGAGTACCATATTGTTATACTTATATGGAGAAAAAAAATAGCGTTTCGATCGGATGTATTAGTCCATGCTGTTTTGTCTATGTTCATATAATGGTGTTTTAATTGTATTGTGATTCAAGGCGTTGTGTTTTACTGTAAAACACCATGAACGTATATAAGAGACCGTAACATTGGAAATAATGAATTATGATTCAAGTCATTGTGTTTTAACATCTAGAGTCTCTAACATTGTATTGTGATTACGGTTATGGTGTTTTAATATCTGGAATAGCAATAGCATAATTCTTAATGTTAAAACACCACGACTGTATTATGATTCAATTCATGGTGTTTTTGGAATTTGTATGATGTTTTATACCTGCAAAAATAACAAAAATAATTCCAGATGTTAGAACACCATAGCTATATTACGATTCAAGTTATGGTGTTTCCTGGAATTCGTAAGGTGTTTTATACGAACTGATGATTCAAAAAAATACGAACCGTAATTTCTCTTTCGATCTCTATGAATCGGACGATAATGATTTATAAATCTCTGAGTTAGTATATAAAAATGAGTTCTTAAATCTTTGTAAAAAAATTATATCACTAACATACAATAACTCACTGGAGGTTACAAAGATTATTTTATCAAGAGTAAACTGCCATTTTGGTCGCTGTGGTTTGGCCAGTTTTGCCACTTTAGTCCAAATCTCAAACTTATTACATCTGGGGCCCTGTGGTTTGCATTTTGTTGCCATTTTAGTCCAAAATCCAAAAACCCTCCATTTTGACTGTTGAAAACTGGTTATTTTGTCCTTTAGTGCAGGGGCATTTTGGTCCATATTAATTTATTATAACATTTCAATAATTAATAACATCATCTTCAAAACATCATCAAACATCATCATCAAAACCCAGAAAATCAAGAACATCTTCAAGAAAATAAAGAACCCAGAAAATCATCATCTTCAAGAACATCATCAAAACCCAGACATCGTTCATCTTCAAACATCATCATCAAAACCCAGAAAAATTACAAAAATCAAAAAACGATTTCTGAACAATTTGCTTGTTGAATCCATTGCTAATCGAGTCATCATCGAAACCCAGCAAACTTATTGTTTTCTCACACATATGAACACTATTAAACAAAACCCAGAAAAATTACAAAAATCAACAAACGATTACAAATCCGATTTCTGAACATCTATTGTATTTGTGAACATCATCAAAACCCAGAGATGCAGATTCAAGTAACCACCAGATTCAAGTAACAAAAACCAATCCAAAAACACAAGATAAATTACCTAATGTAACTTGAATCCGATTCGATTTCTGAACAATAACACTCTTTATCTTCAAATACGTATTGATGACATTGAGTATTGCTTATCAATGGTTCTGATTCTTGTAATTTGATCCAGGTACATTGCAGTTGGAAATGAACCCTTCCTCTCAAGCTACAGTGGTCAATTCCAGTCATACGTATTGCCAGCCATAACAAATCTACAACAATCTCTCGCAAAAGCAAATCTAGCCGGTACAATAAAGCTAGTTGTCCCTTGCAACGCTGATGCATACGAAGCTTCTCTTCCTTCTCAAGGAGCATTCCGACCTGAACTCACCCAAATCATGACAGATCTCGTTACATTCCTAAATTCCAACGGTTCCCCATTTATCGTCAACATCTACCCGTTTCTAAGCCCCTAACTCCGCCGCCCCTGTCGCCCCTAACTCCGCCGCCGCCCCTTTGCTCAGATTCAAGAACAACTACCACCAACATCATCTCGCAGCTCTCTCTCTCTCTATGGAATTTCTCTGGTAAAGTAGCAGTTGATTCCCAGCCGCCCTATCTTCTTCTCAATCGATGGTGGTGGTGGCCATGTTTAGGAGGGTTTAGAGAGAATGGATCTTGATAAAAAGTTGTGATGGTTGTGTGTGAGAAAGAGATCTGACTGGGTTTTTATTAGATGATTGAACACAGATCCATAATCCATTTTTAGGATTATGATGCTCGATTTAGGTCTGCATTTTGTTGATGATGATGATTTAGAGAGAGAAGAGAGAGAGTCAGTTGTTTGGGGATGATGATGATGATTTATTTGGGGATGATGTTAATTAAGAAAATGTAAAATGAAATGCAAAATGACCAAAATACCCCTGCACTAAAGGACAAAATAGACAACTTTCAACAGTAAAAAATGGGGGGTTTTTGGATTTTGGACCAAAATGGCAACAAAATGCAAACCACAGGGCCCTAGATGTAATAAGTTTGAGATTTGGACTAAAGTGGCAAAACTGACCAAACCACAGGGACCAAAATGGCAGTTTACTCTTTTATCAATTAATTAAACGTTGAAGTAAATTACATTATTGCCCTTTTTAACTAATTAAATTGAATGACACATGTCAACACCATATTATTTCCTACACTTCTCACACTATTAACCTTTTTTACAGGATGCTTAGGTGGTGTTTGTTTTTTCAGATGTAAAAGGTCTGCAGTCTGCGAACCACATCTACAAACGTATGCACGAGAAGAGGTGAACCAAATGTCTACAGAGTGTAATAAAAAGAGTGTTTGGTTATCTCAAAACCTCACATCTACAAACCTTCTCTTCTCCCAAACCCCTTTCTCTTTCAGATCTGCAAAACCACCGACCACCTCCACCACCCCCATCATACCCGCTAATCCACTCCATATCCCACCACCACCCATGACGTAGAGAGAGAGAGAGAGAGAGATCATTGAGAGAGAGGGAGCGACTAGAGAGAGAAACAACGAGAGAGAGAGAAACAACGAGAGTTCCGGTGTTTCCTAGGGTTTCTTCATATGCGTTCGTTCGTTCTTTCTTAGGGTTTCATCGCAATAAAAAAGAGGGTTTCTTCATATGCTTTCGTTCGTTCGTTCTTTCTTAGGGTTTCATCGCAACAAGATGAAGAAGAGCCAACAGCAGAAGAGGAGGTATTTCGTAGTCTTCATTTAATTCATAATAATTAGCGATTCAACTGATTCTGATTTGCTAATTTTTGTTCAGTAACAACAACGAGAGAGAGAGAAACAGTGGTAGTGACGGTGGTTCCGGTAGGTTCTGGTGACGGTGGTTGAGAGGAGGAAGGTGTGGAAGAGGTGGGAAGACATTGGACCATGTGTGCGTGGGGAAGAGGACGCGTAGAGATTTGAAGACATTTTTTAATGAAAAGTTTTCTAAAAAACAAACGATCTGCAGAGCTAAATGTCTACATGTGGTCTGCACGGCGCAGACATAAAGGGACAGAAGAGGTTAAACTGAAAAAACAAACACCCCTTAATCTATATCTATAGTAAATAATATATAAATAGCCAAATGATGAGCCGAAGACAAAACACACAAATTTGTTTTAATACACATCTAGGGTTACAAATAACCTTCTAGTCTACCAACTAAAAACACATCTCAATAATCCACCACAACACTTACCACATTAAAAATCTAGATCGCTTAAAGCTTGTAATTATGAAGCTGGCGAACATTTATAGGAGAACATATGTTTTCATTGCCATTTAGCATATGTTGAGCTATGATAAAATTCGCTGCTTGGCTAGGGTGGTACGAGTCCCAGAACAAATACTTCGATCGATCGTCACAAATGCTCGTACTAATTTCATTCTCATCTCCGATTCGTAAGCAAAAAGACAGCGGAAAAAATTCTCCACAACAAGGATCATTCACATTCTCAAATCCTACACAATAATTAAGAGTTAATAATTTAATTGTACCGCAAAAGCTTTTAAATCATTTATTGTAGGATATGCTATTAGTACCATAGTCGCGATAGTTTTGTAACATCATGTTTATGACTTGGTATGAATTTGCGTAGACGAAAACTGAGCCTGAACCCGTCTCTTGATTTAAGCGATGCACAGCCGTACGTAACTTTTGATTGTATCCGCGGATCAACGTGTTCATTTCTTCATGGCATTTTCCCATGGGTAGAAAGTGTATAGACCGAACAAAGGGTATGCAACCGAGAGGTCCTATGTCTACTATGACAATCTTCCGTGCCCCTAGTTTATGTAAGCGCTTCGCCAAAACAAAAGGTTAACGTTATGTTAAAATAATAGTAACCTGTTGAATTACCACGTTGTATCTACTATCTGTAATGGACAAAACCATCGTAAATCCATCGCTATACTCCTTTTGCGACGAAATATGCCTTTTGTATGTTAGGAGGGTTCAAACTTGTTTAGCTCAATATTTTATACCCTATAGTTCTCACCAAACACTGGACTATATTAAAGAATTGTCAGTATCTTACAACGCTAACGAAATTTTGTTTTTTAAACTTGTTATTCCAGGTTTTCATTTAAGGTTTTTCTTTGTCGTCGCTTTTGTGACACACATTGTTTCCAATTTCCATGCTTAATCCTTTGCGAAGGATACATAGTTGCGCGATAGTTTTGCCACAGATGTGTTCCCTTCCAACTTTAACAATATGATTTACGACCAACAGCATTTGTAAAACTAGCGAAAGACGTCACAAGATCACAAACAGGTATGTTTCGTCACAAGACTGTCGTAGAATATGAGGGTTTTGTCCGTCACAATATCCATTTTAAGTGATGACCAAGACATATGAATCCGTACAAAAATTAGATAACATGTACCTTGATATGAAAAGTCATATTGGAGACCATGATGTCTTGTAAAGTAGTAGGGGAAACATCATAGTTGCCAACAAAAGGAAGATTTGGTAGGAAGTATGTTATAATATCATTTGATCCAATCGTTATCGAGAAGATCGCATTCTTTAGATGATCTTGTGTACCATTTTCCCCCATCATCTTCACCATTTCAGCTCTACTCACCTTAAAATTATCAATTTGTGTTCTTAGTGGAAGACGTCCAACCTTCACAATAAGCACAAAGTAACATAATCTTATTTAGTTGCATGATTAGAACAAAACTCCAGAATGCTATTAGAGAATTCACGTACAAAGAGGCTACCGGTTCCCTCTAGTATACCGGAAGCTCCAGACGCGTAATTTATGCCACCGAGAGTTGCGTGTGATGCTGCGTTAGCAGCTAGAGACGGCGAAGCTAGTGTTTTGGCTCCCAAAGCTTGTGCTAAATTAATCGTCATAAGTAAAATTAATAATCAACTTACGTGTAGTAGATGTGTTTAAGTGTTTTTGAAATGAGATATGATATGAAGTTTGTGAAAGTTATAATCCCTACACATCCTAAACTACAAGGGTTTTATGGTAATTAATTAGAAGAGTGGCGGTTACAAAGCATGGGGACTGGTTATGTCAAAACAGAAGTTGATAACCAACTTCCTACAACTAATCGACATGTCCAAAGGGACATGCCTATTCGCGACCAGCCACACACAAGGAGAAGGAAGGGACGCAACTTTTAAGATCGAATGGACACACCTCTTCACATACAATCCAAGAGACGCAACCATTGGCGAAGGGACACGTCTATTCACTCGTACCCTTAGAAAACTATAAATAGGGATAGTTAGATTCCCTTGTAGTTGTTCATTACATTCGATCATTACATTGTACAAATTCTCAGTTTTTATATTCAAGTTATTCGATTGTCTAGAGATCAAAGATCCATTTTGGGGCCAACAATTGGTATCAGAGCGTCAGGCTCTAGGCATCGCAGGGAATTCGCGATCAGGTTTTATTATTCTTTCTCAATTCGCAAGTTAGTTTTATTTTCGGTTCAGGATCGAACCAGGGGTTAGGAATCTAGGGTTTTTGATTCCGGGGTTTAGTGCGAATTAGATTGTATGATTATTACGCGTTTCGGGTTATACGTGGGTTAAAGATTTGAGAGTTTGTTGAATTCAAGGGAATTGAATTTACTGGTTCGTATTGGTGGCCAAGAAATTTTAGAAACAAGAATGTAAGGGTTGTGAGAATTCTAAGTTATCAATCAGACTAGGGTTCGTGAGTGTATCGAACCGAGTACAGGAGCGCATAACAGGGTTATTTTTGTTTCATTTGGAGGGCGGCCAGGAAGAATCAAAATTTAACCCGGTGGTTATACGCGATCGGTTCTATTCGCGGGTGAAGGTTTGAAGGCCAAATTCATAGTATAGAAAAGAAAATTGAGCGAATCAATTAGGAAAAAGAAAATTGAGTGAGTGGATCGTGAAGAAGAAGCAAGTAAAGACGGAATCATTCGAGTGTTTCGAAGTGTGTTCGAAGAATCTAGAATTACCAAGTGAAGGCTCGAAGATTTTTTTTCAATCAGAAACAAAGTTCAATGTGGAATAGACAATTGTAGATGCAGTAAATGCAAAGAAACACAGTGATGCAGCGAATGCAGAAAAGGGAAAAATGATGTAGTGAATACAGGAAACAAGAAGAAAAACAGTGCAGTGAATGCAGAAAAAGTTGAAGTTATTGAAACAATGAATACTATTGGTAAGACAACAAAAAAAAAAGATATGTGTGATTCGAAACTATGGGGAAAAGTGTAGTCGATTTGTGAGGAGTCGAAGGAAAGAAGAATCGTGTGATGCGGAGATAACCTGTGAAAGGTACAACAAAACAATCTAGTGAATAGATCTGGAAAAAAGTGAAGAATCCGGGAGGCAAGCAATCAATGATGAAGAACCCGTTGTGAGAGACAACCGTGAAGAGGATATTTAATATGTGATAGATCAAGAAGAAGACACGCGTATCCTGTGACTGGGTCAGGAAACAAATTGTTGTGTGATACAACCGCAAGAGAAATTTGAGTGAGTCAGTTTATCAAAATCTATGAGAAATGGATTCCGATCATGTGATATGATGGTGGGCAAGTTAATCAAGACCGGTGGAGTTCGTGTTGAGACAACTACACAAGAAAAGGTTCGTGTGATACAAATCAAGTATGGTCAAGACAAGTGTGAAGCAAGTTCAAGTAAAACAAGGTTCGTGAGAATCAAGGTTGGTGAATAAGAAGATCCGTGTGAAACGTCGGATACCGAGGAGTTTTAAGAAAATGGAATTGATCAAAGTTCAAGATCTGCAACTCAAGGATGTTCGTGATTAGGGGGGTGAATGAAAGTTATAATCCCTACACATCCTAAACTACAAGGGTTTTATGGTAATTAATTAGAAGAGTGGCGGTTACAAAGCATGGGGACTGGTTATGTCAAAACAGAAGTTGATAACCAACTTCCTACAACTAATCGACATGTCCAAAGGGACATGCCTATTCGCGACCAGCCACACACAAGGAGAAGGAAGGGACGCAACTTTTAAGATCGAATGGACACACCTCTTCACATTCAATCTCATCCACACAATCCAAGAGACGCAACCATTGGCGAAGGGACACGTCTATTCACTCGTACCCTTAGAAAACTATAAATAGGGATAGTTAGATTCACTTGTAGTTGTTCATTACATTCGATCATTACATTGTACAAATTCTCAGTTTTTATATTCAAGTTATTCGATTGTCTAGAGATCAAAGATCCATTTTGGGGCCAACAGTTTGATGACCATAATCTGATAATCAGTTGTACTAAACCTAGTTTAACCTATTTTGTTAAACGGCCGTGCTCGTGTGTTTGTTTTTTCATACAATATATTTTTTGGTAATAAATTAAACTATTTGGATATATATTTTACCGAACTTTAAAAATAAATTGGTATGGTTTAAATATAATTGCTTAGAAAACTAAAAATAATATGTTAATTTAGCATAGTATTTAGATGTAAAAGAGAAATTAAAAAAAAATCGGGTTAAATGAGGATGTTTTTATCAACCCGTGAATACACATGTCATGCTGAGGTTCATGTATGTCACACGATTTTCATGTTGGCCTATTGTTTTCGAGTTGCAGCCATTTCCTACCAACCTATGAACACGATCTGTTTAGTGACCCTATTAGTTAAGACTACCCCTAGTGGAGGGGGTTTTGGGCGTTTTTCCCTAAAAAACACCCCTCCAAGCCATGATCATCGCGCCCCCTGGCGTTTTTTCGAAAATTTTTGGCTAGCCGTGGCCACAAAAACGCAAGATTGTTAAAATTTTGACCAATAACAAATTTCCAACTCATTTATTTGTTTTATTTTTCTAAAATAGATAATAATTAGGTAATTATTGTTGGGGTATTATGAGGCATTTGTATCACTCACCCCTACTACATATGTTCTAAGTGTGTAGCATTGTATCACTCACCCCTACTACATATGTTCTAAGTGTGTAGCATATCTAATTATTTAATGAATGATCTATTAAATGACCCAAAAGCTGGACTAATGTTAAAAAAAGGGTATACGTTTTGTTAAGTGATTAAATTAGTCCCTAAGCATATGTTAAAAGTGATAAAAACTAAACCATTTTACGTTTAAATAATTAAATTTGTAATAACTGATTATCCTAAATATTTATTTTAGAACATACATTCAAGAATTACTTAAATGATTTTAAACATACCAACAAGGTCCACGATGGTGAAACCATTCGTGTATCTTCCTGTGGGCTTTCCACCAGAAGGCGCAAAATCGATGCCATAAGGAGAGTAATTGGCTTTCGATAGACTTGGTAAGTAATTATTGTTTCCAGCATCGACAATCGAGTCCCCGAATGCAAAGTTAGTGAAAGAAACACAATGCGAAACATGAAGCAAACACAAAACAATGAAAAACGACTCGCGTGTGCCCATTTCGGTTTCGCTTTACTGTGTTATAGAAGAGATAATGTAACTAATTTATAAACAATTAGTTTACGGAACACTGAGGTAATAAGTTTAGGAAAACACACATACTGCATGACGACCATATCTGAAGGAAAAGATACTTGAACAAGTCTTAGTGAATTGGTCTATGCACTTGTCATTTGTACTGATTACCACCCAAGATGACGGATTCATCGTAAATATAAAATAAATGAAGTAATGAACAGCTTCTACTAGACTACTAGTATACTATGAGTTGTTTTTTTTTTAACTGCCAACAAAATCAGCGGATAAGCATCCTGAGATGCCCCCAATCGAGCAAATGCATCCCATCCTCCATGATAGTCGGAGTTGGATGCATACCCGAGTCACCAAGCCACCAGTTCCGTGGAAAACCGGCCTGTTTTGAAGGCCCACTCCAGTAAAACCCGGTTTCGAACTGGCGACCTCCATAGAAGCCTAGTTCTAAACTTTATTGCCACAACAATGTCCTTCAAAGTGATGATACTGGGAGTTGAAATTGGAAAAAGAGAAACCAACTTCTCAGAACACTATGAGTTGTTATGCAATAAATTTGCGTGTTCTGAAATAGTTAAGTTAGCAACTATTCATATTTAACCAACCGTGTTGTGTAGTTATTAATAGATTTTAAAATGAATTTTTCTGGTAATTATAACCGACTGAACATGTCGTAGGCATGAATAATATAATATATTGAAGTGTATGTTTTATTAAATTAGAAATATAAACGTTATAGTTTTCATTCTTATTATGTATAAATAGGTATAAAAAAATTGTATCTTTATAACTAGTTCTTAATCTTCAATAACTACACAGATTACCTTTTATAATTATGGTTTGATGATGGACGTTAGGGTGTAAGGGGTGCATGCCTAATAAGATGGGGCAAACTTTTCACCCACACAATCATATTGTGTCATGTCATTTTCTCTTTCATTCTTCCATCTTGCCCAAAAACACAATGGGTGGTTTCCCCAAAACCATTTAAAAAAAACAAAAAAACAAAACATGTGATTGGTTGAGAAGATACTGGCCCCACCACTTACCTCTCTCCCTCATCTTTGCCGCAAGCGGTAACTCTTCCCCGCAAATCCTTTTACCGCGGGGCATATCTTTGATGGCGGTGGACTCCCTGTGCGGCATATCCTTTTGCCGATGCATTCACCCCGGATATCCTTAGAATGAACTGTTAGCTCCTACCTAACATCCATCCATCAAAAGGACGTAACTATGACAAATAGGGTGTTCATCGGGGTTTCGGGTTTTTCAAGTCGGGTTGTTTGGGTTTTTCTTTAGGAAAAATTGACCCGATAACCAACCCATTTTAAAGTTCGGGTTAGTCAGGTTTGGGTTATTCGGGTTCGGGATAGCTAGGGTAGGGTTTTTCGGTTTTTGGGTTTAGATGTAAAATGAAAATAAATGTTTTATTTTTACAAAATAGCATCAAAATTCATATTGTTATTTTAAAAATATCATCAAAGTTCAAACATTAGTTAACAATATGATATAATTATATTTAAAAGTCCCAAAACTTAGTGTTTAATCTATTAAAGACTTCAAATCTAAAAACTTCTATAAGAAAAAAACAAAAAATGTTCGGGTTTTTTTTTGGGTTTCGTGTTTCGGGTTTTCCGGGTCGGGTTGTTCGGGTTTTTTGTCAGGAAAAAGTGACCCGATAACCGGACCATTTAAAGTTCGGGTTTATCGGGTTCGGGTTATTCGGTTATTCATTAATTCGGGTTCGGGTGGCTTTGAATTCGTGTCAGGTTTCGGGTTTTGGATAAAAATGAACAGTCCTAGTGACAAACCCTAAAAATAAATGATGATTTGCATAATCATTAAAGTTTAAGGATAAAAGGTACAATGTCCTATATAACTAGATTGTTGCCATGCAGCGCATTGCGGCGTTCGCGGCTTAGTTGTTTTTAGTTGGCGGCATATTATGTGATGTGTTAACCATAATAAAACGCGTGTTTCGATGTATCCAATCTAAAGCATTGTGGTTACAAAAGAAACGGGATAGAACCCGAGTTGGTTCGTTTAGTGAGTGTTCCATCTAACCGTTATACCATTGTTGGTGCATATTTGTGACAACAGCTTAGATTTGGTCTTTGGATATCTTGTAATTAGTTAAACGATAAACGGTTAGCGTGTTTAGCTTTGTAATAGTTGGATAATAGAGTTTGGGCTAACTAAACCCACACATTGGGTCTAGGGGGACGATTTGGGCTTGCCTATGTAGGAAACCTTAGCCCAAGTTGCAAACCTTGTGTTATATAAACAAGGTTAGGCTTGAGGGTTTAGGTTAATTAGCCAAAACTGTGTTTGAGAGATAGAGATTTCGTGAGAGCAATAGGCTTGGACGAAATTGTGTTGGTTAGGGTTTTGATTGATTGTAATTCAGTTTGATTGATAATCAATAGAAACCCGGTTTGATTGGAATTGTTGTTTCTGTTCTTCTACTTGTTTCTGTGATATTCTGATCAAGAGGATTCCGCAGTCTTGATTAGATTGACAATTCTGTTAAAGATCCATACGTCAAGGGGACCTACAATTGGTATCAGAGCTATTGAAGCTGAAGCTCAAGCTATCCAAAGACCAAAGACAGTGCAAGATTACATGAATATTCCAAGAAGACTGAAGACAAAGTTATTTTATGAAGCTATTGTCAAGGGGGGGTTTGTTGGTGCATATTTGTGACAACAACTTAGATTTGGTCTTTGGATATCTTGTAATTAGTTAAACGATAAACGGTTAGCCTGTTTAGCTTTGTAATAGTTGGATAATAGAGTTTGGGCTAACTAAACCCACACATTGGGTCTAGGGGGACGATTTGGGCTTGCCCATGTAGGAAACCTTAGCCCAAGTTGCAAACCTTGTGGTATATAAACAAGGTTAGGCTTTAGAGTTTAGGTTAATTAGCAAAAACAGTTTGTGTGTGAGAATTTCGTGAGAGACTAGTCTTGGACGAAATTTGAGAGTTAGGGTTTGATTGATTGTAATTCAGTTTGATTGATAATCAATAGTAACCCAGTTTGAAAGTGAAAAAAGAAAAGAAAAAAGAAGCAAACTTTTTTGCTAAAAGAAATGAATCCTCATACTTGAAGAAGATAAAAGGTTATGAAAGTAAAATTGACTCTTTAACCTGCAAACTAAACGAAAAACTTCAAGTCATAGACTTAGCTCATGAAATGATGGCTGAGAAAACAAAAGAGATTTCTGAAAAATGCAAAGAGTTGTCAGATGCGCAACTCAAAATTGTTGAACTTGAAAAGAAATTAGGTCAATTCAGGGACTCTACTTTTGTTATGAAACATATGATGGGTGGCTTGAAGAAAAGTAATGACAAAACAAGTGTGGGATTTCATGGTTTCAATGAAGTTCTACCTCCTGTTAGTCATGACTATTCTTTCTTGCCTGATGAAGATGAGCTCATGGACTTTGGGTCAACATCACCAAGTAATTCCACGTCAAGTCAAGGAAATGTGTTTGAGAGTGTTGATGCTGAGAAGGATAATAACAGCAAACCTGTTTTGAAAAAGAAAACATCACATCCTAAGAATAACAATCCAACTTTTGTTAAAAGGGTTAATTTTGTTCAAGGAAGTGACATGAAAGATGAAACAACTGTTATTGAAAACGAATCTAATGTAGAGTTTGCTAAAAATAAAAACAAAGAAAATTCTGAAACTAAGCAAACTGAACCAAATCCTTCTAAGGCATCATCATCAAAACCCGAATCTAGTTCAAAGGCTTCAGAGAAGAAGTCTTCGAAAAAGAGATCGTGCTTCAAATGTCACACCAAGGGACATGTAGCTAGCTGCTTTCCTAACAAAAAGAGTGAAGCACAAATTAGTGAAAAACAGAGAGGGAAATCACCAGAGAAGAAAGGTGATAGTGAGGAGAAAGTCTCAAATTCTCCAAATAAATCTGCTCCTAAGCAACCAGAGAATGTTGATGTTGGTGTAGATAAGGCTGAAAAAGGAACTCCACAAGTTCCTCGTTTTCAAAGAAATCAACCAAGATTTCAGCCTAAATCTCCACCAGGCAGATATGAGAGACCTAGAAGCAGTTCACCAAGAATGAACAATTATAAAACTAATAATTTCAGAAGTCAAGGTCAATATCAAAATCGATACCAAAATAATGGTGGTCGAACTTTTTATAACAATGGCTTTAGAAATTACAATAATCATGCTTCTTGGAATCAAAATTCAACGTACCAAAATCAAAATTTTCAAAGGTCAAATAGTCCAAACACATATAGGAACCCTCAGGACCAAAGACCTAGTGGAAATCAAAATCAAATTCCATCAACAGGTCGGAGATCCAAGACTCCAGTTAGGAGTAATGGATATTGGATGGATGTTCAAGTAGTTGGTGAATTTGGACGACCCAAGACCATTAAGGCTTGGGTCCCCCAATCTAACTAATTTCTTAGTTGGTGTGTGTAGGAGCTGCTAAGGAGGATTATCAACTAATGGTATGTTGATAGTGGCTGCTCTAGGCACATGACGGGGGATGTGAGATTGTTGATATATATATATATATATATTGATTGATTTAAATTGAAGTTCAAAGTTCTGAGTCGACACACTAGATAACCTGGCAGATCTTTATACTAAAGCTTTTGACAGGGCTCGCATTGAACATTTAGTCGAACTCAACGGGATGAGGAATCCTGAATAACTGGTTTTTCATAAGAATTTTTGTAAATAGTTTACTGCTTTTCTTAAAAAAATCAAAAATACAAAAACATTAAAAAATTCAAAACATAAAAAAAATGGAAAATTAAAATGAGTTATCACTGTGTGAAAAAGGAGAAATGATAGTACATCGGCAAGTTAGACTGTCACACTGAAAATGAATTAAATTGCTTAAGTGTGATAGCAGCTTCATCATACGATGTACCAGTAGGCAAAAAGCATGAAATAATCAACTTACCAATGTGATATAAACCTAAATGAACTGTGTATGAGTGGGTAACACATCAGTGGTGTATGGTTTAATGACCTTAAATCTTGCGTTGATAGATTACCAAAATCTGAGGTTTTGGGTCTTTATACTGTTATTTCATCTGGGATATCAGGGTTGTCCTTCTGTTGCATCCAGATACATGCTGACCTAGGCACAACCAGGATATCTTAAAAGAGCTAAAAATGCCAAAACCCTGAAAATGAAGAAGCTCTCATAGAGAGTCATTCAGATGTGCAAAATGCATAAATCGTACCAAAAAATGGTATTTGTCTTAGCCCTCGTTAGATATTTTGGTCTCTTTGCTGTACGGAAGTACTGACCTGTTCACCAATTATCTAAACGTTGAAAAATAAAACGGATGAATTCAGTATACTCACCTACTACGATGAATCTTTGTGCATACCTTGATCGCGGGGGTATATCCTGAAGTGGGACACACTAAATATATCAGAATAATATTACCTTAACGTATCATACGGTAATGGTACTTGAAATGTTCATGCATTTTGTTTAAGTGGACAAACATACTGGTAATCGTCTTGGACTGCTTTTCAAGAAAAATTAAATAAAGAATTATCTAATTGTGTGAAACAGTTTGATTGTGCTGATATGATCTTCTTACCAGTGATTCTCACAAAAATAGAGTGTTTATTGCTTTTGTTATTTACTTGCTTTCAGAAAATATAAAAAATCCAAAAATAGTGTCTTTTCCTGTTTAAAATGCTTAACGTACGGAAAACTGTTATTCTTAGAGGAATTGTTACTGATAGGGGGAGACGATGTTGGAAAGTGAGTTCAAAATTTTAAATCATGCGGGTTATAGGGTGTGTGATTAAAAAGTTTTGAGTGTTGGTGATGAAATTGAAAATGCTTAATCTGTGATACAGTTTAACTATCTCTTGAAAAATAATAATTTATTTAACTTTGTTGAAAAATTCTTATGGTTTCTCGAGATGTTTGTTTTATAGTATACAGATTGAAGCTGTTTGTTGCTGTGAAGTTGTTGTGAAGATAAGAGTTTGATTAGATGCATGGTAGAACCTCCTTTCTATATTGCAGACAAAGTTGAAGAGTTTGAAGATTGCTTTACAAATGCTGAACTGGAGTTTACTCAAACGCTAAAGTTTTTGAAGATTTGGTGATTGGATGCATCAGCTTAGGGGGAGTCTTTTGCTGACAGAAGCTATTGAAGCTGAAGCTATCCAAAGACCAAAGACAGTGCAAGACTACATGAATATTGCAAGAAGACTGAAGACAAAGTTATTTTATGAAGCTATTGTCAAGGGGGAGTTTGTTGGTGCATATTTGTGACAACAGCTTAGATTTGGTCTTTGGATATCTTGTAATTAGTTAAACGATAAATGGTTAGCGTGTTTTGCTTTGTAATAGTTGGATAATAGAGTTTGGGCTAACTAAACCCACACAATGGGTCTAGGGGGACAATTTGGGCTTGCCCATGTAGGAAACCTTAGCCCAAGTTGCAAACCTTGTGTTATATAAACAAGGTTAGGCTTTAGGGTTTAGGTTAATCAGCCAAAACTGTGTTTGAGAGATAGAGATTTTGTGAGAGCAATAGGCTTGGACGAAATTGTGTTGGTTAGGGTTTTGATTGATTGTAATTCAGTTTGATTGATAATCAATAGAAACCCAGTTTGATTGGAATTGTTGTTTCTGTTCTTATACTTGTTTCTGTGATATTCTGATCAAGAGGATTCCGCACTCTTGATTAGATTGACAATTCTGTTAAAGATCCATACGTCAAGGGGACGTACAACAATCCTTACCTTTGCATCAAGACTTAGCGGAGTCAAAACGTACTATAATTTGGATTTATACCGTCGAGTGAAAACGTATTCTATTCGACCTGACTTGTTTACGTCAAATATAGACCAATCGAAAACGTACACAGAAATAAGCATGAAAACTTATTATATTTCACCAGACTCGTTTCCAGAAAAGAAAAATATATCAAAATGTGAATTTTTATCGTTTACATTGAAAACACATTATATTTAACCAGACTCGTTTAAACAAAAATTACATCAAAACATTGGCTAACTATCTAGGATATTTTACTTCCCTAATCATACATGCTTTTAGGAGTTTATTTACCTCCTCTTGTATTATGACATTTCTCTCAGGCGCAAATTTGCTCCTTTTCTGGTGAATAGACCTGAAAGATTTGTCTATACCTAGTTTATGTGTAATGACATCTTTGTAAATACCTGTCATGTCTTCGTGCTTCCATGCAAAGGTTGATTTTCTTCTTTTAAGGAAGGATATGAGATCTTTTTCGATAGTATGAAGGATCCCTAAATCCTATGAATACCTTAATGTCAGCATCCTCAGGTTCCAAAATTACCTCTATGATATCCTATTCCCTTACATGCATTACATCTCTTGGAGGTTTCTGTAATTGATATGTTGCTCTTGTATTTGAAGCTGGCTTGGTGTAGCAATTTTTAGCTTCCTGCTCTATCTATCTTCACCACTCCCCAAGGAGTTGGAAGTTTCACACACTGGTGATATGTTGAAGGAAAAACCTTCATCTCGTGGATCCAGGGCCTACCAAGAATCTCATTACAACAAGACAAACTGTCAATAACAGAAAAAAAAATTGATAGAGTTAACTCTGTCTCTCTCTCTCTCTATATATATATATATATATATATATATATATATATATTGGTAGTTTGATGTACCCCAATGTATTCTTGGTTTCACCACTGAACCCAACAAGTACTTATAAGGATCTTGGTATTATCTCGGCCTCCGGAATATTCATTTTCCTGAGTACATCAAGCTATATGATATTCACGGAGCTTCCTCCGTCTATAAGAATTCTGTGAATAAAATGGTTAGCAATAAATAGTGTTATAACCAAACCGTCATGGTGAGGATCCTGGATGTTGACCTTATCATTCTCATCAAAGGGTATTCATTTTTGATCCGTCAACGTGGAAGTCCTGATGGGTGTGTCACCATTCTCCAATTTGGTATCCTTAGCGTGTCTCTTAGCTGCCGAGAAAGAAGCTCCACAAATATCTGATCCTCCAGAAATGAAGTTGATCACTTGGGTGTCTGCTAGAG
The DNA here is from genome assembly GCA_030545235.1 of Helianthus tuberosus. Classification (NCBI taxonomy): domain Eukaryota; kingdom Viridiplantae; phylum Streptophyta; class Magnoliopsida; order Asterales; family Asteraceae; genus Helianthus; species Helianthus tuberosus. The sequence goes on along the minus strand of CM060361.1, from coordinate 70,224,309 downwards.
GTGGAGTAGCCCTTTCTAGGACATTCTCAGGATCCTGGATCCTTGATTTCTTTCTACCCAGCAATTATTTCAAATGACCCTTGCTGAGAAGGTATCCTATCTCCCTCCTTAGTGCAATGCATTTATCTGTTAAGTGCCCAAAATCCTCATGGTATGCACACCATTTGGATTTATCCTTAAAGGGGTTTGACTTGTCGTTCTTCCTTGGCCACCTCACCTTTTCACCTAAATTCTGCAAAGCAAGCCTTTGTTCACTATTATCAACGAAGAAGCAATATTCTAATATCTTAGGATATTCTTCTTCATCTTGTTCCATCGCGTGTACGTTTTGGTTATCTGTTTTCGAATAGGGCTTGGATCTATTATTTTTATAGAAGAATACCTGTTTCTTATCATAGTGCTCATGGTTGGTAGAACCACCGAGCCTATCTTGGATTCTTTTGTGGTATTCTAGTCTGATGAACCTCAAGCCTCTGTTTCTGACTTCATCTAGATTCCTGCATGGGGTCATTACAAGATCATTGTAAAAGGGAGAATCCTTTTGCAATCCCATCTTAAATGCTTCAACAGCTGTTGCAATATCAAGATTTGGAATCTTAAGCATTCTTTTCCAAATTTAGTGACATAATCTAAGGGATTCACGAGCCTGGGTGATTCTATATAGGTCACTAGTTAGCCTCTCAAATATTCTACTACAAGAAAATTGATTATTAAATAGATTAACTAAATGTGAAAATGATGTAATAGAATAGGGAGGAAGACTTTTCAGCCATTTTAATGTAGATCCGGTGAGTGTGGATCCAAAACCCTTGCATAGGCAAGCTTCTTTTAGTCTCTCAGGACTGGGTTTATCTCCATTCTTTATCTGTATTGGGCCACATGCTCCTCCATATTAGTTATACCATCATACAACTTCAAGTTGGGGGTTTGAAAGCGCTTAGGTATCTCTGCACCGCATATTGGTGGAGCAAAACGAGATATCCTATGGCTTCTGTCTGGAATCTTAGGATAGGTTTGACTATTCCCAGGATACTGGATATCATATCCTTGAGCTTTTGCAACTCCTTGGCCATAGCCTGATTGATCCCTACATCTGTAGATAACCATAATTAGTATCTAAAGATGTATTATGGAAACTGTTACCTCATGGTTTACTTAAGGGTGGTATTCTAGAAGAGTATCTAGGATAAGACATGTCTGCAGTTATAGTAGGGCCTAAAGAAGCAATAGTCTGCATGGGGATGAAATCCTCATCACGGATTTCTAAGCTTCTCAGTGGTTGTCTTCCTGAGGATCCTTGATCCTAAAAGACACTTGAACTAAGAAAGGTCTATGTCGAAGGTCTGTGTGGGTAATCCATGGATCCTTGAACTCGAGCTGAGGATCCTTGTTTTTGGAAGTAGGATGCTTGAGGCTGGAACACCTCCACGTATCCTTCTGAACGGAGGAAGGATCCTTAAGGCTGAGTCATCGCCAGTGATCCTTGTTAAGGGATAAAGGATCCTTGAAGTTGGATAGTGGATCCTCTAGATTGTTGAGTTGTTGATGCCGGAGTGATAAAATCCAACACTCTAGGCATCAACGGAGACCGCTCCTCTGCTGACCTCTTTTGTTTCTTGATATCTTCAATCTCACGCAGGATCTTTTGATTAGTCTTGTTCTGCTGCTCCATGTAACTTTTCATCTGTGAATACAAAACAGAAATTTCATTGTCAGTATTTGTAGAGGATGAAGTAGCAGAAGTTTTGGATATTCTTCAGGAATTATGGGGGAATAGGAGGCAACGACATAGAGCTTTGTAAAGAGGTAGTCGTTGGCATGGCAGTTGAAACGGATTTTCCTTGAGAGGCCATGGTGTTATGGAATTGATGAAAATAAGCAAAAATGGATGGAAAATTTTAGAATTGAAGCACCACTTGCCCCATGGTGGGCGCCAAATTGTTTTGGTCAAAAATCTGATCAAAGATAATTTAACCAAATCTGAAATGTGAGGTAAAGTGCTTAGGTAATTAACGATGATGGAAATGAATGTAAGAGGATAAATACAATTGAACACAGAGATTAATACGAGGAAAAGCCCTTGATCACTAGTAGATCATCGGCACAAAAACCTCGGGTAGTGAAAACTATCACCACCCACTATATTGCACAATGAAAAGTGATTGCAACTTCAGATGTTGATCAAGTGTGTTACAACTGATTGCTAAGAGTGTTTATGAGCTTCTAGTTCGTAATGTGTGTATGCGAAAAAGTTAAGGTGTCCTATAACACTTGATCAATCATTTTTGAATAACAATACCAACTAAGTCCAAAAATCTTGCATGACCATGTTCACTCCCCATGACCGTTATCGAATCAGCATGTGCAGCGTCCATAGCGAATTATCCCCAAGATTCCAACTGAGACTCAGTCGACTTCATTGATATCTAGCATATGAACATAAGAATATCGAGAACAATCGTTAGAAACTTATAAGTAATGATAAGGATCCTTGATCCTCTAAGTCCCTACACTACCCGTTAAGGATAACTGATTGGTTCGATAAGTCAACCCTACCGACCGGGTCTTGACCTGTAAGAGTTACACCATGGGTAACGAACTAAAATTCACTTAACTAGTTTAACTGGTAATTACGAACTATATACTAAACGGGTCATAATTATATCTATGATCATGAGCGGGTTTATGTTAATTAATAAACTTGTTACGGGTATTAACTAAGAGACCGGTACATGGACCGGGTGAGACAAAAACACTCCTCTCACCACTTGTCATGCATGCACCCGTGCTACGCCACTTGTCGCGCATGCACTCTTGCATCGCCACTTGTCGTGCATGCAAAGAACCCTGGCCACTTGTCGCACATGCATTATGCATGTTCCCACTTGGCAAACATGCATAGACCTCCATGTGCTATTTAATTGAGATTTTTGGGTCTTGTAAAAGTTGTTGTTAGTAGAACAAAAAAAGGGCTTTCAAAGGGGAACACCCATAACCGTCCGCAACCACCGTGACCCGCGGAACCGCCCCGCCTTTCAACCGTCGCCGGCCGCCGCCGCCGCCGCTACTCGGGCTCATACCCGCGTTTCGTTGGTTCGTTTCACTAGCACCCGTTGAACCTCGGTGTCTAAACCGGTTATTTACTAACCGAAGGTATATCTAAACCCTCTATGGTTTGTGTTTTTATTTCGTGTTTGCATGTTGGTGATCTTGTTCCATTGCGAATACTCCTTGGAATAAAAGTGTTCATATTATTTATATATTGTTATCTATGCTTCCGTTGCCTTAAAATGTATATATGTATTTTCACTAGTTAAAGTTTATTTTAACTAAACATATATATATATATATGTATGTATGTATGTATGTATACATATTTGTCAAAAGTGTTTTGACTAATCTTTGTAAGAAATATATATACATATATGAACCGGGTTCAAAAAAATAATATTATACCACGGATTTCCTTCATTGGTATCAGAGTAGATGCTCACCATCTGCAAATCGAAACCGGTCTTTTTCACCGGAATAATAAGTCACAAACTTTAAAAGTCTAAAGTTTTTGATTTATTTTATTTTTGGGCAATATATATATTTTTGGTCATATTTTAATTGTTAATATTTGGTTGACAAAAAATTGCCCAGACATACTTTTGGTTATGTTGAATATGTAAATCGGGCCCGACCTTGTGGTTGTGTTTATGTTTGGTTTTGATTCGTGGTTTTGGCCCATATTGCGGCTCAAAGTTGTAATAGACTAGTTTATGGTTTTGGCCCATTTTGTGGTTCAAAGTTGTAATAGATAGGGTTTTTTTCTTTGTTATATTTACTTGTTAAATATTGTTGATACGAAGACCCAAAGCAAAACCGAATGCCAAGAGGAGTCTTGGAATTAGTGGGAGTCGCTCAAGACAACAAGATGCACTCAAGTCCATCCTTGTGGTTGTTTTGTGTGTTGTGACCGTGACCCCTTTGATCTTGCTACTTGGCTCTAGCAAGATCATAATCATGCCCATATGATTTACATATTCATTTTTGCTATTATGGTTGCCTTTAATAAATATTACACCACAACCTAATACCAAAACGCATTCTTAAAAAAGGTTTTTTTAAAAAATGAAATCGAGTAAAAGCAAGTTCTAGCAACTTGCATATTTTTATAACCACTAGAGTTTAAAAACATGTTTTTCTAACATCTTTAAAACTCATAAACTTAATAGTCTTCACTATTAACTTTAATTGGTTATTTCAAGTCGCGACAAACTTAGTTTTATAGGTTATCTAAAATTAATTGTCCCGAGAGGTGAAAGGGTTGTTTTGGTTATGTCGCAAATGTAATATCTAAACTAAAACCAACTATAACGACCCTATTTGGTAAAAATTAAAATAAATGGTCTATGCCATCCTACTACTAGTAACACTTGGGGCATAATGCGAACCATCAGTGTTGGAGCCACAACACGACACTTGGTGTCTAGTTTATCCTTCCAAGGTGCAAGGGCTTCCTCGACACATCAGTGTTGGAGCCACAACACAACATGTGACCGTTTTAGGACGATTGTTACTTTTCTTCTCGTGTTACGTGCCCTAGCTGTCTCGAGAACAAAAGTGGCATAGATGAGGCCAAACATATAAATGCAAGGAGAAAAGGTTGTCCTCGCAGCCTCATAAACCCCGGGAGTTATGCTTTTCTCATAATTGACAATCATTGTCAGTCCGCTTGAACCTCTTGCTAATGTTACGTGCTACAGCTGCCTTTAGAAAGAGGTTCTAACCGGATTCTCGTTCCTTATCATCTCACCTCACTAAATATGGAAAATACATTAAAAATACTAATTAAATAATTTTTGCTTAATAGATGTCATCTGAAAACAACTCCTCTTTTGCTCTCAAGTACATACTTGAGAAAGACAAACTAAATAACACCAATTTTCTTGAGTGGCACCGCAACTTGAGAATCGTTCTCAAAATGGCCAAAAAAACTTTATGTTTTGGAAAACCCGATCCCAACCGCACCCAAAAACAATACTGTGGTTGCGAAGAAGGCTTTCGATAAACATAGAGAAGATGCCCTGGAAGTTGCTTGCCTCTTGCAAGCCACCATGTGTCCAGATCTTCAGAAGAATATGGAAGACATGAATGCCTTTGACATGATTGAGCAACTCAAAGGCATGTTTCAGAAACAAGTCCAGGAACGCTATGAGACCGTGAAACAGCTCATAAGCTGTAGAATGCAAGAGGGTTCCTCAGTTAGTGCTCATGTCCTCAAGATGAAAGGCTACATCGACCAATTAAACAAACTTGGTTATCCTCTCCAAGATGAGATGGCTGTTGACTTCATTCTCAACTCTCTTTCTAGTCACTATGATCAATTTGTTATGAATTTAACATGAATGACTGGGTAAAGACAATGCCAAAGCTACATGGGATGCTCAAAATGGCAGAGATGAACATTTCTAACAAAGTAAACCAAGTGTTAGTTGTTCGATCTGGTGGTGTTAAGAAGCCCAAAACAAAGAAGAAGAGTTATAACAGCAAAAGCAAAGGAAAGGCTCCCGTTGCTGCCAAACCTGCCACCAACAAGAGCAAACAAGCTGTGAAAGCCCCTATTCCAGAAGAGCGACAATGCTATGAGTGTAACAAGATGGGGCACTGGAAACGTAACTGCCCCGAGTATCTTGCCAAGCTCAAATTGAAGAAGGCTAATGGAGAAGTCACTTCTTCAGGTATTCTAATATATGTTATCGAACTTTTCATTGTTTCAAGCAACACATGGGTATTTGATACCGGGTGTGGTTATCACATCATTAATGTCTTGCAGGATCCTGAGAAGTGGAAGAAACTGAAGCCAGGAGACATGGACCTCATCGTTGGCGATGGGAAAAGAGTCCCAGTTCTGGCAACTGGCACATTTAATCTTACATGTCCTTCTGGTCTTGTTGTTGTTTTGAACAATTGTCTTTTTGCACCTGGTTTGACCAGGAACATCACTTTAGTTTCGTTGCTTTTTGAACAAGGATTTAGATATGTTTTTAATGATGTTCCTATTTCTGCTTATCTAGATGGTATTTACTATTTTGAGGCTAAACCTCGAAACGGTATTTATGAAATTGATGTTCAACTTAGCAGTAACATATATCACCTTTCTAAACGTCAGAAAATGGTACTAGTGATTCATTCCTATGGCATTGTAGACTTGGCCACATAAGCAAGGCACGCAAAAAATGGCTCCATTCTGAAGGGATTCTTAAATCCACCGGAATGGACTCAAATGTTGATTGCGAGTCATGCTTAGCTGGCAAACTCACCAAGGATCCATTCACCCATGTTGGTGAACGAGCTAGTGATCTACTAGGCCTCATACACTCAGATGTATGTGGTCCTTTTAGAACCTTGACTAGGAATCACGAGAGATACTTCGTTACGTTCATCGACGACTATAGTCGATATGCTTATGTCTATCTCATGAAGCATAAGTATGAAACTTTTGAAAGGTTCAAAGAGTTTCAGAATGAAGTTGAAAACCAACTTAATAGAAAGATTAAAATGCTTCGCTTAGATCGAGGCGGTGAATACCTCAGCTTAGAATTTCTCGATCATCTAAAGGAACGTGGAATAGTTTCACAACCCACTCCACTGGGCACACCCCAACTTAATGGTGTGTGTGAAAGGAGAAATCGAACCCTACTAAATATGATTCGATTGATGATGTGTAGAACAAATTTGCCTCAATCCTTTTAGGATTTTGCTCTTATAACTGCTGCTCGACTCGTAAATCTAGCGCTGACCAAAAAGGTAAACAAGACTCCATATGAGATATGGCATGGGCGTAAGCCAAGTTTGAGTTACCTAAGAGTGTGGGGGTGTGATGCTTACATCACAAGTAATTCTGATGACAAGCTCGACCCTCAAGGAGAAAAGGTTGTTTTCATCGGATACTATAACCAAAGCGCTTACTACTTCTACCATCCTGATGCAAATATGATTTCCATCAAAAGGAAGGCTAAAAGATTCCTTGAAGATGAATTCTTAGTTGAGGAACTTGAAGTAACTTAGTGGATCTTGAAGAAGTTCAAGGACCACAAACAACCGTTGAGAAGGTCGGAATGTCTGAATCATAAGAAATTGTTGATACTGAATCAGACTTGAACACAAGCCTTCGTAGGAGCATCAGGACTTATAAAGAACCCGATAGATACCTTTGGCATGTTGAGGGTTCTGTAGTCCTGACAGTAGCCGAGTCTCATGACGAGCCTACTAGTCACAAATCTACTATTTCTAATCCAGATTCTGCGAAATGGCTAGAGGCCATGGAAGCCGAGATGCAATCCATGCGTGGCAATCAAGTCTGGGACTTGGTTGAGCTACCCCCCGAATCTCAGGCAGTAGGGAGCAAATGGGTTTTCAAGAAAAAAACTGACATGCATGGAAATATACAAACCTATAAAGCACGACTAGTAGCGAAAGGTTTCACTGAAACTCAAGGTGTTGACTATGATGAAACCTTCTCGCCTGTTGCTATGATCAAATCGATCAGGATATTACTTGACATAGCTGGATACATGATTATAAAATTTGGCAAATGGATGTTAAAACTGCCTTTCTTAATGGACATCTTTCTAAAGATGTTTATATGGTTCAACCTGACGGTTTTATTGATCTAAAATATCCTAATAGGGTATGTAAGCTAAACAAGTCCATTTATGGACTCAAGCACGCATCTCGGAGCTGGAATCTTCGTTTTGACCAGAAATTCAAAGAGTTTGGTTTTATCAAGAACGAAGATGAACCTTGTGTTTACAGAAAGGCTAGTGGGAGTGCTATATCATTTCTCATCTTGTATGTAGATGATATATTGATCATTGGAAACAACATCCCCATGCTTAAGGAAGTTAAACATAGGTTCGAATCTTGTTTCGCAATGAAGGATCTTGGAGAAGCCGCTTACATTCTGGGAATGAAGATCTATAGGAATAGATCTAAGCGACTTCTTGGGCTAACTCAGAGCACATACATAGATTAATTAATAAGACGCTTCAAGATGGAAAACTCCAAGAAAGGAGGTGTTCCAATGACTAAAGGAACCGTCTTGGATAAATCACAAGCTCCCTCTAAGGACCGTGAGATAAAGCAAATGGAAGCAGTTCCATATGCTTTCGCGATTGGTTCTATCATGTATGCTATGGTATGTACTTGACCGGACGTCTCATATGCTTTGAGCATGACTAGCGATTACTAGCAGAGCCCTGGGATTGCCCACTGGACTGCAGTTAAGAACATCCTTAAGTACTTGAGAAGGACAAAAGATATGTTCTTGATATTTGGAGGAGTCAATGAAGAGCTCACTGTAAAATGTTAAACTGATGCTAGTTTTCAAACTGATCAAGATACCTCTCGCTCACAAACGGGTTTCATGTTCACTCTCAACGGAGGAGCTGTCTCATGGAAAAGCTCCAAGCAGAGTGTAGTGGCTGATTCCACCATGGAATCTGAGTACATTGCCACATCGGATGCCGCAAAGGAAGCTGCTTGGATGAAGAAGTTCATAACCAACCTCTATGTGGTTCCAAGTATCATGAAACCCATCCAGATATTTTGTGATAACACAGGTGCTATTGCTCAAGCTAAGGAGCCTAGATCACATCACAAAGCCAAGCACATTTTGAGAAAGTTTCATGACATACATGAGATTGTGGAACGTGGAGACATCGTTATAAGAAAAATTGACACAGATCAAAACCTAGTTGACCCGTTTACTAAGCCAATGACTCAAGAAACACATGAATGCCACATGGACGCTATTGGGCTTAGATTAGCTAGTGATATGTTTTGATTTATTATTTGGATGTATGAACATCAAGCAGTTGTACTCTTGCATTCATTTTGATTTAGAGTTAATTACATAGTTAGTCCCTGTGGTTTACACAAAGTAACATACTTAGGTACTAATAGTTTAAAATCACATTCTAGGGTATTAAATTTTCATTTTGTAACGTTTGGAGGTATTAACGTTATTTGTAGGTTTAAAATCCCATTCTATTAGTACCTAAGTATGTTATTTTGTGCAAACCACAGGGACTAACTATGTTAATACCCTAGAAGTTAATACCTCAAAACGTTACAAAATGAAAAGTTAATACCCTAGAATGTGATTTTAAACTATTAGTACCTAAGTATGTTACTTTGTGCAAACCACAGGGACTAACTATGTAATTAACTCTTTTGATTTACTAGTTAAATGCAATTCTTGAATCCTACAACTGTGTTTGAATTTGGTACATTTAATCCATGAATCTTGTATTCTAAATTATCCGTAGTCGGTCAGACTCGTGGGAAAGACTCTGAATTAAGACTATTCCGATTTTTGACTCAAGGAGTTGACATCCAAATTCACATGACTCATTGTGAATGGCGCTGGATGTAACTCGCATCAAATCATCTTCATGGATCTTAGTCATAAGATGTTTTGATTTAGGCATACTCATTTATATCATCTGACCTGAGATACATACTAGAACTTTTGTTTACTAAATACTATTCTTTGATTAGTGTCAATCATTGTCGCGTAACTGCCAGTCATAAAGGCATTGGTTGGGAGTAGTTCTAAAGTTCAGTGGGAGTTGTATGTAGTCAAGATGGGATTCTGTACTCTTACATTATATGTAACAGTTAGACATCGGGGCACCCTCGTTGATTCAAACTCGTGAAGTGTAAGGCCTTACCCAAACTTACTATGTGTTTGATTGGACCACTTTGATTCTTGAACGAGAACAATAACGATTAAACGTCATGTGAGATTGAATCTGATCCATGTCTCGTTGTTCAATTGATGTCTTTTACAGAAAGGATAGATGACAATGATTGCCTAAGTCTATTGTCTTCAAGTAGCAAGTCGTTTCTAAGGGGAAGATACCTTGGTTAGTGACTTTAAAGTGTCATGACCTGTTGGGGGTAACTATGTGTAGCTAGAGCACCGCTGGCTGTCTGCTTTGAGATCTTATCAGAGACCGTCCAAGTGGGAGCTGTTGGATATTTATGTCTGGTTCGATAAGTCAACGCTACCGACCGGGTCTAGACCCGTAAGAGTTACACCGTGGGCAACGAACTAAAATCCACTTAACTGGTTTAACTGGTAATTACGAATGATATGCGAAACGGATCATAATTATATTTATGATCATGAGCAGGTTTATGTTAATTAATAAACTTGTTACGGTTATTCACTGAGAGACGGGTAGATGGACCGGGTGAGACAGGAACACTCCTCTCGCCACTTGTCATGCATGCACCCGTGCTACGCCACTTGTCGCGCATGCACTCTTGCATCGCCACTGGCGCGCATGCAAAGAACCCTGGCCACTTGTCGCACATGCATTGTGCATGTCCACCACTTGGCAAACATGCATAGACCTCCATGTGTTATTTAATTGAGATTTTTGGGTCTTGCAAAAGTTGTTGGTAGAACAAAAAAAAGGGCTCTCAAAGGGGAACACCCATAACCGTCCGCCACTACCGTGACCCACGGAACCGCCCTGCCTTGCCACCGTCGCCGACCGACGCCGCTAACCGGGCTCATACCCGCATTTCGTTGGTTCGTTTCACAAGCACCCGTTCGTTGAACCTCAGTGTCTCAACCAGTTATTTACTAACTGAAGGTATTTCTAAACCCACAATGGTTTATTTCAACTGAAGGTATTTAAGGCCACCGTCGCCGACCGACGCCGACACCGCTAACCGGGCTCATACCCGCGTTTCGTTGGTTCGTTTCACTAGCACCCGTTAGTTGAACCTCAGTGTCTCAACCAGTTATTTACTAACTGAAGGTATTTCTAAACCCACAATGGTTTGTGTTTTTATTTCGTGTATCCATATTGGTGATCTTGTTCCATTGCGGATACTCCTTGGTATAAACGTGTTCATATTTTTTATATGTTGTTATCTATGCTTCCGTTGCCTTAAAATGTATATATGTATTGTCACTAGTTAAAGTTTATTTTAATTAAACATATATATATATATATAGGGGAGGGTTATCTTGAGAACGCTAAATATTGTGAGAACCGTGAGAACGAATGAAAAAAACCAATCAAAACCAATTTTTTTTAATACAAACCTCATTGTAATAAAAATACAACGTTAAAAAAGAATGTACAACATCAAATAATTCATTTTTCCTCTCAAAATCACTCTTACTAGACTTTTTACACATGTGTAAATATAACAAATTTACACATGTGTAAATGGTAAACTTACACATGTGTAAATTTTGTTTATTTACGAATTCACGAAAATTTAAACGTGTAAATTTAATTTCTAACATTGTATTCGAATAATAATGATAAGTGTAAAAAGAAATTTTGAATTTGAATTGTTTTTGACCAAGTTCTCGTGGTTTTTCATTCGTTCTCACGGTTCTCGCGATATTTAGTGTTCTCATTTAAACCATCCCCTATATATATATATATATAGGGAGGGGCGCATGCGAGAACTCCATTTATTGTGAGAACCATGAGAACCAATGTGAACACAACCTAAAATAGCTAAAAAAACCCTAAAAAAACCTAACCCCCACCCCCCCCCCAAGCTAAATGCTAAAAACTAAAACCCTCAAAAAACCTAAAAAAAACCCTAACCCCCCCCCCCCCACCCCCTAAAGACCTAAACCCCCCACCCCCCCCCCCCCCAAAGACCTAAACCCACCCCCCCCCCCCCGCAAGCTAAAATGCTAAAAACTAACCCCCAAAAAACCTAAAAAAAGTCTAAAATTTTTTTTTGATTTTTTTTAATATTTTTTAGGTTAAAATCGCTACTTTTCGAAGCCAAAAATTTTTTTTTTTTTTTGCTTCGAAAAGTAGCGATTTTAACCTAAAAAATATTAAAAAAATCAAAAAAAAATGTTTTGTGTGATTTTTAGCTATTTTTAGGCATTTTTTGTTGTGTTCACATTGGTTCTCGCGGTTCTCACAATAAGAGGTGGTTCTCGCATGATCTTCTCCATATATATATATATATTAATATATATATATATATATATATATATATATAGTGGAGGGTTCAAATTAGAAGAATTTTTTGTAAGAAGAAAAAAGAAGAAGTTTCAACCAATAAGAATGCTTCATTTTACTTCATTTAATATTTTCATTTAATTTTAATATAAGGGTATATTGGTAAACTTACAAAAATCATTAATTTGTATTATTACCCTTTAATAACTAACTAAATTAATTTGTAACTCCTTTTCAAAATATATACTTTTTCCAAATAAAAAAAACAACCTAATTTAAAGTGTAGAATAAATTACTAGTTGTGTAGAATAAATTACTAGTTGTGTAGGATAAATTACGAGTTGTGTTTGATATATATTTCGATGTGTGTAGGATAAATTTCGACTGTGTAGGATAAAATTCTATAATGTGTAGGGTATATGTAGGAAAATTTGGATATGTGTAGGTTTTGTAGATTATATGTAGGATAATTAATGATTAGTGTTGATCAGTTCTGTTTAAACTAAATGGAAAACATGAATAACATACCTGTTATGGCATTCAAAGCAGAGGAGAATCCAGTCAGAGATCCAGCCATTGAGTTCGACATCTTTGTCAGTATGATTCGGTTCCTCCTTAGGGTGTAAAGTTATGATGGTGATGATAACCGAAAGTAGGGTAAGGTTTCGGTTGAGAGAGAGAGTTCGAATTATGATGTTAATGAGGGTTGATTGATTGTGTAAAGTGTGTAACTGTCTAACCCTTTAACTCTCTAATAAGTCCCTTATTTATACACCCACGAGGAAACCTAATTAGTTAATAAGGGTAATATGGTCCATCAACAATTACCAACTAATTATAATAGGTTATTAATATATTTTGATCTAATATAATATAAATGATTATATAGGCTACAAGATTAAATACTAAATAAATAATATTTAATCTAACATTCTCCCACTTAGCCAAGTAATCATTTATCATGAGTATTAGGTAAGCCTGGCCAGGAGTTAACACTCATTTTAGCCTTAAACCAAGAACTATAGCAGAGAAATACAGCCGTTGAATCATCATTCGACTCAGGACCCCCATTAGTCATACTATAGCCTCAATTTAAAACCTAACAGTTACGATCAAAATACGCAGCCCTTTAGCGTCTGATTTGTATTTATATTTGTCTATATGTCATTACACCGGCAGAACATATGTTAGAGACATACAAAATCAAACTGAGGAAATTTTATTAATTAAAACATAAGCTAGTACAATATGCCATTAAATAAGGTCTTTAGTAAGTCCCATATTCGATACATGTTCTTCGAAAACTTTAGGTGGGAGACCTTTAGTCATCGGATCCGCAAGCATATCTTTAGTACTAATATACTCAATACAAAGATTATTTTCCTCAACTCGTTCACGTACGAACAAGTACTTTGTATCAAGATATAAACCAGCTCCAGTCGAACTGTTACTGTTCGAGAAACTAACGGCAGCTGAATTATCACAGTAAAGCTTCAATGGTCTAGAAATGGAATTAACAATCTTGAGTCCAGTGATCAGATTTCTAAGCAACATTCCATGACAGGTTGCGTTGTAAACAGCAATGTACTCTGCCATCATTGTGGAAGTTGTAGTTAACTGTTGTTTATGACTCTTCCATGAAATAGGTCCGCCTGCTAACATAAAGATGTAGCCCGAAGTGGATTTCTTGTCATCTTTGCATTTAGCAAAGTCAGAATCAGAATAACCTACCACTTCTAAGTGATCACTTCTTCTATATGTAAGTTTATAGTCTTTCGTCCCTTGCAGATATCTGAGGACCTTCTTAGCTGCTTTCCAGTGATCTAGGCCAGGATTAGTCTGATAACGACCTAGCATTCCAGCAATGTAAGCGATATCTGGGCGAGTACAGACTTGAGCATACATCAGGCTCCCGACTACTGACGCATAAGGTATCTGGCTCATTTGCTCCTTTTCAACCTCTGTTGTCGGACACTGGAATGAACCGAAAACATCTCCCTTAACTACTGGAGCGACGGAGGGTTTGCACTGTTGCATGTTGTAACGTGTAAGGACACGATCTATGTAAGTCTTTTGAGACAATCCTAAGATCCCTTTGTGTCTATCTCGGTGAATTTCGATGCCAATGACGTAAGAAGCATCTCCGAGATCCTTCATGTCGAAGTTATGCGAGAGTAAACGCTTCGACTCATGCAACATGTCTAAACTATTACTTGCCAATAGAATATCATCTACGTAAAGGACAAGTATAGTAAAGTTACTCCCACTCATCTTGAGGTAGGTGCATTGATCCACTTGATTCTTCATAAAACCTTGCCTCTTCATGACTTCATCAAACTTTAGGTACCATTGACGTGATGCTTGTTTTAACCCATAAATGGATTTCTTCAACTTACAGACTAGATGCTCCTGACCTTCAGGTTTAAAGCCTTCAGGTTGTTTCATGTAAACATCTTCGTCTAAGTCTCTGTTAAGGAAAGCAGTTTTGACGTCCATCTGATGCAGCTCTAAATCAAAATGAGCTACTAGGGCCATGACGATCCTTAATGAATCTTTACGAGAGACAGGTGAAAACGTCTCTTGATAATCAATTCCCTCTTTCTGAGTGTAGCCCTTTGCAACCAATCTCGCTTTGTAGCGTTCAACGTTCCCATTCGGATCCAGTTTTGTTTTGAACACCCATTTACAACCTACAGGTTTGGTACCATTGGGTAATTCGACTAAATCCCAAACGTCATTTTTCTTCATGGATTCAAGCTCATCAATCATTGCTTTGTTCCATTCAGAAGACTGATCAGTGCTAATGGCTTCATTGTAAGAGATAGGATCATTGAGCTTTCCAGCATCCATTTCAGTCAGGTAGGTAACATAATCATCCCAATTAGTAGGCCTTCTTTGCCTAGATGACCTCCTGAGTTGATTATCGGGTTCAGCGTTGTCTTGGTTTTGGGCGTTTGATGTGCCTTCGTTATGAGGTATAATGGGTTCTGATTGTGGAGATGGATTTTGTGCAGTGACTTCAGGTGCAGTTGCATGGAGTACAAGAGGAGTAAACGGAGTAATGATAAGCGACGAGTCTCTCCCCCCCGCGTCTTGTACTTCTTGCAATTCTTCGTAAGGGTTGGTACTGCTCTCACTGATCTTAAAATCCTCCAAGAACGCAGCACGCTTGGTTTCAACAATACGGGTGACATGGGAAGGACAATAGAAACGATAACCCTTCGAATGATCAGGATACCCGATAAAGAAGCAGGTAACTGTTTTAGGGTCAAGTTTCCTTAGAAAAGGATTGTAAAGTTTTGCTTCAGCAATGCAGCCCCATACTTTCATATATTTAAGACTCGGTTTCCTTCCTGTCCAAAGTTCATAAGGAGTTTTAGGGACAGACTTAGAAGGAACTCTATTGAGTATATGAACAGCTGCTTTTAACGCTTCAGTCCAGAGGAATAATGGTAAATTAGTGTTGGCTAACATACTGCGCACCATGTTCATAAGGGTACGATTTCTTCTTTCAGCGACACCATTCTGCTGAGGTGTACCAGGCATGGTGTATTGGTTCACAATCCCCTGGCCCTTACAAAACTCATAAAATGGACCAGGAGCTTGACCCACATCAGTATGTCTTCCATAATATTCACCGCCTCTATCTGATCTCACAACTTTAATCTGACGATCTAATTGCTTTTCAACTTCAGCTTTATAATCTTTAAAAGTTGTTAGAGATTCAGATTTCTCCTTTATAAGATACAAGTACATGTAACGAGAATAATCATCAATGAAAGTGATAAATGAAGTATGTCCTGTTATACCAGCAATTTGATAAGGACCACTAATGTCAGTGTGAATGAGTTCTAATAAATTAGAGCTCCTAGTGGCACCTTTCTTATTTGCTAATGTCATTTTGCCTTTGAGACATTTGACACATGTTCCAAAATCGGTGAAATCGAGAGGAGGTAAGACTTCATCCTTTACGAGACGATTTAATCGTTCTCTTGAGATGTGGCCTAAACGTTGATGCCACAACATAGATGAAGTCTCTAAGTCTCGAATTTGTTTCTTTTCTATCTTTGTGAGTGATTCATTAATATTATATGACAACAAAGATTTAGAAAAATTATCATCTAGTTCTAATCTATAGAGACCACCATCCAGAATGCCAGTACCATAAACAACGGAATCATAGAGAATAGAGAGTTTGCGATGACCATGAGAAACGACAAAACCGTCCATGTCTAACTTTGGTCCTGATACAAGGTTCCGAGTTACCTCAGGAACATATAAGGTATCATAAAGTTTAATACATAAACCAGTTTTCAAAAATAATTGTAATGTTCCTATGGCCTTCACTTCTAATTCCCGATCATCCCCAACTTTAAGTGTTCTTTGGTTTCTTCCCAGCTTCCGGATTGTAAGGAATCCCTGAAGTGAATTGGTAACATGTACCATAGAACCAGAGTCAAACCACCAAGAATTAGCAGGAACATTTAAATTAAAGGACTCAAGTATCATGAAAAAATCGTTACCTTTCTTAGCCAGCCACTCCTTGAAGTCAGGGCATTCCTTTTGCTTATGTCCTGTTTTCTTACAGAACTTGCAGTAGGGTTTGCCTAAGGAGTTCTTAGAGCTGGAAGGTGCACTTGTATTAGGAGTTGGATTTGGCTTTTGAACCTTAGAAGCATCCTTTCTTGGATAATTGTTCTTCCTCTTCTTTGAGCTGGAGGTGGTGAAGTTAGCAACATCAGTATGGCGATCCATCTTCATACGCTCTTCCTCCTGCACGCACATGGCGATCAGCTCACTCATCGTCCATTTGTCCTTCTGAGTGTTGTAATTGATCTTGAATGCTTCATAGGACGAAGGAAGCGAAGTGATGATGAAGTGAACAAGAAAACCATCACTGATCTCCATCTCTAGGCCCTTCAGCTTATTGGCCATGTCATGCATCATCATGATGTGTTCGCGAATGCCGCTCCTCCCATCATACTTAGTCGTCACCAGCTTAAGGATAAGAGTGCTAGCGTGTGCTTTTGATGTTCCCTTGAATTGATCCTCCACAGAAGCCAGATAGGTTTTAGCATCTTCAGAATCAGGAATGGCCCCTCTGATTGAGTTATGAATGGACTGCTTCATGAACATGAGAGACATGCGGTTACACCTAGTCCACTTATCATGGAGTAACTGCTCAGCAGCAGTACTAGTAGCAGTAAGGTCCGCTGGCTTATTCTCTCTTAGAGCATAATCAAAGTCCAGCAGCCCAAGAGTAAGCATGAGGGCATCCTTCCAAGCAGCAAAGTTATCACCAGTCAAAGGTGGAATCCCTTGATTGGGTGCTGATAGTGGAAATAAGATGAGCAAGTTATGATACTAAGAAAGAAGTCTTAATGTGATCTAAGGGCATGTTATACTAAGGCAGGCATAAATAATGACCATTATAATTATGAAGCTGTGATAATGTCTATTACTAACATCAAAATAATAGACTTAGTAAAATTCTATTTAAATGAAGACAAATCAGCTTTGGCCAGAAGTGTAATCATTTAAATATGTGTGCAAAGTAATTGTGACAAATCAGCTTTGGCCAGAAATGAGACAATCACTTTAGTTATGCACTTGTCAAGTCATGCTAAACATAAATGAATTAAATCAGCTTTGGCCAGAATTAAGACATTTCAGGTTTGTAATGCATACTTAACATAGCTTTTAATAATACTTGAACAATAAATAGATGTATTAAATCAGCTTTGGCCAGAATTAATACATCAAAAGCTCATTCAAGTTAAGCTATTTTGGTTTTGTAAAATTATCTGATTCTGATTAATTAAGTAAGTAAGTGTTAACAAAACCAAGTATTTAATAGCAAACCACCTGTTAGCGCGGATCGAGGTCTCGAGTCGCAATCTTAGTTGCGAGTCGCAATCTTAGTCTCGACTTGTAATGGTCATGGTTGCGAGTCGCAATCTCAGTCTCGACTTGTAATGGTCATGGTTGCGAGTCGCAATCTCAGTCTCGACTTGTAATGGTCATGGTTGCGAGTCGCAACCTTAGTTGCGAGTTGTGATGATTGCAGTTGCGAGTCGCAACCTTAGTTGCGAGTTGTGATGATTGCTGTTGCGAGTCGCAATCTCGTGGTTGCGAGTCGCAATCTCGTGGTTGCGAGTCGTGATCTCTGTTAACAGCTGCTGATTGTGATAAAACTGAAACTCGATTTTTAAGGGATTTGGGATAGTATTTCCTGTTTTAATTATGATCTAAACTTATCAAGGATTTCGAAAATAATAACTGATTATCTCTTTAACAGTTTTCGAAAATTTAATAGATAAAAATTTAGATCAAAACAGTAAAACACTTACTAATCCAAAATTATATTCCAAATCTTATGAATTTTTCGAGTTTCTTATAACATAAATGATGAACCCTAAAAAAAAATAAGAACATAATCTGGAAATCCGAAACCTGATTTTAATGGTTTTGTAATGGATTTCGTGACAATAAGCTTAATCCTTTTATGATTTCGGGTCAAAATATCAAGTAATAATTTCCGAAAAACAGGGATTTCGGCTATAATGAAACCCGAAAACAGTTTTTGATTTTAAGTCTTTAAAACTTCCGTTTTCCAGATTTTTGATCCGATAATAATGGATACGAAAAACAGAACTGATTTATCAACATATGCTCTGATACCACATGTTGATCAGTTCTGTTTAAACTAAATGGAAAACATGAATAACATACCTGTTATGGCATTCAAAGCAGAGGAGAATCCAGTCAGAGATCCAGCCATTGAGTTCGACATCTTTGTCAGTATGATTCGGTTCCTCCTTAGGGTGTAAAGTTATGATGGTGATGATAACCGAAAGTAGGGTAAGGTTTCGGTTGAGAGAGAGAGTTCGAATTATGATGTTAATGAGGGTTGATTGATTGTGTAAAGTGTGTAACTGTCTAACCCTTTAACTCTCTAATAAGTCCCTTATTTATACACCCAAGAGGAAACCTAATTAGTTAATAAGGGTAATATGGTCCATCAACAATTACCAACTAATTATAATAGGTTATTAATATATTTTGATCTAATATAATATAAATGATTATATAGGCTACAAGATTAAATACTAAATAAATAATATTTAATCTAACAATTAGTTGACTAATTAATTAAAGAGTTAAAAATTAATGATATGAGTTATAAATGAAATAGTACTTTACTAATATACCCTTTCTTCTTTTTCTTCTCACATTAAATTTCTTCTCAAATGAACCTTCTCCTATATATATATGTATACATATTTGTCAAAAGTATTTTGACTAATCTTTGTAAGAAATATATATATATACATATATGAATCGGGTTCAAAAAAAATAATATTATACCACAGATTTCCTGGTGTGCCCTTATTTCAACGTTTTCAACGTCTAGTGCATCAATTCAACATTCCTACAAGTGGTATCAAAGCTACTGAGAATATCTACTTGTGTATTTGCTTGGAAGTGAAGATTTCGAGCTAAAACTTAGTTCTTCCACAATTTGAAGTTTATTCACAGAAAATGAGTTTTCTTTCATTTTTGTACAAAATATCAGTAAACTACATAAAAATTCATCAAGAAACTCGTAAAATTGTCAAAAATGGTGCTTATTCATTCCATGCTTGTTCTGAGCGCACGACTCATCCCCTTGTAAGAGTCTGAGCGTACGAATCATACGCACGCAGAAGTGACAGATGCAGGAGTCTCATGTTTGAATTTGTAGCGAAGGATAGAGTTGACCATATCAGTCATACGCGTTGACTTGGTCATACGCTTGGGGTGAGTTATACACGCAGGAGCATAGTTTTTGAAAATAATTTTTTTCTTCTAAGACTAAAGGGTATGGGGGTCGGCTAGCCCCGGCCCGGTCCGGCGCCGAGCCCCCACACCGCCCCCCTTAGCCCCGGCCCGGCTCAATCGGTTCACCTCAGCCGACTTGGACGAGGCCCCACCTTCAAAAATAGCCGTTTACAAACGGCATTATTTAAAAAAAAAAAATCATTTTTCAATTTAAATACCCTATATCTCAACCATTTTTATACAATTCAACCCCATTCTACTCTCATTCTTCTCCAATTCTCTTCCTTTTTTATAAAAACACTCTCTATTTTTTATACCTTATTCTCTAAATCATGTATCCTTTCAACCCGAACAACCCCAACCCGAACAACCCCAACCCGAACAACCCCAACCCAAACAACCCCAACCCGAACCAACCTAACTTTTTTTCGACCCCCGCTTACACTCCGAGTATGGAACAATCGTGGGGGGCTCCGCAATTTCCTTTTTCGGGTTTCCAACAAACACCCAACGCATTCTCACAAGTGTCTCAAGTTCAACAACTCCAACAATACCAAGCGCTACAACAAATGATGCAACGCAACTCGTTTGAACAACTCCAATCGCAACCGCCAACTTCCCAACCGGTTCACCTTGACGATGATGATGATGAAGTCGTCCCCGAATCGCCACCGCAAGAGCTCAAGCGAAAAAAAAACAAGGGGAAGGGGAAGAAGGTTGAAAACGTAACTGAAACCGCGTCAAAAAGCGGTTCGAGAAAACAGGGGAGACATTGGACGAAAGTAGAGGAGGAGGCGCTAGCAATAGCGGTTAGTAAGTGCTCTACTAACCCGATAATCGGTATGAACCAAAGTTTAAATTTTTAATTTAAATTTTAAAAGTTTTAAATTTTTTTTTTTACTAATGCATTATTTTTTAAAATTTAGGAAACAATCAAACGGGTGATAGTTTTTGGAAGAAGGCAACGGCTAAATTTTATGAGATTATGGAGCATAGCTCGGATCGTGATTTAAAAGCCGTCTCGGGCAAGTGGCGTAAAATGAGCAAGGTCATCAATAACTTTAGCGCAATTTATAACCAAATTAGAATGACGCCTCCTAGCGGGAGTAACGAGACGGACATTCTTAACCTTGCTATCGCTAAGTGGGACTCTCACAATGCAAAGCCTTTCCCGCACTTCCGAGCATGGAACGTAGTAAAGAATCAACAAAAATGGGCGCCGATTCCAAATGAGGTAGCAACCGCCAAACGGACTAAAACTTCGGAGTCCGGAAGTTATAGTGCGGGAGGCTCCACCGGTCGTTGTCAAATCAACATAAACGACGACCCGGAATATGACGAGGACGTGTTGCCCATTCACGAGGCGGAACGTCCCCCCGGGAGGGACAAAGCAAAAAAAGAGGCGGCCGGAAAGCGCAAAGGGGCCGGGTCGAGTGGAGGGGCCGGCTCGGGTGGAGGGGGCGGGTCGAAGGCATCGGCGAAAATGGACGAGTTGATAGACGAATTCCGTTCGTTCAAACAGTTCGCGGCCGAAAAATACACTCACAAGAAAACCGTGTCGGCCGACCAAGCTCGAGCGGAGGATTTTAGGATTATGAGGTTGGATCTCGACTCGGTTCCGGAGGAGGAACGAGCGGTTTATCGGAGGATGAAGGAAGAAGTGATGAAAAAATGGTCGTCGTAGGTTGTTTTTTTATTTTTAGGAAATGTAATTTTTTTTTTTTAGGAAATGTAATTTTTTTTTTTAGGAAATGTAATTTTTTTTTTATGTTATGAAATGAAATTATTTATGTTGTTTTATGTTCTATTTTTTAATTTTTATAAAGTTTTTATAAGTTAATAAATTAAAACTTAGAAAATTATAAAATAATGAGGTGGGGCCCCATCCCCCACGAGCCTCCATCCCCCTCAAAACTCATGGAGGCCCATCCCCCACGAGCCGCCTACGTGGCGCCTACGTGGAGGCTCATCCCATTTGGGATGGGCCAAACCATACCCTTTAGTCTAAGTGTTTGACTTAACAAAATGGCTGAGTGGAATGCATTTGCCGCAGGTGGACCACCCATTAGTCTTAAATCAAAGTTTGAGTCTTGATGACATGATGGGTCACTACTACAATATGAAGCATTAGACGGTGTTCAAGAATTTTTTAGACGGTGTTATAATAATAACCCCGTCTTAAAATCAATTCCTCACATGGCCGTTGTGCCAATCCAATTAAAATATTCATCAAAATTCCATATAACCCCTTCTTATGCTTAAACCCCGTCTTAAAATCAATTCCTTACCCCTTTAGATGGTGTTCCCTTTAAACACCGTCTTATGTGTTTTATATCCACCCTTTGGATGGTGTTTTTGAACACCGTCTTATATACCCAAGATTTCCCCCTGCCTTAACCCTAAACCTTCACTTTCTCCCCTCAAATTCACTCTTTCTCTCCCAAAATTCCCTTCCTTCTCTACCTCCACCATGCCGCCGCACCACACCGCAAACCACCGGAGCACCGCCATCTCCATATGCCTCAATCTCTGACGCGACTCCGAAACCGGTACGTACATTCCGACTTACTTTGTAATTTTAGTGGATTTGTTGGTAATTGTAGCAGACTTACTCCGAAACCGGTACTTTGTAATTTTACGTACATTCCGACTTAGTTTGTTTTTGTTTTCTTGTTCTCTTGCAGTTGTTTTGATTAGACTCCTATGTATTTTATAGATATCCACTTTTGTACAGAACGCATTCAACAAGTTGTTTTGAAATTGTGCATAACCAATATATGTAGATTAGCATGTAAATAGTCATAAGGGAGAACACTAGTAGGATTTTAGTATTTAGCTTAAGTGTCTTTCATGATCTGAATAGTAGGAAGGGTTATGCTGCCTTTTAACTGTTCCATATCTGATAGTATTTGGCTTATGAATTGTTGCACATCAAAGTACACACAATAATAAAGTTGGACGACGGCACGCTAGCAATGGGCTGAAAATACATATGTAGTTATACTTGGTGTAATCTTGTAGCAAACATAATGTTTGATATTTAGTGGCTATAGTTAATAAGAACACAGAATCTAGTTTCAAATTTATTAAATCAACGTTTACTAACACAACACTTAATAACAAGTTCTCAGGTTAAGATTCATGTATCTTTTGTGTTAGAGATATTTGTATATACACTTATGTTGATTGTTTCATTTTCCAGTTGTTTTATCTGTCCTTTCATGTCTTTATAGACTCTCCATATGTAGAGAGATATGTCATGGTTACTCTAATACATATACAAAACACATATTGATCACATTTATCACAAGTGAAACTTCTTTCATTCTACAGTATTTTGATAATGGAGCAGAAGAAAGTATGCAGGTAATGGCGACATGCTTGGACCACTTTGATATTTATGAAGACGACTTGGAGAGTACAAATCTCGAACCAACAATCGGTTCACTCTTCAGAAATTTGATGCAAAAGCATCACTTTAGGATAGCATTCTCTGGCTTAATGAGAGATAGATTAGTCACCGAAGATTTTCTTCACAATTTATCACTCCGTCTTAAGCTCTATTTTGTAGTAGTGGGTACTAGTAACAAACCTCTGAAGTTACTAAGAATGGAAGACTACCCTAGTTGGAAAGGCAGATTTGAAACCTACGTTCAAGCTACAAATATGGATGCATGGATAGCAATTGAAGAAGAATTTATAGTTCCTTGTCGTGAAACAACTAGAGATCCACTATCAATTTCATAATTGACAGCTGAACAAAGAACTTTTTCTGAACTAGAAAAGAAGATGTACAATTTGCTACAACAGTCAATCACAGATGATATGACACATCTTTTGAAAAACCATAAAACATCAAGCAAGTTATGGGAAGCATTGTATAACAAGTATTATGGGAGGTACGGGATCAGGAGAAAACGCCCTAAAGTGTGAGAACGGTGAGAACGCATCCTTGCCCAACACGTGGCGCGGGATATGATCAGGGCGTGAGGGTTTTTTTTGTCTTTTCAATCTTCTTTTATTTCCCAATTTTGTGTAACATGCTGCTTCTTTTTTGTTTCTAAGATTACCAATGGCGTTAATTATATTCATTAACTAATTGGCGTTTTATTGTTTCTTAGATCTGTCACGTTGAATTAATTGTTTTTGTGTTACATAGATAATTTTTTTCGCGTTATAGCGTTTCCCTGGTCAAATTTTTGACGTTTGTGGCGTTGTTAATAATTCATTACAATTCAATAATATTTTCATAAGATTACAATAAGACCAAAAGTTTTTTATGGCGTTTAGTCGATTTTTTTTTTTTTGGCGTTTAATACATTGATAAGGTGCTTTGCCAGCATCCGTTGTCACAGTTTTCATACTATTAGCGTTTTGGTGTTTGTAGTTTTTGGCGTTTTATATAATATTGTATTTTTTTAGTAAAGAATTACATAACAAACAACAGATAATTAGATTACAAAACAATAGAAAATGAAAAAAAATAAAAAATGGTAATCTAATTTCTCATCCAAATCTTCACTGTCATTAGCCTTTTCTTGTTGAATTTGTTTTGGCGTTTTGAACCTTTATATACCTTAGTTAGATGCCAAATTTCCTACATAACGCCCGTCTTTTTGGACGAAGCTTGTTAGTGGCATCCTGTTTTTTGGTGTGATATTCTTGTTTGGTGGTATGTGATTGAAGATCAACTCCTGCTTGAATGCTATTTATAATAATGGAGTCAAAAAAAAGGATTTTACACTGGTGTTGATCCCTTCATGCCATGCATATAGTCATCCAGAACAAAGCTCACATGATGACATATCACTGTCATCAGTCTCTTTTTCTTTAATATTTGTCCATCTCATTCAGCAAAAGCTTATAGAGATACCCACCTCAGAGAACAATCCATTCAGTGAAAGCTTTGCCATCTGTGGTTTTTTTAACTATTTTTTTGGCGTTTAAATTGGTGTTATTTACGATAACGCCATCGCGCAAATCTAGTCCATAGATTGTTTTGATCTGACTATCAATAATCGTTCTCACAGTTCTCACACTTTCCCCCGTTTTCTCTAAATCATGACCCTATTATGGGAATACTGAAATAAGGCGGGGATAGATGTGTGGTCAGACATTAGCATTATAGTCTTAATTGAAGCCGGAAAACGATGATTTTGGGCGGGCAAGAAGCGGCAGAGCTATTCAACATTATTTATTAGACAATATAAACATAATTATTCGTATGATTATATGTAGTTATCTTAGGTTATATTACTTATGTTTATATGTATGTATGTAACGATCTGAACGAACGGTTATGTTGGTTGGTTGACATCGTTTCTGTAACACCCCGTGTTTTCACGAGTGAAAGTCAAAGTCAAGGTCAAAGTCAACGACCGATTTCGCGCGACTTGACTCGTAGAAATGTTTTTATTTTATTTATATTATGTGGAGTAAATGTCGTACATTACAATAATCGAATTGTGTTAACCGTAATTCAATCGACCTGCGACTGTGAATGATAGGAAGTAACAATGCGATAAAGTTAATCGCGCTATGCTAATCAAATCGACATCAAATCGTAACTCGAGCTATGTATTTTACTTGTCAGTTATACGTGTGTGTGTGTGCCTTACGTGTTACCTGTGCATGTTTATTTTATGTTATGATAATCAAGCGAACTCAATCGAACTCGAAGTCTAACTCGAATGTAAACGAACCCGAACCCGAATTCCGAGTCGAACCATATAAGAAGTAGTTGGGACTGAAAGTAATTTGACTAGGAAACCCTATCGAATTGCTCGTAAATCGAAACCGAAGCAACATCGCACCGAACGCACCAAAGCAGGCGGCATCCGCACGGATGGTCAATCCGCACGGATTGCCAATCCGCACGGATTGCCAATCCGCACGGATGCCCAGTCCGCGCGGATAGCCTATCCGGGTACGTGCCATGCGCACGGCTCACCCCTTTCCCTTTTTGGCATCCTATAAATACACGGGTCACTCTCCAACTTTTCCACTTTTGGCAAGTGACGTCCGAACCGCACGCATTCTTCACCTCTTCTCAGATTTCTCTCAATCCATGTAAGATCTTGCACTAATCCTTGTACATCTTTGATCACTACACGATTCTACACATTTCCATCTTTCGAATCTCAACTTTCAACCACGAAATCATCCAGATTTGAGGTATTCTCGGGTGACGTCATCATGAAGTTCATAAGAACTTCAAGCTTGACCTCATTCCACCAAGAATATCTCAGATCTGAACGATTTCCATATGATTTCACAACAACTTCACCTAGATCTAAACTTTTCTAAGGATAAAAGAGTTGAAAGAAATAAACCTAAGTTCTTTCTTTCTTTTTCCCTTAAAAACCGGTACGAATCTGATCGGTTCTAGTGTTCTACTCGTTAATAGTGATACATTAGTCCTAGATCCGGATTTTACCCACAGACACCTGATTTCGAGGTCAACCGGAATGACCGTTCTGAGTCGCCGACAGGCCGAGTTAGGGTGGTTCCTGACCGGTCTAGTCACGCGGGTGAGAATACAACTCCAAGTGGTTGCCACGTAATCAGAACGTCTCGATAAACGACAACAGAAACCAAGTGTAGACGAACGGAACAATCAGACCAGCTGTCCGCACGGACCAGCTGTCCGCACGGACCAGCTGTCCGCGCGCACAGGCCACCCGGACGAGCTACCCTTGGGACCCACTTTCCAAACAAGGTTTGAGTATCGACGAATGAGCAATCCGGACGGACAACCTCTGAATGGATTACTCTTCGGATCATGAGATACTAAGGCCTTAAACTAAAATTCAAACAATGTTCATCCGCACGGCCAAGTCGTACGCATGGACAGGCTATCCGGACGGATTGGCTCTGCCCGCGCGCACAGA
This sequence comes from Helianthus tuberosus, assembly GCA_030545235.1. Lineage (NCBI taxonomy): Eukaryota > Viridiplantae > Streptophyta > Magnoliopsida > Asterales > Asteraceae > Helianthus > Helianthus tuberosus. Next base: position 70,197,593 of record CM060361.1, on the reverse strand, counting down.
CTGTCCGCACGGACCACCACTGTCCGCACGGACTACCGTACGCACGGACTGTCGTCCGCGCGGCCGGCTTGAAAGGTAGAAACACTGATGTGTTTTCTAAATGCTACAACGAAAACTCCAAAGCACAAGCCATCATACACAAACACATCTCACACTTAGGAAGAAACAATCCACTTGAACGTTTATCCACACCAACCACTTGTCCGTACGGATAAGTCATCCGCACGCACAACTAATCCGCACGGGTTACCACCCGCACGGACAGTCGCACGAACGGATAGCTTATCCGGATGGATCACCATCCGCACGCATCACCATCCGCACGGATAGGTCATGCGCACGGATGACTTCCTCTCACAGATAGCTGATCCGCACGATCAGCCGTTCTAACCACTCTCACTTTGTATTGTTTTACGCGCCACTTATCGTTACGTTATCGAATCTATTCAGGCTAACCGTACACGCTGTAAGCGCTCCCTTCAATCCACAATCGCTGTGAGTATACTCGAACCCTTTTTGCTTTAGCACTTTTGGGTGTTACATACGTTACGAATATTCAAACTACAACAATCACACTACTCAAGCTATTTTAACGCTAAACCGTTTATGCATGTTATACGTGGCTTATGAATGCTTGTTTGTTATGTTTACACATGGAATGTTGTCTACCTGCCTTAGCAACGATAGTACTATAGTTTGGACTCAGCACCCGTTCACACGGGGGTTGTTAAGGATCTTTTACTTGCATGGATTACGGTGGTAATCATGTATTGCGAACTGCCTCGGGCAGTCAACCCGCAGTCATTGGTATCGATGGATCTATGTCGATAACTAACGTGCTTCATTTCACTATGTGTACGTGCTGGTTATACGTAAACGAATTCGAACTCTATATGCTATCATCAAACTTGTATGCTCACCTTTACATTTTATGTATTGACTTTATTTTAACGTATGTGACAGGTGCTTAGGATGCATATATGGTAGGGAATAGAAGCTAGAATAAAGCTTTAGAGCCCAACAAATAGTTGTCTGTAGATAACTTATTAGGGGTCTCTAGAAGCAGATAAACAATTGCTACTTATTTAAATCTGAGTTGTCGGAACATAATATTTGTTTTGATGTTGTCTGTAATAACTTGTTTGACTATTTATGATACGGTATGGGACGTATTGCTTTAATTAAATGGTAATGATAGTTGTTATGGGAACTTTTGGACAATTTGTTTCTCTCAGTGCCACGCCCCGATGATTCCGCCATCGGTTGGGGTGTGACAGATTGGTATCAGAGCCAATAACTATAGGGAATTAGGCAAGACTCGACCTAGTCCGTGTCGAAGTCTTAGAGACCTAGTCTATAGTTAAGAACCAACAGACCAACTCACGCGTATGCGTAAACTCGCCACTATCACTCACTCTTTTCTATCACTGCACTCGAAATTTTCAAGTTATGAACAGGTAATAAGGCCGAGAATAGGTGTGAAAACCGCAAACTCTCGACTAAAGTTGCCTAATCAGCTCGCGTTTTAGCTACAAACGAGGAGAATCATACCAAATCAGGAGTGAAATCCATATTTTGATAAATAATCTCCTCAATTTTTATCAAACACGAGGACGGAAGTTGCAAGATAGGGGTGAAACCCTAACCTTGACGACTCGTCCCGTTTTTATACAAAAACTCCCACCAAAGTTCGATGGACTCCAACGATCCAAAGACGTAATATAACCAATGGGAATTGCGCCAACGCCCAAGAATCGAAGCAAAGGCATAGTCCTGGAGGTAATTGTGCACAACAGGATCCTTGCGAATAGTCGAGCCACTTTGGTTAGTCGAAGTCTATTAGCCACAGACAATCAACCTTCGATTTATCGATCTTTATGAAAATTTTATGCATTTTCTGTTATTTGTTAACATTTTGAGGTACTATTGGTTTCGACCCAACACTATTGCTTCTGCTAAAACACAAAACCCACACAACTCATCGCTAACGAATCGAAAATAGAGGCAGTCAGAATGCTTTGTATGCTCGTATGTGCCTTTTAGTGACTAAGTTATATGTGCTTTTTGCTGTTATGCCTACGTGTTTAGGAATATTGTGATTATGTGCTCTATGTGTTTACGTGATTTTGTGCAATTCTGTGATTTTGTGACTATATGAGTTTACATGGTACGTGTTACTGAGCTTTAGTAGTAGTAGACGTGTGAGGTGAGATTCGAATACATGTGTTGAGTTCCATGGCGATGTCTATTGCAGACAATGTCGTCTGGATCCCGTCATCCACTCTCTCGCCAGGAAAAGAAGGACAGACGTCTTGCTTCCATCGTCGCGAAAGCCGTAGCAAAGGCTGTGAGCGATGCCTATGAAAATGCCAGCAAATCATCCGAGGAATCGAGGACTGAAGGTCCTAGAGCTGTCGGAAGACCTTTCAGTTTCAAACAATTCAAGTCATGTGGGCCGAAAGAATTCACAGGCGAAGGAGGTCCTACTGCACTATTCCACTGGTTTGACTCTATCGAGGTTACTCTGCGACAAAGTGGTTGCCCTGATGACCTTCGAACTCTGAACGCTACCGGCGTCTTTCAGTCCCGTGCTTTGGACTGGTGGACGGCCGAGAGGAACAAGAGAGGGAATGATGCAGCTTACGGTTTGTCGTGGGACGAGCTCAAGGAAGTCATGCTAGAGGAATTCTGCCCTCCTCACGAGCGTCAAAAGCTTGAAGATGAATTTTGGCACATACATCAGAATGATGGAGACAATGCTGGCCTCACTGCTCGCTTCAAACAGCTCAGCATTATCTGTCCTGACCAGGTCAAGACTCCTGAGATGACCATCAAGAAGTACATCCGAGCTTTGCCCGACTGCGTTGCTGATTTCGTACAAGCGGCTAAGACTGCCACGATCGAGGAAACCTATCTGCTGGCCGCTGAAATCAATGACAAAAGGGTCAAGGCTGGGGTGTGGGATAAGACCTCCAAGCATCTGCATCAAGCCACTACTGCTGCACCAACTGCTGCACCAACTGCTGAACCCACCTCGTCAAGCAACAAGAGAAAGAACAAGAGAAAGAACAGCTCCACCAACAAGAACTGTGCGATTACTGCTGCACCGATCCAAGCTGTACCTGCTCAACAGCGTCAAGTAGTGGCGCCTGTGGCCAATGCACCGCCTGTAAAGCGTGCATATACTGGACCACACCCGCTCTGCCCTACTTGCACCTATCATCACCCGACAGCTATTCAATGCCGCTTCTGTGCTCATTGCAACGTCTACGGCCACTTTACTGCCAACTGCCGTATTCGTCAAGCTCCTGCCAATCAAGCTCTACTCGCTGCCCCACAGGGTCAACAAGCTCCTCCGGCACCCGCAGTCAAAGCCAGAGCATGCTTCACGTGTGGCGACCCGAATCATTTCGCCAACATGTGCCCGAACAGGGCAGTGAAACAAGAACCGCAGCAGCAGCAACCACAGCAACAACAACAGCAGCAAAAGCAAGCCGCACGCGCCAGAACTTTCAATCTCAATGTGCGTCAAGCCCAGGCCGACAACAACGTGGTCAATGGTACGTTCCTTGTGAATGGTATTTATGCTTCATGTTTGTTTGATACTGGAGCCGATAATTGCTTTGTGTCACTCGAATTTGAGAAACTCCTTAGTCGTAAGCGTTCTCGACTCTCCTCTGCATTCGATGTTGAAGTCGCTACCGGAAGAACCGTCGCTGTAAACTCTGTTATTCGTGATTGCACTCTCGAGCTCAACAATCACATCTTCTCAATCGATCTCATTCCGATGCAACTAGGAAGCTTTGATGTCATAGTAGGCATGGACTTTCTTCGTGAAAACCATGCCGAAGTTGTATGCTTCGATAAAATGATTCGTTTTTCGCTCGCAAACGGTGATTCATTGTGCGTTTATGGTGATACTACTTCGAAGGGTCTCAAGCTTATGTCATGCCTACAAGCTAGCAAGTATCTCCGCAAGGAATACAGGGCTTTCTTGGCTAACGTTGTAGCAACGGAGAAGGAAAAGAAAGAGAAGAAGGAAGTGAAAGACGTTCCGGTGGTTCGAGAATTTCCTAGTGTTTTTCCAGAGGATCTTCCTGGACTACCTCCTAAGCGTGATATTGATTTTCGCATTGATCTCATTCCTGGAGCCAATCCTATCGCCAGAGCTCCTTATCGACTCGCGCCGTCCGAAATGCGCGAACTCTCAACCCAACTCCAGGAATTGCTTGAAAAAGGCTTCATTCGCCCGAGCACCTCTCCTTGGGGCGCACCAGTCCTTTTCGTCAAAAAGAAGGACGGGACGTTCCGGATGTGCATCGACTACCGGGAATTGAATAAGTTGACTATTAAAAACCGCTATCCTCTGCCTCGAATCGACGGTTTGTTTGATCAGCTGCAAGGCGCTACGTGTTTCTCGAAGATCGATCTACGTTCAGGATATCATCAGCTGCGTATACAAGAGGAGGATATACCCAAAACCGCATTTCGCACTCGTTACGGCCATTACGAATTCGTTGTCATGCCTTTTGGCCTAACAAACGCACTAGCAGTTTTCATGGATCTGATGAATCGAGTGTGTAAACCATATCTCGACCGTTTCGTCATCGTGTTCATCGACGATGTCTTGATCTATTCCAAAACGAGAGCCGAACACGCGCAACATCTACGTTTGGTTCTCGAGTTACTCCAGGGGAACCAACTCTACGCCAAATTCTCCAAGTGCGAGTTTTGGTTGGGGGAGCTTCAGTTTCTGGGTCACATCGTAAATAGTCAGGGTATTCACGTCGATCCTGCGAAGATTGAAGCTGTTAAGTGCTGGGTTACGCCTAAGAACCCGACTGAAGTCCGCCCCTTCCTCGGGCTAACGGGCTATTATCGACGATTCATCGAAGGATTCTCGAAGATTGCTGTACCACTTACCTATCTCACTCATAAGGATCAGCCTTTTGTCTGGGGAACCAAACAAGAGTCTGCCTTTCGAACCCTCAAACACATGCTTTGGAATGCTCCTGTTCTCACACTACCCGACGGAAACGATAATTTCATTGTCTACTGTGATGCTTCCAACCTTGGTCTCGGATGTGTCTTAATGCAACGAGACAAGGTCATAGCTTACGCATCTCGTCAGCTCAAAATCCACGAGAAGAACTATACAACCCATGATCTCGAGCTAGGCGCAGTTGTTTTTGCATTAAAGATTTGGCGACACTACCTGTATGGTACAAAGTGTACGATCTTCACCGATCATAAGAGCCTACAGCACATCTTTAATCAGAGGGAACTAAATATGCGTCAACGCCGATGGGTAGAACTTCTCAACGATTACGACTGTGAGATTCGTTATCACCCAGGAAAGGCAAATGTTGTTGCCGACGCACTTAGCAGACGGAGCTATCTACTTAACACTCGTAATGTTCAAGCCCAGCACAACCTCGAAGCTCTTATTCGCGACGCCCAACATGCATGTTTCAACGAACGCACCTTGAAGAAAGAAAGAATCTACCACGATGGAGCCCAACTTATGAGCAAATCAAATGGGATATTCCACTTCTTAGACCGAATTTGGATTCCCAAGCGAACCAACCTGCGACAGATTATCATGGATGAAGCCCACAAATCCCGATACTCTATCCATCCCGGTGCTGACAAAATGTACCATGATCTTCGCTACAGGTACTGGTGGCCGGGTATGAAACGGGATATCGCACTCTACGTCGGAAAATGCCTAACCTGTGCTAGAATCAAGGCTGAACATCAAAGACCCTCTGGCTTGCTCGAACAACCACCAATTCCCATGTGGAAGTGGGAGAGCATAGCTATGGATTTCGTAACCAAGCTTCCAACCACGTCATCAGGACACGACAGCATTTGGGTTGTTATTGACCGTTTGACTAAATCAGCTCACTTTCTGCCAATACGAGAAGACTACAAGGTAGAACGATTAGCCTGAATCTACACCGACGAGATCATTTGTCGACATGGGACGCCTCGTGACATCATCTCTGATCGTGATGCTCGGTTTACTTCACGATTGTGGGAAACATTTCAAACGGCACTCGGTACAACGCTTAATCTAAGTACTGCGTTCCACCCACAAACCGACGGTCAGACTGAAAGAACGATTCGTTCGCTTGAAGACATGCTCCGTTCATGTGTTCTAGACTTCGGTGGTAATTGGGATAGACACCTTCCGTTAGTCGAATTCTCGTACAAAAACAGCTACCAGGCTAGCATCCAGATGGCACCTTTCGAGGCCTTGTATGGAAGAAGATGTCGATCTCCTATTGTGTGGCAGGAGATCGGTCACTCGCAACTAACCGGTCCGGAGCTGCTACAAGAAACGACAGACAAAATTTTCCAAATTCGAGACAACCTAGCGAAAGCTCGGGATCGATAGAAAGTTTACGCCGATAAAAAGCGCAAACCCCGTGAATATGGCGTTGGTGACTACGTACTCCTAAAGGTATCACCTTGGAAGGGTGTAGTCCGATTCGGCAAGAAGGGGAAACTCGCGCCTCGATATGTTGGACCTTTTAAGATTCTGGAAAGGATCGGAAAAGTCGCCTACAGACTCGAATTACCGAAAGAACTTAGCAATGTCCATCCGACTTTCCACGTGTCAAACCTCCGAAAGTGCATCACCGACCACGTCTTACATGTTCCTCTAGATGATCTACAAGTGAACGAAACATTACACTTCGTGGAAAAGCCTGTTGAAATCATGGATCGCCAAACCAAAGAACTCAGGCGCTCACGCATTCCTATTGTGAAAGTCCGATGGGAAGGCAAACGAGGCGCGGAGTTTACTTGGGAACTCGAAAGCGACATGAAGGAAAAGTACCCACAGTTGTTTAATTAAGAAATTTTGTAGGATTGTAAATCAAATGTTTTCGCACAACATATCCAAGTCTTAACAATTTTTACCCGTAAAATCTTGTTTAATTTAGCGATTTTCAGAGAAAAACGTGACGGAGATGAAAGATGAAGAACTTGATCGAATCTGATGTGTGTTTGATCCTCGCAACCGATCACCTGCTCAGATACCACTTGTAGAATCGGTTTTGACTCCGTTACGATTATGTTTAGTCACACACGTTCACGGATTCCACACGATTCAGAATCAACAATAGTCAATACGTATATGTTATCCGCACGGATAGGTCATGCGTGCGGTGAACATCAACAGCAACATTCAACATCTTTTTAACAAAAATTAAGATTTCTCCCAAACGGCTTCGAATTAAGATCTGAAACTCTATAGGCTTTTAGATCAGAAAATTTCGCATAACATATCCGAAAATTATCAATTTTTAACCGTAAAAAAAAACCCGATTAATTTGACAATTTTCAGTGGTCCAAACGAGGAACTCTCACACGTGATTCACGACCTAGTTACAGCTTTCAAGCTTAATTTCGGGACGAAATTCCCTAAACAAGGGGAGGCTGTAACACCCCGTGTTTTCACGAGTGAAAGTCAAAGTCAAGGTCAAAGTCAACGACCGATTTCGCGCGACTTGACTCGTAGAAATATTTTTATTTTATTTATATTATGTGGAGTAAATGTCGTACATTACAATAATCGAATTGTGTTTACCATAATTCAATCGACCTATGACTGTGAATGATAGGAAGTAACAATGCGATAAAGTTAATCGTGCTATGCTAATCAAATCGACATCAAATCATAACTCGAGCTATGTATTTTACTTGTCAGTTATACATGTGTGTGTGTGCCTTACGTGTTACCTGTGCATGTTTATTTTATGTTAAGATAATCAAGCGAACTCAATCGAACTCGAAGTCTAACTCGAATGTAAACGAACCCGAACCCGAATTCCGAGTCGAACCATATAAGAAGTAGTTGGGACTGAAAGTAATTTGACTAGGAAACCCTATCGAATCGCTCGTAAATCGAAACCGAAGCAACATCGCACCGAACGCACCAAAGCAGGCGGCATCCGCACGGATGGTCAATCCGCACGGATTGCCAATCCGCACGGATGACCAGTCCGCGCGGATAGCCTATCCGGGTACGTGCCATGCGCACAGCTCACCCCTTTCCCTTTTTGGCATCCGATAAATACACGGGTCACTCTCCAACTTTTCCACTTTTGGCAAGTGACGTCCGAACCGCACGCATTCTTCACCTTTTCTCAGATTTCTCTCAATCCAGGTAAGATCTTGCACTAATCCTTGTACATCTTTGATCACTACACGATTCTATACATTTCCATCTTTCGAATCTCAACTTTCAACCACGAAATCATCCAGATTTGAGGTATTCTCGGGTAACGTCATCATGAAGTTCATAAGAACTTCAAGCTTGACCTCATTCCACCAAGAATATCTCAGATCCGAACGATTTCCATATGATTTCACAACAACTTCACCTAGATCTAAACTTTTCTAAGGATAAAAGAGTTGAAAGAAATAAACCTAAGTTCTTTCTTTCTTTTTCCCTTAAAAACCGGTACGAATCTGATCAGTTCTAGTGTTCTACTCGTTAATAGTGATACATTAGTCCTAGATCCGGATTTTACCCACAGACGCCTGATTTCGGGGTCAACCGGAATGACCGTTCTGAGTCGCCGACAGGCCGAGCTAGGGTGGTTCCTGACCGGTCTAGTCACGCGGGTGAGAATACAACTCCAAGTGGTTGCCACGTAATCAGAACGTCTCGATAAACGACAACAGAAACCAAGTGTAGACGAACGGAACAATCAGACCAGCTGTCCGCACGGACGAGCTGTCCGCACGGACTAGCTGTCCGCACGGACGAGCTGTCCGCACGGACGAGCTGTCCGCACGGACGAGCTGTCCGCACGGACGAGCTGTCCGCACGGACGAGCTGTCCGCACGGACGAGCTGTCCGCGCGCACAGGCCACCCGGACGAGCTACCCTTGGGACCCACTTTCCAAACAAGGTTTGAGTATCGACGAATGAGCAATCCGGACGGACAACCTCTGAATGGATTACTCTTCGGATCATGAGATACTAAGGCCTTAAACTAAAATTCAAACAATGTTCATCCGCACGGCCAAGTCGTACGCATGGACAGGCTATCCGGACGGATTGGCTCTGCCCGCGCGCACAGACTGTCCGCACGGACCACCACTGTCCGCACGGACTACCGTACGCACGGACTGTCGTCCGCGCGGCCGGCTTGAAAGGTAGAAACACTGATGTGTTTTCTAAATGCTACAACGAAAACTCCAAAGCACAAGCCATCATACACAAACACATCTCACACTTAGGAAGAAACAATCCACTTGAACGTTTATCCACACCAACCACTTGTCCGTACGGATAAGTCATCCGCACGCACAACTAATCCGCACGGGTTACCACCCGCACGGACAGTCGCACGAACGGATAGCTTATCCGGATGGATCACCATCCGCACGCATCACCATCCGCACGGATAGGTCATGCGCACGGATGACTTCCTCTCACGGATAGCTGATCCGCACGATCAGCCGTTCTAACCACTCTCACTTTGTACTGTTTTACGCGCCACTTATCATTACGTTATCGAATCTATTCAGGCTAACCGTACACGCTGTAAGCGCTCCCTTCAATCCACAATCTCTGTGAGTATACTCGAACCCTTTTTGCTTTAGCACTTTTGGGTGTTACATACGTTACGAATATTCAAACTACAACAATCACACTACTCAAGCTATTTTAACGCTAAACCGTTTATGCATGTTATACGTGGCTTATGAATGCTTGTTTGTTATGTTTACACATGGAATGTTGTCTACCTGCCTTAGCAACGATAGTACTATAGTTTGGACTCAGCACCCGTTCACACGGGGGTTGTTAAGGATCTTTTACTTGCATGGATTACGGTGGTAATCATGTATTGCGAACTGCCTCGGGCAGTCAACCCGCAGTCATTAGTATCGATGGATCTATGTCGATAACTAACGTGCTTCATTTCACTATGTGTACGTGCTGGTTATGCGTAAACGAATTCGAACTCTATATGCTATTATCAAACTTGTATGCTCACCTTTACATTTTATGTATTGACTTTATTTTAACGTATGTGACAGGTGCTTAGGATGCATATGTGGTAGGGAATGGAAGCTAGAATAAAGCTTTAGAGCCCAACAAATAGTTGTCTGTAGATAACTTATTAGGGGTCTCTAGAAGCAGATAAACAATTGCTACTTATTTAAATCTGAGTTGTCGGAATAGAATATTTGTTTTGATGTTGTCTGTAATAACTTGTTTGACTATTTATGATACGGTATGGGACGTATTGCTTTAATTAAATGGTAATGATAGTTGTTATGGAAACTTCTGGACAATCTGTTTTGCTCAGTGCCACGCCCCGATGATTCCGCCATCGGTTGGGGTGTGACAGTTTCAAAGACGGTTATTCCCGCCAAATCAAACCACCACATAACCGTCAATTCTTATGTATAAATGAAAGTTTCCGGGAACCATTTACCGGCACCAAGACAATTCATAACTTCCAAATTGTCCACACTTGTTTTACGGCATATCTTGATTGTTAACGAATCAACAATCAATCATGAGACCAAGGTTTAATGATAATTCCGCTGCAAATTGATTCAATGTTCATCAAAGTGGTATCAGAGCCACTAGTGAAGACGATTCTGATCTCAGGCCAACTTCTTCTACTCTACCATGCAAACACTGCTCAGACGAAAAGAAAGAACGAAGATGGTTGGAAAGACGATATTATTACTGCAACAAACCCGGACATCAAATCTCAACATGCAAGATGAAGGAAGATGACGAGGAAACACAACTGATCCGTCTCGCCATTGATACCGGAACCCAACAACAACAAGGTGAAGATCATGTTCATGATAGCGGTCAAAGGATGGAGCATCTTGATGGAGCATCTTGTAATCGGAACCGATGGAGGACTCTGGTCGGAGATGTGGTATGTAAGTAAATCCCTCAAACACCATTATTCCGGCAACCTAGATATGTTTAAACGAATAAAGGGCATGTCCGGTGTTGAAACAAAAACTGGAGAAAACCATTTTTATTTCATTAGGGGCATTGGGGTCGTTGAAGTTACAAGTGGGTCGGAGAAAATACGTATACAAAGTGTGTTCTACACTCCGGATATATATAGAAACGTATTAAGTTTAGATCAATTAATCACACAAGGTTTCACAGTGAAATTCAGAGGAGACAAGAGTAAATTATTTCCCACATTTAGTGTCCCTTTAATCAACAAGAAAAGTAATATCACCGGGATGACAAGGGAAGAAGAAGTCGGAATGTTGGAAAAACAATCCATGATGGATAAAGAATCAGAATTTCTGAAGTATAAAACAGATTTTTTGAATGAATATTTCAAAAATCTGGATGTATCATCCAATGAACCTGATTGGAATGAAATGATACTTCAATCTATGCAATTTAAAGAATTCCAGGACTGTAAAGCATTACTTGACATGATGGATGAAGGTGATTATGTTCGAAAGTATAAATTTATTATAGAATCAAAGTTTGATGAGATGGTGGAATGGTTTCTAACTAAGAAACTGGAAATAATGACGAGGCCAATTCCCGCTTACGCCTCGGATAATCGGAAAGTCAGTTTAGTAGAACTGTACTTGGTAGTTGAAAGAGAAGGAGGACATCGGCGAGTGACTGAGAACAACCTATGGCCATGGTGGCCAAGGATATGAGGTTTGAGTACTGTGATGGAGATTTCATGCGCTTAATGTATGCCATGTATTTAGATGTTCTGGTCTACTACCACAAGTTCAAAACAGTCCAAACAAATGTTCATGACAAGGAAGTGACAGAAGTAAAAGAAACACTGATGGATAAGGTGGATACGAGAGGCAGCCGAAGCGAAGGAGACCAATCAGAGCATGTTGCAGGTCATGCCGAGAAGAACAAAGACAGTCAAGATGATGCTGAAAATGAATCTGAACATTATGCATTCTTCGCCGGAAATGATTGGCAAGGAATGAGGAAGCTGAATACGAGAAGGAAGTTCAATTTCAATCGAGCAAAGGCGGCTGTGGATGATGCAAACAGAAGCGTATTGATATTCTCTCACAAACATAATTATGTTTAGGGGAGTGTATTAGACAATATAAACATAATTATTCGTATGATTATATGTAGTTATCTTAGGTTATATTACTTATGTTTATATGTATGTATGTATGTATGTATGTATGTAACGATATGAACGAACGGTTATGTTGGTTGGTTGACATCGTTTCAAAGACGGTTATTCCCGCCAAATCAAACCACCACATAACCGTCAATTCTTATGTATAAATGAAAGTTGCCGGGAACCATTTACCGGCACCAAGACAATTCATAACTTCCAAATTGTCCACACTTGTTTTACTGTATATCTTGATTGTTAACGAATCAACAATCAATCATGAGACCAAGGTTTAATGATAATTCCGCTGCAAATCGATTCAATGTTCATCATTATTATGGATCTCTACAATGTCAAGTTTAAAAATGGGAGGGATAAATGGGTGTGAACCAAAGCTGAGGATGGGGTTTTTCTGTGGCTTCAATAAAGTAGATTATGATAGAATGGTCGAGTCCGAATGGCAGCATTGAATGGAATGCTTGGAACCCCTTAAAAGGCTTCCGACTTTAGATGAATTTGTGAAACCGAACATAGTGGTGGGTCCAAATAGATGCAGCTTGTACGAAGACGTGTCGAAATCGGTTGATCAAATTTTTTTCCCGTTGTATGGTGGTGAGTAGGCTGTGGCAGAAAATAAGCTTGTGGTGTGGGATACCGCCTATTTTTGCGTTTTCCTTTGGAGATCTTTTGACCATTCATAAGAACATTCTTGGTAATAAGAGACGGAAGAAGGCGATTTACGCGATTATCCTTGTGGTGTGTTGGTGGCTTTGGGGAGCTTGTAACGAAGCCATTTTCTCAAACAATCCGGTGCTCATGGAGAAGATTTTTGGTCATGTTAAGATGTATATATAGTTATTTGTGGATTAAATTTAGAGCTAAAAGTGTAAACATAGATTGGGAGGCTTGGAACTCTTTTCTTTGTAATGTTGCTGGTGGTTGTTTTTATTCAGGTGCTGCTGCTTGTTTAGCTTCTTGTTGAAGAAGCACTAGCCTTGTTTGTTGGTTTAATGAATTGGCTGTTCAAAAAAATGATAACTTGTATTATAAAGTTTTTGTATTTTTCATAATTTGGTTATAAAGGACGTAAAAATGAATAGGAAGTAACGGAAGAAAAAAGACATGATTGTTCAATCAATTAAGGACGAGTAGCCAGGTTTAGAAACAAGAATCCATAGCCTTTAGATACCAGATGTTGACTACACTCTGAGCATGGGAGTCAATGCAATATAAAAGCTAACACCACTTGTATCTTATGCATCAAACATTGTACATTTTTAAATACAATTAAATGACAGTACTACTGAATGATGTAAAAATAATGACAGACCCACAGCTTCAAGAATTCATGACACGTTTGACATTACAATTACAAGCTCCTGTAGCCTGACTCACAGAAGATGAGAGTACTTGACAGCTCTCTTTCACTTCTTGTTTCCCATGAAGAGAATTTATATAAAAAACATCCATACAATATATATCTCTAGGGTTTTCAAGAATTATACACTGTATAAATTATCAACTTTTGTGTGCATAAGGAGTTGTAAATTATGTTTGGGGAGTTTTCCAAAAAAAATTTAGATTTTACACTTTTAGTCCACAAGCATTTGATGTGTTATTTTTAACCCAAAACTATTTGGGTTACAACTTTTAGCTCTAAACTTTTTATCTTTTCAGTTTAACCTAATAACTTTTTTACTTTCAACTTTGGTCTCCTGTACTTTTCATATTCCGCAAATTTTTCGTTTTACGATTCATTCTAAATTTTGCAAGTTAACACGGCGCAACGTGCGTGTGTGGTTCAACATTTTTACGTTCCGTTTTACGCTTAGTCATAAGTTTTGCGAGTTAATAAGATGCAATGTACGTTTGTAGTTCAAGGTTTTTACGTCGTCTATTTTTTTCCTGTTTGACAAGTTCGTCATAACGTGCGGTCCTAAATCGACTTAGTTATTATTTTCTATGTTTTACGTTTCAGTCTCATTTTTTCGCCGCAAATTCAGTGTTAGTGGTCGCTGGTGATGGTATGACATTGATGCTATTTGACATGTTTTATGCCCCCCGCCGCAACGCGGGGGTGTTTTTCAAAGAAAAAATGGTTATGCATATGGTTGTTATAACTTTGTCTTTGAGGGTTTTTTTAAAAAAAATTGATTTTTTTACTTTTCACTCAAAAGTATTTCATAAATTACTTTTAACCAAAAACTATTTGTTTTTTTACTTTTAACTCAAAACTTTTTATCTCTTTTGAAATTTATCCTTACAACTTTTTTTACTTACAACTTTAGTCCTTTATAGTTCTCAACTTCCACAAATTTTTCGCTTTATGCTTCATTCTAAATTTTGTGACTTAACACATCGCAACATGCGTCTTTGGTTTAACGTTTTTACGTTTCGTTCTAAATTTTGCGAGTTAACACGACGCAACATGTGTGTTTGCGAGTCAAAATCACCGGGGTAACCCTTTACCCAAAAGTGTTTGGGTGAACGTTTTTACATCGTCTATTTTTCCCGTTTGACAGTTTCAACATAACGTTCGGTTCCTAAATCGACTTAGTTGTGTGCATTAGGAGTTGTAAATTATGTTTGGGGAGTTTTCCAAAAAAAAAAAGTTGATTTTATACTTTTAGTCCAAAAGCATTTGATGTGTTATTTTTAACCCAAAACTATTTGGGTTACAACTTTTAGCTCTAAACTTTTTATCTTTTCAGTTTAACCTAATAACTTTTTTACTTTCAACTTTGGTCTCATGTACTTTTCATATTCTGCAAATTTTTCGTTTTACGCTTCGTTCTAAATTTTGCAAGTTAACACGGCGCAACGTGTGTGTGTGGTTCAACATTTTTACGTTCCGTTTTACGCTTTGTCATAAGTTTTGCGAGTTAATAAGGTGCAATGTACGTGTGTAGTTCAACGTTTTTACGTCGTCTATTTTTTTCCTGTTTGACAAGTTCGTCATAACGTGTGGGTCCTAAATCGACTTAGTTATTATTTTCTATGTTTTACGTTTCAGTCTAATTTTTTCGCCGCAAATTCAGTGTTGGTGGTCGCTGGCGATGGTATCACATTAATGCTATTTGACATGGTTTTATGCCCCCCGTCGCAACGCGGGGGTGTTTTTCAAAGAAAAAATGGTTATGCATATGGTTGTTGCAACCTTATCTTTGAGGGTTTTTAAAAAAATGATTTTTTTACTTTTCACTCAAAAGTATTTCATAAATTACTTTTAACCCAAAACTATTTGTTTTTTTACTTTTACCCAAAACTTTTTATCTCTTTTGCAATTTATCCTCACAACTTTTTTTACTTACAACTTTAGTCCTTTATAGTTTTCATTTTCCGCAAATTTTTCGCTTTATGCTTCGTTCTAAATTTTGTGACTTGACACATCGCAACGTGCGTCTTTGGTTTAACGTTTTTACGTTTCGTTCTAAATTTTGCGAGTTAACATGATGCAACATGCGTGTTTGGGTGAACGTTTTTACATCGTCTATTTTTTCCCGTTTGACAGGTTCAACATAACGTGCGGGTCCTAAATCGACTTAGTTATAACTAAAGAATCCCCGCCGCATTGCGGCGGGTCGTAATTCTAGTTTATATAAAAAAACATCCCATGTTGGGGTTTTGAATTTAAACTTATTAACATGCATGATTCATAAATCAATAACCAAGAACAGCTTATCAAGAAACTGTTGATGAATAGAGTAAAAATAAGGACAAATAAAGGGCTACGTTTGTGAAGCCAAATTCTAGGGTACATAACAAGTGAAATAATTTAACGAAAAAAGAGAAAAAGTTTGCATCATTTTCACATTATCAACTAGGGCTACTAGTGGTCTAGTAAATGACAACTCATTTTACATCTCTTCAAGACAGCTACCGCCTATTCATCGCCATTTAGTGCTGCTTTGAGGTTTCTATTAATTCACACATGCACATTCTTCGTTAGCTTATTCAAGTAAAAACACGAACATTTACACCTAATAAAGACAATCTTGGGGTAAGAAACACATGATTTGACTGAAAAACACAATCATAGCAACTAATTAAGCAAATTTAATACCAATAGAATGGTGGTTTATTGGCAAAGGTAAATTTGTTAAATACTTACCAATAGGGTGGTGGTCCATTGGCAAAGATAATGCCTTAAAACATTTTGGGAGGGGAAGGTCTTGGGTTCAAGTTCCACAGACGACAGGTTTAAAAAATTTGCCATTCATAAAAACAAATTCGTTAAATACTTCTGTTTAAAAGGAAGGTCTTAGCTAGGTTCAAGTCTTATAGATGACAAAGATTAATAGAAATTTGTCATTAAAAAATTAAATAAATTTGATATGAGAATATAACATAAGAAAAATGGTTTAAGCAAATTCCTTGTGGCTGATGAACAAACCCCATGTAAATGATTTAGCCATCTAGCATTGAATTAACAAGAAAACTAAAACAGGTAAAAGGGACTTCCCATCTCCTTTTTTTGAACGGTAAACATAACATTATTTCTACTCCTAAACTACATCAATAAACACTAATTGTACTTCATATCAGAATTTGAAGCCTAGTCTTTTCTCCAAAAGTCAAGAGTCTCTACGAACCGGTCCAGCAGCTAAAGCTGGAATGGCTACTGCCCATCTCCTATTAGATTTATTTGGGTAGCGGCGCAACTTGTTGCCCGTTTACCAACTATCTCAATGTAAATTCGAACTATATTTCAAAAAAAAAAATATATGTATATGATTATAAAAAGTTAAATTTTATCATCTCAAAGAGTTAGCAAATCTAAATCCCAGGAAAATATAAGAGAAAAATAGTCAAAAGATGAAGTTTCAAAGCATAAAAACCCTAGATATGGAAAAAAGCAAACTTAAGAAAGGTTTCATCATCATTCAATCTTAAGGAAATGATGAGAGGGTTGAATGTTAAAGTAAAAACATATGCATAATGAGTGTAAAAAAGCAGAAATAGCATAAACAGATACACGAGATTCTTGAAGTAGAAGCCATCATGATGGCAAACACAAACTGTTACCATGAACTACTTTGTTTCGGATCTAATAGACTAATGATGATATAAAATCTCTCTAAAGTTTTCTGGGTATTTGCAGAGTTAAAAGTAGGTCAAACTTGTCCTTTATTTGCCATCAGTAAACCTAATTCACGGCTAAAAATCACAAAAAGATGCTCAAAAAATGTTGGAATTTAGAATAAAGATAAACCCACCTCAAAGATCGGATCTTTATGCAAGATAGATTAAAAGTTTGTGAAGAAATGAAGCAACAATTGGGGGGAATGAAGCCTGGTCCGAGTACAGCAGATCCAATGATCAAGTTTCTCTCCTTCAACACTCTAAATGAATAACCTCATTAATCCAAAAAGACTATGGTTATTGATCTGTAGACCAATTGAGCTGACTATAACATCATATACATACATATATACGTACATCTTTGTTAACACTTAGAGAGAAAAAAGAGATATAGATCTTTGGTTTCTATTGACCTCGAGCCAAACAACATTCCCCTCAAAAGATATAGCTTCTTCTTCTCTTCATGAGAGTGTGGTTCACGTATTGAATAAAAATGAAAATGGTGAGAAGGGAGGAGGGAGATAGAGATGATAAATAAGGGGTGAGAAAGAAGAGGGTGGGGTAGGGTTGCAAAAACGACAAGCAGACTCAGTTAACCCAAACCAACAACAAGCACCCGCTATTCCCTCTCTCTCACACACACGCACACACTTGCACATAGTGGACCAAGACATACGTTCATTATTGTTTTGGAAACTACTAAGAAAAATACACTGAACCAATTACGTTCTGTCTAAATGGGAAAGACAAAGCCTTTAAACCCTTTGATAGTAGAGAATAAAGAAATTTGTCGATCAAAAAAATAGAAAAATATCTTGCATTTGGAAAAATAGTCAATGCACAATGAGTCTTAACTCTTAAAAAATGTAGGTTATAATTGTATGTTTACTTATGGATAATTTCAACATACAGAAGTTGAGAAGTGAAATTGCAGTTGATGTAATATTGGTTCAGTGTTTTGTTTGGGTTTCCGGAGCAAGCTAGTAGTCTTTCAGAAGTGAAATGGTTGGATTCAGTCAAAAACCAAAGGTTACTAGGCTGAGTGCTTTCAGATGTTTGTTTGTTTATATGTTGATGTGTGTTGTTTTTTTTAAACAGCGACCTTGTATTAGACTACTGTAATTTTCAAATTTAAGAGCTATGTGCTCTACTCCGGCCATACTATGTTTTCTTAATCGGGTCCACGCTGGCTTCAGAGTTTAACTTGGGCGTTCCCGGGAAACCATACTGCCGACTACCACTTGACAACCGTTATGCCATCACAAGAGCTGAACATTCTCTGGGCTAACACACGGTGGGAAGAAAACCCGGGTGGACTCATGATAGAACCTGTCACCTCTGCAGACTGCAGGGAGCCTAGGCTCTATCTATAATTGTCTAATCCACCAAAGTGACATAAATTGAGATTAAACTTGGGTCTCCATTAGAGAACCCAAGCCTCCCTACCATTGCGCAGAATTGATGAATTGTGTGTTGTTTTTCTTGTGGCTATAGTATCTTGCTAGTCTAGAGAAAATATTGCCTAGTATTTGATATTAATAAAAACAATAATAATAAGGAATTGAAATATGCAATACTTAAGCTGTTATTTGAAAGCATATTAACATGTTGTACCTAAGAAAAAACATTTTATTTGCAAAAATACTTTGTAAAAATTTAGTATAGACTGAAATTGAATACGTATCAGTATATTATCTAAAAATATCATTGCGGAAATACTTATTAAAAATAATATACATTAACTGTAACTTGAATATTAGCTTATTGTAGGCATACTATGTAAAAAATAATATAAACTTAATTTGAATGCACATTAGTTAGCATTTTATCAAAAAATAAAAAAAATTAACATTTCAATTGCAGAAATACTTGGTAATATTAATATAATATGTAATTTGAATGCATATTAGCATATAAAACCAGAAAAGAAAGAAAAACCTCATTTGCAGAAATACTTTGTATTAATATAATATGTAATTTGAATGCATATTAGCATATAAAACCAGAAAAGAAAGAAAAAACTCATTTGCAGAAATACTTTGTAGAAATAATAACTAATCAAATAACCTTCTTTGAGAAGTAAAAGATCAAATCAGACCACATCACACGTTTTCTTTTAACGAACGACAAACAAAATTTTATTTAAATACCGGCTGATGATCCCAACGTATTCAGAAGACGAAACATGCCCAATTTGTCGTAAAGCCTGCATGGATAAATACGGGGAGCATGCTATTCATTGTAAGGAGCTCTCTGGTTTCAAATATCGGCACGACTGGGTGAGAGATGTTTTGGGGGACATCCTGAGGAGAGCGGGGATTTCTGCCAAGAAGGAGGCCCCTGTGAATTTCCTTACAGATCCGATGGAAGGGAGATCTACATTGAGACCAGCGGATCTGCACGTCTTTGGCTGGGCGGGAGGGAAAAATGCTTGTGTGGATCTCACAGGAGTCTTCCCCTTAGCTGGTTTAAGGGAAAGCGGGTTTGTAGCAGGACAGGCTATAAGGAAAGCGGAATCTAAAAAGGTTGATAATCACGCTAAAGCTTGTGCTGATAACCAACATGCATTTGTCCACTTCGCCTTCGACACCTTTGGCTCCCTAGCTCCAGAAGCTATCCGTTTGTTGACTAGGGTCCAAAAGGTTGTCCACAGCAGTTGCTCATCAACAGGGGGCAGGGGTTTGCCTTTAATAGGCTAGGGTTTGCTATTCAGAAAGGGGTAGCGGCGCAGCTTGTTGCTCGCTTACCTGCGATATTGATGTAACTCGGCCAGTTGTTTATATATAAATAAAATTTCTTTTGATAAAAACAGGTCAATATAGTTAACCCAGAAACAACAAAACAAGATACATTCATCAGATCGTTTAAACCCCCCATACAAGATAAGATTAAACCTACACCATTTATCCCACGAACGATAGTAAGACTTGAATGATTCCTTAGCCAATGGTAACTGTACCACCCCGACCGCGTAAAATAACAAACCGCGGTGGAAATATCGGGGAGTCATGTTACAGAACTATTATTTCACAACACATGGTACATAAAGTTTTGTATTATTGAATTGTTAAAGTACATTGTCTTTGAAATAAAACAAACTAAACACAATTTTGTCTTTCAAGTTTTAAGATAACTAAGGCTCGCGTCCGCCCTATGTGTATCATGCTCCAAATTAAACATTTGCTCCTGAAACATATGTGAAAATAAAACGTCAGCATAAAAATGCATGTGAATGACATAGGTTTGTGATAAAGACTCATGGCTTTCAATGTTAAAAAGAAAATGTTTAACTAATTCGAAAGTAGTCATAAACCTATAACAAAATGTTTCTTTTATGAAATCATATGAAAATCATTTGATTTAAAAGAAATGATGCATGGTTAACTTAATAACCGAATATGTCTTTGAAATAACAAAATAAAATGTCATGTCTTGTCTTTGTTCGAAATGATTTGGATAACGCTATGATATGTAATACAATAAAATAAAAGCAATTATATATAAGAAGTATCAGTGGCGTATCCACCATGCTTTTATCATATTACACACGTCTCGTTATCTAAATCACTCACTATAAACAAATGTCTTGTATAAACCAATGTCTTGTATATAATAATGTCATGTATAAAACAACAAATGTCTTGTATGGTAAAAACCACAAATGTCTTGTTTAAACCATAAGATAATGTCTTGTATAAACAACCAAAATGTCTTGTCTTGTCTTGTATAATCAAGATGTCTTGTATAAAACAAGTGTTTTGAATAAACAAAGGTCTTGTTTAATCAAAAAGTTTTGTCTTATAAAACAATTGCTTTTATTGTATAAACATATATAAGGATTGTTGGCGAATATTGTCACACCCCGACCGCATAAAACAACAAACCGCGGCAGAAACGTCGGGGAGTCGAGTAACAGAATTATTGTTTTATAACACATGGTATTTAAAGTTTGGTTTTATTAGAGTAAATGATTACATTGTCTTAGTGTAAACGAGAACAGAACATAAATTAAACTTGTCTTTCTTGATTTTAGTCACTAATGCCCAAGTCTGCCCTAAGTGTGGCATGATCAATCTCAAACATTAGCTCCTGAAACACATATGAAAATAGGTACGTCAGCATAAAAATGCCTGTAAGATACATAGATTTTATTGTTGAGGATTCATGACTTGTAAGTTAAAATAAGAGTTTAACGAAAAAGTAGTCATGAACCTTATAAAATGTTTTCTTTTATAAAATCATGTGAAAATCAATATGAAAATCAGATGATATAAAAGATATGATGCATGGTTAAATAAATAACCAAATGAAAATAAATTGTGTAAAATATGTCATGTCTTGAAATAAAATATCATATCTTGTGTAAAAGATGTTGTGTCTTGTATAAAAATGTCATGTCATGTCTTGTCTTTGTCGAAGTGGTTTAGATAACGCCACGAGATGTAATATAATAAAAGCACTTATATATAGGAAGTACCAACGGTGTATCCACCGTGCTTTTATCAAATTATACATGCCTAGTTATTTAAATCACTTACCAATAACCACCAAATAATGTCTTGTTTAAACCAATGTCAATGTCATGTATAAACCATGTCTAATGTCAAGTATAAACCATGTTTTGTATAACAAATGTCGAGTAATAACCAATGTCTTGTATGGCAAGTAAAAAGTCTTTACTTAAACCATAGGTAATAATGTCATGTATAACCAAATGTCTTATGTAACCAAATGTTGTGTACAAAACATTGTCTTTGAATAAACAAAAGTTTAAATCAAAAGTTATGTTTTGAAAACCATTGCTTTTATTGCTATGAACATTTATCGGGTTTGTTTATCGTATACAGTCAAGCCTTGTTGATTGTCGGATAAACCCTTATCAAGTCAAATGTTTATCAAAATATATTTGGATTCTGTCATTCCCTAAGTCACTTCCAAGCAAACCTAGGAAGCGGGAATGGGATTGTCAATCCTATGGTACCATTACATACTACCGGTCGGCGTGATCAATGTTAATGAATGTATCTTGTCCCGTTAAAGGTACCAAATGTCATAATCAATGTAAGCATGTCATGTAAAATGTCTTTAAAACCATGTACTAAGTATGCTAAGTCAACATACGAAGTAAAATGTCCATGAAATCAATGTGCTAGATATGCTAAGTCAACATATATGGCAAAAGTATCTTTGAAATCAATGTGCCATACTAAGTCAACATACAAAGCAAAAATGCAATTTAAATCAATGTGCTAGATATGCTAAGTCAACATATGTAGCAAAAGTATCCTTGAAATCAATGTGCTAGACATGCCAAGTCAACATAAGAAGCAAAACATAATTGAAATCATGTACTATATGTGTACTAGAGAATATAGCATGTATATGTCACGAAAGCATGAAAGTAACAATAGGCACATGTGAATCACCCCAAAATATTTGAAAAATGTAAAAGAGGGGTCTATGTACTCACTTGGGATTGCTTAAGTCTTGTAGTATAGATTAAACAATGCTTGAAGGAACAAGGAATCAAGTGGCACCTGGTATAGGATACTATGTTTATAAGTCGGGACTTAAATCGGGGGATAGGATAGAATGAAGTTCTATAAATCAAATGAGTATTGGAACTCATATGGCATGATTTAATGAACCTAACATTCTGATTAGACAGTAAGCCTAAGTGCTTTTGACCCGTTACGACTCGTTAAGGTAGTTTAGGCTACTTTAACGTGTCGTTTGCGTAGATATAAGGTCGGATGGTCATACATGTCATATGATAAGTCTTATATGCCCAAACATGTTATTACATCAGTTTAGATGTGAAAATTTTGATTACATATGTTAAAAATAAAGTTATGCGCAAAAAGGGCATTTTTGTCATTTTTAAAGGGCATATAAACGACTTAACAAATAACTAACCAAAAGAAATGACCATAAGGTAAAACCTCAGTAGGTTAATACAACTATGGTCACAAATATTTGTTTGGTGGGATCCTAAGATTGACCAAACAGGTCGGATTCGAAAGTCTAAGCGGTGGTCAAGACCGCTCGACTTACGACCCTAAATAAGCACTAAACTAGAAGTGACGAGTTAAACATGTTAAAACATGTTTAACTTAGTCGAAAAACTAATTTGATATCAAACCAAAGTGTTTTGATACCCGAAAATAGTTCTGTCGTAAAATGCACATAATTGTGCATTTTGACCGAAACTTTGACTCGTCACTTCGACTAGTAAACGTGGTAATTGGTAGGTATAATCGCAAGGGATTATAACCATCGTGATTACGATCACGTTGCAAAGTTCAATTGAAATTTGACTTGACCAATTCATGGTTATAACTGAAAGTCAAACACCGTTTGACTTTGAGCTTGAAATAGCTTAAAATAAATAAACAAGACTAGTTAGAACACTCACTTGTGTTCTAGGAAGAAGAAAACTCAGGTGGGAGGCCTCCAACAAAGTGGTAGAAACTCCTCTAGAGCAGATGTGAAGAAAAAAAAGAATTGAGCAAGTTGTGAATGAAATGGATGGGGTATTTATAGGAATTGAGAGTGCATGGGATCATGCCAAGTGTATTGAGTGGTGAGCAAGGATTTAAAGGATCATTACAAGTGTTTTGATCAGATTCAATGCCTGGAAAACACCAAAACTTGGCTAACACACATTAAAAAAAGGGTCTGAAACAATCTGCTATTGCTGGGGACTATTTACGGACCGCAGACACAGTCTGCATAGGGTCTGTAAACCAGCTGCAGGGGCCAAAGTTTGAAAATTGACAGCTTTAGTCCCTATACTTGTTTTGTCGCGTTTTGGCACTTCTAATACCCGTTAACCATATTTTTAGGCTCCATAATGAAGTTAAAGTATATTTAACTTGAATTATGCTAAAAAAATGTCATGGATGTCGGTTTGTTCGGTTGTACGGTTGCGTTTTTCGCTTAATTACGACGAAAGTTGTAACGAACGCGAAAACGATCCAAATTGCTAAACGAAAGGTATTTTTGTATTCCCATCACTAAAATACAATATTTTAATGATTACAAAAATTTTTGGATGTACAGATATGGTCGGAATGCAGAATATACGCAAATTGGCATATTTTCGCAGTTTGAAGCATTTAGTCCCTGTGCATGAATAAACTTGTTTTTGACATACTGAACCCTTCAAAACTTATTTATAAGTTATGTAAAGGATATTTAGGGTATGTTTAGCTTATTTCATTGTTCTGGAGTGTACGTTGTGTTAAACTGATTACGTTTACGTAACAGTTTGCGTATAACTTTCCAGAATTTGTTTAAGAGTTCGAAATCGAGCAAGAATTAAAACGTGCAAATGTCAAACATAAATAAACAAATCATGGGATCAAAACACAATGTTTCATTGATAATTGGATTGTTCAGAGTTGTACAATGTTTAAAATACACAATTATCACCAAATTTATCTTTGTGGGTAACCGGTCCAAACCCGACGGCTAAGCTACAAAATTCACTTTTATGAGTGCCCAACTATTCCAAACAAAACCCGATCTAGACCTTTCATGTTGATTACATATTTGGATCTGAGCTCTTATACTTCAAACCGAGAAAGTGTTACCTAGATCCAATACCCAACTCCGTCTAACCGCCCATGCTGAGAGAGAAATAAAATTGAGATGTGTAAACAAGAATCAAGTTCCAATAGTGTCTCTGGAAAGCGAGGTTGCCTTGCCTAATGGAAATTCAAACTCCACCCTTCTTGCGCCACTTTTACCCTATCAGCAATTGCTGCCAGTTTCTTTCCATGGCAAACCATAACGGAAACTTTGATGTTAAAGGGACTTAAACAGCCAGTAATTGATCCAAAATGGTATACTTTCCCCCCAACCCAGGATACCACGAAATAATCCATTTGATCAAAATCGTGTATAATTTTGAATACCTGTTTCCACGGCTCGAGCATGGATACTTTTGCAGGATTTATACTCCAATTTCTAGAGTTATGATAGAGACTCTATATAACTTTCCTCCAGATGGCGTTTTATCCACCTTAAACCTCCACCACCATTTATCAAGCATCGCTAGATTTTCTTCCCAAAGCGAGCCCAAGCCAAGTCCACCTTAATCCGTTGGCGCCATTACGCTATTCTAAGCTACCCAACAGATGTTTTGCTGATCCGGGCCACCTCCCTAAAGAAAATCTCTCCTTAGACGTTCTAGCTCCCGTATAACATGACTAGGAGCTTTATAGAATGAAAAAAGTAGGTAGAAGAGAATTCAGAACCGATCGAATTAGAGTGATTCTTCCACCATGTGACATGGTTTTAGCCTTGTGTGAAAGCGTGTCATAACTTTCAATGGTTATTGCAAGGGGCTCGGTTTAAAGGTGATGTGGTATTGATTCCACTACAGAATTATGACATGATTCTAGGTAACCTAGTACTATAGCCATGATAATTGTGTTCAAGTAACCTTATCAGTTATCCTTTCTATAGAGAACATCCATTAAACATGGATCAACACATTCTGATATATTGTTTAACTATTCTTGTTTTCATTCTCATATTTGAAGGAGTCTAACAAACTACTTTCAGTTTGAGCGTGGACACACGTTTTAAACCAGTTCGCATCAACGAGGGTGCCCGAATTTCCAACTTCTTTGTTAGTGCATAACGTCTGTAGCTTCCGTCAGCATATTTTGTATTCTGTGTTTATGTATATTGTTTGTATGTATGTAGATAGCATGACAACTCAGGAGTAGGTTTTGTATGTAAAAGTGTTGGTTGGTACTTGTTCAACCCGTCCGGATGACAATACGTACGGATGGTAATACGCACGGACGACTTATCCGCACGGATAAGTCATACGCACATATAAGTTATACGCACGTATAAGTAATACGTACGGGTAAGTAATACGCACGAGTGAGTCATACGCACGGATAGCCCACCCGTACGTACAACACTTCTTAGTCTTCTGAGGTTTTCTATAAATAGGAGGTCCGGTGCAACTTTGTGAGAACTTTTTGACACGCACGGATAGTCTGTACTTCTACTCGATCTTTGTAACTTTCAAAACACTCAATAGAAAGAACAGACAAGCAGTTAAACGTTGAATTCTGTGTTGAACAAATCTGTGATTCATCATAATGGATTCCGCACATTAGACGAAGTCGATTCATCTTGTTCCTACGATTAGATCTTGTATCAACGGGACCAACAAGTGGTATCAGAGCTTCCAGGGAGCTGAATCGAGATCAACAACACCGAATTCACCAGAATTCAAGCTTTATTCGCCGATCAAAGTCAAATTTCACCAGAGATTTGACATCTGTTGCCGATTTGATTCAAATTTCACCGGAAATTTGACAGATTTCTTCTATTTCCCCTTAGTTTTTGCATCTGTTCTTCATTCGTCACTATAAAATCAGAAAAACGTAAAATTGAGCAAGAATCTACGGTTAAAATTTGATAAAATTGATATAAATTGATTCGCAATCATTCAAAGTATAATCCTACTTAGTTTCATAATCAGATTCAACCTAAAACTAGATCAAATTCATCAAAAACCATGTTTAGCTGTTCGTATTTGATGACGTCATACACCCGTGCGGACAGCTGTCCAAACGGATTGGATTAGTTAGTTACTACAAGTTGTTTGCTGACATCATCATTGTTACACGCACGGATTACAACCCGTGCGGATAACCTGAAAAGTCAAAAGGTCAAAGTTACTCTTACGAACGATCATCCGTGCGGATCACCATCCGTGCGGATAAACTTTGTCATCATCCGGATTCCTACTCGAACGGATAACCATCCGGATCAAGTGTTTGAAATTTTTAGAATTTGTAAAAATTGTCTAAGTGTTTGAAAATTGTTTCAGGTATTTGAAAATGGAAGAATTCATGAATCCCTTCAGTGAGATGTATGCTTTCGCGGGTAACTCCGGAGACGATACTTCCAACCATTCAAATGATAATCCGAACCCGAAGAAAACTTTGTCCGATGCCCTAAGTGTTGAAAGCTCATATGGTACTTATAACAAACCACCAAAGCTAATGGCAATCGAAGAATATAATCGATGGGCAAAAAGATTTGATGAGTGGCTGAAAGCATTCGCGTATCCAAGTTGGAAAAGCTTAAAGAATGGTTTTGCTGCAGGTAGACAAGATTGTGAAAATCTGTCAGAAATTGAAGATATAGAAAACTTTGTCGCTGAACAAAAATGTGTCGCTTTGATTCACCAGTCCGTAAGAGATGACATTATTTCACTAATTGAATACACAAACGCAAAAGATCTATGGGAAAAGTTAAAAATAAAATGTGTAGGAAGTGCTGAAATAGTCAAAAACAAAAAGAAACTGTTGAGAAAAGAGTTTGATTTATTTGGATGCTTAAAAAATGAATCTGTTTGTAAAATGATTGAGAGATTTGGACACCTAAAGTTGGAATTGGCAAGACACGGAATTCTCTATCCTCAAGAGGAGCTAGTTGACAAACTATTCGATTCACTACCAGAGGAGATGGATTGGTAGTACTATGCATTGCTGTTGAAAAATACAATCAAAGCTGAAGATCTGACCGTTGACTTGCTGATTGAAAGACTAGAGAGTCATGAATTGGAGATAAAGAAAACACAGAAGATAAATCATTCATCATACCAACAAAACATGGAGCTGTACTATCCAAAGAGTATGATTCCCAAGAATGTTTCTCCAAGAACTGCTTTCTCCGCTGAAAATTCAAACACTTCAAATAAAGAAAGTCTAAGTTCAAACAATGGTTTTCATGGAGGTTTTTCATCCAATACTCCAAGCCAGGGATCTTCTTCAAATTCTTCAAGTCAACAATAATCTGTTCCAAAGAACGTGTTTCAATGCAACATTGCGGTGGATTTGAAGAATGCTCAGAATTTTGATGAGGAGTCGGCTAAACAGCAGATGATCTTTCTAGCATCTGTGTTGGAGTCGTATGAAGGGTTAGTAGCTGGAAAGATAGGTAACACCAATCTGACGAAAGAAGATTATGATCAGATTGATCCTGAGGAAATGGAGCTGATCGATATTCGTTGGGCTATGGCCAGTGCTGTTCGTCGAGCACAACGTTTCATGGAAATTACCGGCAGGAAGACAATTGGTGGTGCATCTACCAAGCTAGGGTTTGATAAGTCCAAGGTGACGTGCTTCAAATGTAAGCAGAAAGGTCACTTCAAACGAGAATGCAGAAATGCATATGCTGATGAGTCAGAGAACCCTTTCAGAGATGATTACTACAAGAAAGCAATTTATCACCAGAATAAATCTGAGCCACCTAGATTGAAGCAGGTTGAAGAGAACAAAGAGAAATATAGAGCTTTTGATGTGATTCATGATGATGAAGGTTTTGATTGGAGCGAACTGTTACCAGAGGAAGATGCGGTGGGTTATGCATTCGTGACGAAGATTGTTCCTTTTAAAGACAATAGAACTGAAGAAGAAAAGTTTGTTAACCGAAGAATGAAAGCTCAAACCAGGATGAGCAGAATTTATAACACATACAAAGAAGCTAAAAGAGCAAAAAGATGGGATGCCGACAGAGAATGTTATCTTGATCCACAAGGAAACATTGCAGTTGACCCAGATTCCATTAGTGTTGATGCTCTCACCCAACAATTTGCCAAGGAAGAAGAAGCTAGACAAAGAGAATGGTGGGGAGGTGGTGATGAGAAACTAGTAGAGAAAGAAGAAAAAGTCAAAGAAGCAGAACAGAAGCCAAAGTCAAAGAATACTGATGACGGGATAATTGATACATCACAGGAGTTAACGGCTGAAAATTTGAGGAAGATGGCTGAAAAAGTTCTTGCAGCAAAAGAACTTGAGGTAGTTTCTAGTTCTGGAATTGAGTCCAAAAACAAGGTCAGTTCAAATGGTACACTTGAGTCAGGTAAGAAAGTTAAATCTAAAAATGACTGCAAAAATTGCATGAAAGAGTGCAAAGTTTGTAGTACAATCACTTACCTCAATGGTAAGAAGGTTGAAGAGTTGACTAGTAGAGTCAAAAGTGTTGAAAATCAAATCTTAAACCGTGACAAAATGCTGAAAGCTTCGAATGATAGATCAAAAGAATTAGTTGAGAAAATTGAAAATGATAAAAATGACATAGAAAGAATAAGAAAAGAAAACGAAAAGTTGATTCTTGAAAATCGTAAAATTATTTGAAATTTTTGAGAAGCTAAAGCGAACGGTTAAAGATTCTGATGACAGAAATGGTAAAACAACGAAAGAAAATCTTCAACTATCAGGGGTTCTTAGAGTAAAAGAAGAGTTAATCAACCAACAACTTGATGAAATTGCGAAATTGAAGCTTCAATTTGAAGAAGCTAAAATTGAGAATGAGCGTATTAATTTGAAACTGAACAGTTACAACTCTGCAAGCTTTGTTTTGCAACACATTGTTCCAAAACCCATTGGGAAAAACAAAGCTGGCGAAGATGTATACTGTGATGGAACTGGGGTGGGGTTTCATCAGGTTCCGCCACCTGTTCTAAACAATTTTTCAAAGAAGCAATCAGGGTTGGTTAATGATGAAGTTGAAACAAATGAGATAAAACTGCCAGAGTCAATTGATGTGACATTTTCTTCATCATCATCCGATGATAGTGTTCAAACTGAGATCATTAAAGGCATAGCTGAAAGTGTCTTGGATAGTGATTCGACTGAAGATGAAGAATGTTTTCTGAACAATTACATTCCGAAACCAAAATCTAAAAACAACTTAGATGATGAACCGGGTCTTGTGATGTACAAGATGTCTGGTTCTGATAAGTTGTATTCAGACTTTGAGTTTCCTCTGGAGAATGTTAATGTGAACAAATTGAAAAATGTTTTCAAATTGGTTGAAATTGATTTGTCTGAAGTAGAAGGTTTGAAACAGACAAAGAGAGAAATGAATTTTGATAAAGATAAAGCTTACTATAAAAAACCTGTTATTCCACCACGTTTTTCAAACAACAATCGCAATAAATGGTCAGGAGGATATCAGGGAGGTAAGAATTATCAGAAAAAGAATGTTCAGAACAAGAAGTTTGCTATGAAAAAGGTGGTTGTGAACAGTTCAAGTTCACTTTCTGATGAGGAGTCTGAAATTTATTCAAAAACAAACAAAGAGTTCTTTGAAAAGAAGGCCTCACAGCCTCAGTCTGAAGGCTCAAGTAGGGTAGTTGACACCCGAACATGTTTCAAATGTAATCAAGTTGGACATATTGCACGAAAGTGTTCCAACTTGAAGCCTAAGACTGAAGCTGTGAAAAATTCTATCAAGAAAGATGTTGTGAAAGGAAAGGCTCCATTGATTGTTGAGAAAAATGTTTTGAAAAATAAAAACACCAAGATCAAAACTGAACCTGTTAAGAATTCTACATCTAAAATTGATAAATTTTATCAACGGGTTGCATCACCTCAACAAACATGGAAGCCAAAAGTTGTTGAAAAGAAAGCAAATTCACCAAAGGTGTCTGAAACTGAAAAATCATCATCTTCAACGAAGAAGATGTATGTACCTTTGGATTTTTATGAGAAACAAAAATCGACTTCTGAAAAGAAGTATGTGGTGAAGAAAAACCAACCAACTGGTCAACCTCAAAAAGATGAATTTTTCTTATTCAAAGAAGTTGAAGTTGGGACTGCTGAAAGCCTAAAAATGAATGATAAAAACTTTCCGCCACTTTACACTACAAAAACTCACATTAATATCCAGTTACCCGAGTCAAAAGAGGCTTGGGTAGCATCAAAATCTCATTAAATGTTTTTGATATGTGCAGGAGCTTCCTAGATCCGTTTCACGTTGGATTATGGATAGTGGAGCTTCTCGGCACATGACAGGAAAGACAGCGCTGCTGTATGATGTCAGAAATATCAATGGAGGTTATGTAGGGTTCGCTGGTAACCAAGGTGGTAGAATTGTTGGTGAAGGAACGTTATCCAGCGGGATCGTCACATTTGAAAGAGTTAACTACATTGCTGAGCTGGAAAATAATCTGCTAAGTATCTCGCAGATTTGTGACAGGATGTATACTACTCACTTCACAGACAAATAGTGTTTGATTTTGAAACCAGGCTTTGTTATTCCTGAAGAATGGATTATCATGAGAGCTCCTAGAGTGAATGGTCTGTATGTTTTAGACATGACTGTAGCAACTACAACAACGGGTCAAGCACACTGTTTTGTTTCTAGAGCAACGGAGAAAGAATCAAAGTTGTGGCATCGTAAGATGGGGCACATTCATCTTCGTAAAATGAATCATCTGGTGCATAATGATTTGGTTCTGGGAGTTCATATTAAAGGTTTCCATCTAGAAAAGGAGTGCATTAGTTGCATGAAAGGCAAGCAAAAGAAAAAGTCACACCTCAAAAAGCAAGTCAATTCAGTCTCAAGACCTTTGGAGAGACTTCACATGGATTTATTTGGTCCTGTGAATGTCAAAAGTATTACAGGAGAACTTTATTGTCTTGTGGTTACTGATGATTATTCCAGATTTTCATGGGTATCATTCTTGAAGTCAAAAGAGGAAACGTTTGACAGTTTGAGGGGGTTGTTCAGAAAGATTGAAAATTTGTACCAAAGGCGTATCAGAAGAATTAGAAGTGATAATGGTACTGAGTTCAAGAACAACAAGATGGAAGAATATTGTGATGAAAGAGGTATCTTGCATGAGTTCAGTGCTCCGTACACTCCGCAACAGAATGGAGTCGCAGAACGTAAAAACAGGACGCTGATCGAAACCGCCAGAACAATGCTTGCTGATTCAAAGTTACCAATAAATTTCTGGGCAGAAGCAGTTTCCGCCGCATGCTATACGCTCAACAGAGTTCTCACTGTCAAGAAGTTCAACAAAACATGCTTTGAGTTGATCAATAACCGAAAACCAAATTTGAAGTATCTTGACCGTTTGGGTCACCCTGTACTGTTCTAGAACCATTTGGAAAGTTTGGTCCGAAGAGTATTGAAGGAATATTCATAGGATATGCAAGTCCATTACGACGAGTCTTCGTTCCAAGTCTGAAGCGGATTATTGAAGCTCAAAATGTTGAGTGTCAAGGTCATACAATGCCTCCACAGAATCCTGGCGACTCATGGCGTTTCAATTATGATACTTTGTGGGAGTCTTTCAACATGGAGGAAGAACCATAATTCTTTGATGAGTTGGATATTCTGAGAGAATATGAAGGTTCAGATGAAAGATTTCCAGCAGAAACTTATCGAAAACGACAAGCTTCAAATGATGATGAGGCGGGTCCAAGCAATGCTGGAGAACATGACGATATTGAAAATGAAGTTGCTCAAGAAGATCAGACAGTAGAGAATGATAATCAAGAATCTGAAAACAGACCAATATTCGATCGTGATGATTCAGACTCTGAGGGGGAGCTAATCCAGTTTTCAAATCAAACTATTCCAGTCAGTGAACAAGTTGCTAATCAAAACGTCACAAATTTGGAGAGCGAAGTAGATGTCTCAGGCAAGGTGATGCCAAGAACGCTTTCTTATCATCCAGAGGAACTGATAATCGGAGAACTGCAATCTGGTGTCCGCACTCGAAGACAGCTTGATCAAGGACTTACATGTTTTTATACAAAAGTTGCTCCTTTACAAACTGAATTTTCATTAAGTTGTTTTATCTCGCAGATAGAACCAAGGACGTACAAAGAGGCGCTTACTGAAGATTCGTGGGTAAATGCAATGCAGGAGGAGTTAAGCCAATTCGAGAAGTTAGGTGTGTGGAAGCTAGTAGATTTGCCCGATGGTCACCGGAAGATTAATACCAAATGGGTGTTTAAATGCAAGAGGGATGATCGAGGAGTTATCATTCGAAATAAAGCTCGACTCGTTGTCCAAGGTTTCACTCAGCAGGAGGGGATAGATTTCACCGAAGTATATGCCCCTGTCGCAAGACTTGAAGCAATCAGAATCTTCCTTGCATTTGCATCGTGGAAAGGATTTAAAGTTTTTCAACTAGATGTGAAGTCGGCGTTTCTCTACGGTAAAGTGAAAGAGGAGGTTTATGTCGGGCAGCCACCGGGCTTCACCGACCCAATTCACAAAGACAAAGTGTATCTCCTTGATAAGGCGTTGTACGGCTTACATCAGGCCCCGAGAGCCTGGTATGAGACCTTGTCTCAACATCTGTTAGCCAACCACTTCATTCGAGGAAAGATAGACGCCACTCTGTTCACAAAAGAAGTCGGCGGGCATCTTCTGATTGTCCAAATTTACGTGGACGACTGTAGGATCGGTTTGCGACCCGAACGAGTCGTTCAGAAGAGATTTACCAGTTTCAGATGCGGAAACTAAGAAACTGACGATGAAACAGCTTGTTTATCACTTTAATCCTCTTGTGTATTGATATAACAGTGTTTACAGTCGAAAAGGTATACCGGCAGCACTTCGGTATTACTTTGAGACAATTGTTACAAATGAAATGACAAAATGCCTATTTATATAGTTGAGATTTCGCTTGGAAACACTTCAAGCGAAATCCACAAATTCCTTTCAAGCGAAACCTTACATGTTGACTTTAAAGCTTGTCTTGAAGCGAAACTGTATGAACTTAACTTCTGATTTCAACTTTCCATGCAATTCACGTGATGTTATCATGTGATGATGTCAATATTGATGTCATAGAGTGATGTCATCATTCAATATGATGACATCATGCTTAATCAAACCCGTAACGCACCCGAGACTCGATGTAAGACGAAGTCGACAGATGAATGCACTAACAGACTCCCCCTCAGATGTTGACGAGTCTTACATGTCGAGTCTTCAATGTCTTCAGTCTTTATCGGTCTGAACTCTCTCTGAAATATCTTACATTATAAGCATCCTCAAACTTTATCTCCTTCTCTTCTTCAGCATCAACAGACTCCCCACGAACAATCTCTACTCGAATGTCTTCAGACTCCCCCTTTTGATATGCTGGGATCGCAGTCTGGCATGTTGAAATCACATCGACCTCAGGTATCGGAACCTGGCACTCTATCTTCAGGTTCAGAATTGAAACTTTACTATTCCTGCACATTCTTAACCCAGAAATGAATTTCTAGATTTAACAATTTGAATGCACCAACACTCACTCTCCCTCAGATCACAAATACATAATGAACCACTTGTTGATTTTAAAAACATATTTTGACAATTAAGACATACTCCCCCTCACATCAATGTCATCATGTTTAGCACTTGGAACTTTGAAAATCAGCTTTCCAACATCAGTTGCCAAAAATCTTTTTGAATTTTTCAAAATTTATGCTAAAACACACTGAAAATCTTTTTGGATTTTTGAAAGAAAAGAAATGCAGTAAAGAAATATTTACAGACACTATTTTTTGTGAGTTTGTGTAAAAGGATCATATCAGTTTCTGAGACAAATCACCAACACCGTTAAGCTTCATTGCATTTTAAGTTTTAAACAATTCACCTAGATTGTCAGTATACCTGTCCACTTAAATTTTCACACAAAGTTCAACTGTTTCGAGATACGATATTAATGTCTTAGATACTTAAACTCAATCGCGTGTCCCACCTCAGAATATACCCGTATCCAGATCCCAATAATCAGTCTTACAGGTAATTATGACACAAATGATATCTGTATATAAATTAGGTAATGCGAGGGCCAAGGGATCTCAGGTCGATACTTCCGTATACGCAGAGAGATATCGGCTTCGACTTATCGGTATGTCCCCTTTAGAGGATCTTTTAGCTACAACAGCAGCGACTATCAATTTTATTGTTTCATCAGCATGCTGAGGGTTTATGCTATGTTTCAAGCATTGCGGAAAGTATTATCCAAGGACTAGGTCAGAACCACCGTTCAGCAGAAGTCCCGGAATAATACCCCAGACATCATTGAGTATAAAGACCTAGTATATCAGATTATGAGACCTTTCAAACGAGATTTCGGGGGTTACCCATATATCCGAGAGATGTTTCTCCACGATATAAGCAAGTTTGAAATTTAGGTTTATATCTCGTCACAATCTACTAAATGTGCAAAAACCTACTGGCATATCAGCAGTGATATTGTTTATCACATTTTAACATTTCATTTCTTTAGCATGTTGTGACAGTCTACTGATGTACTATCATTTCCTCTATTCACAACAAAACTCATTTTTTGAATTTTATCATGTTTTTGTATTTTTCAAATTTTCAAATGTTTTTGGATTTTCTGAAATTTTCTACTCCCCCTAAAATGCAAACACATTTTAGGAAATTTGAAAACAAACTGTACAAACAACGTGACAACCGATATCAAATCGCATTAATTCGCCATCCACATGGCATAAACAATCAGAACTCCCCCTTACACAAAACTATTTTCTCATTATGATTTCAAAACACTTAAGTTTGTTTTAACCAAAATGATTTTTCCGGAAAATAAGTTTTGTTTTAACCACTTGTTGTAACACCCTTAAATTTATACTTGAATTAATTACTAATTTATACCAAAAGATAATAGCTTAACATAAGTTTCAGAATGTATCATAAACCTTAGTCAACTAATGACTAAGTTAGAACCTACAAAAGTTGTTTGAGAATTTGTTTACAACCCAAGAACAAATATTTAATAAGTTTAACACATAGCGGAAGCTTCAAAATTCGTGTTCGGTTCTTCGACATCGCTTGACCACCATCCGTAAGATCCATCTAATCACCTAGGGTCAAAACCATTAAAAACATTAGTTTTGACTTTATTACATAAGACTTAGCATATGATTAAAACATCGATTTAAAATGAAATAAAAAAAAATAAAAAAAAATAAAGTTTCTGTTCCACCGTAAATTACGGTATCACCGTAATTTACGGTGAGTCCTGAGAATTCTTGGTGCACCGTAAATCAGGAGTTTTGCACCGTAAACATTTATCATTCACCGTAAATTACGGTACTACCGTAATTTACGGTAGTACCTGGGATTCCATGTTTTACTTTGTTTAGTCATTACATCAAGACCCCAATTCTCGAAATTCAGTCTTTTTCTATGATATTAAACAATAAGAATCTTGTAATTCTGATATGTTATATAACATTCAAAATCAACAATCAACCTAACATAACCCGGAGCATTAATCATGTCTTGCTTAATTATCCGACCCGTTTGGCTTGTCGATGGAATTCCTTCCTTTTTGACAACTACCAACGAGTTCAATCCATCTTTCGGTCAAATATTCAATATAGCAATATCATAGCTTTAATTCATAACAACTTGTATTTTATAATTCAGCTAAACCAAATACAATGATCTAATTTTTACTTAATGTAACGGGTCAAGTTACATACCTTAGCGCACGCCCTTCAACCGTGAGTCACCACCGGCTTGTCCACTCGACGTTCCGGTATCTTGTCCTATAGAGTTCAATTTAAGACATGTTTAGAACTCTCTTCATATCATAATTCGCATAATACACCGAACATCACGATTATGCGTTTAAACTCGAAATTTCAGTTTTTTAAGCCTTCATAGAGGCATTTCAACAAACACTTTATAAGCAGATTTTTACATGATTAAACATCACATCTTTAGTTTATCATTTAACCCTATTTTCATATAAATCAACCAATTTACATGAATGTTAGCTTCTAATTGCTAAATTATACTAGATTAACAATCTACTTTCTAGTGTTCATCCAAATACACATGACCCACTAATCACCTACTATGGTGATTATGGATTCACCCAAAATTTCATATAATTTCAACTTCTATTGATCTAGGGTTTGTCCTTAGACACTATAGTTGTTCCACAATCATCATAACATACACATGCAACCCTAATTCCAGATTTTTCCCAATTCATGAAAATTTCAAGTTGAGAGAAATCCTTAAATTTTACATACCTTGTAATCCTCTTGTGATGAGGATCACGATTCTATGCTCGGATTTTCGTTTGGACCAGATTTGATCCTTCAATTTGTGGATTTTAGTAGAATTCTAGGTTTGATTGAAGGTGGGTGTCGCCCCTGATGTTTCTGGTCGACCAGGGATTTCAAGTGGGTTGTTAAGTTTGTGTTTTATTTGTTTATTAGAATTAAAGTTTCAATTTTGACAACTTAAACCCCTCCACTTTGATCAACATTGATTTTAGTAAATTTTAACTCTACTTTATGGTTATTTCTAGACTTTTAACTAATTAGGTTAAAATTCCTAGTTAGTAAATTCTCGTTTGTTTAAACCTTACTAATTCCAGTTTAAGGTTTTACATTTTTCGGGGTGTTACAAGTCCACCCCCCTTAAAAAGGGTTTCGTCCTCGAAACCGTAATATGTACCAAATAAAGTAGGGTGAAGACGTCGCATCTCCTCTTCGGACTCCCATGTAGTGTCCGAACCCTTCCTATGCTCCCATTTGACTTTGACTTGGTCAATTTGTTTATTTCGTAAACGTTTGACCTTTCTGTCTAAAATTTCAACCGGTCTTACCGCATAATTTAGACTATTATCCACTTCGATATCATCGTAATGGATATAGGTCGTTTCGTCTGCTAGGCACTTTCTTAATTGCGATACGTGAAACGTGCCATGGATCCCACTTAGCTCCTCCGGTAATTCAAGACGGTAAGCTACCTTGCCAACTCTCCCGATAATTTTAAATGGCCCGATAAACCTTGGGCTTAACTTCCCCCTTTTTCTGAATCTAATAACGCCTTTCCATGGGGACACTTTTAGCATGACCATGTCACCGACTTGAAATTCAATTGGCCTTTTCCTTTTATCAACATACGCCTTTTGCCTGTCTTGAGCCGCTTTCAAGTGTGCCCGAACTTTATCGATCTTTTCGTTCGTGGCTCGTACTATATCTTGGTGGGCGAGTTCACGTGGACCCACTTCACCCCAACAAACCGGGGTTCGACACTTCCTACCGTAAAGCATTTCGTATGGTGCCATTTTAATACTAGATTGGTAACTGTTGTTATACGAAAACTCGACTAACGGTAGGTGAACATCCCAACTGCCTCCAAAGTCGATTATACACGCCCGTAGCATGTCCCCCAATATTTGTATCGTTCTTTCACTTTGTCCATCCGTTTGAGGATGGTACGCAGTGCTAATGAACAATTTGGTCCCCATTTGTTCTTGGAAATCACGCCAGAAATTTGAGGTAAACCGGGTATCCCTATCGGACACGATGGACACCGGCACTCCATGACGTGCTATGATTTCATTGGTATAGACTTCTGACATCTTTTCTGACGTATAAGTCTCACGAATCGGAATGAAGTGAGCACTTTTCGTCAATCTATCCACCACTACCCATATGGCATCAAAACCACGATTCGTCTTAGGCAACTTGGTTAACAGGTCCATTGTAATATGTTCCCATTTCCAAACCGGAATTTCTAACGGTTGGAGTTTGTCGTATGGTTTCTGGTGCTCCGCCTTGACTTGTAAACATGTCAAGCATTTTTCCACATATTTCGCCACGTCCCTCTTCATTCCGGGCCACCAATAATTTTGTTTCAAATCATTGTACATCTTGGTTGCACCCGGATGAATCGAATAACGGGATTTATGAGCTTCGTTAAGTAGAAGCGCCTTTACTCCACAAGTATGTGGGACCCATATCCTTCCGGATCGAGTCTTCAACCCATGATTCCCATCCGACAAATCTTTCAATTGACCAATTATTCTTTCTTTCTTCCAATTCTCTTCTTTTACTGCTTCTAACTGCGCCTCTCGAATACGTTCAAGTATACCCGAGGTCACCACGAGTTGCATCCACCTCACTCGTATTGGGACATAGTCCGCTTTTCTGCTTAGAGCGTCCGCTACCACGTTTGCTTTTCCGGTGTGATAATGTATCTCACAATCGTAGTCCTTCACCGTTTCCAGCCATCGCCTTTGTCGCATATTTAACTCCTTCTGATCAAAGAAGTATTTCAAGCTCTTGTGATCGGTGAATATGGTGCACTTTACCCCATACAAGTAATGCCTCCATATTTTTAATGCAAACACTACCGCTGCCAATTCGAGATCGTGCGTGGGGTATTTCTTCTCGTGTATCTTCAATTGTCTCGAGGCAGAGGCTATTACCTTGCCCCGTTGCATCAACACGCAACCGAGCCCCGATAATGAAGCATCCGAATAAACCACCATGTCGTCGACTTCGTCTGGCAATGTCAGTACTGGAGCTTGGGTTAGCTTTTCTTTTAGCGTTTGAAACGCTTTTTCTTGATCAATTCCCCAAATAAACTTTGCTTTCTTTTGAGTTAGCTTGGTTAGCGGTGACGCAATTTTAGAGAAATCTTGAATGAATCTCCTATAGTACCCCGCAAGCCCCAAAAAGCTTCTAATTTCTGAAGGGTTCTTCGGGGGATTCCATTTTGACACTGCCTCTATCTTTGACGGATCCACCAATACTCTGTCGGCATTTATGACATGGCCTAAAAATTGAACCTCTCGTAACCAAAAGGCACATTTAGAGAATTTTGCATATAACTTCTCTCGCCTAAGTGTCTCTAACACTTCTTGTAAGTGGTGCGCGTGTTCAGCTTCACTTTTCGAGTACACCAAGATATCATCGATAAACACGATGACCGACTTATCCAACATTGGCTTGCAAACCCGGTTCATGAGGTCCATGAAAGCAGCGGGTGCATTTGTTAGCCCAAATGACATCACGAGGAATTCGTAATGTCCGTATCTCGTGCGGAAAGCCGTCTTCGGCACATCTTCTTCTTTGACCTTTAGTTGGTGATACCCCGATCTAAGGTCAATTTTGGAAAACCAATTCGCACCTTGTAGTTGGTCGAATAAATCATCTATCCTCGGGAGCGGGTATCGGTTCTTTACCGTGGGTTTGTTTAACTCCCGGTAATCAATACACATACGCATGCTCCCGTCTTTCTTCCTCACGAACAATACCGGTGCGCCCCAAGGAGACACACTCGGCCTTATGAATCCCTTGTCAAGCAAGTCTTGGATTTGGGACATCAACTCTTGTAGTTCCGACGGTGCAAGTCGGTACGGGGCTTTTGCTACGGGTTTCGCGCCCGGAATCAATTCGATCCCGAACTCTACTTCCCGTTCAGGCGGTATCCCCGGTAATTCTTCCGGAAAAACATCTTCATAATCTCGTACTACCGGTACATCTCCAATCTTTCGTGATTCTTTCTCGGGCTCATTAGCGTATATTATGAATGCCTTGCATCCTCGCTTCATTAGCTTGTGAGCTTTCAACATTGAGCATACTATGGGGTTGCCTCCTTTTTCGCCATAAATGGTGACATGTTTCCCGCTCGGAGATGTTAGTTTTATCTCTTTACGGAAGCACACGACCTTTGCATGGTGTCGAGATAGCCAATCCATCCCAACGACTACTTGAAATTCTCCCATCGACATAGGGATTAGATTTATCAAATATTCTTCATCGTCGATGCTCAGTTTACAATTTTCACATACATCACAAACAATAAAGCTTTTGTTATTACCTATCTCTACTTCTAAAGGCACAGGTAATTTTGTTAGAATAAATGAAGGATGTCGAATAAGTCCATATGAAACAAAGGATTTATTCGCACCCGTATCAAATAACACGTGTGCAGGAATTGAATTTACAGCAAATATACCTGAGACCACGTCAGGTTCAACCTTTGCTTCTGCGGCAGTTAGTTGAAAAGAGCTTGCTTTTGCTTTCGGGGCTTCACTTTTCGATTCTTGCCCATTCTTCTTTTCAACCAGTTCCGGGCATTCCGACTTCTTGTGACCCGTTCGATAACAGTTGTAACAAACCGTCACTTTCTCCGGGCATGATATAGCCATATGTCCCGTTTTCTTGCATATGGGACAAGGCTTATCCTTGTAACGACATTCGCCTTTATGACCTTTCCCGCAGATTCTACAACTTGGCGACCCGCCTTTCGTCTCAGATTTCTTCGCATTTTCGTTTGTTCGTGCCTTCTTAGTAGGGCTTGGATTCGCATCTTGTGCCCTTCGTTCACCCCGTTCTATGCTCTTTTTCAATTCGATCTCCCTTTCCCGAGCAGCATTGACAATCTCGGTAAGGGTCTCGTATTTTGAAGGGGTTATGAACTCTCTATACTCCGCACTTAGCATGTTATGGTAGTAATAGACTTTTTGTTCTTCGTTTGTCACCAAATCATCACAGAACTTTATCTTGTCCATAAACATCCCCGTGATCTTGTCTATGGATTCACCCTTGTGTCTGAGTTGCATAAACTCTTCCTTGATTCTATTTATGACCGCTTTGGGACTATGGTGTTTAAGAAACGGCGTCTTAAACTCCTCCCATGTCATGGCCTTAGCCGCTTCACTTCCAATCTCCTTCTTTTTGTTATCCCACCAATCTTTTGCTTGACTTCTTAATTGACCCGTACCATAAGCTACGTAGTCGTTTTCATCACAATGAGATCTCTCAAATACTCCTTCGATATCACTTAGCCATCGTTGGCACACAATTGGATCAACCTCTCCATTATATAATGGTGGTTTACATGCCATGAATTCCTTGTATGAACAAGGCTTTCGTCCACCATGCTTTTCCTTTGCTGAATTGGAATCATCTTCCAATTTCTTGATTCTTTCTTCAATTATCGATAAAACTGTGTTTTGAATCTTATCAATAAAGCCCGACAGGCTGTTTTCGATCGCCTTTCCGACCTCTTCGGCAATCACTTCCTTCATTTGCTCGGTGACTCTTGGCACCGCATTATCATTACCTCCATCAGCCATCTCTATTTCTGAAATGTTTACATAGTTTGTTAAACATTCCATTTATAACACATGCTTTACTTGTTTTGATTTAATCAAGTTCATAACTTGATTTAATCATTCTTGTTTCAATTCAATCAAGTTCGTAACTTGATTTAATCATTCTTGTTTCTATTCAATCAAGTCCGTGACTTGATTTAATAATTCTTGTTTCATGCATTTCTTGTTTTTGAGTGAGCTTACAC
Organism: Helianthus tuberosus; assembly: GCA_030545235.1. Classification (NCBI taxonomy): domain Eukaryota; kingdom Viridiplantae; phylum Streptophyta; class Magnoliopsida; order Asterales; family Asteraceae; genus Helianthus; species Helianthus tuberosus. Next base: position 70,155,459 of record CM060361.1, on the reverse strand, counting down.
GCTCTTTTCATGCATATCTGTTCATTTTTCATTTTATACATAGTACATAATTTATTAACAAGATAAGTTAATTGTTACCGGACGATCGATCAAGCTTGAACCGAACACTTATTGACAACCTTGAGCTCTGATTACCAACTTGTAACACCCTTAAATTTATACTTGAATTAATTACTAATTTATACCAAAAGATAATAGCTTAACATAAGTTTCAGAATGTATCATAAACCTTAGTCAACTAATGACTAAGTTAGAACCTACAAAAGTTGTTTGAGAATTTGTTTACAACCCAAGAACAAATATTTAATAAGTTTAACACATAGCGGAAGCTTCAAAATTCGTGTTCGGTTCTTCGACATCGCTTGACCACCATCCGTAAGATCCATCTAATCACCTAGGGTCAAAACCATTAAAAACATTAGTTTTGACTTTATTACATAAGACTTAGCATATGATTAAAACATCGATTTAAAATGAAATAAAATAAAATAAAAAAAAATAAAGTTTCTGTTCCACCGTAAATTACGGTATCACCGTAATTTACGGTGAGTCCTGAGAATTCTTGGTGCACCGTAAATCAGGAGTTTTGCACCGTAAACATTTATCATTCACCGTAAATTACGGTACTACCGTAATTTACGGTAGTACCTGGGATTCCATGTTTTACTTTGTTTAGTCATTACATCAAGACCCCAATTCTCGAAATTCAGTCTTTTTCTATGATATTAAACAATAAGAATCTTGTAATTCTGATATGTTATATAACATTCAAAATCAACAATCAACCTAACATAACCCGGAGCATTAATCATGTCTTGCTTAATTATCCGACCCGTTTGGCTTGTCGATGGAATTCCTTCCTTTTTGACAACTACCAACGAGTTCAATCCATCTTTCGGTCAAATATTCAATATAGCAATATCATAGCTTTAATTCATAACAACTTGTATTTTATAATTCAGCTAAACCAAATACAATGATCTAATTTTTACTTAATGTAACGGGTCAAGTTACATACCTTAGCGCACGCCCTTCAACCGTGAGTCACCACCGGCTTGTCCACTCGACGTTCCGGTATCTTGTCCTATAGAGTTCAATTTAAGACATGTTTAGAACTCTCTTCATATCATAATTCGCATAATACACCGAACATCACGATTATGCGTTTAAACTCGAAATTTCAGTTTTTTAAGCCTTCATAGAGGCATTTCAACAAACACTTTATAAGCAGATTTTTACATGATTAAACATCACATCTTTAGTTTATCATTTAACCCTATTTTCATATAAATCAACCAATTTACATGAATGTTAGCTTCTAATTGCTAAATTATACTAGATTAACAATCTACTTTCTAGTGTTCATCCAAATACACATGACCCACTAATCACCTACTATGGTGATTATGGATTCACCCAAAATTTCATATAATTTCAACTTCTATTGATCTAGGGTTTGTCCTTAGACACTATAGTTGTTCCACAATCATCATAACATACACATGCAACCCTAATTCCAGATTTTTCCCAATTCATGAAAATTTCAAGTTGAGAGAAATCCTTAAATTTTACATACCTTGTAATCCTCTTGTGATGAGGATCACGATTCTATGCTCGGATTTTCGTTTGGACCAGATTTGCTCCATCAATTTGTGGATTTTAGTAGAATTCTAGGTTTGATTGAAGGTGGGTGTCGCCCCTGATGTTTCTGGTCGACCAGGGATTTCAAGTGGGTTGTTAAGTTTGTGTTTTATTTGTTTATTAGAATTAAAGTTTCAATTTTGACAACTTAAACCCCTCCACTTTGATCAACATTGATTTTAGTAAATTTTAACTCTACTTTATGGTTATTTCTAGACTTTTAACTAATTAGGTTAAAATTCCTAGTTAGTAAATTCTCGTTTGTTTAAACCTTACTAATTCCAGTTTAAGGTTTTACATTTTTCGGGGTGTTACACTTGTAGGGTCGGGTTCATCATCTTATTCATTCAATCACATATATCAGGATTACATCAAGTTCAACCTAATGACCTTGAGTAATCACTTTGCCAGAATCAACCTCTTACCACTTGTAAGTATATCCAACACAATTAATCACATGTAGGAATAAAACATCTACACAAACCATTTTACCAATCAAAATGCCGATTCCTGCTTCTCACTTACCAACCTGGAAGCTCCGGCAAGTCACACTTATCCTGTAAAAATTTAACAATTTTAACAACTTTCATACAAACACTTTAAAATATGAATGATGGCGATTCCTGATCCACGATTACAAACTTGGGATCTCCGGCAAGTCAGGTTTTTCAATGAAAGAAAATATCCACCCAAGCCTGACCAGCCTTGGGTGTTTTCAATTCAGAAGCAGTTGGGGTGTAAGTTGCTTTCTTCTTAGCATAAAACTCTTTTACCCCTTTAACCTTCCCATCGACCATCTTTCCGAAAATTTTCTTTACATTCCCATTAAACGCTTTCTCAACATCAAACTCATTCTTATCAGAATAAAATTGATTAGAGATCTCAACTTTCCCGACTTTTGATTTAAAATTTTCAGTACTCAATGGTGGAAAGTTCTCATCATCCATCGGAGGAACTGAGTTTTCTCTTTTTACCTTAACCTGTGGCTCTTCTGATTTTGTGGAATCAGATTCATCGCCAGATTTTACCTCTGATTTCTTAACAACCCAAGTTTGGTTGTCAAGATTTCCCCGTTTCTTGTAAAATCTTTTGGAACATTCACCAACTTCATATGTAGATTTTTTAAACACTTTAAATCGTTCAGTTGGTGGTTCCGTATTATCAACAACTACTTCTTTGAGTTTTTCTGAGACTCCCTGTTTTGTATTGGTTGCTTTGGGACAGTTCCATGCAATATGACCAACTTCATTGCATCTGTAACAGGTTCTTGTCTCTTTCCTTTGAAAAGCTCCATTCTTCATCTTTTCAGCAAGAAACTCCTTGTTTGACTGTTTCCAGAATGAGCTCTTTGCTTCTTCTTTATGACTAGTTCCTGCAACATATGTCATTTTTTTATTTAAAATCTCGAACATATTTTTCATTTTTATAGTTTTCAGGTGGAATAAAACCAAGTCCTTTCTTTTTGTAACTACGATTGTGGTTTGGTTTCTTTTGAAAACCTGAACCAAAATTGTAACCCTTTTTCTTGTTCAAACGTTGTTGAACTCTTGAAGTGTATTTTTTTAGGTTTTCCAGTAAGATTTAAATCTTTTATTTCAGAAATATTAATTTCTGTCATTTTGAAAACATATTTGATCATGTCAAAACGAACACTTCTTATTGGAAACTCTTTATCAAAATATAATTTGTCAGAATCATTCAAAGTATACACAACTTCAAATGTTTCATCATTCAAATTAGATTTTGACAACAAAAACTCTTTACTATAAACCCGTTTTCCCAACGACTTTGAACTCTTTTCGGACGAACTCGAACTCCTGACTGACTGACACGAACTTTCGGATTCTGACTTTGACTCTGACTCCTCATCCTTATCCAACACCTGATCAACCACTCTTTTTATCAATTCGGACTCATGATCTGTGTCGGACGCTGTGAACGTGACATCAATATCGTCCGGTAAAACATCGGTTATCTCGGATTCTAACTTAATATTGACCGCCTGTTTTAGTTCTTCCTCGTTAGGTTTCCTAGATGAGTACCCTTCCCAAATCGGAGGCGGACACTTATTATAACAGACACCCTGTTTCTTACCAGTATCCTTTTTCTTCTTTGGCTTTGTTTCTTCACCTTTAAACGCTTCAAATCCTTCAACTGTTGGATAAATTCTATCAATTATGTAGTCACAACCTTTGTAACTTTGCAGCAATCTTCTGATTCTTTCATTCTCAGCTGCTTCACTATCCAATTCTTTTTTCAACTTTGCACATTCTTCTATGTACATATTTATATCTTTTTGCTTTGTCATCATGGTAGCATTCATCATCTTCAAAGCTTTTTCTCTTTCAGAGTTAGTCTTCTCCAGACTATTCACAGTTCTGTTCAATACATCATATGACTTTTTCAAATTTTTTACATCAAACAACAACTTTTCTTTCAACTTTTCTAACTCACTAAACCTCTCATCTTTCTCTATACATTGTTTACAAGACTCTAAACATTTAAGACAAGGTTTTGTGATTTCAATGATCTTCTCAACTTCAACTATCTTTTCAACTTCCACAATCTTCTCAACCACTTTGATTTCTTTCAATCCTTTTGCAGCTTTCCTCTCTTTTAGTTTCTTCAATTTTTCTGCAAAATAAAATTCAAAACTGTCAGAAGATAAATGAGATTTTCCAATGTATATATGTTCAACTTCTTCATCATCATCACTGCTTTCAGAAGAAACAGATTTTCCATCTTGACTCTCCTCATTATCCGACATCACATCCATCCACTCCTTCATCAACTCTGGCTTTTGCACAATCTGAGCAATAAAAGCTTTAACATTAGTATTAGCTGGAATGTACTTGTCCCAGCTAAAACCATCAGCTACTTTCTCATCATCTTGATCAATAATGCCATGATAAGCTTTCCTGTTTGCATCCTCGATCATTCTTCCATGAGCTGTTTGAGCTTCTTTTTGTTGATGTGGTTGATGAGTGATTTGCTGATAAATGGTTTTCCTATAATAATCATCTTTCCCAGATGACTCCTTTGCTCCTCTCGGCTCCTGATTCTTGCACTCTCTTTTAAAGTGACCTTTCTCCCTGCAACGAAAACATACAACTTTAGATTTATCAAATCCAAGATTAGAAAGATTCGCATCCAAGAAATCATTTCTTCCTGTAACCAATCTAAATTTTTCTGCTCTTCTCAAAACACTAGCTAAAGCCCATTTAATATCCATCAGTTCCAGCTCCTCTGCATCGATCTGGTCATAATCTTCCTTTGTGAGCATCGGATTGCCAATTTTTCCGGCAATCAACCCTTCATAAGACTCTAATGCAGTGACCAATAATCCCATATGATGCTTTACAACTTCTTCAGAATAATTTTGACCGTTTTGAAGATGTAGAGCTACATTGCACTGAATCAAATGACCATTTCCAGCAGATGAACTTTGAACACTTGGAGGATTCACCGTTGAGAACCCACTAGTGTTAACTGATCCTTGACTGCTAGGTGTAGATTGATTTCCAGCACTAAATGCAGTTTGTATCTTTGGGCTAACTTCAGCAGTTTGAACATTTCCTTTATAGTACAATTTAATATCTTGTTGATGAGTTGAACTGTTCATTCTAGCAATTTTCTGCTGTTCCAGATCCTGTGCCTCCAACTTCTCGATAAACTGTGCAATTGATAACCTTTTAAACTGTCCGGAATTCTTCAATATCATCAGATATGTACCCCATTCCTTTTGCGGTAATGCATCAGCAAGCTTTTCAACCCATTCTGCTGGAGTTTTTGTAATCTTCAACTGTGACATGGTACGTACAAGATGACAGTATCTTTCAATAAGACTCTTTGTTGTTTCACCAGGCATGCACGTAAACAATTCAAACTCTTTTTTCAACAAAGCTGCTTTACTTTGTAACATTTCAGTGCTTCCCTCAAACTTCTTTTGAAGAGCTTCCCAGATAGAATAAGAATTTTCATCATGTTGAAGCAACACAAATATATCTTCTTTTACCGCTTGTTGTAACAAATTGATCATCATTTTCTCTCCTTTATAACTTTCCCTCTCTTGTTCAGTAAATTCAGAAATGATTTTATCAGCTCCCATTGTATTCTTTGGCCTCTCATATTCAGTTTCGATGCTCTCCCAAGCTTTTAGATGATTCGCCTGAACCCAATTTTCAAACCGTTTCTTCCATCCGTGATAATCTTCAATTCCCATAAGCTTCGGGGGTTTTTGCATTGTTCCGGTTTCGTTTTCAGCATTCATGTTTTGAGCAATTGAAGCTGGAGTAGTCGAGGGTGTAGCAAATGCGTTGTAGAACTCGGAATCCATTCCTTTTTAGCAACTTGAATCTCTTGTAGAAACCGACAAGTACCTGACAACACACCAACAAAACACAATTAGTTTAAAGATTTATCAATTAATCGAAACAAATTGATACTCGGACTGGTGACTATTTTGAGCGGATTGAAGGTTGACACATTGTGCGAAACGTTGACCAACTGTGCAGACTGAATGACCTAGATCGAATTCAATTGACCTGACCCTTTGAAACCTTTGAACTCCAAACTATACAAAACTTTCAATCGAGTCGATGACTTTAATACGCGACTTGATCACACAAAAACGACTTGACTTATCAAATGTACTGATCGAACCGTGCTCCTTGTGACCTGATTACCGACAACTGACAACAGACAGACTGACAAACTAATATATCACTACACTATTTCAGAACACACTAAAAACGACAAATGTATTACAATTTTAATCGGTGAACATACTAAACAATCATATCTCATGTAAAATAATACGAAGTCAATCTTCAATCTATGATCATGACTTTAGTGAACCGAATATATGATCTGACATACACTAACACACTTTATCAAAACTAGTGCATCACGTGACCTTTGATATTTGATAGAACCAAAACTATTTTGCATGCAAACCGTCAACCTTTAATACATCTCTATGAAAGTGGCTGACACTTCTTTATAATAATCACATGCATCATAACAAAACTGTCAAATCACATACAATTATTTCTAGAGCTGATGATTTTAAGACTTATCACATGAAACTAAACAATTTCAATTTTCGATTTAAACTAGATAATGCTGCCAAAACTTGATTCACATGCTACTGACAATTTAAAAAAAAAATCACGTGATGGACTTATCAATGTCAATATCATCACCCAACAACTTTCAAGTGTTCTAAATTCTATTTGGCAGTCAAATCTTGATCAATACACATGGGTCGGTGACAACTTTATTACAATCATCATATGCACTCATCATCAAAATATTCAGTGTTCGACAAAATTTCACAAAAAACGATGAACTTTCAATCAGTTCACACTACTCAAAGCACAACTTTGTTCACTTAATCAAAACGATGCAATCCTGACACAAGTCACATGATTTTGTTTAATGTTTTCACCCAACACACGATGTAATTTTCAATCGGTGGACGTTTTACAAAACACGATGAACACACTCACGTGAACTGTTGATTCAAGCGAAATCCACTAATACAAGTACAATCAATTCAAACGAAATCCAACAAATCAATTTCGCTTGAACTGTTCAAGCAAAATCCTTTGATTTTCAATCCAAATTGACAGCCAAACTCAAGTTTCAAGCGAAATCTTCACTTTATTTCAAGCTAAATCTGCTGATGTCATTTTTACGAACAGTTTTTGGTCTGATTGAACGTGATTTAAGCCGATTTTAGATCTGAAAGTCTCAAGGGTTTGTTAAAACATGTTTACGCACATTATGTGAGAATATGAACCGATTTTATCCGTAAAAAATTTTAAGTTTTGAGAAAGAATGGTGTAGAAACAGAAAAAAAATGATGAAAACGAGCTGTTTGTGCGAAATCTCTTCCTCCTGAGCTCTGATACCACTTGTAGGATCGGTTTGCGACCCGAACGAGTCGTTCAGAAGAGATTTATCAGTTTCAGATGCGGAAACTAAGAAACTGACGATGAAACAGCTTGTTTATCACTTTAATCCTCTTGTGTATTGATATAACAGTGTTTACAGTCGAAAAGGTATACCGGCAGCCCTTCGGTATTACTTTGAGACAATTGTTACAAATGAAATGACAAAATGCCTATTTATATAGTTGAGATTTCTCTTGGAAACACTTCAAGCGAAATCCACAAATTCCTTTCAAGCGAAACCTTACATGTTGACTTTAAAGCTTATCTTGAAGCGAAACTGTATGAACTTAACTTCTGATTTCAACTTTCCATGCAATTCACGTGATGTTATCATGTAATGATGTCAATATTGATGTCATAGAGTGATGTTTTCATTCAATATGATGACATCATGCTTAATCAAACCCGTAACGCACCCGAGACTCGATGTAAGACGAAGTCGACAGATGAATGCACTAACAACGACATAATTTTTGGGTCTACAAATGAACAACTCTGCAAAGATTTTGAACAAGTTATGAAGCAGAAGTTTGAAATGTCTTCAATGGGTGAGATGAAGTTCTTCTTGGGTCTTCAAGTTGATCAACTTCCCGAGGGAACTTTCATACATCAAACAAAATACATTCATGATGTTCTGGAGAAATTCGGGATGTCAGGAATGTCACCAATGTCCACCCCATTAGCGACGAACCATGGGATAAACCCTGATCTCACCGGAGAGAAGGTAGATGAAACATTGTATCGCTCTATGATCGGCTCGTTAATGTACTTGACAGCATCAAGACCGGATATTATGTACCCAACCTGCCTCGCAGCTCGATTTCAGTCAAATCCTAGAGCTTCGCACATGGTAATTGTGAAAAGGATTCTACACTACCTGAAAGGAACTCCATCTCTAGGGTTGTGGTATCCAAAAGTTGGCGACTTCATGCTCGAAGGATATTCTGATTCTGATTTCGGATGCTGCAAAGTGAATGCTAAATCAACAACAGCGGGGTGCCAGTTTTTCGGACCACGATTGGTCACCTGGCAATGCAAGAAGCAGACCTCTGTCGCTTTATCCACTTGTGAAGCTGAATATGTATCTGCTAGCAGCTGCTGCTCTCAGATCCTGTGGATCCAGCAACAGATGCGAGACTACGGTTTGCAATTTCTTAACTCCCCTATCTTTGTTGATAATGAGGCAGCAATTAACATAACAAAAAATCTTGTTCATCACGCTAAAACGAAACACATTGAAATTCGTCATCACTTCATCCGAGACTGTTTCGAGAAGAAGTTGATACGAATAGAGAAAATTCACACCGATGAACAAAAAGCTGACTTACATACCAAAGCATTTGACAAAACACGCTTTAAATATCTTTTGAAACTTAATGGTATGAAGTTACTATCGGATGCGGAGGAAATCGTTGGCGTTGATGAAGGTACCACTGTAGATGATGTTGAGAAACAATCTGCAATGGTTTGTCGAATTTTTACTTGTTTTGGTTTTTAGGGGGAGATAGTGGTTTTATTTTCAGAAAATACAAAAACAATAAAAAAATTCGAAAAAGCCAAAAACATTAGAAAATTTCAAAAACCCAAAAACATGATAAAATTTCAAAAAGAGTTTGTGTAAAAAGGGAAAATGATAGTACATCAGCTAGACGGTTACAGTACGGTAAAGAAATGGAAAGTTCAAATGCGTTAAACAGTCTCACTGATGATGCGTCGATAGGTTTTTACACATTTAGTAAGTCTGTTCGAGATATAAACCTGAAATCTTACTTACTTATTTCGTGGGGAACACTACTTGGATATATAGGTAACCCCTGAAATTTCGTTTGAAAGGTCTCATAATCTGATATACTAGGTCTTTATACTCAATTATGTTTGGGGTATTATTCCGGGACTTCTGTTGAACGGTAGTTCTGACCTAGTCCTTGGATAATACTTTCTGCAAATGCTTGAAACATAGCATAAACCCTCAGCATGCCGATGAAACAATAAAATTGATAGTCGCTGCTGTTGTAGCTAAAAGATCCTCTAAAGGGGACATTCCGTAAAGTCGAAGCTGATATCTCTCTGCGTATACGGAAGTATCGACCTGAGATCCCTCGGCCCTCGCATACCTAATTTATGTACAGATATCATTGTAGTATATTCACCTGTAAGACTGATTATTGGGATTCTGGATACGGGAATATATTCAAGAGGTGGGACACGCGTATAAGTTTAAGTCTCTAAAATACTAAATCAGTATCCTGAACAGATTGAAATGTGTGTAAGAATTTAAGTGGATCAGTATATCGACAATCTAAGTGAATTGTTTAATGTTTGGCATGAAATCAAGCTTAATGGTACTTGTAACTTGTCGGAAGCTGATATGATTCCCTAACACGCTCACCAAAAATATGTTTGTAAATAGTTTATTTTTACTATTCTTATATTCTGTTTTTCATTTCTAGTCTAATTGCTTCATTAAAAATCCCAAAAAGATTTTATTTTTCTACTTTATTTTCCGACAAACCAAAGTGGAGAGTTGATCTTCGGATTCGAAAGTGATAGAAGATGCAGGAAGTTTCTGGGATGGAAGATGAGTTTGGAGCTAATCATAACTAATCTGTAATTGAAAATGTCAAACACAAGTTCATTAAGTTGATACTTGTAATTTTTTTTTTCAGAAAAATGATTGAACAAAAATTCCAAAAGTCAGCATGTTTTGTTTCAGGTCAACCAAGGTCATTAATTTGGACTTGGTTGACAAATTAAGTACCTTGGGTCATTAATTTGAACCAAGCAACTTAAGTGGATTTCTAAAATCTGACAAAATTTGAGAAAAATCAAAGTTTTCATTAAAAAAAAAAGTGAAAGTGTGTCTCATTCGGATGTTCATCCGGTCGGATAGTCATACGCACGGATGGTAATCCGCACGGGTGACAATACGGGTCTGTTGATAGTATAAATAGAGGGTCAAAGTTATCCGCACGTACAATACTCTTTCTCTCTCTCCCGCACTTCAACCTTCTGTTTTCGAAATTCTTTGCACGGATCTTTGTTTTTGTTGGTTTGCACAACATTAGCAATGGCAAAGGTATGTTTTTCTAACTCAAATCTGCTATAATCTGTTGTTTGATAACTGTTCATATCGTATAGTTTCTTTCGGAGCTTTTATCTTAGATCTAGCCTGTGTTAGTCTGTTCTGTCATGAATAAATCATAGGGTTTTGTTCGGAATGATTAGATCTAGAGTTTTACCGGTTTAATTTTTGTTATAACATGTTTAAATCTTGTAGATCTGATGTTTGGACGGTACGAAGTGTCGGCTAGGTTTATGTGAAATTAAGCTGTGAATAGGAAGTTTTAGACAACTTTGAACATAGGGTTTTGATCGCGTTGACATCCTCTGTGTAGATCTGTGTTCAATTTTAGGTTTTGCCTTAGAAAATTTTTGATGTTTAAAGGCTGTTCTTCATCTGTGATTTGTATACGCACGGATGGCAATCCGTGGCAAAGTCAGGCTGTACGCACGCATGACAATCCGGGTACATGTTGTACGCACGGATGGCAATCCAGGGGGCAATGTCATATTGTACGCACAGATGGCAATCCGGGGCAATGTCATGTTGTACGCACGAATGGCAATCCGGGGCAATGCCATGTTGTACGCACGAATGGTAATACGGGGCATAGACAACTTATCCGCACGGAGAACTCATCCGCACGGATAAGTCATACGCACGGATAAGTCATGCGTACGGATAACCATTTAAGTGTCAAACCGTACAGAAAGTTTTTCTTTGATAGAATATTTTGAGATCCCAAAAATATTTCTTAAATGAATAAAACTTTTGCAGGATTGGGATAAATCTCATAATATTTATTGTGTGTTGGATAAAGAGTTTACCGAAAACACAATAGTTCAAGATGTTGCGAAATTCTTAAGAGAAAGCAGAATCTCTAAGGCTTTAACTGATAAGACTGTAGCATATGAATCTCATGTGAAACGATTTTGGAGTGCTGCAAGATATGAAGAGAGTGATAAAACTATTCATTCTGCTGTATCAAAGAAGGATGAGAATGGAAAAGATATAGATTTGGAAATGAAAGTGACAGTTGGTGATGTAAGGAGAGTGTTGAATCTAGGAGACACTGATAGCGACCCAATCATTGTTTCTGAACGTCTTGTAAAAGGGATATGGTATAGAATGGGTTTTGCTGGAAGTGTAAATGGAAAGATGCAGAAAACAAGTTTCAGTCACGCTTACAAATTCTTGGCTCATTGTGTTATTCATGCATTGTCACACAGAAAAGGTGGATATGATGAAACTCAAGATTATATCATGAATATCATTGCTTGTCTTGTCCTAAACAGACCGTACAATGTTTCTCAAGTAATTTTTTATTACATGACGGAGAATGTAAAGGATGGATGCAAGAGGTTCCTTTTGTATCCTAGGTTTGTCCAGATGTTGATAGATGATCAGTTTGAAGGTTTAGAAAAGAGAAGTAACGACATTTTGGGAATGAGGCATATGTCACCAGACACAATTAGCAGGTTGATCAAGGGTCCAAATCCAGGAGCAAAAATAATGATCTGCAAAATTTCAAATCCAAATTATGTAGCTCTAGAAAATGATGCATGGAGACATGAAGATAGCAATTCTGACAACCTCCTAGAAGATGGTGCGGTGCACATAAGGAAGTAATTGATCAGAACGATCAATTGCATATGAATGAATATAACCCCAGTGGCAGATATGTAATTAGCGAGCTCTAGAATTTCAAGGAAAATCGAAGAGCTACACTGGGGTTATATTCATTCATATTCATATGAATGAATATAACCCCAGTGGCAGATATATAATTAGCTACACTGGAGTTATATTCATTCATATCTGCTACATTCCGAAGTGCACCCGTCAGTAAAGATCCACAATTGCTTGTGGTGGTATGACGTTTTGTCTCTATATTGTATGTTACAGTCTTTTATTATCGAGTCTGTAAGTTCTGTCAAGTCTACGAAGTTGGTATGACGTTTTGGGAGCATCTTTTTGGATGTATTAAAAGTTGGTATTACGTTTTGTCTCTGTATTGTATTGTATGTTCGCACAAACCACAGGGATGCAAATTGCATTTTTCTCTTAATGTTAATAGGATCAAAGATATGAGCTTTATTGAATTGTTCAATGACATTTGGTTATTTAAATTAAGTCATCTTTTTATTACTAGCAAAATTTATGACGGATCATATGTTTAACATTATTTTATAAAGATATGTAACTAAACACAAAGAATTTAAATAATATATTATAATACGTTTTTTAGTATTTGATTTCGATCGTTATTAGAACAAACCCGTGTATTCACACGGGTGTACACCGAGTTATATTATAAAATATATATTAAACAACATCATGTTAATTACAGGAGCTTTTTAATGTTTGTTTTTAGCTACATTTTTTTTACTTTTTTGTTTTGCCACTAAAGTAACATTTTTGCTATATGTATTATATAAATAAATTTCATAAAATAATAATATACTCTTATATCAAATCTTTTCAGCTTTAGATTTTTTATAATCATTATTATTGGTGAAACATAAGTGGTTAAGCATTAAAAATGTTATAAAAACATCATGTTAACTACAAGAATTTTTTATGTTTGTTTTTTAGCTACAAATTTTTTTTTACTTTTTTGTTTTGCCACTAAAGTAACATTTTAGCTATATGTATTATATAAATAAACGAGTTCTTAGAACCCGCGCGTTGCAGCGGACAATTAGAAAAAAAATATACATTAAAACGTTGTACCACTAAAGTAACATTTTAGCTATTGAGGGGTGTTAACGCGCCAAAGTTAGACCGAAACGTAAAAATATTATCGTATAAAAGATAACTAAGTCAAAATACGCTATAGTTTTAATTTATTTTAGAAAACTATGAAAAATGAAAAGTTTCAAAATCAGTCATTTAAAAATATTTGTAATAAAAATTATGCATTAATATTAAAATCCAATGAGCTTTTTTGTGAAATAAATGAAAAACGTAAAAGTAAAAAAGAAAATATTAGTGGAAGCGATTAACATGTATTCCTATATATATTGCTTAAAGTGAATGAAAATTAAAAACATATTTTTACATTTTTTTTTTGAACGATCAGATTCTATGATTAATAGAACAGGGCCAGCATATGCTGTAAAAACCCAACAGTACAGTACAGGAGCAAAACAAAAACAAAATCAAAACAAAGACACACACCGACTATGCCACTATTTCACTATGTCAACACATCTCTCCCACACTATATCTTGAAACTTCAATCTACTTTTAAACCAAATGAAACTATATGCCATTATTGATTCAACTATGTTGTTTCCAGATCGGGTGTTACCTTCGAACTCTTTTTCATTCCGAGCCTTCCATATGTTCCACATGGTTGTTTAAACACTGCATTGATGACTCTTTTCCACTCCTTTGATCATGGAAGATCGTTAACATACTCTAATATATCCCTACATTCATGGAATTCGGCTGATGTTGGTAGCTTTAGCCAAACAACTATGATTCTCCATACTGATTTTGATAAACTGCAACCGCAAAGTGATTGTTAATTGGGATCCTTTGCTTGATTAGCTCTTTCTTTACAGGAATCCTCTCGATCGATGCTCTCCACGTAAAATAATTTACTTCCGGCGGTACCCACTTGTTCCAATATTTCCATTCCTCCTCTGATCCAGCTCTATCCTGTCTTGCTATATGATTTCTAATGGCCGCAACTGTGAACTCTCCTTTATCGCTAGTCATCCACTTCCACTTGTCTTCTCCTGATTTAAACTTCACCTTATTGAGTTGATGTAACATGACTGTCCATTGTGCCCATTCCGCATCTGAGTTTGGTGGTCTTGCCCAACATAGGTTCCATTGATTCTCGTTCTCCAGCTTCGTAACACAATAAGCCACTTTTGCTAGTTTGTTTCTAGCAATCTTGAACAATTCTGGAAATCTTTCTTTGAAAATTTTGCCATCGCACCAGTTATCGCACCAAAACTTCATTGTGTTCCCTATGCCTACTTCCGCTGTAACTCGTCTGAAGCCGATATCCCAAGTCTTCGTAGTTCTTTACCTGCATCCACAATATCTTTCCATGTACCTGCAAATTTGTTATTAATCGGGATTATTTTATAACTTCTATTGTTTTCATGAATAGCTTTTATTACTTTCACCCACAACTCCTCTGGTTTCGTTTTATATTTCCACCACCACTTTATCATTAGAGCAAGGTTTGTACTTCTCAAATCTCCTAGCCCAAATCCGCCTTGTTGTCTTGAACTTATCAATTTCCCCCAAGCTATCCATCGTATCTTGTATTTTCCAGCTTTCCTACCCCATATAAAATCCATGCGTATCTTGTCTAAAGCTTTTATTACCTTTTTTGGTGCTAGATATATAGAGAAGAAATCATTCGGAATGGCCCCCATCACTGCCTTTGCTAAAACCATCCTTCCAGCAAACGATAGACAATTTGCTTTCCATGCCGATAGCCTGTTGTTGAATTTATCCAATACCGCCTTCCAATACTTCTCTCTTTTCATATTTTCACTAATCGTTAGACTAAGGAATTTAAACGGCATTGATCCCATCATGCATTTTAGACTTCTTGCCATACTCTCAATCTCTGTGGCTTCCACTCCTATTCCTTACAAGCTTGACTTATTCAAATTAACTTTTAAGCCTGAAGTCAATGAAAAACATCTTAATATTCGGTTAAGATTTAATATGTTTGTTTCGTACCATTACCCCATGAATATCACATCATCTGCGTAGCATAAATGTGTAATGCACGGGCCCTCGTTTGGGGTGTTGATGCCTTTGAATACATCTCTCTTTACCGCCCTCTTTATAATTACATCTAATGCCTCCATTGCAAGGATAAATAGGAACGGTGATAGCGGATCTCCTTGCCGTAGCCCACGCTTTAAATTAAATTCTGGCGTAGGCGACCCACTAACAAGAATTGATGCCCAACTTGACTTCAAGCATGCACCAACCCATTTCTTCCACCGACTTGGGAATCCCATTGCCTTCAAATTTGATAGGAGAAATTTTCAATTCACCGAGTCGTATGCCTTCTCAAAGTCTACTTTGAAGATAAACATCTTTTTCTTACTTTTCTTTGCCCACGAAATGACTTCACTCATTTTTAGTGGTCCATCGAATATGGATCTTCCTTTTATGAACGTCGTTTGAACCGAAACCGCAATACTAGGAATTACCTTTTTGAGTCTGATAGCTAAGACTTTAGCAATGATTTTGTATATCACACCAATCAACGAGATTGGCCTGAATTCCTCTACTGACATTGGATCTCTTACTTTAGGAATTAACGCAATAAACGATGCATTACATCCTCGTTCAATGAATGCTCTCTCATAGAAGTCGTTTAAGATGCATCCAATTTTATGTTCAAGTTGATCCTAGAATCTTTTAATGAACTTAAAAGTAAATCCGTCAGGAACCGGAGCCCTATCACTGCCACACGCTCATACTGCCTTCTTTATTTCTTCTTTTGTGAACCGTTCGATTAGAGCTGTCGCCTGTTCCTTTGAGATCTGTTTAAACCCTCTATCGTCTAGGGAAGGCCTGTGTTTGATTGGCTCCGAGAATCTGACCATAAATCTTGCTTTAACTTTCTCCTTTATTGCCTTCGGGTCCGTTACCATAATGTCGTTAACCATCATAGTGCTGATACGATTCCTTGCTTTCCTACAATTTATAAGTCTGTGGAAGAAGTTAGAATTCTCATCCCCTAATTTAGCACACTTGAGTTTCGCTTTCTGTTTCAAGTCCTTTAATTTCTTCCTTTCGTAATTCTTTATTTTCCATTTTCCTATTACTATTCTTTCCTTTTCCGTTTCCGTAAGTCTTCGTGTTTCCAACGTCTTTTCTATCATTTCCACCTCTTTAGTTGCATCTTGGACTTCCTGTTCCTCCTGTGTTTTTGCTTACCTCCTTCATTCTTTTATTCCAAATTTGAGATTCTTTAATAAGTTTGCCAAGTCTTTCATACCATTACCCCCATTCATTGACTCCTCCATGACTTTCTTTATCACTACACCTATGCCATCTTCTTCCAGCCAGCTATTAAAGAATCTAAACGGGATTGGTCCAAAATCAGCACTCTTACAAGATAGTAGGAGTGGGCTATGGTCCGAAACATGTTTTGTTAATGCTTCAAACCTAGTCTTAGACCACTTGTTCATAAAACCGTCACACACGAGAATCCTATTTATTTTACTAAGGCTTGATCCATCATCTGACATATTTTTACATATAGTTATTTTTTATATAAATTAACACAATAATTCTTAAATAAATATGAAGTTTGAAAGCTATAATAAAAAAGCTAGATGACAACAATACATTTATTGTAGGTGTAAACATGATAAAGAGTTGGATAAATCAAATACATCAAATTGAACAACTAAGTTTTGCCGACAAAGAAGGGTTGATAAATTATATAAAGTAAATGTGATATAAATAAAATAATAATATAAGATTTAGATTTTTTATGATCATTATTATTGGTGAAACATAAGTGTTTAAAAATTAAAAATGTTAATTCATTAAGATTTACGTTGTCTATATTTTTTTTTACACTTTTATTTATTACACCGTTTGTTTACCTTATATTAGTTTATAAAATTTTCTCCTCTCACAAAAACATTATTCCTTTTCTGTTCTTTTTAACTCTTTTACTTTTTACCTTTTATATTTTTTACCTAATAGTTTTCATCCTTTGCATTACCTGTCTAGTTTCCATCTTTTACATTTTTAAACCTATAGGTTTTATCTTTTACATATCTGTCATAAAGATTTTCTATTTTTAACTACAACACTTTTCCACTTTCAACTTTGGTCCCCTGTACTTTACATCCTTTACAATTTTTTTTTCGTTGATTCGTTCTAGATTTTGCGAGTTAACATGCTGCAACACACACGTGTGGTTAAATGTTTTTTACGTCTATTTTTTCTCCGTTTAACGGCTCCCTCGAAACTCGTTGGTCCTTAGCCAACTGAGTTATTATGTTCTGTGTTTTACTTTTCATGTCTAATTTTTGCAAGTTAACACATCCTAACATACGTGCGTGATTCATCATTTTTACATTTACTTTTTGTTCGGCTTAACAGTCCCACTGCAAAGTGCGGGTCATGGATACAAGTTATATTAAATAAAATCACAAAAGTACCTATTGTTGCTACAATGGTTTTTCCTGAGTTTTTAAAGTTTCAAATCAACTCATATACTATAAATAATATACGCTTTTAGCCCAATAATTTTATTTTCCTCTTATAACTTTTGTTCGTTAGTTTTTTAGAAAAAAACTAAATATGCGATATGAATTCTTATGAAAATGACGCAACACCACGTCACAACCATCATTTTTGTCTGTTCGTTTGGGTCACTACATCACGTCACCACGTAATTCTTTGATTTTTTACAATTTATTTTGCTTTTTGTTGTTACGGTTATATATTGCAACTTCATAGCTTTTGGTTCGTATAACGATTCCATGTCGCAACGAGCGATGAGAAAGTCCTAGTTTATATATATATATATATATATATATATATATATATATATGGGAAGGTTCATTTGAGAAGAAATTTAATGTGAGAAGAAAAAGAAGAAATGACATATTAGTAAAATACTATTTCATTTATAACTCATATCATTAATTTTTAACTCTTTAATTAATTAGTCAACTAATCATTAATTATCCTACATATAATTTACAAAACCTACACAAATCAAAATTTTCCTACATATACCCTACACATTGTAGAATTTTATCCTACGCAATCGAAATTTATCCTACACACCTCGAAATATCCTACGCAACTCGTAATTTATCCTACACAACTAGTAATTTATTCTACACTTTAAATTAAGTTGTTTTTTAATTTGGAAAAAGTATATATTTTGAAAAAGAGTTACAAATTTAATTTAGTTAGTTATTAAATGGGAAGAACACAAATTAATGATTTTTGTAAGTTTACCAATATACCCTTATATTAAAATTAAATGCAAATATTAAATGAAGTAAAATGAAGCATTCTTATTGGTTGAAACTTTTTCTTTTTTCTTCTTACAAAAAAATTCTTCCCATTTGAACCCTCCACTATATATATATATATATATATATATATATATATATATATAAATTATATCGTACATTACGGCTTAACGTACTTCACGTACAACAACGTGCGTGATTTGGTCTATAACATGCGTGATTAATGTTTTCAATATGCGTGATTATTGTGTTTCAACATGCGTGATTTTGGATTTTTGAGTTATAACGTGCGTGATTTTAAAATGAACGTGCGTAATTACCTGCCGTACGTGAGGTACGTTAAGCCGTAATGTACGTTAACCTTCCTCTATATATATATATATATATATATATATAACCTTGTATTTTCACACGTGTTATGGCCTCCGTAATCGTAACACTTCTTATGTTTCTTCCTTATTGTTTTAAAATCCTTAAGGTTTAATTTTGAAAAACAAAGGATGAACATTAAATGAATAGTGGATTTTTCTTGAGAATTTGATCCAGCGGTTAATTGGTTTGCCTCTTTATTGGAGATGCAGGTTCGATTCTCGTTTGAACCATTTTTATGGACATCTGGGTGAAGGGACGAACCAAGGCTTTAATCCCGGGTTCGAACCTGACCGAGGCAAGGGTTTATGGATTCCATCTGATTCCCGCCCATGTCATGGAGGTCGAAGAGTCGACATTGGACATAGCCCCAACATAGTGGGTTTACACGTGAGATTCTTTGCTTTAAAAAAATGAATAATGGATTTAAGGATTTGATTAATTAAAAATGATGGTATAATTACTTGTTCATTTAATACAAATGTTTATTTTTTTGAACGGCAATTTTATTTTATTCCTGTCGTCTGTGGGACTTGAACACAAGACCTCACCCTTCCAAGGTGTTTAAAGGCTTGTCTTTGCCAATGGACCACCACCTCAATGGTAATATAAATGTTCATTTAATATACATTGGTGCATCCAAGGTGTCCCAATTTGCCACGTGAATGACTTATGCGACTATAATGGCACGTCCAAACCACTAAAACAGTGCGTCTAAATTATCTTATTGATTGTGGAATATCATTAAGAAATAGGAATCCATGTTATCAAAGGAGTTCCTGTGATTATTTCTTGTATGGAATGAGTCAATCATCCACTTTAGTATCTTATTGAACAAAAATGGTGATATTGTTCCTCCACTGATCAAGAATTTCGATTTTTGGCAAGTCTCAAGATCATTCAAAAAGAAGGGTTTCAATTTTCTCAAATGAACGATTTGAAGACCTGCTGATTCAAAAAACTGTGAATTGTTCGGACCTTTCAATTGATAGATGTAGATCTCAGACCTATGAATGGGGATGTTCCCGAAACTGACAAATAAAAAAGGAAGTGAGTTAGACAAAAAAAAAAGAAGCAACTTGGACAAAAATAAACGAAGTGGCTTTGACGAATCTTTTTTGTCGATAACCTCAGACCAATCAGTTGAATATGGATTAATACGTAATCGATACTTGAAAACGGCTTTTCTGCTCAGAAACGAAATGTTTCAAATGTTCCTGGAAATTATTGCTCCCAGTGGACCATTTGTATCTATATGCATTAGGATTGGAAAAATAAGAATATCAAATCATCTCTTCTAACTATTTTTATCAAATTCGATAAATGTTGGTTGATATATTTCATTTTTAATTAATTAAAAATTATGGTTTAATTACTTTTTTTTCCTACCTAGTACAACGATGTGTCAATTCAAATACAAATGTCCATTTAATATACACTAGTGCATCCAAGATGTCCCAATTTGCCACGTGAACGACTTATGCGACTATAATGGCACGTTCAAACCACTAAAACGGTGCGTCTAAATTATCTCAAGTACACATAAATCATGTACATTTATTAGTGTGTACAAGACATGAGTGTGATATTTATGTAAGAGTGGCGGAATCATAACATTTTTACCAAATGGTTATCATAAGGTTCTGTTTTTTACCGATTACCACTAAGGGTCAAAATCATATTTTTTATAGAAAAATCTCAGATTTTATATATAATTTTTTAACAAATTTAATGGCCGAAAGGTCAGCTGACCCTCTTGACTTCTTTGATTCCGCACCTATTTATTTTTCAGACAACTTAAATTATTATTCCATATATAAATTAGCAAGTTTTTTGTGCATTAGGAGTTGTACCTCAAGCTTGGGGGGTTTTTCCAAAAAAAAAAACTTTGATATTTCACTTTTAAGCCAAACATTTCATATTTTGTAATTTAACCCCTTTTAATTTTTTTTTACTTTTAACCCAAAGTTTTTCATCTTTTATAGTTTAACGTAACACTTTATTATTTACAACTTTGGCCCCCATACTTTGTTTCTTTCGCAAGTTTTTCGTTTTATGTTTCGTTCTAAATTTTGCGAGTTAACATGTTGTAGCGTGGATGTGAGGTTCAACGTTTTTTGCTCTATTTTTTCATATTTGACAGACCCGTCGCAACGTGTTCATTTTTTCCCTTTGAAAAGTTCGCCGCAACAGGCGGGTCCTAGATCGACTAAGTTATTATTTTCTACGTTTTACGTTTCTGGTTAATTTTTTCGCATTAACACACTGTAACAGGTGTGCGTGGTTCAATGATTTTAGTCTGCTTTTCGTTCAGTGTAATTTTTACCATTTTATCTACTTTATTTTTACGATGTCGTTGTGGCATTGGTGCTACTTGGCACGGTTTTACAAACGTTTTTAACCTATTAATTTTTTTACTACTATTTTGTTTCGGCTTACCCCTATACTTCCTTTATTTAAAAATTATTTTTTACGTGCATATTTTATGTACGTGTATGTATAAATATGATTTGTTCTACATTCCGGCGTAAGCTTTTTTTATAGACGAGTCGGGTCAAATATAATACGTTTTCGTTTAAAAAAAAACATTTTTACATGCATATTTTTATGTACGTTTTGCTATAAATTCAAGTTGCTCTATGTTTCGACGTAAACTTTTTTGGGAAATGATTCATGTCAAATATAATATGTTTTCATGTTTATTTTATGTATGTTTCGTAAAGTTTGTTTCGAACCGAGTGGAGTCAAATTATGGTTTCTTTTTCTCCCATTTTTTCGAAAGATCTAATCAATCCATTTCGATTACATGTGCATATTTTCCTTCATACCCGTTACGCTTTCTATGTATGAGTTGGGTCACATATAATACGTTATGAGTGTCCGATATGAATTTGATTTACTTTATGTTTGATCCAATCGCAATACTTATACAGGTTGCATTGAGTTCATCTGGATACATACAAATGTGTGTTTTCGTATGATTAATGTATCATATAACGTTTGGACTAATCCATTCAATGTTTACGATGTACCCGTGTCGCAATGCGGGCTGGTCTTAACCCTAGTTAAAATTAGTAGAAAAACAACATCCAATGTTTGTTTTTAGGACATAAACGCGTTTACTATTTCAGTATTTTTGTACTTATCCAAGGAAACAAAAAATAATGTAGATCACATACATACCCTTCACCGACACCCTTTGGCTAGAATATGAGGGGCTTTTAGATTTGGATCCCCATACAGAGTGTGAATATACATATAAATATATATATATATATATATATATATATATATATATATATATATATATATATATATATATATATATATATATATATATATATATATATATATATATATATCTATCCACTCTTCCATCACACTTCAAACAGAGATTTCTGTAAAGATCTCTGCTTTCTGGTCTACCCTTTTTTCCATTCACACTCTCCCAAAATACCCAGATCGAGATCGAAATCTTAATCCATTTTGAGATCAGAATCAACAACAATGGAGCTTTTTTACTTGATAGTGTTTGGGGGTCTTGCTGTTGTTGTTGCAACAATGGAGCTCAGCAAGAATAACAAAGATCGGATCAATACTTCCTCTGCTTTCAGTTCTTTCAAGAACAATTACCTCCTTGTGTACTCTCTAATGATGGGTAAATGTTTTTACTTTTGTTTGGTTCTACATTTTTGTTCATGTTATCTGTAATGGGTTGTTGTCAATTGTTCTTGATTTGTGTTGATTCTTGTGATTTGAGGGTTATTATGATGAATTGGATCTGGGTTGTTCAAGATTTGTTGTGAATGTTGATAAAGTTTATAGCTTTTTTAGATCTAGGTTATTAAGAGGTTGATTTTAAAGATTTGCTTGATTTTGTTGAGTGTGATAGTTTGATGGGTTTTTTGATTTATAATGTGTAGGTAGATGTGCACAAAATAACCGGTTATTAACTGAAACCGTAACTGGTTAATAGTTGATCGAGGAGTAACCGATTAGTGGATGTTTTTAACCGTAGGTCAGTAATTGGTTAGGGATCTTTTAGAACTAACCTGTTATTTTTAACTGGTTTTTAACTGATGTACCGGTTAATCGTGAATATTTTTTTTAAATAACCGGTTATTAACCGAACAGGTTGAAGTGAATAACCAAACCAGTTAAAGTAATAGCCGGTTAAAGCAATAACCAGCTAAAGCAAAAATGAGAAAACAACCAGCGGTTAGGTTAACCAAAACAGTTAGAGAAAATAACCGGTTTGTGCACCGGTTGAATTGATCAGGGTATTTTGAAATGATTATTAATGTGATATAGTTGGAAAATGTTGAACTTATTTGTGACAAATTCTGTGGTGGTTGTAGCTGGTGATTGGCTGCAGGGACCTTATGTGTACTACCTTTACACGACGTACGGTTTCAGTAAAGGAGAGATTGGGCAGCTGTTTATTGCTGGATTTGGATCTTCCATGTTGTTTGGGACAATTGTTGGATCATTAGCCGATAAACAGTAATTTTGCATTTCCCTTCAAAGTTTCATCGTCTTTTTTTCAGGTTTATGTAATTGTTATGGTGAATTTGACTTGAAACATATTGGTTTAAATTCAGTGGTCGAAAAAGAGCTTCGGTTACATACTGCATAACTTACATTTTGAGTTGCATCACGAAGCATTCACCTGAGTACAGAATTCTGATGGTGGGACGAATCTTGGGAGGGATTGCCACTTCGCTTCTGTTTTCGGCTTTTGAGTCATGGCTTGTTGCTGAACACAACAAGGTGAGTAACGTTTGGATGTGTGTTTTGAAATTGATTATGTAATAATTGAATAATCTGAATCTATTAATCAGCTGTAACAAAATCGACAGTAAAAGATCGTGTTTAGATCTGCTTTTGCTGTTTGAAGTTCCAATAGTTAGATGATTAAATGTTTATCTGTTTGAAATAACAGATAAAATTACCGAAAATGCAGTTTTGTGAAGAAAAAACGAAAAAAGTTTGTGAAATTTGTTCAAAACAGATGGATTTATAAAAGTGATTGTTTCAGAAAACAAGTTGAATCTGTTTATCAAAACTTTAAATTTTCAGATAAAATATTTTGATAATCGGTTTCATAATAATTAAAAACTTATTACCATGAGATCAGTTCATAATAAAAGATTTATGCTATGTGGTGATATTATTTAACAATGTTTTTGATTCTAATGTTATATTGTAGAGGGGTTTTGAGCAACAATGGCTATCAATAACATTCTCGAAGGCGATATTTCTTGGAAACGGGCTCGTTGCTATATTGGCTGGTTTATTTGGGAATCTGTTAGTCGGTTCGTTGGCTATGGGGCCAGTGGCTCCTTTTGATGCAGCTTCCATCTTTCTTGCCATTGGCATGGCTATCATTCTAGCATCTTGGACCGAAAATTACGGTGACCCGTCAGAAAGCAAAGATTTATTGACCCAATTCAGGGGAGCTGCTGTAGCAATTGCATCTGGTATATATATCTCTTTCTACACACACACACACACCCACAGAGGATTGGGATCAAACTAGAACCAAACGGAGATTTGCGAACCGAGAGAACCACTATCAACCAAGCAATTTTTTAAGATTTTTTTTTACTTCTATTTATTTGTTATTAATCATTACCCAAATAAAATAAAATTTGAAAAAAATATATGTTGATTGGTGGGTTACATACACGTACATTGTAAACTATCTATATATATATATGTATTTACACGTGTACATTTGCATGCTACATATGTGTATATCATCAATCTACATAATTTTTTTTTCTATTTTTACAATAATAACTTTTTAATAAAAAAACGTTGAAAAAAATAAAAAAAATTTACTTGGCTGATAGTGGTTCTCTCAAGTTCTTAAATAACTTGTGGTTCTCTCAGGATCCTCACCCTATACACACACATATATATATATATACATATATTATCTATTTTAAATTAGTTAATTTTTTTTTCATATAATATTGATTAGTTTTTTTTTTTTTTTTTTTTTTTTGTGAAATCAGATGAAAAGATAGCATTATTGGGTGCGATTCAATCCTTGTTTGAAGGTTCCATGTACACTTTTGTGTTTTTGTGGACTCCTGCTTTGAGCCCGAATGGTGAAGATATTCCACATGGTTTTATTTTCTCAATTTTCATGCTATCGTCCATGTCGGGAAGTTCTTTGGCTTCTCGGCTTTTGGCCCGCGCATCAGTTAAAGTTGAAAGCTACATGCAAATCGTTTTTGTCATCTCTTCTGCATCTCTCTTGCTTCCTGTCATCACAAGTGTATGTGGCACACCTTCTCCTGTTAATCTTAATTTATGTTACTAGAGGTAGGGAAAAGGGCTGATTAAGCGGGTCAGGGACATGTCAAAACGGGTCATTTTATTGTGGGTCAAAGTGGGTTCGGTTGACCCGTCAACATTTTATTTGTTTTTTTTTTTCTGAGTTTATAAACAATTAACGTCTTGAATATGATTGCATAACTGTATTATCCACATATATATATAGTGAAAGGTTTAAATACAAAAGTCACTTAACGTGCGATGGTACGCTAACGTGCGTAATTATGCAAATAACGTGCGTAATTAGGGTTAACCCAACCCATGCGTAATTATGCAAAATTAATTACTATTATGCCACCGCGTTCAATTGAAGGCCTAGATTAGATCAGATGTGCGGTCGGTTGAGATGCTCGTGTACGCATCGCACGATAAGGTGGTCTTGTACGTTAAGCGGCCTCTCTCTCTCTCTGTATATATATATATATATATATATAAATTAATAATAATAGATTTTAGAAAATGAATATATATGAATATATTTGTTTGTTTTTTGAACAGTTTTTGGTGGCTCCTTCTAAAGAGAAGGGTGGAAGCATAAAATTTGCAGGGTGTATCCAGCTGCTTGGATTCTGTGTATTTGAGGCTTGTGTTGGTTTATTTTGGCCATCTATAATGAAAATGAGGTCTCAATACATTCCAGAAGAGGCTAGAAGCACAATTATGAACTTTTTCCGAATTCCCCTCAACATTTTTGTGTGCATCGTGCTTTACAACGTGAGTATTCTCTCTCTCTTTCTGTATATGCGCATGTTAGCGGTGGTAGTTACTGACCCGACCCGAAACATGACAATAAGCAAGTTTTCAATTGTCATTTCTAATTGTATTAAATAGGTCGTATTCCGGTTAACTCGTTTAACTAAAGGGGCCATGCTTGGGTTCTCATGTTTAACATGTTTTAATTAAACAGGTTGACCTGTCAACCCGTTAAAATTAGAATAAAAAATATAAATGTATTGTAAGGTCAACCCAACAATCCGTTTATGATCAATTTAATGTGTTTAACTTGTTTACAACCCGTTTAACTCATTTAGATTAATAGGTTACACGTGTCATGTGTGGGGTACACGACTTAGCGTTAATGTCTTTGACACGAATAAGTATATGGGTCGTTTTTAGATTCACCAATTCAACCCATCAACATATACAATTGAGCCAGTATTAATCGTATTTATTTTAATAAATTCTTCGAAGGTTGATGCATTCCCGATCACTGTGATGTTTGGAATGTGCTCCGCTTTCCTCTTCCTTGCATCTATGTTGCAAAGGCGCCTTTTGGGGGTTGCAGAAAGATCAAGTATGTTCTATATTATCAATTATATTCTACCATTATGTCATTTCTAAACTAAAGTTGGTTGTTAAGTTACTAAATTAATATGTTTTGGTTTCAGGGCAAGATAAAGTGAGGGAATTGGAGGCTGAACCACTCAATATTTAAAAAAAATATCAGGGAATTTTATAAAGAAATGGTCAAAGTCAACAAATCAATTCTTATTTAAAGATGTGTGCAATGTATTTTGTCTTTTGGAAATCAGAGGGGCATAGGTGGTGGTGATGAAGAAGAACATGAATGACAGATTTAGAAGTTGTTTTTAAAATAAGGAATTTTGTATACCATTATTATAGTAGTTTTCATAGTTGGATTAAAACATTAACAATGGTTATTTTTAATCTAAGATGTTTCTACATTTTATTATGATGATCTATATATGTATTTTTATCAACATTAATGATGTTTAGTCAGAAGGAAACATTTGATCTAGTTTTCTAGTACCCAACATGTTTGATATATACCTTTGTTAAGTCGTTATTATTCCTATTTCTTTGTCTTGATTGATTGTTTAAAAACTATATAGTGGAGCGTAAACGAGCCGTGCTGAGCTAGCTCGAGCTTAGTTAGGCTCGAGTTTGGCTCGTTAGTTATTTATCAATTAATTTATATGCATTATAATCTATTTTATTTATATTTTAAATTCAATCTTTACACACATCATATATTTTTGTCAAGTTATTATTATAATATTTTTATATATAAAAATACTAGAATTACCACCCGCCGCAATGTGGCGGGGATTCATTAGTTATATATCATGTTAGATGAAAGACAAATGTTTCTCACATGACCACGAGCCTGTGTGTAAAACCGAGAAAAAAATAACTAAGTTGATCTCTGACTCGCACGTTGCGACAGACCAATAGATGCGCAATAGATGAAAAAACGTCAAACCTCACGCGCACGTTGCGGCGTATTAACTCGGAAATTTAGAACGACGCGTTAAATGGAGAACTTATGAAAGATGAAAAGTATATAAGGGACCAAAGTTGAAAGTAAAAAAAGTGTTGAGATTAAATTACAAAAGATGAAAACTTTTGAATTAGAAGTGAAAAATCAAATTAATCAAAGGGGTTAAAATATCAAAGTTTGAAACTTTAGACTTAAATTGCCAAAGATTGAAACTTTAGAGTTAAAAACTAAATGAATTTTAGATTATGAAAACAAAAGAGATAAATAGATTTAGTTAAATTGATGTTTAATATTATTATTATTTAATAAAACAGATAAATAGAAAAATATGAGAAATTACCAGAGAATGACACGTGTCCAAAAAATATTTTTATTTATTAGTATAGAAAGATATTCAAAATAACAAATTTATATCAATTGTAGGCTTGTTTATGCTCGTAAGTCAGCTCGAGCTCGATAAGTGAATTTCACGTTCGGGCACGTTTATTAAACAAGACTTATTATAGGTTTGTGGATCGATTTGAGCTTTTAACAAGTCAATCTCAAGTGGCTTACGAACGACTTGGCGCATTTGCACCCCTATTTGAATTTAAAACACCTATCAAAACCTGCACCTTTTTGAACCTCATTGTTCGATTTTTTTTTTCAAAATTAAATTTGAAATATTATACGTGAACTGGCCGAATTACATCAATATCGCAGGTAAGCGAGCAATAAGCTGCGCCGCTACCCCTTTCTGAATAGCAAACCCTAACCTATTAAACAAACCTCTGCCCCCTGTTGATGAGCAACTGCTGTGGACAACCTTTTGGACCCTAGTCAACAAACGGATAGCTTCTGGAGCTAAGGAGCCAAAGGTGTCGAAGGCGAAGGGGATAAATGCATGTTCGAATCTAAAACATCTTTAGAAAAATACAAATCCCGTTCAACACGATTGAAACCTTGTGTCACAACTCACATAATGTACATAGAGCCTTTTGTCTATCTTATTAAAGCATGGCAGGTAGTGAGGGGAAGGAAAGTCAAACAAGCACATGTCCATGTCTACGAGACTTCGTAACTGAATCTTCAATTTTTGTTTTGATCTGTAGCAAATAAATTGAAGCACATCAACAACAATCATATCCAGTATAATATCTCACCTATAGCAAAACTATTGATAGGGTCTCAGGATGGTAGAATGTAGGCAAACTTTACCTCTATCCCAGTGGATAGAGAGACTGCTTCCAGTGAGATCCCCGGCTCCAAAAACCATAACCAAGACATAAGCTTCTGGAAAAACATATATAAGCATACAACTACTAAAAAATGTGGAAAGAAAAATAATAAAAATAAACACATAAATAAATAAGTATTTGTTAGTAAAACTACGACACCGAGAATAGGTGAAAGCTATATCACATCTCACAAAAAGTGAAAAATTAAACTCATAAGACAAGAACTTGAACAAAAAACCAGGCCAAACTCCTAAAAGTCCTTAACCTTAATCCTACGTCTTTACGAAGTTCTGTTTATCCCAAGTTTTTTAAAGTTATTATCATAATATTTTTATATATAAAAATATATTCAAGTCAGAAATAAATTGAAGCAATTAAAGTTATTATCATAATATTTTTATATATAAAAATATATTCAAGTCAGAAATAAATTGAAGCAAAATTGTTAAAAGTCAAACAAGCACATGCCCATGTCTATGAGACTACGACTGAAGTGAGTGAGAAGTGAGAACATACCTCCCACATGCTTGTTCAAGGCCTACCAAAATTACCTAAATTAGTTATTTCATTCGCTATTGATGAGATTTATTCGGTAGGAATATTGTAGTAGTTGCTTCACTCGTAATATTGTGTTGCCCTAATCCCATTCATCATTTATTACCGTTGATGAAACAATTGTTAACCGGGTAGGTTAACTCACTGGTCTCGTCAAGAGGGTTAATCCCTTCTTTCCGAGGATCGCCGGCTGGATCGTCTGGTGGTGAGTTTCCTGCACAAGGAAACAAACCGTGACTCGTAACAAGGAGGATGGGGTGGGGGGTGCTCCTTGTTACCACTCTCCGGCGTGAGAATCAGTAGTTTGCTTGGGAAGCAAAGTGTGATAGTAGTAGTATTGAGAGAGTTGAGAAGTGATACCTCAAACCTGGTTTGGGGTCAGTATTTATAGCCGATGAGTGGAGGAGGGTAGTTGAGTAGCTAGCCTGACATCGCACAGCTATTTGCAGGTGTGTCAGACCTGTCGGATACTGTGGTGATGCCACGTCCTGCTGTGGTGTCAGACTGTTATATACACGTGGGTCAGTAGGCGACTGTTCCCAGTGCCACTTGCACTGTGGTGTCAGACCCACTTGCTTTGTAGGCAGGATGCGGTGCCAAGCCGCATCGCTGCTTGCGGTCCTTGATGTTGTTCCCGCGTTGGTTGTTCCATCCATGATTTACGCGGGACGCGGTGTTATGCCGCATTGCCTGCTGAGTGACTGTTCCTGTTGTCCAGATCCCTTGTCGCGACGAAAATGTTCATAGGATGCGGTGCGGGGCCGCATCGCTATGTGTTACACTAGTTTCCGTCCTTAAGGTAAGTCTTCCCATCACTGGACAGATTGGACCGCGGTGTTCGCGTGTGCCCACGCGGACACAGGTGAGTTTATTGCTGTTGGAGGTTTTTGATGAGGGTAATGGTCATTCGCGGTCGTGCTGACGCGAGATCTGGGACCATACCCCTTCAAGTCCCCCCAGTCTAGTGTTCCTTCCGTATGCAAGTTGCATGTGGGAGGGATACTGGACTATGTTGTCTAGAAGGTTAAGTATGGGCCATGCAGATGGCACCTTCTTTAAGTAAGTAGTAGGCCTTTCTAGTGGATTGTTCCTTCCTTTGAGAAGGGTGTCTGGTGAGCAAGTTCCGTCTGATGCGGAATTCTCAGCCAAGGACTTGACTCTTAGTCTACCTTTTCTTGATGTCTTCAGCCACCTGTTGGTGTTTCGAACCAACCTTTGAGACGGTGACTGAAGGTGTTAGCAGGGTTCGAACCAACCTTTGAGATCATGACTGAAGATGTGCGTCTTCGTTAGTCTAGTTGTAACCTCTGCGTCAGCTAGTGCAAAGTTGTAAGTACTTTGCTCAAGCTCTATGTTTAGCAACTGGACATGCAATGATGAACCCTGTTTTGTGGGGTATTCATGTTCTCCAGTTGAGTTTTCTAGTAACCGCACGTCCTCTGCGGTTTATTTCTCAAGTAACCGCACGTCCTCTGAGGCTTAGCTCTCTAGTAACCGCATGTTCTTTGCGGTTACCTCGTTCCCGTACCTTGTTGGCCATGTTCGTTTGAGGAACGTGGGGTAGTTGCGCCATTGTTGGCCGTGTTTGGTCGAACAATGTGAATCTGGACTATGGGCAGATAAACATGGTCATAGGCAGGGTTGTGCCTACCATTGTTTATTCTATGTGGTCCATAGGTGGGTAACTAGTCATAAGCAGACTTGTTACCACTGTTCTGGAGCTACTTTCCTTCACGCTTTTGTGGAAGGTAGCTTTTCTATAAGGGGTGTTACCGGAGGAGATCACCTTGGATACTTGGGAAGTTGGTTGAAACTCTTCCGCATTCGTTTTGTAGCCACTTTCCTTAATGCTTAGTTGAAAAGCAGTTTTCCTTGAAGTAGCTTTGCTCCTTCGCATGGTGCTTTAGTTGTGGCTCTTCCGTAGCTACCGTTCGCATAGTTGCGGTTCGTAGTACCTACTTACGAGTGGTTGCGGTTTGCAGCAAAGAACTCGCTTCTAGAAGTCTTGTAGCCTGGACGTAGCTCTTGAAGGTTCAGGAGACAGGATTGCTGATGTGCGGTTTTTCAGCATACTTGTCCTTTTCTTTAAGGAGAAGCTGTTTTGCGTTCCCTCCGTGGTTGTGAACCGGAAATGAGGGTTTTGAAGCTTAAAGAAGTTTACATGGAGTGCGGTTTACCGCATCCTGAGAAGCGGTTTTCGCAGTCCAAAGAACCATGCTGGTTCTGAGTATCCGACACACCTATGCGGGTTGGTGTGTGTTTTCTCCGCATATTCCACGTGTGCGCGCGGGTATCTGCGGTTATTGCTTATACCCCTTTATATAATTTAAAGATATTTTTTCCTTTTTTGAGGGGTATGTAAAAAACGACATGCGGTATGGGTTATGGTGCGGTAAACCAGAGAAACCGCATGCCGCTTAAGTTTGGATAATGTTTGTCGCTTTTGTGTTGTCTACGTGGCTGATGGCACGTGTGGGTTGTTGAAAGTTGGTAGAATTCTGACATGTGATGTTCTGAAAGGACGTTTGCATTGACCGAGGTCATAACTGCACTGTAGCAAGTAGTGTAAAGGTCAATTCTGTCAGGCGCGTGGGCGGCCACGCGCGCGTGGTAACCGTCAGCTGAAAAGTCGCTGAACACGTGGCGAAACGTAAGTGGCCCTTTTTGAACTTTGTAAGTCGGTTACTCCATCGCATTAATTGCGATGAGTATATAAGGGGAAACCGTTTGGGTTCCCCTCACTTTGTTCAAAATTTGAAAAATTTCTCCGGTGAGAAGGGGTGTGCTCTCTTCGTCTTCTCCGGTGAATCTGTCTTCTTTCCGGCAACTTTCTGAGTTTTCTGAGTTTTTGTGTAACCCGATACTTCTCTTCTTCATATTTCTGATGGCTGAACCATCTAACCCACATAATGTGGAGGGTGAAAACCCTGAAACCTCTTCTCCGGTGGCCGGGGAAGAAGAAGATGATGGTGGTAGTGTTCCTGGTGGTGGCTTGCCACCTTTGAAGTGGTCGAAAGCGTCATTCGACCAACTGATGATCAGTACACAAATGCCTTCCGAGTTTGGGGCTGTTTACCCCCAAGACGGTGATATCGGTGCTTGTGCTCCAGCCGGTCACGTGACCATGTGGGCCGATTCTTTCGTTGATGGTAACCTTCGTTTACCATTGACCGTTTTTGTTGCTGAGTGTTTGGAGTATTACAGGGTTCATATCTCCCAGATGAGTCCTTTTGGGTTTATTCGTATTAGACACTTTGAATCGACTTTTCGTGCCCTTGGTTTGCAAGTTACCGTTGATAATTTCCGGGGGTTTTATCAGTTGACGGTGAACACAGGTTTCTTCTCTTTCCGAGAACGGTACGGAAGTATCAAGTTGATGACCCCTCCCAAGGGTATTACAAAGTGGAAGAGCAAATTCTTCTATGTTAAAGCTGCCGCAGTTGTTCTCAACATGACATTGCGGAATGTTAATGAGCCTATCCCTGCGGAGGACATTGCTATTCCTAATGCGGGGACTGCGGAGTGGTTCCCACGGTTGAAGACTATAGAGCATAGGCTGTTGAAGAACACCGAGTTGTGGATGCTGTGGATGTTATTGACTAGGGCCGATAAGCATGCAAGGCCCGTTGTGCGGGAGAAAACTGGTGGTAAGTGTTCTTACCCTTACGCGGTTTTATTATTCCCTTGTTTGCTTTATTAATTTAGACTTGTATTATCAGAAGAAGTTGTTGAGCTGTGGAAGATATTTGATCCAACCTTTACTGGAAAGGTTGATATTGTCCAGACTGCTGAAGGTGCAGGGTTTAATTTGACCATTCTTCATAACTTCCGCGTTCCTACACGCGAGGCACTGAATGCACCCCCGCCGCAGGGCAAAGGTATAATTCATAGCCTTCTTTTCTTGCCTTATAAGTTTCATG
The DNA here is from genome assembly GCA_030545235.1 of Helianthus tuberosus. Taxonomy (NCBI): domain Eukaryota; kingdom Viridiplantae; phylum Streptophyta; class Magnoliopsida; order Asterales; family Asteraceae; genus Helianthus; species Helianthus tuberosus. The sequence continues at coordinate 70,122,155 of CM060361.1, read as the reverse complement.
TTGCTGATATTCTTCATGCAGGTACTCTTGGGGCCCTTGGTAAATTTGAGTCAAAGGGTGCCCCCAAAAAGCATACAGAGAAGAAACAAGTTGATAAACCCGTGCGGGGTCGCGGCAAGAAGAAAAATGAGGCTCCTGTTGTTCCGCCTTTGGTTCCGCATGCAGCAGGTATCTCTCGTTCTCATTTCCGCAGATATACCGATTACGTGGTGGTATCTGACACCCTTGAGGGCTTGGGTGTTCCAGGTGCTGGTGCGGCCACAGGTGGAACCACTGCGGGTTCAAAGGCTGCTGATGAGAAGAAGAGGAAAGCGGGAAAAGCTGTTGATGTCGGTGAGGGGAAGAAGCCGAAGATTCAGACCAGACGCAGGGCTTTTGTGGGACAATGGAAGCCTGCGGTTGTTCCTGGTACGTGATGTATTACTTGGTTAAATAATTTGTATTTGTACTTGTAGTTTAAAGTGTTTTTGCTTTGATTGCAGAACCCCAAGATGAAGGGTTCTCCATCTTTGATGTTCCTCCTCCTCCTCCCCCACATGACACTGCTGCGGGTGTGGGGGTTCATAAGGTTGTTACGCCTGAGCCCTCTGTGCGGGAGGAGGATACTGGGAAAGGGTCTGCGGCCCAGATCCATGACACGGTGGATTCCCATGACAATGTCATTACCCCAGAGGATGCGGATGATCTGAACTTGAAATTTGCTTATACTGAAAAGCCAAAGTCTCCTGCTGCTGAGAAGGCTTCTGGTTCCGGTTTCGGAGGTGCGGGTTTCGTAGAGACTCCCATTCAGCCTGAAGAGTCTGAATTGGAGTATTATTACCGCACCTATACGGAAGATCGGGCCATGGCTTACCACCGCCCTCCGTGGTCTGTGATGCAAGGGGATGACATTTCTGCTGATCCCTCCGCGTGTAGGGAGATTTTGGGTGGTCTGGGCACCCCATTTGAAGTCAACCGGGCCCGTGCCTTACCAACTGAAGCCCAGATTAACCAACTCTCCTCCCTGCTTGTTGGGAGTTCCGTAATGGCCAATGCCATTATGGAAAAGTATAAGATGTTGGGGCGCAGGGAGGAGGAGAATGTGCGCTTGCGTGCAGAGGCTGAGGAGTTGGTGAAGGCTGCACGTGAGGGTGCCGAGCAGCTTGAAAGGGATAGGGCTGCGTTTGAAAAACGTAAGCAGACTGAAGAGTGGGCTGCAACTGCTGAGCTTAAACAGGTTCGTACCCTTGCCAAACTGCTTTCCACTGAGCGCCAGAGTTGGAAAGAATCTCTTTCTAATGAGCGCGAGACACTTTCTAATGAGCGCAAGGCTTGGAAAGACTCCTGGGCCAAACAGAATGAAACTCTCTTTCGTGTTCGCCAGGAGCTTGCCAATGCTAAGGCAGCAAATGCTGCGCTGGCTAAAGAGAAAACAGCAACTGTTGCGGCTGCCCAAGAGGCCAAAGAGGCGGAAGCTCGCCTCGCCAAGGCTCTTGAAGAGGCCAAGGAGGCGGAGGCCCGCACTGCAAAGGCTCTTGAAGGGGCGAATGTTGACCGCACCAATTTAACCAAAACTATCTTGGGCCTCCAGGTATAAGTTTCTTGCTTTTGACGTACATTTCACAGGTGTTTATTTTTGTATACTTGTTTTTGTTTTGTTACCAGGCTGAAGTGCGGACCCGGGGGGCCACTATTGAGGAGGTTTCTGCCCGCGTTGATGAGGTTGAAGCGCGGGCAAGAGAGGCTGAGGAGGCTAGAGATAGTCTTGATTCGTCACTTAAGTTGCTCAAGGCTGACCATGAATGGATGCATATGCGCGGGATCGGGCATGTAAGCATTCGTTGCTTTTGTTATTTTTGTTATATGTTTGCCTTTGATAACCTTTGTACTTTTGTGTCGCAGATTGTTACTGCCATCCTTGACGCACCTGAGACTGTATCAGGTGTTACCGAGATCAAGGAGCGTGCCCGGGATGCTGGTTTTAAAGCTGGCTATAACCGCTGTATTGGTCATTTGAATGCTGCAGCTCGGGGCAGACATACTGATGAGCGATCTGGGTTCCACGGCGTGGATACTGAAGCGCTTCTTGATGCTGCGGTTGAGGCGTATAACGAAACAACCCTTTCTGGTCTCGAGGATCTTGAAAAGTGTCTAGAAGCGGAGGACTATGTGGACCGCTTGCGAGTGTTATACGCTGATGAAGAAGATGAGGAAAAACCTTCTGTGGCAAGCAAGGACGGTGAGGGTTCCAGCGGCACAAAGAAAGACTAGGCTGGCCTGCGTGCCTTTTTTGTTTCCTCATGTAAATGTAAACTTTATGTAAATTCCCTGTGCACCGCGCAGGTGTAGGAATTTTTTGAATATAAAGAATTGTTCTGTTCAATTTGTACAAGTGTTTTTACTACTTGCATGTTTGAATTTGTATGAGTTTAATGTTACTGTGGGTAACACTAAATCTGTAATTGCCATTTGCATATCTAGGTGATATGCAAGTATGGAGAACTGTGTCTGGCCGGATAAATAGTGTTGCCATTGCTGGCCTATTATAATAGTTGCGTGTGGTTACCACTCTGTGTGGGTATCACGAATGAAGATTTTGCTTAATATGTTTTTGTGTATACCTCAGAGTGGAACACGCATTTGTAATAGAAATAAATAAACAATATTGCATTGAATCGTCTATTTATTTATTTGCAAATGGCATGTGGCCTGATAGGTTACATGGTGAATGTAAGAAACATGGCTTACATATAACAGCGTCGAAGCTGTTGTGCATTCCATGTGCGTGCGATAGTTTCGCCTTCTAATGTTTGAAGTTTGTACGCGCCTTTGCCCAGGACCTCTTGGATGAGGTAGGGTCCTTCCCACTTGGGGGCAAGTTTCCCTGGGCGTTCCGCGTTAGATGCTTCATTGTCACGAAGGACGTAGTCTCCCGGGTTGAAAGTACAAATGCGGACGCGTGCATTGTAGTACTTCTCAAGTTTGGTTTTGTACTTGGCCTCGTTGATGGCAGCGTTTTCGCGCCTTTCTTCCAAGAGGTCCAAGTCAACCCTGCGTTCCTCATTGTTGTCTATCTTGTTGATAGCCAACATTCTAGGTGAGGGGAGGCCTACTTCCGCGGGGATCATTGCTTCAGTGCCATAGACCAGGCTGAAGGGTGTCTCACCGTTGCTTGTTTTTGGGCTTGTCCTGTGAGCCCATAAAATACTTGGGAGTTCATCAACCCAGCCGCGTCTGGCTGTTCCTAGCCGTGCTTTGATGCCTTCCACTAAGCTTTTATTGATGCTTTCAACTTGGCCGTTCCCTTGCGGATGCGCCACTGAGGAGAATATGTGTTCAATGTTTAGCTCTTTTAGCCATTTCTGAAAGTCATCTGCGGTGAAGTTGGTACCGTTGTCGGTGACGATGCACATTGGTAGACCGAAACGGCAGATGATATGTTCCCACACGAATTTCCTTGTTATCATAGCGGTGGTTGATGCAAGTGGCTTTGCCTCTACCCATTTTGTAAAGTAATCAACAGCCACTATGATAAATTTTACTGCACCGGGTGCGTCTGGAAATGGTCCCACTACATCGATTGCCCATTTTTGGAATGGCCATGCGGTTGTGACGGGGATCAGGTTGTTCTTGGGACGCAAGGTCTTGGGAGCATGTCGCTGACAATTGAAACACTTGCGTAAGACTTTGACTGCGTCTAGGTGCATGCCGGGCCAATAGTACCCGGCGTTCATAATTTTGGCCACGACCATGCGTGGGCCTGCATGTATACCACATATTCCCTCGTGAATTTCCTTGATAAGGTATATGGCATCTTCGGGGTTGACGCATCGTAAGAGTGGCCCCAGGTATGATTTACGGTATAAGATAACGTCTCCCATTTGGTAATGACACGCTTTGTATTGTAGCTTGCGTGCTTCTGCCTTGCTTTCGGGAGTAACACCTGATTGTAAGTATGCAATTATGGATGTCATCCAGGATGTTGTACCGTATTGGATGACATTGACTTGGCGCAGGGGTACTGAAGGATTTTGCAGAATCTCGATGCGTACCTCTTTTTCCAGGTGTTGGAAGCTGGTGGATGCAAGTTTTGATAATGCATCCGCAGGTTTGTTATCACTCCTGTTGATATGGCGAATATTGAAGGAGGTGAACCTTGATTTTAGTTGCAAGGCTTGTTCGAGGTAGAGGATCATGATATCCCCTTTTGCGGCATAGTCATCGCGTATCTGCCCTGCAACCAGTAGTGAGTCGACATGTGCTTCCAATGTTTGACGTCGAGTTTGACTGCCAAACGCAGCCCTGCCAGTAGAGCCTCATACTCCGCTTCGTTATTCGTGCTTTTGAAATCGAGGCGGATTGCGTAGGTTAGCTCTTGGCCATCGGGGCTGACAAGTCGCAGACCTGCGCCAGCACCATCTTCGTTGGATGCACCATCTGTATATAGTGCCCAGGTTTCTGCGGCGGATGGTGGTGATGTAGGGTTTTGTTCTTCTTCGCATTCTTGAATGCGGTTTGCTGGTACTTCAGCAACGAAATCAGCCAAGACTTGGCCTTTGATTGCGGGGCGCGGTTTATAGTTCAGTGAAAGCGCGCCCAGCTCAATTGCCCATTTTGCTAACCTCCCAGAGATGTCGGGTTTGGATAGGATCGGGCCGATCCTGTAGTTAGTTAACACTGTGATGACGTGGTTTGCAAAGTAACGTCGTAAACGTCTCGATGCGTGCACTAGTTCCAGTACCAATTTCTCCATGATGGAGTACCTTGTCTCTGGGTCGTTGAGCATTTTGCTAATGTAGTAGATGGGTGTTTGAACTCCTTCCCGCTCCACTATGAGTACCGCGCCTACCGCGTTGTCCGCGGCAGACAAGTATAGAATAAGTGGTTTATCTTTTCGTGGTGCGGTTAAAGTTGGGAGCTGGATCAAACACTCTTTCATCTCCCGGAAAGCTTTTTCGGCCTCTGCGGTCCATTGGAATTGTTCCTTTTTTAGGCAGCTCCGCAGGGTCTTGATGAAAGGGTATGACTTAGCCGCGTGGTTGGCTAAGAATCTGTTTAGTGCGGCTAGCCTGCCGGCTAGTCGTTGCATTTCTTTCATCGTTGAGGGCGATGGCATGCGTTCGATCGCCTGAACTTTTTCCGGGTTTACCTTGAATCCATCTTTGGTTACGATGAATCCGAGGAATTTGCCTTCTTCCATTCCAAATGAGCATTTCCCTGGATTAAGCTTCATGTTGACGCTTCGCAGAGTCTGGAATGTTCTTTCTATATCGTTGAGCATGGTGTCTTCCTCCATGCTCATGACAACCAGGTCGTCCATATAGATTTCGACACGTTTGCTGATTTGACCGCGAAAAGTGTCGTTCATCAACTTTTGATAGGTTGCGCCAGCGTTGCGCAACCCGAACGACATTTTGGTGTAACAGTAATTCCCGGTAGGAGTGCGGAATGCCGTTTTGTCTTCATCTTCGATTGCCATCTGTACTTGGTGGTAGCCTTTGTAACAATCGAGGAAGCACTTCCATCGAAATGGTGCGAGGTTATCGACCTTCTCGTCGATCTCCGGAAGTGCGTAACAATCCTTGGGGCAGGCCTTAATGAGGTCTTTGTAATCGACACACATGCGCCAACCCCCGCTTGGTTTTTCTACCATGACTGGGTTGGATAACCAAGTCTGGTATTTCACTTCCCGCAGGATTCCTGCGGAGAGCAGCTCCTGCACCTGCTCTTCCATCGCCGCGTTTTTTGCAGATCCAAGGTGGCGTTGGCCTTGGATCACTGGCTTGATACCTGGCATGGTATTCAGGAAGTGTTGCGCTATGTCGCGCGCTACCCCTGTCATGTCTGCGGGTGTCCACGCGAAAATGTCTTGGTTTCTGAAGAGTAGTTGCTTCAGGCGCGCTCTGATGGTAGGTGTCAAGGCATGGCCCAACGTGACCATTTGCTCTGGGTGCCTTGCGTTAAGCACCCATTTTTCTGGTTGCGTGTTGGGGGTAGGCCTTGCTATCTTGGCTGGACGCAGGTCTTCCGTGGACAAAACTTCCCTTCTGGCGTATATTATCTCGACCCCCGTCTCGGTTGGGAAACCGATAGCAGAGTGAGGGACGGATGTGATCATGTTAAAATCGCCCTGGGATTCTCTCCCGAGAAGTACGTCGTATTTGGAGGTGTGCGGTAAAACCATGAAGTTTACCTCCTCCGTTCTTGTGTGCCTCCCGTTGGTGAGGCGCACAGGAAAAGTAATCTGGCCCAGGGGGAATACGGTTTCCCCTGCAAACCCAGCCGACGGGTAGTCCGCTGGCTGCAGCCGATCTTTGTCTTCTTGATCGAACTGGTTGAAACATTGCTCGTATATAATATCGGATGTACTGCCCGGGTCGATGAACAATCGCTCGGTACAGTAGTGAGCCAGGTGGCCTGTGATAACCACGGCGCGTCTATCGCGCGGGCCGCCTCGGACTTTTGGAAAGACGACTTGCTTGTCTTTCCAGTTATTCTCCGGTCTTCTTCCCGCGTTGCGCGGCCTTCCTTTTCCTCCATTGATCATGTGGGTAGAGGCTATGTACATGGTCCTCTTTCCCGTGGAGGTGCCCTCGTTGTGGGGAGTGATGCGCTTGGTAGCTTTTTGTGCGCCTGTCAACAGATGTTGCAGTTTCCCCTCTTTTAGGGCTCGTTCAATCTCCAGTCGGAGACTGATGCAGCTGTTTGTTGTGTGGCCATTGTCCTTGTGATACTCGCAGTAGAGTGCGAGATCCTGGTTCTTTTTGGACTTCATCGGTTGGGCCGGTCGCAGGAATTGTGCGTCCGTGAGAAGGACGTCGCTTGGCGACTGGTTAATCTCGGTCCAGCTGCGGTCCCGAGATTCCTTTTTTGGCGCCCGGTTTTCACGCTGGGCGTTGATTGTAGCCCTTGCGTCGGGCTGGTTGCTTCGTGGGACATATGGTCTGGAATCGCTGCCACGATTCCATGTGTCCCGGTTGCGCTTATTCTGCGCTTGGGGTCTTGTCGGGAGGATTGGCCTTCCGTTTGGGGCTGCGCCTTTGATACGTGCGGTCTGAGGGATCGCTGAGTCTGGGCGTATGTTTTGACCGCAGCCATGGCATCTTCCCATTTCTTAGGTAAGCCATCCTTGCCGGAGATATTCATAACCATTTGTTCGTCCTTGACTGCAACGATGAAATGGTTACGTGCCATCTGGTCAGCAACGTCGCCTATCTCTAGGCATTCTTTATTGTAACGGACAACGAATGCCTCCAGGGATTCGTTGTCTCTGCGCCATATGTTCATGACGTCCATAGAATCACGTTCATAACGTCGCTGTCGGCTAAAGTGTGCGAGGAACTTTGCTTGCAAGTCCTCGAATGATGTAAGTGAGTTCACTGGCAAAGAATCGAACCAGGCCCTGGCCAGACCTGTTAGGGTCTGGGGGAAAAAATGACACCAAGTGGGTTCATCCCACCTACCGTTGCATCCGGCGCCGACGAAGATGTTCATGTGATCATCTGGGTCGGTCGAACCGTTGTATTTCCCAATGTTTAACGGGAATTTCGTGGTGGTGACATCGGCGTGGGCGATTTCTGGGGCGAATTTGGAGTTTTCGGCCGCAGTTTTCGGCCTGTAGGGTTGGCTTTGGCGCTTTGCAGCGCGGAGATATGTAGTACCGGGGTGAGTAGGAGGGACATAGTTGTGTCCTCCCGGTCTACTGCTGGTAGCATGAGACTCCGCGCGGTATGTACCGTCGTCGGGATCTGTATATCCCTGTCCTTCACGGTGGGAGTGAGGTCCCAGCCGGCTATGGATGCCGGGGCCGCGGTGCGCTGTAGACTGTCGCCTAGTTTCGCCATGGGGGCCTAGGCGGCTATGTATGGGGTCCCTGCGGCGAGACCCATACGAGGAATCGTCTTCCGCAAGTGTGCGGACATCGCAGTAAGAGGAACCGCGATCTTCGTGCCTGCTTTTGGAGGCCGGGTGTGTGGGGGCCTTGCCGTCGTACTGTAAAGTACGGCCCACAGGGGTATGCGGTGCTGGGGTGGGTCCCACAGATACTTGCGCTTCGGCGCAAGCTCTGTTGTATGTTGCAGCCAGCATAGCTGCTTGTTGGTCGTACCAGGCATGAAGGTTCATGCCTGCAGGTATCACAGGAGCGTACTGTGATAAATCGTGCCCAAACGTAAGGGATGCGTCCCCTTGCGTTGATGTGCCAATGTATTCGGCATTTGGGGCTAGGGGAATGGTTCCCGCAGGCCCTTGGTTTGCGGGGTTTAGGTTATCCCCGGTGGTGTTGTTTTGACGATCAGACATGATCTTTGGAGAGAGGGATGGTTGGAAAAAGTGCTAAGAGTAGCGGTGGGCGCCAATGATGAAACAATTGTTAACCGGGTAGGTTAACTCACTGGTCTCGTCAAGAGGGTTAATCCCTTCTTTCCGAGGATCGCCGGCTGGATCGTCTGGTGGTGAGTTTCCTGCACAAGGAAACAAACCGTGACTCGTAACAAGGAGGATGGGGTGGGGGGTGCTCCTTGTTACCACTCTCCGGCGTGAGAATCAGTAGTTTGCTTGGGAAGCAAAGTGTGATAGTAGTAGTATTTAGAGAGTTGAGAAGTGATACCTCAAACCTGGTTTGGGGTCAGTATTTATAGCCGAGGAGTGGAGGAGGGTAGTTGAGTAGCTAGCCTGACATCGCACAGCTATTTGCAGGTGTGTCAGACCTGTCGGATACTGTGGTGATGCCACGTCCTGCTGTGGTGTCAGACTGTTATATACACGTGGGTCAGTAGGCGACTGTTCCCAGTGCCACTTGCACTGTGGTGTCAGACCCACTTGCTTTGTAGGCAGGATGCGGTGCCAAGCCGCATCGCTGCTTGCGGTCCTTGATGTTGTTCCCGCGTTGGTTGTTCCATCCATGATTTACGCGGGACGCGGTGTTATGCCGCATTGCCTGCTGAGTGACTGTTTCTGTTGTCCAGATCCCTTGTCGCGACGAAAATGTTCATAGGATGCGGTGCGGGGCCGCATCGCTATGTGTTACACTAGTTTCCGTCCTTAAGGTAAGTCTTCCCATCACTGGACAGATTGGACCGCGGTGTTCGCGTGTGCCCACGCGGACACAGGTGCGTTTATTGCTGTTGGAGGTTTTTGATGAGGGTAATGGTCATTCGCGGTCGTGCTGACGCGAGATCTGGGACCATACCCCTTCAACCGTTAAAAGTTACTAGTATTACAATCGTGTAAGGAATTTATCCTCCCACCTTCTATTGTACACTACATTTATATCATTTCAGGGTGTGAAAGTGTGAATTATGACACGACACGAACCTAACATAAATTTAAAAGTTAACAAAATCAGGTCAGAGTCAAACATGCGAACACATTTAGGTAAACTGGTTCTGTTTGACTTGATTTGTCGGATTTGTGGGTTGACATGTTTAACCTTTTTTTATTATTATTTTTTAGATGTGTTTTTATGTCATATGTTAAAAATATTTGGGTATTTATACCAAAATTAAAAAAAAAATCAACATCAACATGTATAGCTTAAACGTGACTATTCTATATTCATGTGTATCTTTTGTTATAAATTTATAACTTTATTAATATGCAAAAAGAAAAATTAAGTATCGTATTTGATCCACCAACCTACAAACACAACCCGCTCATGTCTGTTAAAATGCATATGAGAGAGAATTCTTTCGTTTGACCCTGCATCTGTTCATATATTTGAACAATGGAGAGATGGTGTTTTGTATTCAAGATCACACAAACATTTTCAACTAATGCTAATGGACTTTCATGCTTAGCATTTATTTTATGAGTATATGTAATAGGATTAGACATTTTAAGAACTAAATGATTCGGAATGGGAATGCATTGAGCTCAATAGCGACACGTGCATTATTATCTTTCAGGTGTTATTACTTCCTAGACCATTTAGAGTTGCAAGTCCTACGTCTTAAGACCGTCAGTATTATGCCACATGTGATATCATCCACCGTTTGTGAGTTGTGATCCCTCAAGATGAAAACGACACAGCTAATATAGTAAAAAGACGGCGCAGACTAGAACAAAGAAGCAGGCTAGCAAGCGGAAATTACAATCTTCTGATGTTCTTAATCTGGCCTGGAGTTTCTTGATGTTTCTTGATCAAGTGCAAAATCTCCGCACAATCCACTACCATTTCCCTCATAATTTGCTTCAGCCTCTGGTTCTCTCTCAATAGCTGCCATCCCAAAAAGATTGCAATATTACCTTACTAATACCATAATCTATATACATATACACTTTACGACTTACATACACACATGGTATAAAATAGTACTAACCTCAGCATTAGTGTAAACAAGCTTTTCTGTTGTTTCTTTCATTGAGGACATTGTTTCATGAAAAGCTGATAATGCCTTTATTCTTGTGAAACCATAACAAGATGTAAATAAACAAGAATTAAAAACGGATATTGATTCATCAGTCACCAGACTCAAGAACAAGATGACATCATAACTATTTCTAAAATATTTAAGTATTACATAAAACTTAAATGCTATATTAAATTGAAAGCTTTATACAATTATGTTGTTATGGTTGTTATATAAAAAAAAAAGTTAAATAAATATATTATTTTCTCAAAAGTAAATACAAAATAATGAAGAATCCTTTATTTGTGAAAAAAAGGAGATTAGAGGAATTGGAAAGCATTTTATTTTGTGAAAAAAGGAGATTAGAGGTTCAACTGCCAGCTGCCAAAACCGGCCAGGTGGCCCAACCCTGCAAACTGGCAGTGTGCCCGCTTATGAAACACAGCAATTAAGTGGCATACATTGCTCCAAACCGTAGAGTGGATAGAGTCTCTGAAAAACGACAAAGGCCGGGTGAGCAACAGCAAAGTAATGCAGTCTGGAAGCTTCCTCCCTAAACAAATAATAGAAACGCAAATTAATACCAGAAGCATGATGTGATGAAGCTAGAGGTGGCAATTTAAACATGCTCGATTTTTATTACATACTTGAAACTACCTCCTAAAGCATTCTAATCAGAAATCTAATTGGCCCGTAGTACTTACAAGAGTGGCCTGGAGGATCATAGTAAGCTTTGAATCACGAAAGCGAATGTGATTTGCTTGACCGGAGGTCAAAACATAAAACATATTTCTAAGTGCAGAAAGCGATTTTCTAATGGTCTTTGCTTCTTCAAGAGCATTACCCTCTGCACCCGTCGTCGCAGATACCGTCAAATCTACAAGAACAAGCTTTCCTGTACTCACCCTTTTCTCGTTTGCTACTTCTTTCTCAACAGTAAATATGTAGATGCAATGACTTCTACTGCTCGCCTTGTTCGTTTCTACATGAGTTTGCAAACAAGTAACATAAATATGTCGGCCACATATACATGAACTTGGAACTGGAGAGTCATAAAAGACGAATACTAACTAGACTCTCCAACTGCTCTGTTTGCTATCCCACTCTGCATTTTCCGATGTTACGATTTAGTTTTCTTAGATACTCTAGTAATTTAGCATGCATTAGGGTAGAGAAATTTATGATCTTACAGATAGGGATTTTAATGCTTCTTCACCATCTGATATCAAGATCTGTAAAAAGGGTAGATCAGTAACTGATCTTGAAGCATTAACGGCAGTGGTGAGTTAATAATAATATATCAAAACCATAAGTCATTAAGTTTGGTTGTATTCATAATGATAAAAGGGAACTATAAATCCTCTTGATTGATACCATCATGAAGTTCTACTAGCAATGTGTATCAGGATGATGTAACAAGACTAAAAGGAGTCCATATGAAAACTTACTTCTGTTGCACCACACAACAACATTCCATGCCCTTCATGCTCTTCGATCTGTATATTGTCCCTTGATAAATCCAAAAGGTCCCTGGCCCAATTTCAGTTATAAAAATACAGTAAGATGATCTATGCATTATAATTAGGAGGTACTTGCTTAGGAGTAGAAACAAACAATCAGTTAGTTAGTTAGTTAGCAGTTGCTAACCTTACTCTCTCCATATAAATCTCCACCTGTTTGTCACAATAGCGAGTTAAACTTGTTTGAAACTACAACAAATTCTAATCCAAATGTCAAGAAAAGAGTTTTCTCGTACCATTGACAGTTTGATTTTGTAAGCAGTTGCTTCACCACACAAGCTTATAGCCTCAAAGAGTTCATCTACCACTCTAGGTAGTAATCCTTTCTTGTAGTTTTCGGTTTCCATTATGTTGGCTCCCTGTCAACTCATATAAGCAATTACTTTTGAAAATATTTTATGTTTCTATAATGCACATTAATTACCTCCATTGTATAGGTCTTCCCTGCTCCTGTCTGTTAAAGTGTATATGATAATTCATCAGTTTGATTCTACATCTATTTCTTCCAAATACATTGTACAACATTTTAAAGTAATGCAAAAAGATTAAAGTCCTCATGTCTTCCATGATATTAATTATTAAGCAATGAAATACTAAAGTGACTACTAGATAAACTTTTCAAAGGGAACTGCTGGAGTCCATTTTTGCTTAAATTAGAGCGAGTTTTAAGTCCGTATATCATGGTCAATAATGTCAGAAGATTAAACCCATACTTTGCATTTAATTATTATGTAATTGTGTCACATTGGTAACAAAACATAAGTTAGGCAGTTATTAAATTAATTTGTCCGGTTATTAGGAGACAATCCAATGGAAAGGCGTGTCCCTTATTGGTGTCGTTCCAATTCGTATAAATAGATGGCCAAACAATGTAATGCGTATGTTCTTTAAAGATTACAATCGAAAATATATGTAATTCGTATGTTCTTGAATTACAGTGACCATGTGCACTTTGCATACAATCAAACTTTCTGCAAACACACACACTTATATTCACGCCAACACAATGTAATTCGTATGTTCTTGAATTACAGTGACCATGTGCACTTTACCTACAATCAAACTTTCTGCACACACACACACACTTATATTCACGCCAACACACACATATACTTTCTATCTATCACAATCAAATTCATTATGGATCAAACAAATAATAATAGCAATAACCAAATAACAAACTTCATTGCTAATAATAACAAGGTATTTCAATTTATCATCTGTCTCCTGAATGCACATAACTAACTTACAAGATTAGATGCGATACATACCTCTCCGTATGTGATGATTGTGCCATTAATTCCTTTAACAACATCTGTTACACAAAATTGAACACTCAGACGGACTATTATGATGAAAACCTCACTCAAATAGCCACAAATGAAAAATTACAAGTAACACGGAGATTTAGCATCAATTCCCGTTAAACTATCACATATTAAGAGGTCTACAACGAACACGGAGATTTAGCTTCAATTACCGTTAAACTATCACATATTAAGAGGTCTGCAACGAACATGGAGATTTAGCTTCAATTACCGTTAAACTACCATATATTAAGAGGTCTGCAACGAACACGGAGATTTAGCTTCAATTACCGTTAAACTATCATATATTAAGAGGTCTAGAACGAACACGAAGATTTAGCTTCAATTACGTTAAAATATCACATATTAAGAGATCTAGAACGAACACGGAGATTTAGCTTCAACTACCGTTAAATTATCACATATTAACAGATCTAGAAAGGACACGGAGATTTAGCTTCAATTACCGTTAAACTATCATATATTAAGAGATCCAGAACGAACACGGAGATTTAGCTTCAATTACCATTAAACTATCATATATTAAGAGATCTAGAACGAACACGGAGATTTAGCTTCAACTACCGATAAACTATAACATATTAAGAAGCCTACAACGAAAACGAATATTTAGCTCTAATTACCGTTAAACTATCATACATTACGAGATCTAATAGGAACGTGAAGGTTTAGCTATTAAGATTATCATAAATTAGCGAAAAATTGAACTAAAATGCCGTTAAATTAGAAAAAATCACAGTTGAGTAAAGTAGAGAAATCAGCAAATGATACCTCTAACAAGAGGACGAGCTAAAAACTCGTAGACATCGGCTTGTTCGGAATCTTCGTAGAACACCTTATCAAAGCTAAACGTTTGTTGTTCATCATTCTCATCCTGCAAATGTAACGAAAATTACAGAAATGAAGTGCACATTACATAATCATGGAGAACGATTGAAGCGGATAAGTTGATTAGCAACCTGGAGAGTGAAACTTCGGATAAGTTGATTAGCAACATGGAGAGTGAAACTTCGAGAATCGGAGCGTGCGAAGCGTAAAACTTCACCGTCGTCTTGTAGAATCGCAGGCCTGAACCTCGCGCAGACTCGAATGTTCGCCATGATTAGGGCGTATGTAACGTGTGCTGCAAGGTATATAGCTTCACAGTCGTATTTTTAGATGATTAAGGTTCCCGCCTCCCCTTGGCCCAGATTTTAGTGTGACCGGGTCGGGTCGGGCAGCCGTATTTGGTCTAGTGACCCAGTATGGTTTATTTTTATTAGATGAATGAATTTTAAAAAAGAAGATTTATGTGTTCGTTGTTCAAAGAAAGATATATGATATTAGTGTAGAATAATAAAAAAATGCTTATTGCCCTAGTGATTAATGCCGTCTTTTTCTGTTTTGTTAATTACAAGCGACAAGGATGGCAATGGTTACCGAACCTCATGGGTAAAGTCGAAACCCGAAATATGTGAGGCAACAGGTATGAGATCGGGTAATCAGGTATGGGATCGGTTCTATGATTAACTTTTATTTTTTCACGGGTTTGAGATGAGTACGAGATTTGGTAATATATCCTATCAGGGCGCAACATAGGGGAGGGGGGTGGGACACCGCTCAGCACCCAGTCCCTCCTGGGGCCAAAATTATTTTTTTAATTATACATTAAGTGTTTATAAACATTCTGTTTCAAGTCTGTTAATATTTGGAAGCTTGCTCTGGTGGCTTTTGTGGTCCACGTAAAAGAGTTGGATCAATTTTCTCAATTTCGATTCTTGCTTCCGGCATTTCAGCCTATTTTATTTCATTTTTCTTTCCTTTTCTTTCTCACCTAATATTTTTGTTTTTCTTTTTGTTTTTTTACTGTATTTTCGTTTTTTACTGTATTTTCGTTTTCTCCCTGTTTCAAATCTGGATTTTCGTTTTCAATTAGAAACTGAAATCTTTTATTATTTATTTTTTTATTTTGTTTATTATTTAAATTAAATACAACTAAACAAAATTTGAAATGGTTTTTTTCCTTTTATTTTACAAAAAGAGTGAATTTCAAGTATTGTCCTTTATCTTTATACATATTTTCAGGCGATATCCTTTATGTTCAAAACTGATGAGTTTTGTACTTTATGTTTTAAAATTCATCACGTTTTGTCCTCTAGGCATAACCCAGTTTGTTTTTTCAGTTAAATGTGACCATGTGCAGGTCACGTGAGGGTAGATATGTCATTTAATGCCTCTCCCTGAACATTTCCCTCAATATTAAATAAACTCAACCCTAATTTACAGACTTCCCCAAAATTGAGATCCGACTTCCCCCAATTGAAGATGGTGCAGGGTTCAGAAAATATAGACAAAAGCGGAAGCAGCTAACTCTGATAAATACATGTTCGATCTACTCAACCTTTCTTGTTGCTAATCCAGGAACCGGTGAGTTTGATAGAGCCTCGGTCCCGACGCGACGTGTTCGGTGCGTTTATTACGGCTAAGAAAGGAGTAGAAGATAGATACGACACCGAACAGTCACTTATAATCTGGTCTCTATAGATTATTCAACGTTACAGCACCTCGAGACCAGTTGGACAACATTTCCCCTCAGGGACCAAAAGCTTTGTAAAAATGGGAACCCAAGTCCCTATTTATAGACAACCACCTACACCATGTCCATCCGTCCGAATAGTCATCCGCCCGGGTGGTCATCCGTCCGGATGGACCTTGACATTTACAAAATCGTGTCCAACTTTCTCCTATTCTATACAATGTTCAACACACACTCTATCTAACTATTCGCACAGTGGCAGACATACGAAATGTGCACCAACACTTGTCCTCCAATGGCGAACCCTTGTTCATTTGACCACAACCCATTTCCGTTATCATACCAGTCTGCTGTGCGAGTTGTCAGCAAAAAAAAGGCTTTGCAGTCCTATAGAAGATGTTTTTTTCTCGATATAATCTGCAAGTTTGTAGCCAGGATTAATTAATACCAATTTGCAACACTCAAATTCTGAGGTAAAAGCTGAGACCACTCGTATGCATAGCACATTATTTTACGTTTTTGAACAAAGAATTGGATCAACCCACCTTGACGTTTCTTGTCCTCGCGATGAGATCCGCATGTAGTATTTGGGGGGGGGGGGGGGGTGACACAAAAAGTGAGTCAAGCCGACCCTATCTGTTGTAACTTGTACCAAAAAATTACTACTTTTAACTCGTTACCCGATCCACTTAAACTTACAGTACCGTATCACTGGTGCCAAGACTGATTGCCAAATCCCCTGGTGTATTTATCGTTAATCCTGTCAAATTTTGTTTCCCTTTCGTATATATGTATCAAGTTTGACTTTCACAAGTCAACGAATATGACGATTAACCCATTTGACGATATTAAATGTAAAAAACGAAGATAAGTTTAACTTGCCAAGCTGTTCGGATTATCTCCTGAACATTGAATTACCAAACACTCCTTATTGAATTAGTACCTGAAAGAAATCACAACGTTACAATCTTATGAAATTACTACAATACCCTTGATTTCAAAATTTATTATTTTGCAAAGTGTGAAATGTCATTTTCGTCCCTGAGGTTTGACTACTTTTGCGACTCGTTAACTCAATCCATTTTTTACGTTCAGTCAGGGGCATTTTCGACATTTAGAACCTACATAAAACCCTCTCCTTGTAAACCCTAAAGCATATAGCCCTCATTTCCCCTTCGAACCATTGGGAACTTGTGTTTTTGGGAACCCATTTTCAGCAAAGAACTCTTTCTCTTGTTAATAAAAAGGTAAACTTTCAGTTAGTTAATATGATCATTTAATCAAAAAGATTATTTAAATAGTAAAAAGATTGGATTTTGATCCTTACATGAAGCCAAAATGGGACGTTACTGAAATACCCAGTTGCTAAAATGACTGAACCTATACCGTTGACTAACTCTACTGTTTTCTCTGTGAACCTTTTGATTCCGGGCACGACCGCTATGTTGCTTGAAATATCCGTGGTTGTTTTTGAGTAAACTAAAGATAATAATCAATCCGGAACCACAAAACTAAAGATAATGATTTTGTACAAAAAGAGACTAGTTCGGTTACAAATTACTAAAGTTGCAAAAAATCAAACCGGGACCAATAAAACTAAAGATAATAATCATAGAAGTCAGGTTACAAATTATTCAAGTTGCAAAAAATTTAACCAGAACCATAATTACTAAAGTTGCAAACCATTAAGTAAACTGAAAATTACAAAAGATCTAGTTCGGTTCCTTGAATTACAAAAGATCTTATTCAATAACATACAAAACGTCTTAACGAACTGCGCTTCTTCATGGATGCTTCCTTTAAAATCCCTGTGTTATAACGGGTCAAATTTATTGTAAATAAATATAACTAGATTTGGCAATTTCAACCCATTGTGTTATAACGGGAACTCCGAAATTGATTTTGTTTTAACATAGCTTAATTGTTTTAACATAGTCTAAATTAATTACCTAAAAGTTGCCAAAAGTTGGAATCAATGCTTCAGTGTCTTCAAAAAGATCTTCATCCATTTCGTTCTCGTTTTCATCTGAACACGTAAAAAAAAAGAAAGTTGAATTATTAAATAATTTATAATCATAAAAAATTAAGTTGCAAAGAGAATAAACTTTAATACCTTCTAAATCAAATAACCATCACGTGTGCATAGCAATGCCTCAACATTTGATGATAACAATGAAGTTCGATACTTACTTAACACCCGACCTCCGATACTGAAAGATGAATCAGAAGCAACAGTAGTAATCGGGATGCTCATTATATCGCGAGCCATTACAACCAGTTTTGGATACCTTACTTGATTATCCTTCCAATACTGTAAAACATCAAGTTCTACTTTTCTATCAAGGCTAGGTTCCTCCAAATACAATGTCAACTGTGACTTTTCATTATCAACAACTTTGTAGTGGCTTTGAAATGTATCGAACCCATCCAACTCGTCGAGCGTATTGTCCCCAACATTTGAACTCTCGGGTATTAAAGAATCATGCATTGTAACAACCCGCATTCAAGAAGTCAAAGCACAAGTCAAAGTCAAAGTCAAAGGAAGAAAAGGTTGCTAATTGCGATCTGTCACTCCTTGCTTAACTACTGATTTGTGCTTCTTGACTTATAATCAAATCCTTTTATTTGTTTGCTTTAGTTGTATTATGTGGAGTATCTATAATAATCGAGGTCTAATCACATGTTTATCGCTAATCGCATCGCAATCGCAACTTGATTTATAGGTTCTGTATATTGTTTTACCTGTGTGTGCTAATTATGTGTTACTTTTGCATGTTTACTTTGTGTTTGTGGGATTAATCAAAAACGCAATCGCAACTCTATCGCAACGCAATCTAATCGCAAACGCTAAACGCAAGTTATTTATGTTGATTGTATGTTAGATATAGTATTTGTGTGACTATTATTAATCTATCGCATATTTAAATCAACACTCACTTAAACGCATCGCAACGCTCAAAACGTGAAACGAAACGTCGAAACCTAACTCGCCGGACCACTTCGATCGAATGACTATTCGATCTAATGGTCATCCGTACGGATGACCATCCGATCGGATGGCCATCTGATCGAAGTGCCATCCAATCCGACACTATAAAGACCCTCCTAAAATTTTCGACACCCTAAAAATAATTAAAATATCCCAATACGTCCTAAAATACACCCCGAATACGAAAACGGGCCCCAAATACCTTTATTTTCATTAAAATTAAATAAAAACAAAAATAAAGGGGCTCTGGCTGGCCGCGTAAGACCACCCCTTGGTCTACGCGGGGCGCGAGCGAGAGGCCAAGCGGCGACACCCGGAAGCCGCCACGTGTCGACACGTGGCGAAGCTAGACCGGTGACAAATCAAGGCTAGGGCCTACCCTAGCCACCCTCACGGGCCGCGTAGCCTCTGGCTACATCCTTCGCGGGGCGCGACGAAGCCCGAATCAGGCCCTATAAATTGAGGGCATCGGCCTTCAGTCCAGATCGTTCATTTCCTTTTTCTCTCTTGAATTTCTACATAGCAAACATATTTTTCGGGCATTATACCCCCCTAAATAACGAAGTTCTGCCTCGTTGTAAGTATCATAACCCATGTTACGTATTAGATACGCTGCCCGATTGATCCAGGATTCCGTAACGGTTGTCGAGGTTCTGCCCGACGTAGTCGTTGGAATGCCGTCTCGGGGAGGGTATTACTAATGTAAATATTGGGTTATTATACTAACGCGTGTGCATTTGTGTATTTAATAGATAATTACCAAGAAATCCTTAAGGAAAACCCTAAGACAGCAATGTGAGTAATCTCCTTTTTGTAAATCTTTTTGTTAACTGGTTTTACAAAACCTTTATTTATTTTAAATTATAATTAGCAGTGATTGAGTCTTTGTAATTCTTCAATTACTGCCGGTATGTTGGGGTTTTGTATACAAAATGTGGAACACGTTACCATTGGACAAAGAGTTAGCCGATGTGTAATATCACCCACTAGTTAGGATTTACAGTACTGAATGAGTAATTATGTAGATATAAACATTGTAATCACTCTCAATACTGTTAAATGATAAAACTCTTCTTGATTAAACTAGGATTCACTCACCAGTATTTTCCACTGACAAAATGTTTTTAAACGCGTTTCAGGTAACAAAATGTGAAAGCCAAATAGAAGCCAGCTAGACAGCACTGAAGGCTTGGAAAAGTGGCTATAAAAGTTACCTAAATAAAGAGATGTTTTTATAAAATAAAATAGGGTTTATCCCTATGAAAATGTGTGTACTTAAAATCTTGGGATTTTCCCACGTGCTTAATATTATGAAAGTGTGGTATTTTACTCTGATAAAATATTTCCTAACTACGATCCTGATGTAATTTCCGCTGCCAAAATGATAAACACCGATACCACTGAAACTGGCCACGGCCGCCCGTTCCCGGATAATTAGGGGACGGGGGTTGCGACAGAAGGTGGTATCAGAGCTAAGCCACTGATTCAGCCACAGAAGTGTTCTGCTGACACCAATATATTATTCAAAATGTTAGGAAATTTTCTACGGAACTACGTGCATATTTGTATATTATTATTGTGTGTTATTTGACTATTTGTTAGTTTACAGTATGAGCGACCAAGGACCTTCCGACGCCTACCGTCAGTTGTCCAGCTCACCTAGGAGCGAAGGCACCTCTTCACAGCCTACCCTCTTAGGGTATTCAGCTGACAATGGATGGGATATTCGTGTTTAAGGCTCAGTCTGAAAAGCCATTCCCTCCTAAAAAGAGAGGATGGTTCAGTAGAGGAGCTCATGAACGTAGGAAAAGAATGAAAAAGTTACAACAGAAACATATTTTAGCAGCCGCTAAGAGAGAAACAGATGCTCATGCCCAGGATATGCTTAATAGGAGTCTAGCAAACTTTCATATATTAGCAACTACAGTCGCAGACCCTAACCTGGAGCAACTCATAGCACCCCAACCATTACCCTTGTTTCCCACACAACCAATGGAAATTGAGCTAACCCAGAAACCAAATCCAAATGCATGATTTTGACCAAGTAGAGATACCTAGAGTGCCAGCACCCAATCCCTTAGACCCAAATTACGACCCATGGTTTGACGACCATAGGGAATACCATCAACACTACCCAATACCTGAAGAACCTATGCCCAACCTAGTAGCTTACCCAAATTTAGACCCTCTAGATCCCTATTATGATAATGATCAATTCATCAGGGAAATTCTAGAAAACCCTTACCCTTACCAAGAACCCATGCCCCAGTTCCCAAACCCAGTACCAGCCCCTGCACCCCCAATGAGTACAGAAAATGTGCAAGAACTCCGAACCTTTGGTGATGAGATTTTAGAAGGTAGTGAAAGGATGACACAGATAGGAGAACGACTCGTCTGGAAGTATGACGAGCGTAATATGGACTTTTGGATAAACCCCTACCCTTAGTAATAATAATAATATAATAGTAATAATAATATATAATATGTGTGTATGTTTGAAAAAAAAATCTAAACAATAGCTACGGATGCCTAATAGTAGTGTAATTTCAATTCCAGTTGTATCGTAATATATATGGATGCATACTATATAAGAAAGAGTAAGTCGCAATTGTCACACCCCAACCGATGGCGGAATCATCGGGGCGCGACACTAGGCAAATCAGATTGCTCAAGAGAATCCATAACAACTATATTGCGATAATATTTAATACATTCGTTATCCCATACTAACAAATAATACAATAACATAAGTTATCACAGATTTCTTGTCCTCTCGAACAATACAAATCCGACAACCTAGATTTTAGTTAAGTTTCTAGACCTCCTAGCTTGATTTGATATAGTCTGCGATCTAACCTGCAACATACGTTAAAATATTTGTCAATACAAAAGTATTGGCGAGTATACAGGTTTGATATGTATAGCGTAATAGATAAAAACGTGTAGCGAATTTCCACATGCATAAACGTAACACCCGACATATATACTCACAAAGCTGATACTACCAACTAAGTCCTCGATGCTCGAATATGCGATGGCAAACTAGACCCCGTCGGGCGCAATAGTACTATACTAGTCATGGTGGGACGTCGCGAGTATAAGCCCTAACACACATGCAACTAGCATCACGTATATCTATGCATAGCAGTTATTCGCAAGTGATAATTCGATTGACTGAATAATTCGTTTGATACGTTCGATTTGCTATAAACGTATGTTACACCCAAAACGCGATTAAAAGGGTTCAAGTATACTCACAGTGCGTATTTAGCGGAACACAACTTGATTGGGTCGGTTGCGAGTATGTCTGCGTTAAATCATTGAAGGATATAGTAAACGATGCACGGTTAAGCGAGAATGGCGTCGAAAAGTTAGTTAGTTGGTCGGATGGTGCTCATCCGTTCGGATGGGCTCATCCGATCGGATGACACATGGATCGGATGACAATATGGGTCGGATGGCAATATGGATCGAATGACCATTCTGGGTCGGATGGGCTGGTCCAGTCGGATGACAATCATCCGGTCGGATGACATGCTATCCGATCGGATGGCATGCGGTTCGATCGGATGGCATGCTATCCGGTCGGATGGCATGTGGTCCGTTCGGATGGCATGTTATCTGGTCGGATAACACGTCTGTTTTAGCGTTCCGATTGACGTTTTTTGAGTGTTTTCGGAAGAAGTACATGTGGTTTCACCGGGACAGTGTAATTTCGTATTAACAATTGAAATTTCATCAGTTCCGACCCGTTCTAACGGCCGGGAATCACCCCGTTCCATCAGATCTGGCCGTTCTTGACGATTTCTCATGGTTAACTCGAAATCGCACGGTTCTTTGGTTAAATACATAGATTTAGGTGAGATTTGTTATCAAAACATGTGGAAATCACTCAGATCTGAGTCGTTTATGGTGGGATGAGGTCACAACTTGAAGTTCATACGAACTCTTGGTGACATCACCTTAAAACACCTCAAATCAGTAGATTTCACGGTTAGAAACTGAGTTTTAAAAGATAGAATGATGTAGAATTGAGTGTAGATCACAGAAGTACAAGTTTTTAGGTTGAAATCTTACCGGAATCGCGAGAAATCGAGAGAAAAGGGTCCTGAAGCGTGTTTGGTCGAGTGGGAGCTGTCACATCACTGTTTGAGTGATGTGACAGGCTATTTATAGGCAACAGAGAGCTGAAAGGTGTTTTGGGTCGGATGGTCCATCCGCTCGGATGGCCCATCCGCTCGGATGGCCCATCCGCTCGGATGGCCCATCCGTTCGGATGAGGCTGTCCATCCGGATGGCCATCCCGACGCGGGGATTTTCTTCGTTTTTTGATCGTTTCGATAGTTTTCGAAGTATGCGCTTTTTATATCATTATTATATATGTATATATATCACTAGGGGTCGTATTTACGTATCCATAATTCAAAGTTTCGATAACTAACAATCGGTTTTCGATTCGAGCGTGCGATTATTAGCGACGTTTCACAGCCATCAAGGAGGGTAGTATAGGTCCTTTCTCGATGTTACCGTGAACGTTATTGCGTGTTGTGCCACAATGCCTTACAGGGTACCACTTACTCGTATTGTCATCATCGTCACGACGACTGGAGCTGTAGCACTCACCCGAGAGTCTTTGTTAGCGTTAATAGTCTGCGTTACGACACATCACGGCCACCGAGGAGGGTAGAATAGGTCCTCATTTAGTGTCATCGTGAGTGTTAGTGTTCGTGATGTTATGTAGTGATAATATATTGCGAAAATATGCGATTTATCCTTCGAATAGCGATGTATGCGATATAGTTACATTATGATCCGAATCTCTGGTGCTAGGCGTAACGAGTATAACGAGTAGTAACAATGCACAAAAGTGCGGGTTGTTACAGTCTCCCCTACTTTAGGAAATTTCGTCCCGAAATTAATCCAATAGGTAGACTTCTGAGAGTTGATCCCACGTAAGTAGCGTTACAACGAGTGATTTGACCGCGAGTTGACGAGTGAGAGTGCTTCGAATAAGAGAGATCGATTGCGATAGCGAGTAGGCGGCGTAAGGACAAAATTTAATACCCCACGGGTTGGCGTTCTAAAGTACCTCGTGTCGTGAAGAATTCGTTAGCTCGATGCGATTTTAATTTTTAAAGAACTTGAAAAGGCTTCCCATGACGTAGAATTAACTGAGTTGATCGTTAACCAACGTTACAAGAAGCGTTCGTTTTAGATATTCAAAAGGAATTTTGGATGGAAATCTCAAACAATTCCCTTTTTAACGTATGGTCAACTGAGTCGACGTTAACCAATGTTGCAAGGAAGTTTAGGTTTTACGCATTTTATGAAATTCGAAGATGAAAACTGAGGTTACAAAAACTCTCCTATGGCATGAGTTCAAGCTGAACTCGATGTCGGACCAATGTCTTAAGAGGGATTTTGTTTTGATGTTGTAAAAACTTTTAAGAAAAACTGGACTTATGAAACTTTTCTTGGTCATGGAGTTAAGCTGATTCGATGTTATTTCCACGTTGTGAGAAAATTTCACTTGTCCACCAGTTTTAAATCAAAATTTTATAAAAACAAGTTTTAATAGTACGGAAGGTAGTTAATCATCGAGCCCCACTTGGCACTTTCCCACGAAAGTTTGTTAATATGTTTAAAACACTTATATATAGGAAGTACCAGCGGCGTATCCACCATGTTTCTCCCATATTACTTCCATTTCGTGAGGCGGTGTCATGTGCGCCGATACGACCTGGATAGAATTGCGCTTACTCGGCCCAATCGATAGAGAGTTAGACCGAGTATAGGTTAGGATCGAATAGGTTAAGCCGGCGAGTCGTATTGCGAACGTAGCTTCAACAGCGTGCGTGAGTAGCCTGATGACACGAAACGCTTATGTGTCGTGTCTGGATAGGCGTCGAGCGGTAGATGATAAGCGATTAGCGCGATGTTGTTTAGATTCCACATTGAACCCGCATGGCACGTTTCCACAAGAGTTTGCTAACATGGTGAAACACTACGTTTTAACCAGGTTAGTTTTGCCTCGTGAAGCGATGTCACGCGTACTAATATCACACAGACTGTAATGAACACCAAACGAGCGAAGAAGCGGTAGACTATACATGATAAGCATTAAGCGATTAGGTGATTTAAGCGAATAACACAAACACAACACCAGCAATGACGGCGACGATAATTGAATTACGATAAGCGGCTGTTGTTGCGTTGCAAGCGACGGAGGTATGCGCGATTTATGCGGTTCGATTTGATCGATTAACACCACAGAGTTTAACTAATGTCAGACCCCACATGGCCTTTTCCACGAGAGCCCGCTGATATGACTAAAACACCTTTCTTTAACCATATGAGTTTCATCTCGTGAAGCGTGGTCATGTGTGCTAACTTAACACAAATATCACAGGTAACGGTAGGCGATAGTGATAGATTGATACACAGCAAGCGATATAGATCCGCATAATAAGCGATAGAGGTTCACATAATAAGCGATAGAGATTGCGAGATACACATGATAAGCGATTGCAATTAGCCGGGTTTCGTTTCGAATAAGCTTAACGTTACGCTGCGTCACATCACGGCTATTGAGGAGGGTAGAATAGGTCCTCACTCAACAACATCGTGAGCGTTTATGTTCTGATGAGATTTGTTGCGACAGACTTACGACCAGTCTTGCGTCGATGCAATTGCCCTGTGAGGTAGACTCCCCAGAGTCCATCGGTGAGGCGATTGCACTGCGTTTGCAGACTTACGACAAGTCTCGCGATGATACGGTTTGTTACGCCTTGCGATTGAGTGTAGTGTGTCTAAAATAATCACAATAGTATAATAGGTCTAATAACGTTCAACTCCATGTGGCATTTCTTCACGGAACTTCGGTAGTATGATAAAGCACACCTTGCTTGACCCCTACTACTTAGATCCCGTGGTTTGGTGTCATACTTCGTCGTAACGCTTATGGCACCTTAGAATTTACTACGATCTCCGTGCACTGATCCAAATAATCCCGTGTGCACCCGTGATTAATCGTCCCTTGCACGTTTATCGTACCTCGTTCTAAGAGTGTAGTGAGGGTAAAACATATTATTTCGTGATATAGTAGATAGTATGTGTGTGAATCTAGTCTAAGTGTGATGACTAGAGTGTGAGAGAGAAAACGAAAACGAGAGTAAATGTTACGCATAGTGGCAACATCGAGTAATAGGGTAGGTTCAAAACTTAGAAATTAACGTCGAAAATCGTATCATTACAACTTTATCCTACGCTTGCTAGGTGCCTGATGCTAAAGACTTTTGCTGGAGCTGCTGTTGTTGTACTCAAGTTCGCGGTTCGATGCGGCAGTTGTGGTTGAAGTGACCATAACGGTTGCAGATACTGCAATAGCGACAGTCAGCCCCAACTGGATGATGATAGGTGCATGAGTAGCACTGGGGATGAGCTCCAGTGTAAGCTCGTTTTGGAAACATCGGAACTGCTCGAAGAGGTTCTGGTTGCAGCAGTTCGGTTGTTGATGAGCTCGGGCTTGAAGTCTTTCGTTTGCGGCTGGGTTTGTCGGTGTCTTGCGAAGAGGTGCCGTCGTTGGAGGATTCGTCTAAGGACTCACTTGCAGAGTCTTTGGTCGAGTTGTCGGAAGATCCGTCGGCAGATTTGTTAGAAGATTCAACAGCAGATTCGTCAGAAGAATCGTTAGCTGATTCATCCGAAGAATCGTCAGCGGATTCGTCAGGAGAATCGTCAACAGATTCATTCGAAGAATTGTTAGTAGATTCGTTAGGGGAATTGTCAACAGGATCGCCTGAAGGATTAGTGGCGATTGCTTGATAAGCTTGCTTGACAGGATTCTTTGAGAAGAACCCTTCCATGAGTCGTTTGTTGTTGATTTCTGCGGCTAAGCGGTAGGTTTCTTCGATGGTAGCTGGTCTTGCAACTTCGACAAAATCACCCACACTCTCCAGCAAGCCACGAATTTACTTCGCGATGGCCTTCCCCGGAGTGTTGACTTGACTTGGGCAGATTATGCTAAGTTGTTTGAACCTTGCGGTGTAACCAGCGTTGTCACTTTCGACTTGCTTGATTTTCCAGAATTCGTCTTCCAGCTTCTGAATTTCGTGAGGGGGACAGTACTCTTTCTTCATGAGCTCTTTCAGCTCATTCCAGGAGAGAGCGTAAGCTGCGGAGATCCCACGTTTGTTACATTCGGCGGTCCACCAGTCGAGTGCTCATGATTGGAATACTCTGGTAGCGTAAGTAGTACGGAAACTATCGGGACACCCACTTTGACGAAGGGTAACTTCGATAGAATCAAACCACTGGAGTAATTGAGTCACACCTCCTTCACCCGTGAACTCCATCGGGTCACAGGCTTTGAAGTGCTTGTAGAGAAAAGTAGATTACGGCGCTTCCGTCTTGGGGTCTTCCGAGGCTCGAGGGTTGCTGAGAGAGTGCACTTGAGCGGCAATTCGAGGAATAAGCTTAACCACTTCCTTAGTCACAAGTGATGCAATCCTCTTATCGGCGCTTCGTTTGGCTCTTCTCCTAGCTACTCGTCTCGAGGTAGAGTTGTTGGAAGGCATCTAGACAGGAAGAGACTTGGAATGAGATTCGATCATAATGATTTTTGAGTTTTGCAACGCGATTGAGCGCGTTCAAAGCTTGATGCGATGGGATAATAGTAATGCGAATCACATAGGAGCCACATAGGAGACACGAATTTTCCTAAGTTCTCACACATTGACTTGTTTGTTTATACGTATATATTTGTATTTATATAATTGTAATTTGTAATCATACACATACAGGTCGATTTAGATTACGCGAGGACGCGTTGAGGTGAGAAAACGATAGCGAAGGCGATAGATTATGCATTAGTTTCGTTGTGAACATTCGGGTTTCGTTTTAGATTGCGATGGCTGTGCGAGTTGTGCGTTTATAAAGCAGGGAGTGAAAATCGTTAAATTGAGAAATCGATAAAGCGTAAGGTTTCAAAATACACAAACATTCGTAAAATCGGCGGTTCGTATGATAGAGTGCCTTGGGTGTTTAGGCGTCGACTACCCAAGGTAACCCAACTATATTTAACAAGTTCGTGCGCGCGCGTTAACCTAAAAGACTCCATGCTTCCACTAGGATGCAGCTCATGGCATTCATCTTCCTAGTCATCACGTGGCTCGAGTTATCATGATGGTCGAGTCCTTGGTGAGAGCTTTTGAAAACTAGTTTAGAGAGTGGAACGTCTTATTAAGGTACGGGTTTCACCCCTGACTTAACAGTTTCGTTCCTATTTGTGGTTATGCTCTTCGAATAAATTCGTGAGTTCCACTAGATTTCGAAATGGAGACTTTCGTCGAGGTGTGGATGTCACTTCTAACTCGATGAAAGGTTCTCGTGCTAGAAAAATGCGCTGAGTGAGCAATCCTATCGAGAGTTCTTGGTTTTCACACCTGATCTCGACTGGATCGCTCGGTTTCGTTATGCGAGTATTTTCGAAAACATGTGTATTGTGTCAGCCTTAGGAAAGGCTAAGTAGTATTCCGGCCTTAGGAAAGGCTCCTTCGTGTGAAGCTGTAGTACGCGGTGTTCACACAAAGTTGTAGCTTTTAGCAATTTCGATCGAGAGTATCGAGTAAGCCCGATACAAACCCCACTGGGTTCGTACGAGTCGGCCTGTTGGTACTTAGACTATAGACTAGGTCGATTTCTAAGACGTCGACCCGGACTAGGTCGAGTCTGACCTAATTCCCTATAGTTATGGCTCTGATACCAATCTGTCACACCCCAACCGATGGCGGAATCATCGGGGCGCGGCACTAGGCGAATCAGATTGCTCAAGAGAATCCATAACAACTGTATTGCGATAATATTTAATACATTCGTTATCCCATACTAACAAATAATACAATCACATAAGTTATCACATATTTCTTGTCCTCTCGAACAATACAAATCCGACAACCTAGATTTTAGTTGAGTTTCTAGACCTCCTAGCTTGATTTGATATGGTCTGCGATCTAACCTGTAACATACGTTAAAATATTTGTCAATACAAAAGTATTGGCGAGTATACAGGTTTGATATGAATAGCGTAATAGATAAAAACGTGTAGCGAATTTCCCCATGCATAAACGTAACACCCGACATATATACTCACAAAGCTGATACTACCAACTAAGTCCTCGATGCTTGAATATGCGATGGCAAACTAGACCCCGTCGGGCACTATAGTACTATACTAGTCATGGTGGGACATCACGAGTATAAGCCCTAGCACATATGCAACTAGCATCACGTATATCTATGCATAGCAGTTATTCGCAAGTGATAATTCGATTGACTGAATAATTCGTTTGATAAGTTCGATTTGCTATAAACGTATGTTACACCCAAAACGCGATTAAAAGGGTTCAAGTATACTCACAATGCGTATTTAGCGGAACACAACTTGATTGGGTCGGTTGCGAGTATGTCTGCGTTAAATCATTGAAGGATATAGTAAACGATGCACGATTAAGCGAGAATGGCGTCGAAAAGTTAGTTATTTGGTCGGATGGTGCTCATCCGTTCGGATGGGCTCATCCAATCGGATGACACATGGATCGGATGACAATATGGGCCGGATGGCAATATGGATCGGATGACCATTCTGGGTCGGATGGGCTGGTCCGGTCGGATGACAGTCATCCGGTCGGATGGCATGCTATCCGATCGGATGGCATGCTATCCGATCGGATGGCATGTGGTCCGTTCGGATGGCATGTTATCTGGTTGGATAACACGTCTGTTTTAGCATTCCGATTGACGTTTTTCGAGTGTTTTCGGAAGAAGTACATGTGGTTTCACCGGGACAGTGTAATTTCGTATTAACAATTGAAATTTCATCAGTTCCGACCCGTTCTAACGGCCAGGAATCACCCCGTTCCATCAGATCTTGCCGTTCTTGACGGTTTCTCATGGTTAACTCGAAATCGCACGGTTCCTTGGTTAAATACATAGATTTAGGTGAGATTTGTTATCAAAACATGTGGAAATCACTCAGATCTGAGTCGTTTATGGTGGGATGAGGTCACAACTTGAAGTTCATACGAACTCTTGGTGACATCACCTTAAAACACCTCAAATCAGTAGATTTCACGGTTAGAAACTGAGTTTTAAAAGATAGAATGATGTAGAATTGAGTGTAGATCACAGAAGTATAAGTTTTTAGGTTGAAATCTTACCGGAATCGCGAGAAATCGAGAGAAAAGGGTCCTGAAGCGTGTTTGGTCGAGGGGGAGCTGTCACATCACTGTTTGAGTGATGTGACAGGCTATTTATAGGCAACAGAGAGCTGAAAGGTGTTTTGGGTCGGATGGCCCATCCGTTCGGATGAGGCTGTCCATCCGGATGGCCATCCTGACGCGGGGATTTTCTTCGTTTTTTGATCGTTTCGATAGTTTTCGAAGTACGCGCTTTTTATATCATTATTATATTATTATTATATATGTATATATATCACTAGGGGTCGTATTTACGTATCCATAATTCAAAGTTTCGATAACTAACAATCGGTTTTCGATTCGAGCGTGCGATTATTAGCGACGTTTCACAGCCATCAAGGAGGGTAGTATAGGTCCTTTCTCGATGTTATCGTGAACGTTATTGCGTGTTGTGCCACAATGACTAACAGGGTACCACTTACTCGTATTGTCATCATCTTCACGACGACTGGAGCTGTAGCACTCACCCGAGAGTCTTTGTTAGCGTTAATAGTCTGCGTTACGACACATCACGGCCACCGAGGAGGGTAGAATAGGTCCTCACTTAGTGTCATCGTG
Source organism: Helianthus tuberosus (assembly GCA_030545235.1). Taxonomy (NCBI): domain Eukaryota; kingdom Viridiplantae; phylum Streptophyta; class Magnoliopsida; order Asterales; family Asteraceae; genus Helianthus; species Helianthus tuberosus. Next base: position 70,091,662 of record CM060361.1, on the reverse strand, counting down.
AGTGTTAGTGTTCGTGATGTTTTGTAGTGATAATATATTGCAAAAATATGCGATTTATCCTTCGAATAGCGATGTATGCGATATAGTTACATTATGATCCGAATCTCTGGTGCTAGGCGTAACGAGTATAACGAGTAGTAACAATGCATAAAAGTGCGGGTTGTTACAGCAATGTTCGACGATTTTGATCAATATGTGTGATATGTGATTGTTTGCATTAAATATTATTTGTAATATTAATAACTGGCAAATGTTTAAAACTCAGATGGACCATGAAGTGAACCAGCAAACCAGAACAATGAAAACCAGAATAACGATAACCCGAACAACAATAACAATGAAAATCAAGTGGATAATAGTGACATCCAGCACATAGTGGCACAAGGGATTATAGACGCAATGCCATATATTATTCAAACGGTTAAGGAAGCTGATAATAAAAGTAATAATGGTAGTAAGCGACCTACCGAACCAGATCACAGCGTAAACAATGGACCAATACTTCAAGTGCCCATTCCAAAAAGAAGACGAACCATGTCTTATGGTTGTTCTTACAAGGAATTCTGGTCCTGCAGACCAATGGAATTCTCGGGCAATGAAGGATCCATTGCAGCCCTATGCTGGATAGAGAAAACTAAGGCAGTCTTAAAAATAAGCAAGTGTGCGGAAGAGGATAAGATAATGTTTGCTTCCAATCTGTTTAAGAACTCAGCCTTAGAATGGTGGAACACTATCCTCCAGTCCAGGGGAAGTGACAGGGTTTACAATATGGAATGGGAGGAATTTAAGAATATGGTAAAAAGGAAATTCTGCCCTCCCAATGAAAAAGAACAGATAGCAAATAAGTTTCTAAACCTTAGGATGACTGGAGTGGATATTAAGGGTTATACTACTATATTCTTTGAATATGCTCGAATAGTACCAACCCTTGCATCACCAGAACCAGTATTAATCTCCCGATACATTTGGGGATTAATCGGTGAGATTAGGCATGTAGTCAAGGCAGAGGAGAAACCTAGCTCAAAGACTTACCCAGGAAATCCGTTCTGGAAATTCCAACTGTGGGAAAAATGTAGGTTCTACTTCTGCACCTTATTGCAAGTATAGCAAAAGAAAGCATTCTGGAAGATGCTCCATATACTGCAACTTCTGCAAAATATCTGGACACAAGGAAGAAGACTGCATGAAGAAACCCAACAATAGGATATGCTACAACTGTGGAGAACAAGGTCATATCAAGCCAAACTGTCCGAAACTAGCTCCAGCTACCAACAACAAGACTACTAAAAATGCTAGAGCATTTGTTCTAACTGCAGAAGAAGCCAAGATGATTCCGGACGTGATCGCCGGTACATTTTTAGTTAATGATGTTTTTGCTAAAGTATTATTTGACTCTGGTGCGAACCAAAGTTTTATTAATACTTCATTTTTCAAACTTCTCAATCAACCATTAACTAAACTCCCACACGAATGTCTAGTAGAGACAGCAAATGGGGAAACCATTAAGATTACTGAAATCTTGCAGGGAGCAAGAATAGAGTTTTTAAATCAAAAGTTTATTGCAAACCTTTACCCAATGAATCTGGCAGGATTTGATGTGGTATTAGGAATGGATTGGTTAATAGCCAATAAAGACAATATTTTATGTGATCAAAGTCAATCCAAGTAAATTCACCAAAGGGTGAAAAGATCATAATTAAAGAAGACAAACCATCTAGATCCGCGAAATTCATCTCTGTAATAAAAATAGCTAGTTATATAAGAAAATGATCATTAGTGTATTTGATTTCTATAATCACTAACAATAAAGGAAAAGAACTGAAGGATATCCCAGTAGTATCTCAGTTTCCAGATGTGTTTCCAGAAGAACTACCAGGACTACCGCCAGACAGGGAAGTCGAATTCAGAATCCATCTGCTACCCGGAACAGCACCTATTGCCAAAGCACCCTACCGTCTAGCACCTGCAGAAATGAAAGAGTTAAAGAAGCAGTTAGACGAATTGTTGGAGAAAGGATTCATACAGCCGAGTTCATCGCCATGGGGAGCACCGATACTGTTCGTCAAAAAGAAAGACGGGTCATTGCGAATGTGCATTGATAACCGTGAATTGAACAAAGTCACGATTAAGAATCGGTACCCATTACCGAGAATCGATGATTTGTTTGACCAGTTGCAAGGAGCTCGATTTTTCTCTAAAATCGATTTACGATCAGGATATCATCAATTAAAGGTACAAGAAGAGGACATTCCTAAGACCGCTTTCAGAACAAGGTATGGCCATTATGAATTTACTGTCATGCCATTTGGTTTAACCAATGCCCCAGCCGCATTTATGGACATGATGAACCGAATATGTAAGCCATATTTGGACAAATTCATAATTGTTTTTATAGATGATATTCTCATTTACTCTAAGAGTAAAGAGGAACATACAAAGCATTTGCACGCACTTCTAAGTTTATTGAGAAAAGAAAAGCTTTATGCAGAATTTTCAAAGTGCGAGTTTTGGTTAGAGGAAGTGCAATTTCTTGGAGATTTAGTCAATCATGAAGGAATTCATGTGGATCCCACCAAAATCGAGGCAATTACTAAATGGAAAACCCCTGAATCACCAACCGAGGTTAGAAGTTTCTTAGGGTTGGCCGATTACTATAGAAGATTTATTCGAGATTTCTCTAGAATAGCCATTCCCTTAACTAAGCTAACTTATAAATCTGTTAAGTTTGAATGGGGACCAAAAGAAGAAGAAGCCTTTAGAATTCTTAAGCAAAGACTAACCCATGCACCCATACTAGCGTTACCAGAAGGAACTGAAGACTTTGTAGTCTATTGTGACGCTTCTAAGTTAGGTTATGGATGTGTGTTGATGCAATGTCAAAAGGTTATAGCCTATGCGTCTAGACAACTTAAGAATCATGAAGAGAATTATTCAACCCATGATTTGGAGTTAGGAGCTATAATTTTTGCCCTTAAGATTTGGAGACATTACCTTTACGGTAGTAAGTTTACCATTTTTACTGATCATAAGAGTTTAAGGTATATCTTCGGGCAAAAGGAGTTGAATATGAGACAAAGGCGCTGGCTGGATATTCTTAGTGATTATGATTGTAATATCCAGTATCATGCAGGAAAGGCAAATGTGGAAGCTGATGCTTTAAGTCGAAAGTATCATGAAAAGCCAAAAAGAGTGCGTTCTCTTAAATTAAATCTACAAGTAGATTTAAATGAACAAATTAAAGAAGCATAAGGATCAGTAATCAAGGATGATACTGAAAATTTAAAAGTAATGATTAAGGAATTAGACCAAGGAACCGATGGAATTTGGAGATTCCATAAGAAAAGAATGTGGATACCTAAATTAGGAAACCTACGCCACCGTATATTAGAAGAAGCCCATAAGTCTAAGTATACGATGCATCCTGGAAATGATAAGATGTACCAGGACTTAAGGAAGAATTTTTGGTGGATAGGAATGAAGAAGGATATAGCAGCTTATATTTATCAATGTTTAACCTGTTCACAAGTCAAAGCTGAACATCAGAAACCTTCAGGATTGTTGCAGCAGTTAGAGATGCCAGTTTGGAAATGGGAATTGATAACAATGGATTTTGTTACTAAATTACCCAAGACCAGAAAAGGTAATGATACAATCTGGGTGATTGTAGATAGGCTAACTAAGTCAGCTCATTTCCTACCAATGAAGGAAACCTTCACTGTGGAACAATTAGCTAAGTTGTATGTAAATGAAATAGTTTCATTGCATGGAATTCCTTTATCAGTTGTTTCTGATAGAGGTAGTCGTTTTACCTCTCATTTTTAGGCATGTTTCAAAAAGGCAATGGGAACCAAGTTGAATCTAAGCACCGCTTATCATCCTCAAACGGACAGACAAAGTGAAAGGACAATCAAGACAATGGAAGATATGCTTAGAGCTTGTGTAATTGATTTCGGAGGTAGCTGGGACGATCACTTACCACTGATAGAATTTTCTTACAATAACAGCTATCATACCAGTATCAATGCTGCTCCATTCGAAGCATTTATGGACGAAAGTGCCGAACGCCAGTCTGTTGGGCAGAAATTGGAGAAAAGCATCTATCTGGACCAGAGATAGTACAAGAAACAACAAGATTATCCAAGTCAAGGAACGACTGAAAGCAGCACATGACCGACAAAAGAGTTATGCCGATAACAGACGAAAGCCATTGGAATTTCAGGTAGGAGAAAAGTGTTATTGAAAGTCTCTCCTTGGAAAGGAGTGGTAAGATTCATCAAAAGGGGAAAGCTAAGCCCCATGTATATTGGACCTTTTGAGATTATTAGAAAAATAGGACATGTAGCCTATCATCTACAACTGCCAGAGGAAATGGCAGGAATACATGATGTATTTCATGTTTCTAATCTCAAGAAATGTTTAGCTGATGAATCACTGATAGTACCTCTTAAGGATATAGAGGTAAATGAAAAGCTTAAGTTTGTGGAAAAGCCGCTACAAATTGAAGATAGGAAGGTTAATAATCTCAAACACAAAAGATTAGTTCTGGTCAAAGTGAAATGGGACTCCAAGAGAGGACCGGACTACACTTGGGAGCTTGAATCAGAGATGCAAAGGAAATATCCACATTTATTCCAGTAGACCTCGAGGACGAGTTCTAAAACCAGGTGGGGAGGATATAACAACCCTCCTAAAATTTTTGACACCCTAAAAATAATTAAAATATCCCAATACGTCCTAAAATACACCCCGAATACGAAAACAGGCCCCAAACACCTTTATTTTCATTAAAATTAAATAAAAACAAAAATAAAGGGGCTCTGGTGGGCCGCGTAAGACCACCCTTTGGTCTACGCGGGGCGCGAGCGAGAGGCCAAGCGGCGACACCCGGAAGCCGCCACGTGTCGACACGTGGCAAAGCTAGACCGGTGACAAATCAAGGCAAGGTCCTACCCTAGCCACCCTCGCGGGCCGCGTAGCCTCTGGCTACATCCTTCGCGGGGCGCGACGAAGCCCGAATCAGGCCCTATAAATTGAGGGCATCGACCTTCAGTCCAGATCGTTCATTTCCTCTCTCTCTCGAATTTCTACATATCAAACATAATTTTCGGGCATTATACCCCCCTAAATAACGAAGTTCTGCCTCGTTGTAAGTATCATAACCCTCGTTGTAATTTTCCTCTCTCTCTTGAAAAAGTGGCTATAAAAGTTACCTAAATAAAGAGATGTTTTTATTAAATAAAATAGGGTTTATCCCTATGAAAATGTGTGTACTTAAAATCTTGGGATTTTCCCATGTGCTTAATATTATGAAAGTGTGGTATTTTACTCTGATAAAATATTTCCTAACTACGGTCCTGATGTAATTTCCGCTGCCAAAATGATAAACACCGATACCACTAAAACTGGCCGCGGCCGCCCGTTCCCGGATAATTAGGGGACGGGGGTTGCGACAGACACCTGTGCACACTTTCCTCTTTTGGTAACCTATAAATACCCCTGTCACATCACCAACAGTGATGTGACAGCTCTCTCGTTCGACCAGCACGCTCAAGCCCTCATTTCTCTCGATTTCTCGCGATTCTTGTAAGTTTTCAACTCAAATCTTGTACATCTATCATCTACACACACTTCTTCATCAATTTCTCTTTTAAATCTTCACTTTTAACCGTGAAATCAGCTGGTTTGAGGTGTTCTAGGGTGATGTCATCATGGAGTTCTTATGAACTTCAAGGTTTGGCTTCATTCCACCAAGAACAACTCAGATCTGAAGGATTCCAACATGATTTGACAGTGTTTTCGCATAGATCTACATATTTCCAACTCTTTTACACTCAATGCACTCAAAACTGATAGAATCGGAACTCATTCAGGCCTTCTACTCATTTCTAGTGAAGTGTCGGTCTGAGATCTGATACCTATCAAGGAGACAACCGATTTTGGGATAAACATGAACAACCGTCACGAACAGTAAACTGATCGGACTGGGGTGATTCCCACTTCGGTCGGAGGACTTAGACTTGACGAGGTTCCGTTGTTTAGCACGTTGTCATACCGTCTCAATCAAACTGCAAAACTTTCAAAACTTAACAAATATTCAAGTTTCAAGATGATCAGATTGTGGGACGGATTGCCGTCCGATCGGATTGCCGTCCGATCGAACGACAATCCGATCGGGTTGACACTTGGTCTCAACACTTAAACAATTTTCATAATTTTCAAGGATCATCAGTTTTTTTTAACGGATTGCCATCCGATCGGAGGACCATCCGATCGAATGACCATCCTGCTGTGAACTTGTTCTCACTGGAAATGTCTCGCCGATCGGATCGCCGTCCGATCAAACGATCGTTCGATCGAATGACCTGAAAGGTAGATATACTTCTCTGATTTTAAAATGCTACAACGAAAACTTCAAAGCCATCATACACAAACACATCCATCCCAAACGAATGTCAATCCTACCGAATGGCCATCCGATCAGATGACCATCCGAACGGATTGACATCCGATCGAATGACCATCTGTTCGGATTGTCATCCGACCAGATTACCATTCGTCACTTGGTCACTTTTCACCGTTTAACGTGTCCTTCATCACTTATGCGATCGTTAACTGTTCAGGCTAATCTCTCAGCGCTCCCTTCAATCCAAGAGAGTGTTTATTTACTAAACACAATCTGTGTGTATACTCGAACCCTTTTTGCTTTATGCACTTTTGGGTGTTACATACATTAGTTATTCAAATCACAATCGACACACAACGCAAACACTTTTATACGCTGACCGTTATTGCATGTTACGTGTTATTCGATGAATGCTTGTATGTTATGCTTACACAGTGATTGTTGCCTGACACCTTAGCAATGATAGTACTATAGTTTGGACTCAGCACCTGTCGTGGACAGTGATTGTTAAGGGCTTTTCTCACATGTCACAGTGGTGATATGTTTTGCGCATTCTACAACTCGCAGTCACGTCTGTGCATATTTCATTGTCGATAACCTACTAGCTTCACTTTGCTACATGTTACATGCTGGTTATGCGTTAACGATTTTCGCTATCTATTATACTATTAAACTTGTATGCTCACATTTACACTATGTGTATTGACCTCTATTTTAACGTATGTGACAGGTGCTTATGATGCTTGCTTGTTATTTGCTGGAATCAAGCTAGGATGGAGTCTAGAAACAAATCTAATAAAATCTGAGTTGTCGGAACATTTGATCTGTCTTTGAGAAAACAATGTCTGTAATAACTGCTCTTATTTAATATATTATGGTATGGGACATAATGTTAAATATCTGGTAATCTTAGTTGTTATGGATTTCTCCTGGACAATCTGTTTCGCTCAATGCCGCGCCCCGATGATTCCGCCATTGGTTGGAGTGTGACATGCATTGTCTCCGATTGAATATTATACTCTTATCATATAGCTTATGCATACCATCCACAATACACTTCAATTTCACTCTTTAAATGTCATGTTAAGCTTTGAAAAACAATAATCAACAAGCTTAACCTTGTACCGAGGATCTAGAATAGCCACAAAAGACAAAATCATGGAATAACTTTTCCAATATTTATCAAACTTTTCTTTCATGTCTTTCGCCATGTTACTAATAACATGATCTGCATTGCACATCTCCTCTTCAATATACAACTGAATTATCCACACTTGATGAAAATATAAGTTCGAGGTAGGATAGGAGCTTCAAGAAAACAAAGTCGTGATTTCATAAAAAGGTTTCAAAAGTCGTGTGATTATTTCCACCCTTGCCCATTCCTCTTCTGACGAAGAAGTTTTAAAACTTGAACCAACTAAGGCTAACCGAGTATAAGCCCGTCGATAAGCTAATGCACAATCAAGCATAAGATATGTAGAGTTCCATCTCGTTACAATATCTTGACGAACATGCTTCCCACACTGTAGTGAAAGTATTTGTATGCATTCCGCAAACTTATACTTCCTAGCAGCACTTGCTCTCACATATTTCACCGACTCTCGAACCTTTTTCAATGACCCCTTCAATTACTTTCAATCCGGCTTGAACGATAAGATTTAACATGTGCGCTGAACAACGCACATGAGTAAAATCTCCATCACACATTCACACACTAATGCGTTATTCAAACGCAAATGATCTTTTAAACGATCTACTAATATGTCATTGCATATTGCATTGTCTAGTGTGATGGTAAAAACTTTTTTCTTGATGCCCCAATCTGCTAAAAAATTGATCTGCTAAAATGGAACACTGTGTGGAGGGGGTATAACTCTAAAGTTTAGCACTTTTTTACTTAGATTCCAGTTCTCATCAACATAATGAGTTATCAATGCCATAAATCCATCTGTCGTGATTGAACTCCATAAATCAGAAGTCAAGCATATCCTACCGGTTACCTTTTCTAACTTGTCTTTAAGAATCATCTTCTCTCGCTCGTATATCTTTAAGACATCCGCCTTTGCAGTATTTCTTGTTATGAATTTCACATCACCATGTAGAAATATATGCAAATTTCTTGTTTCCTCATGTTCAACATAGCTGAAAGGGTAGTTATGTTTGATAATTGAAATTGCTAACTTCTCCTTGTACATCGCTTGATCTAAAGGGGCGTGTTTTTGTTTTTCCGCCGGACCGGGCTCATCAATATCAAAACACTTAGGGATATGTCGTCTTAAATTAGATGTTCCCGAGCTTGCATTCGTAACATGCACCTGTCCGCAAGCGCTGCATTTTGCTTTTTTGTCCCCATTGAGTGCAACCGGTAATAGGTCAAAATAGTTCCAAACATAAGAACACAAAAGAACGATGTTTACCCGAACTATATGAATTGCCTTCATCCTCTTGTTCCCCTTCTATACTATGTTGTCCAAATTCTGAGTTGTTTGGCATACCTTTCAACTACAACTACCTACATCAAAACAACTAAAATATTGAACAAATTATGAAAGTTGTAATTACTTCTCAAAACGCTCATCGAACATACAATTTTATAAATAACCGAATTTGACCCCCTTAACTAAACTTTCAATCCTAACTGACCCGTCCTAATTTCTCAACCCCGTTTGACCCGTAAATAAAACTTTTTATTTTTTAAATAACCCAATTTGACCCCCTTAACTAAACTTTCTCACCCAAATTCACCCAATGTAATTTAAAAAAGATCCTGACCCATTATATGCTATTTACAAAATCATCAAGATTTTCTTTTAACAATGAACAAATATTCACTAATTAATTCATAATCATCAAATAAAAAGGCATTAGAGCTTCAACAATCGTTCAAATATGTTAATCTGAACATTAAAATTAGAAAAACAGAACAATTTTCAATGTTTGTTTAAAGAAAGCCATTGAAATCATCAGTTTTTCTTGTTTGTCACCATGAGAATTGAACTTATAAAACATCAATCACGGAATTGAACTATCAAACCACAGGTTTTTACAAAATTCAATTTTTCTTGTTTATCAAAACAATGAGCCATTTAAATCATCAAATTTTCTTAAACAATGACCATATATTCAATTATTAAGTCATCATCATAAGAGAAAAAAGAAATTACAGCTTCAACATCAAACTTATAAAACATCGATCATAGATTTACAAATTAAACACAGTTTCTGAAACATTTACAACAAAAAAAAAACTATTCAAAACGGCTCTGCTGAAGTGACGATGGTATCTTCACTAGAAAAGGATGATTAATCGAAGATGTCGTCGCTGATGAAGGGATGATGTTCAGTCGTTCAGACGGCGGAGGGTGGGGGGTTTGTGGCGGAGGAGACAACAGAGACGGCGGAGGAGACGGCTGTGAGGGTGGAGATTGGAGCGTCGCTGATGACTGATGCGTGATGAATGATGATGTTCAGTGTAGGGATGAGCAAATCAGACCCGGTACCGGTACCGAATTTACCGAACCAGGTGCTTTTTCGGTACCAATTTGGTACCCACTTTTGACATTTTCGGTACCAGTTTGGTACCGGTCCGGTACGGTACCGGTATTTACCGATTTTTACCCTCAAATACTGGTACCGTACCGGTACCGGTACCGAACCGGGTATATTCGGTACCGGTACCCACTTTTAGGGATTTTCGGTACCGGTTCTTTCGGTACCGGACGCTACCGAGCTCATCCCTAGTTCAGTGTTCACTAACCCGTGGTTGATACAGAAAACCTAAAGAACCCATTCGTTTAAAATTCTCAACCCGGATTCACCCGTATATACCTTCTTTGTTTTTTTTAAATAACCTAGTTTTAACCCTTTGACTTAAATTAAGTTATCCAAACCCACCCATAGTATCTTATAAATAACCCAAAATGACCCATATCAAAGACTTTGGGTCAGAACTGCCCCCCTACCGACATCCATACTTCATCCTTTCTATTTCTCTAAAAGTTAGAGAGAGAAAGTAAAAGATGAGAGAGAGAAATGAAAGAGACCAGAGGGAGAGTCAGAGAAGGGTGGCCATGGCCCCCAGCGAGACACCTACACTAACATCCTTCCCGAAAATAGAGACGGAGAGTGATGGCGATGTGGTTATGATCTGGTAACGATGGTTGTGATATCATGGTGATAAGGAAGCGAAGGGCATGTATGGTGTTAAATATTTTAGCAGGGCCGACTCAACTATTTTGGTGGCCTAAGGCGAAGTAAAAGCTTGTGGCCTTTTTCCCAAAAAAACGTATGTAATTGAAAGTTAAACTTGAAGGGCCCAAGTGTAATTATTTGAAAGATTGTGTTAAAATTTAAAAACAAAAAAAATGGTGAACCAGGGATATGAACCCGGGTCTCACCAACATCCATACATACACAAAACCACTACACTACCAACAATCAATCTGTTGATAACCAACACCCTAAAGCTTTTATAAATGGACTGTGGTTTCATCAAGATACGTGGAGGCCCTATAGTTTTGGTGGCCCAAAGCCCAAGCCTCATTTGACTTGGGCTTGGGCCGGCCCTGTATTTTAGTGTAATCGAGAATGACTTCGTGAACAAAGTGAATTATAATGCTCATCGAACAAGTTAGGAGGTGCAGGAATGTAAACTTTTTCAAAAAGATTGACGAAGATGGTAATCGTGGTAGAGGTTGTTTAGTATAAGGTTGAAGATGATCAGCGGCGGGTCCTGGATTTTTTTCTTATGTTGTCATATATTTCTACTGATCAAATTTCTCAACCAAATATTAGAATTTTCGAGTTGGGCAGGGCAGAGAACATAATAAAATACGGTATCATAATAAAAATATATAATCATTAGAAAATACACAAAAGAAGTACCGTGTAATTCTTAATATAATAAGGCTTGGTCTATTCGCACACGCTCTTTGTCTTTTTGCACACCTAAAGCGCCCCGCTATGGCCAAAGCGGGGCGCTTTAGGTGTGCAAAAAGACAAAGAGCGTGTGCAGTGGAGTTTGTGTTGTTTTTTTTTTTTTTTTTGAAATAGGTGGGATGTGGGTTAGTTTGGTAGTGTTTTTTGGAGGAAAAAATTATATTTGAGTTTTGTTTTGGTCAAAAATTACCGAAGCAATTTAGTGATCAAATTAGTTAAGTGAGGTAGTGTGCTAAAATTATGTGTGAAAAATATGTTAACCAAGTTAGTTATAAAAACAGTTTCAGAATACGGCTCAAGATATAGAGCTGTATCCATGATCAAACAATGAGCAGAAAAGTAAAGGTTGACACGTGATGTACGAGGAAAGCCCTTGATCAATCTAGATCGCCGGCATAAAACCTCGGGAGCTGACAATCGCAGCTGCCTTGTTCTTCTATTGCTTCAAATATCAGGATACAGTGCAGGATGTGGTGCGGATCAACTAGGTGTTACAATGTAATTCGATTACAAGTGTTTGTGTGTAGTGATTGTTGAAAGCTAGAAAGCAAAAGTGTTTGAGAATGTGTGAAAGTTGTGTCGTGCCTTAATCTGATCCGCCCCCATCTATTTATAGTAAAACAAATTTAACAAACTATCCTAAATAACCAGGATCCAGCGAATATTCCTCAGTCGAACGTTGTAGACCTGGTCTTTCGGGTTCGACGTCTCTCCCATAACAAATACGTCCGAGTCTTGAGGAGACGAAGTCCATTTGACCGTTGGCAAGTCCCAGTCTTTAACCTGCACGTGATTAATTCGATCAACCTCAGGATATCGCCCAAGATGTTAGCAATATCCTCGTCCAGCATCCTGGTCACAAATAAACAATAAAAAGCAGGATATTGGTCAAGATATGTATGCTTAGAAAATGACCCATAACAATTGTCCCCAAATATATCTGTTGGTATACCAATCCAACAGGTATATTTTAAAAGTTTTATCTCACCAATTAAGGCAATCAATATGATGAGACCCTTGAAATGACAATGTGCAACTTCCAAGGCGTTATTTACTCTTTACCCCCTACATTTAGCCTTTATTAACCGAGGGTCGTCTCATTACGATTTATCTTTATCTTCAACCAAATATCAGGTACTTTTCTCTCTCTCTTTCCTATTTTCCTTCTTTATATCTCCTGTTCTTCCGATTGTGATCCTTCATGGCTACCCGTACTAGATCACAAATGGCGGATTATGTTTCCACCTTCCACAAACAGAATTTGCTTCAGAAACCTTCAAAAGAGGTGTGTTCTTTCGATAATTCTGACATCGCGGCCCTACGAGCTTCCGGTGCCTTTCCCGCCGGGACAATCTTTCGTCCATTCGATCGAGAGGTCCGATCGGATTTTTGTTCCGACGAATGGGTCTGCTTCTTTGCCTACCCTTTCTCCATAGGACTTCAATACCCGTTTTCACCTTTTATTTCTCGTTTCTTCGAACTTACTGGCCTGAGCTTTGCCCAAATCATGCCCATGGTTTGGCGCATATTAGTCACCTTGGAAGGAATTAAGGCTCGCCATATGCCCGACCTGTGCATCGAGGATTTGCCAAAGGCTTATCGCTTAAGATCTCATGGTTCCAGCCGATTCCTTCTATTCTCTATTTCCAAAGATCCTCTCATCCTCAAAGCTACCAAGAACGAGGATAAGTGGACAAGAAATTTTTTTTTTGTGAAAAGAGACTCCATTGATAAGGGTTTTGACCTTCCTAAAATATGGTTGACTTCTGGTAGGATTTAGGGCTTTAGGAATATCCCCAATCATATCTCGAACCTCCATCCTGAACCAATATCCTGATGTGTTTATTTTCTTTCTTGCAGCAAACTTCAAGGAACTAGCTCCCCCTAGTGCTGAATCAGAAGGAAGAATAAAAGAGATCTACAAGCTTCCAGAGGGTGAAAGAACCTTTAACCTGCTACTCACAAGCTCAAGTCAAAGATCAAGCTCCAACATGTCTGGTAAGCATATTTTCAGGAATTATCTTTATATTAAATTGATTATTATTTTTAGAGGTATAATAAGCCTAAAACATCTTCCCTTATGTAGTGCCAGTTATTAACCTTGAAGGATTCCAACTTGAGGAGTTGGATAGTTACTCCAGCCTTGTACCTGTCAAACAAGAACCTAAGCCGAAGCCATCTGCCACACCGAAGCCCACCACTTCAAAGACTACTAAAGCTCCCCCGGCATCCAGGACCCGGGCCTCTAGTTCCCGGAAGAGGAAAGAAATGGATTCTCCAGCCGCCTCTGAGACATTCTCTCTTGAGAATCATGGGTTTAATGAAGCTACTTCATTCCTCAAGCAGGTAAAAATTCCCTTTCAATATCCTGAACATGCATGTTAGTCATTATCCTTTTCATTTTACACTGATACCTGTATCTTTAACTGCAGGGCTTGGAACGTCTCACGCATCTGTATGAAGACGCCTGCGGGCTTAATAAGATGCTGGAGATCAGGCTCGAAAAAGCTGAAGCCACCATAGCTGATCAAGGAACAATTGCAGCTGCCAAGTCCCAGCATTATGAGGACAAATACAAGGCAATGACCCAGGAACACCAAGCTACCCTCCACAAAGCCAATGAGGATGCTCAAGCCAAACTAGATGCCGCCCTTCTCCAATACCAGCAGGATGTGAGTTCATATCGGGACAGTCTCAAAGCATCCGTGGTCATCTCTCTTCTCCAAGCCAGGTTAAGGATGGCTTACGAGGCCAGGGATTTGGGCTTCGAATGCCCCTCCTGGAATGTAAAGTCTTGGGAAGTGAAACTACAGGATCTTGGAGGTCATCCCGTCGCTCATCCTGCAAAGCATGCTGGTGAAGAGCCTTCTAAGGCGGCAGAGGAAGTGGCCAATGCTGGTGATGATGCCGAGAAGAATCCTGAGGCTGATGCTGGTGCAAATGCTGGGAAAGAGGTTGCTGATCAAGAAGGTGCCGCTTCTTAGGCGGCGAAGTGGGCGATGATGGATATACGTGCCAAGGCCGGAGCCCACTTTTTAAATTTCATGGCTGTGGTTGTGTAAACAATTTACTTTTCCTGTTTTTGAACAATTTATATTTCCTGCATTAGAACAATATGATGACCAAAGGTGGATGGGTCCTGGGTTTTCAGGATGAAGCCCTTGGTCATCAGTTAGTATAACCTATTTTGAATGTCGTAACGGTTGAAGGTGGACAGGTTTCGTTTTGAGATAAAACCTTCAACCATTACGTAGATATGGTAAAAACTAATCGTGCTTTTGGCGGATGGGCCTCGGTTTGAGGTGAAACCAAAAACACAACTTTTGACATGTTAATAATATAACTTGCTTTTGACTTATTTGTTGTTGCCTCTTAATTTTCGTTATGCATTCCTTAATGTATATTTTAGCTTTGCAAAATTTTGTACAACTGTCTTCCAAAAATATTATGATCAATATGCTCAGAGATATATTATGAAAACTTTTATTAGATAGGACTTCTAAAAATTCGTTCAACTTTGTAGAAAGCTTTTTAAAGAGTGAAAGACAGTCCACTTTTCCAAAACCTGTTTTGATAATACTTGAATGATCAAAGATTTAAACTAGTATCAGTTTCAAATATTTTAATCAAATATCCTGAGAAGTATTTTGAAAATATATTCTGAGAATATATCCCGAGAATTTATCCTAATCAGGATGTTTGACCTTTTGTCAAACATAGTATTGTCAAAAACTTAAATAACGTTTACAAAGGAAAGATCATACCAGGAATAGGGTACAACCCTATTCTCAAACTTCAATCCCCTTGCAACTCTTCCAATGAAGATGTCCCCTGTCTGAGACACTTAGTGTATTAGGTCCGAGCCTTATCCTTTGAGCTTTACACCATTGCTTCAGTGGGAATGTCCCCTGTGTACAATGCCTTCAAATACTTAGAAATCCTTTATATATCAGTTCCCATTGTGTAGACAATTCTTCATGTTACAGGGTAAAACTCAAAAAATGTATTGGGGATGAATCCTTTGTATCCTGGGGGAAATCCCAAATTTTCGTGCGCTACAGGCGGGCGTGTATAAACTCCAATTCAGAAGAAAGGTGAATACCTTTAAACCTTAGAGAGTATGAAAATATCCTTTCATGAGAGAGGGTGATCAATCCTCATATACCTTTTGGATTCAGGATATAGCCAATAGTAACGAAATTGTCAGCCACTTTTACATGGACTGGTCCCGCCACCTTGAACTATTCCCGAATAACTTGCGCTCCAGGCGGGGTGTTTAAACCCAATTCGGAAGAAAGGTGAATACCTTTAAACCTGTAAAGGGATCGGGATCCCTTATACGTGAGAGAGGGGGCCAATCCTCTAATCTTTCGAAGTATCCTGAGTGAGCATCCTGGAGCTATACCTTGGAGCATATACTGCAAAACATCCTTAAACTAAGGTGGGTGTTAGCTTGGCTAACACCCCTCCGATGCTTAAGTTAGTATTGGGTCTCGAAGAACAAATCAAATCAAACATATTTAAAAGAGATAGAATTCATACCATCTTGAGATAGAAATTACATTCTATTCTTACTTGAAATAGAGCTTTAAGTGTATTGCATTCCAGGATCTTGGTAGCATATCCCCTTCCATATTCTTGAGTCTATATGCTCCTTTCCCTGCTTCTGACTCAACTTCATATGGTCCTTCCCATTTTGGAGCTAGCTTGCCATCGGCATGATTAGTGGTATTCTGAAAAGCCTTTCTTAGCACCCAATCACCAACTCGAAATCTCCTAGTCCTTATATTCTTGTTATATGCTCTGGATATTATTTGTTTATATGCTGCCATCCTTAGCCTTGCTGCATCCCTTTTTTCATCTATAGTATCCAAATCCTGACATAAGGCTTCAGGATTCTGTTCAGGATCCTGTAGGATAGATCTCGCAGTAGGTATCGCCATTTCCGTTGGAATCATTGCTTCTGCTCCAAATACCAAGGAAAATGGGGTTTGGCCTGTTGCATTCTTTATCGTTGTCCTATCAGCCCACAAAACAAAGGGTAATTCTTCTGCCCATCTTCCTTTTTTTGGCTCCAAGTCTCTTCTTTAAGTTATTGACAATTATCTTGTTTGGGGATTCTGCTTGTCCATTCGCTTGAGGATGTACCAGAGTAGATGTTATCATTTTGATTCCCCAACTCTTGCAAAAGTCAGTAGTTCTCTTGCTTATAAACTGAGAACCATTGTCACAGATTATCTCAGCTGGTACTCCGAATCTGGTCAGGATATTTCTCTTTATAAAGGATACTACTTCTTGATCCCTGACTTGGACAAATGCCTCGGCTTCAACCCATTTGGAGAAATACTCTGTCATTGCCAACATAAAAACCTTCCCTCCAGGAGCCTTTGGAAGCTTTCCCACTATATCCATACCCCACTTCATAAATGGCCAAGGGGAAACAATAGGATACAGCGGTTCAGCAGGCTGATGTAATATGTTACTATGTCTTTGACATGCATCACATCTTCGAGCATATTCTGCGGCATCTTTTCTCATTGTCGGCCAATAATATCCTGTCCTTAATACTTTTGAGAATAATGACCTGCCCCCAGTATGGTTACCACAATCCCCTTCATGTATATCCTTCATCCTAAATGACTTAGGATTTTCATTTCCGGGGATGTGTCCTTCCTTGAGATATCTCACGATTGGAGCCGTCCAGGATTTAGGATCCTTTTCAGGGTACTCTGCTCTAGGATCCTGAATAGCCGCTACTTCTTTATCCTGAGGATTCGTTGCAGGATATAAGACATGTAATATTGGTATTTGGGTCCCTTCTGGTATCCTGATCGATGATCCTAAATTTGCTAAGGCATCTGCTTCAGCATTATCCTCCCTTGGTACCTGTTCAAGTGTAAAAACATCGAAATATCCTGCTAATTTTTTGAGAATATCGAGATATTCGATTAATTTCTCACCCTTAACTGCATAGGATCCATTAAAATGGTTAGTAATTAACAAGGAGTCAACATATACTTGCAAATTCTTGATACTCATATTCTTAGCCAATTCTAATCCTGCAATTAAAGCTTCATATTCTGTCTCACTATTAGTAGCAGGGAATTCACACCTAATAGCCTGGGGTAATATGTCCCCCTGTGGCGATTTTAGTAGTATTCCCAATCCTACTCCTCTTACATTAGATGCACCATCAGTATATAATGTCCAGGATCCTGAGGATTCTCCTAACTGTTGAACTTCTAGGTCTACCTCATCCTGAATGTCACTACTGAAATCAGCCACAAAGTCAGCTAAAGCCTGAGACTTTATAGCATTTCTAGGTTCATATACTAAATCATAAGCACTTAACTTTACTGACCACTTGGCCATCCTGCCTGACATCTCTGGTTTCCTAAGCACATTTTTGACAGGATAATTTGTTTTAACATGGATCCTATGTGTCTCAAAATAATGTCTAAGCTTTGTCGATGCCATAACTAGAGCTAATATCAATTTTTCTAAATGAGAATACCTAGTTTCAGCATCTAACAAACTTTTACTAACATAATAAACAGGATATTGCTGACCTTCATGGTCCTTTATAAGAACGACACTTACAGCATTCCCTGATACAGCGAGGTATAGGGATAGTGGTTCACCATTTTCAGGTTTCATCAATAGAGGTGCAGTTGAGAGATATCGCTTCAAATCCTGCAAGGCTGCTTCATGCTTTGCTCCCCATTCAAATTTCTTATTCTTCTTGAGGATATCATAGAATTCCTTGCATTTTTCCGAGGATCTTGAAATAAATCTGTTCAAAGCTACTACTCGGCCTGTTAACCGTTGAATGTCCTTCATATTCGAGGGTGATTTTATACCCAGGATAGCTTTAATCTGCTCCGGGCTTGCCTCTATCCCCCTTTTCGTCACCATATATCCTAGAAACTTTCCTGCCCCCACTCCGAAATGGCACTTAGCAGGATTCAGCTTCATGTTATACTGATCCAGAATATCAAATGCTCCCTTGATATCCTGGAGGTGATCCTCAGCCTTTTTAGATTTCACCACCATATCGTCAATATACACCTCCATGGTGTCCCCCAGCTTATCTTTGAACATCATGTTCACCAATCTCTGGTATGTTGCACCTGCATTTTTCAAACCAAAAGGCATAGCAATATAGCAATAAATACCTGTTGGTGTCATGAAAGCAGTATCCTCCTGGTCCGAAGGCTACATTTGAATCTGCTGAAATCCTGAGGATGCGTCCATGAACGTTAACATTTCATGCCCAGCAGTAGCATCCACCATTGCATCGATATAAGGGGGAACGAGTCTTTAGGACAAGCCTTATTCAAGTCTGTGTAATCTACACAGACTCTCCATTTCCCATTTTTCTTCTGCACTACGACCACATTCGCCAACCATCTTGGGAACTTGACTTCTCCGATCATTTTGGACTTTAACAATCTTTCAACTTCCTCTTGGATGATTATATTCCGCTCAGGAGCAAACTTCCTTCTTTTTTGCTGAATAGGCTTGAATGACCTGTCAATTCCAAGCTTGTGAGTAATAATGTCTTTGGATATACCTGTCATATCCTCATGCCTCCATGCAAACGTTGACATCTTGCACTTCAAAAAGTCAGTTAATTGTTTTTCAATATCCCGAGGGATATTGGTTCCTACGAGTACCGAGATATCAGGATTATCCTGATCCAGGATAACTTTCTTCACATCCTGCTCCGAAGCTTCCAAGGTATCCCGGGCCCGCATCTTTAATTGCTATGCTGGATTAGGCTTGGTCGAGGATTTCATTGAGGATGTGTAGCATTCCTTCGCCTCCTGCTGATCACTATCAACTTTGACGACCCCCCAAGGGGTTGGAATCTTGATGCATTGGTGATAAGTCAAAGGCACAGCCTTCATGTCATGGATCCATGGCCTGCCTAGTATGATGTTATAGCAGGATAAGGAGTCCATCACACAGAAGCGTTGTATCGAGTTGACCCCTTCAACGTATACTGGTAACTTTATCTCTCCTACAGTATTTCTAGCTTCTCCACTGAAACCAACGAGCACAGTGGACTTCGAAGTAATGTCCATCGGAGATACATTCATCCTTTTCAATGTTTCAAGCTGAATTATATTGACAGAACTACCGTTGTCCACCAATATCCTGCGTACAAAATGGTTAGCCACATATAATGTTATTACCAAAGCATCATGGTGAGGATCCTGAACAGTATCCCTGTCATCACTATCGAAAGTGATCACTTTATCAGTTGTGAGGGTAGTCATCCTGACTGGTTTGTCTCCCCTTTCACTCTTAGCTTCCTTTGCATGTCTCTTAGCCGCCGAATACGAAGTCCCACAAATGTCGGATCCTCCTGAAATAAAGTTAATTATCTTGGCATCTGCTGGGGGTGATGCTGCTCGTTCAGGATCCTTCTCGGGATCCTGCCCTTTATTCTTCTTTCTTCCTAGCAAGTCCTTTAGATACCCTTTGCTTAACAAGTAACTTATTTCTTTCCTTAAAGCAATGCAATCCTCGGTCATATGTCCGAAGTCTTCATGGAAGGCACACCATTTGGATTTATCCTTCCAATCAGCTTTCTGCTGGTTCTTTCGAGGCCACCTAGCTTTGTCCCCTAAACCCTGCATAGCATACATTAACTCAGGTATATTAACAGAAAAGCAGTATTCAGATAAGTCAGGATATTCTTCAGGATCCTCGTCTTCAACAGCATTCACTTTCTTGTTATTATATCTGCCATATGGCTTGGAGCGATATGGATTATATGAGGATTCTGATTTCTTGTTAGTTGATTCATAGGTTGAGGTAGAATTCATCCTCTCCTGCATCTTCTTGTCATCTTCCAAACGGATATATCTCAAAGCCCTGTTACGAGCTTCGTCGAGATTCCTGCAGGGATTCATTACAAGATCTTGATAAAACTGAGAATCCTTTTGTAACCCCATCTTAAAAGCTTGCACAGCTGTTGCAACATCAAGATGTGGGATATCCAAGGATTCTCGACTGAATTTGTTCACATAGGCCCTCAAGGATTCCTGAGGCCCTTGAGTTATCCTGTAAAGATCACTGGTTAGTTTCTCAAAACTCCGGCTGCAAGAAAACTGACTATTAAATAAATTAACCAAATGAGCAAACGAAGTGATTGAGTGAGGAGGAACATTTAATAGCCATTTTAAGGCTGATCCTGTCAGGGTAGATCCAAAACCCTTGCACAAGCATGCTTCCTTGAGCTCCGGAAGGATAGGGTTGATCTCCATTCTTTCCCTATACTGGGCAATATGCTCTTCAGGATCCGTAGTCCCATCATACAGCTTCATGTTGGGAGTCTGAAATCTTTTTGGGATTTCAGCATCACAGATAGGATATGCAAAGCGGGATATCCTGTGGCTGTCTTGGGATACTTCTGGAATTGGCTGGACCACTCCAGGTACACTGGATATCATGTCCTTCAATTTCTGGAGCTCCCTGGTAAATGTTGACGTCATACCTGCATCCTGCAAAGAGCCATTGTTGTTAGTAGCAAGAACATTATTATTTGACACATTACCGGTCTGAGGATTTTGGCCATATCCTGAAGCATATCCTGAACTCCTCACAGTGGACATCCTGACCGAAGAGGTTATCTCAGGGGTATGATTCTGAGAATGGCTTGGGACGATATTCCCCCTGTTATCCTCTGTGTAAACTGCGGAACTGAAGTTCAAAGCCCTGGGCTGTATAGGAGTGACAGTTTCTTCAGCAGGTCTACTCGAGCTAGCTTTTAAGAGTTGTATTTCTCTTAACAACATTTGGTTAGTTTTCTGTTGCTGCCTCATTTGTTCCTGCACACTTCCAAATAAAGTTAGAATTTCATCATTAGAGGCTAAAACGGGAGCAGATCCCTGAACACTCCGAGTAGGGATAACATCTTGAGGTTGTGAAGAAAATGGCATCCTTGGAGGAGGTGGTGGAAGCACCGAACCGGTAGTAGCGGAGGTTGCAGCAGACATAGTGGAGGAGCTCATGTTTGATCTTGAGGCCATTGTAAACAATGTGGCAAAAAGTTTTGAAAATAGAAAACCGATTAACGATTTCACAAAGATTTTTAGTAAAGGTAGCACCACTTGCCCCACGGTGGGCGCCAAATTATTTTGGTAAAAAGTTACCGAAGCAATTAAGTGATCAAATTAGTTAAGTGAGGTAGTGTGCTAAAATTATGTGTGAAAAATATGTTAACGAAGTTAGTTATAAAAACAGTTTCAGGATACGGCTCAAGATATAGAGCTGTATCTATGATCAAACAATGAGCAGAAAAGTAAAGGTTGACACGTGATGTACGAGGAAAGCCCTTGATCAATCTAGATTGCCGGCATAAAACCTCGGGAGCTGACAATCGCAGCTGCCTTGTTCTTCTATTGCTTCAAATATCAGGATACAGTGCAAGATGTGGTGCGGATCAACTAGGTGTTACAATGTAATTCGATTACAAGTGTTTGTGTGTAGTGATTGTTGAAAGCTAGAAAGCAAAAGTGTTTGAGAATGTGTGAAAGTTGCGTCGTGCCTTAATCTGATCCGCCCCCATCTATTTATAGTAAAACAAATTTAACAAACTATCCTAAATAACCTGGATCCAGCGAATATTCCTCAGTCGAACGTTGTAGACCTGGTCTTTCGGGTTCAACGTCTCTCCCATAACAAATACGTCCGATTCTTGAAGAGACGAAGTCCATTTGACCATTGGCAAGTCCAAGTCTTTAACCTGCACGTGATTAATTCAATCAACCTCAGGATATCGCCCAAGATGTTAGCAATATCCTCGTCCAGCATCCTGGTCACAAATAAACAATAAAAAGCAGGATATTGGTCAAGATATGTATGCTTAGAAAATGACCCATAACAAGTTTTATTATTATTATAAAATATTAGTATTACATATAATTCATAGTTGTTTTATAATTACGTTTTTTTCCGTCATTATTTTTATAGAACGTATATAATATAAGTGCGTCTTTATAAACTGTTAACCTAGTTTATTTTGTTAAATTAAACGAACACGTTAAATAAAATGTACAGAAAGCCATAAGAATTAAACGTAAACAATCCAAAACCAACGTGATGTAAATAGAAGATTAACTGCAATATATATATATATATATATCAGTTTGTACATACAAAACAAAAAGGTACAACTGAGTACATAATACATAACAAAACACTATACAAACAAACTAAGGTACTAATCCTCGTGCGGTGGGGACGGTGGGAGGGGAAGTGGAGGCAACCCGGCGAGCTCTCGTAGAGCAACGAGCGTCTCGACCATCCAGTCAATGAGTGCGCCCTGGCGTCTGAGGCGCCGGTCGAAGTCCCGAGCCACCGCACGCGCTACCGGAGGCAGGTCAGCGTAAACGTGCTGCGGGTACTGTGGGGGCTCAGGAGGTGGCTGAACTGGTGGTACCGGGATCTCCTCGACATGCTCCTCTTGAGCCGGATCCTCGAATACAGGCTGAGCCTAAGGCTGAGGCTGAGGCTGAGCCTGAGCCTGAGGCTGGCCCGGGTACTGATCGAGGCCCAGAGCCTGTAGCTGAGCCTGCCGAGCGGCCTCCTGAACATGAGCAGGGGCTAACACTCCATCCCTCAGCTCAATAACAACCGGGATGACCTCCGGCAACACCTCCGCATGCCAAATCTGCCCATCACCGCCCCTAAACCTCAGACCAACATCAAAGGTACGGGTGATCTGCATGCTAGATACTGACGCGCGGCCCAACCTGGTTGACGGGATCGGATCGGACAGCTCCGGATCACTCTCGGGCATGAGCCCTAGCGAGCGTGCAATGGCGGTGATGTATGAGCCAGTGTGCAGCTGCCCGCGGAGCTGCCGGTGGTATGCGCTCGCAAAGTAATCTGCCAGGCAGGCTGCTAGATCGCTGGTCTGGCCGCGAAATAGGCAGTATAGAAAGAAAAAGGTCACTGAGGTTGACCTTCTCCCTGCTGGTACCCCGCGGCACGATAGATGACGCGATAACATGGTGCAGGTATTGGTACAAGGGGTCTCTAATGGTGGTGGCCTTTTGTCAGGACTTCCCAAAGGGAACCCTGGAAATGGCCCTCCAGAAACTGATAAGCGTCTGCCTGTCCATCGCCCTAACCCCATGCGTATATAAATCAGTATCAAGCTCGGGCTCTGTGTACAAACCTGTATGGACAGCAAACTCCCGCACACTCATCTGAAACTGCTGACCGGCGAGACAGAATGTAACCTCGTGGACTGGAAAATCCGGGTCCTCCACGTAATCCGCCGGATGCGGCGCGTATGTAAACGTAGAAAGAAACTCGATCGTAAGCTCACGGTACGAGTCCTCCATCGCTATCTGAAAGAGGCGCGACCAAGGAGTATCTAGTCCAACTATATCACGCGCCCGTGCGGCCTCTCCCACGGTCTCCAGCAGGTCCCAGTCTATCCCTACATGCCCCCCAATCTCCATGGTGCGCAACCTAGCGCATCTCCTCGCCGCCCGTGACCCCTGCTCAAACTGCAGGTACGGACATACCTCCTCTCCCTCAGCCTCCATATGCTCAATATCCTCCGCCTCCTCGTGATCGGAATCCATCCCTGCACGTTTAAATACAAATAATATTAAATAAAAGATAATAAACAAATAATATTAAGTAAAAGATAATAAACAAATAATATTATTAAACAAATAATATTAAATAAAAGATAATAAACAAATAATATTAAATAAAAGATAATAAACAAATAATATTATTAAACAAATAATATTAAATAAAAGATAATAAACAAATAATATTATTAAACAATACAAACAATAAATAATAATAAATAAATAACAGAAAAAAAAAATTAAACATGAACCAAAGCGCCCCGCTTTGGCCTCGGCGCGGCGCTTTGGTTCTTCGTTTTCAAAAACAGAACCCAGCAATCGAATCAAAACCCGGCCAATCAAAACAATATCAAACATAACTATTTAACCAAAACGATAAAGGATGTTCGATCTTACCTTTTAGCGGTTGAAATCTTGAAAAATAAGATCGTATCCCAACTTTGTGTAATCGCACCTTTATGTGTGTGTTTGTGTTTGTTGATGAATTGGGGGAGAAGCTGCCCCGCTTCAGCCCAAATGAGGGACCAAAGCGCCGCGCTTTGGCCATAGCGCGGCGCTTAGGGCCTTTTTAAAATTTTTAAAATTGTTTTTAATTCACAAACGCGTCGATAATAGTTTAAATTTTACGCTTTTTCCATTATACATCATTTTTTAATATATATGGACTATATTGCAAGTTCCGGATCAAATCGATTACGTGTGATGTCGTATTCCATTATATCGTATCATTTTTGTTTGAAAGCACAAGTACTCCTATGAGTAGTTTTATGTGCATCAGCCTCCTACCGTACATGTACATGACGTATTTTTTCATTAATTGTAGTATTATGATGTATATTGTCATTTTGGGTCGTACAAGTGCATATTGGATCTGATTGGGTCGTGTCGTGTCGGTGACATTCGGTTTTTAACGTGATGTAACGCATATATTGAACAAACACAAACGTGATTATTATTAAGCACATTTAACATATATCTTGAACATATGGGGTTACATTAAGGTCACGGGGACGATACGTAAGCATTTCGTACGCGTTGATCTGATCCCTGTATAATGTATGCCAGGCTGCTGCGCGCTCTGTTCTGTTCGCTGTCCGGAGTAGGTTTGGGGGAGACA
The DNA here is from genome assembly GCA_030545235.1 of Helianthus tuberosus. Lineage (NCBI taxonomy): Eukaryota > Viridiplantae > Streptophyta > Magnoliopsida > Asterales > Asteraceae > Helianthus > Helianthus tuberosus. The sequence continues at coordinate 70,066,581 of CM060361.1, read as the reverse complement.
TTGGATAACAACCTCCAAGCTCTACATGTATGAAATGCCCACCGTCGACGAACACAGCCACAACCACCAGGTGAGGTTGCTCAGCTTCGTTTGGCCCGCCCAGCAGAGGGAAAATTGTATCGTTCCCACGAATGTCGAAGGTGTGAACAATCACACCGTATCGTTGGGCAATAAGAAACCCCGTCTCAGGCATCGTCATGTAATTTTCGATAGCTGCTCGTCCCACCCCCTTGAAATCGATCTGTCTAACCAGCGCATCAAAATGTCCTATGTTTTCCGGATCGAAAACCTGCCTCCAAAGCGATTCGTTCATACGTAACTCCATTACAAGCTGTTTCCGTATCATCAAATACGTATTTTGTTTCACTCCTAACCCAACAGCCACCGATCGAAACCCACAATGACCATCTGGTTTCACGTCCTTTATTCTCACGATGCATGGATGGATCACTTTGGGAATCTGAGATGCGTAGTTGCGGATCGCTATAGGGGGATTGTTTGCTTGGCAAACATATGGTAGAAATAAGTTCCATGCCGGTCTTGAGTGTTTCACAAAAATACATCTTCGGCCGAGTGTTGAGTGATCTCCCGTGAGGTATGTGAACTTGTATATAAATGGAATTTTAAAGAGGCATGTTATGCCCTAATAAGTAATTTTTCTTATAAAACGTTCTAAATAAATCATAACGAATAGGATTGTAAATAGCATAAAAATAAAACCTAATAAAGATTTTGGATTCCCGACACTCAAGACAAGCCCAAAACTTCTCTTCTACCCATTCCATTTGGGAGTGTAAGCCACATTATAAAGAGTTTTGCTTGAGGACAAGCAAATATTCAAGTGTGGGAGTATTTGATGTGTGTAAAATGCAACATATAAATTACATCAAATGAGGCATAAAACTAACCCATTTTTAGTACCAACGTTGGAAAAAGTGTGCTTTTGTCTTCCTTTTGTATTTTCAGGACAAAATGAGCTTAAATGAACAAAAGGAACAAATATGCAACAAAATCTAACATAAATACAAGAAAAGGAATAAACGTGGCATGCCCGACCCCTCGACAGCATCTTCCAAGCAAAAACAAGAGAACAGAAGGCTGACCACGGCCCCGTTCAACACGGGTCGTGGTCAACGCTAAGATTCGCAGAATCTTGCAAATCTTGATAGTACAGATACGCTTATGCACACGGGGCCATGCCCAGCGAACACGGGGGCGTGTGGAGCTAATGTAGAAAAATTGCAATTAATGAAGAAAGAGAAAAAGGATGGCCACGGGGTCGTGTCCAGCAGACACGGGGCCGTGTCCGGGCTTCTGTGCTGGCTATAAATAGGGGTGCTTGGTTCACTTCAAAGGCATCTCTTGGCAAACCACCTCTCTCCCACTTCACCCACACTCCACCACCACTACAACCCACATCCACCACCATCATCCATTATCCATCTTAGAGTGTGTGTAGTAATCTCGGGATCCAAGATTGATAGTAAGAGTTCTTGACAATCAAAGGCCATGTTTGCCTAAGTCTCTTACTTCACTTGGTGAAGACAAGCATTTAGTGTAATACTTTTGATTTTTAAACTTTTCGCACTTTTTATTTGGTTTTGTATTAATGACTTTAATAACTAGTTTCTTATGTTGAAGGTGAAACTTTCTTATCATTTGTCCGTGGTGTCTTGCCGTTATTTTACTGTCTATATAAAATAAAAGATTTTCACCATTCATATCTATACGGTCTATATAGAGATATGTTGGCTACCTGGTCGGGGGTTAAGGGAATGGTTTGGTAAGGTTCTTGCCTTGTTCAGTGTATAGATCCTGCAAGGACCTGGGTCAAGCTTACTAGGACCTCCTTCAATACCCACTGGTATTGGATGGCGGGGGTGCGAATGGCTTGATCCCCTCATATGTAAACTACTATTAATACATTAAACCGGCTACTTGGGATTGTATTCCTGCTGACTCAAACCACTTAGCCGAGGGTAACGTCACCTTCAAAAGAGGGGCCTACCACATTACGCATTAATAACTTAATTAATTATCTTTCAATATTCCGTCCATTTGGGATTGTATCCTTGGTGACTCAAACCACTGGGTTGAGGGTAACGTCACTTTCAAAAGAGCGGCCTACTACTATAATTAAGATAATCTCTTAAAAAGTGCAAAAGTGCGGAAATCATCAAAGGTTACACTAAAGGCAAGTCAGATCCAAGTGATTCATCTTGTCTATCTGTTTTTATTTTATTTTTATTTTCAGCATCTTTTTTTATTTTCATGTTTAAAACTTTTTCTAAAATTTTGATTTGATTAGACGTTGAGGATAAACCGATACTAAAAGCTCTTGTGTCATTGGACGACCTCGGTATCTTACCAACATTATACTACGCTCACGATGGGTGCACTTGCCCGTATGTGTGTTTAGTGTTAGTAGAATATCGTGTTTTATAAATTTAAAACTTGACTAAAGTGTTAAAAAGGGCTTAAAATACAAACAAAAACATATCACACTCGACATGCATCAATGTCCATTCCCCATTTGTGGAATGGACAAGTAGATGAGATAGGAACCAAATCATGATTTGGGCTTTTTGGCACTGGAGCATGTATTTGACAGGCTTCACAGTTCTCTAATTGCTCGCTTGCGTCTCGGTGCATCGTTGGCCAGAAGTATCCAAGGTTCATCAACTTTGAGACTACTGATCTTGGGCCGAAATGAGCTCCACAAATTCCTTCATGAATTTCCTTGATCAAGTATTGGCTTTGTTCCGGGCCGACACAACGAAGCAATGGTGCAAGGTATCCTTTTTTGTATAGAATATTTTCTTGCAACACATATTGTCTTGATTTTATTCGGACCCTTTCAGCTTCCACTTGATCCTTGGGTAGTTCACCATTTGTGAGGAATTTGATCAATGGGGTCATCCAATATGTGCCTTCCTCGGTGATGACATCTTGCACTTCTAGCTCTTGGAGAGATGATTGCTTTAACACTTCAACCAATACCTTTTTGTGAGATGGGCAAAGGTCAATGAAGCAAGTTTGCTTAGAGCATCAGCCTTTTTGTTTTCTGATCTTGGGACTTGTTTGACTGAGCATGCTTCGAATGAATTCATGAGTTCTTTAGCTTTTTCACAGTATTTCTTCATGTTTGGCTCTTTTGCCATGTAATTGTCACTTACTTGGTTTGAAACAAGTAACGAATCTGTGAAGACTTGAAGCTTTTTGACACCCATTTTCCTTGCAAGCTTGAGCCCAGCAATCAATGCTTCATACTCAGCTTCGTTGTTTGTAGTCTGAAATTCAAGGCGAAGAGCATACGTGAACTCCAATTCATTTGGATCAATTAGAACTAGCCCTGCCCCTGACCCTTCAACGTTGGAAGCTCCATCGGTAAAGAGCTTCCAGGTATGAGGGTTGGAGGGTTCAGCAGTGGCTGTGTTGACTTCCGTTATTATTTCTTTGGGTACTTCAAAAATGAAGTCAGCCAAGATTTGAGCTTTTACAGATTTTCTTGGGATATAGGTGATATTGTGTTCACCTAGTTCCACAGCCCATTTGGCTAAACGTCCAGAAGTTTCGGGTTTTTCAAGCACATTTTTGATCGGTTGGTCCGTGACCACTTGTATGGGATGCGCTTGGAAGTATCTCCGAAGCCTTTTGGCTGTCTTGACTAGTGCAAAAGCAAGTTTTTCAAGTGGGGGATATTTGGTTTCTGCCAGTTTTAGTGTCTTACTGAATAAGTAAATAGGTACCTGAGCCTTGTTTCTTTCGATGGTCAGGACTGCACTGATTGCTTCCTCGACGATTGATAGATAGACAGAGATCAACTCCCCCGTTTCAGGTGCTGCAATGTTTGGTAACGAAGCCAAGTGCTACTTCATTTGGTTGAAGGCTTCCTCCGCTTCTTCTGTCTACCTGAAGTCCCTTTTGTTTGTACACCCCTGAAGGGTTTTGAAAAAAGGAAGGGACCTTTATGCCAACTTAGAGGTGAAACGCTTTAAGGCTGCCAACTTACCATTCAAGCTTTCAACCTCTTTCTTGCTTTGAGGGGACTTTGTTTGCAAAATAGCCTTGACCTAGTTAGGATTGGCTTTTATGCTTTGTTTGCCAACAATGTGTCCCAGGAACTTGCCTTCTTTGAACCCAAATGAGCACTTTACCGGGTTTAGCTTCATGTTTATCTTTCTAAGGTTTCAGAATGTTTCTTGAATGTCGTCAAGCATTTAACCCTCAGTCTTGCTTTTAATAACCAGGTCATCAACATATGCTTCCATGTTTCTTCCGATTTGCTCAACGAATGCTTTGTCAACCAATCGTTGATAAGTAGCACCTGCATTTTTCAAGCCAAAAGGCATCTTTTGCTAACAAAAGATACCTTTGTCGGTGTGGAAGGCCGTTTTTTCCTCATCTTCTTTTTTCATTTGGATTTGGTGGTAGCCTTTGTTTGCATCAAGTAAGCACTTGAATGGGAACCCTGTGAGCGAGTCTACCTTGAGATCGATTTCAGGCAGGGGGTAACAATCCTTTGGGCAAGCCTTATTCAGGTCTTTGAAATCGATACACATTCTCCATGATTCGTTGGGCTTCTTAACCATGACAGGGTTGGCTATCCAAGAGTGGTACTTGATCTCTCAGAGTATGCCAGTTTGTACCAACCCTTCAACCTCTTTGCATGCAGCTTCGCTTCGGTCAGGGGCAAGGCTCCTTTTTTGTTGGACAATTGGCTTCACATTTGGTGGGATTTTGAGTTCATGTTCAGCAACATCCCTGGGGATGCCGGTCATATCACCAGGACACCATGCAAAGATGTCCATGTTATGAGTCAGCAGCTTTTTAAGGTATGAGAGAGTTTCTTGAGTAAGGTTGGTGTTAACCCTTATCCTTTGTTCAGGATACTTAGGGTTAATGGCCCAACCTTGCTCTTCACTTTCATTTTTTCCTGAGCTTTCTCCTTCAACCATGAAGGCTTCAAAGGTTGGTTGAAGGGTTGCTATTCCTTTTTCGGTGGGAAACTTGACAATGCCTTGGCCGACGGAGACAGCCATGCTAAATTCACTTTGACCTGGCCTTCCTATGATAACATCATAGGAGGAAGGCATGTTGATCACGATGAAGGTGAGCGGCTTAGTTCTCTTCATTTCACCCTCCTTGAAACAAACGTCAAGTGTCAGTTGGCCTAAAGGCTTGATGGGGATGTCAGCTATACCTTTGATGGATAACTCGGCCAGTTGAAGCCTTGAACGCTCCTGGTCACTGAGTTGATTGTAGTACTTCTCAAACATGATCTCCGTCACTGCACCCGTGTCAATGTATGCTTTGTTTGTTTTTAATGTTCCCACAGTGGCCTCCATAACCAAAGAGTTCGAGTGAAGCCCTTTTTGTGGTGGTGGGAAGCACAGGCATTGAAGCTCCCAAGCTTCTAGGCGTTGCCGCTTGGTGGGAGTCCCTTCAGTGACATTCACCATGTTAACTTCTTTGTTCTTTCCATCACCCATTTTATCCTTCACCCATTTGACAAGGTGAGCTAGTTCCCCTGATTTGACAGCTTCCTCAATCCTCTTTTTGAGTTGGAAGCAATCGTTGGTGTGATGCCCCTTCTCTTCATGGAATTCACAGAACTGGGTGGAATTTTCGTTTCTCTTGCTTTTAGGCAGGGGTCTTGGCAGTTTGAAGCTGTGCTTGACTTCCTCAATGGCAAGTATTTCTTGAGGGGTTTTAGTCAAGGCTGTGAAGTTTACGGCCTTGTCTTTCCCAGAAGGGTTCCGACCTTCAGACCTTCGAGGGTCTGAGCTTCGAGAGCGTCTATCATAAGAACCGTAGTTGCTTCTTTTTTGGCTAGGGCTGCTGTGTCTCCAGCTGGGACCCCTCTTTTTTTGCTCCTTAATGTCAACCGCCTCTTCCCCCCTGATATGAGCCGCAGCCCTTTCAAGGGCTTCTTCCAAGGTTTTGGGCAGGCACTTGTTAAAGTCCCTGGTAAGGTACTTAGAGGTGATTGCATTCATGAAGCCTGCAACCCTCATCTTCTCATCGGCTCCCACATACGTTAAACCCTCTTTTTTGTACCTTTCAATGAAATCCCTGAGGCTTTCATCATCCTTCTGTTTGATCTGGAAGATCACAGTGGCATCCTTCACATATCTCCTTTGTTGTGAGAAGTTGGCCAAGAAACCCTTGCTTAGATCATCGAAGGTTTGAATGCTTCGAGCTGGCAAGTCATTGAACCAGATCCTGGCAGACCCAACGAGGGTTTGCATGAACATTAGGCGACACTCGGCGTTGGACCATTTCTTTATCCTTGCTGCCCTTGTGAAGATCTGAAGGTGATCTTCTGAATCCTCCGTTCCATCATAGGTTCGTATGTGGGAGGGCATTTTGATCCTGGTTTGGAAGTCATAATCAGCAATTTGCTGAGAAAAGCATGACAAATTGCTTGGCTTGTATGGTTTGGCCAAATCCTCTTCCATCCTTGCACCCGTGTTGTTGTTGGTGTTCCCTTGGGTGGCCAGCACTTGATTAATGAAATGTTGCCAAGGGAAGCTTTCCATCATCTGTGGCATGAGGTTGAAGCCTTTAAGGATTCCAGGTGCAGCTGCACAGCTTACTCCTAAGGGAGTACTCATGACGGCGCTTCGTGCCAAAGGGAGAACAGACAAAGCTTGCTCCCATGTAGTTGCTACTGGAGGTGGAAGGCTTGCAATTGGAGATTGCAACAGCTGATCTAGAGTTAGCTCGTGCCCCAAAGGAGCACCGGTTGCAACTGGTTGGGAAGAAAATAGAGGAAAAGACGTCGGATTTGGCCTCGTGTATGTGTATGGACTGGGATTTGGAGGTGGATGGCTGGGACCAGCCTCATTCCTTGACATGGTTGGTTGTGAGCTCATAAAAGGAAGAGTAGGAGGTCCAGGAGATAACGATGGCTCTGGCTCGTCATAATCCAGCCGAATCCTCACCCCCTTCTCTCTTTCCCTATTCACGTATTGGTTAAGGAGAGACCTTAACTCCAAAAAGTTATTAGCGACCCCTTCAGGGGTAAGGTCAATACGTGAGGGGGTGTTAGAGGCACCGACATTAGGAGATGGAACCCCTGAACGAGACGGTGTCGGTGTTTGGAAGGTGAGAAACTCGGGGTATGTTGCTCATGTTGGAGTGCTTCCCGGTGTTGATAAGGAGGTCGGTATAGCCACATGAGTTTGGCTAGTGCTGGGGGTAGAGGTACGTGGGACTTGGTTTACCTCTCGCGGAGATTCTCCTTCAGACATGACGATTTCAGGAGGAATGGAGCTACACTACTGGTCTTCTTTTGAGAAAAATGACTGGTGTAGCCCCACGGTGGGTGCCAACTTGTTGTTACAACGAGAATGAGACCTAGAGTAGTGATCAGGCTGGTTGGGCAAAAGGCTTCAAGGGTTGAAGTTTACCTAACGCAGGTTGTGGGGTCCCCCCACGTTTGCAAGACGTGGAGAGAGGTTCACTAGTTATGTTTGTTATTTGCTCAAGATCCTTAGCTGAAGGATATTCAGCCTTGGATGTAAGGGTGAGTAAATTGTGAGTGTTGGAGTGAAGAAGAGAAACTTGTGTGGAACAAGTTCTCGAGAGACAAGAAGAAAGGTCAGTGATCCGAGGAGTTCTGCACTGATCTGGAATGTCCTTGATGTATTCAATGAAGTGTCTTATATACGGAAGGAGGTTTCTCAAAGGAGAAACCTTTGACTAGTGAATCCTGCTTGCAGTGGATGACTTACCCTTTTAGGGGTTGAAGCGTTTGGACCTGCGGATAAAAGAGTATACCCTGTGCACACGCTTTGCTTTTGCGGTTGTGGGAGAGTTGTCTAAGTAATCAGTGAGGTGACTGATTACTGTACACGTGCTGTTCACCTTAGTTCCCGGGCTTTAAACCTTTTAACCTTTTAACCCTTCAAGCTACTATGTATTCTTAGTCATTTTATTGAGGCTTGAGCTACCCCCGTCATCACTTACTATCATGGGGTGTTATGGTTAGTGAAATGTGAATAGTGAATGATTTTTTTTGTTTTTTTTTTTTGCATATTGTTAATTATTTTCAGATATATAATTTTATGAGTAAAGTACAATTTCCGTCCCTGGGGTTTACACCCACTTGCACGTTCAACCCTCATTTGAAAAGAACGAATAGTCCGGTTCCTATGGTTGTCGATTGCTCGCAATCAAGTCCCTCCCACTAACGTCCGTTAGTTGAACATTGCCATTTCTGTGAAAAGACCAAAAAGCCCATAAGGGACTGAAATTGCAACTCGAACCTGTGTTGTCTTCTTTATAAAGTCTGCAACTCCGAACCACTATCATCCTCAATTCAAGTTAACCTAAAATGCAATCCATGTTAAATATATGGATTTGAAGGTGAAGAATCTTGATGTTCTAACATAACTTGAAGATGGTAAATGACAAATCACAGATTGATATAAACATTATTATGGAATGATACACAGGTTGGGTAATTGTTCTTTCAAGTAAAATATAAATGAATGCAAAAGAAACAGATGTAAAATATGTTAGGAATCCCAGATCAAACACCACTCTAGTCAAGCAGAAAAAAGAAGATAATCTCTTTAAAAGTGGGACATTTTACACTAAATAGTAGAAAAAAAGAGGGCTTTGATTCAGCTAGAACTCAAAATCCATAATCAAGAAAATCAGATCAAGATTAGGAAATTTTGCATTAATCAACTGAAAAAGGAAAAGGGATTTCATCCTAATTGCAAACACTTTTTCACAGATTACAATATTAAACATCCGTAAATCACCATGGATCCCTTTTTCCTTTCACATTTGTGATCACACCCACTTTTTCACCTTCACCTTCACGATCACGCCACGCAACACTGACACAATGTTGGCGTGATCATGGTTTCTGCTTGGCACTCCCTCCCCTCCCTTAACGATCATGTACCAGAACAGATAGTCTTACAATTGCAAACATGAAATCCTTTTTAGTTTTTTTCTAGGGACATGCAATATAGCGGTATACTTTCTTTATCTAGGATTTCCATTTTATGGTACCTTTTTGTCGCAAAATGGTGCCAGATTGCATCAACGGTCCTTCAGAGTCTTGGAGATCATCATATGTAAAGAGGTTGTGGAGATGTGCGAGGGTGGCATTGATAAGGTGTTTTTGGTCATGTTTGGAGTGGTCGGTAGTGGTGGACACAAAATTTTATTTCAACCGCAGTCAGTTTTTTGGTACTTTGATGTCTCTTAATTAGAGGTCTGAATTTTTAGTTCAAGTCGCGTTGGGTCTGATAAACAATGATAAATTGTCTTTGTAAGAGGTAATGCTAATAGCTAGTGTAACACTTTATGCAAAATATCTAATCGTTTTGCCCACATAGAAGATACTGGGTCATAAGGAATTCCCGACCTCTATTATCACCAACATGTTTTATGCATATTAGTTGTAAATCCTATTAGAACTCTATAGTTAAGCATGCTCTGGTTAGTGTAGTACCAGGATACCGGATGTTACAACTAGTCAACTACAATAAGGTTCTTGAGGTAACCATGACCATAAAAATGTTATGTACAATTGAATAACCGTTTAAAAGAACAAGTGAAATACTTAATTGAATTCATAATCAAATTTATTTGCTTTTTACTTTGTTTTCAAATACAAAGTGTGTAAATTGATCTTCACTTTGTTTTGGTCACGTTTATATCATGAGTCCTGAAGGGAATTGGTGGAGGATAAAAAAGACGGATGATATGGTTCGCTGGATTATGCGTGTGTGGGGTTGGCAGTTGGCTTGAATTTGTATAAACCCAATTATTTAAGGGTCCTAATATTAACACATGGAAAAAACTTATTTTCACATGGTGTATACGGGCCGTATAATGTTATAAGGCCCGTATAGAATTTAAAAAACTAACAAAGTCAGACTTTGTCAGTTTTTTAAATTCTAGACGGGCCGTATAACATTATACGGCCCGTATACACCATGTGAAATTAAGTTACCAGGTCGTATACAATGTATACGAACATTGTATACGATCCGTATAATGTTTTACGGCCCGCATTCTTCGAAAATTGGATTTTTCTCAAATTATATAAGGGGTTTAAGATGCCAATCACACGAGACATTTTACAGTCGTGAGGTGGTCAAACCTTTCTAAAAGTAGAAAAAAATAAAACATTAACAAGTAACAAAGATTGAAGAACAAAAAGCCGTGTCTTATGACTGTAATAAAACGGAAGCTATCAACGCGGGGATGGGTACGGAAGCCGACATGTCTTCCTGAATCTGAATCTGAATAGCAACGTTAACTTTGACTTATAAAACCCACTAGCAAAATAAGCGGTTTTATCATACAATCATGAGCTTGTTAAACCTTTCTAAAAGTAGAAAAAAAAATAAAACATTAACAAGTAACAAAGATTGAAGAAGAAAAAGCCGCGTCGTATGACTGTTGATATACGTTAAATTATACATGTTTTTATACCCCAGAACACTTCCATTTTAAGCGTTTTTGACCGAAAACACGACGTTTAGGTACCAAATTTGGTACTTTTATATTTTCAGGTCTTAAACAGAGCACAAAAGAAAAATCTGATGAAAAGGGACAAATTCTGATGCATTTCTGATAAAAAGGACAAAATTCTGATGACTGCCAGGTGTGGCACGACCGTGCCATCTGACGGCACTACCCCGAGCGATCTCGGAAGCACTACCAGTGCGATTGCCAGTGCCAACCTTTTCTCGGGCCGCACTACCGTGCGACCCGCCGCATGACCGTGCCAAGGCTTGACCAAGTTTTTTGATCAACATTCTGATGACATCGCACTACCGTGCCACCAACGGCATGACCGTGCCGAACTGATGACCCAGGCAACTTGTCCACTAGTCCACTTGGCTGACATCGAATCAGGCAAACTGACGTCACCCGACAACACCAGCCGCACGACCGTGCGACCATCGGCACGGCCGTGCCGATCACAAAATCACCTATAGATAAAGCTATTCGCTACTGGTTCAAATGTTAGGTTTTTCTCCATGTTTCTAGGCGATTTCTGGGTTCCAAAGCAGTCCTGATCAGACCCATTTGAAGCTTAAAGATCGAATGGAAGCATAACCGATCCAACCCATCAATTCTTTTCTTGTTTATGGTTCGATTTCTTGTTCTTGAACATGTATTCTGATCATTTTGCAAGTTATGAGCTGATGTTAGTTTATGTTTAATGTAGTTTATGTAATAGTAGTAATATACTTGTTTCTTGAATAATCTTTATGTTGTAATCTTGTTTGTATGAAACTTTAGTACTTTTTCATGTTTGAATCTTCATGATTATATAATGAACGTTTCATTGATGTTGAGTTCCTGATTATGTTTGATTGTCTTGGATAATGAATCCGTGGTTAGTGGGATCGTAACTATTTCTTAATTAATCACTTGTTTGTAAACTTGTTTACACCATGAGACTCGAGAGGGGTATTGGTTTTATCTAAGATATATCTTATTTTGATTAGGAATACTTTCTTGCACGTAAGGGTTCTAACGAATTATATGGTGTTGATTACATGTTCTTGCATGCGGTTTATGATCATTGTTTAGTAGTTTTGGTCTGAAATTGCTGACATGGTAGATTAGTGTTCAAGACGTGTAAAGGTGAAATATATTGTTATATGATCTACTTAAATGCTTATCCTCGTGGCTATATTGTAACCATCGGTATTGCTTTCTTTGATAAGTGAGGTTAGAAAACTCCTAGCGGATGACTAATCTATCTTTAAAGGTTTACATGAATGAATATCAATAGCTCGCTAAAGAATGAGTTTTGGTGGTTAACGTGTGTTTATCGTGTTAACTTTCCAAAGAATCATCATGCTAGAAAACTCCTAGCAGATGACTAACTGTCTCGAAATTGGAAAATTGATTAAGTGCTTTTGTGACATATCTGATAGATAACATGTTTAGGTTATTTGTGAAACAAGATAATAGTATATTTATGTTTTAGATATAATTTAGATAACTTAGTTAAACTGTAGGATCGTTTTGGGACCCAAACGAGTCGATCAGAAGAGGTCTTCACCAATACAAAAGGCGGAAACAGATGTATCAGTGTTATTTCAGCTGAATTGCACTAGAAATCACTTTAAACTGTCTTTTGATTGATATTAGATCGATTACAATGCTGTAGACACTTCGGCAGAGCTTCGCTACCGGAATCAGAATCGTTACAAATGAATAGGCACATCAGGTATTTATAGGTGAGCTAATTTCGCATGAACTGGCCAAACGAAATCTAATTTCGCATGAAATTACTCAAACGAAATCAGTTTCATGCGAAACTTAATTTCGTGCGAAATTACTATCTGATTTCGTACGAAATTACCTATGTGTAATTTCGTGCGAAATTACCTATAAACACACTTTTCTCATTTTGCGTGCCCTGGTCTATCTATTACAATACAAGACTCGATACAAGACGAAGTCGACAGACGTATGCACCAACAGACTCCCCCTCGGATGTTGACAAAGTCTTTGGTGTCGAGTCTTCGGTTGTCAAACCTTCAGTCTTTATCAGTCTTCTCGCTCTCTCCAAAGATTCTCCATTGTAAGCATCCTCAATCAATCTCTTTCTCTTTCTCTCAGAATCGCAACCTGTCTCTATACATCTCTTGATCAGATCTCTTGATTCCTTAAGCTTTTTCAACATCAGTCAGCTGCGTGGAAGTAATTCCAGGATCAAACACTAGCTCTAACCACTACCTCTTGATTGTCTTCAGACTCCCCCTTTCAATAAGCTGGAATCGCAGTCTGGAATCTTTGAATTCACAGGATCTGAAACCTGGCTCGAATCTGTCTATCTTCAGAAATCGAAAACTGGCTTTCTCCAATCTTCAATCCTGCACAGACTCTACCTCACAATAAATTTCTCAAATTAAAAAAAAAAACTTTTACAAATTATATCATTTGCAGATAGTTTTCTAGAATGATTTATCATTTAAAAACTTCTGATGACCACTTGTAAAAATATCATTTTCATTTTCAAAACATTTGATCATCTCAAATATCTTAAACAAACTCTCCCAAACCTTATGTTCATCATGCTTAGCACTCGGAATTTTGAAAATCAACTCTCCAACATCAGTTGTCAAAAATCTCTTTGAATTTTTCAAAAACTTTATGCTAAAACACTCCGAAAATCTTTTTGGAATTTTGAATTTAAACGAAATGCAGTAAAGAAATATATACAAACAATATTTTTGTGAGTTTGTGTAAGAGAATCATATCAGTTTCTGAGACACATCACTAGCACCGTTAAGCTTTAAACATTTTAAGTTCTAAACGATTCACATTGATTGACGATATATTTGTCCTCTTAAGCTCAATCTAAAAACTTTCGAAATGCTTACTGATACGTTAATGTATATTAATTTTGTACTAAGTTCTTATGGACCCCACGATCTTAGCATATCCCCTCATCATGCAATACACTGACTCAAGTAATGCCTTTAAACTTTTATCAAATGTGATTTGTGCGAAAACAACGCAAAATGTTTAAACATTAACAATCAGGTCGATACTTCCGTATACGCAGAGGTGATCCAAAGCTTAAACGAAACACCAAAGAAAATAAAGCAGAACGTTTAGGCAATAACATCCAGGTCGATACTCACGTATACGCAGAGGATGTCCAATGCTTAAACAAAATAAAGAAATAAAACAAGTTTAAATCTTTGCAAAATGAAAACACAAAATCATAGTGACTTTTCAGCAAAATTGTGAAAGTTCACAAATTTTAACCAGTTTTATGTCTTTCGACAATCAGCAATTACTGAGCAGGCACACAGTCAAGAAGGACAAAACTAAGTACTATGCGTTTGACCGTGTTTCCCACCAGAATTAGGCATTTTGCGTTATGTTTGTATCGTTATCGCAAATCTACTAATCTAGCAGAGCCTATCGTCACATCTTTAGTGAGACCGTTTATCACATTTTACTTTCCAATTCTTTAGCATGCTGTGATCGTCCACTGATGTACTATCATTTCCTCTTATTCACAACAAAACTCATTTTTGATTTTATCATGTTTTTGGATTTTTCAAATTTTCTAATGTTTTTGGATTTTCTAAAATTCTTACTCCCCCTAAAATTCAAAAACATTTAAAAGAAATTTTAAAACAAACTGTACAATTAAAGTGACAAATGTTGTGAATTGTTTCAATTCGCCATCCACTTGGCATAAACAATCAGAACTCCCCCTCACAACAAACTATTTTCCCATTATGATTTCAAAACACTTAAGTTTGTTTTAATCAAATGGTTTTTCCGGAAAATAAGTTTTGTTGATTTTCACAAACCACTTGTAGGTTAGGGGATAAACTCATCACTTTGTTTATTTTTAACCATTTTACAGAAAGTTAAATCAAGTTCAACTTAATGACATTGATTAACCACTTGTAGATAAAACCTCTCTTTCAACCACTTGTCAGTTTGCTTACCAACAATTACCATTTGTAGGTTGAAATCTCAAAATGCCGATTCCTACTCCACACTTACCAACCTGGGAGTTCCAGCAAGTCAACATATTCACAAATAATTTTTCAAGAATAATGCCGATTCATGCTCCGCGATTACCAATCTTGGGAACTTCGGTAAGTCAGGTTTTTCAGTTAGAGAGATTCTCCCAAGCCTGACGGTCCTTGGGAGATTCCGAGTTACCAACACTCGGTTGCTTACCTGCCATCTTTTTCTCATAGAATTCCTTTACCCCTTTGACCTTTCGATCAATCATTTTTCCAAAAATATGTTTTACTTTAGGGTTAAAGGCTTTTTCAATGTCAAATTCTTTCTTTTCAGAAAAAAAAATTGATTTGAAATCTCTGTTTTACCAACATTTTGCTTAAAATTTTCAGCCCGTAATGGTGGAAAATTTTCATCATCCAATGTCGGAACTGATTTCTCAAATTTTTCTTCAACACGAGGCTCCTCTGATTTTGTGGAATCAGATTCATTACCAGAATTATCACTTGAATTCTTAACAACCCATTTTTTATTGTTAAGTTTCTCCTTTCTTTTGTAAACATCTTTCGAACATTCACCAACCTCAAAAGTTGAATTTTCAAAAACTTTAAATCTGTTTGTTGGTGGTTCGATTTTCTCAATAATCTTTTCTTTCAGTTTACCAGAGACTCCCTGTTTTGTTTGTATTGCCTTTGGACAATTCCTGGCAATGTGACCAACTGTTTTACATTGAAAACAGGTTCTTGTCTCTATCTTCTTCTGAGCAACACTTTTCTTCATTTCTTCTTGCTTCTTGGCAAGGAATTCTTTGTTCGTCTGCTTCCAGAATGAACTCTTTTCTTCTATTTCAGCATTGGTACCTGAAACAAATACAGTTTTTGGTTTATAAGTTTTCTCATTTTTATAGTTTTTCGGTGGAATAAAACCCAAACCCTTCTTTTTGTAATTACCGTTATGATTTGGTTTCTTTTGAAAACCTGAACCAAAACTGTAACCCTTTTTCTTGTTAATTCTTTGTTGATCTCTTGAGGTGTAAGGTCTTGGTTTTTCAGAAAAAATTACATCTTTTATTTCAGAAATATTAATTTCTGTTAGTTTGAAAACCTTTTTTTATCATTTCTGGTTTAACACCTCTTATTGGAAATGCTTCATCAGAATATAATTTGTCAGAATCTTTCAAAGTATATGCTACTTTAATTGCTGCATCCCCGAAGAAATCTTTGGTGTCGACCAGTTTCTATCTCAGCGAGGTCCACTTGTATTCCCACTCCATTGGTTACGTGATCAAAAGGCGTCTCTCGAATCTAGATGTGGCATTTAACAAGACTTCACACGTAATGGCTCCTCCCACAGAAGCGCTAAGATAAGATATATATGCCACCCATGGTGTTCCTTTCTCCTTGTCATGATTCAGAACGTCGTCGACAAATACGGTTGATTCATGTGATCCCTGAAGCTGCTGGTGTGGTGATCAACTCAATAATCATGGTGTATAAAGTTGAAATGGCTGCATTGTGTTCGACATGTTGTTCTAAGAGCATTCTCCTCTTGGACTTCCATCTGGTGATAGTTCGTTCTCTAGCCAATCCTCGAATGGAAGCTTGTTCCTTGCAACTGGTCAATAGGTGGCCAATACATGGGTGAGACAAGCGGTTCCTAACTGTCACCTTGTGACGTTCTCAATAATCGGTACACATACGAAAAGGCTTATCTTTACTGGTATTACTGGGCTCCCCAAAGTGAAAAACTAGATCTGATAAAACCCATGTCCAATAGTTCCTGAAGTTGATTAGGCAGTTCCTGCAACCTTCCTGGTGTAAGACAATAAGGAATACTAGTAACAAGGGCTGCTTCTGACATGATACCGGTATGATATTCCACCTGACGATGTGAAGGTAAACCTGATAGTTCTTCTTGTAGCACTTAGGGAGAAATTACGAACAATTGGTGGATCCTCGACCCCCTTTTCCTTAGCCTTGACATCAGTAACGGGGGCTATCATGGCGGGGTAATCCTTCCGTGGACATTTCTGGCCTTCACTGCTGAATTGATGCTAACCTCTGCACCACTCGGATATTTTATGACAGACGATAACTTTTCCCCTCACAGGGTATAACTGCGCGATGTCTGGTTAACCAACCCATACTGACTACTGCATCAACACCATCGTGGATAGTAGAAGGAAGATCGATGTCGAAAACTTGTCCCTCACGGTTGAATTTGCATCCCTACAAACATATGATGCTTCGATTGACTTGCCATCAGCCTTTCGAGAAGCATCAGGGTTAAACAGGACAGAGACAAAGCGATTAGCTACCCGTACTAGCTTCCAAATTGGCACCATCCTGGCGTCGCCCACGTCAACCCTAAATGCTCTTCCATGAGCATCATTTCCAGTGTTGTTGTTTTCATTACAAGGATTTCAAGTACTGTCGTTGTTCCTTTGGTCGTTGTTCTCTTAACTTAACCACGGCCAATCCATGTTGTAGGCACCTTCATTTCCATACTGTCGGCTAGGGTTACGAACACCTTGTTGTTGCTGTGACGGCTGCTCCCAATGTCGTTGTTCGAAACGAAGCCCTACGATTCTTCACCATCAAAGTCCATCTTTTCAATTCCACGCCACGTCCTAAGGCGTTACTCATCGTGCTGGCAGTCACACATTCCATACTACCATCAGTTGCCCTCACTTATGCCCCGATTGATTCGTAAGAGTTGACTCCCATGAGTCGCTGACAAGGGTTAAGGATTTGTTTGAGGCCAATTCGCTGGTGCTCGTTGCCGGTAATCAGGGTCGTCAAAGTACTGAGGTCGGTAAAGTACTACGCTCATCCTCTTGTCCATCGAGGTTGCAAGTTGTTTGAGTAATACACGGTCTGTTACGAGAGTATTGCAGAAGTGATCACACTTCGGGATCTAAGACGTCAATACATGAGTTCCAGCAAACGAAGAGGAGTAAGAAAGGTATCAATCAATCATTCGACGCTGCGACATCCAACTCAGGGACGTTCGTTTAAGCACCTAACATTCTACACGGTTCGCTAGGTGTTCAGATGGGTGTTCAGGTAATACTCGATAGCATCGAGATTCGAAAAGATTAAGAGAGGAGTGAAAAGGTCACGTTGGAGTAGGAGACAATCACTGTTATGCCCCTATAGGCTTGTTATGTTTCACATCAATCAAATAACGGAACGAAACCCCTTTTCCACTTGTTAAGGCTCACTGGGACCCGCATGCACCCCACATTATTATTATGTGTGCACCCACAATAATATTGTGATTTGCATGTTAATCTTAGTTCCTCCTAACTCAAGTCAAATGGTTCCTCAAACTCAGATGTCAAACGGAGGTCGTCAAAGTAATAAGATCACAAAAATCCAAGGACTATGGCATACTATCAACGCATCATAAGGTAAGCAAGCAATCCATGCCATCATGCTATAGTGACGAGTGTGTGTTCGTATGTTTCGTCGTAAACAAATGTGTACTAGTCACGTAATGTATGCAACAAGTAAGAAAGACGAACCTTGCAATCTGGAGCTGAGTGTCATGGTCGTATCCTTGTTTTCAGAACTGTTCGGTTATAGTCTGGGGTTATAAAAACCTTTTCCCCTTTTTAAAACCAAGTTCACTAGAACCAATGGCTCTGATACCAATCTGTCACACCCCCAAAAATACCACATGCAGAAAACCCCCGCGGGGCGTGTGACGTACCAGCATCTTAGCCACCAATCACATTGAACTCGTGAGTATAATTAAATAAAACTTTCATTTATTAACAGAAAGTATTTCAAAACGTTACATATAACTCATAGTACACAGCGGAAGCAAAATTCATTTGTTAAATGTTATATAAACCATGCGTAAGTAAGCCATTAGACTTGTGTTGCGATTCCATGTATCTCGACCCATGACCACTCCAGCATCCCAGACGGCAAGTTCCAACGATATGCACCTAAAAGCCTGCAAGGCATGTAACAACGAGTCAACAACAAAGTTGAGCGAGTTCACAGTTGGTTGTTTAGTTTTAAAAGTTTGTTTTGAAAACCATAAGTTGTTTCGTAAACCACGAGTTAACCAGTTCCTTTATTTCCCAAACCATATCCATAATCAGTGGGGGCTTCCCCATGTGAACCACTAGACCGTTACCATATCGACAACTGACGAACAATAGTTGTGCCCTACGTCAATGTCTATCATCATTGACAGTTTGCCATGATCCATTAGTACACGCCCGTCCGACCGGCACGGTGTGAGGTTTGTCAAACCTAATAGCGCTATTAACTAATGACCCGCTCGCCATCGGCCTCGGCGATTAAGTCGATGTAAAATGAGGGACTTAATGATAGAGTTTTGTCTAGTAAGTTTAAGGTTGTTGTCCTACCCAAGGAGGACGAACGTACGTATTCTACCTAAGGAGAATACGCAGGATTAACATTGGCATCCTACCCATGGAGGATGGAGGTACATATCCTACCCAAGGAGAATATGTAGGTTCCGTTTTAGTTCTTTAACCCATTCCCAACTACCGGGAATCCCATGCCTTATAAAGAGTGTGAACTCACCTTGGTTTGCTCGGCAGATAAGCATTTGTCCTAAGTTGGTCAACCACACCCTATTATGGTTACCACTTGTTAGGACGGTTTACGAGTAATCACGTATAAGCTACACGCATCTAATCACGTATTCATCAAGTAGAGTACCAAGTATTACGTATTTTACCAATTATGAACACATTAACAAGGGTTATCATAACAGTTCAACAAATCAACGCCAGTGTGCGGTTTTGATAAGGTTAGGGCTTATATAAGTGTGCGGCCCACTTGTCAGTGTGCGACTTCTGACAAGTGTGCAGTCATACAATGGTGCGACTTAAGAGTGCACGGTTAGTCATAAGTGTGCGATCCACTAATAGATAAGGCCCAAAGGACTATGCGGCCCACCAAGACTGTGCAGCCTAATAAGACTGTGCAGCCTAACAAGACTGTGCGGCCTATATCACTTTATTGATATATAACCCAATCAATAAAACTGTTACATTTTAGTTTTATTTATATAATATCACTTATTATAAAACTTTTGATACTATAACCGCAAATACAGTGGAAATAATACAATCAACTATTATTAGAACACATCATCATATTTGGTAATATGATAAAAGCCTAATAAGTATGATTTATATATCAAATAATTATTCGGCAAGCACATCACTAATGATTAACAACTATTTATACTCCATTACATATAGTTAAATATGAATAACCTTATGCACTAATACATAATTTTAATATTGCCATGTATTTAAATTGTAGTTTACAAACATCACAGTGTACGAGTTGTGTAATTATGAATAATCATCTTATGATTATTTCGGTCAGTGTGCACACTTAATCATACAAACGCTATTCAGATCAATTTGCAGCACATTTTAAACTTCATTCCAATAGCAGACTTCTATCAGTACTAACAAAAGAACATAAAATCAATTTAAACACTTCAGTAATCATAGAGACAACTCATGCTACATTTACATCATAACTAGGTTAAACCCCGCGTGTACACGCGGTTTAACCAACGAAAATACTTTAAAGGTTTAATTGTTTAAAATGAAACCAAACTTTAAAACGTGCAATCTAAAGTTTTATTTGAAGTTTACTGTTAAGAGTATCAGTACAGTAATAGTATTCATTATTTGCCTAAAATCAATCATCCTTCCAAGTTCCAAATAATACTGTAAATAAACTGAAATAATACAATAAAACATAAATCCATTCAATTTAAATGCTGATAAACACCACAAAACTATAAACCTATAATGAATATAGATTCTGCAAGAAAAAAAAGAAATCAAATTGAGGATTACATAAGTATATGCACAGAAAAGTTACAAATCAAGAAATGAAATTCGAAATTAGGTTTAGAACAAATAAGTTCTACCAAGCATTTCTTTTCCTCTGTCTCTTGCTTTTGCTATGCTTTTCCTCATATCAGTTGTTTCCACCCTTCAAACCCCATAACATTTTCCCTTAACACTTGAGCCCGCCCTTGTATATATAAGGTTCATGATTAGATGCATGGCAATGGTGGATACACGACATTAAAAGAATGAAACATTGTCATATTTGCTATTTATAAAAATATATAGAAGCATAAGAGAAATTGTTTTGACTTTACAGGTCAAATAGATCAAAAGCCGGCCAAAGTATGTTTTAATGCACAAAACGTTTTATAACATTCTAATTAAAAAAATGGATAAATCGCTAAAATAGTAATTTCATCATATCTGACATACTAATTAATTATTTGTAAAAAACAGGACCATTATTCAAGCTAATAACAACAGAGCCAACAATTATGTTTTAGACGGGAAAATAGAATTCTAGATAGTCTTGATGATTGTTATTTTACTTGGTAGATGTTGGTAATTTTTTTAGTAAATTGTCATTTTAGTCGATGAGGTTTGTCCAAATTTGTCATTTTAGACCAAATAGTTTTTTTCTCTCTCTGGGTCCCTGACTTTTACCTTTTGTTGCCATTTTGATTATGTTGCCTAACTCAATCCAAAAATCTCATTTTAAAAGAATGGATCAAATTTGCAAGTAAAAACATTTTGGGGAAAAACAATTTGGACTAAAATGGCAAATTTGAACAAACCTCAGGGACTAAAATGACAATTTACTCTAAGTTTTTCAAAAGGAAAAAAAAAACGGAAGCCAACTTCAATTCTATTTCTTTTCATCAAACGAAGTTTAAAATTTATCGTTAAATATTTTAATAAAAAATATGTTTGGTTAATAAACTAATTATGAATTTTAAGCCAACTTCAATTCTATTTCTTTTCATCAAACGAAGTTAAAATTTATCGTTAGATATTTTAATAAAAAATATGTTTGGTTAATAAACTAATTATGATTTTTTTTCTAAAAAAGATTAATTTAAAATTAAACTAAATAATAATTATCATTAAGAGATTAAACTAAATAATATTTAATTGGATGGTTATCTATATTTAATTAGAAGAGATTAAACTAAAACAATAATTATCTATAAGATACATTGCCTAATATGATGACAAGTGTCCCAAAATTGGTTTCTTTTATTATATAGTATAGAAGTATAGATAATCAATTTATACAACTTTCATACCTTGTATATTTCAACAAGCAACAGTTAACAATTTATGTAAGATCGGAAATCACAAAGATGCAAACAATGACATAATACTGACCGAAACGCACCAAATGCGACTCGAACCACGGCCGACCAGTTGACTGCTGTTGACTACCTTCGACCGAACCCGGGTGTTTTCCGAACAGAATCCGTATCCATTGAACCGTAACCCAAATCTGAAACGAGTTTGACCCGAACGTACCGTGACCACCATCAATTACCCGTCCCTGGTTCCAGCACCAACAACCATCGTCAACTGATGCCCTCCCGTGTCTTCATTTGATCGGAAACACCACCGTCGTCGCCGCCGCTGACGGCGACGCTGCTGTTGCCGTTGACTGACCAGCTTCGTTCTCACTCTCTCCCTTCAATTTTCGGAGGTGAAGGATGGTACAAGAAGGGTTTCAGGGGTGTGTTTGGCTTGCTGTGAAACATCGCTGGAGAGCTGGCCGGAATGTATCTTCGATAGTCAGAGATTAGAGAGGAGGGGGACATGCGGCTGTGCACAGTGTGTACGTAGGGTTTTGGGTTTTGATAAAAGAAAAGAAGGTGGGTGGGTATAAATTATTTATATAGAATAGGGTTTAAGTTTTAGGTAAGTTGGGTTGGGCTCGGGCCATTGGTATGGATTCGTAAAATATTGTGTCTCTCTAAGACGTACAGTATTTTAAAGTAAATATGCTCGGTTCGGGGTAACAGTTAAATCATGCGTTTCTCCTGACACGGTTAACATTATTATTTAAATGACAATAATAATACTAATTTCATTAAAAATAGGAAATCAAAATTATAATAAAATACTATTCTCTCGACAGTTAGGGTCGAGAGTACGGGTTGTCACAACACCTATAGAGACCACGCCCTTTAGGTTGGTTTACGGAGAAGCCTGTCATCTACCTGTCGAGCTAGAACACAGGGCATTTTGGGCCTTGAAAACGGAAAATATGGATTTGAAAAGCGGAGATGAAGCCCGTTTTCTGCAAATCCACGAGCTCGAGGAGCTAAGAAACCATGCCTATGAAAGTTCTAGCAGGTACAAAGAACGAGTCAAGAGGTCTCATGACAAAAGATTAAGAGAACATAAAGATTTCCGCGTTGGGGATCTTGTCTTGTTGTACTCCTCAAGACTGTGTTTATTCCCCAGGAAGTTAAAATCCCGATGGACGGGTCCATATACGGTCAAAGAAGTATTTCCATACGGAGCCGTCGTCATCGAAAACTTAAGTGGGGAAACTTTCAAGGTCAACGGTCATAGACTCAAAAGTTACATCAACGGACCGGTTGACTCGGTGGAGGAAATACTCGAACTCCACGTCCCGTACGCTTCAAATAAGTGTGGGGAAAATGAGTCTAGCTATCGACTCGCTGACAAATTTAGCGAGCGTGTTATCATACGCTAAGGGTAATTTTGTACATATTAATTTGTCATATTTATTTCCTAGTTCGTTAATTTTTCGGTTTTAAACGTAGATACATATAAGTTTGATTCATAACTTTTGGAGTTTTGAGGTTGATTTATTGTTAAAATATACGAAATATTGCAAAAATGGAAAAATTAGGTGAAATTACGAAGTTAAACACTTAATGTTAAAAATGACCCAAAAAGGCCCAGGTACTGCACGACAGTGCCAAATTGGTACGGTCATACACTTCGTAATCAGACCAAGTCAGAACTCGTGCATCGGACAGTCATCGGCTCGCACTACCGTGCGAGTAAAAATCTGAACAGTAAAAAGAGGGTATTTAAACGAACTTGCAGTAAAAATTTCACACTTTTTCGAAACCCTAGCAGCCGCACGGGAGTTCCTGGTCGCCTACACCTAAAAACCAACCAATTTTTGCTTAGATTTCACTCCAATCATCTTCCAAGGTATGTTTCCTACTAGTTTAGCAGATTTAACTTAGTTTCTTATCTAGATCTGAGGTTTGAATCAAGAAATTTGGGGGTTTTCTTCATAAAGTTAATTAAACCTTTGTTCTTAATTGTTTGATGCTAAATCTGTAGTTCTGGTCCTTGATTTGAAGTCTATTCACTAATTACAAGTTAAATTTTGAAAGATACAAGTTAAAATAAGTGATTAAGACTGATTTCTGATGAAATTTATGACCGCACGGCCATGCGATTGAAACGGCATGGCAGTGCCGATCAGAAGTCAAGATCAGATCGCTGAATCAAAACTGCGATACCGCACCGCACCTCACGGCAGTGCGATGTGATTTACCGATAACACCGATCAAGGATTGGCACGGTAGTGCGACCAGCCGCACGACCATGCCGATGCTGAAACGATAACAGAATGTCGAAAACAGCCTGTTCCGGTGGCAGCAATGAAAATTTAAGATTCTGCTCTTATTTTGTTATACTCATGTATGCAGATGAACCACAAATTCCTCCAGTTCAGCGAAAACAAAACGAAAGAACGTCCCTGTATTACTAGATTAGAAGCTTTATGGAATCGACGGGGACAAATCGGTGAACCGAGAAGGATCAACTGGGGCACTTTAACAGCCCTAAACCAAGAAGAGAGGCTATCCAATATGATTTCTTATCCGATGTCAAGGTTGTTGAACATTGCACGACCCGTATATCTCGAGCTTACATTGGAATTTTTCGCTTCATACACTTATGACAAACCAAAAAGCGAAAATCCAGACTTTAAGAATAAGGAGACAATACAATTTAGATTGGGAAAGAAATGGCATAAGTGGTCAGTCGCTAGATTGGGGAGAAGGCTAGGGATATATTCGGCTGAAGACATAGATTCAGACCTTTTCACCAACATCTACAAATTTGATAATGACCACCACCGAGCAAACTTTTGGGCACAAGTGGCCGATGGACCACCCTATGAGGCTAGAAAGGCCAAAGCATCAAGACTATGAGACCCGCTACTTAGGGTCATTCATCAGGTCATGAGTCACACCAGTTGTGGACACATGGACAGTGCAGGAAACAGTCCCACTCCATATCTTCTTTTCTTGTATTCGATTGTGAATGGAGTGCACGTCAACCTCGCAGCTAGAATGGCTGAATTTTTCTTGAACAGTGCGGGGAGAACTACAAGCAGTGAGATTCACGGTGGTGAATATGTGACTCAGTTGGCTCACAACTTGGGTGTTTTGAAAGATGATGTAGTCAGTGTTCTCACAATGGTTCATGCAGGAGGAGACGTAGATATGAGGTCTTTGAGAGTAATGGGTCTGGTAGTGGATACGGACAATGGCTCGAGACTGAGGGGCTTAAATGGAGAGATATGGGATCTGCTACTAGCACAGGACGAAGACGTCAACATGGAGGAGCATCAGGTGCTAGAGCCGCCACCACACAACCAACCACCACATGATCAGCCACAGCACGAACAGCACCAGCACCAGTATCAATATTCGCCAAACTGGCCTCCAGGTATACCTTCCTATCCCGAGTTGTACCAGCAGTTTCAGCATATGCAGGTTACTCAGGACACTATGAGAGCCACCCAGGAGACTATGCGGGTGACTCAAAACACCATGATGGAGGGAATGTATGTAGGTTTTTCCTACATCTTCGGAGGGCTACAAAGTGTTTATCCAAGTCACTTCGGGGACCCTCCACAGTTTCCATTCGAAAACACAGGTAACTATGGGGCGGGTTCATCTGGAACCCGCCACCATGATGATGATGATGGGGAGTAGGAGGAGGTAGAGCGGACCGTTCAGTAACTGATGTTTTATCTTATTTTAATTTAGTACTTTATTTTATTTGGGATTTCTAAAAACTTTATGTATGTTTTTAAATGTTTAAGCAGTGTGTTTGCTTTGTTTGAATAATGGATATGGTTTGGTTATCTAACATTTTTATCAATGGCAATGTTGACTGCTTTAGCAAGTGACATACTTGGCAGATGTCACACCACAACCGATGACGGAAACATCGGTGCATGGCACTGAACGAAACAGATTGTCCAAGAGAAATTCCATAACAACTAAATTACCGGATAGTTAATGTTATGTCCCATACCATAACTCATCAACTAAAACAATTATTACAGACATAGATATCTCTAGGAAAATCATTGTTCTGACAACTCAAATCAAGTAAATAAATTGTCTTTGTTTCTACACTCACACTCCTACTTGATTCCACAAAAGCAGGTAAAGCACATCATCCTAAACACCTGTCACATACGTTAAAATAAAAGTCAATACACATAGTGTAAAGGTGAGCATACAAGTTTGATAGTATAATAGTATTCGGAAACGTTTACGCATAACCAACATGTAACATGTAGCAAAGTGAAGGCTAGTAGGTTATCGACAATGAAATATGCATAGACGTGACTGCGAGTTGTAGAATGCGCAACACATATCCCCACTGGGACACGTGAAGTAAAGCCCTTAACAACCCATGTCCGCAACAGGTGCTGAGTCCAAACTATAGTACTATCGTTGCTAAGGTGTCAGGTAACAATCACTGTGTAAACATAACATACAAGCATTTATCGAGTAACACGTATAACATGCAGTATCGGTCAGCGTATTAAAGTGTTTGCATTGTGTGTAGATTGTGATTTGAAATAAGTAACGTACGTAACACCCAAAAGTGCGTAAAGAAAAAAGGGATCGAGTATACTCACAGGTAGCGTTTAACAAGTAAACACTCTCTTGGATTGAAGGGAGCGTTGAGATAGATTAGCCTGAACAGTTAACGATAGCATAAGCGAAGAACGACATGTAAAATGGCACAAGTGAAACAAGTGACGAAAGGTAATCCGAACGGATGGTCATTCGATCGGATGTCAATCCGTTCGGATGGTCATCCGTTCGGATGGCCATTCGGTCGGATTGACACTCGTTTGGGATGGATGTGTTTATGTATGATGGCTTTTGAAGTTTTCGTTGTAGTATTTTGAAAACAGAGAAGTATCTCTATCTTTCAGGTCGTTCGATCGAACGGCAGTTCGATCGGATGATGATCTGTCCGTCGAGACATTTCTCAGGGAACAAGTTCACAGCAGGATTGTCATTCGATCGGATGGTCTTCCGATCGGATGGCAATCCGTTAGAACTGACTATGCATTGAACATGTTGAAAATTGTTTTAGTGTTGAAGACTAGATGCAATCCGATCGGATTGTCGTTCGATCGGATGGCAATCCGATCGGACGAAAATCCGTCCCACGATCTGATCGTTTTGCAACTTGAAAGTTTGTCAAGTTTTGAAAGTTTTGCGGTTTGATCGAGACGGTATGACAACGTGTTAAAAACGGAAACTCCATCAGACTCAGGTTATCCGATAGAACGGGAATCACCCCTATCCGACCAGGTAACTGTTCGTGACGGGTGGTTTCATGTTCAACCCGAAATCGGTTGTCTCGTTGATAGGATTCAGATCTCAACCCGACACATCACTAGAGAAGAGTGGAAGGCTTGGATGAGCTTTGATTCTATCGGTTTTGAGTGCATTGAGTGTAAAAGAGTTGAAAGGAAGTTGGAAAAGCTTCTTTCAATCCTTTTTACTTTGAAAATATTTAGATCTAGGTGAAAATAGTGTTGAATCATGTGGAAATCCTTTAGATCTGAGTTGTTCATGGTGGAATGAGGCCAAAACTTGAAGTTCATAAGAACTCCATGATGACATCACCCTAGAACACCTCAAATCCACTGATTTCACGGTTAAAAGTTAAGATTTAAAGGTGAGAATGATGAAGAAGTGTGTACAGATCATAGAAGTACAAGATTTGGGTTGAAAACTTACAAGAATCGCGAGAAATCGAGAGAAAAGTGAGCTTGAGCGCTGGTCGAATGAGAGAGAGCTGTCACATCACTTTGGTGATGTGACAGAGGGTATTTATAGGTTGCCAAAAGAGGAAAGAGGAGCCAAGTGTCGGATCGGATGGCCATCCGATCGGATGGCCATCCGATCGAATGGTCATTCGATCGAAATGGATCGGCGAGTTGGATTTTGGCGTTTCATTTCGCGTGTTGAGCGTTGCGATGCGTTTAAGCGAGTATCGATTAAGCGATGCGATAGATTAATAATAACCACACAAATACTATATCTGACATACAATCATCATAGATAACTTGCGTTTAGTGTTTGCGATTAAGTTGCGTTGCGATAGAGTTGCGATTGCGTTTCGATTAATCACCACAAAACATAAAATAAACATGCACAAGTAACACATAAATAGCACACACACGTAAAACAATATCCAGAACGCATAATTCGGGTTGCGATTGCGATGCGATTAACGACAAATAGATTAGTGATTAAACATGCGATTAAACCTCGATTATTAATAGATACTCCACATAATACAACTAAGGTAAATAAAATAAAAGATTCGATTACAAATCACGACGTATAATCAATAGTTTTGCAAGGAGTGACAGATCGCAATTAGCAATCTTTTCTTCCTTTGACTTTGACTTTCGTAACACGGGGTGTCACAACAGATTCGTAAAGGATGCACACAGAGTTGAGACGACCTCAATCAAAGTCTACTCAAACAAGTCAACTCCAACTCTGAGGGAGTACCTCTTTCCCTTTTCACATTATTAGTTTAGCTCTTCATAATTGCTTAACTAATATGTATTTCACATTAGGGACAATGTGAAGTTCAAGTGTGGGGAGGGGTTTAAATGGTTTTAAACTTTGTTTGTCCTTAATTGTTCTCATTTCTGTAAATATTTTCGAATAACAAAACAAAAATGGTCAATTGTGTTCTTTAGAAAGCATCAAATTTGAAAAAAAAACCAACAAGCCAAATTGATTTTTGAAAAAGATAACTAAAAAGCGTGATAAAACAAAAAGAAAGACTTACATGTTTATCTTTATATTTATACTCATTCCTTCCGTTTACGTGAGCATATTTTTGAGCCTTTACAGCTTTCTTGTCAAATGCTTCTTTATTTTTGCGGAAAAATAAGTGAGCCGGATGTTTATGTAATTTAGAACTTGTCATTTGTATACTTTTCAAAATCATGAATATGTGAAATTTCATAGAAATGATAGTGGCACTTAGGATACCCTTTTGTTAAGCCTTTTTCTTTGTTTATATCCCGCAACCAACATTATCCATTAGTTCGCCATGTTGAGTCTATTTTCCGTATTTTTCTTAAACTTTACCCCAATATTAAAGTCTACTTAACTAAATTTAACCTTTTCATTTTCACCCCTTTTCGTTAAAATTCGGCAATAGCTATCTAGTTTGATGTAAATCTTACTTTTCATTAAAAAAAAAACGTTTGTCAAAACTCTCTAAGGAAATTATGGAAAAACTATCAAGAAAGAAAATAGAGAGTGGAAGTAAAAATAGAATAAACTCTGAACACATACACAATAGCTTAGCAACGTATTCAGAATCCTAGAAAATAAAACGCCGAGTTTTAACCCTTTTAGCCACTTTCAAATATTCATTCCATACCCTTAACCATAGCCTAACGTTACAACCCATCAAAGACCTCTTGATTTATGTTTTTCACATATTAATTGGTGGAGATTAGATCTTTTTACAAGCTTATAATATTGCATGATTCATTGACTAGGCATCGAGTGTTTTACATACACATTATATGTATGATTCAGAAATTTAACCGAGTGTGTGTGAACATTGTGAGAAATGTAAAGATTCGCATACTAAGTTAATCGAACGTAGAATCATTGCTTCATAATTATTCTTTCATACATTCAACAAAGCTTGTTTGTTTTAAATCTTTGATGATGACTTTTTGAAAACCAATTTGACCACCAAACAAATTAGTAACTTTGTAAATATTCAGATTTGATTCCGTGTTTTATGTTAAGTTTGCTTGAGGACAAGCAAAGTTTAAGTGTGGGGATGTTTGATATAGGTTAAGTTATACATGTTTTTATACCCCAAAACACTTCTGTTTTAAGCGTTTTTGACCGAAAATACGACGTTTAGGTACCAAATTCGGTAGTTTTATATTTTCAGGTCTTAAACAGAGCACAAAAGAAAAAATCTGATGAAAACAGACAAATTCTGATGCATTTCTGATAAAAAGGACAAAATTCTGATGACTGCCAGATGTGGCACGACCGTGCCATCTGACGGCACTACCGTGCGAGTCGAGCGATCTCGGAAGCACTACCAGTGCGATTGCCAGTGCCAACCTTTTCTCGGGCCGCACTACCGTGGGACCCGCCGCATGACCGTGCCAAGGCTTGACCAAGTTTTCTGATCAACATTCTGATGACATCGCACTACCGTGCCACCAACGGCATGACCGTGCCGATCTGATGACCCAGGCAACTTGTCCACTAGTC
This sequence comes from Helianthus tuberosus, assembly GCA_030545235.1. NCBI lineage: Eukaryota > Viridiplantae > Streptophyta > Magnoliopsida > Asterales > Asteraceae > Helianthus > Helianthus tuberosus. Next base: position 70,036,647 of record CM060361.1, on the reverse strand, counting down.
CACTTGGCTGACATCGAATCAGGCAAACTGACGTCACCTGACAACACTTGCCGCCTGACCGTGCGACCATCGGCACGGCCGTGCCGATGACAAAATCACATCGGCACGGCCGTTCAAATGTTGGGTTTTTCTCCATGTTTCTGGGCGATTTCTGGGTTCTGAAGCAGTCCTGATCAGACCCATTTGAAGCTTAAAGATCGAATGGAAGCATAACCGATCCAACCCATCAATTCCTTGCTTGTTTATGGTTCGATTTCTTGTTCTGGAACATGTATTCTGATCATTTTGCAAGTTATGAGCTGATGTTAGTTTATGTTTAATGTAGTTTATGTAATAGTAGTAATATACTTGTTTCTTGAATAATCTTTATGTTGTAATCTTGTTTGTATGAAACTTTAGTACTTTTTCATGTTTGAATCTTTATGATTATATAATGAACGTTTCATGGATGTTGAGTTCCTGATTATGTTTGATTGTCTTGGATAATGAATCTGTGGTTAGTGGGATGGTAACTATTTCTTGATTAATCACTTGTTTGTAAACTTGTTTACACCATGAGACTCGAGAGGGGTATTGGCTTTATCTAAGATATATCTTATTTTGATTAGGAATACTTTCTTGCACGTAAGGGTTCTAACGAATTATATGGTGTTGATTACATGTTGTTGCATGCGGTTTATGATCCTTGTTTAGTAGTTTTGGTCTGAAATTGCTGACATGGTAGATTTGTGTTCAAGACGTGTAAAGGTGAAATATGTTGTTATATGATCTACTTAAATGCTTATCCTCGTGGCTGTATTATGACCATCAGTATTGCTTTCTTTGATAAGTGAGGTTAGAAAACTCCTAGCGAATGACTAATCTATCTTTAAAGGTTTACATGAAGGAATATCAATATCTCACTAAAGAATGAGTTTAGGTGGTTAACGTGTGTTTATCGCGTTAACTTTCCGAAGAATCATCATGTTAGAAAACTCCTAGCGGATGACTAACTGTCTCGAAATTGGAAAATTGATTAAGTGCTTTTGTGACATATCTGATAGATAACATGTTTAGGTTATTTGTGAAACAAGATAATAGTATATTTATGTTTTAGATATAATTTAGATAACTTAGTTAAACACCCATTCACTTATCCTTTTATCTGGTAAATTAATGACAACGATTTAATACCTAATAACGCCCGTGTTCCATGGATCGATATCTGGCTCTTACCAATACTTTGCTGCATATATGACGGATACACTTGTCCTTTGTTGTGTGTGTTTTAATGTTAAGGTATAAACCATTTTTATAAATTTAAAACACCAAGTTACACCGGGTGCAATTGTAAATACTGTAAATAAATGTGTATAGTCGCGCCCACGTCAACTGTAATAAAACGGAAGCTATCAACGTAGGGATGGGTACGGAAAAATGGTTGCTGATGTTTTTTGGTATTCGGATTTTGTTGGTTTGTTTCCAGCTAGGGTTTAGAATGGTTGAAGGAATGTCGGTTTTTCAATATTCAGATTTTGTTGGTTCAATACCAACTCATCTTTAGTAAGAAGGGTACGTACGGTTACGGGCATGGTTTTATTCTTTATTTAATATTTACAGAATAAAAGGAAGGGTACGTAGTGTTTGTTTGAGAACCTGATTCAGATACACAACGGTTTTCCAATTCCAGATCAGTAAGCAAATACACAACGGTTTTCCAATTCCAAATAAGTAATGTAAGGAGAAGCGTTAAGATAACGGACATCCATCAAGCTCAAAAAGAAAACTTGTCTTTCCCTTAGTCACAAACGATTTCGTTTCAAATCAAGGGTCCCGTCATTACAACCATTTGTTTTCAACAGGGATGTAATGCAATGATTCCTCTCAATTGAATAGACAGACACTTGCTTCATAGGACTCACTTGAATCGTCTCGGAAGTATTGAACAACCGAAATAACAGATTCGGTTTCATCAGCTGCATCGTTTACCGTGAAATGCATCCTTACAGAAACCACTAAAGATGAGTTGGAAAATTGCATCAACTCTCCTATATCAACATACTCTTCTCCTGACGGTTGATCAGCCTGTACCGAAGAAACCAAATTCAGAACAATGAGTCTGAGTCCATTGTGGTTCGTGAATGTTTCGAATCATCATAGAAGACGTGTCGGGTTCTTCTGCTAGTGGTCGGGCTTCCAATGGTCACACGGGGTGATAAACAACGCTGATATGAACACAAACCAACTGCTTTATCTTGAGTCGTCGGGAAAACTTTTCCTCAGTGGAGGGTGAGTAGTATGTATCTGAGTCCATTGTGGTTCGTGAATGTTTCGAATCATCATAGAAGACGTGTCGGGTTCTTCTGCTAGTTATTCGGAATGTTTCGAATTATCATTAAAATTAACAATGCGGTCTCGATTGAATACGTAATTGCAAGACTGTTTGCCGGGCTTCCAATGCTCACACAGGGTGAAAAACAACCCTTGATGTTGAAACCAGTTTTACCTCATGAAAAGGAAAGAAACAATTTTTTTTAGAGAAGCATTGGGATTCAAGGGTTTATGAGTCAAAGTTAACTTTCAGATTCAGATTCAGAAAGCAGATGATTTGTACGTGGTTTATTCTCTTTAATCTATTAGAACGATCCTTGTTTTGTCACGTACATGCGTTTAATTCCTAAACATTCTTGTTTTGTCACGTACATTTCATAAGAAACTTTTCGTGCACTGAACCTTCAATTGTGTACGCAAATTCACCACCGGTTTCTACAGCACAAGCACATACACAGGGAGAATGTTCTCGAAATTGAAGGAGAAGAAAAAATGGTTGCTGATGTTTTTTGGTATTCGGATTTTGTTGGTTTGTTTCCAGGTAGGGTTTAGAATGTTTGAAGGAATGTTGGTTCAATACCAACTCATCTTTAGTAGTGTTTGTTTGAGAACTTGATTCAAATACACAACGGTTCTCCAATTCCAGAGTAAGCAAATACACAACGGTTCTCTAATTCCAGATCAGTAATGAACGTTCAGTTGTGTACACAAATTCATCACCAGTTTCTACAGCACAAGCACATACACAGTCAGGGTTTAGAATGTTTGAAGTTTTCGGATTTTGTTGGTTTGTCGGGTTCTATAACTACAATCCTTCCTACATTATTGAAAATTACTATATCACCCCCACCAGATTTTGCTGGTTTCTACAGCACAAGCACATTCCGAATAACTACACAAAGATTTGATGAAAACCTAACTCTCTCTATAGATATGACTGAGAGTGAGGGTTACTCTGTTATATATATCAACAAATGATTGGTTCAATACCAATTCATCTTTATTGATCTTCATATTATGGGTTCAATACCAATTCATCTTTATTGATCTTCATATTCTTGGTTCAATACCAACTCATCTTTATAGGAGAGTATGTTGATATAGGAGAGGAGATGCAATTTTCCAATTGGTTATAGAAACTACTAGCAGAAGAACCCGACACGTCTTCTACCAACTGCTCGAAATCCCTTTCGTTTCTTGGATTTCCCTTCGGTTGAGATCGAGAAGGATGATCTGAATGATAAAAGCTGTGCCAGCAGACTTTTGTCAGTTTATTTAATTATATATGGGCCGTATAAACTTATACGGCCCATATACACCATGTAAAAAAATTTACCAGATCGTATACAATGTATACGATGATTGTATACGGGCCGTATAATAGTATACGGCCCGTATTCCTAGGGTAAAAAATGGTAAAAAATATTATATTTAGGATGTGGTTTATTCTCTTTAATCTATTAGAACGATCATTGTTTTCTCTAGTTGTGTTTGTTTGAGAACCTGATTCCGATTTAAACAATGCACGACATGTCTTCCTGAATCTGAAAGTTAACTATGTTTAAGAAACAAATATGTAAAAATACAACTGATTACTCGGTCGAATAATGGCCAATAAGAAACAAATCTGTAAAAATACAACTGATTACTCGCCATTCTCTTGCACCTTTTGCAAACATGCATCTTCAACTATGTTGGTTCGGTTTAGTTTTTTTCCGACTGTTTCAGTTTTGATTCAATAAATAATATCTGACTGAGAAGCACTAAAACGGTTGCGGTTGTCCAATTCCAGATCAGTAATGTAAGGAGAAGCGTTGAGATAACGGACATCCATCAAGCTCAATCCTTGCTACATTATTGAAAATTACCATATCACCCCCACCAGATACATCTTCCAACTTTCAAAATTCAAATCAAACTAACATGAAGTATCTCGAAGGTATCTTATTCATATATTACAAATTAATCATTGAAGGAAAAGGAGAACTAGAATATCGATATGGTTGGTGTAAAAGCTCACATTTTACTACATTGACTATGTGTTATACCTGCGAGAAGTAGATGCATTCGAGAATTAAACGTGGAATCTGTAATGATGTTTGGGAATTAAATGCATGTACGTGACAAAACAAGGATCGTTCTAATAGATTAAAGATATTAAACCACGTACAAGACTGTTTGTCGGGCTTCCACTAGCAGAAGAGCCCGACACGTCTTCTGCCAACTGCTCGAAATCCCTTTCGACAAATCATAACCTGACATAACCTGCACCTGTCAGTCTGCTATGTCTTTTGACAAATCATCTGCTTCCTGAATCTGAATCTGAAAGTTAACTAGACCCCTCAAGTTGTCATTCATAACAACTAAGCGTCCAGAGAAGAGTATGTTGATATAGGAGAGTTGATGCAATTTTCCAAGTCATCTTTAGTGGTGTTTGTTTGAGAACCTGATTCAGATATACAACGGTTCTCCAATTCCAGATCAGTAAGCATTCATAGACATCGTTTCCGTAGTCAAAGACGGTTGCGGTTTGCACATTCAATCTTCATTGCTTCATTAAAATTAACAAGGCGGTCTCGGTTGCATATTTTAGAGAGACCTTTAAGTACGGATCCTACAGCTACATTTGGAACAAGAAGTCCAACAATCCGTTCATTATCTGTTGTTGTCTAAACAATATGAATGCACGCAACGAATTTGAAAACTGGTCAAATCACACACTATAAAGTGTAAACTTATCGTGTGTTGTAGTTTGGAAATATGACCGAATAGAGATCTGAATCAGGTTGTGTATTTGCTTACTGATTGTTGAAATCGAAGAAATGAGTAAAAAAGACTAAATGGGGCATGCATTGTTTAAATCTGAATCAGGATGTCAAACAAACACTACTAAAGATGATCCGAATCAGGTTGTTAATTTTAATGAAGCAATGAAGATTGAATGTGCAAACCGCATTCGTTTTTTACTACGAAAACGGTGGCTATGGGAAATACAAACCCGACACGTCTTCTGTGATGATTTGAAACATTCCGAATAACTAGCAGAAGAACCCGACACGTCTTCTGCTAGTTACTCTTTTCTTCGATTTCAACAAATCTTTCAAGACCATTCACCTCTTTCAACCTACCAAAACACCGTAAACCCTTTCTTTTCTTCCCAAAACCAACCCGCAACGAATTTGACAACTGTTTAATATCTTTAATCTATTAGAACGATCCTTGTTTGGTCACGTACATGCGTTTAATTCTCAAACATCCGTAACATCTAGTTATATTCCTACATCTATATCTTTTGTCATGACAAACTATGTGACATGTGTCTGGTCCAGTGGTCCCGGTACTACAGATGCATTTGGAACAAGAACTCCAACAATCCGTTCATTATCTGTTGTTGTCTCAACAAATATGACTGCACGGATTGTTGGACTTCTTGTTCCAATGCTCACACAGGGTGATAAACAACGCTGATACGAACACATACCAACTGATTCAGATTTAAACAATGCACGCCTCAACTGAGATAACGGAATCCATCAAGCTCAAAAAGAAAACTTGTGTTTCCCATAGTCACAAACGATTGCGGTTTGTATTTCGCATAGCCACCGTTTCCGTAGTAAAAAACGGTTGCTATTTGCACATTCAATATTCAATACTTCATTAAAATACCATTAGTAGAAGAACCCGACACGTCTTCATGTTACGGAGAATGTTCTTGAAATTGAAGGAAAAGGAAAAGATTTGTTGAAATCGAAGAAAAGAGTAAAAAAATGAATTAAGGCGTGCATTTGGAACAAGAAGTCCAACAATCCGTTTATTATCTGTTATTGTCTAAACAATATGAATGCACGCAACGAATTTGACAACTGTGACAGCTTATTAAAAGTAGAAATCACCTCCAATCATTTCCTGGTTAAATCACACAATATAAAGTTTAAAGTTATCGTGTGTTGTAGTTTGGAAAGATGATCGAATAGAGATCTGAATAACAAACTGTGGAGAACTTGTTTGTGTCGGGTTCTTCTGCTAGTTATTCGGAATGTTTCAGATCATCATAGAAGACGTGTCGGGTTCTTCTGCTAGTGGTTTCTGTAACCAATCCATTATCACCCTTGGTGGTTTTTGTACCCATCCCCGCCGATAACTAGCAGAATCGATAAATAACCAACACGAAGATCTCTGCGATCGCTAAGGTTTCCATCAACGGACTGATCGGTAACGTTACTCTACTTGTGCTCCGATTTAAGCGGCGTGTTCCGATCAACGTTTATCGACATTGTTAAAGGTGATGAAGAGTTTAGAAACCCTAGAATGATTGTGTTTTTACTGGAAAAAACGTGATACTTGAAAAAACATCCTTATATATGGGGCCGTATACAGTTATACGTCCCGTATACATTTGGTAACATCAAAAACCTCACAAAATTAATCCAATGAGCCGTATACGTTTAAAAAATCGTATACATATATACGGGCCGTATATAGTAAAATAAAAAAAACATTCCCTGCGCATTTTCCTATTAAAAAACATTCTATATGGGTCGTATAATGTTATACAACCCGTATACAATAGGGGGTGTGAAAATAAGATATAGGGTATGTGTAAATAAGGGGGGCCTTATTTAATCATTCTAATAGAGCAAATATATCATCTAATTTACTTTCCTAAAAATAGAAGCATGCAACAAAAATATAATAATAATAACAATAATAATATCACATGGTGTGGGCTATCGTAGGGGTGCAACATAGTGGGGGCGGGAGGAGGCGTTCGACTCTCCGAACTTTTCGCTCAGTAGTACCTGGTATGTAGTTTTCGTATAGAATTTTTTTAGGTATATATGTTTTAGATCCCCCGGTTTTATACTTTTTTTAGGTATATACGTTTTCGACCCCACGGTCGGAAATCTCAAGATTCGCCACTGGGCTATCGGCGATTAGTGATTGTACTCGGATAGGGCTATCGACCGATCAGGAGTTGTATACGTCTACCACAGCCGACGGTATCTCCTAGTTGTGTCTTTGTCTCACAATTCAACTATTAGGGAAGGTTTGTTCACACCATTATAGGAACACTCTCTTAAAAATGTTACTAGCTCATAACAATGTAGAGAAGCCCAATAATCCAATATCACAAATGTAACATAGGGGTAAAATGATGCTCTAACTAAACGTAGGATGTTTACAATGTGTGTAGTTTTGAGCACCACAAGTTTGTGTTTACGGGTACCGTAAATCCTACCGGAAAATTTACGGTACCCGTAAACACACACTTGTGGTGCTCAAAAACTTTTTTTTGAATTTTTTTTACAAATGTGTTTATAATACACGCATCTACGTTTGTGAAAAAAAAATTTGGTCCACCTCGCCCCGTACGGTGTAGTTCTCACGGTTCTTACAACTCGAGGTGGTTCTCATTTTAGCGGACCCCTATATATATATATATATATATATATAGAGAGAGAGAGAGAGAGAGAGCGGTTAACATACATTATGGCTAATCGTACTTAATGTACGTGACAATCCTGACCGTCAGATCAGGGGATTAAAAGCGTGATTAATTAGATGATTAGAAGCGGGGTCAAAAGCGTAATTACGGTAAGTAAAGGTTAAAAGCGTCAATTTACTATACCTATATACCCGGCTAAATCTCTCTCTCAAATCAAAAACCATAATTAAACCCCAAAATTGACGGTGCGGTTGAAGGCGATTACGACCAACGGAGAGCGACGACAACAACGGTGAACAACAAACGAGCATCGATTTGAACTGAGGATGACGAATACGGCATTAAGAGGTATCGATTAAATCATCTTTCTCATCCGTTTATTTTCTTCTTCAATCACAAGGTTTTAGTTGAAGAAATTGTTTTACTAATCGGTGGTTTCATTGTATGGTGAACAAAAATTGAAGCTAAACGAGAGAGAAGGAGCAAGAAACGAAACGATCCGGTGCACACGGTGCACACTAGCGGCATAAATCCAGGTATCTTCTAAAAAATTCCGGTTTGATTAACTAGCGTTATTTGATATGAACTAGCGTAATTTGATGTTGATTCATTGATATGAACTAGCGGTATTAGCATGATTGATATTAGACGATTGTTGGATCTGAACTAGCGGTATTAGATTGTTCATCCCCCATCCACTGTATTATTAGGTTAAATTGTGAAATTGGGGATTTTGAGCTAACTTTCCATTTTGTTTAAAAAAGTATCGAATGTTTTATTAGGTTAAATTTTGATATTGGGGCTTCTGATCCAAGTTGCCCTTTGTTTTCATCCGTTTTTAAAGCAAAATTTTTGATTTAGCAAGGTTGAAAATAATAACGCATCCAAAGAACATAATTACGCATATGGCTTGTTTTTGTCCACTAAACAGCTTCTGTTATGAACAAAAATTGATGGAAAAAATAATAACGCCTATTGTATAATATTTGTTGAGTTTTGGTGGGAAAATCATTGAAACTGATGCAAAAATGGACATCCTGTGGCTTGTTTTTGTCCACTAAACAGCTTCTGTTATGAAAAAAAATTGATGGCAAAAATAATAACGCCTGTTGTATAATATTTTTGGAGCAAAACCAATGAAAATAATAACGCAAGTTGTATAAGATTTGTTAAGCACAAGGAATAAAATAATAACGCCTGTTATTATATGAAAAAAAGGTAATTTGCTTGATTTAATTTGTTTTGAAATATGAATGTAGGGGTTGCTGATGATGATGATGATTTTGAGCCCCCCATTCAGACGATGATAACAAACCAACCTTGCAAGTTAAACGTAAAGAAAAAGCAAAAAAAAATAAATCTGCAAGATGAGGATGATGATTTTGAAGTACCGATTAAAGAGTTGATAGGTAAAAGGGCAGAAAACACAAAAAGAGGCCAAACACTTCAACTGACCAAGATGATGATGACTTTGAGCCAGTATAAAAGAAACCATCGAAAGAAGACAAGCAGATGGATCCTAGAAAGGGGAAACAGATGATTACCGAAGCGGAACCAATTAGGACGGAACCAAGACCGTACTATGAATATCATCATGATGTAATAAGCCTACGGTGTAGTCCTTCAGGTTTCTTAGATACAGTAAAACAATTTACAGAAGCACAGGTAGCGGATGTGAAAAGCATTGGATTTGGTGATGTGCTTGATATAAAGCTTAATCATATAAGCACACTTCTAGGTTATTGGCTCGTACGAAACTATGACGAGCAATACAGCACACTAAGCATAGGAAATCATAAGATAGAAATCACTCGAGATTCAGTACATGATGTGTTTGGTATTCCAAAAGGGCATGTTATAGTACGGGAAAAAATAAGCCTCGGAAAGGAGCGATAGTCGAAAAAAATACAGCTACTCAAGGGGCCGAAACAACTATTGATGAGTTCAAAAACCAGTGGCCGGACACCAACAAAATTACTCATACATTAGTTGCAAAAGCAATGAAAAAACAAACAAATGGCGGCAGATTATTCAAGTTAAATTTTCTAGCCTACTGGAACACTTTGTTTGTAGAGATAACAAAGTCAACAACAGTTAAACAAAGTTTTCTACTTGCCATTGACAAAGAGGAAGACATTCCAAAGCTGGATTGGTGCTCCTTTGTTTTAGAATCGCTCAAACGAACTAGACTAGGTTGGAAAATACTGGACTCACAATACAATGGACCAGTTGCATTTCTAACGGTATGTTTTGTAAACATCTTTAAAATTTATGCTAATACAATATTGGTAGTAGTAATTTGGTTTTTTTCAAACAACTATATACAGCTTCTATACAACCATTATTTCAACTCCAGGCACAAAATTTTCGATGAAGTTGTCAAACTGCCTGTCATAAAGTATATAACATCGGTTATGATCGACGACGTGGAAGAATATTTATACAACAATGGGCCGCTGAATGTTGAAGATTGTGATGAAGTTGATAAAAATGAAGAAACGCATGACAATCGCCAGGATCAACAACATGTGACTGCCTCAGACATCAATGACGATGATCATCTAAATGAAGAGCCTTCGACAACGCCATTCAAAATCGTAAATCAACAAACTTCGACGTTATTCACAGACCTGTTCGCTGACAACATCCCATTGCACGAGGCAGCTGCTGTACAAGAAAACCTCACCGCATTCGATACTTCAGATCAACCTAGGACAGATACGGATGACTTCACAATACCACCAGTGGATACCACACAGGTCTACACAAGAAGAAACCTGGCTGGTGAAGATTCGATTGACGAATGTTACATACCATCAACTACCGATTGGTTTGAGGGCTGGAATCCTAGTGAACATATTTCAGATTTGAACCTAGAAGAAATGGGCATAGGGACACAAACGCAAAAAGAGCTTGACTACTGCAACATTCCGCTTCAACAAACCGGGGTGATCTATGATAACGCTGCGCGGGAAGCCTCAAACAAAAATAAGAAGGTAAACTGGATTTTTGTTAATGATATTATGAATAACGCATGCTTTAAGAACCTAGTAATACAGTATAATACTTGTTTATGAGGTTAGAAAAATGACGCTAGTAAAAAAAATTAATAACGCATGTTAGTTTAACAAATTAATACCGCATGATTTGAGCCACTCTTTTGTATTAATACCGCATGATTTCAGTCACTCTTGTGCCGCTTAGAAGCCATCTTGAGACTAGGTGTTTACAGGTGGATAAATCTGGGTATAACGGGCCAGTTTTGGGCTGGTTTGGGGCGTCTAAATTTGTTCAGATGGGTTTCAAATTGGACGTATGCTACTGCTGGTTACAAAAACTGGGCTTGGACAGCTACTGTAACTGGGTCAATTTAGTCTTGATGTCATAAATAGTGCAATGGGCTTCTAATGCTATCGACTACCCACTAGATTAACCTGTTGGGTAAGTTTATTAGGAGAAACATTGGCCTGTTGAGCCAATTTATTAGGAGAAACATTGCCCTGTTCAAGCCCATGATTAACAACAAAAATGAACAAGAACATAAATAAAAATTACGCTAGTTACCTAGATAATGACGCATGATATTGCTAAAAATGAAAATTATGCTTCTTAGATAGATAATCACGCACGATATTGATAAAACTCCAATTATGCAGCTGTTGTTGAAAACAATGGACAAGAATATAAATAAATACATTTCTCTGGTTACGGAAATGAATAAACTCGTTACGGACGTAAAGGAAAAGTGTTTCTGGGATCAAGAAATAATGAGAATGTATAAAAGATGGGATGATGCGGTTAAAAATACCATGCCGACGAGAACTGAACAAGTAAGCTCTGGAGGTGATGAGGCGTTTCAAAACAAAGTTGGAGAGGGTGGCGATACAATTCAAGAGTTAGGAGGGGATGGAGATGCAACCATGGAAGATGAAAACACAGGAAAAACAAAAGGTAGATAAGAATTTGTGTTATTTCTTATGATTTACGGGAATTTATGTTTAAAAATAACGAAAACGTTTGTGATTTTATAGGATGTCATGATGTTGATAATATGACATATGACGATGGGGGTATTTCAGACTCATGCCTGGCTGCATTACAAACCATCGAACCAGGTGTATACAAGCAGACGACAGAAGGTAACAAATACGATCATTGCTAAATTATTAACCGTATTCTAACTTGTGTTTACAAAAAATTAACCTACTTGAACATACAAACAGTGATACAAGCAGATGTGGTACACCAAACGGACCAAGCTGTAAATTTAGCAGAGTGCAGTCAGCAAAAAGCACAAAGTCAGAATACAATAACCGAGTCAATGTTGAATGAGCTTGAAAAGATAAACCCTGACGTCTCTGGTAAAGAAATGCCTCCGACCACATCCGCTGAAGAAACTGATGAAGTGACGGATGCAGAAATGAAGTCGGTGGAGACGCTTTTAAAATTGGCTCCCATCCTACAAACATCAAATGACAGTAAGCAAAACACTCCCGTGTCTGTGAACACAAAGAAATCGGATGACGAGAGACGTAGACAACTAACGGATGACGAGAGACATACACAACTAGTGAGAACGCATCTCAAAATGTTGAGGGAAAAGAACGAAAAACGAATGGCAGAATTAGGTGACGCATACAGATCACCTTACTGCAACAGGATAACCAACTTATACGAGCCACTTCTTGATCGTGACCAAAAGATCATCTGTTATCTCTTAGCTCCGGTCGAAGATATTGGGTAAGATGTTTTGTCTCTTATAAACAACCTAACATTTTCATCTCTTTTTAAACTGTCCTATTTGGTTTTAAACAACAGGACATTGATATACAAGTCTGAAAGTGGAGTCGAAACACTAAAAATCATTTTTGAAAGCTTTCACCCATCACAATACATAGCTTCAAGTGGAGTGGACGCGTTTGTAGATGTGTTAAACTTTGAAGAGAAAAAAAGGGACAAAAAATCATCACCCTACAGGCTGTTCTTACCAAGTACAATATTTGTAAGTTTTTCCACAATAATCACGCATGTATGAATTATACTATTAATCACGCATGTTTGAACCTTAATATGTTACCCACACATATTGAAATGTAATCACGCATGTTAAGGTTGTTAACCAATCATACTAAATAATAATCACGCATGTTTAAATTTAAATGAATACATGTTGAAATGTAATTACGCCTGCTATATGATAATCACGCATGTTGAAATTTAAATGAATACATGTTTAAGGTTAACAAAGCATTCTATATGATAATCACGCTTGTTTAATATTAATGGACCGATGGAAAAAATTACCATAATTTTTGCAGCAAGACGAAATGTTTGGGCCACAATACACAGACAATGATCGATTGAAAGTATTTGCACCAAGCGTAGACGATATACTGTGTAAGTATCAGGTGAAGAAAGTTGACATATTGGATCTAATCTTCATTCCAGTACTACTATCTGATCATTTCTGGTGCCTATGCTTTCACTTGAAAAATGGCGAAATCGAGTTAATTGATAACTCTAAGTTTGACTTGAATAATAGCAAACGCTACCGTGGGCGCCCCGAAAAGCTGGTAATTCTAATTAGCTTTATATTACTACAATTAATAGGTACTAATATGATTTTTTCGTGATTATAGCGAAGAGTTCTAGTACTATACCTAAAAGGCAAGATTCGACAAAAAGAGTGGATAACAAACTTGGAAACAGCAAGCATAATTCGAAAGGAAATGGATTGGAGAACTCTTCAAAACGGTTGTGACTGTGCTGTCTTCACTATGAGACATATGGAGACATACAAAGGAAAATCTCCATGGAATCTGGGTTTTGAGAACGAAGATAAAAAGAAGATTCAAGACTCACAACTTCGATTCTTGCGGTACCGATATCTTAGTAAGATTGTATTGTCCGACTACAATCTTATAAGGAAAGAAGTATTCGACAAAGCTAAGGAATTTACGAAGAAAGCGAGCACCGTAGATGTTTTGCGCGATCTAGATAACAAAATTAAGGACCGATTGGATCAGTTCTTCAACCTTAAAAAGGTGAAACAAAATGCTAAGTCGTAAAACTACTTTGTTGATGTTCTTTGTTGCAAACATCTTAGACATCTTGGTTTTTTAATTTTATTTTTAATTCTTAAATTTTCTGATTAATCATAAACTAATGGGACAATTTTCTTATTCAACACACAATTTCCATACAAAATAAAACACTTAGATAAACATAAAAAAAACGCATGATTTCACTACCCAGATGATTGATGATACATAATAATCATCAGAAATAGGACTCCAAAAACTTGATCTTCGTGTCCATAGAGCATCCTAATACGGCTATTGCATCCGCAAGCTCCTTCAACTGTTTCTCATCCCGCTTGCCAAGATCAACCATAAACATCATAGCCACCTCTTTGACACTTGAATCTGTCATACCAGACAACAAATTGAAAATCTCGTCTCGCCTTTTCATGTTCTCTCTGACCCTATAAATGTTAGTTTCCAACAAGTCTTTACAAGACTTGTCCTCAGCTATTTGTTCCTCTATCCTCTTTTTAAGATAAAGACGCATACCGGATGATGAAGAAGAACCACACGATGAATTAGAAGAATCTTCCATATTTTAAGATAATATTTGAATGGTCTTCCAATGATATATAAAAGGAAATAGCAAACAAGAGGACAACTAAAATTATTAACCATGACAACTGTATGGTTCACGGGAATCATCCTAGCTGTTTTTTTGGAGTTTTCTTGGTCCAGTACAGATATTATGTAACAAATATCACGCATTTACAAATTATCACGCATGGATAAAAAATCACGCATGTATTAAAAAATGACGCATGTAACAACTTATCACGCATGGATATAAGCATTATTAAAAATGACGCTTGTATAAACTTAACACTGAAATAATCACGCATGTATTAAAATAATTACGCATGTGTTTTATCACTGTGCATTATTTAAGCTACTAATATTTGTTAAAAAATATTAAACAACATTCAGGATACAAGTTGATATAAAATATAATTATGCCTAATAATAATGAAACCTACACATAGACTCTTAAATCGATATGACTAGTCATTTTGTAAGATATCTAATTTTAATTACCAAATCTCTCTCAACTACCATATTCATTCACAATCTATATCCATATATGTTCCCCCCCCCCCCATACATTTATGCAAAAAAAAAATAACACCTCTCTTCAAAGAAAACAACAATGTCTACTGATCCCTCAAGCGAAGCAATCAAGGAGCTCCTGTCAACCCGCAGGTTGACAGAGCTTGCTTCTAATGTTAACTCTTCTAACTGTATTTTGGATGTGCAGGGGAGGCTCTTAGAACAGCAAAAAAAGACCCAGGAAGTCTGGGGGAAACTCCTAGAAGAACCAAACTCTTCATTGAGGGACAATGGCATAGAGATGATGAAGGACCAGACATCTGCAGATAACTTGATTTACTCATATCTGAAAGATGCAGTGGAGACGATTAAAGAGAAGATGGAGACGTCTGAGAAGGAGCTTGGAAAGATATTGACACCGAACTAAGTGGTATGGCTGATTAATCCACTTTTTTGTTGATTTTTGGGATGCCCTAATGTTTGTTGGTATTTTGAACTATGGTGGTTTTTTGTGTATTAAACTCATATGTGTGTATATTTAGGGAAATCATCCAGGGCTTAATTATAACATGCTTTCATACCTTTATCACGCATCTATAAATGTTGTTTTATAATTATTAATATGAAAAATGCATGTTAATTATTATCACGTATGTGTCTTTTTTATGACGCTAGTTATGATGATGAAAATCTGTGTTTGGGTATGTTTTGGGTGGAAATCGCTGTGAACAAGGGTTAAGACAGGTTATGCAAAAATGTTAGAGAGGGGTTTAATGATCATTTGAGATCTCCATTTCAGATAGTCCTGTATAGTTATGATTAATCACGCATCTGCTTATAGAAAAGGGGTAAAAAAGAATCAACTGAGATATTTAATCACGCATATCATGGTAAAATGTGGTGAATGTCACATATTACATAAAGGTGTGTCTTAATAAAATCATGAAATATGGAATGTTTAAATGAATGCAATTATGGTTCAACCATTACTCGTCTTCCCATTCAGAATCACTATCATCTGCTTCGTCAACCTCCTCATACTCCTCCTCTTCCTCACCCGTTTCTACCTCCTCGTCCTCTTCGTCAACTAAACCAGGATCATTCTCTAACTGAATTGCTCTTCTTTTCCTCCCCTTCTTATTGTCATTCTTATCGGCAGCACTAGCTTTACCCTTTAAAACCTCGCAAGTACGAATATCATGACCTTTGATATTGCAAACACTACATGTCCGACTTCTCTTGCCTTTTAGACTAATAATTTTCCCTTTTTTTTTGATTTAATCCGCTTATGTGAACCGCGTCCTTTGTTTCTAATACCGGTTGGCACACGGACTGTAGGAGGAGCATCAGTGTTCGGTTTCTCGTAACCTATTAACCTTGAATATCTATCAAACTTAGGGTCGATGGGCTTGGTTATGCGAAGATCATCAACCATTTCTTTCATCTCCCTCATCCGATCCCTGACTATAAGTAGATGATCGAAATCTTTCATCAAGTTACCAATAAGATACTCTCCGGTCTGCATAATCTCATACGCAACCTCTTTGGCCTTTTTATGCGCATCATTGTCATCAACACTTAAATCAAATGTATTATTTAGATCATTCGGTACCACGTCTTTGGTCCATCTTTTCATAACGTACTTGTTGGGAATTTCTTTCACTTTGAACATCTTGAACACAAAATATATATGTTTGCACAACAATCCATATTGTTCAAACCTGCGACAACTGCATGATGCAATTACATCCTCCCCTTTCTTGAAACAAACCTAAACAAAAACAATCGAAAATTAAAAATCAAATAAAAAAGGCACGTTGTTATGTAATAACGCATGTTAGCTGTTCTAGATAGTGTTACCTCTAGTAAACCGTCTCCGTGGGCTTTCCAATCCTTCATACTTATCTTCAAAAACGGTTCTTCAATTTTAGTCTCCATAGGAAGGCACTCGGACAGTGTTCCTTGTAACTCTGACTGTTGATCAGCAAAAATTGACCTGGTGTAAATTTTCATAGCATCATCCTCTAAAGTAGATTCAGAAAAGTTATCTGGGATTGTATTTCTAGATATATGGTCATTCTTCGGATGATTGAATCTTTGCACGTCCATTGCACCATCAAAATGGTTAAAGAACTCAACAAGGGTAAGTTGAGAATTGGCCACTTGACAGAAAAAATGGTTTTCGCTCTCTGATCTGGAGGTGGTCCGCATAAGCCCAGACATAGGCTCATAACGATAGAAAGCTGGAATCCACGAAGATCTCATGACAAACATATCATCAATCCATTTATTCTCGGTTAGACCGAATTCAATCATTATCAGCTCCCATTCTATCTCAAACGTTTCTGGCGCAATCGAATCGGTCCATACAATGTCACACATACGTCTCTTGAACTCTTCGTTGTTACACAACTCATGTCCCACCTATTAAAACAAAGAAGTGGAACTTATTGAACAAGGGCAAGTAAAAAAAATAATGTAGGAAATAATAATCACGCAGGTTGTAATAATAATCACACATGATGAACTTTTTTTGAACTACGGGCAAATAAAAATCAGAAATCAATATAGTTATTACGCAGGTTGTAATAATAATCACGCAGGTTGTAGTTGAGCCTAACCTTATCAGCAAGTTTCTTCATTATGTGCCACATACATAATCTGTGCCTACTCTTATCGAACACTGCTTCGATAGCTTGTTTCATCGCGGGATCCTGATCAGTGACGACCACTTTCGGCTGCTTACCAAATGAGTCCAAAAATGATTGTAAAAGCCACTTGTATGATTCAATGCTTTCGGATGCTAGCAACCCGGCTCCAAGCGTCACATTCCGACAGTGGTTATCAATACCAGTAAAAGGTACAAAAACCATTTTATACCTTCAAAATGTGGATTAAAAAATGAATAAAAAACAAAAAGATTATACAAAAAATAAAATAACAGGAATAACATTGAAGTGAGGACTAACTTGTTGGTTTTAAATGTAGCATCAAACGATATGACATCTCCAAACTTAGCATAGTTACGTTTGCACAAACCATCGGCCCAGAACAGGCCAGTTAATCGTTTGTTTTCATCGACTGAATGAACGAATGAATAATCAACCATAAACTGCTTTTTATCAGTCAACCTATTGATAACCATATCTACATCATACTCTCCGATATAGCTATGTATCCTAGCTCTAAAATTCTTGCAATCGTCTTTAGTTGCGCCAACATTTTCAAAACCTTCGTATCTTTGTCTCATTATATTGAAGGCTTTCACTGGCCCAAGATTCAATGTACCAAGCTCCCATATCATCTCTTCTTGTGTTTCGGAAAGATGTCTATAAGCTGGTAATAAATGCATATCTTTGGGACACACGAATGAATGATTATGCGACTGAACAAACTTTTCAACCTTATACAACACCCCATCCGTCGAACAAAGCTTAATTTGAGCTTTACAGTCGGTTCGAATAGTCGGTCTGTTCCTACGTTTATATGGCTTAGACAACTTCGAATAAGGATCATCAAATTCCTGTGGTTTATGCCCCTCCTTTGAACACACAAAGTATTTAGTCTTGATAATACCACCAACATGATGTTCACCTCCTTTTCGAGCAGAGAACCCTGCCTTCTTGGCATATGTCTGGTAAAAAACATATGCTTGCTCTATGGAACAGAATTCTATTCCGATAACAGGAACACATGATGAAGCTACCTCCGGAATATACAATCTTTCATCTACACATTTTAAAAATGACAAAAAAAATTTATTAACATGACATCTAACCAAAGACACACAGGGAAAGAACAAATCACGCAAGTTGTATCAAAAATAATAACGCATCAAAAATAATGCCGCAGGAAGGGAAAAAAGCATCCAGTAATGTATACTTCATACTAATAACGCATGGTTAGTTAAATTACACAGGTTTCTTCAATACATAGCTTATAAACATGCGTGATTATATTACATTTCAATACATAGGTTATAAAAACATGCGGCATTATATTACATTTCAATACATAGCTTATAAACAAGCGTGATTATATTACATTTCAATACATAGGTCTTCTTCATAATAATAACGCATGGTTAGTGAAATTACACAGGGCTTATTCAATACATAGCTTATAAAAAATGATGCACGAGCAAAAACAACACATCATACAACAATCATTTGGTTGAATTCTATAAAATTGAAACCATTTAATTGACAACTTACTGGTCTGATCGTCTAATAGAATGTGGTTGTCTGATGTCGGATTCCTATATTGCTCTGCAGCATCATGACCGGCATTGACCTCAACATCTTCAAATTCAATATCATCTATGTTTCGAGCATTACTACTCTGTGGATCCATTACAAACAATAAGTGATGGAAACCCTAATCGCCCATAAATAACCTCTAAGTTGAAAATTTGAAAAACGGAAATTATTTTGAAACTGATACGGATCGTAATTACCGGGATGCAGGAGATAACAAGCTCGCATAAATCCTTGATGTTAGTAAATGTCTGAATTACCCTGGTTCAAGAAAGAAAAATGTCTAATTTGCCCTTAATGAAAAATCTTAATCGCTGCGACGCGTTAATTGTTTAAAATTAATCACGCTTTAATCACAAAGATCTGACGGTCATGATAGTCGCGTACGTGAAGTATGATTAGGGCTTTTGTACATTATACTTTCTATATATATATATATATATATATATATATATATATAGGGTAAGGTTCATGCGAGAACCACCTTTATTGCGAGAACCGCGAGAACCAATGTGAACACAACCTAAAATAGCTAAAAAACCTAACCCCCCCCCCCCCCCAAGCTAAATGCTAAAACCCCCAAAAAAACCTACCCCACCCCAAAAACCTAAACCCCTCACCCCCCCCCCCCCAAGCTAAAATGCTAAAAACTAAACCCCCAAAAAAACTAAAAAAATCTAAATTTTTTTTAATATTTTTTAAGTTAAAATCGCTACTTTTAGTAGCCAAAAAAAATTTTTTTTTGGCTACTAAAAGTAGCGATTTTTTTATAAAAACTATTAAATTTTTTTTTTTTGTGTTTTTTTAGCTATTTTTAGGTATTTTTGGTTGTGTTCACATTGGTTCTCGCGGTTCTCGCAATAAGGGGTGGTTCCTAACGGATCTTTGCCCTATATATATATAGAAACGGGATCGGGAGAAAACGCTCAAAAGTGTGAGAACGGTGAGAACGCTTCCTGGCCCAACACGTGTCACGCCGCTTAGAAAAGGGTGGAGGGGCTTTTTTGTCCTTTCATCTTCTGCTTTTACAGTTCCGCTTTTTCCCAATGTTGTTTTTAAGATTTTTGGCATTAACCAAACTCAATAATTAATGGCGTTTTAATGGTTTCATTGTATCAACATTTTGGCGTTTATTCACAACGTATGCCATTGGAGCCCGGGGGGGCAGAAATCTATTTGAATGACGTTTTTGAAGGGGTTTTAAACAAGATGGTTCATTGTTCTATTATTTTTTATAAACATTTTGGCGTTTGGGTTATCTTGGCGTTTTACAATTGTTGGATTATATATTCAGCCACAGTAAAAAAAATACAAGCGAAAAAAATAAATTAAAAATGCTAATCGAATCTCTCTTCACAATATTCACTGTAATCAGTCTCTCTGTTCTTTAATAGTACAAGAACTGACACCAAAATATGGCGTTTTATGTAAAACTTAACAAACCCATCGGTTTGATTATTTTGCCTGCTCGTCTGCTGTAGTGGCTTTTTTTTGTGGATGTTTGGGGACATAGATCTATGACGTGTGGGTGGGTTTTTCGCTTTTTCTTCATGTTGATCTTCATCTTTATCATCATCTCACTCTTCAGTGTCATTGATCTCTTCTCCTCATCCAAGCCTTCTTCAAGAACAAAAAAAATACAAAATGCCATATAACTGGCATTAGTATCTTTTTCTTGAATTTTTGTCCATCTCATGCAGCAAAATCTTACTGAGTTACTTGCCTCCCTAACAATTCAATCAGTGAAACTTGACGAATAACAATACCGAATATCCAAGAAAGCATATTAGCCATCTTTGATTTTTTTGGCGTTTTACAGTGAGTGGTATTTTAGTAGTATTGGCGTTTGTTTTTTTTTGTTTGATCAAATGGAAGTTGCTGAGATGTATCATTTTATAGGATCTCTTTTTGGCGCGTAAGTTAGGCGGTGTGTTATTATAATAAAGTATTCGTCTTTTCAGTTATTGTTTGTAATTATTGTTTTTGACAAGCTTTATCTCTGAAGTCTGTAACACATCCCATCTTTCAAGTTTGGCGTTTTAGATTCTAATATAATAAATTTTCGCCATCTTCAGTTTTTCTGATTTGAAGTTACTGTTTCTAGTTACATTTTCAAGTTTGTTTTTTGTTTTTTTATTTTTTTATGTTTTTTTATAATATTTTTTTAAACTAATTTTATTATAGTTTGGGAGTTTTTGGGGGGCGTTTTAACTGGATGATATCGTTTAAACAAGCATTTTGGCTGTTTTGGGGTTTTTATTATATATGGCGTTTTATTATATACAACAATCAACTGAAAATGAAAATTAAAAAAAAAAGAATACATAAAAAAGTTTTTTTATAATACTTGTCCAAAGTCATTTTATGATGGTTTGATAAACGCCAAAGGTGTAAGACATTTGCCTTTTTTGGCGTTTTTATTAGATATGACGTTATTTATTAAATAACAATCAACTGAAAAACAAAATTAAACAAAATAAATATTGATTTTCAAATCTTCACTGTCACCAGTCTCTTTCTTCTTTTGAAGCATCTTCACTGGCTGTTTCGACTTTCGTATGAAATCAGCCTCTTTTTCTATAATTTTTGTCCATCTCATGCAGCAAAAATGTTATTGATTTTACACTCTTTCAGCCAAAATGTTATTTTTTTGGCATTTTACCGATAAAAGAACGCCACAAAATAAACCATCTTAAAACTGTAAATTTTGATCATGCTAAAATCAATAAAGTGTTGTTGTATGGTGTTGGATAACATTGTTAGTGCTCAGTTAAGAAATATAACTGACAATGTTGTCCACATCATACAGCTACACTTTGTTGACAACAATATATTTGATGTTTGGGGTTTCTGGCGTTTATCAGTCGAATGGTATATATTAAATATGGCGTTTGGGGTTTTTGTTTGTGTTTTTTTAATAGAATGTCTGAGTTGTTGTATATATAGGATTTTTTGGCGGTTTTTTTAGGCGGGATTTTACTATAATTAAGTTTGGCGTTTTATATCTAATGGCGTTTTAGCAGAATGCTGTGTGATTTTTGTTTTGGTGTTTTATTTTCATGAGATGACGTTTTGTTTGGAGTAGTCAAAAGACGCTTTTACCCTTAATGAAGCGCGTCCACGTAATTAAATTGATGTTATTTACGAAAATGCCACCGCGCCAATCTAGTCCATAGATTGTTTTGATCGGACGATCGATAAGCGTTCTCACCGTTCTCACACTTTTGAGCGTTTTCTCTAAATCCCGACCCTATATATATATATATATATATATATATATATAAACAAAAATTCAAATTGACTTGCTTTTTCTATTAGAATTTAGAATGTTAACAATGACAACAATTCTCATTGTACTCTTCTAGCCCTTTAAATTCCATCAATTTGACATGGCATGTACAACTATTCGATTGAAGATCAATGGCCAAGATTCTTTCCTACATTTTCTAGAATTATTTTCCATTTGTTTTTTTATCCCAATATATATTATTTATTTTCAAGTTTCCACATACAAACAACCAGTCATACTATTGTGTATGCACCATACCTAAGAGCACCCACAATGTGCTCAAAAAACCTATGTCCGGATCTAGTCAGCATGTTTCAGAGGAGTGAAGCAAACTTTCCTACATTGTGGGTGTCGTTCGACGGTGGAGTCCATAATTCCGGATGTGGTGTGATGTGCTGGTAACAACACTATGTGAATGTGCTAGTTTTGTTTATGGTTTAGCGTTTTATTGAATCGCTTTAGGTGTGTCTTAGTGTACTCATGTTGTAAATGTGCTAGTTTGGAGAATTGCATATTGGTCTATTTAATCTTCCCGATGTTGAAGGTTTAGATTGAAATCTCGGTTGATTTGTTTGACAACTTGATTTTACAATTTTATTTGTATCAACCCGATTCCCATCCTTAACCTTATCAACGTTTTGCTTACCTTTCTTAAAAAGGACAACAACTCGCCACATGTCCTTTGTTGTGACATTTAAAACATGATCTTTTCTTATAAACTTTCTTTTTATTTGATCCCTTTATAAATGTTTTGATCTTTTCATCTTCAGTATCCTCATCCACTTTACGAGGTGTACTGTTAGACCTAGCTGATTCTTTCAACCAAATTTGACTATCAGGTATGTCAACTGTTATCGGATCCACTACAGCTGGTGTAGTGGGAACATAATCTGTCAATTCATTTTCATGGGGCAAACAGGCATAATCATGATTAAAAGTGTAACGCTTCGCATATTTGTACTTTCCCAATTTGGCAAGTATTGTTGTACATTCTATTTGTAGACGCTTGTACTCATGTTGTATTCTATCTCGTTTCATTTTGTACTCTAAGACAATTGATCATAATGAAAACACAAGTATTTTATTCATATTCATGTTATTCACGTAAAACTTGTATGCATGCTCATATTCATAATCAACATTTTAAACACTATATTATACACATTTTATAATTTCACAATACACATTTATTCTCGTTACACGTAAAACCGGTTAAAACGCATAACATAATCAAAATTGAACTGCGAAAGAAAGGGAAAGGACCCTTTCGTACAAAGTGTCCCACTCGCACGAATGGGCCCTCTCGCCCCAATGTGCACACTCACTCAAACTCCTCCAAACGCTCTGAACCTTCTTGCTCGCGACCATAAGCATTTGGTATGAATTCTTTCATCTTTTTCATGATTCTTACATCATTGATTTCTTAAAACACTTTTGCAAAACCCTCTTGATCCAATACATCTCAGAGATGGTTTCCATTAGTTTGCTTGGGCAAACTGCTGTTGGAGCATCACATACACGAGATTCGAATCAAGATTCATAAACTTTAAACATTTTTACAACTTGTTCCTAACTTTCATTTTAATTTTTGTACGATCTTGATGGAATCTGGAACCCAGCAGATCCTTAACTCATTTCATAGTTAAGGGTTTTGCATTAGGGTTAATTTCCACCAAGAAATGATCTACTTTTGGATAGATCTAACATATGTTTTGTGACAAAATAGTCACAGTCGTCCGAGTGAACACACCCACTCGTACGAAAGGGTACTGCCCATTCGTACGAAAGGGACAGTTTACGTATATTCTGTTCTCGATTTCATTTCTGTTTGACATCAGTTCATCAGTGATGAAACCCCAAACAGTTTACTAGTCATAAAGTGAGTTAACCTCATCCAGCCTCCGACACTTAGTTCATGCTTTGCATGTCGTGTTGGCACACCTGGGTTGTACTCACGTGGCTATTTGACAACTTTACTTTCTGTTTTCAATTGATTTAGCAATTGCTCTACTGTTTACGTTAAGTCAGTTTAAGACTAGGTTTTACGCATTTTGGAACTGACCAGTCACCCGAAAGGCACTCTCGTACGAAATGCCACTGCCCTTTCGCACGAGAGGCCCTTTCGTACGAAAGGGTCTGTTACTTGTTTTGTACTTTTCACGAAGTTTGCAATCTGGTTCGAACCTTTTTCACATCAGAATACTTACACTTCTGTTTACCCCTCAGGGTAACTTCGGTATTCCAAACTTCATTGTCACACCCCGCCCACGTAAAACAACAAATCGTGGCGGAAACGTCGGGGAGTGTTGTAACAGAATTATTGTTTCAAACCATGGATACAAAAGAGTTTCGTTTTATTAAATATTAAACATTGTCTTAAGGTTAAACAAGCAAGTCAACATAGTCTATCATCGTTATTAAATCACTAAGGCCTCATCCAGTCCTAAGTGAGCATGCATCCTATTCGCAATCAACATTAAGCAACATCACCTGAAACATATGTAAAAACAAAGTCAGCAAAGAAATGCTGGCGAGCACATAGTTTTTGTGTGATTGTCAGATTCATGGCTCGTTTACATATTTAAATATCTCGTACAACTTCGTTAATCGATATTAGAAAACCTTGTTTTGTAAACTGTTTGTATTGTAAAATGAATGACCAAGTCAAAACAGATTGGTTATAATTTATAAACCTCGATGCCATGAATCTTAACCCAAAACATTTGTTTATGTAAACCAAATCATAAATCGTTCTCGTAATAAAACTCGTATGGTTTATATAGTTTCGTAAACATCGTTGTGTAACATCGTTTAACTAGTTCTCGTTATAGATCATCGTTCATTTGTTTAAATCGTTCATAATCGTTCAATCATTCAAAATCGTACAATCGTTTAATATCGTTCTTGTTCCAATCGTTCTCGTTTTAATTGTGAAAAACTACTTTTGGTCGTCTCGCTAATAACATTCAAACCTTCGTGACTCGTTCATCGTTCAACTCGTATTAACAAACCACCAAAGGGTAAGTTAACAATCATCAGGTTCAGTCGTTACCTACCTAACCCACACATAACCATGGGCGCAGTCTGATAACGGGATTTGTCGGATCCTATGGTACTATAACCTAATACTGGTCGGTTCGGCCAAAATTAATGAATGTCATTCGTTATGTAACTACAACCAACAAGTTCGTTCACATTGTCGAAATCGTTATTAGTTTAGTATAAACCATCTTAATCATTTTGAAACCATCGTTGAAATATCGAAATCGTTTTGATACATATGAATCACCCCAAAACAATTGAAAACGTAAAAGAGGGGATCTATGTACTCACCTTTGGGTGCGTTTTTATAAATTAACACAATCCCTCAAATTTTTTATTCGTCCTAAATTAAATAAGAATGATTTAATAATCAAAAACCCACAAAAATACATAAGTTTCTCCGACACTTAGAATTTTCACAAAACTTTGAGATTTCTCAAAAAGTTATTATTTTTTTATTATATTGGTGTATTTGTATATATATACTCAAATGTAACATCGTAATACACATAATCTTGTCAACACTAACACATCATCATACACATATTGTAAAACACGTAGCACATTGTAACACATAAAATTTACCCATGAACAACCCATTCTAGTTATGTCGAAAAACACTTATTTTAGCGATTCGGTAACATTTTTGGGCGTCGGAAGTCACGTATGACTAACCAAACACCAAGAATACTTAATATAAGTTAAAATACTTATTTTTATAGCAAAAATATCAGTTTACTTACTGATCTAAAACAGTTTTATAAAAATCCTTCGAAAAGCCAATTTTTGACCGTTTTACCGCATAGTTTTGCATCAAACGTTACCCTAACCATCCCAAATCGAAACGACTTGAAATTTTAACATAACCCATGTTATTTACTGAATAAAATAATGGTTATACTCATGATAGTGTAGGTCTTACATAAAGCACATAAATAATGCAAATATCACATAATTTACCACTTTTTAAGCTATATGTACAACATGCAAAGCTATCAAACCTATGTCAAAGTTTCATGCCATTATAATATACCAAATAATGTTATTTTTAGTGTTTGTAACCTGATCTAAAACATTTTTGTCATATAGCCATTTTTCATCATTTCTTGAGCTTTAAATCAACATGTATCCTCATGTACAAGTGCCTAAAGCACACTATTATAGCATCATCATTTTATATGAGTTTAGATGCATCAAATATGCGATTTATTCATTTTATTTGCTGATGTACTTGCACATTTAACATATCATACATAGATCAACCATCACTTGCATTTTAACTATTATTCAAGAACAAGCAACAACCTAAACATGTACTTATCAAAAATAAAGCTCGAAACTCATACACACATGTATATATATATGTACGGTCATACACACACACATAAACATCACCATTTTTATTTTGTATCAAGACCCATTTCATTTTAGATTTCAAGTTTGTGAAAATTCCAAGATTCAAGGGAAACTTCAAATCATCAAGAACAACCAAGAATCAAAAGTATGATTTAAACATAAATGTTATACCTTCAAAATTCAAGTAAGTTGTTGGATGAGATTTTGATGATAGGAAGCTTGAAATCACTTGAAAGCACCTTGGAAACACCTTTGGATCTTCACACCAACTTGAAGTTTGCTAGAAATGGAGCTTGATTTACTAGAACATAGTTGAAGGTTTGAAGATGGAGAGAGAGAGAGAGGTATGGACGGTTGGGAGGGAGAGAGAAGGAGGAGTTTGAGTGTGAATGATCTTGGATAGATTGTGTAGGATATGCATAGATATTGAAAGATTTATGAAAGATCTAGGGGGAAGCATGCAACAACACTTGGCAACCAAAATATCAAGCAAGATCTTAGAAAATTTTTAGGTGGGGCCACCCCATGTAACCGTGAAAATGGAAGGGGGAGGGGGTCCATGTGTAATTTGTTCGGTAAATTGGGTAAAAACATGTATTTAACTGGATACCGGGTATTTTATCTAGCGTTTAAATCCTGGTTTATGGCGTTCTAAATTATTTTTATTATTCTATAAAAATAAACTAGCCAAAATATTACTGAAATAAATTTCAGTTGCCGAGATTTGGCTGCGTTGTCTGCGTTTTGCAGTAGAAGCACTGTGTCGCGCAGAAACACGCGGTACGCGCTTAAACTTGAAAAATAACGTTTTTAAGCGTTTTAATTTATTTTTCAACACGGACATGATTAAAAATAAATTTTTAATCATAACAGAATATTTTTGGGGTTAAAATATTATCCGGGCGGTCTCCAACGTTCGTTTCGCAGTTTTGTCGTAATTAGTTCTAAAGTTCGAATAAACATGTTTTTGCCATACCGAATCATTCGAAACTTATTTCTAAGTTATGTAAAGGATATTTAGGGTATGTTTGGATTACGTCACAGTTCCGGAGTGTACGTCGTGTTAAACTGATTGCGTTTATGCACCGGTTTGCGTATAACCTCCCAGAAAGTGATTAAAGCTTGAAATCGGAATCGAATCAAATCGTAAAATCATCAAACACAATTACACATATAATAACACCAAAACACATATAATAATACCAAAGCACATTGTTTTATTGATAATCAACATTGTTTTACATTATACGATGATTACTGAGCACAGTTGTCACAGTCTCCCCTACTTCAGGAAATTTCGTCCCGAAATTTTAACTAGAGGAAGCTTGTGAAAACAAATGCGGATATTTCATCTTCATCTGGTCCTCACGTTCCCAAGTAAACTCGGGGCCACGTTTGGATTCCCAACGAACTTTGAACAATCTAATCCGTTTGTTCTTCAACTGTTTGAATGTACGGTCCACTATCTCCACAGGTTTCTCGACAAAGTGCATTGTTTCATCGATTTGAATCTCGTCGAGAGGAATGTGAATATCAGAATCAGCTAAACACTTTCGCAAATTGGACACGTGAAAAGTCATATGGATATTTCCAAGCTCTGGAGGTAGCTCTAGTCGATAGGCAACCTTTCCAATTCTTTCAACAATCTTAAATGGTCCAACATATCGTGGTGCAAGTTTCCTTTCTTTCCAAATCTCACCACTCCCTTCCAAGGGGACACCTTGAGTAGGACACGGTCTCCGATTTGAAATTCTAAGGGCTTGCGTCGCATATCCGCATAACACTTTTGACGGCTTCTAGCTGTCACAAGATTATCGCGGATTTTCTTGATTTTGTCTGTTGTTTCCAGAATGAGCTCAGGTCCAGTAAGCTGAGCTTCACCGATCTCATTCCAACATACAGGTGAACGACATTTTCGACCGTAGAGAGCTTCGAATGGTGCCATATTAATGCTAGCATGATAACTATTATTGTATGAGAACTCGATCAATGGGAGATGAGAGTCCCAATTACCACCAAAGTCTATCACGCATGCTCTAAGCATATCCTCCAAAGTTTGAATCGTCCTCTCAGATTGACCATCTGTTTGGGGATGATAAGCGGTGCTTAGATTCAGTTGGGTTCCCAACGCAGATTGCATGGTCTTCCAAAAATGAGATGAAAACCGAGCATCACGATCGGAAATGATATCCAGAGGAACACCATGTCGTGATAGAATCTCATCAACATAAATCTTTGCAAGTTTATCAGCAGATAGATCCTCGCGAATCGGTATAAAATGAGCTGATTTCGTCAATCGATCGATAACAACCCAAATAGCATCGTGACTTTTAGACGTATGCGGTAACTTAGTGATGAGATCTATTGCAATGTTCTCCCACTTCTAAACCGGTATCTCTGGTTGCACAAACAAACCAGAAGGTCGTTGATGTTCAGCCTTGACTTTGAGACAAGTTAGGCATTTCGATACATACAAGGCAACATCCTTCTTCATACCAGGCCACCAGAACTGAGTATGAAGATCCTTGTACATTTTATCAGCACCAGGATGGATAGAATATCGAGACTTGTGAGATTCGTCCATTACCAAGGTGCGAAGATCGTCTTGTTTTGGAACCCACAAACGATCCTTGAAGTAAAGCAAACCATCGTCTTTCCTTTCGAGTTTAAGCTCAAGTTGAAGCGGTAGCTCATTTTTCAATAAGCCTTTGATCACACAAGATCGTTAAGCTTGAAGGACATGAGATTGAATATCAGTTAAAGTCTGAATAGAATGAAGCTTGATTCGTTCCTTTCGGCTAAGCGCATCGGCTACGACATTCGCCTTACCAGGATGGTAGCAAATCTCGCAATCGTAGTCGTTTAAGAGTTCAACCCAACGTCGTTGCCTCATGTTCAGCTCCTTCTGATTGAGAATATGCTGGAGACTTTTGTGGTCTGTGAAAACCACACACTTCGTTCCATAGAGGTAGTGTCTCCAGATTTTAAGTGCGAAAACCACAGCTCCTAATTCAAGATCATGAGTCGTATATTTCTTCTCGTGAATTTTCAGCTGTCTAGACGCATAAGCTATGACTTTACCTCGTTGCATAAGAACGCAACCAAGTCCTAGATTCGACGCGTCACAATAGATAACAAAATCATCGTTTCCCTCAGGTAGAGATAAAACAGGAGCATCACAGAGCTTCCATTTCAGCGTTTGGAACGCTTCTTCTTGCTTAGGTCCCCACTCAAAAGGCTTATTTTTCTGAGTCAAAGCAGTGAGTGGAACCGCGATCTTTGAGAAATTAGAAATGAATCGACGATAATAACCAGCAAGACCAAGAAATGATCGAATCTCTGTAGGTGTCGTCGGTGTATTCCAATCCTTAATAGCTGCTATTTTGCAAGGATCCACAGGGATATCCTGCTCGTTGACTATATGTCCCAAAAATTTAACTTCTTTAAGCCAGAATTCGCACTTGGAGAATTTAGCAAAAAGTTGTTCCTTCTTTAGGAGTTCCAATGTCAAACGAAGGTGTTGCTCGTGATCGGCTCGAGACTTCGAATAAATGAGAATATCGTCGATAAACACAATGATGAACTT
Source organism: Helianthus tuberosus (assembly GCA_030545235.1). Classification (NCBI taxonomy): domain Eukaryota; kingdom Viridiplantae; phylum Streptophyta; class Magnoliopsida; order Asterales; family Asteraceae; genus Helianthus; species Helianthus tuberosus. The sequence continues at coordinate 70,006,232 of CM060361.1, read as the reverse complement.
ATCTAAATAAGGCTTACAGACCCTATTCATTAAGTCCATGAAGATAGCTGGGGCATTCGTCAAACCAAAAGGCATGACGGTGAACTCGTAGTGCCCATATCTCGTACGGAATGCAGTTTTGGGAATATCTTCTTCGAGTACACGAAGTTGATGATATCCAGATCGCAGATCGATCTTGGAAAAGCATGAAGCACCTTGCAGCTAGTCGAAGAGGTCATCAATTCGAGGTAGGGGATATCGATTTTTGATGGTAAGCTTATTAAGCTCACGATAATCGATACACATTCGAAAAGATCCATCTTTCTTTTTCATAAAGAGAACAGGAGCTCCCCAAGGCGAAAAGCTCAGACGGATGAATCCTTTATCAGACAACTCTTGAAGCTGTTTCGATATCTCTTGCATCTCCGACGGTGCAAGACGATAAGGTGCTTTCGCAATCGGGTTGGCATTGGGTACAAGGTCAATATGAAACTCGACTTGACGAACTGGAGGCAAACCAGGCAGTTCATCGGGAAACACCTCTGGATAATCCCGAACAATCGGAATTTCCTGAATACTCTTGCTCTTGCCTTTCTCCTCGGTGACATGTGCCAGGAAAGCAACATATCCTTTTCGCAAATAACTCTGGGCCTTTGTACACGACATAAGCTTCAAACCGCCAGATGGTTTCTCGCCACGAACTTCCAGAACATCGCCAGACGGAAGAGGAATACGAATAATCTTATCGAAACAAACCACCTCAGCATGATGTTTGGTTAACCAATCCATCCCCACGATAATATCGAAACTTCCAAGTTGCATCGGCGTGAGGTCAATGGGAAAAAGATGGTTATCAAGGTTTAACTGAAAATCACGAATAACAGAATCGAGAACAAGAGGTTTACCAGTAGCAACTTCGACAGATAAGGGTTTCCTCAGTTTAGTTCTAGGTATCGCAAGCAAAGGTTCAAAAGATAATGAAACAAAACTTCTATCGGCACCGGAATCAAATAGAATAGATGCAGGTCGATTGTTAACGAGAAACGTACCGTTAACCACCTCGTTGTCAGCCCTCACTTCGTTAGCATTCAGATTGTACGCTCGTCCACAAGCGGGATTCACATTTGCGTTAACATTCACGTTCGGATTCGCATTAGCATTCGCGTTTGCATTCACTAGCCTCGGACAGTTGTTGCGGAAGTGACCAAACTCTCCACAATTGAAACATGAACCCGGTGGGAATCTAGCAGCATTCCCCTGAACTGGAGCTTGATTCTGAACAATCTGATTCTGGCCCAAACGACAGACGTTGGCCAGATGTCCAAGCTTACCACACGTTGTGCATTGCCTACAAGCTTGTTGTGCAACATGATGACCATTGCAGCGAGCACAATGAGGTGCGGTACTAGCATACGCTTTCTTCGCAAGCGGTTGAGCTGGTGGGTTCTGAGCAGTAACTGCAAAGTTCTGAGCACCCTTTCGCTTTCTCGACTTCTTCGACGACTCACCTTTCTTACCCTTTTCCTTGACAGATTCGGTCGACTTCTTCTTATCACCTTTGCAGGTAAGTTTACCCTTCCTGACTTGCGACTCAGTCAGGGTAGCAGATAACTCGATCGCTTGACGAACAGTAGTAGGATTAACGCCAGTCACAATATCCTGTATGGAATCGGGTAAACCATCGATATACCTCTCTATCGCTTTTTCCAACGGGGTAACCATAGTAGGACACAGAAGACTGAGTTCCTCAAATTGATCCGTATACGCGCGGTGTTCTCCCCCGTCTTGTTTTAGATCGTCAAACTCTCGTTCCAAAGCACGAATTTCATGACGGGGACAGAACTCTCTCATCATGAGAGCTCGAAGCTCTTCCCATGTTTGTGCCAAAGCCACTTCGGCACCCCTATCGCGCATCACTCCGTTCCACCATGTAAGAGCACGCTTCTCAAACACACTTGATGCAAATTCAACCTTACGCCCATTCGGACATTGCACATGTCTGAATGTGCTCTCGATACTTTCGAACCATTGAAGGAGCGCAGTTGCTCCTTGCGACCCAGAAAACTTTAGCGGCTTAGCAGAATTGAAATTCTTGAAATTACATTGTGCATTGTTATTATTATTGTTGTTGTATAGCTCGTGGATTTGGGTCACAACGCCTGGAAGCACAGCAGCCATTTGCTGAGAGAAAAGGGTTGCGACTTCTTCAGCAGTAAAAGATTGTGCATCACGTTGAGGAGGCATTGTCTAACAAGGAAATATGAGAAACGAGTGAGGTCGATAGTTAGGAAAAACAAAAGAGGCATTGAAAATATCGACGAAACATAAGGAAGGCGATCATTTGTTCGTTACCTCGAACAAACAAACGGTACGCAGTGACTAATCAAAGTAATGAATCAAAATAATGTATCGCGAAGACATGCTCGCCTATAAGTGAACACTCACCCCAAGAGTTCCCAGGTAAGAGTGACTGGTCCGATTATGTGGATTTGTACGAACACTCTAGCCTTAGACAGAAAACTCAGGGTACAGGCATTCACTCTTCCAGTTTGCACATGTTCACATTATTTATACCCAAACCTTGACGAGATTTTGAAAACTCAGAAGGCACTAAGCCAAAAATGAGTCAAACTGGAAGGGTTCAAAACCTTACAACAGAGGGTTCAAAACCTAGTAATCAATCATCCTAGAACGGATGATTAATTTTCGAAGCAGATTCAGATTTTGTTTTTAAAATTCTAAACGCAAATCAACTTGCGTTGGGCTCCTAGAAAGTTATAGTCTAGGTCAAAACATTACTAATAACCTAATTCCCTATAACCATTGGCTTTGATACCAACTCTTCTGTCACACCCCGACCACGTAAAACAACAAATCGTGGCGGAAACGTCGGGGAGTGTTGTAAGAGAATTATTGTTTCAAACCATGGATACAAAAGAGTTTCGTTTTATTAAATATTAAACATTGTCTTAAGGTTAAACAAGCAAGTCAACATAGTCTATCATCGTTATTAAATCACTAAGGCCTCGTCTAGTCCTAAGTGAGCATGCATCCTATTCGCAATCAACATTAAGCAACATCACCTGAAACATATGTAAAAACAAAGTCAGCAAAGAAATGCTGGCGAGCACATAGTTTTTGTGTGAGTGTCAGATTCATGGCTCGTTTACATATTTAAATATCTCGTACAACTTCGTTAATCGATATTAGAAAACCTTGTTTTGTAAACTGTTTGTATTGTAAAATGAATAACCAAGTCAAAACAGATTGGTTATAATTTATAAACCTCAATGCCATGAATCTTAACCCAAAATATTTGTTTATGTAAACCAAATCATAAATCGTTCTCGTAATAAAACTCGTATGGTTTATATAGTTTCGTAAACATCGTTGTGTAACATCGTTTAACTCGTTCTCGTTATAGATCATCGTTCATTTGTTTAAATCATTCATAATCGTTCAATCGTTCAAAATCGTACAATCGTTTAATATAGTTCTTGTTCCAATCGTTCTCGTTTTAATTGTGAAAAACTACTTTTGGTCGTCTCGCTAATAACATTCAAACCTTCGTGACTCGTTCATCGTTCAACTCGTTCAACTCGTATTAACAAACCACCAAATGGTAAGTTAACAATCATCAGGTTCAGTCGTTACCTACCTAACCCACACATAACCATGGGCGCAGTCTGATAACGGGATTTGTCGGATCCTATGGTACTATAACCTAATACTGGTCGGTTCGGCCAAAATTAATGAATGTCATTCGTTATGTAACTACAACCAACAAGTTCGTTCACATTGTCGAAATCGTTATTAGTTTAGTATAAACCATCTTAATCATTTTGAAACCATCGTTGAAATATCGAAATCGTTTTGATACATATGAATCACCCCAAAACAATTGAAAACGTAAAAGAGGGGATCTATGTACTCACCTTTGGGTGCGTTTTTATAAATTAACACAATCCCTCAAATTTTTTATTCGTCCTAAATTAAATAAGAATGATTTAATAATCAAAAACCCACAAAAATACATAAGTTTCTCCGACACTTAGAATTTTCACAAAACTTTGAGATTTCTCAAAAAGTTATTATTTTTTTATTATATTGGTGTATTTGTATATATATACTCAAATGTAACATCAAAATATACATAATCTTGTCAACACTAACACATCATCATACACATATTTTAAAACACGTAGCACATTGTAACACATAAAATTTACCCATGGACAACCCATTCTAGTTATGTCGAAAAACACTTATTTTAGCGATTCGGTAACTTTTTTAGGCGTCGGAAGTCACGTATGACTAACCAAACACCAAGTATACTTAATATAAGTTAAAATACTTATTTTTATAGCAAAAATATCAGTTTACTTACTGATCTAAAACAGTTTCATAAAAATCCTTCGAAAAGCCGATTTTTGACCGTTTTACCGCATAGTTTTGCATCAAACGTTACCCGAACCATCCCAAATAGAAACGAATTGAAATTTTAACATAACCCATGTTATTTACTGAATAAAATAATGGTTATACTCATGATAGTGCAGGTCTTACACAAAGCACATAAATCATGCAAATTTCACATAATTTACCACTTTTTAAGCTATATGTACAACATGCAAAGCTATCAAACCTATGTCAAAGTTTCATGCCATTATAATATACCAAATAATGTTATTTTTAGTGTTTGTAACCTGATCTAAAACATTTTTGTCATGTAGCCATTTTTCATCATTTCTTGAGCTTTAAATCAACATGTATCCTCATGTACAAGTGCCTAAATCACACTATTATAGCATCATCATTTTATATGAGTTTAGATGCATCAAATATGCGATTTATTCATGTTATTTGCTGATGTACTTGAACATTTAACATATCATACATAGATCAACCATCACCTGCATTTTAACTATTATTCAAGAACAAGCAACAACCTAAACATGTACTTATCAAAAATAAAGCTCGAAACTCATACACACATGTATATATATATATGTACGGTCATACACACACACATAAACATCACCATTTTTATTTTGTATCAAGACCCATTTCATTTTAGATTTCAAGTTTGTGAAAATTCCAAGATTCAAGAGAAACTTCAAATAATCAAGAACAACCAAGAATCAAAAGTATGATTTAAACATAAATGTTATACCTTCAAGATTCAAGTAAGTTGTTGGATGAGATTTTGATGATAGGAAGCTTGAAATCACTTGAAAGCACCTTGGAAACACCTTTGGATCTTCACACCAACTTGAAGTTTGCTAGAAATGGAGCTTGATTCACTAGAACATAGTTGAAGGTTTGAAGATGGAGAGAGAGAGAGGTGTGGACGGTTGGGAGGGAGCGAGAAGGAGGAGTTTGAGTGTGAATGATCTTGGAAAGATTGTGTAGGATATGCATAGATATTGAAAGATTTATGAAAGATCTATGGGGAAGCATGCAACAACACTTGGCAACCAAAATATCAAGCAAGATCTTAGAAAATTTTTAGGTGGGGCCACCCCATGTAACCGTGAAAATGGAAGGGGGAGGGGGTCCATGTGTAATTTGTTCGGTAAATTGGGTAAAAACATGTATTTAACTGGATACCGGGTATTTTATCTAGCGTTTAAATCCCGGTTTATGGCGTTCTAAATTATTTTTATTATTCTATAAAAACAAACTAGCCAAAATATTACTAAAATAAATTTCTGTTGCCAAGATTTGGCTGCGTTGTCTGCGTTTTGCAGTAGAAGCACTGTGTCGCGCAGAAACACGCGGTACGCGCTTAAACTTGAAAAAAAACGTTTTTAAGCGTTTTAATTTATTTTTCAACACGGACCTGATTAAAAATAAATTTTTAATCATAACAGAATATTTTTGGGGTTTAAATATTATCCGGGCGGTCTCCAACGTTCGTTTCGCAGTTTTGTCGTAATTAGTTCTAAAGTTCGAATAAACATGTTTTTGCCATACCGAATCATTCGAAACTTATTTCTAAGTTATGTAAAGGATATTTAGGGTATGTTTGGCTTACGTCACAGTTCCGGAGTGTACGTCGCGTTAAACTGATTGCGTTTATGCACCGGTTTGCGTATAACCTTCCAGAAAGTGATTAAAGCTTGAAATCGGAATCGAATCAAATCGTAAAATCATCAAACACAATTACACATATAATAACACCAAAACACATATAATAACACCAAAGCACATTGTTTTATTGATAATCAACATTGTTTTACATTATACGATGATTACTGAGCACAGTTGTCACATTCATCAACTCAGCTCTCAGTTTTCGTGGAACCCTATGCAAAATTGTGAGTATACTGGATCCCTTTTTCATTTTATCACTTTGGGTGCAACATGTACACTTGTACAAAAACACGCAACACTATTAAACTTGTTTATGCAATCACACTCTATCCACTATTAAACATGAAAACATGTTATACTTGTTAATCTCAAATGCTCTGTTTACACTGTGTCTATATGCTCATTAACTTTGCAAGCCAACTTAACAATAATAGCGCTATAGGATTAATGCCCCGCCCGTATACTTGTGGTATTTTTAAGTAAAACACCTTACACCCTCTTCGTTTCGGCGATATTGGGTAAACACGATTGCGTTAAACTCTGGTTTGACATATAGCTTACACCCGTACAACATGTTAGTAACTTGTATACATTTGTCATGTTGCATATGAGTACACTTAAAACATTTTTCATATTATGCTATGTATTCAAACTTGTATACTCGCCAACATATTTGTTGATATTTATTTTAATACATGTTGCAGGTTGATAGTTGATGATCGAAGGAACAGGTTTAGGGTGGACTTAGATATACGCTTAAACAAATAAACTATATTTTGATTTATGTTTTCGTTGCTACAATTTTGATGTATTTGTCTTGATTTAACAATGTATGAAATTTAGCATTTATAAAATTTTGATTAATTATATTGTCACAATTAGTGTTATGATGCAATGAGCAATCTTGTGATCGTCTCACTCCGATGTTTCCGCCATCGGTTGGGGTGTGACAAAAAGGTGGTGGAACTTCATTATATCCCACACCCTTATTCTCTTGAATAGACTTTTGCGATCCTATTTTATGAGATAAAACAAAAGGTGAACTCCTAAATTGTTCTAACTTTTGATTAAGTTCAACAATTTTAACTTTAGCATCAACCAATTCTTTGCATTTTTCTGACAGTTCTTTATCTTTCAATGTCTGATAAGCTAAATTAATGACATGAAGTTTTTCATTAAGTTTACAACTTAAAGTATTAACTTCTGCTTCACATGGTTTTATTTTCTTCAAATACTGAGACTCATTGTTCTTTAACCAAAAGTTTGATTCTTTTAGACTCGATAAGTCATTTAAAAGACTTTGGTTATGTTGCGATAACCTGTTAACTTTACTTGACAGTTCAGTGCAATTATGACAAACATGACTTACAGATTCTTCTGATTGTACTTTTACCTAGAGGTGTGCACGGGTCAGTTTGGGTTGGTTTTGGCCTAAAATCATAACCATAACCGCTCGGTTATGACGGTTTTGGTTAATCGGTTTTGAAGGTTATAGCGGGTCAGTTATGGGTGGTTAACCATGAATTTAGGCTAAGCTAAAACTAGTTCACTTTTTTTTAAACATGGAATAAATTGTTATTACATATTTCTATATATTAGTATATTACATAGTACTAAAAATATATATAATCTATAATATTAATACCGAATATTAAAACAAAGTGATATGATATACTCCATAAATTCAAATAAATATTTAACCAACATGATATGAAATAACTCATAAGTATTAAAAACGTTCAACCAAAAACATCAATTAAAAAAAACGGTGAAAATACTAAATCCAAACAAGAGATTACTATATGTCGGTTCGGTTCGGTTATGGTGGGTATGGAAACTATGATAACCATAACCGACCCACTACTTTCGGTTTTCAAAAAAAATAATTAACTGATCCACTGGTTTTTGGTATGGTTCGGTTTTTGCGGTAAATTTGGTTATGGGTCGGTTAATTCGTTTTTTGCACACCCTACTTGTACCTCTGCTGTAAAGTCATCTGCATCATCCATGCACGCTATAACTCATGCATCCTTGACCTCCATTGTCTCCTCCTCAGTATCCTTCTTCTCTTCTACCACAACATCTGCTTCTGCATCTGAAGCACGATTTCATTACTTTGTCTTGAAGAATTCTGATAACATTTTTCTAAAGCTTCCCACAACTCTCTAGAAGATCCATACCTATAAACAATGTGTTTTATTTCAAATGGCAGAGACGTCTTTATCGCTGCTAAAGCTTTCTTCTCAGCATCATACATCCGTTTATCAGATTCTTGCATTTCTTTATATGAAGTCACCCTAATTCTCCCGTCAACACGACGTGTAGGAGCAATGTAGCCATCAATCATACAGCTCCACATCCTAGAATCTTCAGTTTGAACAAATACCTCTAATTTCTCTTTCTAATCAGCATATTGCGAAACTTGCTTCAGATGTGGTGGATCATTAAAATTCGCATCTTTATGTTCCATTTTACCCATTCTAAACACGCAGCTAAAAAGTAACAAATGGATTTTGTTATATCTGATTCAAAATCCAAATCAAACCTTTCAACACTTTAACTTACAAACCCTGAACAATTTATAAATTCGGAATAAATGGTAAACCCTGAACAAGTATAAATCTGGAATGAAGTATAAATCGTGAACACTTTACAAACCCTGAAGGCTTTCATAAACCCTGAAGACTTTAACAAACTTTGAAGGATTTCACAAACTCTGAAGGATTTCACAAACACTGAAGGCTTTAAAAACCTTGAACAATTCACAAACCCTAAAGACTTTCACAAACCCTGAAGGTAAATTCGGAATTCTAGTTTTAAGAGTTTAAATTCAGAATACTATTGTCCTTCACTTTAAATTCGGAAACTCTATAAATCTATCATCAAATTCGGTACCTAGTTATCCAGAATGTTTAAAATTCGGAACTAGTGTATAGGTGTTTAAATCCAAAAAAATTATAAATTCGGAATGTCTAAATTCGGAATGCACTTTATATTTGGAATTTATTAAATCCGGAAGACTTGTTATAAATTCAGAATTTATGTTCGGAACTTATGATAAGTCCGAAATAGGTAGTAGTTCGGAACAAGTGTTTAATCCGGAACAATGTACTAGTTTGGACTAATCTACAAAATTCGGAACACTTAGTATCCCAAAACAGTCCGAAATGCCTAGAATTTGTGTGGTTTTGGTAAATCTCAAAACTATGACTTCAGTGTAATGCAAATTTACCCACAAACTTAGGAAACGTAATGATCAAAGCTTGTGATGGCAGAAAAACTTCTTCAACCAGATCTGAATGAACTCGTATCACTATAAAATCAATCTCGAACCATACAATAAGAGCCTAATGCTCTGATACCAATTGTAGGTCCCTATCACACATGGATCGATCACGAGATTGACAATCAACCAAGGGTGCAGTCGCCTCTTGATAGATCAACGAATAAAGAAACAAGTTATTCAGATGAAGAACACGAACAATCACTTTAAACTGTCTTCTATTGATTATCCAACAAGAGTGTTTAGAATCAATTCAAGACACAAGAAACCTCTTAGCCACTTTATGTAGATTTCTCACCAAAACTCTCTATCTCTGTTATACACTCCGAGTCTCTCTTTAAACCCTAATGTATAAGCTGTTTATATTACACAACCATGCAAACTGGGCTTGGCCTACATTACATTTTGCACAAAAACTCAGAATAATAAAAAAGAACAAAACCAGACATGCTAAACTCGGAATCACATATCTTCAATAAACTTGGAACCATGTATCTTCAGTAAACTCAACTCTGACCTTGATAAACTCGGACCTTGCATAAACTCAGAATCTTCTTTATCTAACAAACTCGGAATCTTTATGCTCTTTCGAAACCATAAACTCGAAACATATTTCAATTCCTCAGAACCCAAGTCTTCAACATTATCCAAGTGTTGTTTAACAACCAACAAGTTATCCAAAGACCTAACTATTAAGCTATTGTCACAGAATATGCACCAAAAACTTTTGACCTCCCATTTAATCCTGGGTAAGTCCTACCAGTCCTTTTAGAAAAATTGTTAGCTCTTAGACTGTGTAGGGCTACCTAGTTCAAGATGTCCATCTGCTCTTGGTCAGTTGGGTCTAAGTGCTTAAGATCATCAAGAACAAACAACAGATTATCAGTGACATCAGTATCGTCATTTGCTGCAAATGCATAACTTGTGGAATGTTGATCAGAGATGATTCGTATTGATATATCAATAAAATGATCAAAACTCTGATCATTTCCCATTCCACTAGATGAACCTTCCTGACTCAAAAGTGTCGTTTTACCAAAAACGTAACTCTCAGAGACTTTTCCAGTTTCCTAGAGCTTTTTCTTTTGGACAAGCTCCATCTCAAAGGTTAGGAGCTTTCCATGAAGCTGGGTCAGGCTCATGTCCTTGAAATCTAGGGATGTTCTCATCACTATAGTTATAGTGTCCCATTTTTTAGGAAAAGATCTTAAAAATTGGTTACTTAAAGTGGTTTTAATAAATTCTTTGTTAACTAACTTCAATTCACCGATTAAACATGAAAACATTCAAACTACTGAGTTAGGGTCTCCCCTTTGACATGAGTGAAAGTTTCGCATTGCCGGTTAAGGATTTCTCGAGTATTTTCGATAACATCCTCCGTTCCACGGAATTGTTCCTTTAGTGCATCCCACAACTCCTTGGCACTGTTACAATGCAACAGGCCAGCATTGATATTATTAGGCAGTGCCATAGCCACGATAATAAAGGCTTTCGCATCTAGCTCAAATTTTTGATAGTCTTGCTTGGAGTAGTTCTCCGGCTTCTTTGGTTCAAATACCTTTGATTTTTTCGGCATTTGGTACCATTGGAATATGTGGTCCAAAGACGACAGACTTCCAACACCCTGTATTTTGCTGAGCAAGAATGCCCCATCCTACGTTGCCAGATGTTAAATTCGGATATGATAAGAATAGGTGGTTTATTATTAAAGTTGGTGTTGTGGGGATCATTTTGTGCCATTTTCTCTTGTTCCTTTTCAGAAAAAAATAGAGTATGTGAAAGACACTAGTTAGTTCTTACTATATAACTCTGAGCTATGAACTGTATTGGGTCTTTGTAGAGCTGATCTTTGTATGTTAAATTGATTGTGAAATCGAATTTAACGTGACCAAGCTCTGATACCAATCGTTAGATCTGAGTTTGATACTTAGTGAACAAATATTGATAATGAACAATAAAATATTGATACTTTCTGTCTTACGGTAGATAATTGTGAATCTGGAGCTACTGTAGCTTACGGTAGCTACCGTAAGATATGGTAGAGGCTGACATAAGTTCATTTGTTTCTTCATTCTTCAATCTCCAACATCACATCCAGCTAAGCTTCCTCCTAAGCTTCATTCTCACTCTTTTAAGCCTCTTTTATACCTAAAGCAACAAGTAACCGTAGTTATCTAATTCTAAACAATAACCCAATTAAGTGTATGGTTTAATTTCAGTTTATAGTACTTAAGAGTTGTCCTACAGACCACCCGTCATACGACCAACTACATCCTCGACCTCGGATAAATCCTTGCTAATGATTCTAAAGCATTTATGTATTGCACCAAGTTGAACACATTGGTTGCGGCTACACTTTGGTATGTTTCACATCTTATCATGTTGTGCTTTAATGAACACTATAGTTCTTGTCTAACTCTATTCTGCGCGAATCCTCACTTGATTAAATCACTCTCTACGAACGTTACTTAGGGAGCAACGAGCCATACTTAAGTTCATCAAGTGCAGGAGCACAAAATAAAATTTATACTTCAGTGAGGTATGCCAAGGTCAATACCATTTTTGCGGGAAAGCACCATACTTATGTATACTCTATTGACCCCTTTGTTTCGTGTTTACTACCTCATCGATCGAAAGATGGTCATCTTCTACAACCGAAATATCACGATTGATACCTACCAAAAATCTCCCTTTCCTCTGCATAAATGCATCAAGACGCTATCGTTCTGAGGTAAAGGGGCATAATGCCTAACTAGAGCTGAACAAGGTGGTTTCTAAGAACCTTATCCACTTCCCTAACCTAATGACAGGTTCAACCAAATGCAAGGATCTAGTTTTATCCCAAGATCGATCTGAGATCGGGCTATCATTGTTATGCCTTTTGGGTTAACCAATGCACCTGCGATTTTCATGGATCTTATGAACTGTGTATGCAACCCCTACCTCGAAAAGTTTTTCATCGTCTTCATAGACGATATCTTGATCTTTTTTTTAACGGCCAACAAATCAATCCCGAGCACTCTCAGGGCACCCACTGGACAAACGGAGTACTCCGAGAGTAACCCGGGTCATCCACCACCAATTCCTTTGAAAACCCGATACCCACCCGCCCGTAGGCATGACGGTAAATTACCAGTAGGAGCACGCAGAGCATTTACACCTTATCTTGGAGCTTCTGAGGAACGAGCAGCTTTATGCAAAACTATCAAAATGTGACTTCTGGATTCGAGAAGTGCATTTCCTAGGGCGTGTAGTCAATGAAACTGGAACACATGTCGACCCAGCCAAAATCGAATCCATCTAAAATTGGCATGCGCCTAAAACCCTAACCGAAATACGTCAATTCCTTGGTCTAGGGGGTTATTATCATAGATTCATCGAGGAATTCTCAAAGATTTCCCAACCTCTCATTACTCTGACACAGAAGCGTACCACTTACTTGTGAGGCGATACCCAGGAGTCTGCTTTCCACTTGTAAAAAAAACACAGAAACTCTGCAATGCACCTATCTTATCCTTACGAGAAGGGCACCGACGATTTTGTTGTGTATTGTGACACATCTATCCAAGGTCTCAGTTGCGTTCTGATACAACGCGAGAAGGTAATTACCTACGCATCTCGTCAGTTCAAGGTTCACGAAAAGAACTACACTACCCACGATTTGGAATTAGGAGCCGTAGTTTTTGCTCTCAGAATCTGGAGACACTACTTATATGGTACTAAGTGTACGATCTACACAGACCACAAGAGTCTTCAGCTTATTCTCGACCAAAAGGAGCTCAATATGCGGCAACGTCGTTGGGTTGAACTCCTGAATGATTATGACTGCGCGATCAAGTACCACCCGGGTAAGGCTAACGTGGTAACTGATGCCCTCAGTCGGAAAGAAACCAGACCCAAGAGAGTTCGAGCATTGCAACTTACCATTCATTCTAACCTCCCTGATCAGATCCGTGTTGCACAAACCGAAGCATTAAAGGAGGAAAACCTTCAAGCTGAGTCCATGCGGGGCATGGAAAAGCAACTTGAAACCAAATCAAACGGTATTCGCTATTTCATGGAGTGAATATGTGTTCCACTACACGAAAATTTGAGGGATCTCGTTATGGATGAAGCTCACAAATCTCGCTACTTTGTTCACCCTGGCTCTGATGAGATGTATCACGACCTAATGACCCTATACTGGTGGCCGAATATGAATGCTAACATAGCCACCTACGTGAGCAAGTGCTTGACCTGTGCTAGGGTCAAGATTGAATACCAAAAGCCATCCGGGTTACTACAACAACTAGAGCTACTAATGTGGAAATGAGAGCAAATTTCCATGGATTTCATTACTAGTTTTTTAACTAGGACTCAGAGCGGGAAAGACACCATTTGGGTGGTCGTGGACCGTCTAACCAAATCAGCTCACTTCCTCGCGATCAAAGAAACCGACAAGTACGGCAAGCTTGCTAATCTATACTTGAAGGAAGTAGTCTCATGGCATTGGGTGCCTACCTCTATCATCTCCGATTGTGATCTTCATTTCGCGTTCTATCTGTGGTAGTCTATGCATAAATCATTCGGCACGTGTCTAGACATGGGCACAACCTATCACCTACAAACCGATGGTCAAACCGATCGTACCATTCAAACTCTAGAAGACATGCTACGAACATGTGTCATTGCTTTCGGTAACGGTTGGGAATGACACCTACCTCCGGTGGAATTCTCTTATAACAATAGTTACCACACCAGTATTCAGGCCATACCATTTAAAGCATTGTATGGACGGAAATGTCGATCATCACTTTGTTGGGCTGAAGTTGGAGACAGTCAAATCACTGGCCCTGAACTCGTGCTTGAAACTTCAGAGAAGATTGTTCAAATTAGAAACCGAATGGCAGCAGCTCGCGACCATCAGAAAAGCTACGCGGATAAGCATAGGAAACCGTTGGAATTCCAAGTTGGTGATAGGGTTCTTTTAAAGGTCTCACCTTGGAAGGGTGTTGTTAATTTTGGGAAGCAAAGAAAACTAAACCCGCGTTATGTCGGACCATTCTAGATCACGGAAAGAATTGGCACAATGGCGTATAGACTGAACTTAGCTGAAGAACTCAGTGGTGTGCACAATCTTTTTCATGTATCAAATTTGAAGAAGTGCTTATCCGACGAAACACTCGTAGTTCCATTCAAAGAACTCAAGCGTAGTAAGATTCCTATTGTTCGGGTTCGTTGGAACTCAAAACGTGGCCCAGATTTCACCTGGGAACGGGAAGATCAGGTAATGCGCAAGTATCCCCAACTGTTCAAAAATAATGCATCAAATGCTGAAGTTGCTACTGAATTTCGGGACGAAATTCCAAACCAACTTGGGAATGATGTGACACCCCACAAAAACGCTCAACGTCAATAGCTTCTTCAGCAACTGGTTGCTAAATTTCGGGGCGGAATTTCTTTCAACTTGGGATGATGTAACAACCCGTAATCTCGAGGTAAAAACCGTTTATTTTCACACTTATAAACTAATTTTTTATACTTATCTTATTTAGATAAAATAATGAACTTGTGCGATGAATTAGTTATGTAACTATCTAAATTATATTTTACAAACATATACTCGAAATCGAAACTCGACTCGGCCCAAATCATCCATTTAAGTGGCCCAGACCTTTCTTGTGGCAGCCAAGCTTCATTATTTTTGGCCATTGTATGTATTTCAAAACCAAGCATCCTACACCATGATTTAAAACCCAATACCCTTGCCGAAGACCCTTAAACTCACGGCCCAATCAACCCACACCTACTTTAATCGTTTTCGACCCTATTTACAGTTGGGTTATTATGTTACATATATTGCATGTTGGCATAAATTTCAAACCCTCAACCCTAAATAACCACTTAATCTCTCTCTCCCTCTTCTCCTGTGGACGCAAGTAGTAGCCCAAGAACCCTAGCATTGTTGATTTCTAACCCTTATCGAGTCCCCTAAAGCATAACTCGGTAATTTTTATGTTGTAGTTGATTTTGTTTGTATATAATGTTATATGTGTGGTTGTGATTGTTGATATGTATGATGTTCTCCATGATCACACGAAGTGCTTGATGCTAGGGATCTTGTGTAGTTGATGGTTGGGTTGATTATGGGTTTGGTTAGTCACTAGGTATTGATTATGGGTTCGGTTAGTCACAAGGGTATTGATTATGGGTTGAATCTTGTGGTGTTTGATGAAATAATTGATAAGTAATCTGAGATAGGATGATAACCTGCTGCAATTGATGTTTAGATGTTGTTGTTGTTCGCTAAGTATGTGATTAAAGTCATAAAAACTCGTTTTAAGAAGTCGGGTAACGAAACCGGTTTTGTCCAGAAAGTTACAGCCGACTTTACTCAGCTGTAACCGGGTCAAATTTTGTTAAAAAACTAATGTTTCTTGAGTCTATAATGAACTTACAGGAAAAACCTTTCAAACCCAACTGGAATTATATTTTTTTGACGAAAATTTAACGTTTGTGTATTTTTCTATATTGAAGGTTCAGGCTGCGTTTTTCGGCATAATTTGTAGCCCGTTACGAATGTCATAACTCAAAAATCTCTGACTGGAATTTCATAAAAATAATAAACGAATATTTTTAAATGAATTTTTCCGTAAGCTGCAGTCAGAAAGTGACGAATCTTGCCACTGCATAGTAAATGATTTTTCTATTTTTTTTGGTAAAGAGTTAGGCCTTAAATATTTAACACAAGGACAAACCCACCAAGGGGTATGTGATGCGTGTGTGGTGCCATATATTTTTATGTATATTTTTAGCCATTTTTAATCACTTTTAGTCAAGTTTTAAATTTATAAAACACGATATTTTACTAACACCAAACACACATATGGGCAAGTGCACCCATCGTGAGCGTAGTATAGTGTTGGTAAGATACCGAGGTCGTCCAAGGACACAAGAGCTTTTAGTACCGGTTTATCCTCAACGTCTAATCAAATCAAAAATTTAGAAAAAAGTTTTTAAACAAGAAAAATAAAACTAACTAAAATGCTGAAAAATAAAATAAAAATAAAAACAGATATACAAGATGAATCACTGGATCCGACTCGTGTTTAGTGTAACCTTTTATTATTTCCGCACTTTTGCACTTTTTAAGAGATTATCTTAGTTATAGTAGTAGGCCCCTGATGTTACCCTTAACCCAGTAGTTTGAGTCAGCAAGGATACAATCCTAAAGGGTTGGATTATTGAAAGATAATTAATTAAGTTATTAATGCGTAATGTGGTAGGCCCCTCTTTTGAAGGTGACGTTACCCTCGGCTAAGTAGTCTGAGTCAGCAGGGATACAGTCCTAAGTTGCCTGGTTAAAGTTTTAATAGTAGCTTACATATGAGGGGATCAAAGATTTTGGACCCCCGCCATCCAATACTAGTGGGTATTGAAGGAGGTCCTACTAAATTTGACCCAGGTCCTTGCAGGATCTATACACTGAACAAGGCAAGACTCTTACCAAACCATTCCCTTAACCCCCGACCAGGTAGCCAACATATCTCCATATAGACCGTGGAGATATGAAAGGTAAAAATCTTTTATTTTATATAGACAGTAAAATAATGCCAAGACACCACGGACAAATGATAAGGAAGATTCACCTTCGACATAAGAAACTAGTTATTAAAGTCATTAATACATAACCAAATAAAAAGTGCGAAAAGATTAAAAATAAAAAGTATTACACTAGACACTTGTCTTCACCAAGTGATGTAAGAGACTTAGGCAAACATGGCCTTTGATTGTCAAGAACTCTTACGATCAATCTTGGATCCCGAGACTACTCAGACACTCTATGATGGATGATGGATGATAGTGTTGTGGTGGTGGTGGAGTGTGGGTGAAGTGTGAGAGAGGTAGTTTGCCAAGGGATGGTTTGCAAATGAGCCAAGCACCCCTATTTATAGCCTGAACAGAAGCTCGGGCATGGCCCCGTGTCCGTTGGGCACGACCCCATGTCCATCCCTCTTCTCTTTCTTCATTAATTGCAGTTTGTCTGCATTAGTTGACCACGCCCCCGTGTCCGCTGGGCACGACCCCGTGTGCAGAAGCGTATATGTACTATCAATATTTCCTCAGATTCTGCGAATCTTAGAGTTGACCACGGCCCCGTGTCCGCTGGGCACGCCCCCGTGGTGGGTGATAGAAGCTTCTACAACTTTGTCTTTTCTGCAGACACTTGGGCACGCCCCCGTGCTCACTGAGCACGGGGCGTGTTCAGCCATCTGTTCTCTTGTTTTTGCTTGGGAAGTTGCTGTCGGGGGGTTGGGCATGCCACGTTTATTCCTTTTCTTGTATTTATGTTAGATTTAGCTGCCTTTTTGCTTCTTTTGTTCATTTGAGCTCATTTAATCCTGAAAATTCAAAAGGAAGACAAAAACATACTTTTTCCAACATTAGTACTAAAAAAGGGTTAGTTTTATGCCACATTTGAAGTAATTTATATGTTGCATTTTGCACACATCAAATACCCCCACACTTGAATTTTTGCTTGTCCTCAAGCAAAACTCTTTATAATGTTGCTTTACACTCCCAAATGGAATGGGTAGAAGAGAAGGTTTTTGGGCTTGTCATAGAGTGTCGGGATTTCCAAGATTCTTTATTAAGTTTTATTTTTATCTATTTACAATCCTATTCGTCATGATTTATTTAAAACGCTACATAAGATAAATTACTTATTAGGGCATAACATGCTTTTTTTTAAATTCCATTTATATACAAGTTCACATACCTCACGGGGGATCACTCAACACTCGGCCGAAGATGTATTTTAGTGAATCACTCGAGAGCGGCATGGAACTTACTCCTACCATAAGCTTGCCAAGCAATCAATCCTTCTCCTTTTTAACTATACACCTTTGTAAATATCAAGAGGACTTTTGGGTGAAGGGTTAGGCTTGGGTTAAAGGTAGGTGGTTGAGTTAGTGGTTAGTAAAAGGGCGAAAGGCGTAAAAAGCGTCGGTTTTCGTAAGACTTTTTATTTTTGTAACTTTTTATTTTGATGAAGCATTTATTCAAACAAAGTTCTTTTTGATGAACTTGTTTGTTTATTTTGGCTTCATCCTCATCATATATATATATATATATTGATAAGGAAGTCATAAGAAAAACTGAGCTTTGTTATTAAAATAAAGGGTTTAAAATGAAAAGGGGTTTTGGTAGGTAAAAGGGTGTTTGTTTTGGGTTAAGAAATGAAAAGGTTTAGGCTCAAAGGGGTTAACTAGGGGGATTTTGGGTAGGTGGTAAAAAAAAAGAAAAATAATGGTGTAGAAATAAAAAGGGTTAGTCCTAATGCCTCCATCATTTACTTACTTGGGTTTAAGTTGGTAAGGACCGGGAATGTATTGTCGTGGCAAGTTCTAGAGTCGTAAGAACCAAGCGGCTATTCACACAAGAAACGAAAAATGAGCATTTAGTTTAAATATGTATATTTGTATGCTCAATAAAGGCTCAAAACTCACTTTTTGTGGGAATGGGTTTTTATGAGATCAAGTATATATAATCAAATTTTAACTAGATTTGTCATCCCGTTTCATAATTTTCTTATGTTGGTTCTTTTTATCACGACGCTATCGGTTGTAAATTTTTTAAAATATAACCTTTTTGGAACTTGAGATTCCCAAATTAAACCTAGACAAGTAAAAAAATGAAAAATTTTCGAAAAAATTTGGGGTGATTAGCGGTTCCAATAGAGTTTTGTGTAAGGCTTGTAATTAGGACTTGCAAGATTCAAGGTTTTAGCATCCCCCCCCCCCCACACACTTAAATTACACATTGTCCTCAATGTGTCCCAAAAATATGTTTTTAGGTTGATTGAATGTGTAAAAATGTGTGAAAAAGCAAAAATTTATGTTATTAGGCGTCTGGACACGGACCCGTGGTGTCCGGGCACGGCCCCGTGTTCAGATCGCCAGTAACAGAAATTAGTAAAAAGAAACAAAAGCCTGGGCACGGGGGCGTGTTGGGTGAGCACGCCCCGTGTCCAGTTACTTGAACTGGGCATTTTCTGCAGATGGTTGGGCACGGGGCGTGTTGGTTGAGCACGGCCCCGTGCTGAACTTGCTGTAATGAAGAAAAATTGTCGGGTGGTCCTGTTTTTGTGCATGGGGCGCTGGTTCAAGTTTCCTTTGAATAGAGAGAAATTACATAATATTCCTAGAAAATTGAAAACAAAGTAGAAAAAGAAAAATTAAGGGTCCTAAATTAGATAGGTAAAGTGATACATAAAATCATCCTAATGAGCTCTACTTTTACAATAGGGACCAAAATTTCGGAAATAGTTTCCCGGTATCTAAAGGTTTTGTAGAACTCCTAGCCGAGGGGTATTCCCTAGATGTTGTTAAAGCCATTCTTCTATCTCCCTCGGGAGGAAGAAGGCGGCTTCATTTTCTTCAACATCTTGTGGAGGGGGAGTGACACCAACCGGAACCCCTTGTAGTATGTCTCGAGGGGGTTCCGGGTGTATGGCATACCATTCGGCCGGTATGATGACTTCCGGTACCACATTCCATGCCCTTTGGGTGATAATTGGTACCAAAGGAGGAGAGGCGAGAATGTTCAACCTTTGGTGCAAAAGGTTGAACTCTCGAAGACATCCCTCTAGTCCCACTGTCAAATGATTAATACGGTCGACCAATGCTTCTTCCACCCCCGTCATCTCATCAATGGCCCCTCTTAAGGCGTAAACATAGTTCACAAGAGAATCTTCAACCGTTGATGACCTCCTCCCTTTTCGGTTGTTCCTGGAGTGCGACGAAGATGTTCCACTAGTTCTGCTCACCATTCTGAGAAAATAGACCGAAAAGAGTTCAATTTTCATGGAATAGTACCTTGGACACGGCCCCGTGCGTAGTGAGCACGGCCCCGTGTTCAGATGCCTGCAGATTTTTGGGACAAGGAATCTTGGAGTTTTAAATTATTTTTAAGGTTTTCAAAGCATTTTTAAGCATAAATAACTTAAAACACTGTTGTAGAACTTATTTTTAGCAAGATTCCTTGAATAAAAATCTATCAAACATCACCTTAAAGCTTGGAATTATGGTGACTCCAAGCTTTAATGGAGGTATTAAGGAAAATTTGAAGGAGAAGGTAATGGATAAAAGTGGAAAAGACAAGATGGTTGCTGAGAACCTTCTTTAGAATATACCTAGGATGGTATGTGTGAAGATCCCAGCAAATATTTGTCTTTGGAGTGGTCCAAATGTGCAGGATTCTTGGCTGCATTTATAGAAAACGACAGCACGCTGTACACGGCCCCGTGTCGGCTGGACACGGCCCCGTGTGCAGGCAAGGTCCTGACACATTTTGTCTGTATTCTGACAAAAAGTCAGAAAGGAATCTTTTGGTGGACACGGGGGCGTGTTGACCTGGACACGGCCCCGTGTCTAGAGGCTGTTTATGAAGTTTCGTTTATTTCTAAGGAACTTATCCGGGTCGGACGGTTCCTTATTGGATGGAACAACCCCAAGGTGCCTGAGATACCTTAATTGCTCTAAATTAAGACGAGAACGCAAGAGGTTGTCGGTGAGGGCGATTCCTATGCTAAATGTAGGTGGACATGTCCAACCCTTTCCCGGGCTCTCATTAAATAAGGTGTATGCCGAATCGCTCAGGTCTATGTATGCACCGAACGAAGTCGATGGGGAGTCCTTCACGGCACAATCGGCACAGGGACGACTATCGCCCGAGTCTTCGCTAGAGTTAGAGGTAATATCGGGGACAACGAAGTTATTTTTATTCGAATGCGATCCCAACAATTCTTCTTGGGTATCGTCTTGAGATAGAAAGTCTAACTCAAGTTCTTTTAACCAATTAAGAATTAGATCTTCCATTTGAAATAGTTCATCAAGAAGCATTTCTCCTAGAAGGTCCGGTTGAGAGCATTCGAGGGAGAGATAGGGATTATTTTTACTTTCGTCCCTCTTAAGGCTACAGGAAAACAATGGGTCTATATAATGGGGCTTATAATTTAGAAAATAACATTCTAGATCTTTATGCGGGCCACCACATATTTGACACCACGTACCATAAGAGTGCCGAAAGTTAAAAAAATCAGTATCACTCATGTTTGTGTCAGAAATTACCAACCGTCGGGATCTTACGGTTCTGTTTTCAGTAACTGAAACTTGGGCACGGGGCGTGTTGAGTGGGCACGGCCCCGTGTTCAGCTTACTGTCTGACTTAAAACAGGATTGCCAGTTCCAAAGATTGGGCACGGGGCGTGTTCAGCGGGCACGACCCGTGCTGAGTTCTGCAGAAGCTGAAAATTTTAAGAGAATCCTAAAAAAACAGAAAAATTAGAAAAAAAACGATTAGGCCGTTGATTTCTAACTTTCTTAAAATCCTTGTGTCCCCGGCAACGGCGCCAAAAACTTGATGCGTGTGTGGTGCTATATATTTTTATGTATATTTTTAGCCCTTTTTAATCACTTTTAGTCAAGTTTTAAATTTATAAAACACGATATTTTACTAACACCAAACACACATATGGGCAAGTGCACCCATCGTGAGCGTAGTATAGTGTTGGTAAGATACCGAGGTCGTCCAAGGACACAAGTGCTTTTAATACTGGTTTATCCTCAACGTCTAATCAAATCAAAAATTTAGAAAAAGGTTTTTAAACTAGAAAAATAAAACTAACTAAAATGCTGAAAAATAAAATAAAAATAAAAACAGATAGACAAGATGAATCACCTGGATCCGACTCGTGTTTAGTGTAACCTTTGATTATTTCCGCACTTTTGCACTTTTTAAGAGATTATCTTAGTTATAGTAGTAGGCCCCTCTTTTGAAGGTGACGTTACCCTCAACCCAGTAGTTTGAGTCAGCAAGGATACAATCCTAAAGGGTTGGATTATTGAAAGATAATTAATTAAGTTATTAATGCGTAATGTGGTAGGCCCCTCTTTTGAAGGTGACGTTACCCTCGGCTAAGTAGTCTGAGTCAACAGGGATACAGTCCTAAGTAGCCGGGTTAAAGTTTTAATAGTAGCTTACATATGAGGGGATCAAAGAGTTTGGACCCCCGCCATCCAATACTAGTGGGTATTGAAGGAGGTCCTACTAAATTTGACCCAGGTCCTTGCAGGATCTATACACTGAACAAGGCAAGACCTTTACCAAACCATTCCCTTAACCCTCGACCAGGTAGCCAACATATCTCCATATAGACCGTGAAGATATGAATGGTGAAAATCTTTTATTTTATATAGACAGTAAAATAATGCCAAGACACCACGGACAAATGATAAGGAAGGTTCACCTTCAACATAAGAAACTAGTTATTAAAGTCATTAATACATAACCAAATAAAAAGTGCGAAAATATTAAAAATAAAAAGTATTACACTAGACACTTGTCTTCACCAAGTGATGTAGGAGACTTAGGCAAACATGGCCTTTGATTGTCAAGAACTCTTACGATCAATCTTGGATCCCGAGACTACTTAGACACTCTATGATGGATGATGGTGGTGGATGATGGTGTTGTGGTTGTGGTGGTGGTGGAGTGTGGGTGAAGTGTGAGAGAGGTGGTTTGCTAAGGGATGGTTTGCAAATGAGCCAAGCACCCCTATTTATAGCCTGAACAGAAGCTCGGACACGGCCCCGTGTCCGTTGGGCACGGCCCCGTGTCCATCCCTCTTCTCTTTCTTCATTAATTGCAGTTTGTCTGCATTAGTTGACCACGCCCCCGTCTCCGTTCGGCACGACCCCGTGTGCAGAAGCGTATCTGTACTATCAATATTTCCTCAGATTCTGCGAATCTTAGAGTTGACCACGGCCCCGTGTCCGCTGGGCACGCCCCCGTGGTGGGTGATAGAAGCTTCTACAACTTTGTCTTTTCTGCAGACACTTGGGCACGCCCCCGTGCTCACTGAGCACGGGGCGTGTTCAGCCTTCTGTTCTCTTGTTTTTGCTTGGGAAGATGCTGTCGGGGGGTCGGGCATGCCACGTTTATTCCTTTTCTTGTATTTATGTTTGATTTAGCTGCCATTTTGCTTCTTTTGTTCATTTGAGCTCATTTAATCCTGAAAATTCAAAAGGAAGACAAAAACATACTTTTTCCAACATTAGTACTAAAAAAGAGTTAGTTTTATGCCACATTTGATGTAATTTATATGTTGCATTTTGCACACATCAGTATGTCTCATAAAAAAGATCATAATTTTTGCAACATCATAAGTATGGTAAACAAGCTTCTTAAAACAACCTAATTTCAGTGAATTTGCTATACATGATTGATAAACTTATAAGAGTCAAAATTGTTATTTTAAGTGTCTGCACTTGGTTAGTGATTGTCTAAATGATATATGACATGTCGTAGGTTATATTATGAATATGTGCATGAAAACTACACTGTAAAATATATTGTGACAACTTGTTGCGTGCTATGTGTGCTAGATGAGTGTAGAACTTATCAACTTTGCATAAATACACTAATAACGCTATGGGTATCATACTAGGTCGTGGTTGACCACATCAACTTATAACGCATTTAAGTCTTACCGAGCAAAACTAAGGTAAGTTCACAACTCTTTACTAAAAGAATGCGTCCCTGGTTTGGGATGAAACACCTATTTCCCTGGTTTAGGAAACACATATGGTACCCCTGGTTTGGGGCTACACACGTGTTCCTTGTTGGAACCACTGAAACATACTATCCACTGGAGGTGGAGAAGTACACTTGGACTAAACGAAAAACTCTATCCTGAAAGTCCTTACACATTATACCGATTAGCTTGCCGGGTTGGCAGACGAGGTATTAGTTGATAGCGCTATTAGGTTTGACAAACCTCACACCGTGCTGGGATCCGGGCATGAACTATTGACCTTTCCTATTGCATCAATGCAGGTAGACATTGATGGAGGGCACAAAAACTTACTGCGTTAGTTTTCGGTATCTGCACAGTTTAATTATGTGATGAGGGTTAGCTACCCGAGTCATACTTATAACGCTTTTACATGTGAACTTACGCTTATGCTCTACGCTTAACTAAACCCGTGAACCCACCAACTTTATGTTGACACACTATTACATGCTTTGCAGGTCGTTAGGTACAACATGGGAGCTTGCAGCATTTGGAGTGTCGTGGCTGCAATAAACTTTTGGTTTTAAATTTTATTAAATATTGTGGTTTTTAACTCATGTCTGGATTTTTACGTTTAGCTTCTGCTATTGGTTTAAACTATGTTTTGGACATTTAAATATTAATCACTAATCGTGTTGATTGTGATGGTTTTTAATAACTTAAATATTTGTTCAACATGATTAGTGGTTTGATCCTGGTCAGTCGCACGCCTCGCGTTAAAACTCCGCATGTGGATTTTGAGAGTGTGACATATATTCTTTTTTTTGGTTTTCGATTGTTGTAAAACACATGTTGACCTTTTTTAAGCATCTCACGACCAATGTTTTAAAAACCTGATTTTAATTGTATTGGGTTAGGCATAAAAACGGTTCAACCAGTTGTACTAGACGGTTCAACCGAGATGAGTAGTTAACCCTATAATTCCATAAAAATAGAATTACAACTTAAAAAAATAAATCAAAACCACTTGTTTCCATAAACAAAAATCTTTTTTTTTCAACAAAGTTTTATTAAATAAAATCTACAATAGGTTGATGACATCAGAGTGTTGAATGTATCAGTTCATGACCACGTAAAATTTGAAATTCAAAATTTTAACATGGTATTAAACCGGTAGGCCGGTATGAACCGGTATTACTTGATGTACGGCGGTTCGAAGACTATGTCAGAACCCTATTTATACCGGGCTCAACCGTACCTGGACAATAACCAGTAACCAGTTCAACCAGTATAACCGGTCGGTTTGAACTAATATTTAAAACATTGGTCAAGACTGTGTTTTTAGGTTTTGTCTTTTGGTTGCTATATAAAGTGTTGGCACCAAACTCGTCCCGCAACTATGCTGTACTAGATGGTTCAACCGATTTGCCTAGTTAACCCTATAATTCCATAAAAATACAATTTCAACTCAAAAAAATAATTCAAAACTACATGATTCCATAATCAAAAATCATTTTTTTCAACCAAGTTATGTTAAATAAAAGTCTACATAAACCACATTAGAGTGTTAAATACATCAAGTTCATGACTACGTAAAAGATGAAATTCAAAATTTTAACATGGAATTAAACCAGTAGGCAGGTATGAACCAGTATGGATATACGGCGGTTCGAATACTATGTCGAAACCCTAGTTATACCCGGCTCAACCGTACCTGGCCTGTTCTAACTGGTATTTAAAATATTGCTCAGGATTGTATTTTTGGGTTTTATCTTTTGGTTGCTATATAGAGTGTTGGTACCGTGCTCGTACCGCAATGAACAGAACCACAATGAAATTTCTAGGGCAACATGAGGGTATTTGATTTTATATGGCCAAGATATTTGAGCTTGCAATGATGTGTATATGATTTTACATTTTTTTGTTTTTTTCCACTACTGATCACAGAATAATACAACTTAATCGAATTTCAACAAATAAGATAGATTCTAAAAATGTTAAGTATGTTGTAATATCCTAATTTTTATGTAAGTTTCAATATAATTTTTTTTACAAAACTTAGTCGTAAGTAGAGATACAAGCACAAACATACATGTTATCAAAGTTATAAATTGACATTGTTTGATTTTTCTTAAACTCATCAAATTGTTTCTTCTTGAGATATATATATATATATATATACATATCTTTTAAACCATATGGCTATACCGTACTAAATGTTTTTGTACATATTTTTACTTTATGGATAAAATATCATTTGTAATATTGATAGAATAGATATACATCTGACTTACATATAGTTTAAGAAATAGGTTTAAGCTATTTCATGTTGATATATAGGTATTATGTATTAAAATCATTTAATTACACAATACTAATTTGTTATACATATTCTTGTTTTATAAATACAGTTTTGTAAAATATTTTATATCTTCCATAGTATATGTATATGTGCTTAAATTTTAGAATCGTCAAACTATGAATTATGAACTATAAAAATTCTTATTCATTATTTGTATAAATTAAATTAAGAATTATGTTTTATATAACTCTTTTAACATAACTTTATTCGAGAGCAAAATATTTTATTTTTCCAAAAATATTATCATTATTAATTTTAATTTAAAACAGAATTTAATTTAGTGTATTATTTTAATAATAATGATGATAAATAATAGCAGTATATATTAAAGACTTTTCTTAGAGAGCGTTTGTGTATTAAAAATTTCTCTAACATGTTAATTATCATTAATATTGACGATACATAAAATTCCTGAACATTTTGTAATTTATCAAATTTTGATGAATAATCTTCATATTTACTATTTAATAATATGATAAAGAATTATAAAGTGATTTTCAAACTATTTTAATTATTGTATCTAAACAATACTGCAACATTTATATTTTAACAAAGTTAATGTAATTATATGTTTTATCAAAATTTTGACAAATACATATCTTTAAAATTTTTTTTGAATTATATCATAAATCATAAAATATATTGATTTTATTGAATAATATTTTATATTATGATATTTCAGTGATATCATACCTAAGGGTGCTATTTTATATCTTTGATTAAGATATTAATATCAATATCATAATATTATAATTTTATTTTTAATTGTATTCACATAAATATATGGATATGGTATATACCACAAAATATATTATGAATATATCTTCTATATATATTTATAGCATAACATACTATAAAATACAAATAGGGGTTACACATCCTGATAATTTAAATGTCATAAAATCATTTAAGTATATTACATATTATCTTAATATTTATATTATGATATTTTCAAAGTATCATATCTGAATTGCATTTATCATGTATTAATATTAAAATATTAATATTAACATTGTATTATTGTTATAAAATTTGTATTGCATTATGTTCCTACATATACATATGGATATGATAGATATATAGGATATCACAAAATTTACTAAGACTGATATTATTAATATATATCATTTCTATATAACATGGCATAACTGTAAGATACAGATATGGGTAACACATATTGGGAATTCAAAATTCGTTAAATGGCATAAAAATCATAATAAACATATTAAGATTTTATATTCACAGGATATCACATAAGATATTAATATCCTAACACAAATGGTTAAGGGTTTAGGTGTTGGAAGAACACCTAAAGGGCTTAAACCAGTGGCATGGCTCTGATACCACCTTCTGTCACAGCCCCCGACCCCTCCCCGGGAGCGGCCGGCCACGAACCAGCCAGATGGTATCGGTGTTTATTAATTTGGCAGCGGAAATTTTTATCAGGACCGTAGTTAGGAAATATTTTTATCAGAGTTAAACACCAAAAATCTTTAAAATAGAATACTGGGATACAACCCAAGTTTTATTGATAATATATTTATAATAGACAAGTGGGACGAAACCCGATTTTCCATTTTAGTAATTGATAGGGAATAGCCCTAATTATTGAAAACAATTCTTCTTTTTAATTAGGTAACTTTTATAGCCACTTTTCTAAGCATTAAGTGCTCTCCAACTGGCTTTTATTGGCTTCACACTAAGTTACCTGAAACACGTGTTTAAAACATTTTATCAGCAAGAAATACTGGTGAGTGAATCCCAGTTTAATCAAAACAAGTAAAACCATTGTACAGTATTGAGGGCGGTCGCGCAATTACATTTGTTTCCATCTACTTTAAATACCACCCACGGTTCTGTCAACCTGACTTGTGGTCATGTTACTACTCACAATGTAGTAACAAATTTTGTATACAAAACCCCAACATACCGACGATAATTGTAGAATACAAATACTCAATCACTGTTTAATATATTATTAATTAAGTGAGGTTTTGTAAAAACAATTTGCAAAAAGGAGATTACTCACATTGCTATTTTAGGTTTTTCCCGGTGGTTTCCTGGTTATAATCTATAAATTTTAAATAATGCACACGCGTTAGTATAATAACCCAAATTTACATTAGTTATACCCTCCCCGAGACAGAACTCCAACGACTATGTCGGGCAGAGCCTCAACAGCCGTTACGGAGCACTAGATCAATCGGGCAGCGTATCTAATACGTAACCGGGGTTTATAATACTTACAACGAGGCAGAGCTTCGCTATTTAGGGGGGTATAATACCCGGGAATTATTTTTACTACTTCAGAATTTAAGAGAGAAAGAGAATTGTGAGCGGTTTGGACTGAATGCCGATGGCATCCATTTATAGGGTCTGATCGACCTTTTGTCGTGCCCCGCGAAAGAGAACAAAGGGGCTTTCGCGCCCCGCGAGGGCCCCTAAGGCGGCAACTGGTTTGCTGAGTCATCGGGTGAGGTTGACGCGTGTCCTGCCACGTGGCGACTCCGGGCCGCGCCACTTATCCCATCGCTCGCGCCCCGCGACAGACTTAATTTATTTGTCTTTATTTGATTTTCAATTATATAATGGTATTTCGGGCCCATTTTTCGTATATGGGGTGCATTTAGGAGCGTTTAGGGGTGTTCTAAATATTTTTAGGAATGGTTGTTATATTTTGGGTACAACTCCTGAACTATTTAAAAATATATAATGCACTCGCATTAAGTAACCCAATTTAACTTTATCTCTATGTCACGAGACAGAACCCCGACGAATTTAGTCTGGCAGAGCCTTGACATGCGTTACGGGGTTCCAGATCAATCAGACAAGGTATCAGTGAACAGGGGTTAAAACACTTAAAACAAGGCAGTGCTTTATTATTATTATTGGTAAAAATAACAATAATAATTTAGAGGGAGAAAGTAGGTGAGAGTTGTAGAAAGGAAATGTGAAAATGATTGTTTCCTTCTACTATATATATAAGTGAAGTTATACTTGATACACACGTAATTATGATTCCTTTTTGTCAGAATTGTACATTCTCATGTACACGTATACTTTCAATATCAAAGCCACATGTAGACTTGCATGTTGTATTCATGCATTCTTTCAATTGTCATATTTTGGTAAGTTTGATTATTATTATTATTTTATTAATTTATATATTATAATTAATTTAACTTATTCACTTATTTGGTGCTTATAACTTCTAAAATATAACGGCTTATAAAACAATGAATATGTCTTTAGAACGAGAATATTCTTATCTGCATTTTGAACCAAGTTTTATTAAAAAACGGAGTAGGTTCAATTATAACGTATTTTTATTATTATATTTATTAAACGGTTCCTATGTCTGCCAAAATACCTTATATTTCTACGTGTCAGCTTACCCATGACCTATTCGTGTAATAACTTTATTTTAAATTTAAAAATTTTGGGAATGTTACATCCTCCCTACCTTGTTTTAAATCTCGTCCTCGAGATTTGGGCAACGATATCTTCTTGGGGTTGCGTCACGTCTTTTAGTTGGTTATCAAGGTGTCTGGGATAGAATCAAAAGATGAATATAAAGATATCATACGATAATTGGAATTCAATGGTCTCAAAACTTAGTTTCAGGGATTGATGTTAGCGGAAAGAGATGAAATGATACAATCAGGGTGACTAAGTTTCATAAGTCAAAAGAGAGATTTAATAGGCATAAAATTCGAAATGCAATGACTTGTAGAAACAATAGGATTCAATGTCAGAAAAGAACTTACTTTGATCGTTTAAAAAGAACTCTGAAATAATTTCAATTGAAGATAGAAGTATGAAAAATGATTTGTCAATAATCAACCTAGAAATCAGTGACGTTTATTTAAATGGCAAGGATACACCAGACTATACAATAGAATTTAGTGTATCATGGTCTTAATACATAATTGTATCAAAACTACTTGAATGATGAGTCAAACGAATGATGTATGATTAGCACATGCTACAAATTTATACAGACACCACAAGGTGTTGTAATGATTGAAAGAATTCAATAATTACGGTGACCGAACGATTTCACCATTCTCAAAATTTAACTGAAAGTCTTAAATGAAGTGAATTTGGATATTCAAAAGATAGGACGTTAAATGAAGGAATAAATGAAATTTGAAGGTTTGATCAGAGATGAAAGAAATGTTTGAGGTACATTGGAATAAGAATTTAGGTATCTTTATCTTAACACACAATTGTATTAAGACTGGTTTAGGATAATGAAAGAATAAATAGATAAATTCGTACCTCAGGCGTGAAAATGAAAGGAGTTCAAGTTTCAAAGAAATCGCATCCGCAAGGTGTCATGTTTTAACAAATGATTCATTGAAATTGAAGGCCTTAAACAAGTTTACTATGATTCAAATAATAAAATTACCTTGAATATGATGATCTCAATCCATCATATGCGATTTTGAATTGAATGTATATTGTGAATAAGTTCAAACAATTGAGCTTGGCTTGGACATATTCCAACAATGGATATATGGATTGACAAGAAATGGTTACAATAAAAATCTGGTAAGTATCTTTTGAAAAGAAAAGGAGTTTCCAAAGAAATCTGTTGACTTGATATCAAAAGTCAGCATTTTCACAATTTAGAGGATTATCAAAATGAGTATAACGAAAATATTTACTCGATCTTGTGAATAGATGATCTTTTGAAATGAATTCACATGCATGACAAGCAACACACGTAAGACATGGGAATTTGTCAAGAGATGCGACAAATGAGAGTTAGCTATATAAAATAAAGACCTCTTATTGATGAAGTTTGGATCGGAATCAAAAGTCAACTAATACTTAAGTACAAACAAAAGATAAGGGTGCCTCATTTTAAAAGTTTGCTGTTGTCTCCGGTGTTGTAAATATTTATGCATTTTTCTTAGCTTCATCTGGGTTTCTATCCTCGTTGTTGGGTGCCTTAGATAGTTTCGGGCAGTAGAGACGGAAGTGGTCTGGTTTTCCGCATTTGTAACATACATTAGTTTCCCATCTCTTTCTACATTCTTCCTCTGTATGCCCAGCCTTCCTGCAGAAGTTACAGCGAAGTGTCTTCTTAGAATGACGTTTTCTTGCGGGCTTCTTGTTATTGTTGCAGGTAGGTTGCGGGATTACTGGTTTCATTCCTTTGTCCTTACATGATGTGTCGGAGCAGAATTCCTTATAAGAATAGCTATAGATTGTTGTTTTCTTTCGTTTGGAAGATGGAGCTTTGATACGAATATCATGATTTCCGTTGATACTAGGGTTAGGTGTGAAGTGATGGGTATGCTTATAAGGTATAGTAGGACTCTCGTTTATAGGCACATAAATTTTAATAGCTTCAATGATCGAAGGTATAGCATTCGATATTCCTTGAGCTATTATATTTTCTATAGTGTTCCTATCCAGGGAATTTTCATTACTAGTCTGAATTTTCTGATTACATGCTATATCCTTTGACATCTGAATTACAAACATGTTTAGATATAATTATCACATAACTAAGTAATTATACAGGCACATTTTGTTTAACACAATTATAGTCATAGCTCTCAGTATTATGCGTGGATATATATATATATATATATATATCTTATCAAAATATAAGGAAAATATATATTTTATATGTGTTGTTTCTTCCTTTGGTGTAATAGCTTTTCTCTATATTGTCTTAATTTAATTATATTTCCAGAACTCATGACTGGATAGGTATTCAAAAATAAAGGTAAAAGCTTTATTCGAAATTCTGAGATTTTCCGTCATTGACCAATTTATTGTTTTTTTTTTCAAGATGTGGTGCTAATACAGATATCCTTAAGGTATCTTTTAAAGTTGGGTATCAAAATAGATCTTGAGTGAACATGTATGTTTGTTTCTTCTGTTATATAAAAATGTGTCCTTCTACCGAAGACATTTGATCATTATATTATATATATTATCAAGAAAATTGCGTCTTGTATATACATACGTATAGATATAAGGTTTTAAAATTTCCTATAATATATACATATAATATCAATTCAGGAGAATCCAATTATATAACTAATTATTTTAATTATTCCGTTTATTCTTATAACTTTGTTTATTTCTTTATATTAACAGAATAAATTTCCATCAGATTTATTGAACATAATATTTCAGAATAAAAAGGAAATTTATTAAAAGAAATAAATTTAATAAGGATATAAATCTTCTGAATTGTTTTAGAACAATTTAATCTTTAATTGACATGTTGACTTATTCTGATTGTAACATATTTAGGACTTGAATCTTAATTTATCATAACAGAGAATACAAAGTTTAATGTTTTTAAATTTAATAAAGTATCATTCTCATCTCAAAATATATATACATATGACTTAAATATAGTTTAAGAAATGAATTAAACTCATCAAATTGTTTCTTCTTGAGATATATATATACATATCTTTTAAACCATATGGCTATACCGTACTAAATGTTTTTGTACATATTTTTACTTTATGGATAAAATATCATTTGTAATATTGATAGAATAGATATACATATGACTTACATATAGTTTAAGAAATAGGTTTAAGCTATTTCATGTTGATATATATGTATTATGTATTAAAATCATTTAATTACACAATACTAAGTTGTTATACATATTCCTGTTTTATAAATACAGCTTTGTAAAATATTTTATATCTTCCATAGTATATGTATATGTGCTTAAATTTTAGAATCGTCAAACTATGAATTATGAACTGTAAAAATTCTTATTCATTATTTGTAAAAATTAAATTAAGGATTATGTTTTATAAAACTCTTTTAACATAACTTTATTCGAGAGCCAAATATTTTATTTTTTCAAAAATATTATCATTATTAATTTTAATTTAAAACAGAATTTAATTTAATGTATTATTTTAATAATAATGATGATAAATAATAACAGTATATATTAAAGACTTTTCTTAGAGAGCGTTTGTGTATTAAAATTTTCTCTAACATGTTAATTATCATTAATATTGACGATACATAAAATTCCTGAACATTTTGTAATTTATCAAATTTTGATGAATAATCTTCATATTTACTATTAATAATATGATAAAGAATTATAAAGTGATTTTCAAAGTATTTTAATTATTGTATCTAAACAATACTGCAACATTTATATTTTAACAAAGTTAATGTAATTATATGTTTTATCAAAATTTTGACAAATACATATATTTAATTTTTTTTTGAATTATATCATAAATCATAAAATATACTGATTTTATTGAATAATATTATATATTATGATATTTCAGTGATATCATACACCTAAGGATGCTATTTTATATCTTTGATTAAGATATTAAGAGTTAATTACACATATAGGTCATGTGGTTTATACCTAATTTCGCCTTTGGGTACTAACTTTTTTTTTAACATGTTTAGGTTTTATGGTTTCAATTTTGTAACACCTTTGGGTACTAACACCAAAATTTGTTAATTAATGACTAAAATACCCTTTCATTTTTTTAAGTTTATCAAAGTAACACATTTGGGTACTAACACCTAATTTTATTTAAGTTTAAATCAATTTTACAAGATTTATTTATTTTTTTATTTTCATCTTTTTATTATATCTCTTAATTAACATAAAATCTATTTATTTTTTTTTCATATTTTTATTAAATTTCTTATTTAACATAAAATCTACTTGTTACGCTAGTATTTTTTTTTAAATAGATTTTTTAAATAAAATCTACTAGCTATATACTTTTATGTAAATTAAATTTCTTACTCATTTTAAATAATGTAAACCTTACTCGTTTTCAATTTTGGATAGACATGATTGATAATAATAAATATCTTTCATGTACAAAAATTTAAGCCTTTTTTTAACTCGTTTTTTTGTTCATTTACATTTTACTATTTTAGAAAGATATTTATTTACAAAAAAACGAGTTTAAAAAAGGCTTAATTTTTTTTTTTAGTTTTATCTAAAATACCTAGCTATATAGTTTTATCTAAAATACCTAGCTATATAGTTTTATGTAAATTAAATATCTTTCTAAAATAGTAAAATGTAAATGAGTAAAAAACGAGTTAAAAAAGGCTTAATTTTTTTTTACATGAAAGATATTTATTATTATCAATCATATCTATCCAAAATTCAAAACGAGTAAGGTTTACATTATTTAAAACGAGTAAGAAATTTAATTTAGAGTTAATTACATAGTCAATCCCTGTGGTTTGCACAAAGTAACATACTTAGGTACAAATAGTTTAAAAGCACATTCTAGGGTATTAACTTTCCATTTTGTAACGTTTGGAGGTATTAACGTCATTTGTAGGTTTAAAATCACATTCTATTGGTACCTAAGTATGTCATTTTGCGCAAACCACAGGGACTAAGTATGTTACCTAGAAGTTAATACCTTCAAACGTTACAAAATGAAAAGTTAATACCCTAGAAGGTGATTTTAAACTATTAGTACCTAAGTATGTTATTTTGTGCAAACCACAGGGACTAACTATGTAATTAACTCTTTAATTTACATAAAACTATATAGCTAGTAGATTTTATTTAAAAAATCTATTTAAAAAAATACTGGTGTAACAAGTAGATTTTATGTTAAATAAGAAATTTAATAAAAATATGAAAATAAAAAAATAAATAGATTTTATGTTAATTAAGAGATATAATAAAAAGATGAAAATAAAAAAATAAATAGATTTTTTAAAATTGATTTAAACTTAAATAAAATTAAGTGTTAGTACCTAAATGTGTTACATTGATAAACTTAAAAAAAATACAAGGGTATTTTAGTCATTAATTAACAAATTTTGGTGTTAGTACCCAAAGATGTTACAAAATTGAAACCATAAAACCTAAACCTGTTAAAAAAAAGTTAGTACCCAAAGGCGAAATTAGGTATAAACCACATGACCCATTTATGTAATTAATTCAGATATTAATATCAATATCATAATATTATAATTTTATTTTGAATTGTATTCACATAAATATATGGGTATGGTATATACCACAAAATATATTATGAATATATCTTCTATATATATTTAATTTTATTTAAATGTCATAAAATCATTTAAGTATATTACGTACTATCTTAATATTTATATTATGATATTTTCAAAGTATCATATCCGAATTGCATTTATCTTGTATTAATATTAACATTGTATTATTGTTATAAAATTTGTATTGCATTATGTTCCTACATATACATATGGATATGATAGATATATAGGATATCACAAAATTTACTAAGACTGATATTATTAATATATATCATTTCTATATAACATGGCATAACTGTAAGATACAGATATGGGTAACACCTATTGGGAATTCAAAATTCGTTAAATGGCATAAAAATCATAATAAACATATTAAGATTTTATATTCACAGGATATCACATAAGATATTAATTTCCTAACACAAATGGTTAAGGGTTTAGGTGTTGGAAGAACACCTAAAGGGCTTAAACCAGTGGCATGGCTCTGATACAACCTTCTGTCACAGCCCCCGACCCCTCCCCGAGAGCGGGCGGCCGCGAACCAGTCAGATGATATCGGTGTTTATTAATTTGGCAGCAGAAAATTTTATCAGGACCGTAATTAGGAAATATTTTTATCAGAGTTGAACACCAAAAATCTTTAAAATAGAATACTGGGATACAACCCAAGTTTTATTGATAATATATTTATAATAGACAAGTGGGACGAAACCCGATTTTTTCATTTTAGTACATTGATAGGGAATAACCCTAATTATTGAAAACAATTCTCCTTTTTAATTAGGTAACTTTTATAGCCACTTTTCTAACCCTTAAGTGCTCTCCAGCTGGCTTTTATTGGTTTCACACTAAGTTACCTGAAACACGTGTTTAAAACATTTTATCAGCAAGAAATACTGATGAGTGAATCCCAGATTAATCAAAACAAGTAAAACTGTTGTACAGTATTGAGGGCGGTCGCGCAATTACATTTCTTTCCATCTACTTTAATTACCACCCACGGTATTGTCAACCTGACTTGTGGGCATGTTACTACTCACAATGTAGTAACAAATTTTGTATACAAAACCCCAACATACCGACGATAATTGTAGAATACAAATACTGAATCACTGTTTAATATATTATTAATTAAGTGAGTTTTGTAAAAACAATTTGCAAAAAGGAGATTACTCACATTGCTGTTTTAGGTTTTTCCCGGTGGTTTCCTGGTTATAATCTATAAATTTTAAATAATGCACACGCGTTAGTATAATAACCCAAATTTACATTAGTTATACCCTCCCCGAGACAGAACTCCAACGACTACGTCGGGCAGAGCCTCAACAGCCATTATGGAGCACTAGATCAATCGGGCAGCGTATCTAATACGTAACCGGGGTTTATAATACTTACAACGAGGTAGAGCTTCGCTATTTATGGGGGTATAATACCCGGGAATTATTTTTACTACTTCAGAATTTGAGAGAGAAAGAGAATTGTGAGCGGTTTGGACTGAATGCCGATGGCATCCATTTATAGGGTCTGATCGACGTTTTGTCGCGCCCCGCGAAAGAGAACAAAGGGGCTTTCGCGCCCCGCGAGGGCCCCTAAGGCGGCAACTGGTTTACTGAGTCATCGGGTGAGGTTGACGCGTGTCCTGCCACATGGCGGCTCCGGGCCGCGCCACTTATCCCATCGCTCGCGCCCCGCGAAATGATGATTTCAGAGAGAATGGAGCTACACTACTTGTTTTTTTGAGAAAAATAAGCGGCATAGCCCCACGGTGGGCGCCAACTTGTTGTTTCAACAAATACGAGACCGAGAATAGTGGACAGGCTGGTTAGGCAAAAGGCTTTAAGGGTTGAAGTTTGCCTAACGCAGGTCGTGAAGTCCCCCTACATTTGCTAGACGTAGGAGGAGGTTCACTAGTTATGTTGTTATTCACTTGAAATCTTTGGCTAAAAGAGATTCAGCCTCGGATGCTAGAGCAAGTGAAGTTATGTTATTTGAAGTGAAGAAGAGAAGCATGCATGAAGCAAGTTCTCAAGGGAGAAGGAAGAGGATTAGAGATCAAGGAAGATCCAGACTGATCGAAATGTCTGGAATGAATGTAATGGATTGTCATTTATAGAGAAGGCTTCTTCCCAAAGGGGAAACCTTTGACTAGTGAACCTCTCCTGCAGTATGGGACTTACCCATTTAGGGGTTGAAGGCTTCGGACCTGCGGGTAAAAGGGTGTTCTGTTTTGCACACGCCACTTTTGCGGCTGAGAGAAGAGTTGGTGGGTTATCAGTGATGTGACTGATTATTGTGCTTGTTTTTTTCTGCTCACAATGGCTCGCGGGTTTTGAACCCTTTAACCATTTAACCTTTTGGGTTGTTATGTGTTTAAGTCATATTATTGAGGCTTGAGCTACCCCCGTCATCAGTAACAAACTGGTACCACAATGAAATGAACAACAATCAAATTTCTGGTGCAACACATGGTTATTTGATTTTAGAGTAAACTGCAATTTTACCCCCTGAGGTTAGGGGTCATTGGCATGTCTACCCCCCCCCCCCTAAGGAAATAATTGCAATTTTACCCCCACTGTTCACTGTTATGTCGCAACCTTACCCCCCGACCTCAAATTTGTTGACTAATCTGTTGACTATAACTTGAAATGACTATAATGCCCTTTCATATTACCCCATGTGTTTTGTGCACTCTGTGATATTACCCCCTGCCACCACTGCCACCGCCATTCACCACCACAACCACCACTGCCACCTCCAGCCACCACCCTCAACCATTTTTCAGTGTTTTGTCACTAATTAAGCAATCTTGCACATGTTTATCATAATAAATTAAGCAATCTTAACATCCTCCGTAGCAACTTCCATCAACACTGGTCATCTTCTCTGACCACTCATCTCCGGTGTTGATGACAAGTTTCCGGTGACTGTGTTACGGTCACTGCTGTACTGCTAGTTGGCTGCCCTTGAAAACCCTATCATTATACAAGAATGCATGAATATAAAATAAGCATTCAAATGTATCCAACACTGTCAGAGGGAAAGTACTAGAGGCCAAAGACCTATAACCACAACACAAACATTATACCATTCACTTCGAACCAAAACTTAAGATACAAACAAAACAATTCATATGAATCATGATCAATTTGCAACAATTTCTAATTTGGTCACAGGTCAATAGAGGGGGAATTCAATAGACTTTATACACTATCCACATCAAATAATCAACAATAGACACCAAATGAATGATTATGAACCTGTGGAACAGTGTGTAACAGCGAGTGTGACTGCAAATTCTCAAACTGAGGAAACAAACCACTCATATTCATGCTTCCTCCTCTCTCCTACACAACAACAAAACAAAATTAACTCCATTACAATTCACAATCATGAACATAACACGATTCAAAAACCTAATTAGGTTAACAACAACAACAACTTACACGCTGCTGCTGCTGCAGCAGTTGCTGTCCTGCAAACGCTCCTCCGATTGTTTCACGGCCGTTATCTAAACTCAAACCTAACGGAAACTGTTGCGGTTGCAGTTGTTGTTGCGGTTGTTGTTGATGATGAACGGAAACTGTTTCAGAGCCAGTAGAATCAGCGGTATTAACATGTAAGCATCCGGTGATGTTGTACGACGGAATCACGAGAATTTGTTCGAGAAAGTCGTCACCGTAGCCCTCCGACGGGTCAGTCGCCATGCCTTCCGGAGAAGCGTATCGCCGGCGAATCCTAAAACCTAGAGAGAGAAAGAAGAGAGAGAGAGGGAGAGGTGAAGGAGAGTTGAAAAGATGATGATTAACAGAGTGGTAGTGAATGTAATAAGAGATGACATGGAAGGGTAGTTTGGTCATTTCAAGTTATAGTCAACAGATTAGTCAACAAATTTGAGACCGGGGGGTAAGGTTGCGACATAACAGTGAACAGTGGGGGGTAAAATTGCAATTATTTCCTTAGGGGGTAGACATGCCAATGACCCCTAACCTCAGGGGGGTAAAATTGCAGTTTACTCTTGATTTTATATGGTCAAGATATTTGAGCTTGCAATGATGTTTATATGATGTTACATTTTTTTTGTTTTTTTTCACCACTGATCACAATAAATTAATATATTTATATATCACATGTGATATAGATTCAAATCTCACTACCTCCTCTGTATATACCCTTTAAACTCTTCCTAGCCTATACAGCAACTAGCTAGATCCTCTTACTCGTATCTTAAAAAAAATCTAGCGTAGGACATGGCTTTAACACAAGCCACGGTTAGTCGACCGACAGCTAATTTTCATCCCAGTCTTTGGGGAGATCAGTTTCTTATCTACAATGAGGTATGAATACTACAACAAAGCTTACTACTTTTAAATATTGAATCTTTCAAGAATTACATATTATGTCATGATAACACAAACATACACACCCAGTAAGATCAGTGGCGGATCCATGGGTGTTTTGGGGGTTTCCGGGAACCCCTTAGTTTGGAAAAAAAATGAAAAAAATAGTGGAAATTTTGTATGATTTAAAAAAAATAGTGAGAATTAGTGAAAATCTACCAAAAGGAACCTGGTGGGAAAAATTACTGGATCCGTCACTTAGTAAGATACACTGATCCAGATAACATAAAACATGGCCGTGCCTTTAAACGATATGGTGTTCCAGTGAAGTATTTGTTGCGAAACTAATGATAATGTTTTCAAGACATAGCGTTGCTAGATGCTGTCGCTTCCATGTCATATATATTGACGAGATATTTTGTGACGAGCATGTAGTTCATTTGACAGCCATTTTTGTTTTGGGATTTTCCTTATACATTTTGTTATGGCAGTATATGACAATGGAAATGCTATGATATTATGATGAATAAAATGGATTTTCATCTTATAGTTGTCATAGGATGTATATACATATTATTAAACAAAGGAGTATCACTTTTTTATTATTTATTTATTTTTTTTTTTTTTTAACGGCGACTTTCTTGTATTAGACTACCGTACCCTTCAAATTGAAGAGCCCATTGCCAGACTATGTTGTCTTAATTGGGTCCACACTGGCTTCACAGTTTAGCTTGGGCGTTTCCCCGGAAAACCATACCATTGGCTGCCACTTAACAGTCGTTGTGCCACCACAAGAGCAGAACTCTGTGGCGTAACACACGGTGTGACGAAAACCCGGGTGGCCTTAAGAAAGAGTTTGACACCTGTGCAAGAGGCTAGGCTCTATCAATCATTGACTGATCCACTAAAATGACACAAGTTGGGATTAAACTTGGGTCTGCATTAGAGAATCCAAGCCATGAGCAATGTTTTAAATACCAAAGCAGATTTCGTTATCTTAACTAGGCCTGTCAATGGATGGATATGGATTGGATCATAATCTGATCCATTAATGATCCAACTTAAATAGATCCTGATCCGATCCATGATCCAACATAATGGATCGTGATCCGATCCATATCCAATAATTTTAAATGGACGTATCACTATCCGGATCGATCCATATTAAAAAATATAATTAAAAAAATCACAAAATTTTTAAAAAAGTCATAAAAATAAAAAATCATAAAATCAACACAATTCTAAAAAAATAAAAAAAAATCTAAAAATTCAAAAAAAACTTCAAAAAAATCTAAAAAATCAAAGGAATAAAAAAATTCAACAAATTCTAAAATATCAAAAAAGTAAAAAACTCAAAAAAATCATAAAATTGTAAAAAATAAAAAATAAAAAATTCTGAGAAAATAAAAAAATATAAAAAAACAAATTCATTCTGAAAAAATCAAAAACAAATTCTAGAAAATAAAAAAAATTCAGAAAAAAATAAAAAAAAATGTAAAAAATTCAAAAATAAAAAATTCTAAAAAATAAAAAAATATCATAAAATTAAAAAATTTCAAAAAAATTAAAAAAAACAAAAAAATAAAGAAAATCAAAAAATCTCAAAAATAAAAAAATATATAAAAATATTTCATAAATTTTTAGTTTTTTTTTATTTTTTAGAAATTTTTTGATTTTGTTTATTTTTTTTAGAATTTTGTGAGTTTTTAGAACTTTTTGATTTTTTAGAATTTTATGATTTTTTTTATTTTCTTTCCTTTTTTTAATTTTTTAGACTTTTTGAATTTTATGATTTTATAGTTTTTTTAATATTTGAATTTTTTTATTTTTAAAACTTTTTTTTATTTTTATGGATTTTTTAGATTTTTTTATGAATTTTATTGTTTTTATGGATTTTTTAATTTTTAGAATTTTTTATTTTTTATTTTTTTACAATTTATTTATTTATTTTTTTTTTTTTTTTTGAATTTTTTTTTTTTTTTGGAAGGCTTTGAAATAAATTTTTCTTTTTCTTCTTTATTTTTAATGAGTAGTGGATCGGTCTGGATGGATCCAATTAATTGGATCGATTCATATAATTAATTGGATTAAGTGATCGATCCATTGGATTAATTAATGGATTATTGAATATTTTTTATGATCTAGTAAGTGATTTAAATGGATCAGATTGGATTGGATATGGATCAATATCCAACCCATTGACAGTCCTAATCTTAACTAAGGAATCCGCTGTAAATTAAAAATAACTCCAACTGTCCAGATTTCGTTAGTTTTGATTGGAACTTAATTGAGGATAGAATTCTCGTTGGTAACTAGTAGAACCTAAATGTTTTTACCAAAAAATATAACTTAGAATTCATTTACAATGACTTAAATCATAAACTTTGAGTATTTGTAGCAAGATGGACAAGCTGAGGTAGAAAAAATAATCAATGATTTGAAAGAAGAAGTGAAGAAAGAACTATTGGTATCTTTGAATGATCCAGCAGAACATACAAATCTATTGAAACTGATCAATGCGATCCAACGCCTCGGCATAGCTTACTATTTTGAAAAGGATATTGAGCAAGCATTGCAACATATATATGATGTCTATGGTGATGACTGGAAAGGTCATAACACATCACTTTGGTTCCGAATCCTACGTCAACAAGGCTTTTATGTATCCAGTGGTTAGTGCATATAGATTTTTCTTACAAATCGTCATGTTAACGAACTAAATGACTGTACATATGAATCAATACAGATTGTTTTAATAAGTACAAGGACAGCAATGGAAACCTTATCGAACCATTAACCAATGATGTTCACGGCATTCTTGAATTGTACGAGGCGGCGTATATGAGGGTGCCAGGCGAAGTTGTACTCGATGATGCCCTTGTTTTCACAAAAACTCATCTTAATAACATAGCAAACGACCCTGGTTGCGAGGTTATTCTTTCAAATCACATAAAGGAAGCGCTCGAGAGGCCTATACGAAAAAGGTTGCAACGACTAGATGCATTATGCTACATACCTTTCTATGAACATGATGTTTCTCACAATAAGGCTCTGCTAAAACTTGCAAAGTTGGGATTCAACCACCTTCAATCCTTACACAAGAAGGAGCTTAGCCTGCTTTCCAAGTATAAACTAACAACATTTGTCCTCTTCCACTTTAATTTCTATGCTCAATCCATCTCTTATTTGTTATGAAACACATTTATTGTTTTTGCAGGTGGTGGAAAGACTTTGATGTCCCAAATAATTTTCATTTCATGAGAAATCGATTGGTTGAAAACTATTTTTGGGTACTCGGTGTCTACTTTGAGCCTCAATATTCTCGCGCTAGAGTTTTCATGACAAAAGTGATGGCACTTTCAACAATTTTAGATGATGCTTATGATGCTTATGGTACTTTTGAAGAACTGGTTATCTTCACCAAAGC
The DNA here is from genome assembly GCA_030545235.1 of Helianthus tuberosus. Lineage (NCBI taxonomy): Eukaryota > Viridiplantae > Streptophyta > Magnoliopsida > Asterales > Asteraceae > Helianthus > Helianthus tuberosus. The sequence goes on along the minus strand of CM060361.1, from coordinate 69,963,170 downwards.
AGTTCAAAGGTATATATATACACAATCTTGTTCTTGTAACTTGATTACTTTATGATATAAAAGATGGCTTATTCTATTAATATTACAGGTGGTCAATTACCTGCATGGATGAACTTCCAGCTGATTACATGAAACTGTTATACAAAATCCTCTTGGATGTTTATGATGAAATGGAGATTGTCATGGCAAAGGAAGGAAAAGCCCATCATGTTAACTACGCCAAAGAGGCGGTTAGATTGAATTAAGGCCTTTCATATTCTATTATCGATCACTTAATACATATGTCGATTTCAATATTTAATTTGTCGTATATAGATGAAAGAGATGATTAGGAATTTCATGACGGAAGCAAAATGGAGAAATGAGGGATATATACCAACAGTGGAGGAGCATAAATCAGTTTCATTCATGAGTTGTGGCTACAAAATGCTTACAATAGCAGCTTTTGTTGGTATGGGAGATATGATCACAGACAAGTCATTCGAATGGGTTCTCACTAATCCTCCAGTTATCAAAGCTTCAAGTCAAATTTGTAGGCTTATGGATGATATTGTTGGTCACAAGGTATATACAATATCGATCGTAAATGTTTTATGGTACAATATTTAGTCTTTTATGATTATATTGCAGCCTAACATGCTTTGATATATACATATATATTTGTAAAATTTTACAAATATGACTTGCAGGAGGAGCAAAAGAGAGAGCATGTTGCATCAGTGATTGAATCCTACATGAAAGAACATGATGTCACAGAAGAGGAATATGTCTATGATGTGTTTAAACAACAAGTAGAAGAAGGATGGAAAGATCTGAATAAAGAATCACTTAAATGTAAAGATGTTCCTCTTCCTCTTTTAATGTGTGTGATTAACCTTGCACGCGTAATGGATACCCTATATAAATATGATGATACTTTTACGCGTGTTGGAGAAGAACTGAAGGGTCATATCAAATCCTTATTTGTTCATGCTATGAGTTTTTAACTTTAGAAACTTCATACATGGCGGGTTAAAAGATGGAGGATTATGGTGTCTTTACAACTAATAATATTTTGTGTTTGGGTTGTACTTTCCAATTACAGTGTTCGAATAAAGCTAGAAGAATTTAGCATGTTTCTAATACGAGTTATGCATCGTTGTATTTACTTTATTATTTCCTATGTATACAAAAGTAAGTTAGGGGAATAGTGCCACACAGTCTTACATATACAAAAGTAAGTTAGGGGAATAGTGCCACGCAGCTGCGTGGCACTTGCCTATTCCACCAACAATTTTAATATTTTATATTCGTTTTAAAATTACGGTTTCGTCCTTAATTTAAAATAGAATTACGTTTTTGCCCCACTTCAAAATAAAATTATGTTTTTGCCCCTCGCTCAAAATAACGATTTTACCCTCGGTTCAAAATTATGATTTCATCCACATATTACAATTACAATTTTGGCCCCAGTTCAGAATAAATTTTTGCTTTTGCCCCAAACTAAGAATGACGATTTTGCATTTTCGCCCCGTTTCAAAAATTATGATTTCGTCTTCAGTTTAAATTTATGTTTCTGCACGGTTCAAAATAAAAGTATGTTTTTGCCCCCCCCCCCCCCCCCCCCCCACTTCAAAATTATGATTTTTCCCCAATTCAAACTAAAAATATAGTTTTGTCCCCAGCTTAAAATTACGAATTTGTCCTTAGTGCAAAGTTATATTACGCTTTTGTCTCTGGTTCAAATTTTTAGTATTGCCATCACTTTAACTTTTGGCAAATTACGATTTTACCCAACTCAACAAATACAACTTTGCCCTCAGTTCAAATTACAGTATTGCTATCGTTTTAGTTTTTTTTAGCAAAACTATAAGAGTGTTCTTTTAATTGGTTGACTGGATTTAATTTTTTTCCATGTGAAGGAGCTGCCTAACACTTGCTCATTAATCCTGACAAACTACAGTTTTGCCCTGAGCTCAGAACTAGGGTCTTGTCATCGTTTTAGTTTTTTTTCCTAACAAAACTATAATAGTGTTTTTTAATTGATTAAGAATTATTCGGTTATCGCCCGCAACGCGGGCGACGCATCAACTAGTTACTACTACATATACATTAAGATGAGGGAATAGTGCTAGGCAGCTTGCCTGGCACTTTCCTATTGGACCAACTTATTTTTAATTTAATTTTATTCCTAGTTAAAAATTACGGTTTCGTCCTTCGTTAAAAATTAAGTTTTTACCCCCAGTTCAAAATAAAATTATAATTTTGCCCCTAGCTCAAAATTACAATTTTGCCCTCAGTTCAAAAACCCATTTTTTTTATTCCCAGTTTAAAATTACGGTTTCGCCCTCCGTTTAAAATTACGTTTTTACCCCAGTTTAAAATTAAATTATGTTTTTGCCCATAGCTCAAAATTACGATTTTGCCCTCAGCTCAAAATGACGTTTTTGCCCACAGGTCAAAATAAAATTATGTTTTCCCCCTAGCTCAAAATCATAGTCACAGGAAACGTAGAACCCCCCTCGAATCTCGAATCGGTTCGGCCGTACCAGAATCGGGTACAGAGTCGTACCATTCGGCCTGGGTTCGCGAACCAGATCGGAAAAAAGACCGTACCCGATTAACACAATACTCGTTCCGAATCACTGAAAAACGTGTTTCCGATTGAAAAAATCGCCGTTTCGGAACGATTCGATTCGCGTACCAGGCTATAGATGCACGAATTGCAAACCTGTGTAGACATTTTTCCCGCTTATGAAGTATGAACTGCTTTTGTTTTTTGAATTTTCTGTTATGTTATCAACTTATGAATTATGATTATGGTTATGAAATGCTTTTGAATTTTGGAATTTGGATATGATTATCAAATTTGTTTTTGAGATTGGATTTTTTTTATAAACTATATTATAATTATTGTTTTATATACGATACGACGTACCAAACTATATGGTACGCCGTACAGCGTACCGAATTGGCGTTCCGAATGAACCTACCCCCCCTCGTACCGAATTTTAAACTTTCACGAACTACGTACCCGTTTTCGTTCCCCGTACCGGACCGAACCGCGTTCCATGTGACTATGCTCAAAATTATGATTTCGCCCCCAGTTCAAAATATAATTACGACTTTGCTCTCTGTTCAAAATTATGATTTTGTTCTCATTTCAAAAATTACGATTTCTCCCCCAGTTAAAAATTGTGATCTTGCCATCATTTTACTTTTTTTTACAAAACTATAGTAGTGTTTATTTTGCTTGGTTGACTCAATGTAACTTTTGTTGTGTCAAGCAGTTGTCTAACACTGTCCTGACAATTTAGTATTTTACCCCAGCTCAAAATTACATGTCTGTCATCATTTTATTTTTTTTAGCAAAACTATGGTAGTGTGTTGGTTTAATTGCTTGTCTCGATGTATTTTTTAGATCGTGTTATAAGTAGTATGTACAAGTAACCTAAATACATGCATACATGTTATGAAACTAATAAATATTCAATTTAACGCCCCGCAACGCGGGCGGGCATAAGTGTAATTTTTATTCGTCCATGCATGCCTGGTACATGCTTATTTGTCCTGAAAAATTACAATTTTGCTCCCAGTTTAAAATTATAGTCTTTCCATCGTTTTATTTTTTTTTAGTAAAAGTATGGTAGTGTTTTTGTTTTAATTGGTTGACTCGATGTAATCTTTTTTAGATCGTGTTATGAGTAGTATGTACAAGTAACCGAAACACAGACATACATGTTATGCGAGAGAAATATTCGGCTTATTGCCCCGCAACGCGGGCGGGGCAAAAACTAGTTGTAATACATATTCACGTTACAACTGTTTATTTTTAGTTTCTGCAAATATGAAATCGTCGTTCAGCACGTTCACCTCACTCAGCTCTCGAAATTGAAATTTGAATCACCAGTTTCGAGTTTAATTTCTCAAAATTAACTAACGAAGTCCATTCATGAAATCAGTTCATCCCTTTATAGTAAATTGGTAATCATGATTCACAAAAACGAAACTGATTCAACTATTCAAAATCGAAACTGATTACATTGGTTCATTTGCAGAAGTTTGCCATCGTTAAGTTCTGATGGGCTAGGATCAAATTTTGGCAGATCATAGAGCTTTAGAGATGGAGCTAGATACCAGGTCAGTTTTTGTTTTCCTTATGTTAAGGTTCAATTTTAAAGTGTTTATGCTATTGTTTCTTAGCTATGTTTCGGTTGAACAAGTAAAGAGTCATTGATTACTTTTCTTTTTGTTTTCATTTATAACTAGTATTATAACCGCCGCGCGTTGCAGCGGCATCGATGTCAAAACACATTGCAACTCGAATTTATACTATTAAATGAAAACATATTCCATTTGATCTTTGTTTAAATGAACACCACCCTCCATTTTCCGATTTTCAATTCCACCATCACTACCACCCAACATTTTCCAATTTTCATTACCACCGCATACCTTTAATGTGCTTGATGTTAAAAAAAAGGTTTGCAGTCTTTGGGAGCGATCGATCAGCTCTCTCTCTCTCTCTCTCTCTCTCTCTCTCTCTCATACACACATAACTACAAGATCACTGCCGGCAAAACCCCATCCTTCTTCGGCTACTCATCTCCGCAACAAAACCCTGGTCATAAACCATCACTCCAATTGATGTGTGTCTAAAACTGTCACAAATTTGAAAGAAAAAAAAAGAGGTTTAATAGGTTTTGAAGTATACTGTAGTGAAAAGTTTATCTAAATTGGATATTGGATGTAAATCCAGAGATCCATCTATAAGTCTTCTATATCCTTGGTTAGGAGCAATCAACATCAGCCTCTAAAGCAACCTTTCTAACATTGCTGGCGACAGGTGGCGGTCCAGTGGAAGCTTTTCCAACGCTGTTGGTAGCTAATGATCAAACACTCCATATATGCACCAGGTCGCATATTGGATGTAAATCATAGAGTTGAATGTTTGTTATTGAATCAGTCGTTCAAGTTCATTATTGTAAGTGAAAAGTTTCAGGTCCAAACTCATTAATAGCATGGTAACAAAACTTTTAGGCAAAAGTTTTGGCGTAAGTCATTATTTTAGGCAATTTTATTAGATCCGCCATTTCAAGCCAAAATGTAAAACCGAAAAATAACCCAAAACCGAATCAAACTCATATGTGAAACCAAAACTTGAAACCTATCGCTTACTAAACTGTAAAACTAAAATTTCCGTTTTGGTTCGGGTTGAGCCCAAAACAGACTCATGCACACCACTGAGTGAAAACTTCTAAACTGATAATATTTCTTTGAAGAATAGTTTTTTTTTCTAAGTTTTTATTTTAGTTACAGATTAGGTTTATAAATTTTAGAACATTTGTGACAATTTCACAATTAAATCTTATTAAACAAAGCCATACACGTTTTATTTGAAAACTAATTACTAAGTTACTAACTCTTTAATATAGTAAAACCCAAAATCAACATTTAAAAGAAATATATACCACATCGGTGAAGAAAGTAAATAAATATTTCAAGTTTCAGAAGTTTATTTAGAAAGCCATGGTATAAATCCCTGAGAAGGGGCGTCACCACCGGTGGTGGCCGGCTCCGGCGACGGGGAAGATTTCGGCCGAGACGGTTTGACACAACGAAATGAATGTTAGACAACGTTGGGCTCCCGGTACAGCTGCGCGGCGGCAATCTGTAATCGCAACAGCTTTTCTGGCAAAGGCGATTAGTGGAGGCAGGCATACCGCACAACAACACCAGAACGCCACTACGACACAACTGCCATTGGCCAAGGGGATCCGCCCCTCTCCGGCAACCTCAAACCACACCTAAAACCATCTTCGTAACAACGTCGGGTTCGATTTCTGGAACCACAAGCTTCTGTTTTGTTTAGGTTTTGATGTTCTTTACCCAGACCGTAGCGTCACATTCGCTGCCTACCATTCAAATCCCTGCACATTTGGGTAGAATGTCAAAAAGAAAACCTAAAATAAAGGACAGTACTTTAGTCTCTCTTCTTTATACATTGTGATGGCAGAACTGTAATTATTATTCAACTTTCGTCCAATCAATTTACTGTTCCTAAGGAACTACATCAATTATTATATGGGTCATGCTAATTACAAACGGCCAAAATTATTTTCACACCTCAAAGCGCCGCGCTTTGGCCATAGCGCGGCGCTTAGCTCGACAAAAGGTGACTTGATTGACGTTTGAGACATGAGTTACTGTTTGAGAGACATAAAGTTGATTACGAGGTCTGTCGTTAACCCTAAGCGCCGCGCTTTGGCCATAGCGCGGCGCTTCGACCCCAAATTTTCACTTTTAAAAGCAAGCTGCTCAGACAGTACATTTAGCGTTCGAGACATAAAGCACTCAATATGTTGTTTACAAACATACGGGGGTTTTGTTGTTTGTCGATTTCCAAATTACTTGTGTTTCTGTTAGGATCTGAGGATCTACTGATTGTGCTTGTTTGTGTAAATTGTATAATCAATAGAGATGAACAGAGTTTAAGTGCAGCGGAAATGAATAACAAACTTTGTAAACACAATCAAAGGAGAATATAGTTTGATAAACAATTGCTTTTTCATAGATTCGAAAGATTACATTAAAAGCAAAAGGTTACAATGCAAGCTTACAGACTAAACTCCCCATCAGCCTGATACTCCAGAGTTGGTTGCACAAGATGAAAGGATTGAATTGAGGAGAAGAACTCACTCAAAACCATCAAATGTAACAGTACAGAGTACTGTCATATTTATAAGCAAACCAAACCACTGATGTACCTCAGCTGACATCACCATGATAGTGACATCTAACAGCCTAACAACCTATAAACACTGGTCTATACAAAACTACTGATGTCTAACAACTGATTGATAATAAAATACAAAACAAGTCTAACACTGTTCACGTTCCACTGTTGTAGCCTAAGCACTGATTGTTTGAACATCAGTGCTTTCTTCAAAAGGTGATCAGTCTTTGAATGAGCAGTGCTTGGGTCTTCAGCAGTACTTAAGAGACAGCAGTAGATAGAGCTCAGTGTTTGCCTTTTAGCAGTCTTTAGTTGTTTCATCAGTGTTTTGTTCATCAGTTGTTCTTCTGAGCAGTACTTAGAGTGTATCAGCAGATAGGTAACCATTGTCAAGAGGATAGCTTAGTGTAAACGTCTGCATATTTTGAATCCACTGTTGTGAACCGGTTTTGGCTTTCATTATCTGTTCCTCTGGTAGGGTTCAATCCCAACAATCTCCCCCTGGAACAGATAATGCCAAAACCCTTCATTATTCTGGATTTTTATTCTTCATCAGAAGTTCCTTTGCTTTTCTTTTAAATTCTTCCTCAAACTCTTTGGAACTTGAATCAGCCTCATCCCTGCACAGTGAAAGCTCAAGGAGATCTTGTAGATCTTCAACACTCAGGCCTAGTGCTTGATTCCTTGATATATGCCTCACTTCTCCATTGGTTCTGATCAGAGTCAATACGTGGGTCTTTTGATCAGAGAGCCACTTTAGTATTTTTAAACCAAATGGGTTTCTTGGGAGAGGTTTATTGTCTGATGAACTTAAAGTGTTTGGCCTAGAGAAGAAGTGTAGAGCAGTATCATGAGCTTCAGAAACTCGTGTGAATGCTTTTTCAATAATCTCATTAACTGCAGCTATGTCTGCTTCAACTTCTTTGTCAGTCAGCTCACTGCTTGTGACATCTGCTGATGATGTTTGGCTTACTACTTTGACCTTTTTGGCAAGGTCTTGTAGTTTTGCTAATTTTTCTTTATCTGAAGCCAATTTCTTGATAGCTTCTTCAATCAGATCATCTTCTTTATGCTTTTCATCACCAACAGTCAGCATTTCTTTCCTTTCTTTTCTCAACTTTGTAACAAAGGCTTCTGCTGTACTGATTTGTGTTTCAAAAGTCTTGACCTGCTCCTTTAGCTTTTTGTAGTCAGACTTTTTAGGAGTGTTGGAGACTTTCATCCTCTATTTCTCAAGCCTTTCATAAGCTTCATCAGTTTGCTGCATTGACCATTTTGCTATGGCATCTGCAGTATCCACCTTTCCATCCACCAACTCCTGCTTCTTTCTTTTATGCTCGGAAATAAGATCAGCTATGAATTTCTTGTATTTGTTCCAATTTGGAGCTGTCTTTTTCTTCCATGGATCAAGTTTAATTTTTTCAATTCTGTTAGCCTCATGCTTTAGTGCAACTATTGGCCAGTCTTTGAACTGTATTTCTTCAGCAGGATAGAATTTTTCTTTCATTATGTATGAAATATATTCTTTTCTCAATTCTTTTGGTTGACCTGCTTCAGGAGATAGGCTTGTCATTTCCCTGTTCAGATCACTTGCATATTCTTCCATTTGTTTAACCTTGGTGAGCAGAAATTCCAATCTTTTCAAGGTGGCTTCATCACCTTGATCCTTGCATTCAAGTTTGGCTCTTATCTTAGCCTGTTTTGCTTTGAGCTCAAGATATTCATCCATATTGTCTGGGATTATGAAGCCAATGAGAGAAGGAAATCTCCGTTTTGAAGGATCATCTTCAGTGTAAAACTGTTTCATCTCATTCTTTACAGCTTCAGGTTCCAGTGGATGTTTTGCTGCTTCAGGGTCAAATATGTCATCTGTTGACTGAGTGGATTTTCTCTTTCGAGTGTAAGATTTTGCTACCTCAGGGGTGCTTTTAGGTGGTTTACTGATTGAAGCAAATTTGGTTTGAGGTGTAGTGAGAGTCTTTGGACCAACAGTGGTTGTAACTACTGTTGTTCTTACAACAGATGTTGTAACATCAGTTGTCTTCTGCTTTTTCGCAGGAGGACATGATGGAGATGTAAAGTTGATGAGAGCGGTGGTGTATGACTGACTAACAGCTTTTGAAACAACTGGTGTTCCAACCACTGTTGTCATTACAACTGCTGATGTATCAGCAGATGTCTTCTGCTTTTGAGCAGGGGTTGGTTGAGGTGCTGGTGATGGTACTGATGAGGTTTTTGAAGGATCAATGGTTGTAGTGGTGTGTGTTTTAGGTGGAGCAGTGGTTGTAGTGGTGTGTGTTTTGGTTGGTGTCTTGGTTGTTATTGATGGAGCAGTGGTTGTAGTTGTGTGTGTTGAAGAGATGGCAACTGTTTGACTAACAGGTTTTGAGACCTGCTTTTCTTTTTCTTTTTCTTTTTCAGGCTCAATATAAAGGCCATGTTCTATTCCCATCTTATTCATTTTTCTCAACAGCTTGATATTCTCCCCCTTTTTGGCATTATCTGAAGGGGGGTTATCAAGAAATGGTAGGGAAGAAGGTACTTTGCCAGAGGCACTTTGAATGCTAGCCTTTATAGCCTTGATATCTGCTTGAGTGTCTTTAAATCTTGATTCCACCATGTTGGTCAGCAGTTGTACATGAATAGCATGCTTTTGATCAGCCATATGTTGCTGTTTTTCAAGCATGGGTTTAAAAATATTCCAAAGCTCATTTTCAGCAAATGCATGTTGTGCGGGTGCTTGAGCAGGAACAGCAGTGGCTTGTGCTTTTTGAGCTTTTAAAATCTCTTGCACCATATCTTTAATTTCAGCAACTGAATCTTCAAGTTTTTCAACTCTTTCCGTCAATTTCTGATATTTTGAATCATCACCTACATTAGTAGGATCATCTGAATCCCCACCAGTAGTGGTTGTATCAATGTGTGTCTTAGGAACTGAGTCCCAAAATCACCCATTGATGCCCCTTGTTCTTGGTACTGGGGACTTCTTTCTTCAGCACTTGATAATCCTTTGATGTTACTAGTGGTCAAAATAGGCTCACTAGTGGTTATCGATGGTGCTATAGAAGAAATTGCCTTCAAGGGAGTCTTACTTATGAAACAACTGTCCAACTGAAGATCTGTTGATCCATCAGTTGTAGTTGCTACTCCACTTGAACTACTGACAAGAGTTACTTGTAACTCCTGCAGTGTAACCTCCTCAACTGTTGCTGGGATAGCGGAGGTATAAGCATCAGACCCAGTCACTTGTGGGGGTATACTCTCAGTGATAGGTGATAGAGAGGAACTGGTTTGTGTCTGTGCAATATCAACCGCATGCAACAGGGGTATTATTGATTGTGGTAATATGATGGGTGAGGGTATAGGTGTTGAAAGAGACATGTCCTTGGGATTAGGACTGAGGAAGATAGAGCCAAGTGGATCCAGAGCTTCATAATTTGGTGTCCCTGTGATTACAACCTGATCCTTTTGTGAGGATGCAGGAGGAGTTTTAGGCATAGGTTGAGATCTTTCTTCCAACTGCTGTGAGGAAGTAGCAGCAGTGGTTTGTGGTGACATTTGTTTTGTCACTGGCAGTTGCTCTGGGATCTCATCTTCCAGAGTTGCCTTTGTTTTGGGTTTGGTGGGTTTTCTGGATGTTTTTCTTTTGGTATTTTTGGTAATGTCAGGTGTGGGTTTCAAAGCAGTGGTAGTGCTGCTCTGATCACCTGGAGCAGTGGGCTCAGCAGCAGATGTCTGAGGAGCAGTGGTAACTGCTGAAATTTGCTCAGACACCTCTGCTTTTGTTTTTATTGGTGCCATCATTCTTGAAAATGTTTCTTTTGTTAAGCCTTTTATTTGAAAATGGACACCTTGTTTGGGCAAATTTTCATCCTCTATTTCAAATTTTTGTTTAAAGTAATAGCTCAGAAATCTTGGAAAAAGAAGGAATGATTTGCTGTCAACATTCTTTATCATGTCATTGAAGATCTCCTGGGAGTAGTTGTAATCTTTATTGTTTAAAATAGCATAGCCCAGGCATTGAATCTTCAATGGTATTTCGTTAAACGCTGTTGTTTTATTTGAGACACAACTCAAAAGTGTGTGAAATAAAAATCTGGGTGCAGATGGAAAATAACCTTTTTTGTAAGGTATCTACCTTTGATTGTTCTGCATACCCCCTTTTCAGAAAATCAGCTTTTAACTCGTTTTTATCAAAAGAAGTTTTACCTTTCAGATCATCGAGTTTGAAGACCTCTGAGATTGATTGTGAGGTGATTTGAATTGCTTTACCCTGTATCGAGGAGTTAATGGCTACTACTTTTCCGTCTTGTTTTTCAAGCTTAGCATTTTTCCAAAACTCTCTCTGGGTTTGCAAGTAAATGGGAGCGTCTACTATCAACAAAGTTTTGTACTTTGATGCGGATAATGTGTCGATAACAGAATCGAAGGTGTGGTTGTTTGAGGGTTTTGTGAGGAGACCCAAGTAGTTGTGCGGTGATTTGTATGGGATTTCAATGGTTTCTTCAGCCGTTTGAGCGACCTCTTTTGAAGATGATGGTGATTTTGGTGTAGATTTTGATTTTGATTTGGACTTCGTCATTTTAATGAAGAAGAATCAGAGAGTGATTTTGGGAAGAAAGGTTGAAAACTGCTTTGAGAAGAGAACTTTGGAATTCAATTCGACAGTGTAAAACCCTGTTTGGGGTTTTGATCAGGGTTTTATTTAGGGAAAAAAATGATCGCTGATGTGGCAGCGGTTATTATGATCTGAAGGCTAAAAACTGACCACGTGTCAAAACACTGATGAAATGGATGAAGAGTGGAGAACAGTTGTTTTAAGAGCCACTGATGAATTAAGCATCAGTAGTTACAACGGTAATAATGAGGACAGTGGATGATTTTTACTATCAGTGGATAGCATATCAGTGGATAAGACACTGATTTTGAGCATCAGTGCTTGTCTAGCAAAATGAAGAACCAGTGATTGACTTTCAGTAGTGGATAGTAATTAGGAAACAGATGTTAGAACAAAGCAATGATTAGGATAAATGATACAGATTTGAAGGACAATTATTTCAGCAACTGTTTGAGAATTTTCATTCAATGTTTTGCCACATGTCAATTTTCACATTTTGAAGCTTATTCAATTTTCTGACAGTGGATTAGTACCCCAGATGATGAGAACTTTTTGCTAAGGCAACTCATTTTCATTTAATATTCAAATTAAAACATGAGTACCTCAGTAGTTTAAAGTACAGTTTAACAATCAACCCTTAAATAATGTATAAAACAAACCTGAGTATGACATGATCTTGAACAATGCACCATTTCCTTTTGATCCATTCATGAGGACAATAATACCAACAAAAATAAGGTACTATATCCTGACAGGTAATTGAAACTAATGCCAACAAAAACAAGCAAAAGTTCAAAATATATTACTCCAAAAAAAAAATGAATAATATATCCTGATTATTCGAGAGAATCCTTTTTAAAAAAAATGGTTAAAGGATTTTCTGAGAACAACATCAAAAGGATCTGGTACATTTTCAATAGAAAACATAATCATATCATTTTCAAGTTTATGAAAATAGTCAGTGGTTTGACCGCAGTGGTAGAACATTTTGAATACATTTTGACCACTGTTTGGTACCATTTTCTTTGTCAGTTGATTGCAAACATGAAGACACATGAACCAGTCCTTTTATAAGCTTAATCACCGAGAATACTACTGTCACCTGAATTTTCCTGAACCAAAGAGTACAAACAGTTGCTTAATGATCATTATTACCCCAAGCTTTGACTCTTTAGTGTTTTAAGTTTATGCTCTTTCCTTCTGACTTCAGAAGTTTTGAGATAAACACACTTTCGAGTTTTTGTGAATTTTAGTCCAAAATCATTTTGCAGTAATGTTTTGAGAGACTTGGTCATGTTTGCATAAGTTTTTCAGCCAATCTCACACTACATATGATATGGACTATGTTGATCCCTGTTTTTCTTAATGTATTTTGACAAAGTTGATTTGTTCCTTTTGAGGAACTCAACCTGTTTTCTACACATAAGATCTGAATTACTAAAGTTTTAATTTCCCTCTTTTATGTTATCAAAAACACTAATGTTTTATGAACATAGGTTTTGTTAATCTGAGGTTCATACTTTAGCATTTTAATAAGGTGACATCACAATTTTAATAACAGCAATTGAAATCAATTTTGAAAATATGAAATAATCCCATAGTTTAACAGATACGTTTTCAGATCTGAAAACTATGAGTGACTTATGCATGATATCACTTGTTGTGTGAGATTTGTGTGTCATATGACATCTTGGTTGATGTACAAAGTTTTTGAATAACCATTTTGATCATGATTTACTCGTTACTCTGTTTTTCAACAGAATACAACCAACCTTAGTATCAATGAATATTGAGCCGAACTGTTACGTCAAATTGATTGTTAGATCGAATTTGACTGTCCAGGCTCTGATACCAATTGTTAGGATCTGAGGATCTACTGATTGTGCTTGTTTGTGTAAATTGTATAATCAATAGAGATGAACAGAGTTTAAGTGCAGCGGAAATGAATAACAAACTTTGTAAACACAATCAAAGGAGAATATAGTTTGATAAACAATTGCTTTTTCATAGATTCGAAAGATTACATTAAAAGCAAAAGGTTACAATGCAAGCTTACAGACTAAACTCCCCCTCAGCCTGATACTCCAGAGTTGGTTGCACAAGATGAAAGGATTGAATTGAGGAGAAGAACTCACTCAAAACCATCAAATGTAACAGTACAGAGTAGTGTCATATTTATAAGCAAACCAAACCACTGATGTACCTCAGCTGACATCACCATGATAGTGACATCTAACAGCCTAACAACCTATAAACACTGGTCTATACAAAACTACTGATGTCTAATAACTGATTGATAATAAAATACAAAACAAGTCTAACACTGTTCACGTTCCACTGTTGTAGCCTAAGCACTGATTGTTTGAACATCAGTGCTTTCTTCAAAAGGTGATCAGTCTTTGAATGAGCAGTGCTTGGGTCTTCAGCAGTACTTAAGAGACAGCAGTAGATAGAGCTCAGTGTTTGCCTTTTAGCAGTCTTTAGTTGTTTCATAAGTGTTTTGTTCATCAGTTGTTCTTCTGAGCAGTACTTAGAGTGTATCAGTAGATAGGTAACCACTGTCAAGAGGAGAGCTTAGTGTAAACGTCTGCTTATTTTGAATCCACTGTTGTGAACCGGTTTTGGCTTTCATTATCTGTTCCTCTGGTAGGGTTCAATCCCAACAGTTTCTTCAAAATAACGCGCGGTTTTGCTGTATTAGTTACGTGACTTGAAAAAACGATGTCGTGGTTAAGCAACTATCTTTTCGGTCCATATTCTGACGAGTCAGTTGTTCCTGATTCTTACGAGGGGACCGCTATTTCTGACTCGTATGAGAAACCGGTCTCGTCCAACTTGAAGGAGGCAGAGGTTGTATCTGGCATTCGTTATCGTGATAACACGGTGACGCTGGATTTGAATACCCCTGTGGAGGACCCTTACGCACAACAAGGTTATTCGAATTTCGGTTATGGTGGCGAGCACAGCTTTGTACAGCATGAGTGTTATCCAAACCACAGTTACGGTTGTCAACAGAGCTTTGAACATCAAGTCTATTCGGACCTCGGTGACGATGGTGAGCCGGAGAATGTGTCTGTTGACGAGGAAGGCTGTTACCCGGTTACATTTTCGTTTGATACAACGCAGACCTTTTCGTCACGTAAAGAGTTGGTGCGTTGGGTACAAGACACGGAAAAAGACAATGGTTACCTCATTGTGATTAAGAGGTCGAATAAAAGAGGAGAGAATTACAAGATTTGGTTTCAATGTACTTTTGGCGGGGAGCATAAGAGTATAGCTACACAGAGGAAAACGGGTAGCAAGAAAATAGGCTGCCCGTTCGAGATGATCGGGTTTTCGGAATCATCCGGAAGTGTTTGGAGGATCGAGGCGACGAAGGCGAAGCATAACCACACTCCTATTGAAAACTTAGAGGGTCACGCGTATGCGAGAAGGCTTTCTTCGGAGGATACAAAACTGGTTAAGGAGCTAGCAGAGCAAGATATTCCCAACCAAAGTATCTGGCGAACGCTGACGAAAAACAATCCGGCTAGAAAGCTTATTCCGAAAGATATACACAACGCTGTTCAGAAGATCAACGCCAGAAAAAATGTCGGTAAGTCTCCGATGCAAAAACTTGAAAACATTCTTCTCGAAAAAGATTACACTTATTACATGCGCACGAATGAGATATCGAACGCAGTTGAAGATGTCTTCTTTGTTCACAAAAAATCATTCACTATGTGGTGTGCCTTCCCGCATGTGCTAATGATTGACGCCACCTACAAAACGAACATGTACAACCTGTCATTTGTTCAGGTCGTAGGCATGACGTCGACAAACAAATCGTTTACGGCTGCTTGTGCGGTAATTTCCGCTGAGAAGTTAGAGAACTACCTATGGGTGTTGCAGAGGATCAAGTCTATGCTGGTAGGATGTATGGAACCGCGCGTGATTTTAACAGACAGGGAATTTGCGCTAATTAACGCGTGTGAACAAGTTTTTCCAAAAGCGCATAAGTATCTTTTTCGGTTCCATATTCAACAAAATATTAATAAGAACAGCAAGAGGAAATTCTCTGACAAGCAGTGGAAAGAATTCGTACGTACATTTTGGACATTGTGCGAGTCTACGACCGAGGAAATATACAGGTATAACTTGGAAAACCTTGAAGCACAGCTGAAAGAAGATGGCCATGAACGTGAGTATTTCTTACATGATTATGTTCAATTTTATATAATAACAAAAACTGACTATTTACGTTTTTTAATTTCAGAGGTTTTTGATTATTTGATGAAATCCTGGTTGGATCCGTACCGTGAAAAGTTTGTATCTTGCTGGATTAACAAAACTATTAACTTTCACCAAACTACGACCAATAGGGTTGAGGGCATGCATGCAACACTAAAAAGTCACTTTCCAAGTCATCGCAACACACTGGATAAACTTGTACTGTATGTTGATCATGTTGTTGATAGACAATACGCCGAGATTAGAAGTAGCTTTGAAACAAGCCTCCGAAAAGTGATGAAGCACCACAAGGATCATCCCATGCTTGCATATATTCTCAGAAAGGTTTCAATATTTGCGATTGAGCTTTTGAATATGGAACTAAAACGTAAGGAAGACGGGTTGAGAGCCTACGGTGCAAGCATTGGTTGCCAACTTTTTACCAGCTGTTGTTTGCCATGTGCCTGTCGTTTGGAAAAGTTGGAAAATAACGGTAATTAATATTTTTGACCTTTCTCGTTATGATTTTGCCACCTAATTTGTTTTCGTCCACAGTCAGCAAATCCGTATCAATTTGATAGACGTGTTCTGGAAGAAGCTTGACTTCAAGCCTGCAAGGAATAAGATAGAGGATATCGATGTAGACGCGGAATTTGAAAAATTGAAACAACAGATCGATCCAACACCCCCTCAAGTGAAAAGGAGCTTCTTTGAAAAGTTTCAGCAAATCCTCAATCCAGGGAACAATAACAAAAAACCTCCTGTTGTTCTGAAGAAAACTCGTGGTCGCCCAACATTGAAAACGCAGGAACAAAGGAAGGTTGAAGCCGCTAGAAAAAGCTCGTACATTCCGTCGGAAGAAACTTGGGTCGAGGCCTCAGACGATCTTCCCCGTCACAGCTCGTACGTATCATCCCAAGATTCTAGAAGACAAAAGAATACCAAACCGCTCAACCTACACCCTGATTTCCCGATGATCAATATAAACCTTTGTAAATATCAAGAGGACTTGGGGAAGGGTTAGGCTTGGGTTAAAGGTGGGTGGTTTTGGGTTAGTGGTTAGTAAAAAGGGCTAAAAGCGTAAAAAGTGTCGGTCGTCGTAAAACTTTTTCTTTTTGTGACTTTTATTCAAACGAAGCATTTTCAGACAAAGTTTCTTTGAGGAACTTGTTTGTTTATTGCTAGACTTCATTTTTTTTTTTTTTTTGATAAGCAATGTCACATGAAAACCGAGCTTTTTACTAAAATAAAGGGTTTAAAAATAAAAAGGGTTTTGGTGGGTAAAGGGTGTTTGCTTTGTGGGTTTTAGAAATGAAAGGGTTTAGGCTCAAAGGGGTTAACTAGGGGGATTTTGGGTAGGTGATAAAAAAATGAAAAATAATGGTGTTGAAAAGAAAAAGAGTTAGTCATAATGCCTCCATCATTTACTTACTTGGGTTTAAGTTGGTAAGGACCGGGAATGTATCGTCATGGAAAGTTCTAGAGTCGTAAGAAACCAAGCGGCTATTCACACAAGAAACGAAAGATGAGCATTTAATTTAAATATGTATGCTCAATATAGGCTCAAAACTCACTTTTTGTGGGAATGGGTTTATAATGTGATCAAGTATATATAATCAAATTTTAACTAGATTTGTCATGTCGTTTCATAATTTTCTTATGTTGGTTCTTTTTATCACAACGCTATCGGTTGTAAATTTGAAAAAATATAACCTTTTTAGAACTTGTTATTCCCAAATTAAACCAAGACAAGTAAAAAAAATGAAAAGTTTTTGAAAAAATTTGGGGTGATTAGCGGTTCCAATAGAGTTTTGTGTAAGGCTTGTTATTAGGACTTGGAAAATTCAAGTTTTAGCATCCCCCCCCCCCCCCACACTTAAATTACACATTGTCCTCAATGTGTCTCAAAAAAAAGTTTTTAGGTTGATTGAATGTGTAAAAAGGTGTTTAAAACAAAATTTTATGTTACTGGGCGTCTGGACACGGGGCCATGTTGGTCCGGGCACGGCCCCGTGTTCAGATTGCCAGTATCATAATTAAAAGAAAGCTGGGCACGGGGGCTTGTTCAGTGAACACGGCCCCGTGTCCAGTTACCTAAACTGGGCGTTTTCTGCAGAGCCTTGGGCACGGGGCGTGTTGGGCTGAGCACGACCCCGTACTGAACTTGCTGTAATGAAGAAAAATTGTCGGGTGGCTCTGTTTTAGTGCATGGGGTGTGGGTTCAAGTTTCCCTTAGTAACCTCCACTATTCCGAGTGTGTTTTATCCATTACAACATCATCCAAACACCATTTAATACTTAGAAACCATCATTCATTAAAGAGTGAATTACATTAGTTCCTAGAAAATAAAAACATAAACTAAATCTGGATAAGTAGGTCATGAAACACAAGAAATCTAAAACCACAAAGAAGTCCTAGCCTATAGTTTATTTTAAGAGCAAAATTTCCGAAAAAAATAATTTTCTCGGTTACATGCGGCTTGAAGAACCTCTTCTCCGGGAAGGGCCCCTCATACATCGTTAAGCCATTCTTCTATCTCCCGAGGGAGAAGGAAGGCGAGCTCATTGGCGTCCTCGTTTTGAGGGGGTGTGACTTCCACCGGAACCTCTTGTAAGTTGTCAAGAGGAGGTTCCACGGGGATGTCATCCCACCCGGTGGGGTTAATGACTCCATGAGCTAGGTTCCAATCTTCTTGGGGAATGATTGGTTCCATGGGAGGTGTCACAAGAATTTTCAACCTCAGGTGCTAGATGTTGATTTCTTGGAAACTGTTTTCTAGCCCCACCATGAGATAATTAATATGGTCGATTAGGACTTCTTCTACGGATGTCATTTCGTCGAGAGCTTCTCGTAGTTCCATCACATAGTGCACAAGAGTTGCTTCGATTGAAGGCCTTCATTCCCTACGACTGTTCCTTGAATGTGCTGAAGAGGTTCCACTATTCTGGCTCCACATTCTACGAAAAACAAGTCAAAAAAGTTCAATTTAATGAAACAGTACCCCGGCCACGGCCCCGTGCTCGCTGAGCACGGCCCCGTGGCCACCTCTCTGCAGGTTTTTGAAACAAGGAATCTTGCAGCTTTAAATTATTTTTCTGACTTTTGAAGCATTTTTAAGCAGAAATAACTTAAAACAATGTTGTAAAACTTATTTTTGACAAGATTCCTTGAATAAAATCCTAACAAATATCACAATAAAGCTTGAAAACATGGAGATTTCAAACTTTAATGGAGGTTTTGAGGAGAAAATGAAGAAGAAGGCAATAGACAAAAGTAGAAAAGACAAGATGGCTGTTGAGAACCTTCTTTAGAGTATACCTTGTATGGTATATGTGAAGATCCCACCAGATCTTTGTCTTTGGAATGGGTCCAAGAGTGCAGGAATCTTGCTGCATTTATAGAAAACGACAACACGCTGGACACGGCCCCGTGTCGGCTGAACACGGCCCCGTGTGCAGACAAAATTCTGACACTTTTTGTCCGTATTCTGACCAAAAGTCAGACTGGAATCTTTGGGTGGACACGGGGGCGTGCTGACCTGGACACGGCCCCGTGGCTAGAAGTTTTATGAAGTTTTGTCTATTTTTAAGGAGTTTATCTGCATCGGGTGGTTCCTTACTGGATGGAACAACACCGAAGTGCCTGAGATACCTAAGTTGCCCTAGTTTTAGACAAGAACGCAAGAGGTTATCGGAAAGGGTGATTCCTAAGCTAAATACCGGTGGGCAAGACCAACCTTTATTTCCCTTATCCGGGCTCTCGTTAAAGAAGGTGTATATCGAATCGCTCAGGTCTATGTATGCATCGGTGGAAACCGATGGGGAGTCCTTCACGGCACAATCGACACAGGGACGACTATCGCTCAAGTCCTCGCAAGAGTTAGAGGTGATTTCGGGAGCAACGATGTTGTTATAATCCGAATGCGATCTCACTAATTCTCCTTGATCATCGTCTTGAGATAAATTAGTTATTTCCATCTCAAGTTCTTTTATCCATCGGAGAATTAGTTCTTCCATTTGAAATAGTTTTTCAAGAATCATTTGATCTAGAAGGGATGATTGAGAGCATTCGAGAGAGAGATAGGGATTGTTTTTAATTTCGCCCATCTTAAGGCTACAGGAAAACGATGAGTCTATATAGTGGGGAATGTAATTTAAAAAATAACATTTTAAATCTTCATGAGATCCGCCACATATTTGACACCACGTACCATAAGAGGAGCGAAAGTAAAAATGATCAGTATCACTCATGTTTGCGTCAGAAATTACCAACCGTCGGGATCTTACGGTTCTGTTTTCAGTATCTGAAACTTGGGCATGGGGGCGTGTTTAATGGGCACGGCCCCGTATTCAGCTATTGTCTGACTTAAAACAGGATTGTCAGTACCAAAGATTGGGCACGGGGGCGTGTTCAGCGGGCACGGCCCCGTGCTGAGTTCTGCAGAAGCTGGAAAATTTTAGAAAAATCCTAAAACAAACAGAAAAATAAGAAAAACGATTAGGCCTTTGATTCCTAACTTTCTTAAAATCCTTGTGTCCCCGGCAACGGCGCCAAAAACTTGATGCGTGTCAAGTGTGATACGTTTTTTTTGTATTTTAAGCCCTTTTTAACACTTTAGTCAAGTTTTAAATTTATAAAACACGATATTCAACTAACACTAAACACACATATGGGCAAGTGCACCCATCGTGAGCGTAGTATAGTGTTGGTAAGATACCGAGGTCGTCCAAGGACACAAGAGCTTTTAGTACCGGTTTATCCCCAACGTCTAATCAAATCAAAATTTTAGAAAAAGTTTTAAATATGAAAATAAAAACTAAAAATGCTGAAAATAAAAATAAAATAAAAACAGATAGACAAGATGAATCACTTGGATCCGACTCGCCTTTAGTGTAACTGATGTGTGTAAAATGCAACATATAAATTACATCAAATAAGGCATAAAACTAACCCTTTTTAAGTACTAATGTTGGAAAAAGTGTGCTTTTGTCTTCCTTTTGTATGTTCAGGGTTAAAAGAGCTTAAATGAACAAAAGAAGCAAAAACACAACAAAATCTAGCATAAATACAAGAAAAGGAATAAAACGTGGCATGCCCGACCCCTCGACAGCATCTTCCCAAGCAAAAACAAAAGAACAGAAAACTGAACACGCCCCGTGCTCAGCGAGCACGGGGGCGTGCCCAAGTGTCTGCAGAAAAGACAAAGTTGTAGAAGCTTCTATTTCCCAACACGGGGGGCGTGCCCAGTGGACACGGGGTCGTGGTCAATGCTAAGATTCGCAGAATCCAAGCAAATCTTGATAGTACAGATACGCTTCTGCACACGGGGGCGTGGTCAACTAATGCAGACAAACTGCAATTAATGAAGAAAGAGAAAGTGGGTGGACACAGGGCCGTGCCCAATGGACACGGGGCCGTGTCCGGGCTTCTGTGCAGACTATAAATAGAGGTGCTTGGTTCACTTCAAAAGCATCCCTTGGCAAACCACCTCTCTCACACTTCACCCACACTCCACCACCATCACAACCCACATCCACCACCATCATCCATCATCTATCATAGAGTGTGTGTAGTAGTCTCGGGATCCAAGATTGATAGTAAGAGTCCTTGACAATCAAAGGCCATGTTTGCCTAAGTCTCTTACATCACTTGGTGAAGACAAGCATTTAGTGCAATACTTTTGTTTTTTAATCTTTTTGCACATTTTATTTGGTTTTGTATTAATGACAGTAATAACTAGTTTCTTATATTGAAGGTGAAACTTCCTTATCATTTGTTCGTGGTGTCTTGGCGTTATATTACTGTCTATATAAAGTAAAAGATTTACACCATTGATATCTCTACGGTCTATATAGAGATATGTTGGCTACCTAGTCGGGGGTTAAGGGAATGGTTTGGTAAGGTTCTTGCCTTGTTCAGTGTATAGATCCTGCAAAGACCTGGGTCAAGCTTATTAGGACCTCCTTCAATACCCACTGGTATTGGATGGCGGGGGTACGAATGGCTTGATCCCCTCATATGTAAACAACTATTATTACATTAACCCGGCTACTTGGGATTGTATCACTGCTGACTCAAACCACTTAGCCGAGGGTAACGTCACCTTCAAAAGAGGGGCCTACCACATTACGCATTAATAACTTAATTAATTATCTTTCAATAATCCAACCCTTTAGGATTGTATCCTTGCTAACTCAAACTACTGGGTTGAGGGTAACGTCACTTTCAAAAGAGGGGCCTACTACTATAACTAAGATAATCTCTTAAAAAGTGCAAAAGTGCGAAACTCGTCAAAGGTTACACTAAAGGCGAGTCGGATCCAAGTGATTCATCTTGTCTATCTGTTTTTATTTTATTTTTATTTTCAGCAATTTTAGTTTTTATTTTCATGTTTAAACCTTTTTCTAAATTTTTGATCTGATTAAACGTTGAGGATAAACCGGTACTAAAAGCTCTTGTGTCCTTGGACGACCTCGGTATCTTACCAACGCTATACTACGCTCACGATGGGTGCACTTGCCCATATGTGTGTTTGGTGTTAGTAAAATATCGTGTTTTATAAATTTAAAACTTGACTAAAAGTGTTAAAAAGGGCTAAAAATATATATATAAATATATCACACCGCACGCACATCAGTAACCTTTGAGGATTTCCGCACTTTTGCACATTTTAAGAGATTATCTTAGTTATAGTAGTAGGCCCTTCTTTTGAAGGTGACGTTACCCTCAACCCAGTGGTTTGAGTCAGGAATGATATAATCCCAAAGGGTCGGAATATTGAAAGATAATTAATTAAGTTATTAATGCGTAATGTGGTAGGCCCCTCTTTTGAAGGTGAGGTTACCCTCGGCTAAGTGGTTTGAGTCAGTAGGGATACAATCCCAAGTAGCCGGGTTAATGTATTAATAGTAGTTTACATATGATGGGATCAAGCCATTCGCACCCCCCCCCCCCCCCCCCGCCATCCAATGCTAGTGGGTATTAAAGGAGGTCCTAGTAAGCTTGACCCAGGTCCTTGCAGGATCTATACACTGAACAAGGCAAGAACCTTACCAAACCTATAGACCGTAGAGATATGAATGGTGAAAATCTTTTATTTTATATAGACAGTGAAATAACGCTAAGACACCACGGACAAATGATAAGGAAGTTTCACCTTCAACATAACAAACTAGATATTAAAGTCATTAATACAAAACCAAATAAAAAGTGCGAAAAGATTAAAAATCAAAAGTATTACACTAAATGCTTGTCTTCACCAAGTGATGTAAGAGACTTAGGCAAACATGGCCTTTGATTGTCAAGAACTCTTACTATCAATCTTGGATCCCGAGACTACTACACACACTATAAGATGGATGATGGATGATGGTGGTGGATGTGGGTTGTAGTGGTGGTGGAGTGTCGGTGAAGTGGGAAAGAGGTGGTTTTCCAAGGGATGCCTTTGAAGTGAACCAAGCACCCCTATTTATAGCCTGCACAGAAGCCCGGACACGGCCCCGTGTCCGCTGGACACGGCCCCGTGGCCATCTTTTTTCTCTTTCTTCATTAATTACAATTTGTCTGCATTAGCTCCACACGCCCACGTATTCGCTGGGCACGGTCCCGTGTGCAGAAGTGTATCTGTACTATCAAGATTTGAAAGATTCTGCGAATCTTAGCATTGACCACGGCCCGTGTTGAGCTGGGCACGCCCCCGTGTTGGGAATAGAAGGTTCTATAGCTTTGTCCTTTCTGCAAACAACTGACCACGCCCCCGTGTCCGCTGGCCACGGGTCCGTGGTCAGCCTTCTGTTATCTTGTTTTTGCTTGGGAAGATGCTGTCGAGGGGTCGGGCATGCCACGTTTATTCCTTTTCTTGTACTTATGTTAGATTTTGCTGCATATTTGTTCCTTTTGTTCATTTACGCTCATTTAGTCCTAAAAATACAAAAGGAAGATAAAAGCACACTTTTTCTAACATTAGTACTAAAAAAGGGTTAGTTTTATGCCTCATTTGATGTAATTTATATGTTGCATTTTACACACATCAGACATCGTTGGACCGTTTCCCCCGGCCAAAGGAGGAGTCAAATTCCTCCTAGTAGCAGTTGACTACTTCACCAAATGGCCGGAAGTGAAGCCATTGGCAAAGATAACAGGAAAGCAAATCATCGATTTTGTGTGGGAAAGCATCATTTGCAGGTTTGGGTTACCGGGAGTGTTAGTCACGGACAATGGTAAACAGTTCGCTGAGAAGCCTTTCATCATATGGTGCAAAGAGTTCTGAATAACACAAGTTTTCAGCTCAGTAGCCTACCCTCAGTCTAATGGCCAGGTTGAAAGAACAAATCGGAGCATTGTTTAGGGCATCAAAACGCGATTGGGAAAACATGACACCAATTGGCTTGAAGAACTCCCAAAGTGTTATGGGCAATAAGAACCACCGAAAAAACAAGACACAAGAAAACACCTTATAGCTTGGTGTTTGGATCCGAAGCTGTAATCCCAGCAGAAATAGGAGTTGCAACAAAAAGAACGTTCAACATTGATCTAGAAGCTAACAAAAAAGAGACGATGTTGAACATGGAACTCCTAGAAGAAGCACGGGATCAAGCAGCCATTCAAGAAGCAAGGTATAAACAAAAGATGGAATCTTATTACAATGTTAGGGTCAAGCATGAACGATTCAAGCCTGGTGACCTAGTCCTCAGAAACAACGAGGCAAGCAAGAAGGAAAGCCAAGGAAAACTAGGTCCCAAATGGGAAGGACTATATGCCATCCTCGAAGCCCAAAAGGGGGGATCCTACAAATTGGCTGATTCAAATGGCAAAAAGCTTCCCAGGCATTGGAATGGCAAGAACCTTAAAAGGTTCCACGTTTAGAAAAACATGTGTTAGAAAACTTGGCAAAGTGTTGTTTGTGGTCCTTTGTAATTCACACACTTTGATGAATGAACAATGAGGTTCTTGTTAAACTTGTCTTTCTATCCTATGATCAGGTTGAGAACCTAGCAAAAAACTCCATGACAAGGGTCATGTAAGGGGATGAGCTCCCAGGCCACATCACTCAATAGGTTCAAGGGTTGAATGAACCTATATAAGGGGTGAGTTCCTAAATCAATACAACTCCATGAGACTTATAAAATTTTCAAAAATAAACTTGTCTCATAGACGGGTCTGAGCAGCCTTCACCAAATGTTCCTTAAGCCTTAGAAAATTTTCTAAAAAAAACAAATCATAGTCAACAGGCTTACGAACCAAGATGAAACCAAGGAAAAAGATAGATAGGATAAGTGATATGTCTTCTTGTTAAAAATGCCAAGGCTAAGTGACTGCAGCACTGAACCCTTCAAGGTATAAGTAACATAAAGACAACACAAACCCAACAAAGACAATTCCATAAACATAAAGACAATTGAAGGGACAAAACAACAACACAACTGAAGAAACACTAGATAATAGACCGGAATCGTATTATCTAGGGGGTTTGAATCCGCATAAAAAGGTGGGTTTTCTCTCGTTTGACCTGATGGAACAGTTCTACTTCTCCGGTAAACTCTGCAAAACAAAACACCGTTAGCCTCGTCAAGGGGAGAAGAGGGGTTCTCTCCTTGACCCGACTCCGGCGTGAGAATAAGTATGTGTTTATGAAGAAGAAGAAGTATTGAAGAAGTGTGTGTAACTTGAAGTTCATACCTGAATTATCCTCATATTTATAACCGAGAGTTTGGGCGGGAAAACTTGTTGGTGAAAAGTTAACGGAAGATGCTAACCCCGTAAGCGGTTACATTTCCTTCCGTTAAGCTTCTTGATCCGACGTGAGTGCACACGGATCGCTGTTTTAGATCTATGGCTGGGGGGTTTGCCATGTGGAAAGTGATCAAGTGGAGGTTTCTCTCCAATTACATGCCATCATTGTGATTTCAGGGATGCCTGAGGTAATGACACGTGTCCAGACGGTTATAACCGTCTTAGTGGTGCACGATTGAATTCTTTCTAGAAGATTACTGTTGTAATCTGGTGTGACTCTTTATCGTGTGGAATCAATCAAGTAAATAATATCCAAGTCTGGATATTATTAAGCGGAAGTGCTTTGACTTAGGATTTTCATCCTTTATGAAAGCGCAAGGATTTATGATTTCTTTTTGGTGCGCAAGTGTTGTTTGCTATCTGTCTCTTAAGCCTCTTTTGTAAAACCAGTGCGCGGCCGCGCAAGGTAAAAGATGCTAAAAAGACGAGGTTGTGGTATGGTCCCAAGTACTTATTATGAGGTTTTTGGGACCTTACCCCTTCAAGTCCCCCCAGTCTAGTGTTGCTCTTATGCAAGTAAGTGGAGCACTGGACTTATAAGAGGAAAATGCTTTTTGGCGCGAAAATTGGGGAATCTTCTGAGAAAAGATTTACTTTGCTTAATATAAAGATTTTGAAAATCTTTGACTTTAAATGGGGGTTGATACAGAAAGACTAAGTGACAGGCTGTCACTGTCAGTTGTCTCTTACTGTCTGTGTTTTGCACGCGCGCGTGAACTCGCGTTTCTGTGGATTCTCACTCGCTCTGTCGCTTAGATAACTGTGATATCCGAAAAAGGTGCTATGGCAGTTACCGATGCTATTTATTGCGGTGAGTATATAAGTTTTTGAGTTGTTCCTTTCTGTTAATCATTGCTTTGTTGAAAACTTTTCCCTTTCCTTTCTTCGTTATCCGTTAAGACAAGATTTGTCATTTCTTCCTCTTATGTCAACCGGAGAACACCAAGAAGACTTATCTGAAGAAATGTCTGCTGAACTTCCACCGTTAAAGTGGCCCAGAGCAACTTTTGATGGTTTGGTTCGGAATCTTGGATTCCCGGAGAACTAGGGTGCCCTGTATCCTGAGGAGGGTCAGACAGCAACGGATGCTCCTGCCGGGTATATCACCCTTTTTTGGGATTTTTTCTGTGAAGTCAACTTTCGGTTGCCTATAACAAATTTTTTTCTTGAAATCCTTGAGTATTATAAGTTGCATATCTCCCAATTGCACCCTATTGGCATGGTTAGGGTTCGACATTTTGAGTTTGTGTGTCGGACAATGCATATTGAGCCGACAGTCCTTCGGTTTAGGGTTTTTCACCAAATGCATTGTACTCAAGGGTTTTACTCGTTTGTTCAAAGGTCGTCTGCAAAGAAGATTTTGCAGCATCCTCCAAAATCTTTTCATGATTGGAAACAAAAATTCTTCTTCATCAAGGCAGGGGTGATCCCGATGAGGATGGTTTTAAGGGGAAAAGAAGACGTCCCTATTGAAACGCTTCGGACCCCTGTTGACGAAAATTGGTACCAAGACCTGAAGGAAGTTCCTAACATTTCCTTACCGGAGAAAGCCCTTGTTGGGGCTAGTATGAGCTTGAATTGGAAAATGGACCGGGAAGACAAACCGGTGTACACGGAAGAAGGTCATGGTAAGATTGGGGTTTTTCCCCCCTTTTTTTTTAACATGCCTTTCTTCTTCTGCAGTTGTTTCGTTGTATGTTGTAGCATACAAGAGAGAAGGCGGAAAAATGGGTACCATTAAGAAGAAGTCTGATGAAGAACTTTGGTACCTTCGGATTGTGAAGAATTTTGTTCTTCCGAAGGATGCGGATCTGTCTGCACAATCTGCTGCTG
Organism: Helianthus tuberosus; assembly: GCA_030545235.1. NCBI lineage: Eukaryota > Viridiplantae > Streptophyta > Magnoliopsida > Asterales > Asteraceae > Helianthus > Helianthus tuberosus. The sequence continues at coordinate 69,936,002 of CM060361.1, read as the reverse complement.
GTGTTGGTAAGTTTGCGCATGGTGTTCGTTGTCTTCTCTCTTTCTCTCTCTCTTTTTTTTTGTTATTGCGCGTCTGAATGAATTGTTCTTTGCGCTTTCGTAGGTGAGTTGTCAAATTTGGGCATAGGCCCTGAGAAGAAGAAACGCGCAACAATAAGTAATGTTGCGCCTAAAAAGAGCGATGCGGAGAAAGCTCAATCCTCCAAGGTTAAAAATGTTGGAGAGAAGAAAGGTATGCGCCATTCCTCTGACTCCTGGTGTGATTATGTGGTGGTTTCTGACTCTTTGGAGGGTCTTGCGCCTGCAGTTACTGTTAGGAGGTCAAAACCTGAACCGAGAGATACTGCTGATATCCCTCCATCCAACCCAGATGATCCTATTGACTTAAAATCTAGTCCTAAGCGCTTGGTGCTGAGGAAAGCAGGTAAAAGGAAGCAGACTGATGCTGAAGCTGAGGGTCAACCCTCAAAGAAGATTCAGAGGAAGAAAATTACCCGAAAAGGCAATCTGGATGCTTTTATTTCTAAGTCTGTTCCTGGTAAGTGTTGCTTTTAGCTCTTTTCCTTATGCGCCTTGGATATTTACCGATTTTGTTGTTTTTCAGAAGTCCCTGTTTCTCCTATTCCCACAGAACCGCAACCTGTGGTTAATGAAGAATTCCCACCTTCTCCTCCGCATGCTTCCGCTGCTGTTCATTTAAAGACTACGGAGGTTCCATATGGTGGTGTGGAGGAGACTGTTGAGGCTGTCAAGCCTGTTGAAGTTGCTGCGGAGGTTAAGAAGGTTGTGAGCCCATCGATGGATGATACTGGTAACCCCTCCGCTTCTGAACCTGTTGCCCGTGATAAGGAGAAAATTACGGAAGATATTCCTGTTATAGCTTCTCCTTCCAAGGTTTCTGGTTCTATGCCTGAGAAAGTTGCTGCTGAAGATCAGGGTTCATTTTCTGATGTAGGCAAAAATTCTCCAATCCGCCCAGAGGAGACCCTGGGGGATTACTATTACAGAACTTATTCGGAGAAAGATGCTTCCGAGCTTCATGCCCCTGTTTGGAATTTGAAAAAAGGTGATACTTTCTCGGATTGGCTCGTGTGTCGAGACTGATTGCAGGGGACTTTTCCGCCTGGGGAGATCAAGTTTCAAGAAAGCCGGTCTCACGAGCAAGCTTATCATGCTTACCTTGAGGAAGCTGCTTCTCATGCATCAACCACTCATCGTATAGTGCGTGAATGGCATAGCATGCACAAGGAGTGGGATGTTTTTCAGGCGTCGAAAAAGAAATTTGTTGCGGATGAGAGCCGGATTGCCCAGTTGAAAGCTAATTTGGAAGCTGATCAAGCCAAGTTTGAGGCTGATCGTAAAACTGAAGAGTGGTCTGTTGCAGGTTGGAAGAGGAAGGTGGAAGCCGAAGCTGCCCTCCTTTCTGAAGAGCGCAAAAACTGGAAAAGAATTTGCGAAAAAGATAATGCGGAGAAGGTGAATCTCCGCAATGCTATCAATAATCTCAAGGCTGAGATTGAAAAACTGAAGAAACAAGATGCGGAGATAGAAAAGTTGAAAAAGGAGAAGGCGGATGCAGAAGCTGCGCTAGAAGAAGCGCGTTCTCATAGGGAGCGCAGTGAGCAACGAGAGGTACAAGCTTGCGCTACTCTTGCTCTTAGAGCTAAAGAGTTAGAAGAATTTACTGCTTTGCTTTCTGACCAGGAACAACTTAAAAAGGATCTGGATCTTGCGCATTCCGAAAAGGCTGAGTCCTCTCGTCGTTTGACTGAAGCTGAAGAAAAATTGGAAAATTCTGAAACGGCGCGGGCCACCGTGGAAAGCGAGCTTGAACCTTTAAAGAATGATATGGCGTGGCTGAAAGATCGTGGAATCGCCTGTGTAAGTTGCTTCTTATTTTGTTGCGGGAATGTTTTTGTGCCTTATTGTTATTTACCTTTTCTTGCTGTCGTAGGTTGCTGAATCAGTGTTGAATTCTGAGGAATTAGATAAAACCGTTGCGCGTTTAGTTGCTGCTGCGTGAAAAGACGGGTATGCCCATGGATATGCTGAGTGTTCTCATCATGTAAATAGCGCTTTGAAGGTTGATTGGGATATCATCAAATCCGCAACTTATGGTGTGGATACTGGTGTTGCGCTTGCGACTTTGAAGGCAGAATTTAACAACTTGCAGCTTCCCGTTATGGATCTTATAAACGTTAAGCTGCAATCTGATGATCACGTGGCGCAACTAAAGGAAATCTTTCCGGATGAGGGTGAAGATTTAGTGTAGGTTTTGTTGAAATTGTATTGAACAATTTTCTGCAATGTTTGGGATGTATATCCTTTTTGTTGGTGCGCTGTTGTGCAAGTAACTAAAACACTGCCGTGTTTGATAGTTTTTAAGGCGTATTTATACGCTGAGAATAGTATGTCATGTTTTTTAGTTTACAATTTATTGCATGAGTACAATTACTTTGATTGAGTAAGGCGAATGAAGTTGGTATAAAGCTCATGTGTGAACGTATGGTCGTTTGTGATGTAATCACTGACCGTTCATGAGGCTTTATTTTATATTTACCATAATGTTTTTGCGCTTACTAAAAGAAATTGCATGCACTTTGTAAAAAAAACACAAGAATAATAGAAACTTTGCTGTTTATTTCCGGATAGGGCACAGAGGCCATTACAAAGTTTGCTAATAAATATATGAGACTTAACTTACTCTATTCTCCCGCTCTGTCATAATAAACCGTGTTTTTCTGCGTGGAGAGCATAGAGTTTCTTCTCAGTTCTTTGCCCTTTTGCTCGGGCCTTCGTCTCCTCGAGTTATCTGTTTTATTTCCTTGCGCACATTTTGCAGCAAATGTGTGAGCTCTCCGCATTTAAGGGCTTTTTCAATCTCGGTGCGCAAGGAAATGCAGTTGTTAGTGGTATGCCCATTGTCCTTGTGATATTCGCAATATTGGGCTGGGTCTTGTCCGCGCTTGCTTTTCATGGGAATTGGTGGCTTAAACTGGTAATCTTCAGTGCTCAAAACTTCCGCAGGGGTTTTAGTTAAGGGAGTCCATTGCCTCTCCCTGTTCTCTTGTTTGATTTCCCTCTGCGCAGTAAGTTTATTGATCGTTGACCGAGCATCTTCAGATGAATGCTTTGCCGAGCCAGAATCGCGCCATCCCTTCTTGAATTTCCTCCCGCCGTTAGAGCCTAAGTCGGAGGGTCGGTTATGCGGTGGTGGCGGCCTATTAGTGGTAAGGTTCTTTTCAGTTTGTGCATAAACCTTAGCTGCTGCCATTACCTTCTCCCAGCTTTTTGGGAGACCTTCTGTCCCAGACAGGACCTTGATCATATCATCACATCTAACCGCATATTTGAACTGCGCACGGATCAGTTGTTCGTGGACTCCCCTGATCTCTAGTACTTCTTTATTATATCGGGTAATAAAGTCCTCCAGGCTTTCGTCGTCATGACGCCAAATGTTCATGACATCTGATGTGTCTCGGATAGATCGTCGTTGTTGACTGAAATGGGTCAGAAATTTCTTGCGCAGATCCTGCCATGATGTGATGTTCCCTATGGGTAAATTATCGAACCAGATTCTTGTAGCGCCAGTAAGGGTATGTACGAAAAGATGACACCATAATGGTAGAGTCCAACCGCCTACTAGCCCTGCGCTTGTAAAAACCCTCAAGTGGTCGTCAGGGTCTGTTAGTCCATTAAATTTTCCCACATTGGACGGTAGTTTAGCTTTCTCAAGCGGAGCCAAAGCTATTTCCATGATGAATTTTGAATTTTCCGCTGCTTCCGCAGGGCGGTAAATCAAATCGTAATTGTGTTCAGCCTCGGGATTGTAAACCGCACGGGGTTTACATTTGTTATAGTTCAGCCGACTAAACACACTGGCGTTGTCACCTAAGCGATAGGTTGGATCGTCTTCACTGTGGTAGGTATTTCGTTGAGAACCCAACCTAGTGTGAACTGATGCTCTTCGGTGGGAATGTGACTCGTCTCGATGCTCTCGTTGACGACTCCCAGATTGGGTATACTCATATCTCGACGGAGATCTGGAATATACCTATGTGTCCTCGATGTGAGATGGGCCCTCACGTTGGGAAGCATGAGCACGAGATCCTGGCCTTCGCAACTGAGTTTGAGGTGCAGTTTGTGCACACAGCTGTGTGTATACTGCATTCAGAGCCCCTTGAGACCTGACATACCAGGAGATTGGAGTTTCTCTTGGAGGCAGAATTGAATGAACAGGGTTCTCTGGTAGTACTCCTGGAGTGACAGGTTCATTTACTCGATTGGATTGAACCTCGTTGTCATCCGAGGCGTCCTCTGGAATTCCTTCCACCTGAAAGTTATTTCCGACGTTTGGCCGAGGGCCGGTTTGCCGATGGGACGACGTTTCTTCCATATGCAAATGGAATCAACAGGGTAGATCAAAAATCGAGAGAAAATTGGATGAGACAGAGAAATCGGTAGGCGCCAATGAAGAAACACTAGATAATAGATCGGAATCGTATTATCTAGGGGGTTTGAATCCGCATAAAAAGGTGGGTTTTCTCTCGTTTGACCTGATGGAACAGTTCCACTTCTCCGGTAAACTCTGCAAAACAAAACACCGTTAGCCTCGTCAAGGGGAGAAGAGGGGTTCTCTCCTTGACCCGACTCCGGCGTGAGAATAAGTATGTGTTTATGAAGAAGAAGAAGTATTGAAGAAGTGTGTGTAACTTGAAGTTCATACCTGAATTATCCTCATATTTATAACCGAGAGTTTGGGCGGGAAAACTTGTTGGTGAAAAGTTAACGGAAGATGCTAACCCCGTAAGCGGTTACATTTCCTTCCGTTAAGCTTCTTGATCCGACGTGAGTGCACACGGATCGCTGTTTTAGATCTATGGCTGGGGGGTTTGCCACGTGGAAAGTGATCAAGTGGAGGTTTCTCTTCAATTACATGCCATCATTGTGATTTCAGGGATGCCTGAGGTAATGACACGTGTCCAGACGGTTATAACCGTCTTAGTGGTGCACGATTGAATTCTTTCTAGAAGATTACTGCTGTAATCTGGTGTGACTCTTTATCGTGTGGTATCAATCAAGTAAATAATATCCAAGTCTGGATATTATTAAGCGGAAGTGCTTTGACTTAGGATTTTCATCCTTTATGAAAGCGCAAGGATTTATGATTTCTTTTTGGTGCGCAAGTGTTGTTTGCTATCTGTCTCTTAAGCCTCTTTTGTAAAACCAGTGCGCGACCGCGCAAGGTAAAAGATGCTAAAAAGACGAGGTTGTGGTATGTCCCAAGTACTTATTATGAGGTTTTTGGGACCTTACCCCTTCAACAACAATAAAAGGTTGGTCCGCAACTCGAGGCCAAAAATACAAAGCAAAACACTAAGTCACAAAAATCAAGCAGCAACCGGAAGCCTCGAAGGCTTCAAGCTACAAGTATCTAACCAAGCTGCCTTACAAAAACATGCAGCAATATAAAAAATCATGACAAGGCAAATAATAGAAAGCTAATAGCATAACATAAGAAGCCTTAAAGGTCTCCAAAACCTACATAATGTTCAAACAAACCTTAATGGTTTGTAAACATAGAAATTGTTCAGACAGCCACTAGGGCTAACAACCATCAACCGAAACCATAAGGGCTTCTGCAAAACCTAAATTGTTTAAGAAGACATACAAACCATCAAATTGTTTTAAGGTGCTAAGAAAGCTACGAATATTGTTCAAACATCCGCAAGAGGCTTAGAAGCCCTAGAACCATCACCTTTACCCTTTTTGGCCATCTTTGCTTTCTTGGCCTTTGAACCACCATCAACTCCAACCCCTGAACCTTCGAGGCTTGCTTCCCTGGAAACATCAGCATCTTCTGAAAAGGTTTCCTCACTATCTCCTGAACGAGAACGTTTATTGGACAAGGAATCAAGCACTTCAGAACAAACCTTCTCGTTTAGCCCAGCTGGTTTCAAGCCCTGTAAGACGGAAAGAGGTTTACCAAAACAAGTTGAAACTTCACTCACATATGGGTAAGTCAGCCTCTCCATCTGTTGAACAGACTCCTTAAAAACCCCAGAAGCATCAGGACGAAACAAAGGAGACTGTTCTAAAGCCTGACCAGACTCATGAAGTTTAAAACCAGCAACAAGGCCCAAATGTTTCCCATAGTTCAGCAGTTTGGTGTAAACCTCTCCAAGAGCATAATTGAATTCATTAGAATGAAGGAGATAAGTGACAACCTGGGGAAAGCCTTGCTCAATGAGCCACTGGTTATCACCAGTAGCTTGAACGACTGAAGCTTTCAAGCCTTCCTTCTCCTCATCAAAGGCTTTCTTTTGAACATCTAAGGCCTCCCTATCAGCCTTCAACTTCAGCTTATCTGCTTCAAAGCTCTTCTTCAAGTCATTCATCTCAATCTAATGCCTCCTGGTCAACTCTCAAACCTTCTTCACCCAAGCTTCCTCTTTTTTTCGAAAACCCCTCAACCTCCTTTTTCATTGCAGCCATGGAAGCCTTCATTTTATCCTTCTTCTTTGTAACTTCCTCATACTCTTGCATCCCTTTCGTAAAACGGGTAACCCCCTCAGCCAAGAGGGCAGAGAGGTTGCAAGAGCTTAACATCAACCTTGAGATAAAATGATCACCTTCCATCTCCGATATAGCATCTCGAACACCAGGGGGAGCAAAATGGGCCAACAAATCTGCACAAACAGCAGGATCCTTGAAGTTATCCCCAACCTTCACACCCCAGTTGGGAATATAAACCTCTTCAGCTTCAGGCTCCTCCAAGCCTTCAACACTTTTGCCCGATGAACCCTGGATAGAAGGTGTAGCACCCTTCTCGACCAACTTTTTCTTCTTCCCAGAAACCACCAACTCCTTTTCCTTGCCCTTCTCCACACCACCTTCAGAAGCCTGCTCCGCGGACACCTCAATATCATCACTAATGTCAATGGCCTCTGAACCAGAGGGTTGATCAGCACTTTTTAAACGACGGTTTGACCGACGGACAGAAACCTTGGAACTCGGAACCTTCGTGAAACCCTTAATGTTCGGAACATTCACATAACCAGAACCTTCGAACCTATGCTCAGATCCCCTAGCAACTGCATCTTCACCAGGTGTAGCCGCAACATCCCCAAACACGACATCAAAAGTGTCATCGCTCTTCACAAAATCAAGGGCAGACATAACTACAAAACAAACACAAATAAAAGGTATAAACAAAAAGGAAATAGAAACATAATAGCACAACAGGACAAATGCATACCCTGCCCATCTCTCATAAGCACTGGATCTCGATCAGGTTTGTCCCATAACTTACTAAGGCCCAACAACACTAGTAAGGGCTCAGGAAAGGGACGAACCCTCGAAGGGCACTCCCTAAGGGTTTCAAGAAAACGAGTATTTATCTCAAGAGCAGAGGGTTCAGATTCGTTAAGAACGGCATCCGGATGTCTCCAAACCAGTTTAAAAGAAATAATCTCATCCGAAACCCAGAAAAACTGGTCTTTCCAAACACCAAGACTAGAAACCATGGATGAAACTAAACAGGTGTCAACTTGGGATGTTTTGAACGTGAACCAGTCACCATTCTTGGCTAATCGAAAAAAGCGACGGAATGACAAAAGGGTTGGATCATATCCGGAAGCCCGGCACAAAACTTCAAAATGCAGAACCCCAGCCAGACCCTGAGGATGGATCTGGCCAAACGAAACACAATAATATTCTAATATATACAAAACAAAGTTCGAAAAAAGGGTGATGCAGATTCGAAAATTCAAAATGGCGACAATACAGGGCAACAGAACCGGGAGGACATCGATCGATTGAAACATCACAACCCGGTGCAACCGGTTTAAACCTCAACCCAATCCCCCATTCTAAACAAAAAGCTTCTACTTCTTCTTGGGTTAGTCGTGAGAACGATTTGGTTAAATCTTTACGAGCACCCGTACTAAAAGAAAATAACCGGAAGAATGGAAATCAAAACTAACCTGGAGGAAGAAAAAGGAATGAACTTGAGAGGAATTGTGTAGAAGTTGTTTTTCTTCTAAGAGATAAATGAAAAATAAAAGAAAAACGGATGTTATCATTACACGGTAGGTTATTAAACCGCCGCCTGACAAAAAACTGCTACTAGTCACATCAACTGTCTCCTCAAAATTCAAAAACCAAAAATCTCAACCGCTGTGAACCTTTCAAGCTCTCAAGCCTTGAAGCCCTCGAGCAAAATAAAACAAATGTACAAAAAAGTCAGAAGTATTTGTGCTTACACCCAAAAACCTCTGACTTGGGGGGCTGATGACGGGGGTAGCTCAAGCCTCAATAAAATGACTAAGAATAGATAGTAGCTTGAAGGGTTAAAAGGTTAAAAGGTTTAAAGCCCAGGAACTAAGGTGAACAGCTCGTGTACAGTAATCAGTCACCTCACTGATTACTTAGACAACTCTCCCACAGCCGCAAAAGCAAAGCGTGTGCACAGGGTATACTCTTTTATCCGCAGGTCCAAACGCTCCAACCCCTAAAAGGGTAAGTCCTCCACTGCAAGCAGGATTCACTAGTCAAAGGTTTCTCCTTTGAGAAACCTCCTTCCCTATATAAGACACTTCATTGAACACATCAAGGACATTCCAAATCAGTGCAGAACTCCTCGGATCACTGATCCTTCTTGTCTCTCGAGAACTTGTTCCACACAAGTTTCTCTTCTTCACTCCAACACACACAATTTACTCACCCTTACATCCAAGGCTGAATATCCTTCGGCTAAAGATCTTGAGCAAATAACAAACATAACTAGTGAACCTCTCTCCACGTCTTGCAAACGTGGGGGGACCCCACGACCTGCGTTAGGCAAACTTCAACCCTTGAAGTCTTTTGCCTAACCAGCCTGATCACTACTCTAGGTCTCATTCTCGTTGTAACAACAGTAAGTATGATCACCTTCTCCGCCTATGTGACATGCATTTCATCTATCACTATCACTAACCATAACAAATGGTCCAAATACCCCAATACTGAGAGGACATGGAAAAGTGAGGATAAATATCATAACTCAAAAGAGGTTAGGAATTAGGAATCGGAAAATGGAGAAACGAAAACCTAAAATATCTTAGACATAATATAGGAAGGTCATAGGTCCGTGGGCGGTCCGGGACGAGTCGAAGCTCTAGCCTCTATCTCAGATCGTTAACTTATGAGAGTTCGAGCTCTATTTTAAAAGCTCGAGCTTGGCTCATAAGTAGTTTTTTAAGTTCAAGTTAGGCTCGCATATTATTTATTAACAAATGTATATGTGTGTGTATGTATATAATCTCGATAAATAAAGCTCGGGTCCGGGCTCGATTTTTTAGAAAAAGCTTATTTGTAGGCTCGACTTAATTTGAGTTGTCAGCGAGCCGATCTCATGGCTCATTTACGCCCTTAAGGATGAATATTTGAGTGTGTGACCGTATATGTAGTTAATTATAATCTTACTTTGCTACGAATATGGTTACATTAAAATCAAATATATATATATATATTGTAAGAATAAAAAAGAAGAAATTTCAACCAATAAGAATGCTTCATTTTACTTCATTTAATTTTTGTATTTAATATTAGTGTAAGGGTATATTGGTAAACTTAGATGGATCATTAATTGGTAGTCTTTCTTTTGAATAGCTAAGTATATTAAATTTGTAACTTATTTTCAAAAAAAAAACATATTTTTCAAAAAAAGAAAAAATATAATTTAAAGTGTAGCATAAATTACGAGTTGTGTAGGATGAATTGCGAGCCGTGTAGGAAAATTTTCAATATGTATAGGATAAATTTCAAAACGTGTAGGATAAATTTTGATATGTGTAACCAAAAATTTAAGTGTGGAGGATGATAAGGTTTTTGACTAATTAATTAGTCAAAGATAATAATAAATGAGTTGAGAGAAAAACTATTTAATGTTTTACATTTGTACCATTTATTCTTTTTATTCTTAATTTAATTTTCTTCTCAAATGAACATTACTCATATGATATAATACATAATGTTAAAATGTATAATTAACACTTTTCTTGAAGTTTTTGAAACTTTTAGAAATTTAAATTAATTTATATTTATAAGCTTATGGGAATCCTAAGAGCTTATTGTACCTCTCCCCCTTCCTTACTGCTTATACATTTCCTTACTACTAGGCCCTCCTAGTGGGGCTGCATATCACGCCGGAGTCATCTATGGTGCCCCATAGCGCCCAGCAACACCGATACGACCGACCCTATGGGAACTAAAAATCCATCCTTCGCGAAAATTATAACGCTGCACAATGTTCCTTCCCCACTCACACACATATATATACATACATATGTATGTATAATTGAAGGGGTTATATAACCCCCTTACCACTACACCCTCTTGTGATATAACCCACCATAAGCCTCCTCTTACACTTTTTCGCCACTTGTTGCATAACCCCCACCAAATGGCTTTATGGGACTTTATATGACTATACATGGTCTTATACCCTTCTTTTATGAGGGAAAAAGTGATGGACAACCCCCCCCCCCCCCCCCCCCCCGGGTTAGTATGTAAAAGAGGGGGGGTTACATTAAGTAGCACCCCTAAGAGTGTAACATGTAAATAAGCAAGTATAATATACCATTTTATCATGGGAGGCTTTGATGGTGTGTGGGGAGGACCTCCGCACAAGGCCCACGATTTCGAGGGGCATGCGATTTAAAAAAAAATCCGATACATATATTTTATTTTTTTTAAATAGTAAACACATACCACTTTCAATATAGGCCCATTTACAAATCATTTTTTATGGTTTAGAATTTAGCCCACTTGTAATTAGGTTTATTAAGCCCAATACTGATTTGATCTTTTTTAAATAATAACAAAACATAACAGAAGGGCACATTTTTTCAATCTCGAACAGGGTACGTGAATTCTCAAAGACGCATCTGCATTTTATATTCGCGAATGAGAATGTAAATACGAAACTCCATCATATCCCTGAGAGCATAGCATCAACAATAATTGATTTGTAGTATGGTGTGGAATAGATAGGCATGGTGAGCTTTTAGTACAAAAACGCTCAAAAACAGATTTTGTGAGTGAAAGAAAGAGTGAGAAGTACCGCTCTGTTCCCGAGTTAAGTTAAGGGGAGAAAAGAAATGATTCTCTCATTTTCTTTTCTCTTCTCTCCGTTTCTTTCCAAATTGGAAAGATTAAATTTAGGCAAAAAACCTATCATTTTCTCTTTTCTTCTCTCCTTTAATGAAACTGTGGAACACAACAAAAAATTATTTCCTTTCAAATCTTTTCTTTTCTCTCATTTAATGAAACTCAGGAACACAGTGTACGTTTCTAAAGCGTTTTGGAGCCGGTTTTGACAGTGTGATTGGCAAAGTCCAGATAGCCGCTAACGCGGAGCCGATTTTAAAACCGATCCAAATGGTCCAATAAGAAAACAAAAAAAATGATTGAATTAAGAACCCACCTAAAATCCTAACACATCCAAAAACAACAAAACCCTACCATCTCTTTCTTTATATTCTGAAATTCACAACATCCACGTCACTAATTTGAAAGCTTCCGTGTAGAGTACCATTAATCAATCAAAAGTCATCATTTTTTTGCCAAAAATAATTTAAAACACACACTTGTTTTTTTTTTTTTTGAAAGGTAAATTTCATTGAAACACACTCAGCCGACCCAAACCGGGCCGACAAGCAACAAAAACACAACTACATTACACATTACACTTGTTGGTTGTTACAAATACACACAACTCTAATGAACCCATCTTCACATCCTCTTTCATCTTCTTCACTCACTGGGTACATTTCTCTGATCCAAATTTTCAATCTTTTCAACTTTTCTTGAACTCAACAATATTATTCTCAATTACCCATTTCATTTTTCTTAATCTTTTTGTTTAAAAGCAGATTACTTTGGTCAAAGAAGTGCGTGCAAGTTACGTATCAAGATTTCTTGTTGGTGGGTATTAGAAAAAAAGATTGCTTGTTTAGTTTATTTTATTTTTATATAAAGTTTTATTTTTTTATTATGATCTAGTTTATTTTATTTTTATATAAAGTTTTATTTTTTTATTATGATCATCTGATTTGGGTGTTTGGTGTTTTGTTAATTGTGGTAACAGATTTGATCATCAATGGGGGAAGTGGTTGGTCCAAGGTTGTACAGTTGCTGTAATTGTAGAAATCATGTTGCACTTCATGATGATATTATTTCTAAAGCTTTTCAGGTGAGAAATGAACTTTAAGATTTTCTACAGAATTGTGGGTTACTCAATCTTGATTTTGATTTTTGATGTTCAAGAATTGATGTTTTGGTGTGTGTTTTAGAGTATTTGTCTGATAACTTAAAGGGGGTGTTTGGATGTGTGTTTTAGAAGTGATTATGTGATGTAGAATAATCATATTTAGATAACCAGATTTAATAAATCTTATATAACATAGTATTTGGATGTGCTTCTGCTGCTTAAAGCATGTGATTAGTAATACACATAATATAACAGAGAAAAAAACGTCTCGCTTACGGTATGCGTATATAATGTATATATGTGTGGGCCCTCAGGGGGCAAAAGTGAAAGTACACTAATTTTAACGGTATTTTACTAATTTCGTGAAAATAACGTTAAAAAGTGAGGGACGGTTAATCATGCATCATGTGGTGGCGTTGATAGCCGAAAGACAAGGGGGTACATGCACTAATCGGCTTTTGTCCCAATTGTTGAGTGTTATGTGCCTTATGTCCAAGGCTTGATACAAAACTACTATCAAGCCGGGGGTCTCACTGGAAGCAGCCTCTCTATTCCTATGGGATAGAGGTGAGGTTGTCTACATCTTACCCTCCTCAGGACCCTACCTTAGCTTTGCTATTGGTGGGATTTACCGAGTATGATGATGATGATGATATAATATGATCAGAAAGCCAGAAAGGACATTTTTGTGAAGAAAGAACAGACATATTGTGAAATGAAAATAAGAGTCTGTTAAATTCGGTTAAAAGATAACAGTGCCATGAAACTAATTAACCAAAATTGGTAGTTAACCTCAAAGTAATTAAATAATAGAAGCAGAATCTGTTTATCCTAACATTTAACGCTCTTATCCCAACTTCAAGTCTCAATAATAAGACAATCAGTTCCAAAATGCATTTTTTTGTTAAAATGTAGAGCTCTTAAAAGGCTATATGTTTAGATTTGATTCGTATATGTTACTAAAGTGGATAGGGGAAACAAGTAATTAAAGATGAAAATTGTGTAAAAAATAAGTAGTAGATGAATTCTGTGCATACAATAGTGTGTCTTGAGAGCTCTAGTATTTTACAAAATATTTGCATTTTGGATGTTGTTATGTGAGATAACGAGTGTTTAATGTTTAGATAAACAGATTCTGCTTCTATTCGACTATATTGTGGTTAAACTACCAATTTTTATCACATACATGTCTGCTTTTTTTTTAATTTGGGTCATGTTATGTTTTACTAATCACTGTTTTAAGCAGCAGAAGCATATCAAAAAAAAATATTTTATTCAGCCCGTTTCATTATAGTTGGTTATGATCATTTAACATCACATAATCACTATTATAACACGCGTCCAAACACCCCCTTTAAGTTAAAGATATATGTGTTCTTTATTCGTTTGTGTTAGGTTTGAAGGAACAGAAAACCTTGTTAACTGTTTTGTTAGTGAAAGGATGATATAAATCGAAATCTATATAGTTAGCAAATGAGCCAAGATTAGTGATATCTCCAGTTATAATAATAAGAATAATGGATTTTATTAATCCCAACTATTTGCAATTGGCCGACAATAGTCCTAACTATAGAAATATCTACCGATGGTCCCATCTTTTAACCTATTTTCTCCCAACGAGTCTTTTTTAACAGAGGTCTAACCCAGTTAGTTTTTTGGTGACGTGGACGCTGACGTGGCACAAACCTTTGTTATTTTCTGAGGTGGCTGCTTACGTGGCACTCTCATCACCACCTCCACTCCCACCTCACCTCCACCACCACTCACCACCACCGCCCCACTTGCCATCACCGCAACTCGACACCACCCACCACCCTCAAAACCCCCAACCTTTCTAGAAAATCGTGAAATACCACCACCACTGCGTTCCCACCACCTTCAGCCGTCACACACTTCCACCCTTCGCGCCTGCTGCCCCACACCGCCACCCTCACCGGAGTTTCTGCTTGTCTTGCCGGAAAATCACAAAATACCACCACCACCACTAATCTCGACCGAAAATTGCAGTGGTGGTGGTATTTCACGATTTTCCGGAAAGGTTGGGGGTTTTGAGGGTGGTTGGTGGTGGTGGTGGTCGTGGGTGGTGGTGGAGGTGATGATGGCTGGTGTGATGACTGGTGGTGGTGAAGATGAGTTGGAGGTGGTGATGAGAGTGCCACATAAGCAACCACCTCATCAAATAACAAAAGTTCGTGCCATGTGAGCGTCCATGTCACCAAAAATTAACAGGGTTAGACCTCAGCTAGAAAGGCTCGTTGGGAGAAAATAGGTTAAAAGGTGGGACCATCGGTAGATATTTTTATAATTGGGACTATTGCCAGCCAATTGCTAATAGTTGGATTACTAAAATCTATTATTCCATAATAATATTTTAATCTCAAATCAAAATTGATTTTCTTATGTTAGGGGAGAAATGGTAGAGCCTTCTTGTTCTCTCATGCAATGAATGTTTCAATGGGCCCGAAAGAAGACAGGAACTTGATGACCGGGCTCCACACAGTTGCTGATGTGTACTGCCTAGACTGTCGTGAGGTATTGGGTTGGAAATACGAACGGGCTTATGAGGAATCGCAGAAGTACAAGGAAGGTAAGTTCATTCTTGAGAAGTCCAAAATTGATAAAGAGAATTGGTAGTAACCAGTTATGTATCTAAATCATCTCTTAGTGTATAAAATCTATCGGGTGGTATTCAATAAATGTTTCTTCATTGTTTTTATTGCGATTCATTGTCGATCTGTCTGTCCCATTGAAGCCTGTATTTAAGATGATGAAAGTTTATGAACAGCTTTTGTTGGGTGTCCAGGTTTCTTGTAAATAAAATGTTGTATATAATTAAAAAGTATTTGAAATTTGTGATGTGTGTATATATATATGTTTGTGGAGTGTTGCTACTGATGATCTTTCATGGTGATGTTCACTTGATTTTAGATTTTTTTTTTTTTTTTTGTTATACATAATGATGAACTCTTTATGACTTGAAATTTTTTTTATTGATGTAATAAAATCTGAATATTTGAATAAAACAATTTAAGACAGTTTATGCACTTGAAAAGGATCCAATCGACAAATAAACCTTTTTAGCAAAAATTTTATTATTAGTATTGATGATGAACTGATTAATATTTTGCAAGTAATAATATTACAGCAATAAACTGAAAGTCTAAAGAGTGGGATAAAACTATTTAAAAGGTTGCATCTTGTATGATTAGAACTTAGAAAGACTTCACGCTTTCACCTTGTTTAACTCTTCTTTTAGCTAAAATCTTTATTTGACCCATTTCACCTTTTTAAGCCAAAATCTTTATTTGACCCATTTCACCTTTTTAAGCCAAATTCTTTAGTTGACCCGTTTCACCTTTTTAAGCCAAACTCTTTACTAAAAATTTTATTCGACCCGTTAAACCTTTTAACTTTTCTTTTTAGCTAAAATCATAATTTGACCCGTTTCACATCTAAGTGTTCTTTAACAAAGTTTTATTCGACCCGTTTCATCTTTTTTAACTCTTCTTTTTAGCTGAAATATTTATTTATTCAACCTGTTTCACTTTCACCTTCTTTATCTCATCTTTACAGCTAAAATTTTATTCGACAAATTCGACATGTTTCCCCTTGTTTGACTCTATCCTTTTGCCGAAGTCGTTATTCAACCAGTTTCGCACTTTTTTAACTCGATTCTTTTAGCTAAAATCTTTATCCTTCACCTTGTTTAACTCTTTCTTTTACCTAAATTCTTCATTCAAATCGTTTCTTGCTGTATAGAAACATGATACCTGTAGTCCCTACCTATTTGTTGGTCGACGGGAGAACTATTAAACCTTAAAACATACACAGAGAACTATAAACAATGTTCAAACAATGCACCTTACAATTAAACCAATCATCAGCAAATGGATTAAGCATTCACATATTCTAAGACAAAACCATCTAAAATCGAAAGTAAAAACATCAAGTAAAACCAAACAGACAAGTTAGAGCTCACAAAACAGCACTCAAAACGAAAAAACCGGCACAAATCTTGCTGGTTACTTATTCCACCAAACTCAAAACTCCGACTCTTTCTTCTTAGAAACCCACCTCCTCTTCGCATCTTCAATCGCAGCTTCTCGAGACTTCTGTAACTCACTATACCAATGATGATATCGTGCTTCAATTGCATCAAGCTCTTGCTTCAAATCTTCACACACATCTTTCTCATAATCAGAGGGTATTGAATTTGAATCACTGGTTATAGTTCCCGAGCTCTTCATCCAATCACCGGAATACGTAGATGATGAATAATCCGACCCGTTGTTTTCCGGTTGAGGAACCTTTACGGGCTCACATGCAGTTTGACCAGTTTGAATGATTACAGAACCTTCATGTGAACTAATGCCTCCACTAGAAGCGGACTTTTTAAACGAAGGTTTCCAGGTTGGCACGAACTTCGAGATCATGTCATCGATCAGCTCTGCTATGATAGCAACATCTTCGTGCAAGAGGTCGAGTTGTTCGACCATCTCTTGAGCTATTATGTGTGCAGTATCAGAATCCAGATAAAACGGAAAATGAATGTTCCTCACACTACCTGTTGACATAAAATAACAAAATTTGAACATCAATAATAAGAAAAAAATATATAGATAGATTTATGTTCTTGTTTGTTTGCTAAGGAATATAGGTGTTCACGAACTGTTCATCAACACCTACCGAACGAAATTTTATGTTCGTATTCGTTTGTTAAGAAACTGAACGTGATCATGTTCGTTTGTTAACTTTAGGTAACGAACACAAACTAATGTTCATGGACACAAAATGAAAACAAACAAACACAAACAGGCGTTCATGGACATAATATATAATACACTAAAACTTATTAAATAATTTATTTATTGGAATTTTGACATGTTTAAATAAAATATAGAAGTTAGAAACACTAATGAACTATCGAACATAAACGAACACGTTACCGAACGTTCACGAACATATATGAACGAAAGCGACCTTTGTTCATGTACGTTCATTTAACTAAACGAGCGAAATTCTTGTCCGTGTTTGTTCATTTATTAAATGAACGAACACAAACGAGCGTCCCGCCAAACAAGTCCCGGACTGTTCGCTGAACGTTGGGTTCATTTGCAGCCCTAAATTTAGAGATGTCAATTCCGCTAACTTCTGTGATCACACTTAATCCCTTAACTATTTATTAAATTATGCCGTTCCAACAAGAAACTATTAATATATATATATAGAGGCCGGTTAACGTACAAGACCACCTTACCGTGCGATGCGTACGCAAGCATCTCAACCGCACATCTGATCTAATCTAGGCCTTCAATTGAACGCGGTGGCACAATAGTAATTAACTTTGCATAATTACGCACGTTATTTGCATAATTACGCATGGGTTGGGTTAAACCCTAATTACGCACGTTATTTGCATAATTACGCATGCGTTGGGTTAACCCTAATTACGCACGTTATTTTGGTGGTCGTGTACCTTCGCACGTTAAGAGCCTTATGTATTTTAAACTTCCACTATATGCGTGTGTGTGCGGGCGGGGGGTCAACGCAACTGGCCGATTTTGACCGTTCTAAGACGAATAGTTCTTACCACTAAAATCAGCTATTCTCAAGGTTAACATGACAGAGTTATCTTCATTCTTCTCGCCTTTCAACCGGATATCATTCCTCTCATTGAGGCACTGAAGTTCATGTGACGTCAAACACGGGACACTCGTGTTGCTCTTGATGCATGAGCTACCAGGTGATATCTCATTGTCGTTACAGTCAATGTCCATGGCCGATGAGTCGGGTGTCGGCAGGTTAACCAAGTCAAACTTGACCGGCTCGTGTATGTACTCTTTTATACTTTCCGGGGCAAGAAACGGATCTTTCAGAAGCTCGCTTGCAGGCAACCTTTGAGGCAATGGGACCAAACACTTTTCAATGAACTCCTTGACTTGTGGATCTTTGACTTTTGATAGACCGGCAGGCTTTATACCCTGCAACAAAGGAAAACTGAGATCACACATCCATATTATGGGTGTTTTGAAAGTGATTATACAATACTGGTTACTGAATAATCCGAATAAGATGGTTAACTCTAGAATGTGATGTAGATGTTTAAATCAGGTATGACTGTTTATAGTTGTAATAAACAGATAATCAGATGCTACCTGTTAGACAACATTTGAGTTTTAAAGATACTGGTAAGAGTAAAATACATGGATGGTCCCTGTGGGACTAAATGCGTTACAAAGTGCAAACCGCAAGGACCATCCATGTACTTTTGGCAAAAGTTGGAGACTGGATACGTTAAAAAGTACAAACCACGAGAACCATCCGTGTACTTTAGAAAAAGTAGGGACTACATCCAAAATTTTAGTTAACCACAAGGACCATTTGTGTACTTTTACTCTACTGATAATGACCAAAATGATTTTTTTTGCAAAAAGAGATGTTCTGTAAAACATAAGTAAAAAGTCTCTCAAACTAGGTTAAAAGGGAAGGGGTAAATAGGTATACCACGTTTACCCAAACCTTAGAACTAATTACTGCAACTTCAAGTCACAATAATCAGATATTTCGTCCCACAACGAATATCGAAATACCCATGTACCAGATAGTAGCGGATGGTAGAGAACTTACTGAAGTAACTTTCTTATATATCTGTGCTTGATTTTTGCACTCACTGTAAGGATATTCACAAGTAATCAGCTCCAGTATGCACATTCCGAACGAATATATGTCGACGAGTTCATTATATTCCTCTTCATAAAGCTCTGGCGCCATGAACTCAGGTGTCCCTAAAATCCAATAAAAGTCAATTTAGTTAAGAGTTAAATGCCTGGGTGGTCCCTGTGGTTTGCGAAAAAATGAGTTTTAGTTACCAATCAAGCTTTTGGCAGTGGGCCGTAGCATAAGAGTTGCTAGTCCTAGATCTCCGATCTTCACTTCTCCATGATTTCCGTTAACGAATATATTGTCACATTTTAAATCTCTATGAATAATAGGTGGTTCATGACTGTGGAGATAAGCCAAGCCTCGAAGAATCTGTCGAGCCCAATTCTTGATAGCCTTCAAATCAACACTCTTATGCTTCTTGCGGTATCTAAAACCAAACCAAGCATATACATAGATTAAACCTAATTCAAATAGAACTTATACGAAGAGTAGAACAAGAGGAACGAGACTTACTGCCTCAAATTCCCGGAGGTGAACAATTCGGTGATCATGTTGATAGTTTTCTTCTCATCGTCCACCCACGAAACATATGACTTGATTATGTTGACATGTTTCAGTGTCCTTAGTAAGTGAACCTCTGAATAAACTCTCTCCAAATGTTCGGGAGATTGCATAGCATCGTCCAACATCACTTGGTTCCAAGCAACTTCGTTTCCTTCAACTTCATCAAACCCCTTGTATCTACCAATACCAACATATAAAACAGAAAAAATAAGCATCCTTAACCAAAAAAAAGATATAGACTTACATCAGCAAAATAAAGTTATATCTACAAGAACAAATAAACAATATACAAACGTAAACATAAGGAAATAGAATGGAAGTCTAGAAGTCATACACAGTCTTGAATGCTCCTCTCCCCAGCATTTCACTATACTGAATACAGGACACAGAAAAAACTATGAAACCGGTAAATAAACAAAACAGTAAAACGTAACAATTCATACATCAAAAGATGATCAAATTCTGGATAATATCATATCTTTAAAGCAAACTCATTCGCCGATAATAATCCATCCCGCTTTAACAAACAAGTAACTCCGTCTGCCCTTAACTTTCACTTATAACTTTCCAAAAACAATTTACAACATTCCGATCGGAATAAAAATCAGTAAATTGTTCATTAGGGGCAGACATAGTTACAATTCATATCATATGTTCTAAAACAAGATTAATACTACTACAACAAATCTTACAACATAATAACCACAAAACACTTTAACTAAGTCATACTAATAAACTTAAAACTCATGTCATCAACCGAATAACCGATACACGAACAATATGAAATTATGAATTAAATTTAAAATATTACCCTAACGTAACGATTGTGAGGACATCTTTCAACAACATCAGGATCTTCAACCTCCGGTCTCATTTTCGAATTCAAATCCAATTTCTCAAACCCTAGTTCACCCATAACAACAACCACACGGATCCAAAACACACAACAACAGCTCACGAACACACGCACAAACGAACGAACAAACCCTAGAGTTCACAACGTTCAGAGAACGCTTCACATGCAACGTAAAACGAATCGATGGACGATCGAATCCTGAAGTAATTTCTCGCAAAACTCATAGGCGATAACGATGTGTGCGAATTCTTCGAACGGATCGGAATTCTGGAGACCTGAAGTGCGTTTTCTTCGATTATTCTAGCCATATTGCGAAACCTTCAGATCTGTAACCATTTATGTGACGAATTTGAGATGAAATTGAGCGATTAGGGCAGCAACTGAGGGGATTAAGATGAGAAATCGAGAGGATTGTGCATGAATTGAAGCGGAATTTGTGAATTTTGTTGAGTAATGAATCTAATTGAAGCAATTTTGTAGATTGAAATGTACGCTTGAATGATTTTGAAAACCCTAATCCCCAATTTCAAGCGCTTTTATTGGGAGATAATGTTTTTTTATTTATTTAAAGTTTAAAACTAAAAGTTCCCGTTTTTGTGGGGGTGAATTAAGCCCCTAGTCTATTGGAGATGTTCATATTTGACCTAATAACTTTTTGTTTTTACAAATTGTTGTTTCAAAATGGTTGTGTGATTACATTTTAGGTTAGATGGTTAAAGTTTCATCTAACCTAAAATGTTAAATTGTTTGCTAACAAAGTAACAATCTTGTGTTTGATTGTTTAAATGTTTCACTTTTAACGGTGAAAAAGATAGTGTGTTTGGATATTTGTTTACAAGTATATATGGTTAATGTTCTACTAGAAAGTTGAAGGGGTGATTTTGGATCACGCCGAATTGCGTAATGAGATTAATTTGGATATTTATTTATAGAAATTGTTGGAAAGCGGTTACTGATAAGGTTACATTAAATGAGTTGGTTAAATGGTCAAATATACACGTGGTAAAACGACAGAGAATGTTCACATGCAATGGTTTGATATTTGCTTACAAGTATATATGGTTAATGTTCTACTAGAAAGTTGAAGGGGTGATTTTGGATCACGCCGAATTGCGTAATGAGATTAATTTGGATATTTATTTATAGAAATGCTTGGAAAGCGGTTACTGATAAGGTTACATTAAATGAGTTAGTTAAATGGTCAGATATACACGTGGTAAAACAAGAGAGAATGTTCACATGCAATGATTTGATCAAAAGCGGTATGCCTTTTGTAGATATTTCTCAAAGGCGGTCATAGATAAAGTTACAAAATCACATTAAATGATTTGATCATTGATCAAATAAACATCAAAGGGCTTTGGTATTCATTTTATGATATAGTTGACGAGGATTTTTTTTATCTTTATCTTTAATCTAAACAATTCAGTAAAATTATCATGATCTTATTTATTATACACTACTAATGTCCAACAAGATACATTGACATTATATTATTAAATATAATAATAATAATAATAATAATAATACACAAACTAATGTAGTTTTCTAAGGTAGTACGGTACACCTAGCTTTTAAATGTATAAAAAAATGAAAGTAAATAATTTTAGGATGAATCTATTAATGGTATTTATTGGGACATGAGCATGACATACACTATGTTTATACACTTATAAGTCTTGCTTCAAAATTATATTATAACCAAGTGTTTTGGACTAATAATACAAGAACACACAAAAATAATTGACTCTCCCATACGCATTTCAATAACGTAGGGATAGATTTTGTATTATACGGTTTTAAAGAGGTCCTAATCTAGTTAATCACCCAAAACAAAATGACCATTATGATTCAAACCAATCTCACACCATAGTTAATGAGGTAAGTCTAACCTTGAATTTTTTAGTGGAAATGAGTGATTTAAGGAACTTGACTAAACTTGTTGAGACTAATAATGATTATCAGAAGCTCACGACATTTGGTTTACATATTTTTGTTAACTAATATATTACAAAGAACATAAGACAAAAGTTGTTAAAGCATCAAGAGTATGGCTGGATAGAAGGTTCAGGATCAACTCCAAAATGTAGCTACTTGGTCGGAATCTGCAATCAAAGAACACCGTTAGTCTTAACGGGAGAGGTGGCCTCCTGCGTTTGGACTCCGGTGTGAGAATCAGTAGGATGATCTTAAGAGTCTTAGCAAAGTGAAAGGATTAGAGTTTTAGAGTGAGAGTGAGAGAGATTAACTTACTTTGTGCTGGAACAAGACCCTCCTTTTATAGGCAGATTGCTCTGCCCAAGGGAGCCTCATGCCACCTTTGCACCTCCTAGTATGGGTAAGCTTATCATTCCACCTTTGTACCTCCTAGTATGGGTAAGCTTATCATTCCCTGATGTTGCTTGTAGGGTTAGCCTTGCTTCTTTGGGTATGTTTCAGGTTTGTGTGTATCATGGACACCTTTATGTATTGTAGAGAGATGTCTAATTAGTTTGACCTGTTTATTTCAAGTTCTGAGATTGTACAATAACCTTGGCTTCTATCACCAGTTGTTGGTGTATCAGCTTCTGGTCAGGAGCCTCCAGCTCCTGACTTTCAATTTCTTTCTTTTAGTTTATGTTTAGCGCTCTTTATTTTATTTTTGCGATTGTCGTTGACTTTGACTTTGCTAACTGAGATCTCCGAATACCCACGTCATCAAAAGTGTTGACAGACATAATAGACATCATGAAGACAAGAGTGCTGATATGATCTCCATTAACAATGTGTACTATATATACAAGCAAAGACAACAAAGAGATCAACTAAAAGGAACAATTGTTAAAGACATCAACTGTTTGTTTTTTTTTTTTTTTTTTTTGAAAGGCTCTTTTTTTCTTTTTTGAAAGGCATCAACTGTTAAATATAAGAATTGTTATCAGAACAACTAATCGGTTACAATGTTCGTGCAAATGTTAGTTATGATCACTTGTTCTACATCAACAGGTTTTATCTATTGCTAGAACAATTGATGAACTCATCACTTTATCACATCTTTCCATTGTTGTATTAACAACCGAGGATGTCGCCTTTTTATATACTTAGGATGTTCCGTATCACTATTTAGTATTATGTCACAATCCACACACAAACTATTGTACTATTTGTATTAGCTTTCTTACATTATACCTTTAGTTATTGATCCGGCAATATACATAGTTTGAGAGGAAGAACTTTGTATTGGAGAGCTTGTACTTGTATTGGAGAGCTTGTACTTTGTACTGCTTATTTGATTGAATGAAATTGGTGCCAACGTATTGAAAATCACGATTAGATTTTACTGTTTTTTGTGATTTCTTGTTATCTCATTACTTGTTTACTCATCGCATTCATATTCAATTGATTGTTAGAAACCCTGATCCCAACCTTCATTTCGTCTCGTTTAAATATGGAGAATTTTAAATAGCTTTACGAGTAATGTTACAAGCTTGAATTAATATTAGTCTTGACTTGTAGATTATTTTTTTATTTTAAGATAGCTTATTTTATCCATAACTATAACTATTATATATAGGGTATGGTTAATTTTAGAACCACTCTTATTGCGAAAACCATGAGAACCAATGTGAACACAACAAAATAAACCCACTCCACCACCACCCAAAACCTAAACACACCCCACCTCTAAAAAAAATAAAAAAACCTCACCAAAAAACCCCCCAAAAATTAGCGATTTTTAATTAAAAAAATTGTGTGTTTTTAATTTTTTATGTATTTTAAATTTTTTATGTATTTTTTATTGTGTTCACACTGGTTTTCAATGTTCTCGCAATAAAGAGTGGTTTTTAACGGATCTTTATCTTATATATATAATTCATAAGACAAGGACATTTTGAGATACCAAAAAGTTAAGAACTTTGTTTTTGTTTTAATGTTTAGGGTACAACCTAAAATAAGGGTAAACTAGAGCATTCACAATTGATTTTTTATCTATATCCATCTAATTACACTAAAAACAACTACTTTTTCTCTCTTCTTTTTAATTAAATAATATTTTTTATAGATTTATCATTACATTTTCTCCCTTTTTCACTCACAACCACTTTTAAAAATATTAAAAAAATTATAAGGGGTGAACAATGTTTCACATATATTTACAGATGAACAGTAACATTCTCAGAGCATTCACAATGAAAACCTTAAAAAAATGTGAGAGGGTTTAGTTATATTACAAGGAATGGTTGTTAGTGTTTTTTAGTGGTTGTGAGTAGAGGAGAGAGAAAATATATGTGAGGGGTGAACAGTGTTTCACATATATTTACAGATGAACAGTAATATTCTCAGAGCATTCACAATGAAAACCTTAAAAATATGTGAGAGGGTTTAGTTATATTACAAGGAATGGTTGTTAATGTTTTTTTAGTGGTTGTGAGTGGAGGAGAGAGAAAATATATGAGAAATTTACTGTTCATCTGTAAATATATAAGAAAAAATCTGGAGAGATAAAACCTTACAAATTTTTTGATATTTTTAGAAATGGTTGTGAGTGAATGAGAGAGAATGTAATGATAAAAGTATAAAAAATATTATTTAATTGAAAATGAGGGAGAAAAAGTAGTTGTTTTAGTGGAAATATATAGATAAGGAATTCATTGTGAATGCTCTCATATATTTTCTCTCTTATGCACTCAAAACCACAACCATTCCTTATAAATATAAGTAACCTACTTGCATATTTTTCGGGGAACCAATGCGAATGCTCTTATTATTACAAACACTAATTACATTTTAATCTCCTTATCTTAATTACACTTTAAATCCCTCACCTTTAACAAAATTATAGATAATTAGTGGTTACATATTCTCTTATACAAAAACTAACTACCCCACAATCTTTAAATGGTCATAACCTTTTTGTACGTTTATATATTTTTCTTTAAATTACATCATAAAAATGAGTATTTTATTCTTTTTAATGTGAGTATAGCATTGCTATAATTTATTCTTTAAATTGATATGTTATGTGATTAACAGTGTCTAAGGGTGAACAATAATTGAATTGTTAACCAACGCTGAACTGAAAACAGATGATACCGAACCGAAATAAACAAAAAACTGAATGCACTGAAAATCATTAACCGAAACCCGAATTAAAAACCCTCGTTTAACCAAAATTAACGGAACCAAACCATTCATATTTTCATATATTTATAGCTTTTATATCTTCAGTTCATGTATTCATATTTATACCTCCGTTTTATGTATTTATACTTCTATTTCATGTATTTATACATTCATTTCATGTATTTCTAAGCAAAAGTTTGGTTTTGGCTATTGACCGAAATGAAACGAATCAACAAAAAACCGTCAAAATAACCGATTAAACCGAACTGATTAACCGAAAACCGATTGGGTAATAAAGTAGACTAACTGATGACTTAGGTTTCGGTTGAGGATGATAATCGAATCAACTAAACAAGGCATACCCTAACAGTGTATGTGTTTCCCACCGCATCGCGCGTGCACCTTTTTAGTGTATATATACACACATATACATATACATATTATATCTTTCATCTTTTTTGTTATGTTTGTATATGTAATACTTATCAAATATTATATATAAATATTAGTATGTTTATATAACACTTGACTCGTTTAATCTTATTAGCCTAATCAAGCTTGATATAAACTAGTTCCAATTTAGTCCTAAGCTTAGCTTGAGTATGCTTTAGCTCAATTTTATTCTAGTTTTTAGCAAGTCAATGTCGAGTAATTCAACGTGTTACATAAAGTAATTATTGAAGATTATGAAAAATTTGCTTGTTTTGTGTTTTGTTTTGCTGTTTTACTCTTTTGTTTTCTATAGATGCAAACATTATAAAGCATATTACTTTGAATGCAAATTCATCGATCATATATCATTGACAAAACAACCAGTTACAATAATGTACCAGGTAAACGTGCAACAAGTTGCGCTGCAACCCATTTTTAGATAGCAAAACCGATCCTACATAAGACAAAGTTACGGGTCTTAGAGGTAAAAAATTTACTATGCACGACCAGTTAAACATTGTTCAAAGATTATACAGTCTCTGGAGCTAGGGAACCAAATATTTCTATATTAAAACTCTCATAGGACATAGGACATATATCAAATGGCTAACACAAATATTTTATATACTTTTAATTTTACTAGTGAAATTAATTAAAAAAAATATACATATTCATGGGTATGTTACAACCTACAACATAATTATGACATGCGGAATTAAATATTAATGCTTATAGATTTAAAAAAAAAAGGTTATTGAAAGTTGTGTTTTGTTGAGTTGATTTTGAAAGAAACAAATAATAAAACCCATCAAACCAATAGTTTAGTTTGTTCTTGTAAGTTGTAGTAGTTGTTATTTATGAAAAAAAAAAAAAATTAAACTTAGAGGGTGATTTGTGTAGAAGTACACATCTAAGTTATTCGGAGGAATAGCACTTCCGCAATACTTGCCAACATTCATACAGGAAGATTACTGTTTTACCCTTCTAACTAACTATAAATAAAATAGTTTTTTGGGTATAAAGTATATTATTCTCTATCCTGTTTGCTTTTTATCAAAGATGGCACTAGTGTTTAATATGTTTTTAATCTTTTGTTTTTAAACATAAAGTTCAATTTTGTTTTTTTTAGTCTTATCAAAATAATATATAACTTTTATATTATAAATGACTAACAAAACGAATTAGTTGTATTAAAATTTTGACTTGATAATTGTTTTATTTTTTTATGACTTATTTTTTAACTTCTGTGTGTCACGCTTTCATTATCCACCACTAATTAAAATGATGTTTAAACTTTATAAGTTAAAAACCTTAAAAAGGGTGGGGTGACGTGTTTAAAATTAGTTGGTTGAAAAAAAAGAAGAAAGCATGAACACTTCACATCCTTCACACCTACTCATGTCCCTTTGGGTGGTGTTTCACGCCCCAAACCACCAAACCTATACTACATGGCATGGGTGTTATTGCATTACACTAAACTAAAGCGTTAACTAATTGATATACAACTTAGATTGATGTTTTATTACCTAACTAAAATAAAATAAAATATACATTCATTGTTTCTTAATCTTTTGTTTGTTTCAAAAAAAAGTTATATATATAGTTTTAAGAAAATAATATATCTTTTTGTATTATCTTTTAAATGACAAAACAATATTATTGTATTAACACGTTATAACATTTAGGTTTTATGTTAAATTTTATAAATTTAATTATAACGTTATACAGTTTGATCCGGTAAAGACATTTGGTTCGATTCCTAGCCTAGTTATAAAACCATTGCATATAAAGTTGAAACAAAAATTTTCTTATTATTTTGTATTGAGATGTTTAATATAGTTATTGACCTGTGGTTGTAGTTGATAAATATACATAACATAAACAAATATAGAAAGATGACCATATAAGTAGTGATATGAGTAGTTTGGTTTGTCAAAAAAACTACAGCTCTTTCTAAAAGTCTCAATATAAATAGTTCTCTCCTTTGAAGCTTAGATTATAAAACTAAAAGATTAAGCTCCCACATTAAAAAAAAAGTACAACATTATATTTTCTTAAATGTAAACTATAAGCCTCTAAAAGGATTCACACCAAAATGTCCCTTTTACACTCAGATGCAACCAGCCGTGACCGACAAGGTTGTTGGACATTAAGGAGGGTCAATTATTAGGGATCAAAACCATGACAGGTATGAGACTTGTTCTACATCAGTTGCAAGGGCAACAAATGTGAGATTTATAAACTAAATAAACTCTCTCACATATCAAACTAGTCTTTTAGGTTGAATTCTCATGTTTAACTGTAAAATAAAATTTTATATAATTTTTGGGTTATTGGATTTTATCACTCCCAAATATTGGGTATTGGCCGCTACCACTCTCAAGTATCACTTTGACTGCCACCACTCCCAACTTAACATTTGGTGTGTTGTGTCACTTCGGACCTATAATTAACATGTTTTGCTATGTTATTGTTGCGAAATCCCTTAATTATGACATCTTCTGTGTTACGATTTGGATGCCGCTCCACCTGATTTGCAGAAACTCTTGTAGAATGGTTAACTCCGGAGTGACTACACACAAAGTCTTAAGTTGGGAGTGGTGGAAGTCAAAGTGATAGTTGAGAGTGGCAACGACCAATACCCAATAATTGAGAGTGATAAAATCCAATAACCCTATTTTTTTTCCGTTATAACTTTGACATGTTTTGATAATAAAGTCCTATGTAACTCCAATTATTGTGGGTTGAATATGGAATCTTACACAATTATTTCCACCATGAATTAACAATATGTCCCCTACTAAATATACCCCAAAGTGAGAGCGAATTTTGAGACTTACTCTTATGTTTGTGAGAGGAGTATATTTAATAATTAATAGCACCCATTAATATATAGGTATTTACAGTAGAAACTCGATAAATTAATACTCAATTATTTAATAAACTCTCTAAAATAATATTTTTTGTCGGTCCCGACTCGGGAATATGGTGCTAAATTAATAATTCGCTAAAATTATAAGATAATACATTTTTGATAATTTCTTTAGACCCCATATAAAATATAAATTAATAATTCCTTATATATAACATATTACATGAATGATTTATGAAGGTTTCTTGAAAAATGACTCAATTGTTTTTTGTTTTTTGTTGATATTGTATTCGATATTGTCGCTTGACTCACCTGCAAACCATAGTTATTATGAACCCATTCTTGCAATTGCTTTTGAGTGAGACTTGGATTATCCTTGTTGTGCTTGCATAATGCTCTTCGAATCTCGTCTGTCATTGTTGTTTTTTTCACACCTTTAAGATGGGAAGCCATGTTGTGTGTATGATTTGTTTGTGTTAACCTATTTTGATCTTGTATTTATATAGAAAATATTTTTAATGTCCATAAAGTGATACATTGAACACAAGAAGCATAATAAGGTGGGAGATTAAAGGTTTCTTTCAAATTGGGTCGTTCATTTGATATACATGCATTGTATACAATAATTAAGTGGAAGCTTGAAAGGTGTTTGTAAACTAAGTATTTTACTATAAATTAATAAAATATTAATTAATATATAAATTAATAATTATTAATGAGTAAAAGGCTCGTATGCTCCTTGTGGTTTGGTAAAATAACATCTATAGTCCCCAACTTTTGGAAATTACATGTATGCTCCTTGTGGTTTGCTCGTTTGTTACACGGATAGTCCCTGATGTGGATGAACGTTAGTTTTCTTAGTTAAGTAAGTGTGAAATGACAGAATTGCCCTTACTATTATCCTGCAAATCTGAAATTAAAACCTGCAACCTAAAATTGAGTACCATGATTACTAGTATCAATTATCAAAGCCTATTAATTCCACAATGGCCTGAAGACTAGTCGGTCAAACCCCCACCTCTGAAAAACCGGTAGGGGTGCTTATTTTGAATAGGGAAGTCCGACGACCCACCGTCCGATCAAACCAACACCCCCTTCTCTCCACAGAACCCTTTCTACTTATGCCACTATTTACCCAGATACAAACCCACACATCACTGACGCGTCTCACTCCAGTGTTGGCATTGCCTTGCTTGTAGAATGATTCCAAACAAACTATACACATCGCCACCACCTACAACTTCCACGGCCGCCAAAAACTCGCCGAAGAGCGTGTCTGATGAATCATTAACAACCACCACACCCGTTGCCGGAACCACCGTTGAAACCATCAACATCATCGTCAACACCGTCAGATTCATCAACATCACCTAAATCACAGTAAATCACCTCTTAATTTTAGTTTCGATCTTGAATTTGTAATTTACTGATGTATTGGATTATGCGTTCAATTTGGTTTTTCACTTATGAAATTGTTCACTGTTGAGAGGGTTTTGGAGGTATGATGGTGGGTTTTAGGAGGTATGATGGTGGCTGTGGCATGGATACTTGCAGGTAGGTTATCAAGAAAGAAAAGCAGAGGGCGTGAAGAAAGAAAAGAAAACTAGGTTTGCAAAAGTCAAAGGATATTGGTGAACCCCATTTTATATTTAATGTTTTATTTTTTTAGAGTAAGGGTAGTTTAGTCATTTTACACCCACATAAGTAAGAAAATTAACGTCCATCCCTTTCAGGGACTATCCGAGTAACAAACGAGCAAACCACAGGGAGCATACATGTAATTTCCAAAAGTTGAGGACTATAAGTGTTATTTTACCAAACCACAGGGAGCATCCGTGCATTTTACTCATTATTAATTTATCGATTAATTAATAACTCTTTTAATTAATAAATTTTGGTGGTCCCAAGTGTATTATTTTATAGAGTTTCTACTGTTATGTTTTTACATTCAGTATTTGGAACTTTTAAATATCCTTTTTTATGGACTATTCGATGATTTAAGTTATGTTTTGAATAAAAGTTATATAGCTCCTAATAAAATTTGCCTCTCTTAAGTTAACACAAGCCGGAACATATAAAAAATGTTTGTAGGAAATATAAAAAGAATTTATAGGTAGGGTCAGGATTTAGAGAGAACGGTGAAAAGTGTGAGAACGGTGAGAACGATTTTGGTGGTGACATGTGGCATTGATGCTAAATTACACTAAGGGGTAATATTGTCAAAAAACCCACTCACATGAACTGGGTGTTCAAATATGTTGGTGCATGGAATGTCTGTTGACTTCGTCTACATCAAGTCTTGTGTCTAGATAGTTTGAATGAACACACATTAGGGTTTTATATGTTTAATTTGTAGATTTAGCTTGAAAGGGTTTATGTGTGTTTCAAGCTAAATCAACAGCTAGAGATTTAGCTTGAAATGGTTCAAGGGAAATCAGATTTAGCTTGAACTGATTCAAGGGAAATCATGATTTAGCTTGAACTGACTCAAGCTAAATCAACTTACTATATATAGGGTTGTGTGGTTCATTTGTAGGGGAGATGGTCATTGTATGAAACACGAAGTGCTGCCGGATTTGTATCAGAAAACGTTGTAAAAGCACGAATATCAATCAGAAAAGAAGGATTAAAAGGATAATAGCTGTTATGACTTTGTTTATGTTGATTCCGCCTTCATACTCAAAGATGAACTGCCTTAACTGACATTTAAAGGTCGTAGAACGGTCCAACAAGTGGTATCAGAGCTCAGGACGAGGAGTTCATACCATTACAGCTTGATTCTACCGGATTTTCTTATCTCTACTCACTTCTTCTCTTACTTTTCTGATTAGAACATATTTCAGCGGTGAAAATGACCTGAATTTGACATATAACAAGCGAATTAGTGTGATAACTAATCCTTGAAAGATTTGGACTTAAAATCCATTGAATTCATATAAAAAATTAAGATTTAGCTTGAAAACTGTTCGAACATTGCTGATGTCATCGTGATTTAGCTTGAATTTACACGTGATTTAGCTTGAAAAGTTCAAGCTAAATCTGATTTCGCTTGAGTTTATTTCAAGCTAAATCTAATTTCACTTGAATCCATTTCAAGCTAAATCAGATTTCACTTGAATCCATTTCAAGCTAAATCTGATTTTACTTGATTTCGCTTGAACAGTCTTAATTATTGATTTCGCTTGAGACTGTTTACACTTCAAAGGATTTCGTTTGAACTTGCTGAATTTTCAAAACTTAAAATTTTCTAAGTGTTTGACTGATTTTTCAGAAACGTACAAGATGACAAATTCCGATCCTATTCCTTGGAAAGATAACCGAACTGAAGAGCAAAAATATAGATACAGAAAAATGATTGCTGAAAACAAAATAACCAGAATATCTGGTATCTTTTTGGAAGCAAAGAGAGCAAATAGATGGGATCCGAACAGGGAGTGTTATCTTAATCCATATGGAAACATTGCTATTGATCACAACACGCTTGATATTGAAGCCATAATCCAAGAGTACAAAGAAGAAGATGATTATTGGCAAAAGAAATGGTGGGGAGATGAAGAAGAGAAAAAGAAAAAGAAAGAGTTACTAGATGAAATTGAAAGAAACTCAGAAAATATGAGTTTGGTTGAGTTTAGTGAATTAATCAAAAGAATTAAAGAAGGAATGACAAAGAATGAAGAATCAAAGAAGGATGAAACTTCGAAAAGTGAAGTTGTGTGCTCAAAATGCGAAAAATCAGAAGCAGAAAATTTCAATTTCTTGAAAGATGTGGAGAATTTGACAGTAGAAATCAAAAGCTTGAAGGATGAGAAAGAATCTGATAATAAACAGATTCTTGAAATGAGAGAAAATTGTGAAAAATTGACATCTGAAAATGACAAACTGTTGAGTAGTTTGGACAGTTTGACATTGGAAATTAATGACTTGAGAGAAAAAGAAAAAGATTTTGGAAAAATCAAAATTGAAAATGAAAACGTTTTTTGGATAAAATTGGAAACTGAAACGTTAAAAGAAAAAGAAAAAGATTTTCAAAATCAAATCAAGATTTTAGAAGATGAGAGAGATATTTTTGGTAAAGATAATCTTGAAAAATAAATTGAAATCAATTCTCATCTTGCTAAAATCATTCAGCTTGAAAAAAGAAGCTGAAAAAGCTCGGATGAAAATCAAAGAGCTTGAAGTGAAATTGAAAGGTTTTGTGACTTCGGCACCATATGAGTGTCCAAAACCGATCAATTCAGTTCCAATAAGTGACAATGTCACAAATTTTGACAAAGTCAAAATTGAAGATTGTGATGAAATATCTGATGATGAAAAAGAGAAGAAAAGAAAAATATTTTTAGATTTACAAGAAAAATTTAAAAATACTGTTTTGCAATCCACTGAAACAGGTGAATGTTCTAAACAAAAACCTGTTAAGAAGAGTGTAGAACAGAAACAAAAAGATAAAAATTTGAAAAATCCTAAAAATGAAAATAAAAGCTCATCAGATAAGTCATCCAATCATTATCAAAAATCACAAAAATTTAAAAATGAAAACTCACAAAATGTTGGTAATAAGTGGTGCAGGTTTGACCACAGAGCTCAAATGCCAAATCAAGGATACAAGAGGAGAAATGACTACCACAAGGCAAATCAATGTTTTGATCTAAGTGTGTGGTATGAAGATGGTGTTTGGTATGAAAGTAGTGAGAGGTATGATAACAGAGTGTAACACCTCGAAAATTTCGGGTTCAATAATAAAACGACACGTGTCATGGAAGACAAAACGCGTGGTAAACCCGAATTTAATAAAGATAAGTCGGTAGGATTTAAAGTGGCGTCATGTTAAATTGTTACCTCTGAACGACCTCAATTATAAATCCCAAAACCCGATATAATATTACTACACATCTTTCATGCCACAATTCAGAATTGGGTTCACAATAATGGACTTAAAAAAGCATGATAAGATCTCACGAAGAAAAGCAACGATAAACCTTTGTTTTCGGGTCTTGTTATTGGATCCAAAGCAAACAAACCAATGTGGTGGGGTATCATACAGTATTAAGTACTTTGTGAAGGCCCCTAGATGTAAAATGAGGCCACAAAGTCGTGCAAGTGGGCTGCCTTTTCGAATAAATGAAGAAACAAGCAAACAGCCCCTGAAGAGGCCATACGCATCGTAGGCCTAATGTCCCTACGATGCGCAGGGGGTGCCCAGTTCCAGAAAAACGGGCTGTTGCCTGTTGTGCGCGTTTCTGACCCACTAAACCGGTTTTTAACATTATTTAAAGACCCCTAACTGTACTAGAACATTAGGGACAAGTGTTGGATGGTTGTGGTTAGTCCTAGTATTAGTTGTCAACCAATCATGGTGAGTTCTTCACTATATAAAGCACCACATGTTGCAACATTCATTCCCACACTTGCAACTGATCATTGGAGCATTCCTGGAGCTAAGGAACTCTCCCTTCTGATCATAATTCGTGCATTGGACTATTGTAAGTCTTCTAGTTCTTATTTGGTTGTGTTTAGCTTAGTTAATTAACTATAAGTCAAACCGTCGTAATTACGGTTTGACTTCGAGATTAGTCACTAATGACTCAGTCTTATCTCGAATTAAAAGTAGTTTTAGAATGGTATTTATGTGGGTAATAAAACCCCAAAAAGGGTTTCCCCTGATCACCATCCTAAACAGGTCAAATGTCGGGTCAAAGCTTTACTTAGAAAGTCAACATATTGCTTAAAATGGCATTTATGCATAATTAGCTATCTAGAACATTTGTAACCTGTTTGAACATTGTTATAACTTAGAAATAAGTATAAGAACATGTCCCAACATGTTCAACCCGACTATTTCCTGTTTAGACCCGGTTCGGAACCGAAGGTCACATAGTTTGACTTTTCGGTTGACTTTCAGTTCTGACCCGTTTGGGCATATTTTAGAAATGCCACAGAGCTTAAATTGGATTAGGATACATGTTAGAACAACCCTCTGTGATCATACACCTTGGTTCACTAGTTATCCAATTTATATGCAAGTTTCCGTTAAATGCTCATACTTGGACCGTTATGCCCTTATTACCTTAAATCATGATTTATGAAAATGTAAAAGTGTAGAATCCTTAGTTACTGATATTTAGACTTGTATGCAAAGTTTGACATCAGTTTGACTTGTAGATTAATAGTTATGCTCATTGTCGCTAAATTAAAGCTTTATGTTAATAAAATGGCGTAATTAGCGTATAGCCTAGTTAAACATACTTTTTGATATGAAATCTTTTACCCACTGATGTTATATATTATTTTGGGATTTTTAAAGATTTTTAATTAATTTTAGGCTGAGCATAACTAGTAGTCGTAGGCTTAATCCGGTAATTGTCGGTTTTGCCCTTACGGGCCATAAAGTGAGTTTTACTTATCTAAACGACTCCAAACCTTTTGCTACTGATCACATATGATTAATAAATTATTTTAAGCCTTCTGGAAATATAAAAATATCAGATTTAAGTATAGAACCCGGAAATGGCCTTTAATCGCCATAATTAGCGTTTTTAACGCATAGTATGTCTTAGAATCATATTGGACATACCCGGGTTGATACCTACTGATATATAAGGCAAAATATGATATTCTAACAGTAAGCAAAGGTTAATAAACTCAGACTTCGTTTTTGAGCTTTTCGGCTTATGTGAAATTACCAAAATACCCCTACGGGGCATAGTTTGGTTAAATATGATAAATTTCACATATATGCCTTAGCCTACTGTTATAACCCATCAAAATGAGTATGTTTGCTGTTTACATCAGACCTGTAACTCAGTTAAACAATTAAACTCTTTTACAAACTTTAAAATGACCAAACTACCCCTACGGGGCATAGTTTGTGTTTAAATTAGTTGGTGCATGGAATGTCTGTTGACTTCTTCTACATCAAGTCTTGTGTCTAGATAGTTTGAATGAACACACATTAGGGTTTTATATGTTTAATTTGTAGATTTAGCTTGAAAGGGTTTATGTGTGTTTCAAGCTAAATCAACAGCTAGAGACTTAGCTTGAAATGGTTCAAGGGAAATCAGATTTAGCTTGAACTGATTCAAGGGAAATCATGATTTAGCTTGAACTGACTCAAGCTAAATCAACTTACTATATATAGGGTTGTGTGGTTCATTTGTAGGGGAGATGGTCATTGTATGAAACACGAAGTGCTGCCGGATTTGTATCAGAAAACGTTGTAAAAGCACGAATATCAATCAGAAAAGAAAGATTAAAAGGATAATAGCTGTTATGACTTTGTTTATGTTGATTCCGCCTTCATACTCAAAGATGAACTGCCTTAACTGACATTTAAAGGTCGTAGAACGGTCCAACAAAATAAAACGCCATAAAAACACCAAATTCAGAAAAACGCCATGAAAATACCCAGTTAAAAACGCCATAAAACATCTAGTTCAGAAAAACGCCATGAAAAAATTCAGTTGAAAACGCCATAAAACACTCAGTTCAGAAAAAACGCCATGAAAATACCTAGTTAAACGCCATAAAAACATCTAGGTCAGAAAAACGCCATGAAAATACATAGTCTAAAACGCCATAATACACCCAGCTCAGAAAAACTCCATAAAACCCAGTTAATTTTTTTTTTCGAAAAGTATATCAATTGTATACTCGTTGGAAAGATTAAAAAAAACGCTGAGTTTTATGGTGTAATTTTTTTCGAAAAATAATCACATATAAAAAAGTTATTGTCGTTTAAATATGATGGGGGGGAAATGACATGTGATTAGCATGTGCACCTTTGTTTGGATCTTCCTATTTTACCCCTCCTGGTAGTTCCAAGGCCCCTATTATTTACAAAAATGTCACCGCATCAATCTCAGCCACAAACCACTAAGATCTTGTGGCTGAGAATCGTTCTCACCGTTCTCACACTTTGAGGCGTTCTCTCCAGATCATGTTCCTTTATAGGTATTCTTCTTTTATAATATCTTACTAGGTAAGAACCCCGTGTATTACACGGGTTGAATAAATGTAATTTTATATATTAAATAATAAAAACTTATATCTTTATGAACCTTGTATATTGTACGGGTTAAATAAATGTAATTTTATATATTAAATAATAAAAAAATTATATCTTTAAAAACCATGTGTATTACACAGAT
The DNA here is from genome assembly GCA_030545235.1 of Helianthus tuberosus. Lineage (NCBI taxonomy): Eukaryota > Viridiplantae > Streptophyta > Magnoliopsida > Asterales > Asteraceae > Helianthus > Helianthus tuberosus. The sequence goes on along the minus strand of CM060361.1, from coordinate 69,899,115 downwards.
AAAATAAATGTAATTTTGTATACTAAATACTAAAAACGTCGTATCTTTGAAAAAACCCGTGTATAATCGGGTTGAATAAATCTACCAAATAATAAAAAATTACATCCTTAAAAACCTCATATATTACACGTGTTGAATAGATATAAAAAAGAGTTATATCTTTAAAAACCACGTGTATTACACAGATTAAATAAATGTATTTTTGTATATTAAATACTAAAAACGTCGTATCTTTAAAAACCCGTATAGTCGGGTTGAAAAATCTACCAAATAATAAAAATATTATATCCTAAATAAATGTAATTTTGCATATTAAATACTAAAAACGTCGTATCTTTAAAAAAACCCGTGTATAGTCGGGTTGAAAAATCTACAAAATAAAAAAAATATATATATCCTTAAAAACCTCGTGTTTTACTCGAGTTGAATAAACATAATTTTGTATACCAAATAATAAAAAAAGTTATGTTTTTAAATAATTAGGATAACATTTAATATTAATTTATTATTTATATATTTAATATAAGATAAGCAGACAAGAGAGGTATTTGTTTTAAAAATATATTAAATTAACAATTTAGATTTGAAGACAAAGAGATGGTGACATAGATAGTGATGTAACTAGGTTTAAGTATCTGGGGTCGTTTGTACAAAGAGATGGTGACATAGATAGTGATGTAACCCATCGCATACAGGCTGGCTGGTGTAGATGGAGGGCAGCCAGTGGGGTATTGTGCGATAGGAGGTTCCCAACTAAATTAAAGGGGAAATTTTACAGGGTAGCAGTCAGACCCGCTATGCTATATGGAACAGACTGTTGGGCTATCAAGAAGACATAAGTGCGCAAGATGGAGGTAGCAGAGATGAAGATGCTGAGGTGGATGTGTGGACACTCGAGGTTAGACCGGATAAGAAATGAGGTTTTTAGGGAAAGATTAGGAGTGGCTAGTATATCGGAGAAGATTAAGGAGGGGAGATTGAGATGGTTTGGGCATGTGAAGCGGAGGGAAACGACGGCACCAGTTAGAGTAGTGGAAACTCTTGCTGTCGAGGGGAGGAGAGGAAGAGACAGACCCAAACTGACATGGGATGAGCAGATTAGACATGATTTAGTAGAGTTGCATCTTTCTGAGGACATGGTCCAAGATAGGACTGCGTGGAGGCATAGGATTAGGGTTAAGGACTTCTAGAAGATACTACAGTAAGGTCTTAGGTGTATTTTAATGAGGTAGGTTTTTCCTAGTCTTTAAGGGACTTTTCCGGTGATTGCCTTCTTGTGTTTATGCCCAAATGATGTTGTATGCATGCTATTATACATGATTTACATTATATTGTGTCAACTCGGATCATTTCTTGGTATGGGGACTTCTTATTTGTATATTCTTTTACTTGGTGTGTTGGTTTGTTGTGCGTTTTCGAGCCGAGGGTCTCTCTGGAAGCAGCCTCTCTATCCCTATGGATAGAGGCAAGGTCTGCCTACATCCCACCCTCCCCAGACCCTATAAGTAGCTTTGCTATTTGTGTGATTTACTGGGTATGGTTGTTGTTGTTGTAGATTTGAAGACAATATTTTATTAAAGTATGATAAGATTTAATATTAATTTATTATTTATTTATTTAGATAAATATAAATTTGAGGATACCTTCAATGAATGACACGTGTCAAAAAGTTTGTTTCTTTTATTATAGTAGTTAGAAGTTAGATAGGAAAAATAGACAAGAGTCATCTGTTCTCTCTTTATAAACCACAAACAAATACTCCATGTCTTCTTGTCTAATATTTTTATTTTCCTTCCTCATATCACAAATAGTTTTCTCTAGATGACAACTATTTAACTTTTATTACTTTTTTTTCCATAACTTTCTACAATGATTTTTAAGTTTGTAAAACATGTCATTGTCTTTTCTGAATGTCATTCTTCAAATCGTCGATGTAAATATTAAAAGCTGTAATGTCATTTACATTTTGCATATCAAATGTTAGAGCATCCACAATAGAGGCATTCTTTGGTGTTTTTAAAGAGAGAGAGTGTGATTGTGTGAGGTGGAAGAGAAAAAATAGAGGGAAGAAAGATATGTGAATGTGAGGTTGGTGTTTTGTTTATGAGAGGGCAAGAAAGAGAAAGTTTTAGGCAAGTGTCATATGACACCCCAAAAGCACCCTCTAAATATGCCTTATTGTGGGTGATATTAGTGTTTTTGTGTCTAAAAAAGTAACAAACTTTTATTTATCATCTTTTGGTTTAGTTTTTTTTCTTCAAAATTTAGTATGTAAACCTTATTCTTTGAGTGTTAAAACGAAAAACAATCTACGGAAAAACAATCTACTGATATACCCTATGCGATTTGAGCGATTACAATCTATAAACCATACCTATAAAGTTGAATGCACCATATTATATCAAGTTAACTAAAGAAATTACAAAGGTGACTGAAACCTAAGAAGTTTGGAGCATCATAATTCATAATTCCAAAAAAAAAAAAAAAAAAACTGTTTTTTTTTCTAACAATGCTCCTAAGGTTTGAACTCTGGTAAAGGATAGTCTTAATTACTACTGGAACAACTTAAAGATATATTGGTTTTACGATTCCTAAGAATAAGGATGTTTTGTCTCCTAACGTTTCGGATTGATGATCACCAATACAAATATACAATCAATGTGCGTCCCATAACTTTGTTGTTATTTGTCAGGCAAGATGTATTGTAACTTATGATGTCAAATTTCTCTCTATAAATAGAAAATTTGTTGCAATAATTGGCCATAGCGGGGCTTCGGTACGAGGTCGCCGGACAGGAAGTGACGTGCTCAGCTTTTGTCTCTTGACTTTAATCCAAAGCGCCCTGCTTTGTTCATAGCGGGGTGTTTGAGTGTGAATAGACCGGACCTTATACAATCATCACTCATCATTCAAGTCCCTACGCAATGGTTACCACAACCCTCTCGTAGGGTGTGTTGTATTCAAATCGAACATGAAAAACCTAAATTTGAATATGATTTGGTGTTTCATATTCAAATCAAACTTCAAGAAACCAAATTTCAAATATGATTTCCAAATTTTGGTTTCGAATCGAGTTACAAATTTATAAGAGTTTTGAGCCAGGGCTTTAAATTTATAAGGGTTTTGAGCCAGACCTAAAGCCTGACCCCTCAAGTTATGAATTGATGTGTGTTTTTAACCAGACTTAAAAGCCTGAGCAGAATCAGAGAACCAGGCCCCTCTCGAGCTCCAGTCTTGTTGCTGTTATTTTTGTTTTTTTTTTTTTCCTCGTAGTTCAGTTTGTTCGATTTAACCTGGATTGAAATCAGTGTTCCAAAATCTAATTCAAATTTGATTGAATTCACTTTCCCAAATCAAATCTGTTTTTTAAATTCGATTGAATCCACTTTCCCAGATCCCAATTCAATTGTTCCAAGGAGCCCCAACGGGCTTCAAATTTGATGATGATGATTTATGCAGCAGCAGATCATTGGCAATTGAAACTGAGTTGACCCTAGCAATAGTCAAGCCAGATGGGATCTCTGGTAATTACAGTAGCTCAATAAGGAACATTATTCTTGAATCTGGCTTCACCATTCAAACACAAGCTACCCTTCACCTCGATGAGCATACTGTCACTACATTTTACGCCGAGCATTCAACAAAGACTTTCTTTCCAAGCCTTATAAAATACATCACAAGGTACTTTTTTTTTTCTTTAGAGTTTTCGCAGTATCCTGTTTTGAGATTGGATTGAATAATTTATATGCTTTAGAGTTCAGAGTATCCTGTTTAGACTTTCTTTCCAAGCCTTATAAAATACATCACAAGGTACTTCGTCTCTGTTATCGCTCAACGACCACCACAGCCCGTCCATTATCTCCGTCTTTCATTCATCTTCTCCGGAACCCTTCACCGGAACCTGCAACTCTCCTCCGGTCATCTTCTCCGGCAGCCACCCATTCATCCTGTAACACCGGTCATCTTCTTCTGCTCACCTCATTCATCACGTCCAAACCTCCAACTCATTATCTTCATATCATTATTCATCATCATCGATCATCATCTTCATCATCAGAAGAGAGAGAGAGAGAGAAGGCGACGGTGGGGGTGCCGTTTTTCCGGTGAGTTGCAGGCGGCGGCAGTGGCTGTGGTGGCAGCGGAGTGGTGGTGGTGGCAGTGGCTGTGGTGGCGTGGTGGCTGTGGTGGCAGCGGAGTGGTGGTGGTGGTGGCGGTGGTGGCGGCAGTGGCTGTGGTGGCGGTGGTGGCTGTGGTGGCAGTGGTGGCGGTGGTGGGAACTGGTGTGGCGGTGGTGCCATTTCAGTCCATTTTTCAAATATTTATACATTTTACTTACATGGTCCCTTATGTTACAAATTTACACAATCAGTCCTTATTAACAAACTGACTTAACTGGGTTATGATTTTTGGACTGAAATGGCACCTTTCCAGAACGTGGGGGACGAAAATGGCGCATTTTTGAGAAATGGACTGAAATGGCCAAAGTGACCAAACCACAGGGACGAAAATGACAGTTAACTCTTCGATTAAATAGGTCAAATCTAAGATAACTAGCAGGGGAAAAAGGTCAAATGATTGGAAGTCACCACTAGTTTATTTTTAATCAATACAACCTAAGTACTGTTTATTTTTCAAAATCACTGTCACCCCTCTGATCATAAGGTCTTTTGTTCACTGATTATATAAAAAGTTAAAAACCATCCCTGATGCCAACCTACATTTTAGAGTAAAATGCCATTTTCGTCCCTGAAGTTTGGCCAGTTTTGCGACTTTCGTCCAAAGGTTTGTTTTTTGCATCTGGATCCAAAAGGTCTAAAATCCTGCCATTTTCATCCAGCTTGTTAACTCCATCCATTTTCAACGTTATGTCAGGGGTATTTTCTGTCTTTTTGTTAACTTAAAGAGCAATTCAGCCTTTTCACTTTATGTACAAGCATTTAAAAATACCCTTGACCGAATCTGTTAGACCGAATTGTCCTTTACGTTAACATAAAAGACAGAATCAAAGAAATACCCCTGACTTAACGGAGAAAAATGGATGGCGTTAATGAGCTGGATGAAAATGGCAAGAGTTTAAATCTTTTGGATCCAGATGCGAAAAAAACAAACCTTTGGACAAAAGTCGCAAAACTGGCCAAACCTCAGGGACAAAAATGACATTTTACTATACATTTTATTAGTCATATGTTTCTCAGCAAAGACTCAAGCCTGCAGTCACAAAATTTATACACATTTCTTCTATAAAATCTAACATGCGCGTATTTCTTCTATAAAATCAAACATGCGCATATATTAGCATGAGCAAGGAAGTCAAGACAAGAGTATAGAATACCTGAGTAACATCAGGCCCTTTTTCAGGTTCAGGGCTCAAAGACAAAGACTTTTCCTCTCTTATTTTGATTAATGTAGCTTCTCTTTCTGCAGCTTCATGTGCTGTTCTTTCACGAGCCTCTTCTTCTTCCTTCTATTTTCTTTCAGCTTCAGCAGCGTCCCTTTCTACTTGTTCTTGCTCTTCCCTCCTCTCCCGAGCCGGTTTTGGCATAAAAAATGATAAAGCAACCAAAGCCAATGAAATATTCATATTAAACGAGATTAAGGGTGTAAACAAGCGGAGCATTGAGATCGGCTCGCTAAAAGCTCGAATCGGGTCAAGCTTAAATGAACCGGAGTTCGAACCTAAAAAAAAGCACGTTTAATAAACGAGAGTCCGAGTAACTGAGCTTTATATAATGAGCTTGGCTAGGCTCGCGAGCCTAGCCGAGCCTATTATTTATATGCGACTATACATAAAATAAATTTCAATATAATATATTAAAAAAATATATATTGCATCATAAAAATAATTATATAAATATTATGACAAAAATAAATAACTAATATATACATGTTATATATATAAAATTATAACTATTAATATATACGAATCAGCATTGGGGCATTAGTTTAAAATGGGTGCAGTGATATAATGCCCAATAATGCCCCATCCAATGATTACCCATTTCTATTTTCTAATTTCCTATTGGCCATTCAATTAACTTTTTGATCAACATGCGTTTTAAATGAAACGCCCAAGCCACTTTTTGCAAGAAAACGCCTAGGGAGTGGTGTGGTGGGCGTGGTTTTGCATTATGGGGCAAAAAACGCCCAATTCCTTTGCCACTACACATGGTCTTAGCAATTGTATTGATGAACTGCACTCAAGATTAGCCAAAAAAAAAAAAAAAACAGTGTCACCAACATCTAGTTTCAATTTGTGGAAAATTAAACCAATCCGGTGCAGATAATCTAGACAAAAATTGGGGATTAAGAACACCACAGATAAGGTGACTTCAATTCATCATAAAGAATCAAATAACATTAAAAAAAATTCACAAATTCACATGCTATTTTTCTTGGGAGCTGGTTCATTTTTTAATTCATGGCAAATGAAGCATCACAATCTAACATACTCACCTCTGCCTTCAAACAACCAAAACCACAAAATCAGAAAAGAACCGAGTTACTAAAATCAAACAACCAACAGCACAAAATCATGCCACTTAATCATGAAGATAAAAGGAAAAAAGTAAAAAAGCCCAGGTTAAGGAACCGTGGAAACCTAGCGATGCTGAAACTCGTAAAATTGTGAAAAAAGATAGAAACTTACCCCAATTGACTATATGTTGCTCCCTACAGTGTCAATTGAACCATCACTGCTTTACAATCTGGGAAACAAACACCAACATGAGAATCGCCCTCCTATGTACCGAAGTGTAGCACAATCCGGATAACTTAACAGAGGCTCAACTGATGCCTTTTTTGTGAGTTATAAACCCTAGTCTCTCTCTCTCTCTAAACAGTTAAACACAAACAATATTAACAAACCCTAGAAATCCACATGAAAGATTATAAGATAGAATAAAGTATCACAACTCACAATAACAATAAAAATGTATGACGAACCTGGGACCGGCGCCATCGCCATAGCTGGAAAACCACTGAAAATCGGTTGTTCAATTGCTGATTCGGTGGTAGGATTTAGGTGATAACCTAAGACTAATCAAGTGATTGTTTGAGACTTATGTCTTTCGAGAGAGGGTTTTACACGTTGCAAGGATGTGTGGCAAAGGGACACGCGACTTCCAAATACCAAATGTACACATAACATTACTCAAGATACAACCAAATATGCACATAACACACTTTAAGCATGCAGTACAACCAGCTAATGCCCATTTGTGTTACAAATTTATAATATATAATAGTTTTATACACCTTTGTATTTTAGTTATAAATTTATAATTGTGGAGTGTTAAAATATGAAATAATAACAATCGGGTTAAACAAAGTCGAAATTATGTCAACATGCAAATATTGTGTTCGGGTTTTTGTCAAACTTTCGGGTTTGTGTCGCATCTTGATTATCTTGGTTGGACCCACGAACACGACCAATTTAACACCCTTTTCAAATAGCACACAGGATTCGAAAAAGAAACCACCATGACAAAGTTGATGTGCGGGTTGAAACAATTATATTTCAAGATTTACATAACGAATGACCCGACAAAGACGAATTCGTTTGATTGATACGCAGAACCTCATTTTTTGGCCTTGGAGAACCTGAGGCATCGGTACTTCTCACCACTTACAGTAATTTCAAGAGCCCCATCTTGATTATCTTGGTTGGATGCTGTCCCCATAAGAACACTCTTCTCTTTTTCCAGGTTTTCTCTCTCCATCTTCAATCTTGCTTCTTGTCTAGCAATTTCTGCCTGAACACATAAGCCACCATAAGAAATCTGAAGAAATACCGCTTTAGCAAACAACAGAAGAACAAAACTTCTCAACCACCACAAGCAGAAGCGAAACTTGTGCATCACAAATCATTCCAGCAAATATTGCTTTCTATAATTGGCAAGGGCAAACCTACCAAAAGAAGGGGGGTAAAGAAATGAACCATTCATGAGCTACTGAAGATCGCCTCACTAATCGAGCCAAGCCTAAACGAGCTCTGGCCCGAGCTTCACATATCGATCTTATAGGGCTTGCGAGCCTAAACTAGAACATTATTTATGTAACTTTCAATTAAATTTATATAATCACTGTTATTATGCAACCAGAATGAGCCAAGCTAGTGATCTCTTGACTCAAACAAGATGAGCTTGAGCTTTGGCAAGCTCGTGCTTGGCCCTTAACCGAATGACATGTATACTCTTACAGTAATGTAAAACTTAACAAATTTAATTGTAGTGCATATGATAATGACTTGTCTATATATGTGCTTTCACCAAGTATGCCTCCTACCTTTTCTATGACTTGCTAGAAATGATTATTAATCACAAATGTTTCAGAGCATAAAGGATACGCTTTTTTGATATTTCGATCAGCATATAAAAAGTGCATCCTCATGTGCAAGAACTCGTACTCCTAGCTATCTGGGAGATAAGGATTTCAACTGCTGCTACTGACTTCAAAGTTCCATTCCATAATGAACAAATCTTAATCCATCAACAAGAAGAAGTCTGTTCCTATGATCTAAACCTATGGTATTGCTAAATAACATCAGTCTGTTTGCAGTCTACAATCATTAATTAATTAATACGATCATGAAACAATGTCCTTAGCTACAACCACAAAACTGTTTCATATGATCATCAATCTATATAATAAAAAGTGTTCCCTGTCTCCTCCCTCCTCAGAACATATTAGGGGATTAAAAGCTTATATGATAATTTTCGAGCAAAATGTATCATACCAAAGTTGTTCAATTCCTGCATAACCGTCAAGTACACTCTCACATATTGAGTATGAATTCACTAAGAAGTTAAAACTAAATCTCCAATTTCTTCTAGCAAAGCCACTCCATAGAAAACCTACCTAGGGTTTACTTACGAAGAAAAAAAAAAGAAGGAAATGAAACCTCGCGACGAGAGAGTTCAGCTTTCCAGGCGGCTTCACGTTCAGCGACTTCTCGTTCACGCTCTTCAATGTAACTCTGCATCTCTCTCTCCTTCATGATTCTGTCTTGTATGTCTGCATCTAAAGCTTCCTTCAATTCCTCTACGAATTTGTCCACCACCGCCTTTATCCTCAACGACATCTTCTCTTCTTACTCAACCACAATCTCCACTGAAAGCCGTGTGAAATCACTTCTACCAGATTGATTGATTGATGATGGATAGTGAGTGAGTTGTTAAGAAGGGCAATTTGAAGATGGATTGGCATAAACAACGGAAAGTAGTTTGGAATTGGAGGAGACGTCAACAAAGGAAGGTTGGAGGATGTAGGTCCGGCTAGGGGAGGATCTAGTCGCCTAATCCTTGTATACGAACCACTCCGGTTGTGCGGAATCCAACCGAAATAGCAAACCGAGATAGAACACGCAATAACACGACACGCAAAGTTCAACGATTAACACCACTTGTATTAAACGTATGAAAGGTTCAGTTACAGCTCAATGTTTACAAATCAGTCCTGTAAACTCTCTCTCAGTGTGTGTGTGTGTTTCTGCTCTCTAAGTGTCCAACTATGTCTAACTATCGAAATGAACACAACACACGGGTATTTATACCCGAACACAGTAGGTCTGGTCGAAGGATCATGCAGACTGGTCGAAAGATCATCTTTCGACCACAAACAGCTCGAATGATCAGCATGTACCTCGAAAGATGTGATCTTTCGTGGTCCATCCATCGAAGGACCATCTTTCGAGCTCATTATCATCGAAGGATATAAGTGATCCTTCGATGACCATCCTTCGAACCAAACAAATTACACACATAATGTTGACTGTTTGGCCAAGTCAAACCGGAGGATGGTTGACTTGGTCAAACTTACAGACTAACAAAGACATCGTTTTACATTGTGACCGAATACAGACAAAGTGCAGACATAAGTGCACCAACAAACTCCCCCTTGGCTGTAGCTTTGTCTGGTTTATCAACAATCAGCTGTTGCTTTGTCTCGATCTTCATTCTTGTAAGTTCTCGTGTCTTCAAGTCTTTGACTTCTATTCAAGTCTTCAATGTCGGAGGATCTTCAAAGTCTTCACGTCTTGAAAGCAGAAAGTGTATCAACAAACTCCCCGTTTCATGTAGGAAGTGTGTTGACAAACTCCCCCTTAACATAAGCTCCCCCTTGAGTTATGCTCGTGAAAGTCTTGTTCTTTATGAAGTGAGATCCTTGTGGTGTTGATGATGGTCAGCGGCAACTCGATCATCTTTGTCATTTGAGTGCCTTCACGTCGTGTCTTCATTCCGAAGCTTGTCATCGACCATGTTCTCCTAGCCTTTAGAATCTGCACATGCAAGAAATCTAAACGCGTAATGAGAACAACCGCCTGGAATATCATAAGCAAACGACACACATGTGACCATTGTTTAAACAAACACCGTCCGACAGTATGAAAGTTTAAAGATTTTTATCAATTTCAATTTTAACTTTCAACACTTGCAAATTTCGACCGTTTATGAAGATTTAGTCATTTTCGGTTTTCGTTCAGGTTTCAGGTAACGAAGACTCGAGTTCCAACATCGTACGATCGAAAATAAGATAGAAATAAAATCTTTTTGGCTTTTTGAAAGTTTATATTAAAACACACTTAAAATCTTTTTGGTATTTTTGAATATTTCAAATGTAAAGACTGAAGGCAGTAAATAAATATATACAGACATTCTTTTTGCGAGTTTCGAGGGTAAGAGAATCATATCAGTGTACGGTCATGCCAAAACACTCTCTTTGTTCAATTAGATAACATTAAGATAAGCATCCTATAACAATTATCGGTATTGTTGTCCACTTAAGCTCAACTTATCAGATGTAATCATGGCGAGGGGATACGTTAAGGTATGATTTATACTTACCGACCGGTGTTCATCCACATCACGACACATTCCCGTATCAAGGTATGCACGAGGGTTCATCTTACCGGTGAGTATACCGATTATCATCTGTTTGACCGTATATGATGTGAGATTCTCACTTATTTTGATTGAAAACAAGCCCTATGTGATAGAATCACTTATTGATGAGGAACTTGATTTTCGATGCATGAGGGCACAGGAGCAAGTCCGTGAACAGGTCAGTACTTTCGTACAGCAGAGAGACGAACTTGACACCCGGAAAGAATTTGTGATATTTTATCACTTATTTTGAGGGGACATGTGATTGTTGATCACTTATTGAGGTCGTATGCAATATGTACACGTATGTATAGTATCATGGAAGATCTAGACTTGCGTCCCCGTTATTTTTCGGAAAAAGATACAACCATGATACCCAGATGATAAGCAGCATAAAGACCGAATATTTCAGAACCTCGGCAATCTCTCAAACGAAATTTCGGTACTAAGACCATATGCCAATGAATGGTTCCCACCTGGTCTTCAGTCGATTTTAAGTTTATATCACCCTGCACACTTTAAAATGATTGTGAGCCTACCGATACATCTTATATAGAGCTGCTTATCGTTTTTCATTTTAGGTTTGAAGAGGTTTAGACAGACCACTGATGTACTATCATTTTCTCTTTTGCTCGCCAGGAAACTCATTTTTGCTTTTCTATTGTTTTTGTGTTTTTGAAATTTTTCGATGTTTTTGGATTTTCAAATTTTTTTGGATTTACTCCCCCTAAAATCAACAAACTAAGATAAATTTAAAACACAAAGGTATTTACAAAAATGATTTTCCGATGTGGATTACTCTTGCTTGACCTTAATGCCGTTTACCAATAAAAGATAGTCAAATCTTGATTTGTCAAAAGCTTTGGTAAAAAGGTCGGCACGTTGGTCATCGGTGTGGACGTAAGCAACATCGATTAGCCTTTTCTCAAAGCAATCACGTATGAAGTGATACTTAATTTCGATGTGCTTAGTCTTTGAATGCTGCACAGGATTTCTAGTGATCTGTAATGCAGCAGAATTATCAACGTAAATAGGAGTAGTTAGGAATTCAAAACCGTAATCACGCATTTGTTGTTGTATCCACAGGACTTGGGAGCAACAACTTGAGGCAGCAATGTATTCAGCTTCGCATGTTGATGTAGCGACGCACGTCTGCTTCTTGCACTGCCATGTGACTAGGCGATTTCCCAAAAACTGACATCCAGCCGTTGTGGATTTGCCGTCGATTTTGCATCCGCCAAAATCAGAATCACTGAATGCGATCAAGTCAAAGTTATTATCCCTAGGGTACCATAGACCGGTGTCAGGGTAACCCTTCAAATAACGAAATATCCTTTTTACAGCTGCAAGATGTGAGGCCTTCGGGTTCACTTGATATCTGGCAAGCAGGCACGTTGGGTACATTATATCTGGTCTTGATGCTGTGAGGTACATAAGGGATCCTATCATCGCGCGGTAGTGTGAGGGGCTAACATCTTGACCCTTCAAGTCTGGAGTAATTCCGTGATTTTGTGGCAATGGGGTACCGATGGGCGTTGCATCAGACATCTGGAACCGGCTCAAGATGTCACCAACATATTTAGTCTGATGGATGAATATCCCAGACTCGGTTTGTTGTACTTGTAGGCCCAAAAAGAAGGTCATTTCCCCCATAGCACTCATCTCGAATTTATCCTGCATAACACGCTCGAAATCCCTACACAAAACATCATTAGTAGAACCAAATATAATATCGTCAACGTATACCTGTACCAGTAGAAGATCTCCATCTTGTTCTTTGATGAAGAGAGTGCAGTCGATAAGACCTCTGCGAAAACCGTTCTCCAGCAGATAATTAGATAAGGTTGCGTACCAAGCTCGCGGTGCTTGATGTAGACCATAGAGAGCTTTGTTGAGCAACCAAACCCGATCGGGATGGATAGGATCTTCAAAACCTGGAGGCTGTTCGACGTACACCTCTTCTTCCACCACACCATGTAAGAAAGCACTCTTCACGTCCATCTGGTATACCTTGAAACCTTTGAATGAGGCATAAGCCAGAAAGATCCGAATTGCTTCCAGACGTGCAACTGGTGCATACACTTCGTTGTAGTCGATTCCTTCAATCTGACGAAAACCTTGAACGACTAGCCTTGCTTTGTTCCGGATAACGATCCCACGGTCATCCTTTTTGCATTTAAACACCCAACGGGTACCAATCTTCTTGTAACCAGCAGGTTTCTCTACGAGTTTCCAGACACCAAGCTTCTGGAATTGTTGCAGTTCTTCCTGCATCGCTTCAACCCATGAGCTATTTTTCAATGCATCTTTCCAAGTTCTTGGCTCTTCCTGTGAGACATAACACGCGAAAGACCAATCATTCGGTTGACCAGATTCTCGGATAGTTGCATACAAGCCTGCATTGTTGTTGTTCCGCAACATGTTTCTTGTTTGAACGCCACTTTGTACATTTCCTATGATGTTTTGTTGAGGATGGGTATTATGAATCCTTGTTTCTGGATTATCTTGAACTGGAATATTTGTACCCAAATTGTTGAGATTGAGATCAGCAATCAATTCAAGTCCCGGAATTGACGAAGAGGATGATGCAGAAGTTTCAGCTGTTCTAGGGACATCCACTGGGGGAGTACCCTCTGAAATACCGTGAACTGCTGTTGGAGCTTCTTGATCTGCATCTAGAAATTCGTCATCCTCTGAAGATTCGTTCAATTCGGTAGCATCTTGAAAATCCTCATTGTCAAGAGCATTATTGTTCACCGAAGATGGTTCTTGATTGACAATAATGGGACGAACCAACGGTGAATCTGTTGCATTATCACTCTCGAAAAACATCCTTGCCGCAGCACCTTCTTCAACGGCTTCAACATTGATCGAATTGAAAAAGTCATCGTACTCAAACATCCAAGGCTGACCAGGATTTCTGACTGGTAAAGTGTGCCTTTGTACTCTGACTTCAGACCATTCCTCAACCCTTTTAGTCTCTAGATTCCAGACTCTTAAGTTTGGGGTGGAATACCCAAGAAAGTATCCCTCGATAGATCTTGTCCCAAACTTTCCATGAGGATCGATAATTGTGCAAGGAGCTCCAAACGGTTCAAGATAAGACAAGTCTGGTTTCCGTTTGTTGATAAGCTCAAAGCAGGTCTTGTTGTGCCTTTTGACTGTAAGGACTCGGTTCAACGTATAGCATGCAGAGGACACAGCTTCAGTCCAAAATGGAATGGGTAGCTGCGACTCTACCAACATAGTCCTAGCAGTCTCGATCAATGTGCGGTTCTTACGTTCAGCGACGCCATTCTGCTGAGGAGTATAAGCTGCACTAAATTCGTGAAGAATACCTTTTGAAGTGCAAAACTCCGCCATGGCATGATTTTTGAATTCAGTACCATTGTCGCTGCGTATCCGCCTAACCTTCAAGTTGTAAAGATTCTCAATCTGAATGATCAAGTTTTTGAGAATACCGAAGGTTTCACTCTTGTGTGCCATGAACGCCACCCAAGAAAATCTTGAATAATCATCAGTTATCACGAGGCAGTATTGATCATTCCTAATGCTTTTGTGCTTGACAGGACCGAACAAATCCATGTGCAAACGTTCAAGAGGAACAGCCACCGTGTTGACTTTCTTTGTAGGGTGTCGCTTCTTCGTTTGTTTTCCTTTTTGGCACGAAACACAGACGTCTTGAAGATGGAAATTTTTAAGAGGAACACCATTCACCAATTCATTTGACACCAGATGATTCATTTTGCGTAAGTGAATGTGACCCATTCGTCTGTGCCAAGAGATTGTGTCTTTTTCCGTGGCTTTGGAAACGAAACATGTTGCTTGTGCAGACGTTGTGATAGCTTGGCTCATATCAAGGACATACAGATCATTTATCCTTGGAGCCGACAAGAGAATCCATTCTTTTGGAATTTTGAAGCCGGGTTTCAGCACATAACATCCATTAGCATCAAAGTGTACTGAGAACTGCTTGTCGCAAATTTGAGAAACACTAAGAAGATTGTGATCAAGTTGTTGCACAAAGTTGATCTTGTCAAAGCTAACAACCCCGTTGGAAATCATTCCTTCACCCGTTATATATCCGCCCTTATCTCCAGCAAAAGCAACATAACCTCCTCTAATAGATTTGACGTCGTAGAGAAGCTTCATGTCGCCTGTCATGTGCCTGGATGCCCCACTATCAACAATCCAATGACTACTGATAGTTCCTCCTGGAACACCCTGCACATAAACTCAATCGATTAGTTGGAGATGGGGACCCAAGCCATTGTGGTCTTGGGTCTTCCATTCTTATCAACAACAATAACTTCCACCTTTTGATGATTCGGAAATTTTGATGGTCCCCCTGATTCAGTAACCGTTTTCGGTTTCCAGGTCTGTTGAGTTTTACCAGTTTGATTGTTTGAAGTTTTTGAAAACTTTGAATTATCTGGTTTAACTGAAACAGATGGTTTGTGAACCACATCGGTTTTAATTGCCTTTTCAATTTTCTTGACCTGTTGGCGTTTCTGTTTCTTTTCCCTTTCTCTTATGAGTCGGGGATCTTGTTTTACAGAAACAGATCGCCTACGGTCAGTTGGGCCACGGGGATCATCTTCTTTGGCTTTCAACTTATGAAGATACGGGCAATTTCGAATGATATGCCCAATTGTACCACATTCAAAACATGATCTTCGTTCAACAAACCCCGAAGTATCATGTGGTCGTCTTGCCGATGATGAACTTTGTGAACCCGAGGTACTAGGTTTTGAACTACTTGGTTCATTCCTTTTCATCACTGTTGCATTTTGGACAAAATCTAGGTTAGATTGATTTGCAAACTTTTCAATTTTGTCCGTTCCCTTCGATTTCACTAAGTTTACATTCTTCTTCTTCTTCTGATTCGGCTTCCTTTGATTTTGAGTCGGTGCCTTATTATTTGTTTTGGTATGGTTTTGCTGTTTTGGCACTGTTGGTAATTTCTTGTTCCCAAATTGTTTTCTGACTTCAGCCTTTGGGATAGGAGGACACTGTGTGACTGTAACATGTGGTCCTGTCTTTCCCAAAAACTTACTTGTAGAATTTTCAAAGACTTTACTGATTAAAGATTGATTAACATTTTTAATAGGAAAATCTTTGTCTGAATAGATTTTATCATCACCAACAAGAGTGTACAGCAAATCCACACTCTCCGACTCTTTTGCTGATGTGGACTCGGTTGGAACAGTCTTAGCAGGTTTTGTGGGAGGATCACATAGGATATGATTCTCAAGAGGTATGTCCTCTTCTTTGATTACTGCATCAGACTTTTCCGAATCAGTATCATCAGACTCATCATCAGAAGAATCAGCATCCTCAACAACAACTGGAGGATCCTGATTCTGTTCAGCAGTTACAAAAGTATCTGCGGACACATCTGAATCTGACGATACATCTTTCTTGTATCCGAGTCCTGCTGCAAATTCATTAACATCTAGAGGAACAGATGGTTCAAAGTGAGTTCTGTACTCCTCATCAGGCAAGGCATCAAAATTGTTTCTCACGGGTGGTGGACATTTCTTGTAACCTATGCATGTGACATCCTTTTTCTCTTTCTGAACATCAATGATGTGATCCAACACATAGCTAGAACTCAAATAACTGTCTAACTTGAGTCGGATCGCCTCACTTTCTGTTTTAACACAAGCCATTTCTTTTTGCATCACCTCAAGACGAGTGATATACAAATTAATGTCAGTTTGTTTTCTGGAAACCATTTTAGTCAGCTCTGTTTTATCTTTCTTCAATGTTTCAATCATTGATTTATAATTCTTTTCATGGTTTTCATAAAACATATTGGCTTCAGTGCACTTTGAAATATCAACTGTCAATTTCTGATTATGAATAAATGTCACATCATATTTCTCTTGCAAAGACTCATGCTTGCTTTGCAATTCACACCACCTATCATTCACAGAAACATGTTTGTCTTGCAATTCAAACAAACTAGCTTGTAAAGCATTGTGTTTGCCTTGCAACTCAGACATGTTTGCTTCCAACTCAGCACATCTAACATACAAGCTATCACAGTTATTACAGCTAACAGAAGTGGGTTCGTCGACACATACCTGACTTGATGAACTGTCGACATTCGCCATAAAGGCTGAATGGAGAGAAGACGAAGAATAAGCAGCTTGATCCACCAAAATAGATCTTCTTTGAATTTCTGCTGCAGCTTCCTCCAAAAGCTCATCAAAATCAGCAGCATCGACTGACGCACTTGTTGTGTCATCCACCTGATCATTGCCTGAAGTTGAGGATTCTTCATCCGAGCTACCACTATAACCGGAAGAGTCTTCATCCTCAGAAGATACATCACCATTGGTGGAAGATTCTCCACCACTGGCGTGTTTAAGATCATTAACCACTTCAGCAAAACAAGCGGTTCCATCTGGTGCATCGTTTCCCAACTGGATTGACCAATCACAGCCTTCATCTACCTGAACCACAAGTGCCTGATTGGCATTTGATGGTCCTGCCTGAGTCTGATTGTTGACAGGCACCATTGTGCGAACATTGTTCCTGTTCTGGTTCTGCTGGTTGCCTTGACCTCTGAAGGGATTCTGGTTCCCATGTTGAGATGGCCTTGTACATTCACGCTTGAAATGGCCACGTTCACCACAGTTGAAGCATTTAACCGCTTGTTTATCGAACCCATACTTGGTGTCTTTCTTGCTTTCCAAGCTGGTTCGGCCAGTTCTCTCCATGAAATCCTTTGCTCGCCTAACAGCACTGGCAAAGGCCCACTTAATATCCATCATCTCCATCTCTTCCTTGTCTATCTGCTGATAGTCTTCTTGAGTCAGATTAATGTTGCCAATCTGACCTTCTACTAAACCACAGTATGCGCTCACCACAGTGTTTAGCAGCTCCATGTGTTCTTTTGCTACTTCCACACTAACTTTAGAAAAGCTTGAGGTGTCGAGCCGTACTGTATTTGGCTTTGATTGCTGACCAGCAGATGATGTACTTCCATAGCATGCTTGCTGTTGAGGAGGAAGTGGATTCCCGTACATGTCTGTTGGTACGGTGGATTGAACAGGAGGAGGAGGAAGTGGATTCCCATACATATCAGTTGGTGGTAAAGGATTTCCGAACATATCAGTTGGTCTGAGAGGTCGTTGGCTTTGTTGTTGCTGTTGAGGAACTGGTTCTAGCAGATTTCCATACATGTCTGTCTTCGGAGGAACCGGCACTTGGATAGTATTACCATACATATCTGTGCTAGTCACAAAGGCTGTTTGAATTGGAGCATGCGAAGAAGGTTTTGTAGAAGTGCTAGCGGCTCCAAAATACATTTCAGGATTTTGAGGCACGGGAATTCTTTTTGCCTTCAGAGTCTCTTCCTGATTCTTGTTTTCTAGAATTTGAACGAAGTCGTTGAAACTCGTTGTGGCTAAAGTACCATTGTACTTCATGATTTCCAAGAACGTATTCCACTGAGGCGGCAACGCATCTGCAAACCTTTTCACAATCTCTACAGGAGTTGTAGCTACCCCAAAGTTTGTCAATTCAGTCAACAAGTGATTAAATCGACTTGTCAAATCACCCAACGACTCATTCTCCATACAAGTAAAGCCATCAAACTCTTTCTTTAGCAACTCTTTTCTCAACTGACGTGTTGCTTCATTTCCCACGCCCCTTGTCTTCAACGCGTCCCACAACCTTTTTGTAGTCTTATAACTGACAAACTGATGATAGATATCTTTACTTAAGGCCTGAGTGAGAATTGCGTATGCCTTCTTTTCTAGATCATAGACTTTCTTCTGATCTTCCGAGAGATCTCCAAACGTAGCAGCAGATGATGCGGCAACCTCTATTGTTTGATCGAAATCTGTGATGAACCGCAACCACAATTCTGTATTTTGACCAAGAACGTATGTATGAAATCTATCAATCCATCCTGGATATTCATATAAATGCATCAACTTTGGAGGTCTATTCAAACTTCCAGTTTCGCTTTCGCTTAAAAGAATGCTTTGAACACTTGGAACTTGATTTGATACAAATGCCCATTGACCGGTAGAAATTGCATTAGCTTGTGAAGATACCGGTGCGGAAGATGACGGAGTACCAAAATACATATCTGTATTTACCAAAGTATTCCACCTTGGATTCATTTTTGATTAGCCGAAGGATACCTGTCGAAAGACACTTGAAAAACACAAACTGTTAAGTACAAACAGACTGATGATCGAAAGATCCACACCTGTTCGAAGGATCAACAGGGTTCGAAAGATCTCTGTTGAGTTTCGAGCAATGTTTTCGAAGGATTCTCCAACCGAAAGATCCTTATCCTTCGAAAAAGTACTGTAGACCGAAAGATACACACGAAAGATGACTTCGAAAGACTCCCCAGTCGAAGGATCCTAGTCTTTCGAAAATGAGCAGTGGACCGAAAGATATAAGTTTCGAAAGTATTCCTTGGAACGAAAGATAAGTCTCACACTTCGAAGGATGCTCGAAGGATAACTATCTGTCGAACCTCCTTTGGTCGAAAGATTATCTTTCGACTTCGAAGGGTATCTTTCGAACTAGCTCTGACACAGTTGACAAATCGGACAGTTTGGTGAAAAGATGACGGGTTGGTGAGAAAGTATGTTCAGACCATATCTTTCAGGTCTGAAACATGCAGGTTTTTCACCAACCGGGTAATGATCCCAATATTTTAATCAAAACACTCTTTTCAATGCACAAACACCTTGAAGTTCAAAATTTTTAAGATCAAAAGTGTGAACTATCAAGAACACAATGAAGAACAAACCCAGAAATATGAATATTTCTGCAAACCGACAACTATCCAAAACCCGTTTTTGCTAGCAACTTCACTAAAAACCCATTTTTAACATGTGACAATGAAAAGTGACAAGGTTTTTATAAGAACAAACAGCAAAAACAGTAATATTTCCAGAAAATATGAACTATAAAATCCCGAAAAACACCAAGAACACCTCGGTTTTAACAAGGATAAGAGCCAAGGCTCTGATACCACTTGTAGGTCCGGCTAGGGGAGGATCTAGTCGCCTAATCCTTGTATACGAACCACTCCGGTTGTGCGGAATCCAACCGAAATAGCAAACCGAGATAGAACACGCAATAACACGACACGCAAAGTTCAACGATTAACACCACTTGTATTAAACGTATGAAAGGTTCAGTTACAGCTCAATGTTTACAAATCAGTCCTGTAAACTCTCTCTCAGTGTGTGTGTGTGTTTCTGCTCTCTAAGTGTCCAACTATGTCTAACTATCGAAATGAACACAACACACGGGTATTTATACCCGAACACAGTAGGTCTGGTCGAAGGATCATGCAGACTGGTCGAAAGATCATCTTTCGACCACAAACAGCTCGAATGATCAGCATGTACCTCGAAAGATGTGATCTTTCGTGGTCCATCCATCGAAGGACCATCTTTCGAGCTCATTATCATCGAAGGATATAAGTGATCCTTCGATGACCATCCTTCGAACCAAACAAATTACACACATAATGTTGACTGTTTGGCCAAGTCAAACCGGAGGATGGTTGACTTGGTCAAACTTACAGACTAACAAAGACATCGTTTTACATTGTGACCGAATACAGACAAAGTGCAGACATAAGTGCACCAACAGAGGATAGCTGATGAGAAACCCAAACCTCATAACAAAGGTTTGATACTTGGATTGATGAGAAAGCCAAACCTAATTTTACACACCTACGGAAAGTATCAATATCGAAAAACGGGGAAAATTGGTATCGGTACCGGTACTTACCGGTGTTTTACCCGTAAATACCAGTACTGTACAGATACCGAAAAACGAGGAAAATGAGAACCGGTATCGGTACTGAATATACCCGGTTCGGTACCGGTACCCGGTACCAAATGCTCATCCCTACTCTAACTAGGGCTTTTCACAAGCCGAGCTAAACCAAGCAGACATTTGCTCGTGTTTGGCTCATTTACAAAATCGAACCGAGTATTCTTTGTTTGTGGTTTATGTAGGAGAGAATTTATACGTATTCTTCTCTTATATTATCTTACTAGGTTAGAACCCCGTGTATTACACGGGTTGAATAAATGTAATTTTATATACCAAATAATATAAATATATATATATATTTAAAAATCTCGTTTATTACATGAGTTGAATAAATGTAATTTTATATATCAAATAATAAAACAATATATATTTAAAAATCTCGTTTATTACATGGGTTGAATAAATGTAATTTTATATATTAAATAATAAAAAATGTTGTATTTTTAAGAACCCTGTGTATTATACGGGTTGAGTAAATTTAATTTTATATATTAAATAATGAAAAACCTTACATTTTTAAGAATCTCATGTGTTAGATCATGCGTAGTCGTTGGGGGGGAATAATGCCCCACCCTAGGGAGTTTTGCGTCATGTGGCAGCCCAGTCAGCAATGAGGCATTATTGGGCGTTTTTACAAAATGGGTGTAGTGGGGATGTGGGACATTATGTTAAATGAGATGTAATATAATTAATTAAAACAAAAAACCATCAAAAAGTCTTATTCCATAAAAAATAGGAAGATGGAAGGTCATTGGTCAAACTCTCGCCCCAACCGCGTGATTCAAAACACGCCAAAACCAAAAAAACCTGAAACACGCCCAGGGGGCGGTGCTTGGGCGGAATCGGGCGTTTTTGTGGGTTTTTTTTTTTTTTTTAAAAAAACCACGCCCATTACGGGTGGTTTTATACGGGTTGAGCACATGTAATTTTATATACCAAACAATTAAAAGTTATATCTTTATAAACCCTATGTATTATATGGATTGAATAAATCTAATTTTATATACTACAATATAAAATAAGTTATTTTTTTTAAATCCCGTGAATTACACGAGTTGCATAAATGTAATTTTGTATAGTAAAAAATAAAAATGTTATATCTTTAAAAAATCTCATTTATTACACCGTTTGAATGAATCTAATAAAAATTTATATCTTAAAAAAAACTAACGGATATACTCGATATACGATGGTGGGGTGATTGCGGTGATGGTTCTTATAAATGTCATGTAAACATAGTGATTACCGTATTTGACTTGAGAGTTGAACACGAAAATAAAAGTATAGAACCAATAAACATTGATTACTATTTTTGTTTACCCCTTTTAAACATTTTTTAAATAGGTTCTACCCTTAACTACTTTAGTTTAATAAATAAATAAATCATTTACATTATATGAATTTATATTTAGCGTACATCTTTTGTTAATTTCAGAATAAATAATTTTGAAATCTGATAAATATTTTAAAATATTAGATTATCTCCTATACGAATTGTTTAAATTTATATTAAATTTAATTTTACAATTATCTTTTAATTGATATTAATTATATATAAAAAATAAATGACTTCAATGAAAGACATGTGTCCTCCTATTGGTTTCTTTTATTATATAGTACTAGTGGGGAACCCGCGCGTTGCGGCGGAGCTGACAATTTGCAACATTGCACTTGTTTTCTAGGTAGTTTGTCAATAGTATCGTTTCCTGTTTGGGCATGAATCACTTAAATAAATAACTTGAATATCAACGACAAGGTAGAAAACATGAAGTTGTAATCTATGATGGTTCCCTATATGAAGTTATTGAGAGAGATCCTTAGATACAGACCTTACTAATTGTATCAAAAGCATCATTTGCTTCAATAAAGTGGTCATTAAAATTTCCATTCAAAGCAATAGGTACCCCAACAACGTAATAGTTAAAACAATAATACCAACAATAACATATACAATAAATACAATGGTTTGAATAACAATGATTATATGGGATTCTGGGTACAAGTGTACTTTCAGTATTTAAACAAAGATGTTCTAACGAATACCAAAAATACATTTTTAACATGAACTATATACATGTTAACTGTTGTTAAGACAACAATTTGTTTATGGTTTAGCTTTTCCAGAGCTTCATTACGACCACCAACAGTCCTGTAAAACAAAATTATATAAACTGCAAGTATGTATAATCATGCAAGTGAAGGGAAGAAAAATAATAAGTTTACCCCTCAAACCCCAATTTCCTCTTCTCTTGCATTTGAATGATATCCTTGTCAATCATGTCTAGTATTTTAAACTTTACAACCATGAACTATGCAAAACGATCTTATGCTTTGGTTATGATATGAAGTATCAAACAATTTAAGACTCACAATTTCAACCCGTTTATCTTAAAAGGGTTTGTTTTAGCTTTATATTTAGTGATAACATGTCAAACATGTAAACTTGGAAAAATCAAAACAAAGAAGGAAATGATGTAGGCATGTTGCATATCTGGCCATGGGGCATTTTTTAATAGAAAACCCATATAAAACATAAACTTATACCTTAGGCCCATTTAAAACCATCAATCTCAAAATTTAGAGTTAATAGCCAAAATGGTCCCTGAGGTTTGCTCACTTTTGCCACTTTAGTCCAAAACCCAAATTTGTTACATCTGGGTCCCCGAGGTTTGCATTTTGTTGCCATTTTAGTCCAAAACTCAAATCAGGTCAGATTTTAAAAAAAAAAACCTGGTTTTTGTCCTTTAGCTCAGGGGCATTTTGGTCATTATGCTTTTATATATATATATATATATCACACATAACACTCTCTCTCTCATTTTCTCACTCCTCTCTCTCTCTCTCTAACCCACAGAACACACTCTCTCTCTCTCTCATTTTCTCTGCTCTCTCTCTCTACTACCACCACCACCACCACACCACCACCACCACCACCACCACCGTATCAACACCACCACCACCGTATCATCAACCTCGTCGCCGTCAAGATCATCATCATCATCAACATCGCCGCCGTCGGCACCATCATCATCTCCAAGATCATCATCATCATCAACATCAAAACCCCCGTCGCCGTCAAGATCATCATCCATCATCAACATCGCCGCCGTCGCCGTCAAGATCTGATTTTGATGTGGGTTTTGAGTCACATATGTTGCAACCGATTTGATGATTTTGGGGGTTTAAGGCAACCGATTTGATGATTTTGATGTGGGTTTTGAGTTTTGATCCATAAATATGTTCATAAATTCACCGATCTGTTCATAAATTCACCGAATGGAGAAGAGTGAAGGGGGTGGGGGTGTGGGTGTGGTGGTGGCGGAGGTAGCTGAAGTGTGGTGGTGGCTGAGGTATGGCGGAGGTGTGGTGGAGGTGGTGGTGCTTGTTGTTCAATAAGACGCATCTGCCGGTGATTTTCAAGTTTAATGAGAGTGAGAGTGCCGTTAAGTTGTTCTATGTTGCCAGTGTTTAATACTTTATGGCTCTGGTAACAGAGATCATGTACAATAAGGAGCATTTGTTCATGCATTTGATCTATTTTATTTTTGCTGTAGGTGTTTTATGTTTTTCTTTTGCCATCGATCAATTTGGATCTGCATTTTCATGTTTAATTGGTTAATTCTATGTTTGAGTGTGAGAATTTGAGTGCTGTTAGGTTGTGGTGGTTGCGGAAGAGAGAGAGGGAGAAGAGAGAGAGACAGAGATGGTTGCGGTAGTGGAGGTGCTGTGGCGTGGTGGCGGTGCGGTGGTGGTGGACGGTGGTGGTGCTGAAATATGAAGTCTCTGTGTTGAGGGAGAGAGAGTGAGTTATTATAATTGAGATATATAATAAAGAGATAATAAATGACCAAAATGACCAAAATGCCCCTGAGGGTGAAGACAAAATAGCAGGTCAAAAGTGGGTAATCTGGTCAAATTTGAAATTTGGACTAAAATGGCAACAAAATGCAAACCTCGGGGACCCAGATGTAACAAATTTGGGTTTTGGACTAAAGTGGCAAAAGTGAGCAAACCTCAGGGACCATTTTGGCTATTAACTCCAAAATTTATAACTTAATCCCATAAGGTATTAGCCCAATACCCAATTTAGTTTCAAAAATAATAATAATAACAATGTTTACATTATCTATTTCGTAAAACGTTTTTTTCCGGGCTCGAACAGGGCTCCTGAATTCTCAGGACCGGCCTTGACAGGCTGAAACTTTAATGTAGCCCATCCGTTGCGTAATAAGTTGTTTATAAAAGTTGGGCCGTTGTTGCAAATCTTTATAAGAATCAAAAAACAAAACTCGAGTGGGAAAAAAGCCCATTTTGAACATTTACCTTTGTCATCTATACGAAAATAAAAGAAGTAAGCAATCAACCTGATAGGTTTGTATTGACCAATATGATGGACTCAATCTTGGGCTTGTTGGTCCACAGTCGAGTTCCACCACAGATCCATCAACAATACCTTAGGGTTTAAAAACTTTGAGTCAAATGATTGACGGTTAAAAGAACATGGGAGATGATGAGTTTAAGTTGTTACATGTAGAAACCCAATACCTTGTGTCGCCTCCAAAACCGAACATTTAAGGACCCCAATCTGAACCCGAACCCCGATGTAACGCCCCGTGTTTTCGAAAGTCAAAGTCAAGATTGAAGTCAAAGGAAGACAAGATTGCTAATTGCGATATGTCTCTCCTTGCTCAATTCCTGTTTTGACTTCTTTGACTTGCAATTAGTTTATTTATTTTCGCTTTAGTTGTATTATGTGGAGTATCTGTTAATAATCGCATATTAATCGTCATTCATCATATGCTTAATCGCTTTATCGCTATCGCAATCGCAATCGCACTCACAACTCGAAATACACATTTTAGTTGTTGTTATACGTGTGTGTGTGCCTTATGTGTTACGTGTGCATGTTTATTTATGTTATGTTGTGGTAATCAAACGAAATGCAATCGAACTCAAATCACAATCGAAACGCAATCGAACTCAATCGCAATCAAAATGGTATGATAATTAGTGGAGAAGAGATAGTGCGAGATATGAGTAGTTGGGATTAAAAGTAATTTGACTAAGAATGGCAATTTGAAGATGGATTGGCATAAACAACGGAAACTTTGGAATTGGAGGAGACGTCAACAAAGGAAGGTTGGAGGTAGGGCTGGCATATCGGGTCGACCCGATCTGTTAAGACACGAACACGATAAGACACGAACACGAAACCTGTAAACACGAACACGACACGAAATGTTATCATGTCAGATTTTCCAAACACGAACACGAACCTGTTAACAAACAGGTTACACGAAATGACCTGTTAAGACACGAAAATGTTGCCAACATATCATATGACCTGTTTAAGCCACAAACACGACCTGTTAAGACCCGAACACGACCTGTTAAGACACGAACATGACCTATCATTCCATATTTGAAATTAGCAATTAAGAAACCTGTTTAATGAAAATTTAGTCACCAAAGGTTCACAAAAGTCATAAAAATGCATAAACACATAATGTCTTAACAAACTTAAAACGAAATCCATAAAAGTCTAATCATAACATCCAAATAGTTTCAAAATTCAAGTTCCCATATGCCTTTCTTTCTCAAGATCTTCAATTCCAAACATTCAAACCTACACAAATAATTACAGTCGTATTAGGCATGGACAATTTGACATAAACTCATTCATATAGTTTTATCAAGCAACATTTCAAGAAACACTTGAAGTGGGTACCTTGAGATGTTCTCGGATTTTTAACAAGCAACACTACTTGAAGCATTTGGAGTGGATACCTTAGGATTGTTCACGGAATTTGAAGCATCTGATTCATGGCTAATGTCAAGCGACACTATATCTTCTGTGAGCTCATCTACACTAACTTGGTTCGAACCTACAAAGTACAAACAAATATACATAATAATATTAATAGAATACCATGCAAAAAAACATAAAAAAATCAAGAGAAAAGACATTACAATAATCTCCAAATAACCAATCTTTTGTGCATATGAGAGCCTCAACGGTATCTTTGCTAAGTGAACTTCGATGTTCATTAAGGACTCTTCCACTTGCACTGAATGTAGACTCCGATGCGACAGTAGATACCGGAATGGTCAAAAAGTCTCTTGCCATCCTCGCAAGTGCGGGATATCTAAACTCATTGCCTTTCCAAAAAGCCAACACATCAAGTTCACAACTTCTGTCAACCTTTGACTCCTCCAAATACATTTGCAATTCTGATTTTTTGTTAATTGTAAAATCTTTACTTTGAAATTGATCAAAATCCTAAAAAAAATAATTGGAAATTAGTTAGTCAATAATTAAACACAATGTATAAATATATAAATAAATTACCTTAAGCCTTGCGCTCATTCCATAGGCATGTGTAGAATCATCCATTGTGTCCTCAAACTCTTTACTTGCATTTGAAGCACGTGTTGGGTCGTCTCTTCTATCATCACCGACCACATTTAACATGTTGACATATTTAACCAAAAAATAATAATTAAGTTACACAAAAGTTTATAAGAAAATTTAACCAAAAACAAACATATAACACTTAGTATAACACCACCCAGGCACCCATTCTTCTATCTTCAAAAACAAACAACACAACTTAAACCCTTATGTAACACTCTTAACTGTGAAATTTTCTGATTCATAGCCTAAAACATGTTAGATAATATTTGAGGGCAGAAATTATTTACAGCCCATAAGACAAAACAAATCAAAACAATGTAACATATATTATACTTTAATTGGTAAGGGATAAAGAAGGCTGAAGTCGTGCAAGATCCAGGGAGTTTTGACAGCCGATCTACTACTACGGTGGTCAGAACATTCGTAAAAAACAAAAGATTTCTTGAACCCGATAGGATGGTTACACCCGGCTGCGTGGATGGTTGTCGTCGTCTCTTGTGGTGTCGTCGTCTCTTGTGGTGTCGTCGTCTCGTCGATGGTTGCCGGCGGACAACTTTGGAGTTTGTGACAAGAACAGATCGGCGATGGTTGTGGTCGTGGATGGTTGTCGACGGCGCTGTAGGTTTTTTAGGGTTTGGTCCTTCGGAGTTTGAAGCGTGAATTGGAGAATGAGAATATGAAATTCAAATTTGGGATTATACACCCATGACCCACCCCGCTTCTCAGTTCTCGACATACATAATTACCTAATATATTATTTTAATTAAAATTCTTATCATGTCATTAACGGGTCTTAACAGGTTAACGGGTTTTAACCTGTTAAGACACGAAATTTAAACAGGTCTTATCGTGTCGACCTGTTAAGACACGAAACCCGTTAAGGTCAAACACGAAACCTGTTAACTTCATGTAGGTTCGTGTCGTGTTATCGTGTTCGTGTCAAAATTGCCAGCCCTAGTTGGAGGATAGCTGATGAGAAACCCAAACCTCATAACAAAGGTTTGATACTTGGATTGATGAGAAAGCCAAACCTAATTTTACACACCTACGGAAAGTATCAATATCGAAAAACGGGGAAAAGTGGTATCGGTACCGGTACTTACCGGTGTTTTACCCGTAAATACAAGTACTGTATTGATACCGAAAAACGAGGAAAATGAGAACCGGTATCGGTACTGAATATACCCGGTACCAAATGCTCATCCCTACTCTAACTAGGGCTTTTCACAAGCCGAGCTAAACCGAGCAGACCTTTGCTCGTGTTTGGCTCATTTACAACTCGAACCGAGTATTCTTTGTTTGTGGTTTAGGTAGGAGAGAATTTATACGTATTCTTCTCTTATATTATCTTACTAGGTTAGAACCCCGTGTATTACACGGGTTGAATAATGGTAATTTTATATACCAAATAATATATATATATATATATATATATATATAGGGAGAAGATCATGCGAGAACCACCTCTTATTGCGAGAACCACGAGAACCAATGTGAACACAACCAAAAAATGCATAAAAATAGCTAAAAATCACACAAAATTTTTTTTTTGAATTTTTTAATATTTTTTATAAAAAAATTGCTACTTTTCGAAGCCAAAAAAAAAAATTAAAATTTTTTTTTTGCTTCTAAAAGTAGCGATTTTAACATAAAAAATATTAAAAAATTCAAAAAAATTTTTTTAGATTTTTTTAAGTTTTTTGGGGGTTTAGTTTTTAGCATTTTAGCTTGGGGGGGGGGGGTGGGGGGGTTTAGGTTTTTTTTTTTGGGGGGGGGGGGGGTGGGGGTTAGGTTTTTTTAGCTATTTTAGGTTGTGTTCACATTGGTTCTCGCGGTTCTCACAATAAAGGTGGTTCTCGCATGAGCTCCTCCCTATATATATATATCTTTAAAAATCTCGTTTATTACACGGGTTGAATAAATGTAATTTTATATATCAAATAATAAAACAATATATATTTAAAAATCTTGTTTATTACATGGGTTGAATAAATGTAATTTTATATATTAAATAATAAAAAATGTTGTATTTTTAAGAACCCTATGTATTATACGGGTTGAGTAAATTTAATTTTATATATTAAATAATGAAAAACATTACATTTTTAAGAATCTCATCTGTTAGACCATGCGTAGTCGTTGGGTGAATAATGCCCCACCCTATGGCGTTTTGCGTCATGTGGCGGCCCAGTCAACAATGAGACATTATTGGACGTTTTTACAAAATGGGTGTAGTGGGGATGTGGGACATTATGTTAAATGAGATGTAATATAATTAATTAAAACAAAAAACCATCAAAAAGTCTTATTGGATAAAAAATAGGAAGATGGAAGGTCGTTGGTCAAACTCTCGCCCCAATTGCTTGATTCAAAACACGCCAAAACCCAAAAAACCTGAAACACGCCCAGGGGGCGGTGCTTGGGCGGAATCAGGCGTTTTTTGTGGGTTTTTTTTTTTTGAAAAAACCACGCCCATTACGGGTGGTCTTATACAGGTTGAGCACATGTAATTTTATATACCAAACAATAAAAAGTTATATCTTTATAAACCCTATGTATTATATGGATTGAATAAAATCTAATTTTATATACTACAAAATAAATAAGTTATTTTTTTTAAATCCCGTGAATTACACGAGTTGCATAAATGTAATTTTGTATAGTAAAAAATAAAAATGTTATATCTTTAAAAAAATCTCGTTTTATTACACCGATTGAATGAATCTAATAAAAATTTATATTTAAAAAAAAAAACTAAGGGATATACTCGATATACGATGGATGGGGTGATTGCGGTGATGGTTCTTATAAATGTCACGTAAAAATAGTGATTACCGTATTTGACTTGAGAGTTGAACACGAAAATAAAAGTATAGAACCAACAAACATTGATTAATATTTTTGTTTACCCCTTTTAAACATTTTTAAATAGGTTCTACCCTTAACTACTTTAGTTTAATAAATAAATAAATCATTTACATTATATAAATTTATATCTAGCGTACATCTTTTGTTAATTTCAGGATAAATAATTTTGAAATTTGATAAATATTTTAAAATATTAGATTATCTCCTATACGAATTGTTTAAATTTATATTAAATTTAATTTTACAATTATCTTTTAATTGATATTAATTATCTATAAAAAATAATTGGCTTCAATGAAAGACATGTGTCCTCCTATTGGTTTCTTTTATTATATAGTATACACAGACAAAATAGATAATACAATCATTTGTTCTCTCCTTATAAACCACAAACAAATACTCCATGTCTTCTTATCTAATTCTTTTATTTTCCTCCCTCAGATCACAAATAGTTTTCTTTAGATGATAACTATTTAACTTTTATTACTTTTATTTTTTTTCCATAACTTTCTACAATGATTTTTATGTTTGTAAAACATGTCATTGTCTTTTCTGAATGCCATTCTTCAATCGTCGATGTAAATATTATGAGCTGTAATGTCATTTACATTTTTGCATGTCAAATGTTAGAGCATCCACAATAGAGGCATTCTTTGGTGTTTTCAAAAACATAGAGTATGATGTGGAGAAGAGAGAGTGTAGTAATGTATGTGAGGAAAAAATAAGGAAAAATGAAAGGAAGAAAGGTATATGAGTGTGATGTATGAGAGAGGAGAAACGAGAGATAAGATAAATTTTTGATAGGTGTTTTGTTTGTGAGATGGCAAAATAGAGAAAGTTTTAGGAAAGTGTCACGTGACACCCCATAAACACTCTTTAAGACTGCTGGGAGTGGGGATTGGGTTTGAGGCTTGGGTTGGCATGTGGCGGAGATGGGCTCCACCAAGCTACCCCACAAAAGTGGGGTGTGGTAGCAGCGTGGGTGGACATGTGGCATGCTATTTTTGTTAAACTAATTAAAATTTCATTTAATTAAATTAAATTAACAAACTAACTAAAAAAACTGCATAAAAAACAAGTACATAAAAAATAATAAAAAAAAACTTCATCATTTATCCATGTAATATTTTTGCAAGATCTCTTTTTTCATCTCTAACGTCGTTGCCAATTCTGCTCCGCTAAGGTGATCGACGTTCATGGCGAGAAACTTCATATCCGCAAGTTTTTCTTTGTGAGATGCCTTTTTTTTCGCGAGCCGCTTGGATACTTTTCTTCACCTTGACCCTTTATTGTTGGATGAAATTGAATGTGTCAATTTTCGTCCCAATTTCATCCAACTTGTCGGAGTACAAACCTTTACCCGAAGCCGAACTAGGAGCAGAACCCGATGCCGAGCCTGATCTACCTCTTTGAACCTGCTTTTTTGAAGTGTCTCTATCGGGTGGGGGGAAAGAGAATCCTCAAAATCATCCAAACTTAGATCAAGCTCTTGATCACGAGCATCGGATTGAGCTTGGGACGAGGGTGTTCTTGCCCTTTTGGATATATTTGAATCGCTAGCAGTAGGGACTGTTGCCCATTTAGAAGCGTACCTACATATATTCCAACAATGCATGTACTTGAACTCGACCCCCTTGTTATCTCTATACGAGACCATGGCATTTTGGAAAAAGTCGGCTTCGGTTTCACCGCTCCTTGGTGAGTTCTTCGCCTTATGGAAACAACCACTAAACAAGGTGACCTGGTTATTTATTTCACTCCACTTGGACGAGAGGCTAACATTTCCACGATACACGTCCTTGCTTTGCATTTGTATGTGGAATGATTTTTTTATGGCATCCCAAAAATCTGTGCGGTGTCGTGCATTCCTTATTCCAAAAAAAAAAAAGTCGTTATAAAAAAATTATAATAAAACAAAAAAAATAATATTGTTATATATAAAATACCTTTGATCGAATCTTGCGATTCGTTAATATAACATCTCGTCAAAGTAACTTTTTCTTGAGCCGTCCACTTTTTTTTTACTCGTTGAGCGGCCGCTATTGCTTTCTCTTCATCCGTTTTTTTTGTGACTTCTTGTTTTTGGGTTTGGATGACTGAAGAGGTATGGTCCCAATTCCTTGCCAACATGGCAAGGACCATACCACTTTCTCCATCCTACATGGCGTTGACACCAGCCGCACCATCCAGAAGCTTCTAGAAGCTTCTGGAAAATATCCAGGTGACACCAAAGATACTCCATGCGACATAAAGGACAACACGTGTCACCAACCATCAAGCGCCAAGTAGACCTGCGACAGGTCAGGGGGCAGCCAGACAACTTCAGTACGATGTTTCCACATTCGACAAATAAAGACGCGCCACGTGTACCACTACACTGACCGCAGCAGAGGAGACCAAGGGGATATTCCCCTTGGTCGGACAGCTGGCACGCGTCTACAGCTGGCGTCGTTGCTCCTCCCTCTTTCACCATCCGGCTATAAATAGGACCCTTCACCATCCAGGTTGATCATCTTGCTCTCACTATTCTCACACTTAACACACACTGATTATCCCTCCTCGGAACAGTACTTATTCTCACGCCGGAGCCTGGTTAAGAGGGAAACCCCCATATTCCCCTCTTAACGAGACTGACGGTTGCTGTTTTGCAGGAGTCGGCCATCTTACGAGTAGGAAGAGAGATTGAATCCACAGAGGAAGTAACCCCGCTGATTAACCATAGTGTTAACCATTGTTTCATCATTGGCGCCATCCGCTTTTAGCAAAACCACTCTCATCTCTTTTTTCTTTTCGAAAAACTCGTCCAAATGGCTGAAAACAACCCTTCCCACCAAGTCGATGGAGACGTTTCTTCCTTCGAACTCGTTTCGGACAACATACACGTCCAACGAGGCCCAAGGAACGAAGCTATCCAAGAAGGGCCACCAAACATGGAGTTTCCCAGCATTTTCGGGAGCACATCCAAGATTGCTACTCAAAACGCACCTGGTCCCGTTTTTCAAACTCCACCCAGAATCATCACTCAGACCACAAATGGAGCTACGTTTCAGCCTCCATCAGAGGTAGTCCAACCGACACCACCAGTGCAAACTCAGAGCCATGGAGCTGGTCCCTCAGCTCCATCGGACCAAGCACAACTAAACTTCTCAGCATTATTGGGGCTACCCGAAGGAAAAACTCTGGCTTCCTGGTACGCCGAGCAAGTGGCGTCGATAAATCTTGTTTACACACAACTCAGCGCGCAGCAAGCATTGCTTCAAGCACAAGCTCACCAGTCAGCATTTGTCACTCCACCGCAAAGGCCTTTGAGCCCACCTATGCCTCAACAGGTCAACGCATACAACCTGCGTCCTGAGTCAGTACCTCCACCGCACGTCAGAAGGCCGAGCGCGCACGACACGCGCGATACTTATGGTGAAACGGAAAGCAACTATGTGCAGTATTCCAACCAACCGAAGAAGCCGATACAAAGTCGCTTAGGTCCGCGCAACATAAACGACGAATTTGAAAACGAAGAGGAGACGCGCACAGTGTTCAGCAGGCTCCCACCAGAGCACGAAGCATACAAACCTCGCAAGCGTGCAGGTTATGACCCAAAAGCAGAGCATGATTTCACTCTAAGTTATCGCCCAGACGACATGGCTGAGAATTCAAAGTTCATCCGAGAGATCGCCACGGCTGACATAGACAAAACAAAATTGCCACACAACGTGGGCAAATACAACGGGTTGACAGACCCAGACGATCATCTCCAAGTATTTAACGGCGCGGGAGCAACGGGCGGATGGAACTTGCCAACCTGGTGTCACCTCTTTGCTCAAACCTTTGTAGGCGCGGCGCGCATCTGGTTTGACAGCCTACCAGCAGGCAAAATCAAATCCTGGATCGATTTCAGAGAGAAGTTCCTGGCACACTTCTCACAACAACGACGACACACCAGGGATCCAGCCGACTGTTTGAATATATGGCGCAGGGACCACGAGAGCGTAGAAGATTTCATTACTCGGTACAACAAAGAATGTTTAGAGATTGGCGACTGCGGCGAAAAGATGATGCGCGCACACTTCATGCGGGCAGTCAAGTGCGATGATTTAATCAAGCGTGTAAAAGGTAGAGACGGAGGACCCAAAGATTGGGAAACTTTCATTGAGGCAGCCAAAACCATCGCGCAGTCGGATAGGCAGTTGACCGGTGACGACCACCGTCAGCGTAGTTATAATCATGCCGACCGGAGCAGCAGGAAAGGTCGAAACCAATCTTGGAGAACATCCGGTCATAGGGAAAGGAGCCCAGTGAGAGAAGACGCGCGTCACGCGATCAACCAAATCGCACACAGAAAAGAGGTAAAAAAAGAAAACCGAGAGAAGCAGTGGACACTACTAACGAAAACCCCTTCAGAAGTCCTGGCAACCGAGAACCACCAGTTCAAGCCACCACTGCAGATGCGCAACAAGAGGGGCCAAGACCCGAATCTTTTCTGTGACTTCCACAAGGACACCGGCCATTTAACCGACAATTGTTTTAGCCTCAAACAAGAGATCGAAAGGGCTTTAAGAGACGGAAAATTAACTCACCTGGTTAAAGGTGGCAAGCGTGATTACCGTCAGATTCAACGAAGAGAAGAAGGGCCGGACAACAAAAAACTCCGGAAGTTAGAAACCCACATGGTTCAGGGGGGTCCACGAAGGCCGAGGAGAAATTACAACAAGCGCGCGCAGGATGACTCATGGCGCGAGAAACAAGTCGTTTTCCCAGTTGTCAGAGGAGGCCCACGAGAGAGACGGCCCATAGTCATTTCAGGCGTCATCGGGCATTATCAAACAGATTACATCTTCATCGATCCGGGGAGCACTGCGGATATCATATATGAACAATGCTTTAATCAGTTCGATCCGGAGGATAAAGCGCGCTTAGAACCAGTTGATTACCCGCTCACTGGTTTCTGCAACGAAGCCGTTTTTCCTCTAGGGCAAATATCCTTCCCAGTGCTGCTCTCAGACGGAAGAAATTCAAGAACAGAGGAAGTCACATTCATGGTGCTGCCAGCACATTCAAGACACGATATCCTGCTGGGAAGAGAATCCCAAGGTGATTTCAGCATGATCTGCTCTGGACCACACTCCGCAGTAGGATTTCCAACAGAAACGGGAGTAGCCATTATCTATGCAAGCAAAGAAGTATTAGCGACAGATGAGCTAAGGCCTGCAAAGACAAGGAAACCAGAAGCACGCCAAGAGGCAGAAAAGTGGGTATTAAACAGCGCATATCCGGAGCAGACAGTAACCCTGGGACCTGCAATGTCCGATCTAACGCGCGCGGCGCTAAAAAAACTGTTGTTCCAAAACATGGATGTCTTTGCCTGGACGCCAGCAGACATGGTGGGCGTTCCACGGCACATAGCTGAACACCGCTTAAACGTATCGGAAGAAGCCAAACCGGTGGTACATGCTAAGCGCCACTTGGGAGACATAAAGCATGATGCCATGAAAGAGCAAGTGATAGAGCTGTTAAACGCAGGGATCATCAGAGAGGTCAGGTATCAAACATGGGTGGCAAGCCCAGTGATGGTCCAGAAGAACAATGGCAGCTGGAGAATGTGCGTTGATTACAAGGATCTGAATAAGGCATGTCCGCGCGACTGTTACGCCTTACCAGACATCGATGAAAAGATCGATTCACTTGCCACATTCCGATGGAAATGTTTCCTTGATTGCTACAAAGGGTACCACCAGGTGCAAATGGCCGTGCAAGATGAAGACAAGACCGCGTTCCGCACGCCAACAGGGTTATACTGTTATACCAAAATGCCTTTTGGTCTTAAAAATGCGGGCGCGACTTACCAAAGGCTCATGAACGAAACCTTCCACGACGCCATCGGCAAGTACATAGAAGTGTATATGGATGATCTAGTTATCATGAGCAAGGAGGAGAGTACAATGTTGCTGAACATCCAAAAGACGTTCGATACTCTGCGCGGAGTCAGCATCAAGTTAAACCCGGCGAAATGCTCCTTTGGCATGGAGGAGGGAAAATTCCTGGGTTTCATTGTCACGAAAGATGGTTTCAAGGTGAACCCCGACAAGATACAAGCAATCGAACGCATGCCGTCACCGTCGACGATCAAGGAGATGCAAAAATTGGCCGGACGGTTGGCAGCACTCAACCGCTTCCTAGCCAATCACGCGGCGAAATCATTTCCGTTTATAAAAACTCTCCGAAACTGCATGAAGAATAGTCAATTTCAGTGGACTCCGGAAGCTGAAAGCGCTTTCCGCGAGATGAAAGACTGCCTCATCAAGCTACCAACCCTAACCGCACCAGTCAAGGGTGAACCTCTGGTATTATACTTGTCCGCCTCCGACAGAGCAGTGGGAGCAGTGTTGCTTGTAGATCGACAGGGCGTCCAGACGCCAGTCTATTATGTGTCACGAACTCTAACCGACCCAGAAACCCGGTACGCGATCATGGAAAAACTAGTACTCGCACTAATCCATGCATCAAGAAGGCTGCGCAGGTACTTTGCCAATCACGTCATTCACGTATTAACTAACTACAACATTGGAAACATACTCGCAAGACCGGAGATTTCAGGGAGACTAGCAAAATGGGCGATAGAGCTCGGGGGTCATAACGTAGTATTCAGACCGAGACCGGCGATCAAGGGCCAAGTGCTCGCAGATTTCATGACCGAGGTACCAGATGACAAAGACCGAGAATGCAAGGCGATGGAAAAAGCCGAAAAACAACAAGTGGAAGAACCCTGGCTACTGTACACAGATGGTGCGTCCAACGAGGATGGCGCAGGTGCTGGTCTCCGGCTGGTAAGCCCCGACAAACACGAGTTCACCTACGCCATACGCCTAGACTTTAAAAGCACCAACAACGAAGCCGAGTACGAAGCTTTCCTTGCCGGTTTAAGGTTGGCAATCAAAATGGGCGTACGACACATCGAAGCGCACGTAGACTCCATGTTGGTGGCAGGCCAAATCAACGGAGAATACGAAGCTAGAGGAGATACGATGGCACTTTACCTAAGCCAGGCAAAGACACTGTTGCAGACCTTCTATTCCTACAAAGTACATCACATTAATAGAAGCGAGAACAAGCCAGCAGACGCGCTGAGTAAACTCGCCTCTACAAGCTTTCAGCATCTGGCAAAGGATGTACGAATAGAAGTCTTGAGCAATCCATCAGTACCACTTCGAGAAGTAAGCGTCGTCCAACTAGGGACAACGTCTTGGATGACTCCGATAATCACATACCTCCAAACTGGAGTACTCCCGGAGAACAAGGCAGAAGCAAGGAAAATCCAGTACAAATCCGAACATTACCAGATGGTTGATGGGATCTTGTACAGAAAATCATACCTTGGGCCTTTGTTAAGATGTGTTGACCCCGAAGACGCACGGTATTTGATCAGAGAAGTGCATGAGGGAATCTGTGGTATACACGCCGGTCCAAGAATGGTGGTAGCAAAAGTCATGAATGCGGGATACTATTGGCCTGGAATGCATTTGGACGCGGTCAAAGAGTTGAGGAAATGCGGAGGATGTCAAAGACATGCGCCCAAAACAATGCGCCCCAAGAACGAGTTGGTACCGGTCACCACCGCGTGGCCTTTTCAACAATGGGGAATAGACATGGTCGGACCATTTCCCGAAGCCCCAGGAGCTGTCAAGTTTATAATAGTCGCAGTCGACTATTTCACTAAATGGGTATAAGCAAAGGCTCTCGCGTCGACCACAGCCACCGTTGTCAAAAAATTCATTTGGGAGCAAATCATATGTCGTTTCGGTTTACCCCTCAAGATAATCACCGATAATGGAACCAATTTTGCCGAAGACAACCTTCAACAGTGGCTCAAAGAATTACACATCGAACATACCTTCTCCTCGGTCGCGCACCCGCAGGGGAACGGTCAAGTTGAAGCCGTCAACAAAAGCATAGTCGACGGAATTAAGGCAAGACTGGGAGAAAAGCGAAGAGGTTGGGTAGACGAATTGCCCAGCATTTTGTGGGCACACAGGACGATGCCCAAAACAAGCAACGGAGAAACACCGTTTAGCTTGGTTTACGGGTCAGAGGCAGTAATACCAGCGGAGATAGGACTGCCATCACCTCGAATGCTCTCAATGAACATGATCAACAATGAAGAAGAAAGGAGGATCGACCTCGACCTCCTAGAAGAAAGGAGGGAAATGGCAGCAATCAACGAAGCCAAGTATAAATCGAAGCTGGAAAAATATTACAACTCCAAGGTCCGAATCTGCACCTTCAACCCGGGAGACTATGTCCTCAGAGACAACGAGGCTTCAAATGCAGAAAAACCCGGGAAGTTGGCCCCCAAGTGGGAAGGCCCATACATCATTGACACCGTGCTCGGCAAAGGAGCTTATAAGCTGCGCACCATCGACAACAAGGACGTTCCTCGCACATGGAACGCCCAACAGCTGAGAAAGTGCTACCTGTGAAATGTAATAGCAATGGCCAAGTCGCCAACACATTTATGATAATACAAGAAGTGTTTGGCTATACTCCTATCATATTTCTTTGTCATAACTGCATATATTACTTCGGGCATACACGAAAACATCAATGGCTCGACCATTAGGAAACGTTGTAGACCTCCAAGGCCTGTCACAAACGAGTGCACAGCCGGGTCAGAAACACAACTAAAGCCTAACAAACGCCAAACAAGTACTTCGTGCCCACGTAAACACGAACACGTCGAAAACAAGAAACATTGTAAGCACCCCCAAGGCTGAGCACAGCTGGGTCCACACAAATAACCTGTAAACTCGATCACTTCGTATTCACGATCCAACCTGCGCACAAATACGACAGAATAAAACGTTGTAATAAACACAACACAACCTGTCAGCGCCATTATTCATTCGTGATACCTGAATCAAAGTAATTACACATGCACATATTATGACGATAACAAACTTCGCATAAAACAGGCAACTATTAGCATACCATATAGCCAAAATTCCACAAACATAACAAAGAAGTTAGAATTAAATTGTCAAACACAAGACCAAAGCAGGTCATACGCGGCACGCAGGCCGGAAACTTTCATCCTGGATGACCAGAGCCAGCACCTCCGGACGTACCACCATCATCGTGAAGCGCCTTCTTTAACAATGCAACACCGTCCGGTCTTCTAGCCAGTTTGTTCGCGGCCTTAACCACAACAAACTCCAACGACGAAAACTCCTGTCTTTTTTCAGCATAAGCCGCACCACAATCCTCTTTCCACAGCTCAAAGCGATGCTCTTTCTCCTTATTAGCAGCCGCAGCTCTGCCCTCGATATAACCATCCTTACGCCCGCTATTATAGCCCGCTTGCCCCAACTCAAACATATAGTTGGCTAGTTCATGTGACTTGACAATGCGATCAGCAAGCTACAATAAACACACAAGTAAGAAACAAATTCATGCAAGTCACAAAAGACACAGTACCAGAAATTACCAGCGGCACTGCACGAGAGAGTAACCATTTACAGTCAGCCGATGACTCCTCAGCAAGGAGTTCAGCGGCTTGGCACTCAGCAGTCTTCTCCTGAAGAAGCTGCTCAGAAGTCTCACATCGCCTCGCCAGCACTTCCAGCTTAGCGATACGTTCAACATACTCTGTCTCCTTCTTCTCAAACATCATGCGCGCCTGATTAGCCTCATCAGCGATATTCTTCTTTTCCCCAGACAAACGCGTAATCGTGTCACGTTGCGTTCTAAGCTCAACATTGGTACGCTCGCACGCAGCTTCCCACTCTTTCTGTTTATCAGCATTGACTTTCTTCTCCTGGGCAAGCTTCCCCTCGACATCCGCAAGCCTCCACTCCAACCCTTTTTTCTCAGCGTTGAATTTTTCCTTCTCTTCCGCAAATAGCCTCTTATCATTCTCAAACTCCATTACGTCTTCCCCCATCTGCTTCCACTCGCGGACAATCTCCTGAGAGGTAGAGAAAAAATTAACCCCGGCCTGAACATGATCATCCAACAGTGCAAACCGGCGGCGTTTCCTCTGAAACATCCTCTCGGCAGGGGGGAGGGACATCGAGTAGAATTCATGACAATTTTCAAGGTTGTCCATCCTAGAACCTTGGTTCAAGTTCCAGCGAGGGATGTACGGGAGATCGTCACAGGCAGGATTCGTGGTATCGAAAGAATCAGCATGAAATTTTTCAAAGTGAGGGCTGCGGACGACACCCGAAGTTGCACCACCACCATCACCTGGGGGGCGTTTGGTGTACACCGTGTGATGGGGAGTAGTATCACTCACCTCCACGTCAACCTCAACATTTTTACCACGATCAGCACCAGCACCTCCTGCAGCATCAGCACCCTCCGCAGCATCATTACCACCCGCTTTACCACCACCTTCCCCAACTCGTTCGACATTCACAGTCTCTTCCTGCCCGGCAGGGCTATCATGAGGAGACACCCCGAATGTCCTCGACGGCGGAGACGCGGGAGGTGTAATCTTAGAAATATCAATCTTGTGCCCACTTTGGGCTGTTTTGGTACCTGCTCCAAAACGAGCATAGCACATTCAAAGAAAAAGACTACCAAATGAACACGTATGAGACACGGAGAAAATTAAAGCAAATACCAGAAGCTTCAAAGATTTTCTGCAGCAAATCACTCGGCTTCTCAGCAAAAATGCCCATATCAATGTCCGATTCAGAAGGGGCAGGAGGATTCTCTTTCTGAAGCTTAATCCTCTTCGCGGCAAGCGCAGCAGCAGCCTGCTCGTCAAGCTTTCGTTTCCTATCATCGAACGTCTTTTTCCGCATAATCTCGGTTAGAGTGGCACGGTCCTCAGGGTCCGACTCAGGGTGTTTCTCTCCAACTCCTAAACCAGGCAATGTGTCAGACACGACAACATAATCAAGGATACGAGCAGTAGGAAGTCGCTTACGAGGAGATTTAGAGGAGGTTCCTTCAGCCTTCTTCCCTTTCTCCTCCGCCTTGTCAGATTTCAACTTCCTTCTCGTCTCCAACGGATTAACAGCCTCGACAGGAATCTCCACATCTTCCTCCACGGGCTCATTCACCGGCTCTTGCACAGCCCCTTGCACCGGACCTGCACGCGCGGAAGGAGACGTTAGGTCTCCCAACGATCTGCCAGAACCATCACTCGAGAGAACAATAACCTCTTCTCGAGCGGAATCAAATGAACCACCCTCACTTTCAATCTCCTCACCTAACACAGCGTTCACATAAGCAGTGAAACTCTCATCACTCGGGTGCAGAAACCGATGCCGGATCTGATCCAACCAAGGCCCTTTGTCAGCCTTCGGTATTGCCTCAACCATTGCACCCGGAGCATCGGGATCCAGAACATTCATCAAAGAGAACCCTACTGCAAACAGAAGGAAATAAAGCACAATACAAAGATAGTACAATCAAAGGAAAAACAAAAAGGGGATGTGGAATAAACATACACTTGCCACTATGACCATAAACCGGAACACCCAGCGGATTCTTCGGAACCCATTTCATGCTCATCCCGGCACCAACTAACGCCATCTCCTCAAATTGCATTATCGGAGTAGCCTTCCGGGTCAACCTTTTATACCATTCCTGATTAGCAAAGTCTGCAACCACATCCACCTTTGGGATACCCTCACCCACAGATCTGTAATGCATATCCACAGGAACAACCCCCGGCGAATATAGAAAAACTTCTGCTTCCAGTCATGTATACCCTTCAATGGTACAGAACAAACCGGCGTCACACCGGTACGAGCACTGAAGGAGTAAAACCCATTTGTATACGTAACAGTGTAGAAAACGTTGAACATCTCGAACGTCGGATCTAACCGGTTAGCCATACAAACGAACTCAAAATGGGTGATACGGGGAAGCCCGATGGCATTTATCTGAGAAATATGGAGACCATAGCCCCTCAAAACGTCAGCAGTAAACCGAGTCATCGGGAGTCTAAAGCTACCCTCCCGGAAGAAAGCAGCATACAGGGTAATGTACCCAGGAGGAGCATCCATGGCGGTGGAACCCGCAATAGGATATTGAGCACCCCAACCAGGGAGAAAACCCATCTCCCTCACTAGATTCTGAAATTCCTCCTCCTTCCAACCAATCACCGCTTGGTCCGGGCCGGGAGGAGTTCTACCCTTATTCCTCTTTTTCTTCAAAGTAGGATTCGAAGTAGACATAATGAAAAATGGGGAAAGGAAGGAGATGAACTCAAAGGTTGAAGGAAGAAATATCAGGGAAGATGAGGAAATTCCGGGTTTCAAATTTTGAAATATGAAGAATGGAAGAAACCGCCTTGGTATTTATACCCATCGCATTTAATGCGATGGGCAGTGAACCGCCAGAGATTCAGAAAAGGATCCAATCCAGGCGAGACACGTCAGAGGAGAGAGAAAACGCCATCATCTTTTTTCGGAAAAGCATGCAACAACCGCCTGCCACTATGACGTAAGGCAACTGACGTGATTGAAAAGGCGCCTGTTCAACTGACACCAGGCTGTCACGTCAGTCACTCCTCCCGAAGACAACAAAGCTTCTTCCCGAAGACAACAAAGCTTCTTCCTGAAGACAACATTCATAAAAGCGCCAAACCCATGCGCCATGCGTCCATTCGGCTCACTTCCGCAAGGAGTCAGAACCCATGCGCCATGCGTCCATTTGGCTCACTTCCGCAAGGGGTCGAAACCCATGCGCCATGCGTCCATTTGGCTCACTTCCGCAAGGAATCGAAACCCATGCGCCATGCGTCATGCGTCCCTGTGGCTCACTTCCGCAAGGAGTCAGAACCCATGCGCCATGCGTCATGCGTCCATTCGGCTCACTTCCGCAAGGAGTCAGAACCCATGCGCCATGAGCCATGCGTCCATTTGGCTCACTTCCGCAAGGAGTCGAAACCCATGCGCCATGCGTCATGCGTCCATTTGGCTCACTTCCGCAAGGAATCGAAACCCATGCGCCATGCGTCATGCGTCCATCTGGCCCGCTTCCGCAAGAGGTCCAAAACCCCACGTCATAACAAACACTACCTTCATAAGTCCAGAATCCCTCCTAGACGATCAACTCACCTAGAAGGCACACTGGACTGGGGGGACTTGAAGAGGTATGGTCCCAATTCCTTGCCAACATAGCAAGGACCATACCACTTTCTCCATCCTACATGGCGTTGACACCAGCCGCACCATCCAGAAGCTTCTAGAAGCTTCTGGAAAATCACTACAAGAAAAATGACCATTTGGGACTAAATTATGAGGGACTGATCTAACAGTCTCGGATACATAGTATTTGAGACTAATTTATTAGTTACTAATTG
Source organism: Helianthus tuberosus (assembly GCA_030545235.1). NCBI lineage: Eukaryota > Viridiplantae > Streptophyta > Magnoliopsida > Asterales > Asteraceae > Helianthus > Helianthus tuberosus. The sequence continues at coordinate 69,855,812 of CM060361.1, read as the reverse complement.
TATTAGAGACTGATTTTTTTTGTGACTGATGTCCGTGACTAATAATCAGTCCTTAATACTTGGACAACTTATCGGAGACTGAATTTTAGTCACAAATATGTTTGTCTAAAAATAAATTTTGGAGGGAAACTTATTGGTTACTAAAATTCAGTCCTAAATAACTGACCCCATTAATAAAAATGGCGCCATTTTATTGGTCACTAATATTCAGTCACTAATATATTGACACCGAGGGACTAAACTATGAGGGACTAATCTATCAGTCTCGGATACGTAGTATCTGGGACTAATTTATTAGTTACTAATTGTATTAGAGGTTGATTTTTTTGTGACTAATATCCGTGACTGAATTTTAGTCCCAAATATATTTGTCTAAAAATAATTTTTGGTAGGAAACATATTGGTTACTGAAATTCAGTCCTAAATAACTGCCCCCATTAATAAAAATGACGCCATTTTATTGGTCACTAATATTCAGTCACTAATATATTGACACCGATGGACTAAACTATGAGGGACTAATCTATCAGTCTCGGATACGTAGTATCTGGGACAAATTTATTAGTTACTAATTGTATTAGAGGTTGATTTTTTTGTGACTGATGTCCGTGACTGAATTTTAGTCACAAATATGTTTGTCTAAAAATATTTTTTGGAGGGAAACATATTGGTTACTGAAATTCAGTCCTAAATAACTGCCTCCATTAATAAAAATGGCGCCATTTTATTGGTCACTAATATTCAGTCACTAATATATTGACACCGAGGGACTAAACTATGAGGGACTAATCTATCAGTCTCGGATACGTAGTATCTGGGACAAATTTATTAGTTACTAATTGTATTAGAGGTTGATTTTTTTTAAAGACAGACAAAATTAGGGACTAATATTCAGTTTTGAATGCCTTTTGGCATAGAAAATGATTGGTGACTAATTTTCGGTGTCCAATTATGTTATGCATATTCTACCATCTATTGGGAAGCATCAGGGACTGGGACTGTGACATCAAGCTTAAAGATCTTTCCGAAACCTTATTAGGTAATATTTAGGCTCCAATGATTTTTTATAGACAGGAGAAATAATCAGCCCGAGCTTTGTTTATTGAGGTTGTGAGGCTTAATGAGTATGATATTTATGTAATGTTTATTTAATACAAATGAATATATATTTATGAATAATTATTATCATAATATAATACTTCAATACAATAAGTATTTTATATACATATTATGTTATATATAAAAAAATATAAGTTAAAAATTATATAAAAACTTATAAATATAATTAAACTATTTAATAAATAGTAAATGCGCGAAAGCGAAGCTTGAAAAACCTACTTACTAGTCAGGCTCAGGCCTAGTCGAGTTCGGGCGTGTCTTGCAAATGGGCCAAGTCGAGCCCATGCTCGGCTTGTTGGTAGTTCTTCAAGCTCGAGTTCGGCTCGTTTCGCATCTATTAATTAATATATTGAATAGAATAATATAAATAATAGACTCGTTTAGGCTCGCGAGCTCGATAGATCGTCTACTAAATAATAGACTCGTTTAGGCTCCCCCCAAATCGATCCACTGGCACTCCCCCAAATCGATCAATGAGCCCTCCCCCAAACCCCACGGCGCTGCCAGATTGATTCAACCCAGCCACAGCGGCTCACTCGCCGCCACGACCTGCAGCCTTCGGAGTCAACTTACCTCCTCAGTCGATCGCGCGCCGCACCTCATCCGCTGCACCAGGTATCTTCCTTTTCTTCTGTTTTATTGTTTTGGTTTTCCTATTTTTGTGGTAATTGAACACATTAGGGTTTCGTTGGTTTTATGGATTAAGTATATGGCAAAAATATGAGGTGATAAGATCGACCTTGTTGAAATTTATTTAACGCTTTTGGTTTCTTATTTTGTAATTTTTAGGTTTATGTAATTTTATAAATATTAATGAAGTTGTATGTTTTTTTTATAAATGTTTGTGTGATTTTTTTTAATTTTTTGTATTTTTTTTTAAATTTTTTGTATTTTTAAATTTATGCACTTGGATCCGTGTGTTTGTGGCTGGGTTAATACTGGCCGTTGATATTGAGTGTGATCAATGGCAAAAAGAACCCTAATACCTTCTTTTGATCCGTGTGTTTCCTTTACCCTCCCTCCCATCTCACTTCTCTGTAACAAAATTAAAGAACTACTTTGCCCCTCTCGATCTATCTCTGCTACACAAAAAAAAAAAAAAAAAAAGTTTACACCTTCAACCTCAGCCATACCCCTCTCCTACCTCTCTATGAAGGCCGGCCGACCGACCACCGCAAGTGGTGGCGGCGTTTGGCGACTGCAACAGCGACGGGAGACGCCGCAGGCGGCGTTGGTCTTTCCCGGTGCTGATCAACCGACGACATCACGATCCCTTCTCTCCGATGAGCTCCAGCGAAGGCGCCGCCACCGTGAGCGGTGGCGATGGGCTTGGTCTCGTTGTTTCGTTTCCTGATTTGGGTTTATTTCGGGTCTTGCTTGGTTCAAGTTCCAGTTGGTTTCTTTCGGGTCATGGCTCCAGTTTTCGGTTCAAGATTCGATTCGGGTTCGGGTGCTACGGGTCAGACTCGAGCTTCGGTTCAGCAGGTTTGGGTCCGGTTCAGTCTACGTCGAGTCAATGGGTCAGTCGGTCCGGATTAGAGACGAACAACATGTCGGGTCAACCCGGTCAGATGTCACCGGAGCCGTACGGAGATCATCGCAACGGGAATCGTTTCATCTTGTTCGGTATACCTTTCTTTATCAAACTGTTTTTCTTGTTAATCCCATGTTGAAACTATGCTTGATTCGGTGTTCATACCCGTACAAACAAACTTAATCTTATCGAAATTATGTTGTCGACTGTTTCTTTTTAATGAAGAAGAATATGAATGCATAATGGCTTAAAACATTGTAAATGATTCATGCTAGATGATGGTTGTACAGTATAACACATATTGCACTCTAAGTTTGCTGTATTTCTTCCAAGGCAACATATATTTCTTGCATTGAAAGTTTATTTTTCATAACATAATATTTTTGGATGTATTGAAACTTAGAAATTGCAGTAGAAAAGAAATACGATAAAAAATAGAAATAAGATAAAACATGTGTGGAAGTAAGAAATACGATTTTTGCTGTTTAAACTCTAAATCCTTTTTTTTTTCTTTTTCAGCTTTAATGTTAAAGTCTTTTTTTTTTCTTTTCTTTTCCTATTGTAGTTAACACGATAAAATGAAACAAAAGTTTATTGTTTTGTTCCAGGTTGGGAGAGGCAAAGCGGTATACACGGATGAGGATATTGATGGGATACATGAAGGGTGTTTGAGTTATGGGGCTGCGTTTGTTTTTAAGTGACTATTTTAGATGTCAAATTATGTACGCCAAACAATATTTTTTGTTAACTTAAGATATTTGTATTATTTTTGACGTATGACGTATGACTATGAAATGAATTGTTTTGTTATGTGTATTTTGTTATGATATGGATTTATATATTGTTTTGGTTCTATTAGGAAAATTAGAAAGTCTACCAATAAAATAAAAAATAAAAATTTAACGGGGGACAAATTGAGGACTGAATTTTTATGTATCAGAGACTAACCGTTAGTCACTGTTGGTGTCATACAATTGGGACCGATTTTCAGTTACTAAAAACATTATCTAGTACTAGGTATCTGGGACAGGCTGGGGACTGGAAAATCAGTCCTTGATAAACATTAGGGACTGATGTTTATGTATCAAATACTGATTTTTTAGTCTCTAATACTCATTTTTTTTATGTATCAAGGACTGATTTTCAGTCACCGACGAAATGTATACTGAAATGATGTTGTACCACAACGTATATTGAGGACTGATTTTATATGTATAGGAGACTGAATATCAGTCTCTATTGGTGTCATACAATCGGGACTGAAATTTAGTTACTAATGAAAGTATCTAGTACTAGACAATTAGGACTGGCTCGGGACTGGCAAAATCAGTCCCTAATAACCATTAGGGACTGATTTAGGAGTTTTAGAGACTGATTTTTCAGTCTCAGATTGCGATCTTTTTTGTAGTGAATATCCAGGTGACACCAAAGATACTCCATGCGACATAAAGGACAACACGTGTCACCAACCATCAAGCGCCAAGTAGACCTGCGACAGGTCAGGGGGCAGCCAGACAACTTCAGTACGATGTTTCCACATTCGACAAATAAAGACGCGCCACGTGTACCACTACACTGACCGCAGCAGAGGAGACCAAGGGGATATTCCCCTTGGTCGGACAGCTGGCACGCGTCTACAGCTGGCGTCGTTGCTCCTCCCTCTTTCACCATCCGGCTATAAATAGGACCCTTCACCATCCAGGTTGATCATCTTGCTCTCACTATTCTCACACTTAACACACACTGATTATCCCTCCTCGGAACAGTACTTATTCTCACGCCGGAGCCTGGTTAAGAGGGAAACCCCCATATTCCCCTCTTAACGAGACTGACGGTTGCTGTTTTGCAGGAGTCGGCCATCTTACGAGTAGGAAGAGAGATTGAATCCACAGAGGAAGTAACCCCGCTGATTAACCATAGTGTTAACCAGTGTTTCATCAATGACGAATCACCAACGTCTTGCGGTTGTGTTTCGGGTACGGAATCCGGTTGGGATATGTTAATTGGATAGATGTTTCGTCTTATGGAAAGTTTGTGAAAATACGCATGACGCCATTCCGGCTAGCTCGGGACAAGGTGAGTATACCAAACCTTGTGATTGGCCGTGGGGTATTTGGGTCGGGTTTGGTGGTTGGCGGTTTTGTGGAGGGCTAGGGTTCGGATTCTCTTGGAAAGCGAAGGGGTTGTTCGGGTCGAGGTTTCGGTTAAACGGATGCATTGTAGACGATTATGGGTTGAATTTATAAAAAAAAATATAGAGATTGAAGAAGGTGAAAAGTAGAGAAATGGTAAAAAAGTTTTAGAAAATAGGTGAGTATTTATAAGTTTGAAAAAGAAATATTTTTTTTAATCTAGCCGTTACCCAACGGCCACCCCAAACGGTCTGACTTTTCCTAGCCAATCCTAGCCATCCACATCATCTCTCCAACCCGTCCCACACCAGGCTTCATAGCCACGCCAGCGGGGCAACATCGCTACCCACGCTGGCTCGGTGTGGCTAAAGCGGAGTTGGTTGGCTTCTAACGCCCCAAACCCAAGCCCACACCCCACGGTCTAAATATGCCTTATTGTGGGTGCTATTAGTGTTTTTGTGTCTAAAAAAGTAACAAACATTTTTTTTATCATCTTATGGTTGTTTAGTTTTTTTCTTCCAAATTTAGTATGTAAACCTTATTCTTTGAGTGTTAAAACGAAAAATAATCTACTGCATATACGCCATGCGATTACAGCGATTACAATCTATAAACCATACCTATAAAGTTGAACGCACCATATTATATCAAGTTAACTAAACAAATTACAAAGGTGACCAGAAACCTAAGAAGTTTGGAGCATCATAATTCATAATTCAAAAAAAAAAAAATAACTGTTTTTTTTAACAAGGCTCCTAAGGTTTGAACTCTGGTACTACTGGAACAACTTAAAGATATATTGGTTTTACGATTCCTAAGAATAAGGATGTTCTGTCTCCTAACTTTTCGGATTGATGATCACCAATACAAATATACAATCAATGTGCGTCCCATAAATTTGTTGTTATTTGCCAGGCAAGATGTATTGTAACTTATGATGTCAAATTTCTCTCTATAAATAGAAAATTTGTTACAATAATTGGATTATACAATCATCACTCATCATTCAAGTCCCTACGCAATGGTTACCACAACTCTCTCTTAGGGTGTGTGGTATTCGAATCGAACATGAAAAACCCAAACTTAAATATGATTTGGTGTTTCATATTCAAATCAAACTTCAAGAAACCAAATTTCAAATATGATTTCCAAATTTTGGTTTCGAATCGAGTTACAAATTTCTAAGAGTTTTGAGCCAGACCTAAAGCCCTGAGAGCCAAATTAAAGAACCCGACCCCTCAAGTTACGAATTTATGAGTGTTTTTAACCAGACCTAAAAGCCTGAGCCGGATCTGAGAACCAGACCCCTCTCGAGCTCAAGTCTTGTTGCTGTTATTTTTGTTTTTTTTTTCTCGTTGTCCAGTTTGTTCGATTTAACCCAGATTGAAATCAGTGTTCCAAAATCTAATTCAAATTTGATTGAATTCACTTTCCCAAAATCCCAATTCAAATCAGTTTTTCAAATTCGATTGAATCCACTTTCCCACCAATTCAATGGTTCCAAAAACCGATTCGATAAACACCCCTAGCTTAGTTGGGTGCGCGCGCGCGCGCGCGTGTGTGTGTGTGTGGGGGGGGGGGGGGTCGGGATCCAATCTAGAATATCATTCTGTTTCATTTGTTTGTCAGACGGGTTTATTTGTACGTTATTACATTACATTTCGGCCTGCATGATACATACTAACAATCAACATTTGGGATATGCATTTGCCCGGAAGAAAAACAAGGTCCTAAACACATGATTCGTCTTGTTGATGCCATGAAAAAGAAAAAGGAAATCCTATAGCACATACAGTTGCAGGCAGGGTATGAACTAGACTTGCAGTACCCATGACCAATCTCATGATTTCATCTCGACAAAAAGACTAGCTTGAGGATGTAATCCAACTTCTTTGAGTGTTAACGATAGTTTGTCTGGACCGTATAAAACACGAGGGAAATTGGTGACAAGAGTGTAACTTCCCATTTCCAAGTTTCCGGAAGAATCAACAAAGTCGTATAGAGATTGTATCGTTGTAGTAGAATGAAACCTCCTTCCCTTTCGCTCCCCGTTCGGTAATCTCACCAATACCTACATCAACCAATGATAAAATTACAAGTTCATCTCAATTACTGTAGATGATTAATTTCGATTAAATAGGTCAAATCTATCTAATAACTAGAAGGGGAAAAAGGTCAAATGATTGGAAGTCACCACTAGTTTATTTTTAATCAATACAACGTAAGATACTGTTTATTTTTCAAAATCACTGTCACCTCTCTGATCATAAGGTCTTTTGTTCACTGATTATATAAAAAGTTAAAAACCATCCCTGATGCCAAGCTACATTTTAGAGTAAAATGCCATTTTCGTCCCTGAAGTTTGGCCAGCTTTGCGACTTTCGTCCAAAGGTTTGTTTTTCGCATCTGGATCCAAAAGGTCTAAAATCCTGCCATTTTCATCCAGCTTGTTAACTCCATCCATTTTCAACGTTAAGTCAGGGGTATTTTCTGTCTTTTTGTTAACTTAAAGAGCAATTCGGCCTTTTTCACTTTATGTACAAGCATTTAAAATACCCTTGACCGAATCTGTTAGACCGAATTGTCCTTTACGTTAACATAAAAGACAGAATCACAGAAATACCCCTGACTTAACGGAGAAAAATGGATGGAGTTAATGAGTCGGATGAAAATGGCAAGAGTTCAAACCTTTTGGATCCAGATGCGAAAAAAACAAACCTTTGGACAAAAGTCGCAAAACTGGCCAAACCTCAGGGACAAAAATGACATTTTACTATACATTTTATTAGTCATATGTTTCTCAGCAAAGACTCAAGCCTACAGTTATAAAATTTATACACACTTCTTCTATATAATCTAACATGCCTGTATTTCTTCTATAAAATCTAACATGCGCATATATTAGCAGGAGCAAGGAAGTTAAGACAAGAGTATAGAATACCTGAGTAACATCAGGCCCTTTTTCAGGTTCAGGGCCCAAAGACAAAGACTTTTCCTCTCTTACTTTGATTAATGTAGCTTCTCTTTCTGCAGCTTCACGTGCTGTTCTTTCACGAGCTTCTTCTTCTTCCTTCTGTTTTCTTTCAGCTTCAGCAGCTTCCCTTTCTACTTGTTCTTGCTCTTCCCTCCTCTGCCGTTCTCGAGCCTGTTTTGGCATTAAAAAATGATTAAGCAACCAAAGCCAATGAAATATTCATACTAAACGAGATTAAGGGTGTAAACAAGCGGAGCACTGAGATCGGCTCGTTAAAAGCTCGAATCGAGTCAAGCTTAAATGAACCCGAGTTCGAACCTAAAAATAAGCATGTTTAATAAACGAGAGTCCGAGCAACTGAGCTTTATAAAATGAGCTTGGCAAGGCTCGCGAGCCTAGCCGAGCCTATTATTTATATACGACTATACATATAATAAATTTCAATATAATATAATAAAAAATATATACTGCATAATAAGAATAATTATATAAATATTATGACAAAAATAAATAACTAATATATACATATTATATATATAAAATTATAACTATTAATATATATATGTATAGGGAAAGGTTAAAATGAGAACTGCCCCGAGTTGTAAGAACCGCGAGAACTCCTTGAAAAAAAGGTTTTTAAAAAAAATCGCCAAAATTGTTTAAAATTATGCAACTCTTTTGGAAAAAATGTGAACGCCAACTTACATTGGTGTAAAAGAAATTTACATCAGTGTAAAACAAATTTGCATCTTTTACGGTTGGTGTAAATTTCATTTACGTTCAGTGTAAATGACGAATAAATGCCGGCTTGGCATTTTTTTTTTCTTTTTCTTTTTTACAGATGTGTTAGTTAGATGTTCATCTACGTTTGTGCAAAATTTGGTTGCAAAACTCCCAAGGGAAGTAGGATTTCCATCGGTGTTCTCAAGTTCTCGCAACTCGGAGGAGTTCCCGCATGAACCTGGTCCTATATACATATAGTTATACATGTATATAAATAAAATAATCAATAAAAATAAACTAGCCGAGCTTGAGCTTTCAAAATTTCCCATGAGCCAAACGCGGCTCAATTAGTTTACACTCCTAGCAAGATGGACGGATTGAGTGGTGGGTTCAGGTCCGGGGTTTTGCTTTTGGGTTGACATATGCTAGTTTCTCGTTTGATCACTCGGCTTCAATTAATCTATGCATAAGTATTTGCATCTGAATGGTTGGCCAATGGTCATTGATTAAGTCCTAATCATCAGATGAGACGGTACATAAACAAAGTAAATCTAAAAAAACATACTTCATCAGCTTCTAGTGCAGCTTGATATGCAGCATCTTGTTCCTCCCTCAATCGCATGTTGTTTCTACGCTCCTCTGCATCAAGTCTTGCCGGCAAAAGGACAGAGGCACTTTCTTCAACAACCCTCTGCAACATTGTAAGCATTTCTTCTGGTGATTTAGGCCCCTCAATCTACAACAAATAAAAATAGATGATATTCCTTGTTACCCTTGTAAAATTTCACAAAACATTTACTTAGAAGACTGTAATCAGATCCAAAGAATTATATAATTCATGTTTTATTTCATTGAAAGGTAACAACCCTATTTATAGAAGATACAAGATCATGAGAAAGAATATAATGGATAACTAAGGAAAGAAATAAGCCAAATGTAACAAAAACTATATAGCGTTTGAGATAACCATTAAATAATATGAACAGATGGAAAGAGTTGAAAGTGTCTAGCTTTCACTCCTCAAAATAGTTTGTGTGCAGGATTTTATGTTATTGAATTAAACTAGAAAAGTATACGCCCAAGAATGTAATAGACGTATATTTTGTCTTATGGATGGTATACTAGAGGTCTAGAGCTAGTCAACAGTGTTATCCGCACAGTTCTTTGTTACATGGGAGTGTTGAGATATGAGATTTTGAAACTGATTAAAGATCTTGAATAACCAGAATAAAAAAAACCAACTGCAATATAAGAACATAACATGTGCTTAAATCGAGCTTTTACACCAAAAGTCCATGCCAAAGCTTTCAATCAGATAAAAATCTGAGCAAAGACCCCAAAGATAATTCTTGTAGGCATAGCAGTCAAAGTCGTAAGGCACAAAGCCACAAAAAAAAAAACAAAAACAAATTTGCATTCGCGAGACAAAAAAGGAGTGCACTAATAGGAATATGTTAACATGAATTATGATCCATAAAATGTCACATTAGGTAAGCCTAGGGTAAGCTCATTTCTACATATAGTAATGCCAAAATAAGGAGCAAATACTTAAGGATGGGCAAAAGGTTCATGTTCATCACAGCTGCACAAAATAAATGGCAGATTTCTAATTCAATTAAGGTATTAAATGTTCTAAATAAGAAAAAAAAATGTTTTATACCTTTGCTTTTCAGATTACCCTCGGAGTACAAAAGTATACATGATATACATTTAATCTTGAAATGTAACCAAACTCAAAAGGATGATCACACATTTCGAAAAGGTAGGTAATACTGAACCAATCATTAAATATATAAAACAAAGTAGGGTAAATTACACTTTTCGTCCTTTATGTTTGTATCAGATTGCAATGGATAGTCTTTAGCTTCAATAATTACAGTCACAGTCCTTTATTTGTAAAACTCATTACACGCCACGTCCTTTGACCATAACCTAGTTAAAATTTTCAGTTAACCATGGCATGTGCAAGGCACACAAGGGTACATTTGTAATTTTACCAGTATGTTTAATAATATATTTAAACAAATAAACACTCCATCTCCCTATCTCAAATCTCAGTTCTGTCAATCTCCAACCAACCCCCCAAAAAGCTTCAATCTTTGCCCTATCCACTCCCCAGAAACCCACAAAATCCACAACGTTAATCAAACTCGTCCCATGCCTCTCCATATCCTCGGATCACGCCTGTTTCCCCATTCCTTTTGCCACAAAAAAACGACACAAAACACCGTCTTTTGCACCCACAATTCAAGAACCACACAAGTTCTTGAAAATCTTGAAAACAATCATAAATTGACCCGACCCGATTACTCGGATCAGTTTTCTTACACACCCATTTCACCCATTCACATAAACACACAAACAACTGATCAAGATGATGACTATGATGATCTATGGCAGAGAATGAAAGATGAGGCTAGATCAGATATTAATCATGAACCCATATTGGAAAATTATTATTTTAGTTCAATCTTGTGTCATCCTGTTATTGAAAGTGCCTTAGCTGCTCATCTCTCCATAGCTTGGAACTTTATCTCTTCCAAGTGGGACCCTTTATGATTTTTGTGGCCCCAAATCTGAAACCACCACAACAGAGTCACTGAGAACGACCACCGTCTGGAATCCGCCAATCAAACTGTCGACGCATCAGATCTGCCGTCGCCATGAAGCTTGGACTGCCGTTGGTTGCCGGGTTACTGCCGGAGTTTGCCGGAGTTGGTTGAATATGATGTTTAGTGGTGGTGGTGGAAGTTGGTTGAAGAGAGAGAGAGAAAGAGGGAGAGAAATGGCTGATAGAAGAGACAGGTTTATGGTGTTTTAGGGTTTAGGAATTGGGGAAATGATTGAATTGGGGAAGATGACGTTATATATATGTGTCAATTTTTTGGTTTTATTTATTAATGAATATTTTAAATAAAAATACGAAATGACCAGAATACCCTTAAGTGGATGGACATAACTGAAAATTTTAACTTGGTTAGTGCTAAAGGACGAAAGGTGTAATTCGTTTTCCAAATAAAGGATTGTGACTGTAATTATTGAAGTTAAAGGCTATCCATTGCAATACGCTACAAACATAAAGGACGAAAAGTGTAATTTTCCCAACAAAGTAAAAAGTAACTCAAATAAGTGCATCTTCCATTTTAAGCAAGTATATGACATATTGACATGTGGAACAACAGTTACTATAACAGAAAACCAGATAAAAAAATTTTGCAAGTTGCAACCAAGTTTGTCATTACAATATTACATGGCAAATCATTTTTAACAGAAAGTTTCTCACGACATGTGTTAACCTGATATACGACTACAGAGCGCCTTTACTTCAAGAACTATTAACTTCCTAATGCACTAAGCAACTCAAATTGATAAACCAATCACTACCTACATCAACCAATGAAATACCATTTATAAACTGTTTCCTTTAAGAATTACCCTAAATCCCTAACCCGCTTACAAAAGGGGAAACCAACAATCCAGTGTACAGAACCAAATGTAATAGGTCATCAATTCAAGTACATTCATCGCTGCATTAAAGTATAGAAGATCAACCCTTCTAAGGCCACATCAGTGTCATAGATCATAACTCTTATAAACTAGTTCGGATTAATGACACTCTTTAAGAACATAAGTTAATATACCTGCTGGAGCAACGCGATTCTCTGATTACTAGCAGCCATAACAACCGCACAAAACGGAAACCTCGACGCCTTCAAGCTATTACTCATCTTAAACCCTTCACTCGCCTTAACACTCCCACCCCAAGCCACAAAATTCTCATTCACAAAACTTGACACAACCTCATCACACAAACTCCCCTCACAAAACCACTCCGTATCCGGATGATCCGGCGAGTGCAAATACACAAACAACAACTTAAACTCACGCCTCGACCGCTCCAACGCATCCATAAACCCCTCCGCAACAAACCTCGGGCCCCTATCACCAAACTCACTCTCAAACCGCCTCACAAACTCCCTCGCCTCGGATACTGAACCCGACACCGCAACCAAAGTATCCGACGCCTCACCGGAGTTATTTAACCCAATCATACCTAGTGAATAGGATACTACACCACCTACAGCCCATAAACCTAACCCGACCGCACCGGAAACTAACCCTAGGCTTCCGGAAACGATCGAAACCGGAAGCGAAATAAGTTTCCATGCTAAACCTAAACCTGGAGGGTCTGGTGGACCTGCAGTGTTATCAGGGATGAATTCGGAGTGTTCGAAGTTGTTTGTTGGATTAATGTGTTCGAAATCGGATGATGATGATGAAGTTATGGTTGAAATTGCTTGCTCGAGGTTCCATTGATGAGCTGAGAGGATCTCGGTGCATAGATCGGTGTCATGGAGACCTGTGATTTGTTGAAATTGAGCTAGTTTATCGGTTGTGTTGCTCATGTTTGTGTGTGATTGGTTGATTTGTGCAGAGGTTTATTGAGGTTTGGATTAGGGTTTTGAGGAAGAAGAAAGGATGTGAAGAGGTGAAATGTGTGTGTGTAATGAAGTTTCTTGTGGGATAATTCTTGTTTATGGTGGTGGTGGTGTTTTGTTTAAATATCTGTAGTTGAATCTAGAGTTGATTCAGTTACCTATTTTATTTTGGCAAATTGGAAATAAATAATCCCAACTCACTGCTATTGGCCAATAATAATCCCAACTCATTTAATCACCAATAATAATCCCAACTATTCACTTTCGTTTGTAAAATAGTCCCACGTTAAAAATCACTAACTGAGTTAAAAATTTGCTGATGTGGCTTCACATGTGGCACTGATGATTAAATGAGTTGCTGATGTGGCCTACCATTTTTATTTATAAATAAACTTCATCTTCTTTATTCAAATCACCACCGTAACCACCACTGCCCTAGCACCACCACCGCCACCATCACCACCGTAACCACCACTTTCATAATCTTTGAACCAAACATGCCCTATTGAAGTGGCGGCACAACCGAAGTCTGCCATACCCAACCCAACTCCTCAATCAAATCGACCCAAAACAAACAACCGAACACCCCTGTTTCTTCCTCAACTTCTCCGCCCCATTCCCATCTTACAAATCGCTCTCAACACCCTATAAATACATTCCCATTTCCTTACCCATCGATTTTCCAACGAATCGGAGCTCTTTCTTGGGGTAATTGCATTGTGATTTGTAAAGTTTGTTGATTTGAATTTCAGAGAGGAAAGTGAGTTCTCTTGTGGTTAGATCTGATGCTGCTAAGATCAACTCTGGGGTGAATACAATTGGGGGTAGAGCTCATCATTTGGTTGCAAATGCTGTGCGGTGGTGGTGCTAGGGCGGTGGCAGTGGTGGTTACGGTGGTGATGGTGGCGGTGGTGGTGCTAGGGCAGTGGGTATTAGGATAAAGAAGATGACCAACCCAGTTTTCGTTTGGGGTTTGTGTGCAAATAAGGCTGATAAGGCTGATAATTTGGTGTTTGTTTGTATGTCATTTGCAAATAAGGCTGATAATTTGGTGTTTGTTTGTATGTCATTTGCAGAGTTTGAATTTATAATTATAAAGAGGAGACAAGAGAGTAGTTTGAATTTTTAATGGTGATTAAATGAGTTATTGGCCACGTCAGCGCACACATGTCACTCCACATCAGCAAATTTTTAACTCAGTTAGTGATTTTTAACGTGGGACTATTTTACAAACGAAAGTGAATAGTTGGGATTATTATTGGTGATTAAATGAGTTGGGATTATTATTGGCCAATAGCAGTGAGTTGGGATTATTTATTTCCAATTTGCCTTTTATTTTTCTTTTAACGACAAATTTGGATCACTAACTAATCATTGGATTATCGTCGTATCACCAACCACCCGATCATATCCAGACTAGTAATTTTACGGACTTTAATCATTTTTATCTTGAAAATGTTAGCTTCAACTGATTGGATGCTTTAGGGCAGGGGCGTAGCTTCTATAGGGCAGGAGCGGGCGACCGACCCCCCGAACTTTTCGCTCAGTATTGGAGAATATATAGTTTTCGTATAGAAATTTTTGAGTACATACGTTTTAGACCCCCCGGTCTTTTAGAAATTTTTGGGTATATACGTTTTTAACCCTCTGGTGGGAAATCTAGCTTCGCCGCTGCTTTTGAGCGGCCGCATATATACAAAAAAACATTGTTAGCCTCGTCGCGGGTTTTGTATCCAACGGCCTACCTTAGGTGTGGCATGTATTGAATTTTTTTTGAAAATCTATGATTTTTGCCAAGAAAAAAGCATCCTGTGAAGAAACTGGGCAAGCAAGTAAATCCCCAAAAAAAAAAAAAAAAAAAAACCCTCACGGTCTGAAGGGAAACAACTAGACAAAACGAGAGGGGATAGTATTACTCCACTTTATACTAATCAAATTCAATGTTCAACTCCACTATAACTTGTGAGGTTTTATTGTATATTTATAATGGCAACGAACTAAGAAGTTGAAAGTCATAAATGCATATCATCCAGGGTTTGAGTAGAAATTGTTCATTGTAGTTAAGATACGACATATAATGTATTATTTTGGTTTGATATACTTTCTGAACTATCTTTCATGATCATTACCTTATAGTTCGATGATAGTGAGGTAATTCTGTTCAAACATCTAATATGACTCGGTTGTACCAAGACCCTAAGATATAAGATGCATCTTAGATTAGTAACATGGTCCGGACACGTAGGATGATCAGGTACATAAGATGGTCTGGACATACAATCTATACATGCATGAGAGTCCGTATATGACCTCATCATAAAGAACACAAATCTTACTATCAAAAGGTGTATTGTAAATTTAACTTATAACTTAATTGTAATGTTATTGTTCTTTATGATTTAGTCCTATATCTAACTCTTAATTCTTAAATGATATAAATACATAACAATGAACATTCAGCTATAAAAAAATGATGCAACCGACAGTTTAAGTTTATTTCTTTAATTTGATTACCTTTTTTTTTCTCGACACAGTATAATAGTTTAATACTCTTGGTAGGTATCTTAGAAAAGTTCAACCAAAAATTCTAGTCCGGGTGTTTTTAAAAATACTGTAAACTTAATATCTAATTAAAATTACTGATTTTAAAGTCCTAGTGTTTTTAAAAATACTGTAACTTTATATCTAATTAAAATTACTGACTTTAAAGTCCTAGTGTTTTTAAAAATACTGTAAACTTTATATCTAATTAAAATTACTCACTGGATGATGAACGAACCATAGCCGGCACCTTACAATATCATAATAAAGCCCCTTAATCTTAAAACACATTAAAAGAATATATACTTTTGTAAATAAATAATAAGTTAATGAACCGTAGCGGCACCGCTCCTGGTTCGGCTCTTTGCTTCTTTGATCTTATTGGTACTGGCCAGTTCAGTTTGTCTTTTTTCAAAACCATAGTTTGTGGTCCGGTCCGAGTATTCCATCAAAACCTGTCGGACCATAAACACCCCTACCACCACAATTGCCGCTTACAACACCTCTTCGATTATAACCTTCCCCTTCCTATCTTCTTTCTTCTGTGCTTTCCAACTTCTACCCTTTGCATTGCCCATATAACCCATGGTTGCATTCTTCTCAGCCATCACCAAATCCGCCAATGACGACCA
The DNA here is from genome assembly GCA_030545235.1 of Helianthus tuberosus. Taxonomy (NCBI): domain Eukaryota; kingdom Viridiplantae; phylum Streptophyta; class Magnoliopsida; order Asterales; family Asteraceae; genus Helianthus; species Helianthus tuberosus. The sequence continues at coordinate 69,839,718 of CM060361.1, read as the reverse complement.
AGCCTCTTGCGGCTGCTCATGCACCCAACATATCAAAAAATAAACCTTCCTCTCACCCGACTTAAGCTTCGCCTTCATTTCCGTTCGTTTAACATTCCGCACCTTCTCCGTCTTCACTTCTTTCAAACCCGCTGTCAACATCCTGTGCAGATCACAAAGCGCACAAATCAAACCATCGCCTCCAAGAGACAATAGACTTGCGACATCGTCTATAACCCCCAACCCAAATTGCGGCCCACCCATGTGTCGGAAAGCAGGAGAGCATGTTTGTTCCAAACAGTACGACAGGGCTTCGGAAACTGTCTCGGGTTGACCACTTTGACCCAAAACTAACGAGATGGTTAACACAACCGTTGCTGAATCTACCGGGTCTGATTGCCAGTCTCCGTTGTATAGCCTAAGGGTGAAACAGTAGCTATACAAGATGTCTACAAGATGAATGGCTAAAAGCGGAGAAGGTTCGCTAGAGCTAAGTTTGTTGACCGGAGGTAATGCGGTTTCGGGACCTGGTGGAAACTCGTGGGTGAGGTCTGAAGGGTCGCGCTCGTGTTTTGTTATGGGTTGAACACGTTGGGTTCCGTCTCGACTCAGAGATATGGTTTTAGCGGAAGGTTTTAACCACCAGGGCTCCCATGGTTCGATCAGCTTACTTAGCTCTCCGGAAGCAATGGCTCTCTGAAAATGTTTCTTTTCTTCAGTGGATAAATCATCGAAGCTGATTTCAAGTCCTGCAAAGGCAAAGACGTTAACGTATATCGCTCAGGTGGCACATAGAAATTATATGTTTTATAGTGATAAGCTATGAAGCACGGGGACGCCATTTTACGTCGAGTACCCGTCCCGGGGACGGCTCGGGGACGGAAACGCCTAGGGGACGGCTCGGGGACGTTTCCCAAACGTACCCGGGTATTGGGGACTTCTACAAAAACGTACCTGATATTGGGTACTTCCAAAACGGAGCATCGGGGACGTTTCCTAAATTATTTAGGGTTTTAACCCTTTTAACTTCCAAAATACGAATGGTTGGCCTTTATAAATTATTTTATATGCTCGGCCTTTTAACTTCCAACATTCATGTACAACATCATTCATCGAATTATCAAGTATCAACAGTAGGATCATCATCTCTATTCAAGTATTCATCATCGATTATGGCATCTCAAGACACACACGGATCATCATCTACTGTAGAAGAACCTCCGCTGTGGGTTTTTGGAGGTTGCCGATCTTTCGCTAGATGAACCGGAACTTGAAAACGTAACGATAATTAATTACCTATGGTTTATGTAGTATTTTTAGAGTTTAATATATTTTTAGACTTTGTTTAATATATTTTTATTTTTTGGACTTTGTTTAATATATTTTTATTTTTTGGACTTTGTTTAATATAATTTTATTTTTAATATTATTTTTTTTGCCGTACCCGTATCTTGTATTTTTGAATTTTGCCGTTCCCCATACCCGTATTGTCCCCGTACCCCAGTCCCGTACCCCAGTCCCGTACCCCAGTCCCGTACCCGTATCCGTGCTACATAGGTGATAAGAGAATAATCTACAAACCTGACATGATTTTTTGAATGGTTTCCTCGGATAAAGCCGACTCTGCTGATCCTAAAAACCCAAATAATCTAGTGAATAAAAATTAAAACTAATAATCGATGCAATAAAAATTTCTAGCCTGTTTGTGATACAAACATGTTAATAACTTACCATCATTATCATCATCCATGCTCTCAGCCTCTTCCTCTGAATGAAAGCGTTTAAGAATGTCCAGCATTTTCTGCTTTGTGTCGTCACCAGGTTCTAACTGCTGCATCTCCTCCATTACATTATCTCTCATAAATGATTCCGTGCATCGGAGGCTGTGCGACTACAAAGATTAATAAGCAAAGGTTGTGAACACTGACTGATTTAATGTACCAAACTCCAACAGCCATAAACCATTACATTAGAATTCAATCATACAACCATAATAAGACATAAACAATATCATCTTAATTAGTGATAACATAACCACAGATTAGGCTTAACGTATGGACCCACTCGGCAAGGCTAGATACGGTCCAAACCAACAACATGACCCAATCCGGTTTTTTTTCTTATTTGCATGTAGAAACTCGTATTAGGCTTAACGTATGGACCCACCCGGCAAGGCTAGATACGTTCCAAACCAACAACAAGATCCAATCCGTTTTTTTTCTTATTTGCATGTAGAAACTCGTATATTCAAGACCGAATATCACATCTATGTTCTAAACTTTACAGCTAAAATTTTCAATGTGGATGTCATGTTTTTCTCTATGACCAAAACAGTTCAGAAGCGTATCGGGATACGAATTAAAAAAGTGTTTCAAAACATAAACAAAGATATATGTAACTATTTTTCATCAAAAAACCTATGAAACAAATATAACTTTCAAAGTGTACACCAATGTATGTTACCAAAACAGAAACAAAGATAAGCTTACCTTGTAACATGGAAGGGAACAATACCGAGTGTTACACCGGGGACACGTATACTGCGAAAACTGTTTTTGACACCTATAATTAAACACAAGAAATAACCTAAAATCATTAACCTAATTCCAAACAGCAGTATCATAATTCATAAGCAAACAAAATTCAACATCAAAGTTAAATGATACATAATTATATAACTGTAAAACTGAATTACAGAGTTTCGAATAACATACACACGACAAATTGTACGAGATGGAGGATTCAACTGCGATGAATTCGAAGGTGTTTCCGAAGTAATTATTGTATCCGCCATTGTTGTACTTCCTGAAGAAGCAAAAACACTAATTCAGATGTTAACAAATTGAAATTTTGCTGTAGGCTGGATTAGGTTAAAGATTAGAAGTATATAAAAAGAATATATGAATGAAAAACAGATAGTAGAAGCACACAGGGATGATGTTAGATATATAGATACAGGATATAGATACAGAGAGCATGAGTGAACCTGATTCAAGAAGCATTGATGAAGAAAAGGAATGTTGGAGGAGAAACCCCTAAACCCCTGAAGAAAACGCTAGAAGTTTTCTTTGAAAATAGTTTTTGTTTTGCTCCTTGTATTTTTAGTTTTGTACAGTTTATGTCCTTTTAGTTTTTGTTATTATACAGATATGGCGTTTGAAAATCGTTTTAGGAATTTGGCTTGAGTCTTGACTAGGGCTGTTCAAAAAGCTCGCGGCTCGGAGCTCGCTCGAAGCTCGCTCGGATTTAGCTCGGAAAAAGCTCGCTCGATTTGGCTCGGTTTAAAAGTGAGCCGAGCCGGCTCGGCTCTGTTAGAAAGTGAGCCTAGCTCGGCTCGGCTCGGAACGAGCCGAGCTGGCTCGGTTCGGCTCGCTTTGTAGCTCGGCTCGGTTTAGCTCGAATTATTTTACTTATAATAAGTTTTAATTTTATATACATTATAATATATTACAAAAAAACTGATTATTATTTACATGTATATAGGTTTGTAATTTGATATTTAAGGCATATTTGAAGATTGATTACCATACTAATGAACTAATATTGTATTTTATTGAAATTAAAACTTATTTTGCGTTGTTAAACTTGATTTTGGTTTGAATTGTATTAGGTTGAACTTATTTTGAATATATTCTTTTAAATTATTGAATAATATTTTAGGCTATTAAATTTTAAGAGGTATATATTAGTTTTTTTTTATAAAATCGAGCCAAACCAAGCCGAGCCGAGCTAGCTCGGTTTAAAACCAAGCCGAGCCCGAGCTTAGATTTTCAGCTCGGTTTCAAATCCGAGCCGAGCCGAGCCAGCTCGGTTTATAATCGAGCCGAGCCCGAGCTTGGCCTGGCTCGGCTCATGAACAGCCCTAGTCTTGACTAACCGTTTTGTCTCAAACTAGTAGATTCTCAGCCCGCGTTGCGGGGCAATGGCCGAATAATTCTCAATCAATTAAAAAAAGACTACTATAATTTTGCTATAAAAAAAAAAAAAACGATGATAAGACCGTAATTTTGGGCTCAGGGCAAAAGTGTAATTTTTCAGGACTAATGAGCCAGTGTTAGACAGCTAGAGTTATGCGCCGCCCGCGTTGCGGGGCGCTAAACCGAGTATTTCTTAGGTTAATAAGATGTACGCCTTTATGTTGGTTAGTTATACATGTTACCTATAACACGATATAAAAAATGATACATCAAGTTAACCAATTAAAGGAAAACAGTACTATAGTTATGATAAAAAAATTTAACTAAAACGATGACAAACGTGTAATTTAGAGTTGGGGGCAAAACAATAATTTGTCAGGACCAATTAGCGAGTGCTAGGCAGCTGTTTGGCATGAATAAAAACAAAATTAAGTGAACAAAGTAAAATAAAATACTACCATGGTTTTGCCAAAGAAAAAAAAGACCATGGCAAGATTGCAATTTTTAGCGGAGGTAAAATCGTAATTTTAAAATGGAGGTAAAATAATATTTTGAACTGAGGGCAAAAACAATTTTTTTATTTTGAAATGGGGGCAAAATCGTAATTTTTAGTTGGGGGCGAAATCGTAGTTTTAAACTGGGAACCAAATCGTAATTTGGCAGGACTCTAGCGGAGGGCATAACCATATTTTTATTTTGAACTGGGGACAAAATTGTATTTTTTTCACTGAGGGCAAATTCGTAAATTTAAGCAAGGGACAAAAGCAAAATTTTATTTTGAATCGAGAGCGAAATCGTAATTTTACATCTGAGATAAAATTGTAATTTGGCATCACATATAAATCACTATTATATGAAAAAAGAAAAAAAGAAAAAAAGAAAAACAAAAGTCGCCGCCCAAAAGTGGCCAACCAGTTACCAACACTATTCCCTGATGACGTAATCAACATGAAAATGTATATGTTGAAAATGTACCAACTTTTCTGGCCTGATTTTCACCTTTGTCTCAAATGTACCTAGCTTTTCTGACCAGAAAAACCGATTAACTGAAACGTAACCAAACTAATCGGAAAATCGGACCAAACAAAATCCGATGGTTTGGACTTTGGTGTTGGTATTTTTTGACAGCCTATTTCTACGGTTTTTGAAGATAGCCTTCGTCTTGACAACTTTTTTAGTAATGATAATTTTGAAATTTCCATTGTTCTAATTAGAGCTTGTTGGGGATGTTTAGTATATGCATGCAATTAAAGGAGTTTTGGATTATTATATGTGCCTTTCTTTGTCTACATAAGGCTACCGTTTGGTGTTTATCAAAAATAGATTGTTATTTTGAACAATGATGATTGGCTAAAGAAGGGGTATTTTTCTAGCTACTCGATCCGCATAGATCTGGGTTTTGGGCTGATATTTTCATGCTGATCAGTAACTGAACCGAACTTACATGAAGAGCGAAAAACCAGAAGTCCAGTTTTGGTTTGGTTTGAATACAAAACAGACCAATACACAACCTAAAAATTTGCTATCTGATTTCTATACTAACGACTACTCATAGTAAAGTTAAATGTGTCATGATTACATGTTGAGATACATCATCGTACTTAATAAATCCCATAAATAGCAAAGCTAAGGGTCTGAGGAGGGTAAGATTCAGACAATCTTACCTATACCCCGTAGGAATAGAGAGACTGCATCCAATGAGATATCCGACTTGATAGTAGTTTTGTATCACCAAATTAGTAAAATAACGTTAAAAGTTGGTGCAATTTCACTCCCCCCCCCCACACCGAGCGTCCACACATATATACATTATATGCATATACCGCAAGTTGGGTATAGATGGCATTGGCAAATAGATACACGAACTTCAAATACCAACAACATCCCTCATATATTTTTGAGCCTATCATCACTATAATTTTTTTAACGATATTTTTTTTTAATTCATGTCTCTGTGGGACTTGAATCTAAGACCACCCCTCTCCCAAACCCAGATGTTTAAAGGCTTTGCCTTTGCCAATGATCCACCACCCATTGGCATCATCACTATAAATATACAACAAAATGTAAATTACTTTTAAGATAAAAAAAATTCAATAACTTTAAGTTATGAAATGCCCCTATACAAGAATTTATTAAAATAAAAAGGTTAAACCCGCAATCCCGTTTGGTTAAGCTGAGACCGAGGCAAATGCGTACAATCTAGCAAATAGATGCACTAACTTCACATAAGAATTTCATTTACATTAATGGTGAGACTTTTTTGTCAATAGTTATTTATGCGTCTAGTAAGTGAGTTGAAGACTTTTGGGAGGAGAACAAGAATGAAGACTTGCTCAATAAGTTATGAGATCTCTACTTAGTGGAATAACTAAAACTTAAATCAAGTAAACCATCAATGACTATGGTGTTATGGAATAACTAAAACTTAAATTAAAAGCAATAAATAAAAAAGAAAGAAAACAATGTGATTGGTTGAAGATTCAGTGGGCCCACAACCATTCTCAACAACGCCCGTTATCACAATGGCAGGGGCTTCATTGGCACCCCTTGCCGGAATGGTGATTAGCGTCCCAGCCGGGTGATGTGGCATGGGGTGCAAATCGACTACATACAACCTAAATTAGAAAAACTGAAGATCTCACTCAACCGACTTTGCCTCAAGTCTCTCAAGTGCATGGAGAATTATGTGTTGTTGAACTAGATGTGCAGCAAGATTAGAAGATACGCCAAATGGTAAAGCTAACTAAGAGTTATACACCTTGTGCTACAGCCCTTGTTGCACCATCGATACCTGATAGAACGAACAGAACCAAAGAGAAGAAGAAATACGATCAATCAAGCTTCAAGCTACTTTCATTAACAACGGCTAATCCTACTTATACAACTCTTTAACCACTACTAACAACCCTTCTAACTAACCTGTTAACAACTAACCACCCCCTTTAACAATTAACCCCCTCTTATTACAACTATTACACAATAGCCCCTGAACTATCTTTAAACAATTACGATATTGACCCTTATACTTTTGTCTCCTAACAATACGCCTGTCAGTCTGTCACCACAACAACCTTGTAGAACGGTTGAAGAAACCATTGACTCAACCTTCGGTGTTATTTCATACTTTAACAACACCACCTTTAATGATATAGACCAATTCATCACTTATTGCAAGTGTTGAGAAATTAGGAAGAGATAACAAGGTTGTTGATGACAAATTAAAACACAATAAGGACACAATTTGTAAAAAAATGATTAAATTAAAAATGCTCGAAAAAGAAATTGTTGTCTTGAAAGATAATAATTGTTTGTCAATAAATTTAAATTAATGACATTATTACCAAATTGGTAAAGACCAGAGAAGGCTTAGCCAACAATAAAGCACTTGTTGATGCTAGGTCCAAGTCCTCAGATGGTCTTCCAAAAATGCTCAATACACATTGTGATAGATCCTCCAACCACCATCGTTGCCGCAGCCACCTCCACCGTCGCCACTAGTCACCATAAAAAGTAGCAATTGACCCAGACTCCATTTGGGGCAAAGCCTTTATTAACCAAACCAAATAGATACTTGAGTAAAGTACACGGATGGTCCCTGTGGTTTACCAAATTTTGGATTTGGTCCCTTGCTTTCCAAAAGTACACCGATGGTCCTTGTGGTTTGCACTTTGCAATGCATTTAGTCCCTAGCTAACAAATCTAAATGTTTCAGCATATCCAAGTCAAGGACTAAATGTGTTACAAAGTTAGACCGCAAGGACCATCCATGTACTTTTGGAAAAAGGTGGGGACTAAATGTGTTACAAAATGCAAACCACATGAACCATCCGTGTACTTTAGGAAATCTAGGGACCAAGTCCAAAATTTTCGTAAACCACAGGGACCATCCGTGTACTTTACTCTAGATACTTTTTTAAAGCAACTTGTTTTGACCCGAACCCAATTTTTGCTCAAAACCCGTATTGATCCGTCACCCAAACCCGCCTGAACCGCCCAGTTTGCCAGACTTAGGGTGATATACAAAAAGTGGTTACTAAAAAGAGAGTTAAACCCTTAAAATCGGAAGTTTTAAAAAATGTTTATATAAGATATACAAAAAACTGTAAGGGGGAAAATTTGTCATTTGTTATTTCTGTACATTCTAATTTCTTTAACAAGGTACACATCGACATTGAAGTCGGTTCCATTTTGTGACTGTCTAGCTTGTTAAATGTACATACAACAAATAAAGTACAATTCAATAGTGAAAGATGATGAAGATAGCATACATTTGGTGTTGCTAGCAATTTGAGATATTAAACAGAAAGCTGGGTAGCAACATGCTCTGCAATGGCCATACTTGAAGTCAAACCAGGAGATTCAATACCAAAGAGGTTTACGAGTCCGGGTATTCCATGAGACTCCTCTCCCTACAATTCATATTCCTAAATCATCAATCAGTTACATGACATGGACCCCACATCTTTCATCTCTAGCGGCTCAAAGACTAAAATAAAAATAAAAATAAAAATAGCCAAAAAAGGAAACGGATCAATTGCCCAATGTGTTTTGTTATGCACAAAACCACCTTAATCTTTTAATTAAAAAAATAAGAGCAAAGTTTATGGATGGTCCTAGTGGTTTACTAAAATTTTGTATTTAGTCCCTAGCTTTCCAAACATACACGCATGGTCCCCGTGGTTTGCACTCAGTAGTCAGTAATGCATTTAGTCCCCAACCAACATATCTAAAGTTTTTGACATGTCCAAGTTAGGGACTAAATGCGCTACAAAGTGCAAACCAGAGGGATCATCCATATACTTTTGTTCGTTACAAAGTGCAAACCACAGGGACCATCTTTGTACTTTTGAAAAGCTAGGGACTAAATCCAAAATTTTGGTAAACCACAGGGACCATCCGTGTACTTTTGGAAAAAGCTAGGGACTAAATTTCGTTACAAAGTGCAAACCACAGGGACCGTCTTTGTACTTTTGAAAAGCTAGGGACCGAATACAAAATTTTGGTAAACCACAGGGAGCATCAGTGTACTTTACTCGGGTTTTTTTTTTACAGAGTGTTTGAGTTGACCCGACTCTCATATGTCTATCAAACATATAATACAACACTTCTGAAAAATAAAGGTCTAGACTTTTTGAGGCCAAACCTTTTAAGAAATTCTAGAAAGGCGAAAAGCTAATGAGCCATCCACATGTACAAAATTCATATCAATTATGAACCCATAATGCAGTTTGTTTGGCAATTGGGATAAGTGGATAACATATTTATATTATAAAAGAACCTGAATGATAAAATCAGCAAAGCCCTCTCCTGGGCCCGAAACCTTCGGTCTGATGCCAGCATAACCAGGCTGCAGAGAATCGTCTTTCAATGAAGGATAGTACTTCCTGATTTCTGGATAAAATTTCTTAGCCCGATCAGCACATACTGTATAATCAAACCTGGAATTCAACATGCAAACAGAATCCTTAGAGAATGGAATCTTAGTTGGAACTTTAGCCCGTTTATGAGTAAATAGGTGAGTTGAGTTTTCTAAATGGGTAAAAGAATATGAGTCTTCAGCTAAAACGGAAATGGGTCAAATGGGTTGAACCCTCCTAAATGTTTTATTGAAATGTTTTCTTACTGTTGGAGTACTATAGTTTTTATAATGGTATTTACCACCCCGCCCATTTAAATTTTCGTAACTGATGCACGCTTTTCGTATCTGATGTTGTACAACAGGCTTTTTAGGTCGTACATATATAAAGCTTATTTAAAGCTATATTTAAGTAGGGGATGCCAAACACCTATGAAAAATATATAAACACTATACGCCTCGCGTACGTAAAGCGCTACGCTTTAGCGCTTTGCGCCTCGGTCTTAGACCCTGTCACCAGTGGCGGATCTAGAAAATCCTTATAGGGGTAACGTTTCAAAAAAATGGGTAATGAAATCGAAAAAACGTCAAATTTTTCCAAAATTTACACTATCGTCAGATCGTCAAGGGGTAGCGGAGGCTCAGAGTGCTACTCGGTTTTAAAAAAACCAAGTTTGCCTAAATATAAAACAATCTTGAAAACATCTAAATTCATTTCATTTTATAGTCACAAAGAACAAAGTTCCAACTATCTAAACTTACTTGTTCTGTATGCTTGAAATATCATCTATAGGATCCAACCATTCAACATCGGGGCCAAACTTGATTTGCCCGTCTAGATCCAGCGTAACATGCACCCCAAGACCGCCATCCTCGGGTATAGGATAAATCAGGTGTTTAAACGGTGGAACTTTACTACTTAGTAAGGAGAAATAGCAACCTCGTGCATAATAATATGGAGGGATTACTCCAGGGTTTATGCCACGGAAACACCTTGCAACAGCCGCAGCACTCAAGCCTGCGGAGTTCACTACAAGCTTAGGGAGAAGTAGAATATCAGGGTGCTGTTGAGAATGATGATCACATTTTTTTACAGTTTCGGTCTCCGAAACATGAAGATATATTTGATTTCCTTCGAAATGAGCACCCACCACTGTATTGTTGTAACAAAAGGTTGTTCCGTGACTTTCGGCTTCACCCTAAACTCACAGTGGATAACAGTTAATAGATATAAACTTTCAACCTGAAGATCATGGAGTATTGACAAGAAATTTTCATTGTAAATGTTGAAAGTAATAATTTCAAAAGAAGAGTGAAGTACATGGATGGTCCCTATGATTTGCACTTTGTACCGTATTTAGTCCCAAACTTTTGTCTAAAGTACACGGATGGTCCCTGTGGTTTGCACTTTATAACGCATTTAGTCCCCAACGTTTAGTGACTAAATGCGTTACAAAGTGCATACCACAGGGACCATCTGTGTAGTTTTGACAAAAGTTGGGGACTAAATGCGTTACAAAGTGCAAACCACAAGGACCATCCTTGTACTTTAAAAAAAGCTGGGGACTAAATCCAAAATTTTGGTTAACCACAGGGACCATCCGTGTACTTTACTCTAAAAAGAAACTGTCAAAAGTCGCCTAAATTGTTTGTTCAATGCATAAGACCTCCTAAACCGCTTTACGTAAAAAAGTAATATTAATGTAGTAATCATATCTAAAGCCATAATTAGTTATATCAAACTTAATAATGTGGGCAACCTCTTGAACTAGAGCATGTGTTCTAAATTTTAATTTAGCGGATATTTACGGTTACATACGTGTGTTATTAACTAAACAAAAAGTGGTAACTGATACCAATAGTGAGAGCATTAAGGAATGCGAATCGATTATCCCAGAAGTAGGTGACCATAAGGCTCTGATGCACTGCATGTGAGGCTCCATTGCCATTGCTTCAGAAGCCTCCATCATTCTGAATCCTTCAACTCCGTTTTCATTACCGCGATTCAGCAGATAACTCAACTTTGGAACCTCTTCATGCCGAGTAGCTACAATCAACTTTCCGATCTGCTTATGAGGAATCCCGTGTTGTTTACAGTATTCATACAGTAATCTTCTTCCTCTAACGCAAAAACGACCCTACAATATATATTATAATCAGCAATCAAACAGCACTGAGACACTATACGTATACAGCTCTGATACAGGCCGTATAACGAGGCGAATATGGGTCATACAGGCAGGGGCGGATTTAGACCCATTCACCGGGTTCCCAGGAACCCAGTCTTTTCGGAAAAAAACGTTTTTTTGTAGTGTAAATCTTGTATGATTTGGAAAAAACGTTTTTTTGTAGTGTAAACCTTGTATGATTTGGAAAAAGGAACCCAGTGATTTCTCCGGCTGGATCCGCCACTGCATACAGGCAGTATGACAAGGCTAAGATGACAATACGACCCGTATGAGGGAGTGTTAACCCACACCATACGGCCCATAAAAAGTTATAACCTATCAAGAAATTAATGACTGACATGTTAGGGATATAACCCATATGGCTCGTATGAGTTATTATCACCCATATATATGGCCCGTATGATACAGGTGCCCAGGTGTCCCAGTAGAGATGGCAAAAATACCTGAGCCCGACGGGTATACCCTAAACCCGAAGCATTTGGGACGGGTATACCCGATACCCGACGGGTATTGGGCCGGGTAAATGGGTATGGGTATGGAAAAAAAATATTTCACGGGGTATGGGATTAGATGATACCAGACCTGATTACCCGAAACTATATACACGTTTACCCGAAAACTTTTAAATTTTTTATATTTATTTTCCCTTAACTATAGTTTAGTAATGTTTCATTCTTGTAGCTTAATTATTTGAAAAAAAAACTTTTCATTTAAATATATATTTTGATGGCATTATTCATATTTATATGCTATGAAATACAAAATTATTTTTTAAAATTAATATTATAATATATTAACATTTTTTAAATATATCTTAATTTAATATATTATATAGTTATTGATTTTTAAAACATTAAAATTATAAAGGAAAGTAAAAAATATATATATACACATGAAAATTCTAACGGGCATACCCGATACCCGTGGGTGTGTCCGATACCCAACGGGAAAATATCCGCCAAATACCCGATGGGTAATGGACTGGGTATAGGACAAGATTTTACAACCGGGTATAGGTATGGATTAGCCATACCCGACCCATTGCCATCCTAGTCTCCTGTGGACCAATTTTAGATAATCAATCTTAGTTTAATACTAAAACTAATCATTGCGATAAATGTAAAACAATCTACCCTAAACAAGAAGATCCAATCTGAAACAAACAAACATAAATTCTACAACAAATGATAATGAAAGAAGAAACCTTGAGAGAAGCAGGAGGGTAATAGATACCACCATGAATGACTTGACTATTCCGAGAACTGCTACCGGTACCGAAACTCGAATCCGACTCGATCACCAACACATTTCTTCCATAATTCAAAGACAGTTCTCTGGCTACAGCTATTCCCACAACACCAGCACCTATAACCACACAATCCACACTCTCCTTCACAGCCCCTGACCTCAAGTTTCTGCAATTCCTCATCCATGGGTTTTGTGACAAAAAAGTTCTCACCAATTTGGTTACTTTCATTCTTGTGCATGTTTGGCTTAACTTATTTGCAACTTCTTCAAAAGTCCTTTTAGCAAGAAAAAGTCAGGAAATCCTGACTTTTGCCTTAGAAAAAGACTTTTTACCCTTAAAATGGAAAGCCAAACACTTCTAAAAGGACTTTTGCCCCTTTCAAAAGTCTTTTTTCCTTCAAAATAAGGAACCCCAAACACCCCCCTTATCATGGAAAATGAAATCAGATCCCTCGATTTTATTTTTATTTTTTTTAGTGAATTTCAACGATTGTCCTTTATCTTTATACCCATTTTCAAACACTGTACTGTATGTTTAAAATTGACGAGTTTTGTCCTTTAGATTTTCATATCATACACGTTTTGTTCTTTAGGCCTAACCCAGTTAATTTTTTCAGTTAAATTTGGTCATGTGCTTTGCACATGAGGGCATTTTTGTCAATTCAAAGGTAAGTTCAACGGCAGATTTACAGCTTAAAGCTTTTGCAACCTTTGAATTGACAAAAATACCCTTATGTGCAAAGCACATGACCAAATTTAACTGAAAAAACTAACTGGGTTAGACCTAAAGGACAAAACGTATATGATATGAAAACATAAAAGACAAAAATCGTCAATTTTAAACATAAAGGTCAACGCCTGAAAATGATTATAAAGATAAAGGACAATCGTTGAAATTCACTCTATTTTTTATCATCCAACTGCAGCAAACAACAAAACTACAAAAACTGAAAGGGCTGTTTTTTCTTCTCTTACTTTTATTTTCATTTTCATTTGGTATGCTTAATTATCTTATATTATATTTTTTAACAGCAAATTTGAATCACTAATATACCATTTGAGTATCATCGTGCCATCAGCAGAACCACCCGATGATATTCATCTCCACTACTATAATGCATAAACACCAATTCAGAAGGAAACACAATATGAGAAAAAATCCCTTGTGGGAATCAAACCCGACACATCATGGTCCCTAAACCTTATCTCACCTCAAAGATGCCAATATACTATAATACTATGGGCTACTTATATTATATGTATTAATCACTTGTGTATATTATATTATATAAATTATTATAGTTGTGGAAGAAGCTACACGCCACCCCTAACGCCAACGTGTAGTCTTAGGGGCACCCGTCTCACTCGATCACTATTTGACATCTCATTTCATAACACCATCACTAAAAGTCTAAAACACGTGCAACACTTATCAATAAACTTTTTTCTTTTTTTTATATAAAATATAAAATAAAATAAACTAAAAACCAACATTTTTAAAACAAATAAAATTACATAACAATGTCAAATAAAACTAAACCAATTTCCATCAAATATTTTTATAATTAAATATAAAATATAATGATTTAAAAAACAACATTTCTATTAAATACATAAAATTAGACTAAAAGGGCTGATTGTGTGAAACTTAAAAAAGTTAAAAGAACAAAAGATGTCTAAACTTAAGGGGCTTATTATGTAAAAACTTAAAAAAAATATCATTTTCTTTTTTAAGAATTTGAAAATCCATTTTTCACCATTTTCTCCTAAATGATTTGACCAAAAAAAAAAAAAAAAACCACACATACGGTCAAATCCCAAACACAATCATTCATCACGCCCGTCGTTATATCACATTGATCACGATCACTATAGTGAAAACGGGACTCGCGGCGGTGTTTCACAATGATCACCCCACTTTATGGGTTTTTTCATAGTGCGACCCAACCCCCCTAATACTTGGTTTTTCGTATTTGAGTTCTCGTGGTTTTCAAATCTTGTCATTTTCATCCAGTTAGTTAACTCCATCTGTTGATACACTTTTTGTGGACGCGACTCGGCTCAGTTCAACTCGTTTCGGTTCGACTCGGTTTCGACACGGTTAGGTTCGGCTCAAGCCCGACGTCACGACATTCCTCCGTCGTGCGCCCCAGAGTTCGACACGCGAAGCACGGAGCGCCGCAAACCAAGTCCCGATGTCACATCACCATGACATCATCATTGTGATGTCATGATGATGTCATGGTCATAGAATTTGTGAAAAGTCTTGGACGAAAATTCATTTGGGCCGTAACTCTTCTGATTGGGCTTTGACTTTCATTTGGGCCAAATAACAAACGACGAAACCTTCAATTTACATATTAATGAGAGTGACGAAACTCTAAGGTTTCGTCACTTGTGGGGTTTCGCCGGGTCCTTTCTAGGTTTCGTCATGGTCTGTGTCTTGTACCTTATAAATACCCCTCATAGTTTCTTTCTGTGTGAAACTGATGAGTATGAGAGCTATGAGACTTTGAGAGAGTCTGTAAAACATTGTTTGTGTATGTTTGTATCCGTTCTCATCCCTAATCAATAGATATTGAATCTTTGGTTACACGTGTGTTTTACACTGTGTTTGGTTTGCACCGTCACGGGGATTCCGCACCCGTTACCGTGTTTGTGATAAACAAGGATAGGTTTTCGTATCGGATCCACCAAGAAAAACGGGACCTACAATTGGTATCAGAGCTTTGGCTCTTTTCCTTGTTTAAAACCAAACATTGTTGTGTTTTGTCAAGTGGTTTTTAGTGATTTTCCAGATTTTTGTTCTTGAAAAGTTTATATATTTTCTGAAAAAGGCTTTAAAAACAATGTTTATCCTGTTGTTTTGCTAAAAGTTTGTTCAAAAACCTTGTTTGTTTGAATGTTTACAAGTTACTAGTGGGTAACCCGCGCTTTGCGGCGGAGCCTACAAATTATAACCCAGTTTTCATTTTCTATTAGTTTATCAATTGTCTCGTGATATATGGTATTGTACTATTGTTCGTGGGTGCCCCGAGAGTGCTCGGGATTGAGTTTGTTGGCCGTTCAAAAAAAAAAACTATTGTTCGTTTTCTTTTTCATAGCATCGGTGTGGGTGTATATATGTCATGAGCCTCTCGATTAAATAATAACAAACACGCGAAAAAAAACATAACCATAAACATAGTAATCTTGAAATAAAAATATGAATAATAAGAAAAGATAAGTCATCAACATATAGATATTTAAAAATATTAGTCATGGGGCCGTATGAAAGGGCTAAGATGACAATATAGTACATATAAGAGTGTTTTGAGCGCATCAAAAACGTATACTATAACCCTTTTTAGGGAAGTGGACTTTTAAATGTGTTCTTACAAACATTTTTCTTGCAAAAAAAAACCCTTGGAATGAAAAATGTGTATATGCAATGCAGTGAGCCATCATCAATTTTAACTTCACACATATTCCTTAATCTCTCAGCGAGCTCATCATCATCAGAACCTTGGCATCCAAACCGGAAGCAATGAGTTTGCGTCAATCTCCAAAGCTTTGTTCACCTCGATTCCTAACTACCATATTCATACAAATTAGTCACCAAATGTTCAACCAAAAATAACCCTTAAAAATAATCAAAAATCACAGGTACATTATTGAGATTACCTCAAGTATTTTCCCCTAAAAATTTCTTCCTCATGGAAGGCAAACCATCTTTCATTTAGGCTACACGGTATGGGGGTCTTCCCCCTACCGTCCCGGTCCGTCGCCGGTTTGAACACCGTGCCGCCCGGTCCGTCGCCGTCCAGTCAGCGTCCTCTCCGTCGGACTTTCGCCGTTCAGGACGGAGCAAAACATGTGGCCCCCCCCTCTTTCTTCTCGCGTCGCTTCGTCACCCCCGTGCCGCCACCCCCGTGCCGCCACCCCCGTCGCCGTCCATCCCTCCGTCACCATACCGAGGAGTCTTACTGCAGGCCACTTTTGACACAAAAACAAATTCTGCCATATCAGTGTTGTCTATATTCTATATTCAAAAGGGAGATTTTGCCACACACCTTCAGCCCAAATTCTCCATGTATAACTTGAAGCCCCCTTGGTACAAAAATCAACAAATCAAAGTCTAATCATGTGAATATAAACCAAAACAGACTTCACCAAATTGTAAGAGTTGTTCCGAGCATAAAGGTGATCTTTGGCAACATCGAAAAAAATTGACAGATCGACAATAGCAAATTGTTGAATGATCTTAAATGGGAAATATGTACTATAAATGATAAAAACAACTTTAAATATAAAAGAAATTATAAAGAAAGAGCAGCTTTTTACCTGTAGACTCTTGAAGAACTCATAACTTTTGTAGCTTTCTTTAATGGTTTTCACAACACTTTCAAACTGAAACAGAGATGTTGTTCAACCTCATAAAGTTCTCATATGCAATAGCATTTTCAGCCTGTATATAAAATCAGAACAGTGAACACTTTTACCACATCCTTTGTCGGTCACTATGAGATACAAATCAAACACACCTACCATAGCAACAGATTTAGAAAACACTAAAGAGGGAAGTAAATTCATCTAATACAGGTGACTTGTGGAACGTAAGATTTAAAATACTGAGGTTTCGTTTATATAAGATTCAAAATACACCTTACCTTAGCCAAATGCAGGCATGAACTGTAGTTAAAAAAATCCAGACATTGAAGTAAAACCCTAGATCTGCAACCAATACGATAACGATACGACCAACAGTATTCTGTAAAATTACATGAATTATAACAAGTTAATAACAAGTGAAGAAAAAGAAACCTGAGTTCAGAGAGGACAGGGAAGAGCCGGAACCCTAGATATGAACCCCGTGAGTTATCTTTATGATGGGGATGCTTTTGTTAGAGAGGAGAAGGGAACGATTGCTGGTGCAATTCAATACAATTGATTACCTTATCGATTCATATACTCTCATCATGATGATTTACCAAACCCCACAATGCTTACCTTGTGAGACCGAGCAGCGGAGCAAGTAGCAGCGCTGATCGCCGACGAATCAGCGGGGGGATTTTTCCGGCCAGGTCAATAGGTTGCGATGAAAGTGTCTGGTTTACTCTAAATGAAGATTTAAAGTGGGTGAAAATAATTACCTTCAAACGGATATCATCATTGCCGCCGCCTGAAGACTCCATCGTCCTCTCTCTTTCGATTTCCTAGTCACGAATCGCCACCAGTTGGTTGGACGACAAATGATTCATTTACCTGCTATTATATTAGGGTTTTTTAGAAGGTGAGACCCTTCCTTGGCCGGCTTCAATTGATGAAGATTAATTTAGCATTCTTTTAGAATTCCTTGTGAAATTCCAAGACTAACCCTCCAGGCGTCTTAAAAGGCCTGTTGAGCTCCCTTTGTATGGCATCAACTGATTTGTACATCCTGTTTAACAACTTGTATAAGTGGTAAAATTACATTTTGGTACATGGGAAATGCTTATATATAGTATATAGACTAGTGGGTTTTTGTTGAAAGTTTATGCAAAATTTGTGTTTGGAAAATTTCACCAGTGAAAGTTTGGTCGGTATCTTCAAGTTTATTCTTCAGTTCTTCAAGTTCTTCATCATATCTTCATAACTATTCTTGAATAATCTGTGTGTTTGATCTGAATTGAATTTGAATTATTATGTTTGTGATTAAAATATATTAAGTTGAAATTTTGGTACAAAAGTATGATGAAAAGTTGTTGAGTTTATTATCTTGGTATGGTGTAGGTTGAAAAGAGTGTATTGTGTGTCAGAGAAAAGGATAAGGCTGTGACAACTCGAAATTTAGAACCTTTCGTTGTACGCTTGAACGCTAAGTGACTAACTAATTTGATGATTTAATGAATGATATATGTGAACTTATATGATTATGTTTGTGATTGTATGTATGCGAGTATGTATATGAACGGAGACAATAAGAACCCGACTCGAGACCATGTGGTCTCGAGTGAACAGTAACACTTGGGCCGGATGGGCCACGCACCCCATTTAACCCAACCGAAACCCATTAGGGTGCACCATGTGGACAAGTATATAACCCTTAGTGATGCTAACCTTGCCATTCTTGGACAATCCACACATACTCCCCTACTCTCTCTAGAAACCACTAAACCCTAAGTCTCAACATCACCTCTCCTCCTTCTTCTCGGATCAAACCGGTGACACTAGGAACTCTCGGATCAACTCGTACACACCCACTTGGAGGCTTCACTCACACCTTTGAACCTATACTTGAACCGGTTAGTGATTCCTTCGCAAACACATGTATTTTCATGATTAAAGGTGTTGATGTGTGATGTTATAGGTTAATGATGCATGTTATGCGTTTGTTTCGGTTTGATGATAATGTATGATGAAGATTATGTGATAATATGTTTATTTGTTAAGTTTTGTGCATGATAATGATTAATAAGATAACATGACTTGATTTCGGACATATTGTATGATGGGTTAATGATATCTTGTGTTTAAATGTGGTCTAAACCATTAGTTGTTAATGTTCATGAAATCGGATTGCATACCCTTATGTTACAAATCAAATGCTTGTTAAATGGCTGCATAGATGTGGAAATCGGATTAGTTGTTGAATGTTTTGATTGTTGTTTCAAGTTATGATTATGATGAACTATTGGATATTATGATGAACATGATGAACATATGAAGAACATGATGAACATGATATGAATGTGGCTTGAACATTTGAAATTGGTATGTTTGATCCATTTTGGTAAATTACTAGACAAGAAAACATGTTTAGTGGATAGTACTTAATGTTGCATGAAATGGAATTTCTATTGGATAGTACACTGTGCAGAATCAGCTTATGTCCAGCCGAGAACTTCAGTTTCGACTCGAGACCTTAAACATGATAACTCGAGACCGCAGTCGCGACTCAGGTTGCGAGTCGAAGAACACCTGGTCTCGACTCGAGACCACACAACATCAACACAGAACAGCATGACCCGAGACCACGATTGCGAGTCCGGTTGCGACTCGAGACCGTCTGTCTCGACTAATGCACGAACGACTCGAAACCGCACAGTCTCGACTCGAGATCTCTAGTCTCGACTCGAGACCATGTACACGGACTCACTGTTTTGGACTTGCATATTACGGGCTTAGTTGATGGGCCGGACCTTGGGCTTTGTTTATTTATATACTACTGTGCAACCCGTAGGCATTTTTGCAAACTGCCATGTTCATACATGTATGCCATGATTATTACTTGAGTACAATACGTGTAGAACATACGTGCACAACTTGGATACGAACCTGACTTGTATGATACAACTATGATAGGACGCGAGTGACCACAATATTGCTTGTTTGACTTTTCTGTGTACCTACCGAGCAAACCAAGGTGAGTTCACACCCTCTACAAAGCATGGGATTCCCTGGGTCGGGAATTGGGGTTAAGGAACATGGGTTCCTCGTCCTCCTTGGGTAGGACAGCAATGGTTCATGAATGTAATTCCTCGTCCTCACGGACAGATAACTCGTACTAGACCAAAACTCTATCACGAAGTCCCTCCTTTTTATATCGACTTAATCGCCGGGCCAATGGTGAGCGGGTCATTAGTTAGATAGCGCTATTTAGGTCTGACAAACCTCACACCGTGCCGCAGAGGACGGGCGTGAACTAATGGATCTGGGGCACGTCAATGATGATAGACATTGACAGTTTCAGGGCACTTAAACATGACTACAGTCAGCAGTCGATATGGTAACGAGTCTAGTGGATACATGGGGTAGCCCCCACGACCGAAATGCCAGATAACTAACACGGGGTAGCCCCCACGGCTGGATTGCCAGAGTAACCGGGAATAAACAAGTCACGTTTTTAACTATGGGGTAACCCCCACGGCAGGATGCCAGATAAAGGAAACTGTTTTCGAAACAACTTAAAACGAACACCCAACCGTGAACTCACTCAACTTGTTGTTGACTCGTTACTACATGCTTTGCAGGACAATAGGTACTCAACTGGAGCTTACATGGAAGAGAGTCGTTGTGGGACATGAACGGCTGCGGGCCATGTTAAACTTTGAAACAATTAAACTTATGTTTTGGATTTTAAGACTTATGCTTCCGCTTGCAACTTAACTATGTTTTGCTTGGACACCAATTGTATTGGTTAAACTTTCTTATCTTTTAACTTACATGTTCAATATGATTGGTGGCTGGATCCTGGTCAGTCATGCCTCCAAGCGGTGGTATTCCGCAGGTGGATTTTGGGGGTGTGACAGATTGGTATCAGAGCCATTGGTTATAGTGAACTTGGTTTTAATAAAGGGGAAAAGGGTTTTATTAAAATCAGACTATAACCTGTACAGTGCTCAACGGTCCACAACGACGCTTCACTCCACATGCAAGGCTCGACATTCTAGGTGATATGATCTATGTATACATTGCCTACTTGCTAGTTACATAGTACGTTGCTCGGGGTATGCTTGATTAGTATAACTATTGTTGCTCGAACACGTGTGCATTTGTCCACTTCTGTCATCGCATTTTTTTGCGAACCCCTCTCACTCACGTTCTTCTTGATATGAAGATCATGTCTGGACGCGTTAACCTGACACAAGCCCAATTGACGGCTCTGATTAACGAACGAGTTGCCGCAGCACTTGCAGCTGCACACACAGGAGGTATATCCTGCAGTCCGAACTCATTCTAGGGTCTTTAGAGTCCTACTCTCGTGAACCAACCTTTGTGTTAAACTCTGTCTTTTCTTTCACCCACGATAGGTCAGCATGCTCAGCCACCCGTGTGCACCTTTAAGACTTTCATGGACTGCCGACCAACTACTTTTAGCGGCACTGAAGGAGCAGTAGGTCTCCTCCACTGGTTTGAGAAACTAGAATCTGTGTTCAAAATGTGTGAATGCCCTGAGGCGCGCAGGGTGAAGTATGCTACCGGTACTCTTGAGGGTTTAGCTCTCACATGGTGGAACGCTCAGGTCCAAATGCTGGGGTTGGTTGCTGCCAACACCACCCCATGGGAGAATTTTAAGGAAATGATCAAGGAAGAATACTGCAGTCGGGATGAGATTCACAAACTAGAGGTGGAATTCTTCAACCTCAAGATGACGGGGTCGGAAATTGAAGCTTATGTGAAAAGGTCGAACGAACTGGCAATTCTGTGTCCTACTATGGTGGATCCTCCCATCAAACGCATCGAACTATTTCTTCAGGGCTTAGTGCCAGAAATCCAAAGTCATGTGACTTCAGCGAACCTCGCCACCTACCAGCAAGCTGTTCAGTTGGCTCACCGTCTCACGGATCAGGCGGTGGAGCAGAACAAGTTACCAAAACGCATAGGTGCTGCAACTATTTCTGGTACCTCTAGTGACAACAAACGGAAATGGGATGGAACTTCAAGTAAGGGTTCGACTTCTGTTCAGTCCTAGTCTCAGCAGAGAAAGACTGATGACTACAAGAGCCCTAATCAGCAATCGTCTGGTGGTCAAAGCCATGGTGGGTACAAAGGAAATCACCCCAAATGCAATCGCTGCAGCCTGCACCACAGCGGGCCATGCACCAGGGGCAACTGTCATCGGTGCAACAAGCCTGGTCACGCTGCAAAGGATTGCAGGAGCTTATACCCCGCCAATCAGAATCGTCAGCAAGCCCAACAGAACCAGCGCCAGCAGCAGCAACAGGGTGATAACAAAGGGTGTTTTCAGTGTGGAGCTGAAGGCCACTTCAAGAGAGATTGTCCCCAACTGAACAGGAACCAGAACAACAACAACAACAATAACAACAATCAGGGGAATGGTAACAATGGGAACAACAACAACAATGGCGCCAGGGGGCGGGTGTTCGTGATTGGCCAAGGTGAAGCAAGGAATGACCCCAATGTTGTGGCGGGTAAGTTCCTTCTCGACGACTTTTATGTTTCAGTATTATTTGATTTGGGTGCCGATACTAGCTACATGTCACTAGAAGTTAGTCGAATGCTTAAGCGTAATCCAACACCTTTGAACAACAGGCACACCGTAGAGCTAGCAAATGGTAAGAGTTTAGAAGCCACACACGTAGTCAAGGGTTGTAAACTTATTCTCGCTGACCAGACCTTCTCTATCGACCTCATTCCTATTGTCTTGGGTAGTTTCGACGTTGTTATTGGGATGGATTGGTTATCCCAACACCGAGCAGAGATTCTTTGCAACGAGAAGGTTGTCCGTATTCCAGGTCCCGGTGGTGAACCTCTCATGATTCATGGCGACAAGAGGAGTGCTGTTGAGAACGTCATTTCTCTCCTTAAGGCCCAAAAGTGCTTGCGAAAGGGCCACACTGCCATTTTGGCTCTCGTTACTGACACCTCAGAAAAAGAGAAGAAGATAGAAGATTTTCCAGTTGTACGCGATTATCCAGAGGTATTTCCTGAGGAATTACCTGGTCTTCCGCCCCATCGCCAAGTCGAGTTTCAGATCGAACTAGCCCCTGGAGCTGCGCCTATAGCTCGTGCACCTTATCGTTTAGCTCCATCAGAGTTGGAAGAACTCTCTACGCAACTACAGGAACTCCTGGATAAGGGTTTTATCCGTCCAAGCTCATCACCCTGGGGAGCTCCAGTACTATTTGTAAAGAAGAAGGACGGCACTTTTAGAATGTGCATCGACTACCGGGAACTCAACAAGGTGACGGTGAAGAATCGTTATCCTCTACCGCGGATTGACGACTTGTTCGACCAGCTGCAGGGGTCGAGCTACTATTCAAAGATCGATTTAAGATCGGGTTACCACCAGCTGAGAGTCCGGGAAGAGGACGTCTCCAAAACAGCTTTCAGAACTCGATACGGGCACTATGAGTTTTTGGTCATGCCTTTTGGGATGACAAACGCACCTGCGGTTTTCATGGACTTGATGAACCGAGTGTGCAAGCCTTACCTGGACAAGTTCGTTATAGTCTTCATCGACGACATCCTGATCTATTCTAAGAGTCAGGAGGAACACGAGCAACATCTGCGACTTATTCTGGAACTCCTTCGAACAGAACAACTTTATGCAAAGTTCTCGAAATGCGACTTTTGGCTTCGTGAGGTCCATTTCCTAGGCCACGTGGTAAACAAGGATGGGATTCATGTTGATCCATCCAAGATAGACTCGATTAAGAACTGGCCTGCACCTCGTACACCAAAGGAAATTCGCCAATTCTTGGGTTTGGCGGGATACTACCGGAGATTCATAAAGGATTTTTCTAAGATTGCACAGCCTCTCACCTCACTAACGCAGAAAGGCGTTGTTTATCGCTGGGGAAACGCACAGGAGTTGGCATTTCAGCACCTAAAGGATAGACTTTGTAGTGCACCTATCCTTTCCTTGCCGGAGGGCACATACGACTTTGTGGTGTACTGCGACGCATCAATTCAGGGTCTTGGTTGCGTGTTGATGCAACGAGACAAAGTTATAGCCTACGCCTCACGCCAACTCAAGGTTCATGAAAAGAACTACACTACACACGACCTAGAGCTGGGAGCTGTTGTTTTTGCACTTAAGTTATGGCGGCATTACCTGTACGGTACTAAGTGCGCCATCTACACCGACCACAGAAGCCTCGAGCATATCTTCAAGCAGAAGGAACTAAACATGCGACAACGACGATGGGTCGAACTACTGAATGACTACGAGTGCTCAATTAGGTATCACCCGGGCAAGGCCAATGTTGTGGTTGACGCCCTCAGTCGGAAGGACACTGCGCCTAAGCGCGTGCGAGCTTTACAACTCACGATCCATTCTAGTCTTCCTTCCCAGATACGAGCTGCTCAGATAGAAGCACTGAAACCAGAAAACGTCAGGGCTGAAGCCCTACGCGGCTCAAGACAACGATTAGAACAGAAGGAAGGCGGTGCTTACTACGTAACGGGATGCGTTTGGGTCCCACTCTATAGCAACCTACGAGAGCTTGTGATGGATGAAGCACACAAGTCTCGCTACTCAGTACACCCTGGATCAGATAAGATGTATCATGATATCAAAACTACGTACTGGTGGCCTAGCATGAAGGCCCACATAGCAGCCTACGTCAGCAAGTGTCTGACTTGTGCGAGAGTCAAGTCTGAATACCAGAAACCCTCAGGCCTACTCCAACAACCGGAGATACCTCAATGGAAATGGGAGCAAATTTCCATGGATTTTGTCACTGGCCTGCCTAGATCCCAGCGCGGGAACGATACTATTTGGGTGATCGTGGATCGACTCACAAAATCTGCACACTTCTTGGCTATCAAGGAGACGGATAAGTTCTCCACTCTTGCAGAAATATACCTTAAGGAAGTCATTGCGAGGCACGGGGTGCCCACCTCCATTATCTCGGATCGAGATGCACGTTTTACTTCAGAGCTGTGGCAAGCAATGCACAAATCCTTCGGCTCACGATTAGACATGAGCACAGCGTATCACCCTCAGACGGACGGGCAGTCCGAGCGCACTATTCAAACCTTAGAGGACATGCTTCGTGCATGTCTAATCGATTTTGGCAACCGCTAGGAGAAGCATCTGCCACTGGTGGAATTCTCGTATAATAACAGCTACCCCACCAGCATTAAAGCTGCTCCGTTTGAGGCATTGTACGGACGTAAATGCCGGTCACCTCTTTGCTGGGCAGAGGTGGGAGATAGTCAGATCACTGGTCCAGAACACGTGGTAGACACAACCGAACAGATTGCTCAAATACGAAAATGCATGGCGGCAGCTCGCGACCGTCAGAAAGTTTACGCCGACATGGGTAGGAAACCACTTGAGCTCCAGGTTGGGGAGCGGGTACTACTCAAAGTTTCACCCTGGAAGGGTGTGGTTCGTTTTGGTAAACGCGGTAAACTTAACCCACGATACGTTGGACCCTTCGAAGTCATTGAGAAAATAGGCAGGGTGGCCTACAGACTAAACTTACCAGCGGAACTCGGTGCAGTTCACAACGTTTTTCACGTGTCGAATCTGAAGAAGTGTCCGTCAGATGAGACTCATGTAGTTCCTCTGAAGGAACTCACGATCGACGAGCAGTTACGATTCGTCGAGGAACCAGTCGAAATCACGGGCCAGGATGTTAAGGTCCTTAAGAGCACTAGAATACCTCTCGTTCGAGTTCGTTGGAACTCGCGTCGCGGCCCCGAGTTCACTTGGGAGCGCGAAGATCAGATGAAACAAAAGTATCCCCAACTGTTCGCAAACAGTACACCCACTACTGAGGCCGAAGCTACGGAATTTCGGGACGAAATTCCAGATCAACGGGGGGTGGATGTGACACCCCAGGAAAACCGGGAAAACCATACAACTTAACTAGCTTCCTCAGTGAGTGCTTACCAAATTTCGGGACGAAATTTCTTTCAACTTGGGGATGATGTGACAACTCGAAATTTAGAACCTTTCGTTGTACGCTTGAACGCTAAGTGACTAACTAATTTGATGATTTAATGAATGATATATGTGAACTTATATGATTATGTTTATGATTGTATGTATGCGAGTATGTATATGAACGGAGACAATAAGAACCCGACTCGAGACCATGTGGTCTCGAGTGAACAGTAACACTTGGGCCGGATGGGCCACGCACCCCATTTAACCCAACCGAAACCCATTAGGGTGCACCATGTGGACAAGTATATAACCCTTAGTGATGCTAACCTTGCCATTCTTGGACAATCCACACATACTCCCCTACTCTCTCTAGAAACCACTAAACCCTAAGTCTCAACATCACCTCTCCTCCTTCTTCTCGGATCAAACCGGTGACACTAGGAACTCTCGGATCAACTCGTACACACCCACTTGGAGGCTTCACTCACACCTTTGAACCTATACTTGAACCGGTTAGTGATTCCTTCGCAAACACATGTATTTTCATGATTAAAGGTGTTGATGTGTGATGTTATAGGTTAATGATGCATGTTATGCGTTTGTTTCGGTTTGATGATAATGTATGATGAAGATTATGTGATAATATGTTTATTTGTTAAGTTTTGTGCATGATAATGATTAATAAGATAACATGACTTGATTTCGGACATATTGTATGATGGGTTAATGATATCTTGTGTTTAAATGTGGTCTAAACCATTAGTTGTTAATGTTCATGAAATCGGATTGCATACCCTTATGTTACAAATCAAATGCTTGTTAAATGGCTGCATAGATGTGGAAATCGGATTAGTTGTTGAATGTTTTGATTGTTGTTTCAAGTTATGATCATGATGAACTATTGGATATTATGATGAACATGATGAACATATGAAGAACATGATGAACATGATATGAATGTGGCTTGAACATTTGAAATTGGTATGTTTGATCCATTTTGGTAAATTACTAGACAAGAAAACATGTTTAGTGGATAGTACTTAATGTTGCATGAAATGGAATTTCTATTGGATAGTACACTGTGCAGAATCAGCTTATGTCCAGCCGAGAACTTCAGTTTCGACTCGAGACCTTAAACATGATAACTCGAGACCGCAGTCGCGACTCAGGTTGCGAGTCGAAGAACACCTGGTCTCGACTCGAGACCACACAACATCAACACAGAACAGCATGACCCGAGACCACGATTGCGAGTCCGGTTGCGACTCGAGACCGTCTGTCTCGACTAATGCACGAACGACTCGAAACCGCACAGTCTCGACTCGAGATCTCTAGTCTCGACTCGAGACCATGTACACGGACTCACTGTTTTGGACTTGCATATTACGGGCTTAGTTGATGGGCCGGACCTTGGGCTTTGTTTATTTATATACTACTGTGCAACCCGTAGGCATTTTTGCAAACTGCCATGTTCATACATGTATGCCATGATTATTACTTGAGTACAATACGTGTAGAACATACGTGCACAACTTGGATACGAACCTGACTTGTATGATACAACTATGATAGGACGCGAGTGACCACAATATTGCTTGTTTGACTTTTCTGTGTACCTACCGAGCAAACCAAGGTGAGTTCACACCCTCTACAAAGCATGGGATTCCCCGGGTCGGGAATTGGGGTTAAGGAACATGGGTTCCTCGTCCTCCTTGGGTAGGACAGCAATGGTTCAGGAATGTAATTCCTCGTCCTCATGGACAGATAACTCGTACTAGACCAAAACTCTATCACGAAGTCCCTCCTTTTTATATCGACTTAATCGCCGGGCCAATGGCGAGCGGGTCATTAGTTAGATAGCGCTATTTAGGTCTGACAAACCTCACACCGTGCCGCAGAGGACGGGCGTGAACTAATGGATCTGGGGCACGTCAATGATGATAGACATTGACAGTTTCAGGGCACTTAAACATGACTACAGTCAGCAGTCGATATGGTAACGAGTCTAGTGGATACATGGGGTAGCCCCCACGGCCGAAATGCCAGATAACTAACACGGGGTAGCCCCCACGGCTGGATTGCCAGAGTAACCGGGAATAAACAAGTCACGTTTTTAACTATGGGGTAACCCCCACGGCAGGATGCCAGATAAAGGAAACTGTTTTCGAAACAACTTAAAACGAACACCCAACCGTGAACTCACTCAACTTGTTGTTGACTCGTTACTATATGCTTTGCAGGACAATAGGTACTCAACTGGAGCTTGCATGGAAGAGAGTCGTTGTGGGACATGAACGGCTGCGGGCCATGTTAAACTTTGAAACAATTAAACTTATGTTTTGGATGTTAAGACTTATGCTTCCGCTTGCAACTTAACTATGTTTTGCTTGGACACCAATTGTATTGGTTAAACTTTCTTATCTTTTAACTTGCATGTTCAATATGATTGGTGGCTGGATCCTGGTCAGTCACGCCTCCAAGCGGTGGTATTCCGCAGGTGGATTTTGGGGGTGTGACAAAGGCCATCTTGAAAAATCTAACCAAACCTCACCTCACCTTATCTCTTTATTGACGAAAGTGATCACTAGTATTTCATCAAAGTTCACAAAAGAAGTTTCGTGAATAGAGGGTTTCGCCATATATTAAAAAAAAACAAGTCTAAGTTTCGTCATTTTAAAGTTTAAATCCTAGAGTTTCGCCATAATCATCAAACATAAGGTTTCGTCAAAGATCCTTTAGGTTTCGTCCACCATAATCTCTATTTAATATAAGTTTCGTCGCTCAGTCAATATCAAATTTGGGTTTCGTCGTTCATCACATATCATTCTGGTTTCGCCGCATATAAAGAAGTTTCGTCGAACTTTGTTATTAAAAGGGTTTCATCGTTTTAAAACATTAAAGGGTTTCGTCGTTTTAAAACATTAAAAGGTTTCGTCGTCATTTTGTTAATACACAATAGAGTTTCGTCGATACTTTATTTTCATAAAGTTTCATCATTGAGAGTTTCGCCAAAATTTAGGTTTCGTCGAAACTTGTTAAAGTTTTTAACAGAGGCTCTGCAAAAGTGATTTAACTTTGTGTTTTCAAGTGTGTTATCAGGTATTCTACTTCATATATCAAACATGAGTTGTACGAATCCATGGGATTGGAGTACGGACCCACGACCAGCTCAAAATCAGACTTTGATGGCCGCATATTTAATGAATTCCATACCTCAACAACAACAGTCAATAAGTGCAAGTCAATGGGCATTGGTGTCGAATCAAAATCAAAGCATTCAAAATCTATTGCTTAGTGAGAGTGAAACGGGTAGCAACAATCGCCCGCCAAAGTTGAATCACATGAACGACTATCCATCATGGAAGGGTCGTTTCCACACATACGTTCTAGGGCAAAATACAGAATTATGGACGTGTTTCCCTTCTCCATACAACACAGCCCTAGAGGAAGCAGGATCAATTGCGGCGACATTGGCGAATATGCTAGAAGATGACAAGAAAGCGTATGATCTAGAGAAGAAGGCGTTTGTTATTCTCACGCAAGCACTCCACAAAGACATCTATCATCAATTCTCTTATTGTACGAGCACGAAAGCTCTATGGGATGCCTTAGTAGCAAGAGGTGAAGGAAATGCAGCTACAAGAAAGGTCCAACATGATCTGTTAAAGAAAGAGTTTGAATGTTTTATGTTCAAGGAAAATGAAACACTTAGCAAGATGACTACTCGGTACTATCATTTGATTAGTAAGATGTACTCGTACAAGGTCAAAGCATCACAACAAGAGATGGTTATACGTTTTGCTGAGGTTTTACCTCCAAAGTGGAGCCCATTCATTGAGCTTCTAAAGCATACGGGCGTTCTGGATTCGGTCAATATCTATGAATTCATTCAGAAGTTGGAGCACAAGAACGAAGAGGAAATTCGGAAAGCTAAAAGGATTGCAGCTCCTCAAAACACAGAAATGTATTTGCCTGGTTTTGCTCCTTCTGCTAGTTCTAGTTCCGTTCAGCAACCGAAGCTTCAAACGGCGTTTGTGTCCAATACAAGCTCATCTCCGTTTCCCCAGTCAGCTCCACCTCCAGTTTTCGATCCGAGTGTTTATCATCCGCCAGCACATATGATTGCTCAAGCTCATGCTTTTTCAAAACCTCAATTCGATGCAAGTGCGTGGCTACCTAAACCCCAACCTCAATTTGATCCAAATGCCTATATTCCAAAACCATCATCACAAGCCCAACCTCAACCTCAACCTCAAGTTTCCACAACACAACCTCAATTCGATCCAAGTGTCAATTGTGGTCCGGCCATACAGTTGGGAAACGGTGATCAAACAAGAACTGCGAGTTATGCTGAAATTGTCAAGAATGTCAACGATGGTGAATCTTCAGGAAGTGATGACAGTTCAGGATATAGTGGCAGTACTGATGAAGATGGCTCAGGTCTGAGTGATTACAGTTCAGAATTTGATGTGAAAGAAGAAGGGAATTCTGAAGATGATAGTTTGTCGAATGATGCCAAGGAGATGAAATGTCAAAAATCTGACTTAATCAAGAAACCTGATGCTACATCAGAAGAAATGGAGAAGATTCTCACTAAAGATGGATCTTTTTCTTCTCAGGCTGCCTTTATGGCTAATGTCACAGCTTCTACAAGTCAGGTAAAATCTGAAACTCCTAGCATATGTAGTGATTGTGCTGATATGAAACATGAATGTGCTGAATTGAAATGTGAATCTGAAACGGTTCATAGTCACAATCAGAGTTTGGTTATTGAAGTGTCAAAGTGCAAAGAGGAAAATATGGCTTTAGCTAGAAACGAAAAGGATTTTAAATATGTAATTGAAACCTTAAAGAAAAGTGTTTCCGAATTGACCAAAACCGTTTTCAATAAACAAATTGGTATTAACAATTACATTAATATCATCGAGGAAACCAAAAAGGAGCTAGCCGTTGCCAAATGCAAGCATGATGCGATTAAGCTCAAATTGGAGAGTTACTCAAACTCCCGATATGTGCTTGATCACATCATAGACGTTCAAAAACTGAAAGGTAATGTGAAAGGCGTAGGGTATAAGTCGTGTCCGCCTCCTTTGAGACACAACTATACCAGATGCCCGATGAGGAAGAAATGCCGCGTTTTGAGCCAACTGTACCTCTTGATTATGAGGAAGTTACTACAGGATTAGGGTTCAAACCGAACAATTCCTCGGAGGGCTCATCTGATAGGAAAGAAAAGCCATCAGTTACGGAACAACGTCCACCAATCATTGAGGACTATGATTCGTCTGATGATGAATCAGATGTGAGTGATCAGGATGAATCACTTGATAAGATGAAGGGAGTAGAAATTCCGATTGAGAATCATATTCTTTGTGATCCTCCTACTCCTATTGTGCAACCTGTTGCCAAACAAGTTGTAGGATCATTTACGGACCCGAACGAGTCGTTCAGAAGAGTTTATCTCAGTTTGAGCGGCGGAAACGAACAAACCGAGTTCAATTCAGCGAGATTTCACTTTAAACTGTGTTGTATTGATAACGAATGCGATTACAGACCTAACAACACTTCGGCAGCACTTCGTGGCTTACCGGAAGAATTTCAGAAAAGTTTTGAACTACTACAACTGAAACCTATTATCACCTATATATAATATGCATGATTTCACTTGAAGCTTTCAAGCGAAACCTTCTAGTATGTCTTGAAGCGAAACCTTCTAGTATGTCTTGAAGCGAATCCGACAAAACATAATCTGATTTCATCTTTAAGCATTTCACTTTTGTCCTTTTGTGATGTGATGTCATCAATGATGTCATCTAGATGATGTCATCATGACATCATGTCTTGATTAGCTCCGCACCGAACCCACACCGAACCCGAGACTCGATACAAGACGAAGACGACAGATGTATGCACCAACACAAGTGATTAATCCTGTCAAGGAAGTGAAGGAATCTGTGTCTACTGTTAAAAGTGATAACATGTTGTACACTTTGGTCGGTGATGTTAAAATTTATTCAGACAATGATTTTCCAATAAAAAATGTCAATCCATCATTGATTGATAAAGTTTTTGAAGATAATACAAGAAAATTATTGGGAAAGATTCCTAAAAATGAAATCCGAAAACAATTTGGAAATCAAAGACAACCGACAAAGCAACAACCTATTGCTTTTAAGGGTAAACAACAATAACGAGCTCCAAAGCCAAAGGCTAAGGTTGTATTAAAAGGAGCTCGTTACAAGAAGAAATGCAAAGACGTTAAATTTGTGGCCTCCAAGGGTACTGATAAAGTGGAGACTTTTGAAAATAAATCCTATACTGAGTTTGTTCAAAAGGTCAAAATTTTGAAACGTAATAGTGATAACAATTACACCCAACACACAAACGGGTGTGAAGCTAGTACCTCTGGGTCTACAACTTCAACGTCAGATCATCGATCAGATTCTCCTAAGTTTGTTGAAAGGAGAACTTGTTTCAAATGTGGGAAGTTTGGGCACATCATTAAAGACTGCACAAACTCGCCCAAACCAATTTTTTTTGAAAGAGCCCCCTCTGAACAAGGTCACTCACAACGTCATCCTGTTTCTCCAAAACATGATAAACGCACTATCAAAGAACAAGAAACAAAACAACGACGTAAAAATGTGAAGGTGATCGAAAAGGCTTTAAAAACTGAAGTAAAATCTGTTAAAAGGAAACCTAGTTTGTCACAACCATTAAAACAAGAAATTGTACATAATATACAATCTGGTAAATGGAAACAAGCTTGGAGACCTAAAACGGATAAAGTTTCAGGGGGAGCATCATCAGTTCTAGATCATCGAGAAGTTGAGATAACTTACGTCGATGAACATGGGCGACCTAAGTCTGTTAAGGCTTGGGTCCCCCTCTCCATCTAATCTCTGAGTGAGTGTGCAGGATGTTCCAGGAGGAACTTTTGATAGTCATAGGATTATTGACAGTGGAATGTTCATGCACAAGATCGGCGACAAAGAAATTGTTGCCTTTGATGGAGAGAAAAAAAAAAGAAGACAGAATTGTCTGTCGAAAGAAATTGAAAAGCTTCGACAAATTGAAAATCATTCCAAAGTTTGATTGTTCAAGGCTTTAATCGGGTCCCCAGGATAGATTCAAATCAAAATGTATGCACCTGCAGCACGTCTGAAGTTCAAAATCAATAAAATGAACGTGCAGTGTACATTTCTTCGCGGTGTGATTGAAGAAAATGTGTTTGTTGAACAAACCAACCAGGTGTGCGGATGCCTTGGCGTGGATTGAATAACCGCACACTACTTCTAAAGAGAAAGATAAAGACCTTCGCTGGTGCAATGTGAAAGACTAGCCAGACCCAAAGGTTTATGATCTTGCTGCTGTGAAGAATTTTCTCGGGTTAATTGAAGTAGCTACAAAGAATCGACCTTGAAATCCACACCGGGTGGATATCCAGTTTGGGAGAACGATCAGATTCCTTGCAATGCACGAAGCAGTTGCAGGATACGGTTTTAAATTTCTAATCTCTCCTATACTTGTCGATATTTAAGCTGCTTTTTGAATTATTATCTCGTACAACACTCTTTGGCCAGACACGTTGATCTCAAATATCACCTCACACATGATTGTTTCAATATGAAACTCATCAATGTTGTTATGGTCCACACCGCTTACCGACGTGCCAACTGATTTTTCCAAAATTCGATAAATCATTTCTGATAAAAATTTAATTTTGGTAAACGGCATTGAGGTAAAACATGAGTTAACCAACATCGGAAAATCGTTTTTGTAAATACCTTTGTGTTTTTAAAATTTATCTTAGTTTGTTGATTTTAGGGGGAGTAAATCCAAATTTGAAAATTCAAAAACATCAAAAAATATCAAAAACCCAAAAACATTGGAAAAACAAAAATGAGTTTCCTGGCGAGAAAAAAGAGAAAATGATAGCACATCAGTGGTTTGTTGAAACATCTTTAAACTGAAATGCAAAATGAAAAACGATAATAAGATGTATGGTAGGCTCACAATCTTTTAAAGTGTGTAGGGCGATATAAATCTTAATCGACTGAAGACCAGGTGGGAACCACACATTGGCATATGGTCTTAGTACCGAAATTTCGTTTGAGAGATTGCCGAGGTTCTGAGATATTCGGTCTTTATGCTGTCTTATCATCTGGGTATCATGGTTGTATCTTTTTTCCGAAACAAACGGAGACGAGTCTAGATCTTCCATGATACTATACATACGTGTACATATTGCATTCGACCTCAATAAGTGATCAACAATCACATGTCCAAACAAAATAGGTGATAATATATCACATTTATTCGGGAGTCAAATTCGTCTCTTTGCTGTACGAAAGTACTGACCTGTTCACGGACTTGCTCCTGTGCCCTTCATGCATCTGAAAATCAAGTTCCTCATCAATAAGTGATTCTATCACATAGGGCTTGTTTTCAAATCAAATAAGTGAGTTTCTCACATTTTTATACGGTCAAACAAATGATAAATGGTATACTCACCAGTAAGATGAACTCTCGTGCATACCTTGATACGGGAATGTGTCGTGTGTGGATGAACACCGGTCTGTAAGTATAATTCATACCTTAACGTATCCCCTAAACATGATTACATATTATAAGTTGAGTTTATGTGGACAACAATACCGATAATCGTTATAGGATGCTTATCTAAATGTTAACTAATAGAACACCAAGAGCGTTTTGGCGTGACCGTACACTGATATGATTCTCTTACCCTCGAAACTCGCAAAAAGAATGTCTGTAAATATTTATTTACTTCTTTTAGTTTCTGCATCTTTGTATATATTTATTTATTGCTTCCCGTCTTTACATTTGAAAAATGAAAAATTCCAAAAAGATTTTAGGTGTGTTTTAATCTAAACTTTATAAAAGCCAAAAAGATTTTGCTTCTAGTTTATTTTTGATTGACCGATGTTGGAACTCGAGTCTATCCTACCCAAAATCCTGATTGTAAGCCGGAAAACAATTACATCTTCATAAACAGTCGAAGTTAACAAGTTTTGAAAGTTAAAGGATTAAAATTGATCAATTTTTAAACTTTCAAACTGTTGTCGGTCGGTGTTTGATTGAGATTTGATCTCATATGTGTCATTTGTTTAATTTATCTATATTCCAAGCGGTTGTTCTCATTACGTGTTTAGCTTTCTTGTATGTGCAGATGCGACATCAGAATCAGCTAAAGGCGAAGAGAACGTGTCAGATGACAAGCCGTAAAGTGAAGACACGACGTTGATGCAATCAGAAGATCAAGATGATCGGGTTGCAGTTGATCACTCATCAACACCACAAGGATCTGAAGAATTGAAAAATCAAAAGATTCACGAGCATAACTCAAAGGAGAGCTTATGTTAATGGGGAGTTTGTTAACACACTTCCTAAATGAAAAGGGAGTTTGTTGATACACTTTCTTCTTACGACGCGTGAAGACTTTGAAGATCCTCCGACACAAAAGACACAGAAGACGAATCATCACGAGTAGCGTCCAAGGGGGAGTTTGTTGATACACTTTTTGTGGACGCGACTCGGCTCAGTTCAACTCGTTTCGGTTCGACTCGGTTTCGACACAGTTAGGTTCGGCTCAAGCCCGACGTCACAACATTCCTCCGTCGTGCGCCCCAGAGTTCGACACGCGAAGCACGGTGCGCCGCTAACCAAGTCCCGATGTCACATCACCATGACATCATCATTGTGATGTCATGATGATGTCATGGTCATAGAATTTGTGAAAAGTCTTGGACGAAACTTCATTTGGGCTTTGACTTTCATTTGGGCCAAATAACAAACGACGAAACCTTCAATTTACATATTAATGAGAGTGACAAAACTCTAAGGTTTCGTCACTTGTGGGGTTTCGCCGGGTTCTTTCTAGGTTTCGTCATGGTCTGTGTCTTGTACCTTATAAATACCCCTCATAGTTTCTGTGTGAAACTGATGAGTATGAGAGCTGTGAGACTTTGAGAGAGTCTGTAAAACATTGTTTGTATATGTTTGTAACCGTTCTCATCCCTAATCAATAGATATTGAATCTTTGGTTACGCGTGTGTTTTACACTGTGTTTGGTTTGCACCGTCACGGGGATTTCGCACCCGTTACCGTGTTTGTGATAAACAAGGATAGGTTTTCGTATCGGATCCACCAAGAAAAACGGGACCTACACCATCCAAATTTCTTAGTTAAATGAGGGGTTACATATATCGGATAAAAGTGACAATTTTCACTAAACCACGAGGATGAATACGCCAATTTACTCTAACTATTATATATAACATGATATATATTTTTTAGTTATTTTCATCATAATTTCATATATAATAGCTATTATATAAACATACTAGGTTAGAATCTTGCGTATTACACGGCTTAAGTACATCTAATATTATATACTTAATGCTAAAAAAATATGTTTTTAAAAACCCGTGTATCGCTAGGCTTTATTACACCAACATGGCTATCAATTAATATTATAAAATTTTAGTCTGCTAAGTTATACTATTAATAAAATAATAATTGCTTGTACATGTTATTTAATACTTTATTAGTAATTATTGTTTATATCCAAATAATATATTTTATATTTACATAATTAAATTAGAATGCTCGGCAGCTCGGGTCAATTTGTCGATGTTTTTGGCTGATTCTATACACACCCCCCTCCCTCCTGATTATACCCCCACTTGTGAGAGGAAACCTGCCGGTCTCACGCAGGCCCCACCTGTAAGTATGTGAGAGGAGGGGGGGTGTAAAAAGTAATTAGGGGGGGTGTAGAAAGTAGCACCCATGTTTTTTTGCTTGGGTTAATATTTGACTACGTGTACAAAAAAAAAACTATTATTTAATATTATTTTGTAGTGTATGTTAATGTAATAATCTAAATTAGATTTAGTAAAATTATTATTTTATTTATTATGTAATAGGTGTGTATATATATAACATTTATAAAGGAATTATTATTTAATATTATTCTTTAAAGGTGAGAATACACCCGAGAGTAAGATGTGTCTAAATTTTTTTTATTTATTAGTTGTTGAAACAACAAGAATAAGGTCTGGAGAAGGTATGAGAAGGTATGAACGTTCCTCGGGTCAGCCTTGTCATCTTCTAGCTTGTACCTACAACACGAAAGAACCAGTTAGAAGGGGCCAGAGACTGGGGTCTCTGGACCACCCTCCGACGCTCAACATTAGTAATCTATCCAAGAATAGTGTATACACATAAAGCATAGATGCATGAGTAAGTATAAGAGAGATAGAGAATGCTTATAGAGTTCGTGGTCGAGATCCAATGGTTAGCTAGCAGTTGTGATGGTTCCAGGTTGCATAGCTCGTGACTAGGAGCTGCTGGTGTAGTCTCTCATGAGCTCGTGACCTTAGCAGCTTAGAGGGGAAGTAGCTTAGTCTTGTGGCTTGTGTTCTCGAGAGAGAATATGTGATTCTAGAGAGAGAATGAGATTCTAGAGAGAGAGAGTAAATGGCTGGAATGTCCAAGCCAAAGTGGGATGAATGAAGTAGAGGGTAGACCCTCTATTTATAGGCATGTTACCTTTTAACCCTAATGGGCTTGTTTGTGATGGGCCGGGCTGACCCACTAGGCTTGTTCTTCTGTTTGGGGTGCTAAGCTCCCGACAGGAAGCTCCCAGCTTCCTGCTTCCCGTCTTTGCTGAGTGGGAGCCTTAGGGCACCCACGTCATCAGCCCCCCAGTCATAAGTAGTCATGACGTAGTTATGGGTGTTTATGACTCATAAGTTATCTGGTCAAGGATGAAGCTTCCCATGATAAGCTAT
Source organism: Helianthus tuberosus (assembly GCA_030545235.1). NCBI lineage: Eukaryota > Viridiplantae > Streptophyta > Magnoliopsida > Asterales > Asteraceae > Helianthus > Helianthus tuberosus. The sequence goes on along the minus strand of CM060361.1, from coordinate 69,801,886 downwards.
ATAGGCATAAAGCTCATGGAATGAAGCTGATGTCTGAAGTTGTTAGCAACCAGCTTTGAAGTTATTATGAGAAGCGATCATGTGTGAAGCTTATTGGGAGAAGTTGTCATATGTGAAGCTTATCGAGAGAAGCTATCATATGTGAAGCTTATCAGGAGAAAGCTATCAGGAGGAGCTTATCGGAAGAAGCTATCAACTATGAATCCTTTTTTGTCTTGTATGAAGCTTCCATGCTTCTTTTGGGGCTTATTTGCTTCTAAGCTTTTAAGCTTGATGTGAAGTGTTTGAGCTTGTCATGAAGATTTTTTAAGCTCTTTGGCTTCCTTTGGTCTTTTAAAGGTTCTAAGCTTCTGTCTCAAATTTCTTTAGTTATCTTAACAAATCTAGTGTGGCAGCTTGCTTGATTTTGTGACGATGGGACAACATAGTAAGGAAGCTATGATTCCTTCGGGGCGGCATGTAAGCTTTGTACCACATAAGGGACGTTTCTAGCTTACGAGATCATGAATAAAGTGTTGGAAGATTTGAAGGCAGATAAAGAAATCAAATCAAATCAAAGCAGATTGAGATGCTATATACAGTGATAGAAGATAGACTTGGTTTGAATGTGCATGCTGAATACGATCAAATTGGCATCCAAAGAGCTAAGGCTCGGAGGATGGAACGAGAACAAAGAGATGCACAAGAAGCTTTTGATGCTGCAAAAGACAAAGGGAAAGACATAGCAGATGAAGAAGTTCTTGAATCGTCAAGCCAAAAAGAGCAACAATCAAGTAATGCTGATGTTAATACTGAAATGGCTATTGTCCTTGCTCAACAATTCATACTTGTAGGTTCGCCAGTGGATGTTCCTTACAACAAAGCTGAAATCAAAAGGCAAAAAGAAGTTAAGGGTCGTAAAGTAAAGAAAGATGGTGAAAAAGACGACGAAGAGGGTGATGATGATGAGGAGGATGAGGATACAGAAGAATTGTTCAAAGATATAGATGATTATCATGGAAGTGGTGATAATGGTAATGATGATGATGACGATGATGATGGAAACAGTGGTGCATTGGTTGTTAGACAAGCTGGTGATCATCAAGTTAATGATTTTCTTGATGATGCACATAATGAAGAGAAAGAGGAAGAACGTCCTAAGGGGGAGTCTTCCTTAGGTGCTAAAGATGCTGATCCAGTTAATTTATTCTCAACTAATCCCAAGGTTATCTATTTAAGTCATGATGTGGAAGAAGGGGAGTTAGTAGAGAACTGGCCAAGAGAGACCATGCATGAGGCATTAGGGTTGAATGATGAAGATAATTTCACTTTCAATTTTGAAAAAGATATGGAAGATGATGCTCCTGATGGTGATTATGTATTCAAGATGGTTGATGAAGCAGATAACTTCAACGATGTAGTGATTGAAGATGGTTCAGAATCTGACCATGAAGTACCATTACATTATTCTGGTCAAGATGCAGATTTTCCTACATTTGCTGAGTTGTTTCGAACTCATAATGAAGATGAACTTAAAAGAAAAGTTGCTGAAAAGGTTGCTACAGAAGGTATTCCAAGAACTCTTACAAGAGAAGAACTCAGGGAAGAAAGGAAGAAGTGGTTTAAACCAATGCCAGAAGAGAGAAAATTCAAAAGGCCATTGAAGTTCTTCACTCGACACCCAGATTAGTCTCTTGGAGATATCTTGCCATGGGGTTATCTTGAAGATCTGAAGGTTTATGCTATCAAACGAAAATTTGGAGTTCAATACTCCAAATTTATCAAAGATCTAAAGACGTTGCCTTGGTGGGACGTGGAAGAGTTGGTAAAGACAAAGAATATTCAACAATGTGAATGGGGTCCTGAAGTTAGACAACATGAACAAAAGCTTTGGTACTATATACGCGGTCAAGCACGTGATAACTTTCTTGAATGAAAGCCATAGTATCCTAAGCGTACAATCAAGATTGACCCGGTGACTAAAGAAAAAGACATCACGCTGCATGTGAAACGTCCACAATGCATGAAGAATATGCCACTGAAAGAAATGGAACAAGACTTTTGCAAAGACTTCAGAGGTTGGGCATATGATCCTAAGACATGTCAGGCGATGATTGCTCTTCGAGACGAAAAGTTTGTTTGGAGGCGTATCTACGTGCTCGCTCCGATGTGGCTGGTCAACTGCTCAAAGAAAAATATTGAGTGTTTGTTCTTTAATAAGATTATGTACTATGAAGCTGACAAAGTACAAGCACAACAATTTCAGAAGTTGGTGACTGTATGCTTTGAAAAAGAAAACATCAACTTAGGCCATTATTAGAAGTCTAACTGGAGAGATCTCGAGCTTGAAGAATTCCTGAAAGAAGAACGCCACAATGAAAAGATGGATTAGAAAATGGTTGAAGCCGCAAAGAGAGCTAAATGGAAATTGGGAATGGGGCAGTATGATACAGATCAAACTCCGATTGAAAAGGAAGAACGAAAGATTCCCAGATGGTCGAAGTCATAAGATGGTATTAAAGAGTATCGTGAATGGTGGATAACGAAAGGAATGTTTGAACGTAAAGAGAAGTTGGCACTGAGGGAAGCTGAAAGAAAGTAGAAGCTGAGAGAGAGGAGATACAAAAAGAAAGCCTAATGAAGACTATACAGACGACTACAACTACATCCAAGGGGGAGTCTGTGAATGCACTATGTTTGTAGCTTTTGTCTTGTATTGTATTGAGTCTCAGTTTATCTTGTATTGTATGTATTTGTATGTTATTCGTGTCGAAGTGATAGGTTTTGTAATGTAATAGGCACTTCGTACGAAGGCACTTGAGTCACTTCGTACGAAGCTACTAAGCCACACCCGGTTCGTACGAAGCCATGTATAGCTTCGTACGAAGCCATGCTGTCTATATATATGGGTGTTAGGTTCTTAGTTGAGATAACTTTGGGCAATTGATGCGAAGCTCTGTCCAATCTTCTCCAGGTTTTGTACATCTTTGAATATTAATGAGAAGAGCATTTAACGGTGTCTGTGTGATCATTATATCAATTTATTTCTTGGATTCCGCACTAGCAAGTAGATTCTAGATTCGGTCGGAGCGTTCAACGAAGACGAACACGGTCCTCACAAGAATTCTTGTAAGTGTTTGTTGGGTGTTCTTCTCCCCTTTCCCCCCTCTAATTTACGCACACACATATTGTCACCCCCCAACCGATGGTGGAATCATCGGGGCACGACACTAGGTGAATCAGATTGCTCAAGGGAATCCATAACAACTATTCGTTACCAATATTTAAAAGGTTCATCATCCCATACTAACGAACAATATTCCAACAAACAGTCATAATAGATAACAAGTCTCTTAAACAAAACATGATCCGACAACCTAGATTTTATTAGATGAGTTTCTAGACTTCCTATCCTTTTTGCAGCATAACAATTCATCAACCTGTCACATATGTTAAAATAAAGTCAATACAAAAATGTAAAGGTGAGTACACAAGTTTGCTTAGATATAATATAAAAGCGTTTACGCATAACCAGCATGTAACACGTAACGGGCGAAGCATGTAAACTACCAACAATGATACATCCTAACCACGTGACTGCGAGTAGAGTATGCGCGACACATGTTCACCGAAGCGAACACGTGAACTAAAGTATGTGATCCTTAGCAACCCCTGAACAAACAGGTGCTGAGTCCAAACTACAGTACTATCGTTGCTAAAGGCGGTCGGGCAAGTAATCACTGTGTAAGCATAGCAACAAGCATTCAACTAATCACGTATAACATGCGGGAGCGGTTAGCGTTTATAAAAGTGTTTGCGTTGTGTGTTGTGTTTTTGATAGAGAACGTATGTAACACCCAAAAGTGCGTTAAGCTAAAAGGGGTTCGAGTATACTCACAGTGCGTGTCTAACGAATAAACATGGTCTGAGAATGGATTGGAGAGAGCACCAGATCAGCCTGCGTATGGGGACAGAATGCGTAAGTCTTCCAAAGTGCTGAAACGGTCGAAATCGAAGTGTCGGTGGGAAACAGAAGCTTTGTACGAACCGTACGAAGGGGTGCCTTCATACGAAGGTGGGGTCTTCGTATACGTGTGGCTTCCGTTGTCCAAAATCGAGTGTCTTCGCGTCTGTCTTCAGAAAATCGAGTGTTCATCCCTCCAACCTTAAGCTACTGATTAAACTTAGAGTCGGAGAGGTCTTTTTCAGAGTCACGGATGAGAGTTGGGCTGTGATGTGTAAAACCAGTGCCTTCGTACGAAGCCGGGCTTCGCACAGAACAGTCCAACTCGCATTCGTGGCTGTTCTTGGTGTTCGGAGTTGTGTTTTCGCCTGAATCGGATGTGTTTTCGAGTCCAATTCATGATGGTTTCCACACTACCTCGTTCCACTATCCAGTGAACGAAATACGTGCCGTTTTAGGTCCGTTTCAGTGTGAAAATCAAGTTTAAAATGGTTTTAAAGAGTTTTCACCTATATTTAACACTTGGTGAGTGATGTGTGTGGTGTGTTATGTATTTTTACTTATATTTTAAGCCCTTTTTAACACTTTAGTCAAGTTTTAAATTTATAAAACACGATATTTTACTAACACTAGACACACATATGGGCAAGTGCACCCATCGTGAGCGTAGTATAGCGTTGGTAAGATACTGAGGTCGTCCAAGGACACAAGAGCTTTTAGTACCGGTTTATCCTCAACGTCTAATCAAATCAAAAGTTTAGAAAAAGTTGAAAACATGAAAATAAAAACTAAAAATGATGAAAAAATAAAAATAAAAACAGATAGACAAAATTAATCACTTGGATCCGACTCGCCTTTAGTGTAACCTTTGATGATTCCGCACTTTTGCACTTTTTAAGAGATTATCTTAGTTATAGTAGTAGGCCCCTCTTTTGAAGGTGACGTTACCCTCAACCTAGTAGTTTGAGTCAGCAAGGATACAATCCTAAAGGGTCGGAATATTGAAAGATAATTAATTAAGTTATTAATGCATAATGTGGTAGGCCCCTCTTTTGAAGGTGACGTTACCCTCGGCTAAGTGGTTTGAGTCAGCAGGGATACAATCCCAAATAGCCGGGTTAATGTATTAATATTAGTTTACGTATGAGGGGATCAAGCCATTCACACCCCCGCCATCCAATACCAGTAGGTATTGAAGGAGGTCCTAGTAAGCTTGACCCAGGTCCTTGCAGGATCTATACACTAAATAAGGCAAGAACCTTACCAAATCATTCCCTTAACCCCCGACCAGGTAGCCAACATATCTCTATATAGACCGTAGAGATATGAATGGTGTAAATCTTTTATTTTATATAGACAGTAAAATAACGCCAAGACACCACGGACATATGATAAGGAAGTTTCACCTTCAACATAAGAAACTAGTTATTAAAGTCATTAATGCAAAACCAAATAAAAAGTGCGAAAAGATTAAAACTAAAAAGTATTACACTAAATGCTTGTCTTCACCAAGTGATGTAAGAGACTTAGGAAAACATGGCCTTTGATTGTCAATAACTCTTACTATCAATCTTGGATCCCGAGACTACTACACACACTCTATGATGGATGATGGATGATGGATGATGGATGATGGTGGTGGATATGGGTTGTGATGGTGGTGGAGTGTGGGTGAAGTGGGAGAGAGGTGGTTTGCCAAGGGATGCCTTTGAAGTGAACCAAGCAACTCTATTTATAGCCTGCACAGAAGCCCGGACACGGCCCCGTGTCCATTGAGCACGGCCCCGTGTCCATCCACTTTCTCTCTCTTCATTAATTGCAATTTGTCTGCATTAGCTCCACACGCCCTCGTGTCCGCTGGGCACGGCCCCGTGTGCAGAAGCGTATCTGTACTATCAAGATTTGCTTGTATTCTGCGAATCTTAGCGTTGACCACGGCCGTGTCAAGCTGGGCACACCCCCGTGTCGGCAATAGAAGCTTCTATAGCTTTGTCTTTTCTGCAGACACCTGGCCACGCCCCCGTGTCCGCTGGGCACGGGGCCGTGGTCAGCCTTCTGTTCACTTGTTTTTGCTTGGGAATATGCTGTCGAGGGGTCGGGCATGCCACGTTTATTCCTTTTCTTGTAATTATGTTAGATTTTGCTGCATATTTGCTTCTTTTGTTCATTTACGCTCATGCCACGTTTGGGCTTGTCTTGAGTGTCGGGCATCCAAGATCTTTATTAGGCTTTATTTTTATGTTATTTACAATCCTATTCGTTATAATTTATTTAGAACGTTTCATAAGAGAAATTACTTATTTGGGCATAACATGCCTTTTTAAAATTCCATTTATATACAAGTTCACATACCTCAAGGGAGATCACTCAACAATCGGCCGAAGATGTATTTTTGTGAAACACTCGAGACCGGTCATGAAACTTACTTCTACCATATGCTTGCCAAGCAATCAATCCTCCCCCTTTTTAACTATACACCTTTGTAAATATCAAGAGGACTTGGGGAAGGGTTAGGCTTGGGTTAAAGGTAGGTGGTTTTGGGTTAGTGGTTAGTAGAAAGGGCTAAAAGCGTAAAAAGCGTCGGTCGTCGTAATACTTTTTGTTTTTGTGACTTTTATTCAAATGAAGCATTTTCAAACAAAGTTTCTTTTGAGGAACTTGCTTATTTATTGCTAGATTCTCTATTTTTTTTCCATACGGAATGTCACATGAAGACCGAGCTTTTTACTAAAATAAAGGGTTTAAAAATAAAAAGGTTTTGGTGGGTAAAGGGTGTTTGTTTTGTGGGTTTAGAAACGAGAAGGTTTAGGCTCAAAGGGGTTAACTAGGGGGATTTTGGGTAGGTGGTAAAAATTGAAAAATAATGGTGTTGAAAAGAAAAAAGGTTAGTCCTAATGCCTCCATCATTTACTTACTTGGGTTTAAGTTGGTAAGGACCGGGAATGTATCGTCATGGAAAGTTCTAGAGTTGTAAGAAACCAAGCGGCTATTCACACAAGAAACGAAAGATGAGCATTTACTCTAAAGATGTGTATTTGTATGCTCAATAAAGGCTCAAAACTCACTTTTTGTGGGAATGGGTTTATAATGTGATCAAGTATATATAATCAAATTTTAACTAGATTTGTCATGCCGTTTCATAATTTTCTTATGTTGGTTCTTTTTATCACGACGCTATCGGTTGTAAATTTGTAAAAACATAACCTTTTTAGAACTTGTTATTCCCAAATTAAACCAAGACAAGTAAAAAAAATGAAAAGTTTTTGAAAAAATTTGAGGTGATTAGCGGTTCCAATAGAGTTTTGTGTAAGGCTTGTTATTAGGACTTGCAAAATTCAAGGTTTTAGCATCCCCCCCACACTTAAATTACACATTGTCATCAATGTGTCCCAAAAATAAGTTTTTAGGTTGATTGAATGTATAAAAAGGTGTTAAAAGCAAAATTTTATGTTACTGAGCATCTGGACACGGCCCCGTGTCGGATGAGCACGGCCCCATGGTCAGATTGCCAGTAACGAAAACTTACAGAAGGTGGACACGGGGGTGTGTCTGGTGAACACGACCCTGTGTTGGGCAGAATTTAAACAGTAGTCTGCAGAATTTAAACAAACAGTAGGTTCTGGGCGGTGGACACGGGGCGTGCCGGCTGGACACGGCCCCGTGTGGACAATCTGCAATCATTGAAAACAGGTTTCGTCTTTCGGTTCTGCTTTCCCCGGCTTTTGTAGCACTAATATTTAGTGCTTCAAGCCTCGTAGGTACCTGTTTTACTAATAAATACCACACCAAACAAAATAACAAACATCCTACTTTACCATAGTTTCATCATCCACAACACAAACTAAAAAGAAAAATGCAGAAAATTAAAAGTGTTAAGAAAAGTAAATTGTTCAACAATGGCACGCAGGCCATGAAATTGTTTGAGAGATAAAGGGTTAACCTGATACGACCTTCAACCGTGTGATGCCACCTCCGACTCCTCCAGCTCAATCCATGTCCTCATCCTCGTCATCATCCCCTCCTTGGCCTACCATATACTCCCGGATGTTGCCAATGTCATCCTGTATATCGGAGATATTTCTTTCTATAACTCCGACCCGGGCGTATGTGTTGCTGGCCATGTTGTAGGTGTTCCGGGTACACATGAGATTTTCCTGCAATAAATCATGTAAACTTTGAAAGTTAGGAAAACCACCTCCTTGAGAGGAGGATTGGCCCGGATCACCCTGAGGCTGGTAGTGGTACTGGGGAGGAGGATGGATCTGTGGAGCGTGAAGGACGAGAGCTTCTTGAGGGTTCCATACATGCCCTTGAACCGTCTGAAATCTAACCGTCCCATCATCCGCTTCGTTGATTAAGCTCATGGAGCGACAGATGACAAGGTACACTTTTCCCGACCATGGGCCCTTTTGAAAAGGACCTCGGCATTCTTGGCACAAAGTGTTTGAAAAGGCGGTAAATCCACCCTCCAAAAAGGATAAGAGTCGGGGGAGTGGCAAGTTGGTTCAAGTGCATGTTGCGAAGTAGCAGGTATGGAACATCAAGGTTGATACGGTTGTGAATGCAATGGAGGACTAGTATATCGCGCAACCCTACAACACCACCGCTGTCATGTCTCTGCAAAGAGAGTAGCTGAGGACCCTATGGATGTAGCGGTAGAGAGGGTCCCTCAACAGTGTGCTCTTGGTTCGGCTTGGGTTGTAGTGTCCGTCCCCAATCTAAGCCCATGCAGCTTGGCGTTGATCTTCTGGAATTTCGCGGAGGCCACCAGTGTTATCTTCCTCTCCAGTATCCTCTTCCGAATATAACCCGATGATTGCCCCAAATTGTGCGATCAAAATTGAGTAAACAACCCCTGCACAAGGGAATTCTACCCCCTCATTGTCAAACGGATCTGCTCTTGTCTTGAAAGCAAACGTGCTGTAAAATTCCATGTTATACTCGTGCACGGAGTGAAGCCGAGTGCAAAGAGCTGCTCGTAGTGGCCCGGTAACAAGGTTGTTGAAACGGTCTATTTGGCCTACTGCTTCTAGAGTATCCAAGCAAACTTTTTGGGGATTTTCTTCTGGCCTTGTTTTGAGAACCTCAAACCGCGTTTGAGCAGCCAACTCACTCGCTTTGAACCTGGTAAATTTCTTGGCCATCTGAAAGAAAACACCAAACAATTAGCACGAAACAGTAAAATTTTTGAAGAAAACTAAAAACAGTCAGCTGACCACGACCCTGTGTTCAGCGGACATGCCCCATGTTCGCCTGAAATCAGCTGGACACGCCCCCGTGCTCGCTGAGCACGACCCCGTGCTCAGGCGTCTGTTTCCCAAAAATCCCATTTTTCGACCCGGTCCCGAAAACTTGAAAATTTTTGGTCCAGTAGGAGCGGTTTTCCCCAAAAATGAAACCCCAAGTGCCGTTTTTCCCAAAACAAACCGTTTACCCCTTCAATTTCATCTTTTTTGGTTCAAAAACAAGGGTTTGAGGTTTTTGTGAGAAATCGGGCAAATCTACAAACAATACAAGTTGATTTACTTCCTATAACATGTATCTATACTAATACTAACAGATCTAGGCAAAAATTTGAGGTTTGATTCGGTTCAAGTTGAAGAACCCTAGATTTTTCCCCAAATTTTTGATGTTAAACTACATGCAAGTGATTAAACTAACTAATTATGATGATAGAATCATACCTTGACGTTGTTAGAAGTCGGGGGAATGTTGAAATCTACAGAAAATTTCACCGGAACCAGAGAGTTCTTGGGGAAACGGGGCGTGTTGAAATGAGAAAATGAAAGAAAAAGGGGTTTTATCCCCGACAGTTGCGCGGACATGTCCCCGTGGGCGGGCAAATTTAATTTTTTTTAAGTGCACGTGTGAATGCCCTGTTTCCCGAAGCTTGGTTTTACAAATCTTACCGATTTAGATGCCTTCCCGATGTTTGTAACTTACAAGATATGATGTTGATGCTCAAACATTCGTTTCATTCTTCGGCCGCTTGTAGCGGGATTTCTTCCTCTTCATACTCAATAAATCCTTGATAGAGCTTTAGCCGCTGGCCATTGACTTTGAATGGGATTCCATTCCGAGATTTAATTTCAATTGCACCGTGCGGAAAAATGTGGGTGATGGAAAAAGGTCCCGACCACCTAGACTTTAATTTACCAGGAAATAATCGAAGTCGTGAATTACACAATAGAACTTGATCTCCTACCCGAAATTCATTAGGTTTAATGTGTTTTTCATGCAAATTTTTCATTCTTTCCTTATAAATTTCGGAGTAAGAATATGCGTGATTTCTTAATTCGTCTAATTCACTTAATTGACAAAATCGATTTTTACCTGCAATTTCTAAGTCTAGGTTTACGTTTTTAATTGCCCAGTAGGCTTTGTGTGCTATTTCTACCGGCAAATGCCAACTTTTTCCATAGACAAGCTTATATGAGGTTGTACCTATTGTTGTTTTATATGCAGTTTGAAAAGCCCATAAAGCGTCGTCTAATTTATCAGCCCATTCCTTTTTATTTAATCCTACGGGTTTTTCAAGTATTCTTTTTAAACCTCGATTAGTCACTTCGGCTTGCCCGTTTGTTTGAGGGTGATATGCTGTTGAGACCCGGTGATAGACCCCATACCTTGTTAAAAAAATTTCAAGTTGATGGTTACAAAAATGGGTACCTCTATCACTTATTAATGCTTTTGGAGTTCCAAAACGAGAGAATAAACGTTTCAGAAATCTTACCACAACCCTTCCATCGTTTGTTGGAAGTGCCTCGGCCTCGGCCCATTTAGACAAGTAATCTACCACCACAAGTATACATTTGTTTCCTTTTGACGCTAGGAAAGGTCCCATAAAGTCGAGTCCCCATACATAAAAAATTTCACAAACAAGAATGCCATTTTGTGGCATTTCATTTTTGGAAGAAATATTACCTGATCTTTGGCAAGCGTCACATGTCTTGATAAGACTTTGAACGTCTTTGTAAATGGTTGGCCAGTAAAATCCTGAATCAAATACCTTTCATGCGGTACTAGCGGCACCATGATGTCCTCCGTATGGACCTTCATGACAATGGCGGAGAATTCTTCTTGCTTCACTACCATGTACGCATCGACGGATGAGTTGGTCGGCACACATTTTGAAAAGATAAGGATCTTCCAAAAAATAATGCTTTACATCGGCAATTTTTTTTTTCTTTGATGATGTGACGATCCTTTTGCGATTATATCGCTAGCTAAGTAGTTAGCATAGTCGGCGTACCATGGTTATTCTCGGTATTCCACCATTTCTATGGACTCCATTGGGAATTTTTCACTGATTTGCTCGTCCCTAGTTGCCTCCAAAGCTGGGTCTTCCAAGCGGGAAAGATGATCTGCTGCGGTGTTTTCTGCTCCTCTTTTGTCTTTTATTTCAATGTCGAATTCTTGGAGGAGTAGAATCCACCGAATCAAATGTGGTTTAGTATCCTGTTTCTTAAAGAGATATCGAATGGCTGCATGATCTGTATAAACTATCATTTTAGAAAGAATAAGATAAGAACAAAATTTATCAAAAGCAAATACCACAGCTAGTAATTCTTTTTCTGTTGTTGTGTAATTTTCTTGTGCTTCATTAAGTGCTTTACTAGCATAATAAATTAGGTGAAAATGCTTATCTTTTTGTTGTCCCAAGACAGCTCCAACTGCAAAGTCACTAGCATCACACATGATTTCAAAGGGTAATTTCCAATCAGGTGCTATCATGATAGGTGCATTGACTAGCATTTCTTTTAGTGTTAGAAATGCTTGGTTGCAATCCTTGTCAAAGATGAAAGGGGCATCTTTTTCAAGTAATTTTGTTAGAGGTCTTGAGTTTTTGAAAAGTCTTTGATAAATCGCTTATAAAATCCGGCATGCCCAAGGAAACTTCTGATAGCTCTAACGGAGGATGGGGGTGGTAATCGAGAAATACTGTCTATTTTTGCTCGATCAACCTCCATTCCTTCGCTTGAGATTTTATGACCGAGTACTATTCCCTCCTTTACCATGAAATGGCATTTTTCCCAGTTAAGGGCGAGGTTAGTTTCCTCACATCGGGATAGCTTTCGTTCAAGGTTATCGAGGCATTGGTCATATGAATCTCCAAAGATAGAAAAGTCATCCATGAAGACTTCCATTGTCTTTTCTATCATGTCATGGAAGATGGCCACCATGCAACGTTAAAAAGTTGCGGGGGCATTACATAGACCAAAAGGCATGCGTCGATAAGCAAAAGTTCCGTAGGGACACGTGAATGTTGTCTTTTCTTGGTCTTCGGGTGCTATCGGTATTTGAAAGTAACCTGAAAAACCATCTAAGAAACAATAAAATTTGTGACCGGATAATCTTTCTAACATTTGATCAATAAAAGGTAAAGGAAAGTGATCTTTCCTCGTTGCCTCATTTAATCGATGATAATCTATACATACTCTCCATCCTGTGACGGTCCTTGTTAGTATTAATTCATTTTTCTCGTTAGTTATTACCGTCATATCTCCTTTCTTTGGAACTACTTGGACGGGACTTACCCAAGAACTATCAGAAGATTGGGTAAATGAGTCCAGCGTCAAGTAATTTGATGACTTCGTTTTTAACCACTTCTTGGACGTTTTGAATTTACTCTACGTTGTGGTTGTATTACCGATTTATAGTCATCATTCATTAAAATTTTGTGCGTGCACATGGAAGGACTTTTTCCTTTAATATCTACTAGCTTCCAAGCGATCGCGTTTTTGTGTTTTCTCAAAAGCGTAATTAATTTTTCTTTTTCTAAACTAGTTAATTTTGACGAAATAATTACTGGTGATTTACCATATTTGTCGAGAAAAGCATATCCAAACCTTTTGGAAGTTCTTTGAGCTCAAGAGGTGGGTCTTTAGGAGACTCCTTATTTGGTTGCTCATTTCGGTCAAGAACCACAAAGGTTTATTCTATGTCGACCTCTTCTTCAACAAAGTGGTCAGTTTCTTCTCTTGTATCGGGTGGTTCATCTTCATCTTCAATTAGGGGGTCGTCATTGCCAAATGGATATTTCATTGAACGCTCAAGATCGACACTTTTTTTGAATGCCCCTAATTGAATGGGTAAATTGTTTTGCTTCTGATTTTTCAAAGCTTCGTGGGTTTTTACAAAAGGTCGTCCCAACACTAGTGGAGCGTCATCAAGGATGACGAAGTCGGTTGGGATTACCAATTGATTAGACTGGACCAACACTTCCTCAACTATCCCTATTGATTGAGTAAATTACAAAACTCGTCCTTTATGTATGTATGTTATTACAAATCATGTCCTTTGTCTTCAATAATTACATTAATCATACCTGATGTTAACAAATCCTAACATGGTATATCCTTTACCCCAAACCAAGTTAAAATTCTTAGTTAAGTTTAGTCACATGGGGCCTACGTGAGGGCATTAATGTCCTTTCCCCTACACCCTACTTCTTCTTCTTCCCCACTCCACCGTTGAGCCACCCACCACCACCGTTGAGCCACCCACCACCACCGTGTGTCACCATAACCAGCCACCATCTCCCCCAAACCACCATCTCCTTCACAACCATCGTCTCTCCAAACCACTATCGGAAAAACCAAGGAGCGGAGATTAAGGTGAGAAACTCACCCGGGGGACTTGAATGGTGGCAATTTTAGAGCCAAATCACCGGCCTTTAACCACACGATCTTCAAATGGTCAGCGCCTTTCCGATTCCCACTGTCTTCTTCCTTTCCTATAAACAACAACTCTATCCCCCTTTCTCCCTTCACTAAACCCTAACTCACACGATTCTCATTTCTATCAGATGTTAAATGAAATCAATTAGTCGTGTTGTTGTTCACGATTCTCTAACAACTCATCCAGATAATTTCAAACCTCATCAACTCAATCAATCTCACATAACTTTGAACCAGAAGAAGAATAACAACGGAACATAATTTCAAACTCATGATTCTTTAACAAATCATCCAGATAATTTCAAACCTCTCTGGATCTGCGTTTGTTGAGTCACCTTCTCCGAGATCTGTGGTGTTGGTGTGGTGGTGACATGGTCTTGAATCAGAGATCTGTGGTGTTGGTGTGGTGGTGGCATGGTCGCCGGTGATAACCCATCGTCGGCTTCCAGCTTATGGTGTGGGGGTGGTGTGGGTTGGAGTGAGGGTGGTGGTGGCATGGTCGCCGGTGAACCTGCAGTGGGCTTCAAGTTTGTGATGTGCGGTGATGTTGGTGTGAGGGTGATGGTGGCTAGTCATGGTGTTAAAGAGAGAGTAGAGAGAGTATGTGTGTGTGTTTTAGAGAGAGAGAGACAAAAGTTAACTGATGGTGTGTGAGGGGCGATTAGGGTTAAATGGGGGAGTGGGGAAGAAGAAGAAGTAGGGTGTAGGTGAAAGGACATTAATGCCCTCATGCGGGTCCCATGTGACTAAAGTTAACTGAGAAATTTAACTTGGTTTGGGGTAAAGGATATACCATGTTAGGATTTGTCAACATTAGGTATGATTAATGTAATTATTGAAGACAAAGGACATGATCTGCAATAACATACATACATAAAGGACGAGTTTTGTAATATACTCCTATTGATTTTATGGTTTTCCGATTAGATAGAAAAATGGTTTGAAGTGGAGAAAAATCACCAATACTTAATTTTTCGAAAATGTAGTTTGGCATTATATTAACACAAAGATCTTTATCAATTGTAATATTACTAACAAAGGAATTTTGAAAAAAACATGGAACCGGTGTAATGTTAATTTCAAATGGATCTTCTTTTATAAGCGTAGTTTGATCATTTATTACCTTAATGCTTACCGTTTCGTCAATTTTAGTGTTAGTGTTTAACCTTTTTAAAAACTTAGCATGAGTGGGTACTAAATAATGATCTTCGAAAGAAGGTGACAAGAGATTAATTTCTTTAAATTTAGACTCTTCTTGAATTTCAACATTGTCGGACTCACCTTTTTCGTTGTTTAACTCATGTGTCGGTTTTTCACTTACTTGTTCTTCCATTTTTACCTTTTCAACTATCTCTTCTTTATTACAAGTTAATTCTTCCCTTGCGCGGGATTCCTCTTCCCTTGCACGGGCTTCTTTTATGTAGCGCTCGATAGTTTTAAGGTGTTCTATTATCTTTTCGGCTACAGGTGAAATAGTTGGTGGTTCGTCAAATTGAGTTGAATAAGCATCCTCAAAGCTTGAATTCGGAAGTTCGATCCTTGATTCCTTATAATACTCATATGAGGTAGATGGTTCATACCATTGTTCCTCATTGTAAGTATATGGTGGATAAGGGTCGTAACTTTGTTCTTCATAATACTCATATGAGGTGGGTTGTTCACGCCATGGTTCCTCATAGTAAGTATATGAAGATTGAGGCTCATACCTTGGTTCCTCAAAGTATGAGTATGAAGGCTCATGCCTTGGTTCATCAAAATATGAGTATGAGGGAGAAGGTTCATACCTTGGGTCTTCATAGGATGTATATGAAGTGGATGGCTCGTACCTGGGCTCCTCATAGTAGTTATATGAAGGGGATGATTCAAAGAGGTCATAATATTGTACCGAGTGAGGGTTACCACAAATGGTGCAATAGCCTTCCCTATAATCATCCTCCTCATAGTGGTAGGTGTAATCTCCTGAGTATTGATCCATAAGAATCACTTAGCAGATCACAACAGAGTCTCGGGACCAGAAAATAAAAATAAAAACGAAAACAGAGGCTGGACACGGCCCCATGTTCAGTGAGCACGGCCCCGTGTTCAGGTTCTGTATCTGGGCGTTCTAATAAAAGTGACTGGTTTTGTGCAGCACAGGGAGCACGACCCCGTGTTTAGACTCTATATCTGGGAGTTTGTTGAAAATTATGCAACACGGCCCCGTGTTTAGTCCACTGTAAATGCAAAAACTAACTAAAATGCAGAAAATGTGCGCGCGATTTAAAAAGGTTTTGAAAAACTGATTAGGCCGTCGATTTTAAGCTTTCTTAAAATCCTTGTGTCCCCGGCAACGGCGCCAAAAACTTGATGTGTGTGGTGTGTTATGTATTTTTACTTATATTTTAAGCCCTTTTTAACACTTTAGTCAAGTTTTAAATTTATAAAACATGATATTTTACTAACACTAGACACACATATGGGCAAGTGCACCCATCGTGAGCGTAGTATAGCTTTGGTAAGATACCTAGGTCGTCCAAGGACACAAGAGCTTTTAGTACCGGTTTATCCTCAACGTCTAATCAAATCAAAAGTTTAGAAAAAGATGAAAACATGAAAATGAAAACTAAAAATGCTGAAAAACAAAAATAAAAATAAAAACATATAGACAAGATGAATCACTTGGATCTGACTCGCCTTTTGTGTAACCTTTGATGATTCCACTCTTTTGCACTTTTTAAGAGATTATCTTAGTTATAGTAGTAGGCCCCTCTTTTGAAGGTGATATTACCCTCAACCCAGTAGTTTGAGTCAGCAAGGATACAATCCTAAAGGGTCGGAATATTGAAAGATAATTAATTAAGTTATTAATGCGTAATGTGGTAGGCCCCTCTTTTGAAGGTGACGTTACCCTTGGCTAAGTGGTTTGAGTCAGCATGGATACAATCCCAAATAGCCGGGTTAATGTATTAATAGTAGTCTACATATTAGGGGATCAAGCCATTCGCACCACCGCCATCCAGTACCAGTGGGTATTGAAGGAGGTCCTAGTAAGCTTGACCCAGGTCCTTGTAGGATCTATACACTGAACAAGGCAAGAACCTTACCAAACCATTCCCTTAACCCCCGACCAGGTAGCCAACATATCTCTATATAGACCGTAGAGATATGAATGGTGTAAATCTTTTATTTGATATAGACAAGAAAATAACGCCAAGACACCACGGACAAATTATAAGGAAGTTTCACCTTCAACATAAGAAACTAGTTATTAAAGTCATTAATACAAAACCAAATAAAAAGTGCGAAAAGATTAAAAATCAAAAGTATTACACTAAATGCTTGTCTTCACCAAGTGATGTAAGAGACTTAGGCAAACATGGCCTTTGATTGTCAAGAACTCTTACTATCAATCTTGGATCCCGAGACTACTACACACACTCTATGATGGATGATGGATGATGGTGATTGTGGTGGAGTGTGGAGTGTGGGTGAAGTGGGAGAGAAGTGGTTTGCCAAGGGATGCCTTTGAAGTGAACCAAGCACCTCTATTTATAGCCTGCACAGAAGCCTGGACATGGCCCCGTGTCCATTGAGCACGGCCCCGTGTCCATCCACTTTCTCTTTCTTCATTAATTGCAATTTGTCTACATTAGCTCCACACGCCCCCGTGTCCGCTGGGCAACGGCCCCGTGTGCAGAGCGTATCTGTACTATCACGATTTGCTTGGATTCTGCGAATATTAGCGTTGACCACGGCTGTGTTGAGCTGGGCATGCCCCCGTGTTGGGAACAGAAGCTTCTATAGCTTTGTCTTTTCTGCAGACACCTGGCTACGCCCCCGTGTCCGCTGGGCACGGGGCCGTGGTCAGCCTTCTGTTCACTTGTTTTTGCTTGGGAAGATGCTGTCGAGGGGTCGAGCATGCCACGTTTATTCCTTTTCTTGTAATTATGTTAGATTTTGCTGCATATTTGCTTCTTTTGTTCATTTACGCTCAATGAATCCTGAAAATACAAAAGAAAGACAAAAGCACACTTTTTCCAACATTAGTACTAAAAAAGGTTAGTTTTATGCCTCATTTGATGTAATTTATATGTTGCATTTTACACACATTAGTGAGTGTGAAATCAACTGATTTCTAACTTGGGAAGCCGTATCTAGGCCCAATACACTCGGTTAAGTGTAGATCCGGGATGAAATAAGAAGATTTGATGAAAAAGATGAAGATTTTGTAAAATGAATGAAGGTTTTCTATGAAAAAGATGAAGTTCTTTGTAAAATGATGAAAAAGATGAAGTTTGGTTGAATAATGGAAGAGTTTTGATGAAATCAAAGTGAATCTTGTGGAAAATCGTAGTGGAAAACGTTGTGTAATCACATCAAAACTGACTAGAAAATGGTCGGACAGCAATTCGGCAGCGTTTCGGTATGAAATCAGCAAGTTAGAATGTGAAAGGAGGGCTTGGGTATTTATAGAAGAGGTGGGATCACACAAGAGGACCTGGTTCGAACCTGCTGCCTTCGTACGAGGCTGCGTGGCTTCGTTCGAAGGTGCCATTTTGTGCAATTCGTTCTTCGTTTCACGTGTAGGATGCTCGTTTGATGCGTTTTGTTGCATTAGTTAGGATTGGTACTTTAAGTATTTTAGCGCAACACTGAGTATCGGGTCACATTGCGTTTTTTAGTGATAAATAGTGTTGTGCGAGTAGCGTTTGAGCGTTTTAAGCGAATGCGTTGATATTCACATAACCATAATAAGCACACACAAGTAAAGCATATAAGAACACACAACATAACATTACTACTACTGACATCGTTTGCGTTTTAGCGATAAGCGAGTGTGAAGGCGAGAGTGGTTACCGAACAAACAAACAGACTCGGCAATTTGAATAGCATAATTCTCTGTAATTCATGTTGAGTTAGCGTTGAGCGTTTGTGAATTTAAATCGTTTAAGCATTTAAGCGCGCAGAGGTGCTGTGTGATGAAAATGTATTTAGTCTAACATAAACCCTTATTTATATCGAATCTCAGAGTACAAGATGGTTACAATTCAAAGCAAGTAGCAAACGGGTAACAATCTGGAAAGTCGGGTTGTTACAGTCACCCCTACTTTAGGGAATTTCGTCCAGAAATTAAGTTGTAGACGTAACAAAGAGTTGCGGATATTTAGCTTTCATATCACTTTCTAGTTCCCAAGTGAACTCGGCGACGCATTTGCCTTCCCAGCGAACCTTCACTATGGGAATGCGAGAGCGTCGAAGTTTCTTGGTCTTTCGATCCATGATTTCTATTGGCTTTTCCACAAAGTGCAGAGTCTCGTTTACTTGCAAATCTTCGAGAGGTACATGAAGATTTTCTTCAGCTAAGCACTTCTTAAGGTTTGAGACGTGGAAAGTCAGATGTACGTTGTTGAGTTCAACCGGTAATTCGAGTCGATAGGCCACTTTACCAATTATTTCCAGAATCTTAAAGGGACCCATGTATCATGGCGCTAGTTTCCCTTTCTTACCGAATCAGATCACCCCCTTCCAAGGTGAAACCTTTAGGAGTACGTGATCACCAACTTCGAACTCTAGGGTCTTGTAACGTTTATCGGCGTAGCTCTTTTGACGACTCTGAGCTTTCAAGAGATTGTCTCTTATCTGGAGAATCTTGTTGGTCGTTTCTTGTAGTAACTCAGGACCGGTGATCTGTGCGTCTCCGATCTCGTGCCATACAATAGGCGACCGACATTTTCTACCGTATAGAGCCTCAAAGGGTGCCATTTGAATACTAGCATGATAACTGTTATTGTACAAGAATTCTACTAAAGGTAAATGTGAGTCCCAATTACCACCAAAATCTATAACGCACGAACGAAGCATGTCTTCAAGGGTGCGAATCGTGCGCTCAGTCTGACCGTTGGTATGGGGATGGAATACGGTACTGAGATTGAGGGTTGTACCAAGAGCAGATTGAAAAGTCTCCCAGAGACGTGAGGTAAAATGACCATCGCGGTCACAGATGATGTCATGAGGCGTCCCGTGTCGACAGATGACTTCGTCGGTATAGATTTGTGCTAATCGTTCCACCTTGAAGTCTTCTCGTATCAGAATGAAGTGAGCGGACTTCGTAAGACGATCAACGATAACCCAAATGCTATCGTGACCAGAAGGCGTTCGAGGGAGTTTGGTAATAAAATCCATAGCAATACTTTCCCATTTCCAAGTCGGGATTTCGAGTTGTTCGAGTAAACCAGAGGGTCGTTGATGTTTGGCCTTAACCTTCGAGCAAGTTAGGCATTTCGAAACATACAGAGCGATATCCCTTTTCATGCCCGACCACCATTACCTAGAACGGAGGTCCTGGTACATCTTGTCGGCACCGGGGTGGATGGAATATCGGGATTTGTGAGCTTCAATCAGCAATATCTCCCGAAGGTTATTGCGACTAGGAATCCAAATATGGTCGAGATAGTGATAGACACAGTTCAATTTAGTCACTAGCTGAGTTTCGGGACCACACCTCATTTCTTCTTTTGTAACACCCCGAAAACGGGTTTGGTAATTAAACCACGTTAATACTAAAGGACGGGTAAAGTACCGTTAGAGGTAAAAATTAACCCGGAAAATATTAGGATTTATATAACTAAACCTAGTATTTAATAAAAAGTTTAATGAAAGCTTTTGAGCAAATAAAGTTTATAAAAAGGCCCGAGTTAATGGGACTTAAAATAAACTGAGTCGTAAATTCCCCGAACCCACTAATTTAACTAGGAATGTTTAACCTAGTTAATGAGTGGAAATATTGTTAGAAATAAGTAGGTTGTAGCCTACTTAATAACTAACCAAACAAGAGGGGCCAAATTCGGATAAATGGAAAGTTATGTTATAAAAACAAAAGTTTAATTAAAACACACACTTAGTGTGTTTTGAGGGTGTTCTGTTCGAACCCAGAAGCTCCCCAGGAGCTTAAACCCTAGTTTCAACATAATCATCAAATTGAAGGGCCAAATTACTTTCAAATTCACAATTGAACGTGAATTAACGATCACCAAAGCTAGGGGATCATAAGGTATGTCAAATTTTGATAATTTGTGAAGTTGTGAAATTTGAATAATCATCATAATCGCGAATTATGAATGAATTATTGAAGCTATGACCGAATTATTGATGTATATTAGCTTAGGACCAAAACCCTAAGTGAAAATTATACATATGATGCTATGAATTTAATGATTTGATGAATTATCACACTAGAATAAGTGGGTATTAATCAAAAAAGGTGGAAAAGTACGCGAAAGCTTGTGAGGATAATTAGCATGCCTTTGTCCCCCTGGCGTTTGACACGTTCGGCTCCTTGGTGCCGGAGGCAGTTCGGTTCTTGTCTAGAGTTCAGCGTGTGGTCCACAACAACTTTTCGACTCCTCAGGGGCGAGACTTTGTTTTTAGTAGATTAGGGTTTTATATTCAGAAAAGGGATGGCGGCGTAGTTTATTGCTCGTCTACCTGTTATCCTTATGTAATTTTCCCTGATGATTGGAATGAAACAAAACATTGTACTAAAAAAATTATGATTAGAATCATCATATCTGATATTAATAAGGAAATACTTGAACAAATTGTGTGTTTGAGTACATGATCATACTTGCTAGAAAATGGATTAGTATGATAAAATGAAAATGATGATATAATATGATCAAAATGATGTTTGATATCATCATGTGTTAAACGAATGATAATTTCCGAGCCTCATCCAGGTTCTGCAAGGATTCATTACAAGATCCTGATAAAATTGGGAATCTTTTTGCAACCCCATTTTAAATGCTTGCACAGCTGTTGCAACATCAAGATGTGGGATATCCAGAGATTCCCTGCTAAACTTGTTCACATAATCCCTTAAGGATTCTTGAGGTCCTTGAGTTATCCTGTAGAGATCAATGGTTAGTTTCTCAAAACTTCGACTACAAGAAAATTGACTGTTAAATAAATTGACTAAGTGAGCAAATGATGTAATTGAATGAGGTGGAATGTTTAAGAGCTATTTTAGGGCTGATCCTGTTAGAGTAGAGCCAAAACCCTTGCAGAGGCATGCTTCCTTGAGATCCGGAGGGATAGGGTTAATTTCCATCCTTTCCCTATATTGAGCAATATGCTCTTCAGGATCCGTAGTTCCATCATAGAGCTTCATGTTGGGGGTTTGAAATCTTTTTGGGATTTCAGCATCACAAATAGGATATACAAACCGATATATCCTGTGGCTATCCTAGGACACTTCTGGAATTTGCTGGACCACCCCAGGTACACTGGATATCATGTCCTTCAATTTTTGAAGCTCCCTAGAGAATGCTGATGTCATACCTGCATCCTGCAAAGATCCAAGACCATTAGTAACAAGAGTATTAGTATTATTAGACACGTTACCAGTTTGAGGATTCTGGCCATATCCTGAAGCATATCCTGAACTTCTCACAGTTGACACCCTAACCAAAGAGGGTATCTCAGGAATATGACTCTGGGAATGGCTAGGCACAATATTGGCCCTGTTATCCTCGGTATACACTGCCAAACTGAAGTTCAAAGCCCTGGGCTGCAAGGGAGTGACGGTATCCTCAGCAGGCCTGCTCGAGCTGGATTTTAAGAGTTGTATCTCTCATCAGCATTTGGTTGGTCTCCGGCTGTTGCTTCATCTGATCCTGTATACTACCAAACAAAGTTAGAATTTCATCATTAGAAGCCAAAATAGGAGTTCCCCCTGAGATAACAGGTCCTTGGACATTTTGAGTGGGGATAACACCCCGAGCCACATGAGTTTCAGTCCTTCTTGGAAGATCCTGAGGCTGTGAAGAGGCTTGCGTCCTCGGAGGTGGTGGAAGCACCGAACCAATTGTTACAGAGGTTGTAGTAGACACGGTAGAAGAGCTCATGTTTGATCTTGAGGCCATTGAAAATAGTGTAGCAAAAAGTTTTGAGAACAGAAAACCAAGTAATGATTTTGCAAAAGCTTTTAGTAGAAATAGCACCACTTTCCCCATAGTAGGCGCCAAATTGTTTTGGTAAAAAATTACCTAAGTAATTAAGTGATCAAATTAGTTAAGTGAGGTAGTGTGCTAGAAATATTCATGTAAATTACACTGGTTAAGTTGTTAACAAAAAACAGTTTTCAGGATATAGCTCAGGATATCGAGCTATATCTACAACCAAACAATGAGCAAAAAAGGTAAAGGGTGACACGGGATGTACGAGGAAAGCCCTTGATCAATCTAGATCGCCGGCACAAAACCTC
Source organism: Helianthus tuberosus (assembly GCA_030545235.1). Classification (NCBI taxonomy): domain Eukaryota; kingdom Viridiplantae; phylum Streptophyta; class Magnoliopsida; order Asterales; family Asteraceae; genus Helianthus; species Helianthus tuberosus. The sequence goes on along the minus strand of CM060361.1, from coordinate 69,779,022 downwards.
GGGAGCTGACAATCGCAGCTGCCTTGTTCTTCTTATTACTTCAAATATCAGGATACAGTGCAGGATATGATGCGGATCAACTATGTGTTACAACGAGATTCGAATACAAGTGTAAGTGTTCGTGAGTGATTGCAGCTAGTAGAGAGCAAGAGTGTGCGAAAAATTGTGTGTATTCTATCTGATCCGATCATTCCTATATATAGTAAAACGAAATTAACAAACTAGCCTATAAAACCGGGATACGCCGAATATTCCCTTTGTGAACGTTGTAGACCACTTCTTCCGGCTTCAACGTCCCCATTTCAACTGATTAGTCCAAATCTTTGGGAGAACAGGTCCACTCGAACGTTATAAGCTTGCTTCATTAATCTGCACGTGAACTAATTAGTTATCATCAGGATACTGCATCAGGATGTTACTAATATCCTGATCCGGTATCCTGATCACAATAAAAGAAATAGAGTCATAATATCATCCAGGATACATGTTCAGAAAACCACCCATAACACATATGATGCTATGAATTAAATGATTTGATGAATTACCACACTAGGATAAGTGGATATTAATCATATGATGAATTTGATGATATAATTATGATTAGAATCATCATATCTGATATTAATCAGGAAATACTTGAACAAATTGTGTGTTTGAGTACATGATCATACTTGCTAGAAAATGGATTAGTATGATAAAATGAAAATGGTGATATATTATGATCAAAATGATGTTTGATATCATCATGTGTTAACCGAATGATAATTTCGACATAAAGATCGTAGGATGGAATAGTCGTGAATGATTATGACTAGTCTAACCATCTTACAAATTACAATGATAGTTTGACGCTTGACAAGCTAGGTGAAAGCTTGGGAAGGAAGCGGGTCAAACGAATCAAGAATGAAGGAAAAGCATAATCTGGATACTAGGTAAGTCAAAGCTTACAGCTCTTATTTAATACCTATTGGTTTGATAGGTTATGCATAATAAAAGTCATCTTTGAACTAGAATGTTCCGACACGACATGTGCGGTTCGGAACAAAAGACAATGATAATAAACCATGTTTAATGGTTAAAACGGACTAATACGATTAATTGGTCATGTAATGACTAATAGATAACGAGTTTCGAGGGGTTACCATATAGGGTAAACCAACATAAATAATAAGTGTAAAAGGGTAATTCGATCGCACGTTGACGATAAATGTTAGTTTTCGAAAGACACTTTATGGCGTAAGTCATAATGGGTCAAAAGAGTTAAGAAATTGGTTTATAAGTAAATTGACCGTACGGTGTAAACCGGTGCGAGTCATGTAGACGAGATGATAATAAATCCATCTCGTAAAGATATACAGTCATTTAGACCAAACGGGTCAAAAGGTGAAAATATCACCCTTTGACAATATCGACTAATGGTTTATCGAGTTGTATGATTATAGGAATAAATATCGAGTGGATATTTACATCGCTATTACTTAGCGGCTATTAAGGCAAGGCATTGAAATGGGTCAATATATTGATCCGAGCCAGTTTGAACTTAGGAATTTGGATAAACAAGTTGTAGACTCTCATAACTAATAAATTTTGAGGGTTTGTACTCACGAAGTTATTCGAACATGTGTTAAAACATTGAACGACTAACTCATTTCATGTTTTGATGAAATGTAGGTTACTATACATTGGCGGATGACGTTCAAGCTCGATAAAGAACCGAACACAATCAAGATTCAAGCTTCCACGAATGATTCGTCGACACGTTTTTAAACGGCGAATATTTTATGAAATGTTGAATTGTGTTATTTCTTAAAAGTTTTTAAGAAATGCATATTTTGTAATGTATGTGTAAGCATATTTAAATAATTATAGTCGAAAACTATATAAAAATCGTATAAATGGACTAAGGGTCTTACAAGTTGGTAATCAGAGCTCCAGGTTAAGGAGTAAAGTGTTCGGTTCGAAACTTGAGCGCAAAATCCGGTAAGTTATTCAGTATAGTAATGGTCTAACATGTAAAGGGTTAAAAACAACACATAGGGATAACGTGTAAAACACGTTACCCCAAATAAAGCGATAAAAGACCGATATAGTTAAACGAATTACGTGTGTTAGTAGAAAGCCTTGTAGTAGAGTACGAGTGCTTATTAATGATAAACGTTACTAATCTTTGTATACGTTTTAGTTAAAGTACCCTAGCATCCGAAGATGACGAGAGTCTAAAGAATTATCGATGCGATACAGAAATGGTCTGAAGTATGACAAGTGAGTCATACACGCTAAAGACTTGAATCGAGAAACGATCTTGAATGAGAGATCTAACAACAAGGAAAGTTTATCAGGGCAAGTATCTACAAGGTACACGTCTTAAACTTATAGTATAAACAGAAATATGCAACAAATACATAGTGAATGACAGTTGCATATAAAAAATAAAACTTGGAAAATTTGGATAGGTTACCTGTCCAGGATGACGTTTCCAAGAGAAATTCAGTAGAGATACGTATTATTCACAGTTGTGAATAATAAGACAATAACTGAATTTAGTTTAAATGTAAACTTGGATGAAAGTAATCATCCAAGTAAGTATTCTCAATGAAGATTCAATTGAGAAAAGTAATGATCACATCGACGAATGTGATTGTATAAATGATTATAAAAAGGAACATTGTATATGTTCAAAGATAAAACGGGTAAAACCAAAAATTGTTAAATGACAATTAAATAAAGTTTTACCAATAGAATTCATAAAAATGAAATAACTCGAGAGATTACTTACATGGGACGTGATGTGGTAATTATAATAAGGTCATGCGTACCATGTGTTGATCTCTTACTCTGGCCAAGTAAGTAGTGAACACATGATACCATGAGCTTCTTATAATGAGAACAGTTATGTCCGATGAGGTAAGGTCGAGACGAAAAAAAATTAAAAGAACCTTGGGGTCAAGAAATCTTATGGGCATACTCGTATAAATGGTTTTCGAGGGAACCATAAAAACGATGTATGGCGCACATAGAAATAGATGACCCAAGTGAATAACGAAATAAGTCATAATGGACGAAAGAGCCATGGTTGACAAAAAGGGCAATGTAAAACCAAAGTATAAATGAACCGCAGGGTCATAGAAACGAAGGTATTGCCCATACACAAAAGACGATCGAAGTCATTGACTTTGGTCCTAGTAAAGAAAGGATGATAATGATAATCATCATTCAGAAATTTTAAGACCATGGTCACATAAAGAATATAGGTTTGGTTAAATAAAGCGATGGATTTCGCTAAGACAACCAAACAAGTAAAAACGAAGTCTTAATGCATACCTAAAGGGTTGCATTAATAATGACTTCGGTAAATCACCCGGTTGATGGGTAGGAAATTAAACACATGCGTAAACCGAGAGACGGGAACGCGGATTGAAAGTCAAAGGACCCGGATTATGAGTTATGACTAAAAGACTATAAAATTTCGCAAATAGAAATTTTGAATAAATATGTTCAACTATTTTGAGGTTGAACAGGTTGAATAAAGAATAAAGTTTGATTGATTATAAGTGATGGATTTCACATTAACAAGTCAAACGGGTTGAATACAATATAATGTCGGATGGCATAAGTAAGCGCAAGCCGGATAATGGTAGCGTAAACGCAAAAGAATAATGTTGGGATTGAACCCTATCAGAGGAACAGATAATTAAAGCCAAAACTAGATCAGGACAGTGGATCCAGAATAAGCAGGTGTTGTGTTACAAGTCTCTCCCCTTGAAAGTGGTTTCAACATCTGCTGACCTCCTATATACTGATCATTACAACTGCTGACCTACAACCGCTGATCAAGTCAAAGACTAAAGCCCTGCTGTTCAATCTACTGCTATGGGTCAAGCACTGCTGGTTGTTATCAAGCACTGCTGGTTGTTATCAAGTACTGCTGGGTTCACATCAGTGGAAGGATGCAGCAGTAGTTTAGTTTAATTATGAAATGTATTGTATAGCAGTTGTTAGCTTAAGCAGTGTTTGTATAGATCAGTTGTTAGAAGTTGTTAGGAGGTTAGATGTCACTTTCATGGTGAAGTCAGCATTGATGCCTCAGTGGTTTGTCCCTGCCTATAAATAGAACAGTACCATGCACTATTCTATTAGCTCTTCACAAAATCTTCTTCCTGCACGAACAAACACTGTGAGCTCAGGCTGAGGGGGAGTTTGTATTCATACATGCATTGTAATCGTTATTGAAATAAATTCAATCTTTCAGTTCTTTGTTGAAAATGTTTGATTAAAGCAATTCTCCTGTTTGATTGTGTGCAGAGTTTGTTTCCATCTTAAATTCCGCTGCACTACTCATTCATCTTCATCTTATTTCAAACGTAAAACACAATCAAACCCAAACTCAGATCCTAACAATTGGTATCAGAGCTTGGACAGTCAAATTTGATTTAACAATCATTTTGACATAAATAGTTCAGCTCATAATCGTTGATACTGATAGTTTGTTCGTTTTGTTGAAAAACAGAGCAAGGTTTAATCACCATCAAAGTTGATTAATCAGTGCCTGTAAAACAACCAGGATGACGTCACAATCACAAGATGATAAGAATAACATTGGCTCTCTTTTCAAACCACCCATGCTTAAACGTAATGAATACAACATCTGGCAGAGAAGGATGGGTCACATCCTTGCTCAACAGAAAACTGGATGTTGGAGGTCTGTTGTTTTTGGTCCCCATGTTCCTATGGTGCCAAGTGCTGAGGATGCGAAGAAGTTCGTACCTAAACCATCTGAAAACTATACTGAAACTGATTTTCAAAAATTCAAACTCGATGCCAAAGCATTTAGCATTATAGCATCTGCATTACCCAATGAAATCTATGCTGGACTGTTACATTGTAACAGTGCCAAAGAGCTATGGGATGCACTGAAGGAACAGTTTGGGGGAACATAAGAAGTTATTGAAAACAATAGGGAAATTCTGAATCAGCAGTATGAAACATTTTGTCACATCAAGGGTGAATCATTGATTCAGCAATTTGAACGATTCAGTTGTCTCATTAGTGAACTAAGGCTTGTTAAAGTAACATTTCCAAATTCAACTCAAAATAGCAGGTTCCTTAGATCACTACCAGAAAAATGGGATACCATTGCATTTGTTACTAGAAACTCTGCTGAGTTCAAAGATCTGACCCTGACCCAACTTCATGGTAGACTCCTGACCTATGAAAGGGAGTTAAACCAGAAAAAGAAGTTGCAAGAGTCTGGAAAAGTTGCTGATGATTATTCATTTGGTAGCACAGCTCTTTTTGGTCAGGAAGAATCTGGTAGCAGTATTAAGGATCAGGGTTATGATCACTTTATTGATATAACTGCTGGTGGAAATTTCAACAACCCTGATTCTCACTCTGCAAATTATGCTTTTACTGCAAATTGTGAAAACCAGATGTCAGATAACTTGTGTTTTGAACTCAATGATTTGCAACACTTTGATCCCACTGACTTAGAAGAGATGGACATTTTGCATCAATTGGCTTTGCTTAGTGTAAGAACAAGCAAATTCTACAAAAGAACAGGGAGAAAATTCCCAGGGTTACATGGGAATTTAAAAGTGGGGTTGGATAAGTCAAAAATTAAGTGCTATAAGTGCAATAGGCTAGGTCATTTTGCTAGGGAATGCATGAGTCAAACCACTGGTCCAATAATCACTCATCCCAGCTCAAACCCTAGACCACAACATCAAAGCATTGTGCACTATACCCAATATACCCCTGCTGCTCATGTTAACACTGCTCACTATGCTGCAACCCCTGTGCCTGTGCATTATGTTCAAACCACTGTTCCACAAATTCAGTATGTTCAAACCCCTGTCCCTCAGGCACAAGTGCAACCTGTTGCATCTCAACCAGCTGCTCCAACAGTAACACAACCAGATCAGCAAAGCTTTTTCACTCAAGGCTTTGTTGACTGGAGCAGTATGCCTGATGAGCTTAGTGATGAAAATTTTGCACTCAATGATTTTAATGATCCTACTAATGATGAATTTTGTTTGATAGCATTAGAGTCTATACCAGAAGGGGTAGAAACTAAAGGTGAACAGCTAAGTGATGAAACAGTGGATGAAGTGACTGAAGCAGTGGTTACTGCAGTTGCTAGTGAACTACTGCTGGGAGAAAATTCAGAAACCCTGATTGAACCACTGGTTGATCCTTGGTCCAAAGAAGACAAGGAAGAAAAAGAAGAGGAGAAAGAGGGTGAGAAAGAAGAAAGAGCTGATGAAGAAAATAATCATCAATGTTATTGTGCTATGATGGCAGCTGCCAAGGTATCGCCTCAGGTTCTTAAAAATCTGTGTTCAGACAAATGCATTATTGCATTTGCTAACATCAAAGAGGTGAATGAAAACCTTCGGAATAGGGTCTTAATTGATGAAGTCAAATTTGAAAAGTCATTAAAAGAACTTAAAATCAAGTTAGCTGAAAAAGACAAAGAAATGAGCTTTCTAAAAGAAGAGCAAAGCATTACCAAAACCCAACTCTAAACAATGATAGAAAAATATCATGTTTGTAAAAAGGAGTTGGAATCCACCCAGATCACATGTGAAAAATGGGTGGAATCCTGCAAAGGGTATGAAGTAATGCTTGAAAAACAGATTAAAAGCAATGTGAAATTTGGTGTTGGTTATAGAAAACATGATGATGAAAACACTGAGTTTGAAAAATCTGTTCAAACCACTGATGTAACCACTGAATTCATTCCCACAAACAAGAATGGCCAAGAAGTGAAAATCACTGATAAACTTGGTAACAAAATCACACTTGAGAGACAAGTGGGATCCTCTACTTTTGAGGAAATTGAGAAATACCAATTTAAACCCACATGGTCTGACAAGTGTGACATTCTTGAAAATTTTAAACCCGTGGATTTCACAACCAATGTTAAAGCTCCGAAAGCAAAAGTCATCCCTCTCAAAGACATCCCAACAGAGGTTAAAAACTCTGTTGCAAAGGAGTCTGAAAAGAGAAAGAAGAGAGAAAAGATCAAAAACCTGTTTTGTCAATTTTGTGAAAAAAGGAATCATCTAACAAAAGATTGTTTCCATTTAAAAGCATATGATTTAAACAGAACAAGTATCATTGTACCTGCTGAAAGCTGCACCATCTGTGGTAAACCAAACCACAAAACTCAAGAATGTGTGTATCTTAAAAACTTTGATGTAAAAAAGAATGAGTACACCGCAAAAACATCCTTGAGTTCATCAACATCATTTGTCAAGTTCACTAAAAATCAACCACTGTTTGTGCCAGTTCAAACAGCTGTCACAAAACAGCTGAACCAAACATCTGTTAAAAGAGATGTTCAGGTTACTGATGCACCCCCTGCCAATCAATATAGAAGAGGTAAGGGACAACCACCATACCCCAGGGTCCCACACGTTTATGAGACCTACAAAAGGCCCTCTAAACCAAAAGTGAACAGGCATCCCTTTGGGTACCAATAGATGATTGGCCAAGACCCCCAACAGTGGTTAGAGAGACATAGTCCTAAAACTGTCCAAACCCCTGACCTAACCACTGCCCATCCATCTGAACTCATCCCAGACACTGTTGAGACCCCATCCAAAGCCTTATTGGCTTTGGAAACCCTAATGAACTAATCCTTTTACTTCATGTGCAGGGAGCTTCTGCATGCTTAGATAGTCTTTGGTATATAGATAGTGGAGGCTCCAGGCACATGACAGGATGTAAAGCCCTTCTCAAAGATTTCAAAATCCATGGAGGGGGTGATATATCCTTTGGTAATAATAGTAAAGGGAAAGTTCTGGGGTTTAGTACAGTACAATCTGGAAATGTAAAATTTGAAAATGTCAATCTGATAGACAATCTAAAATTCAACCTCTTGAGTGTTTCACAAATGAGTGATAAGGGATATGGATCATTTTTCACAAAGGAATGTTGTAGGATTGTTGGACCAGAAATGGTTGAAAAGATTGAAGCAATAATAAAAATTGGAAAAACAAAACTTGTTGCTCAAAGAAGTGGCAATGTTTATGTTGTTGATATGTCAAAAGAGTGTCCCAGAACTGATGCCTGTCTGTTCTCAGCTGCCTCTAACAAAGAGACAGAACTTTGGCACAGAAGATTGGGGCACACAAATCTCAAGACAATCACTGAAATTTCAAAAAATGGCCTAGTAAGAGGCTTACCACAAAAATTGTTTTCATGTCCTGAGCATTGTGTTTCCTGTTTAAAAGGAAAACATCATAAAAGCTCCTTTAAGTCCATTGAAGAGTCCAAAACAACCCAGTGTTTGCAAATGCTGCACATGGATTTGTTTGGCCCAGTTCAAGTCATGAGTCTCAAAAGGAAGAGATATTGTTTGGTTATTATTGATGACTTCTCTAGGTTTACATGGACTTTCTTTTTACACTCAAAAGATGAGACTGCAGGCATTTTGCAAGACTTTGTGACACAGGTTGAAAAGCAATTTGACCTTCCAGTAAAAGTCTTCAGGAGTGACAATGGCACAAAATTCAAAAATAAGGAGTTGGATGCCTTCTGTGTGAAGAAAGGGATTGTAAGGCAGAACAGCATCCCTAGAACACCATAGCAAAATGGGGTAGTTGAAAGAAAGAACAGGACACTGATTGAAGCAGCTAAGACCATGCTTGCTGACTCAGGTTTGCCTTTGACTTTCTGGGCAGAGGCAGTAAACACTGCTTGCTATGTCCAAAACAGAGTTTTAATAAACCCCAGGCATAAAAAGACTGTTTATGAAATTCTGTATAAGATCAAACCACTGATCTCATACTTTAAAGTATTTGGCTGCCCATGCTTTATTTTGAATTTAAAAGATTCCATCTCAAAATTTGCAGCCAAAGTAGACAGTGGTTATCATTTGGGATACTCTACCACTGCTAAGGCCTACAAAGTGTTTAACACACGGACTAAAACAGTGGAAGAGACTTTGAATGTGAAGTTCAATGAACTTTCATCAATGAATATCCCAGCAAATCATGCTGATTTATTTGATCTTGATAAATTCACATTTGAAAGTGTTGCTGTCAAGACTAACAGTGCAGGTCCATCAGAGGATTCATCACCAGACTATGGGTATGAGATCATCATTCCTTAACAAAAGTCTGCCACAATGGTAAAAGCATCAGTTGTACAAAACAACTGTCAAAGCTCAACAGTTGTTGATCAAAGTAGCCCATCAACCACTGCTTCCACAACATCAAACAATGCTGACAAAAGTCCCCAAACAGTGGATAAAAGTAAGCGTGTGTCCACACCATTACCTCCTATTCCACCACCTTTTGAAGCCACTGCTGGATCATCAAAGTCACCAGCAGTGGTTAGCTCAGATGATACACATTTGCAGCCTTCACCAACAAATGCCATCATTCCATACCAAGGAGATTTAATCTTCTTGAGATCTCATCCACCTGACCAAATCATTGGCAACATAAATGAAGGGGTGCTCACAAGAAGCCAAACCCAAAACATTTTTCTTTTTGCTGGTTTTCTATCACTCCATCAGCCAGTCAAGTACCAAGAGGCACTGAAAGACAACAGCTGGGTAGAAGCCATGCAAGAGGAGCTCCAACAGTTTAAAAGACAACAAGTATGGGAGCTTGTGCCACTGCCAAAGGATGTAAGTCCCATAGGCACAAAGTGGGTCTTCAAAAATAAAACTGATGAAAGGGGCATTGTTGTCAAGAATAAAGCCAGGCTTGTGGTTCAAGGTTATAGACAGGAAGAGGGGATAGACTATGATGAAACTTTTGCCCCTGTAGCAAGATTGGAAGCTATAAGACTGTTCCTGGCCTTTGCTGTCAACCACAACATGAAGGTGTTCCAAATGGATATCAAAAGTGCTTTCCTCTATGGTACAATTCAAGAAGAGGTGTATGTTTGTCAACCTCCAGGTTTTGAGGATCCATTTTATCCAGATCATGTCTACAGGCTAAACAAAGCCTTGTATGGCCTGAAACAAGCACCTAGAGCCTGGTATGAAACTCTTTCCACCTTCCTACTCTTAAATGGTTTCAAAAGAGGTACCATTGATAAAACACTGTTTTTAAAATGGAGAGGAAAGGATTTAATGATTGTCCAAATTTATGTGGATGATATTATTTTTAGAAGCACATGTAATAAAATGTGTGAAGAGTTCAGGAAACTCATGACAGCTGAGTTTGAAATGAGTGCAATGGGTGAGTTGCAATGCTTTCTTGGTCTCCAAGTTCAGCAAATGCAAAATGGAACTTTCATTCATCAAAGCAAATATGCTAAAGAACTTTTAACCAAATTTGATATGAATGATTGTAAACCATGTAGCACACCCATAGCAACCAATAAGCTAGTCATGTCTGATGAAAAGGATGAGCTGATTGACCAAACACTTTACTGTACCTAACTACATCTAGACCAGACATCATGTTTGCAACATGTGTCTGTGCAAGAAGTCAATCAGCTCCTAGAAAATCAAACCTCATTGCTGTAAAAAGGATCTTCAGATACATAAAAGGTGCTCCCACACTTGGTATCTGGTATCCAGCTAATGGGAATATCCAGCTTTCAGGCTTTTCAGACAGTGACTTTGCTGGATGTAACACCACAAGGAAGTCCACTTCAGGAGGGTGCCAGTTTCTAGGCAATTGCTTGGTTTCATGGCAAAGCAAAAAGCAAGCAGCTGTTTCAACATCCACTGCTGAAGCTGAATACATTGTTGCTGCAAGCTGTATAACCCAACTCCTGTGGCTTCAAAACCAGTTGCTGGATTTTGGTATCACTGCCTTAAAGACACCACTCATGTTGGATAGCCAGGCAGCAGAAAATATCATCAAAAAATACAGTTTCCCATTCAACCACCAAGCACATCGACATCAGACATCACTTTGTGAGGGATTGCTATGAAAAAGGTTTGATTTCTCTGCATCATGTTCCAACTAAAGACCAGCTGGCAGATGTGCTCACAAAAGCATTAGATACATCCACCTTTGAAAGCTTGGTCTCTAGAATTGGCATGCTAAACATGGAATAACAAGCAAAATCTTGTTTTTCTATGAATAAAAGCATTAAAATGTTTTCAGAAAATCAAAAATCCATCCTTAAAAATAGCTAAAAATGAAATTTTCATTAAATCCTTAAAAGTCTGCCATAACCACTGATTGGTGCAAACATCTGTTTGTTATTTGCTATCCACTGCTGAAAGTCAACCCCTGTTTCATCATTTTCCTTGGTAAACACTGATGTTACACTTCAGTGTTTTAAAACCACTGACACAAGCTATCCACTGATAGTAAAAGTCACCCACTGTCTTCATTTTCCTTTGTGAACCACTGGTATTGCTTCATCAGTGGTTTCTCAAACAACTGTCCTACATTATTTCATCCTTTCATCAGGGGTTGGCACGTGGTCAGTATTTATCCGTCAGATCTTTGTAACCGCTGCCATGTCAGCATTCACTTTTTCATCATATAAAACCCTGCCCTAAACCCCCAAACAAGGTTTTCACTGTCGAATCGAATTCAAAATTCTTTTCGCAAAACAGTTTTCCACAAAAATTTTCCCACAATCTTCATCATCCTCACTTCATTTCTCTCATACTCTGTTTCAATCATGGTGAAAAAGGCAAGCAAATCCAAAACAAAGGAGCCTACCGAGGTTGAAATTCCATACAAATGGTCTCACAATTACTTGGGTATTCTTGAAAAACCCAGTGACACAAAGACCTTCGATTCCATCCTTGACACCTTATCATCCACAAAGTACAAAACTTTGCTCACTTACAATGCAACCGCCTATCTTGCTACTCAACGAGAATTTTGGAAAAATGCTACTCTTGAGAAGGTGGACAAAAAGGTTGTTGCCATCAATTCCACAATAAAAGGTGTAAAAATCTCAATCACACCTCAAGCCATATCTGAAGTATTTGAGCTCAATGATCTGGAAGGTAAAAATTCTTTTCCAAAAACAGAGTACCAAGGAGAGTTCATTAAAAGAGGGTATGGAGAAGAAATGAAAATAGATACTTTACAAAAGGGCAGTTTTCCATCTGCTATAAGGTTTTTATTTCATACCCTCCTTATGTGCATTTCTAACAAAACCACTGCTTTCAATGAAATCCCGTTGAAGATACAATACCTGGGTTATGCTATACTTAAAGGTGAAAATTTTAATTATTCCCAGGTAATCTTCGATAATTTGGTCAAAAATGTTGAGAAAAAGGCTTTTCTATTATTTCCAAGATTTTTGAGATATTATTTTAATAAAAAGTTTTCAAAAGAAAATGCCCATGTACTTGTACAGGGTCCCCCTTTTCAAATAAATAGCTTAACTGCTGAAACATTCACAAGAATGTTAAAATCTACAAAAACACAAGCAGAGGTGCTTGAGCAGAATTTAGCAGCTACCACTGCTCCTCAGGTATCTGCTGCTGAGCCCACTGCTCTAGGTGATCATAGCAGCACAACCACTGCTTTGAAACCCACACCTGCCCTTACCAAAAAGACTAAAAGAAATCATCTAGCAGACCCCCCAAACCCATCAAAAAGGTAACTCTGGAAGATGAGATCCCAGAGCAACTGCCAGTGACAACACAAAAGTCACCAATAACCACTGCTGCTACTTCCTCACAGCAGTTGGTAGAAAGATCTCCACCATTGCCAAAAACTCCTCCTGCATCCTCACAAAAGGATCAGGTTGTAAGCATATAGACCCCACATTATGAAGCTTTGGGTCCACTTGAATACATCTTCCTCAGTCCTGATCCCAAGGACATGTCTCTTTCTACTCCAATACCTTCACCCCTCATATTACCACAATCCATGCTACCTTTGTTGCATGCAGTTGATATAGCTCAGACACAAACCAGTTCCTCTCAATCACATATCAAAGAGAGTACACTCCTACAAGTGACTGGGTCTGATGCTTATACCTCTGCTATCCCAGCAACAATTGAGGAGGTTACACTGCAGGAGTTACAAGTAACTCCTGTCAGTAGTTCAAGTGGAGCAACAACTACTAGTGTTGGACCCACTGGTCTACATTGGGTCAGTTGTTCTATCAATAAGACTCCCTTGAAGGCAATTTCTTCAGAGACAACTAGGGCAACCACTGGTGTGTTTTCTTTAACCACTGGTGAGCTGTTCAAAGTGTCCACAAATGAAGAAAGAAGTCCCCAGTACCAAGAATAAGGGGCATCAGTGGATGACTTTTGGGAGACACTCCCTAAGTCTACTACTGATACAACCACTGCTGGTGGGAAATCAGATGATCCCATTCATTTGGGTGATGGTTTAAAATATAAAGAATTGACGAAGAGAGTGGACATAATTGAATCATCTGTTGCAGACATCAAAACAATGCTGCAGCAGGTGTTAAATTCTCAAAATTCTACATCCACTGCTGCACCACCCCCAACAGCTGCTCCATTATCAAATGAGCTGTGGAGTTTATTTCAACCATTGCTCCGACATCAAAGAGATCTAGCTGATCAGCAACATGAGATCCAAATTCAAAAGATCAGAACTCTCATGGAAGCAAGGTTTAAAGATACTCAAGCTGACATCAAGGCTTTAAAAGCCCACATCCTGAAAACCACTGGCACTGCTCCTCCCACTGTTCTCTTCGTTGATAACCCTCCTCCAGATAATGCCAAAAAGGGGGAGAAAATCAAACAGTGTATAAAGAAGGGAATTGAAGATGGTATTTATATTGAACCAGAAAAGGAAAACATGACTAAAAACATTCACTTGCCAGATGGTAGTAAAAAGATTGATGTTACTGAAAATGCACTAGCTGAAGCAAAAGCAAGTGTAAAAAGGGATAGAGAGGCTAAGGATAAAGCCAGGTGGGAACAGGAGAAGAGAGCTTTCATAAAGCTAAATGCACAAGGTCCTTCTGAACCTATGGATGATAAAAATCCCAAGGAAGGAAAGAAGAAGCCCACTAGACAAGTGAGGCAACCTAAAAAGCATGCTTCCAAACCACATACTAAAGGCTCCAAACCTCAAACTACCACTTCAACACACACCACAACCACTGCCTTACCACCACTACCAAAAATCACTCCATTAATAAAACCACTAAAAATAACCTCACCACCATCACCTCCTGCCAAAAAGCAGAAGACACCAGATGTTACAACATCTGTTGTAATGGAAACAGTGGTTGAAACACCAGTTGTTTCAACAACTGTTAGTCAGCCACCATCCACCACTCAAAATACCACCACTGATCCACCCAAAACATCATCAGCCTCTCCTACAATAAAAAGGAGAAGGATTTTCATACCTGATGATGATTCTCCATCACCACCACCAACATCTTCACAATCACTTGCACTTATTCCAAACCCTGTTCCTCTCTCTTCAGCTCCAGTACAACAACCAATCCCTATTATCACTCCCGCAGGTGTCAAATTTCCTCTAGAACTTGAAGCAGTTAGAGAAGAGATCAAATCCTTCTACTATGAGGATGACCCTGCTAAAAGGAAGTTGCCATCAGTTGAAGGATATCTAAGGCCTAACAACATTGAAGAATATTTGAAAGTTAAGGCTAAGCAAGCAGAGGATATTTCCAAAAGAAACTCTCAAGGAAAAACTGACAAAGAAATTCAAAGGCATTACCAGTTTCTATTTACTCAAGTCAGATCCTTAGAGAAATTTGCAAAAAAATGTTTGTCAACAAATCTCAAAGAGAGCAGATGAAACTTTGAGAAAAGACTACATTGAAAGCATCATGGTAACCAAAAAGTACAAGGGAGAAAAGCATATGTACAAGGAGTGGACCATTCCTGAGCTTGAACAAGAAGCAGCCAGGATTCAAGAAATGATAAAGAATAAGGTCAAACACACTCCTCCAAATTGGTCAAAGTACAAAAAGAATGTGCCTGAGAAGGCATTGGAACTGAGGAGAATGAAAGAGGAACTTGTTGCTGCTGACTATGGGTCCAAAAATCAAGTGGCAAGATGGAAAGAAGACACAGTCAGGTCCATGTCACACCCCGATTTCCACGTGTCACCGGTGGGCCCGGTGGGGAGTATCGTGACGTGGTTGGCAACATAATAGTCAAACAACACAATATATAAATGCACAGCGGAAGCAAAAGATAAATTTATTACAATCCGAATATAAAGTAATATCAAGTATTACAACGGAAAGTAAAGGATCCACAGGCGGATCTTAAAACATAAATATTGTTCAACAGACTTTAGACGCCTAGAACTCGCAAGATTCCTTATTAACGTCCTGAGCAGCTTCCAGCCTATTACGTACTTGTACCTGTCACTTAGACTTTTGAAAATACGTCAGTTTCCACTGGTAAATACACTCAACCGACTCATTTGAAAATGTCTATGAAAATTGGTTTAGGTGCTCAAGGCACGAAGATGTTTTGACACTTTGATTAAAATGCACAAGGCAAAATTTAATCTTTTATACTTGGGACAAACTATATTTCATGTTATCAGTTTTACATAACTTGCTCTACATACGGGGCCCGGTTCTATGCCGGTTCATGATTAACCGACACACCACTATTCCCTTATTGGGAATCCCTTATTGGGTATAATTAATTAATAAACATATGGCATCTGTCAGGTGTTGCCTACACCCCGTGCTTTAGGTCGTGGCCATTGCATTTAATGAGTCAAGGATATCCAGGACACGGTCGCATTAATCCCCAATGTTTCAGTCAAGCAATACGAATTAAAAATAGGTTATTTGGATTTCCCGACTTATTGGTCTTTGAATCCCATACCTGACCATGCGGTATTTATATTACCGTATCCCAAGCCCGTAATAGGGAAAATAAGTTAAGAGTATTTACCTGAGCTAGCTCCTGTCTTAAATAGCAAAAATTATAATAACTCAGCCGTATTCACTTAAGTAAGCGTAGGTACAATTTACCGGAAGGCTCTAGTCTGGAATGATGGTATAAATAACCAATTAGAATGCTAACGGGTCTTTAATTAAGCCTAAGCTTAGACCGGTTAATTATACGGTTCAAACGCACGATTAGGCGAAGACCGGAATAGAATGTGATTTAGACCCAACAAGTTCGGAGACTTGTTTAATATGGGTATTTCATACACATTCTGGATTTTGAGATAAAACCGATAAGGTTTGATCTGTTTCGGCTAATTTATGTAAACTAGTTACATAAACCAAACCGAACGCGTAAATAGCGTAACGGGTATTCATGAGAGCCATATACAGGTTTCCTAAGTTAATATGCTTCAAATATGTTGCGACATCAGTAAGATGTCTTTTATTATGCCCGAAACGAGTTTAAACACAAACTATACCCCGTAGGGGTAGTTTGGTCATTTACAAGTTTATAAAAGAGTTCAAGTATTAACCTGAGTTACAGGTCTGCTATAATCAGCAAAAATACTTAATTTATTAAGTTATAACAGTAGGGTAAAGTATATATGTGAAATTTATTAATTATAACCAAACTATGCTTCGTAGGGGCATTTTGGTAATTTCACATAAGCCGAAAAGCTCAAAACTGAAGTCTGAGTTAAACAACTTTTGCTTACTGTTAAAACATTATAATTTACCTCAAATATCAATAGGTATCACCCTTTGTATGTTTAAAATAGTTCTAGTACATACTATGCGTTAAAAACGCTTAATTAGGCGATTAGAAGCCGTTTCCGGGTTTTATATAGAAATCTGATATTTTTATTATTCTAGAGGGTTTAAAATAATTTATTTATCATATGAAATCAGTAGCAAAAGGTTTGGAAACAATTAGATATGTAAAACTCATTTTATGGCCCGTAAGGGCAAAACCGACAATTACCGGATTAAGCCTACGACTATAAGTTATGCTCAGCCTAAAATTAATTAAAAATCTTTAAAAATCCCAAAATAATATATTACATCAGTGGGTATTAATTTTGATATCAAAAAGTAGGCTTAGATAGGTCATACGCAAATTATGTCGTTTAATTAACATAAAGCTTTCAATTTACGCTAATGAGCATAACTCTCAAACTACACCTCAAACTGATGTCAAACTTTGGGTACAAGTTTATATATCAGTGACTAAGGTTTCTACTCTTTTACATTTTCAAAAATCACGTTTTAAGGTGAAAAGGGCATAATGGTCAACATATGGGCAATTAACGGAATCATGCGTATTAATTGGTTAACTAATGAACCATGGTGTATAATCACAGAGGGTTATACTAGCATGTAACCTGGTCCAAATAGAGCTCTAAGGTATTTCTAAATCATACCAAAACGGGTCAGAACTGAATTCAAGGCAAAAGTCAAAGCTTTGCGACTTTTGGTTCCGAACCGGGTCTAAACAGTAAATTGTCGGGTTGAACATGTTTAGACATGTTCTTACACTAATTACCAAGTTATATTAATGATCAAACAGGTTGTATGTGTTCTACATTGCTAATCATGCATAAATTAGAAACTAAGTATCCTGTTGACTTTTTAATGACAAGTTTGACCCGACATTTGACCTAGTTAGATTGGGAATCAGGGGGAACCCTTTTAAGGGTTTATTGCCCACATAAATACCCACTTATAACTACTTTCAATTCGGCTAATCACTGGACCAACAGTGATTAATCGTTAAGTCAACCGTTAATTATGATGGTTTGACTTTTAAGCTAAGACTAAGCAAAAACTTAACTAAGGAAGGTTAAGGAAACTTACAAGAGTCCTATGAACGATTAGGAAGGTCTTGGGTCTGCACTTAAGCTCCAGAAATGCTCCAAAATGCAGATGGAAGGTGTGGGTGAAATGTTGCAACCTTGAGGCCTTTTTATAGTGTTTCAAACACCTTAGATTGTTGACAACTCAAGCTATTATGGACCATGAATCATCAACACATGTCCCTAAGGGCTAAAAATCAGTTTAGGCGGCCTTTGGAAGTGTTAAAGGGCTATACTTGACGTTTGAATGGGCTGAACAGACAAAATAAACGAGTTTCTACATCTGGGCATTGCTTGCGCACTGTAAGGGTCTGAGTGTTGAGGTGCGCAAGGCTTCACCAGCACAAAGGATCTTTCAAATGTTGACAGTTTTGACCCCTGGACTTCCAAATGTCATTTCCGACACCTCTAAGGCCCGTTAAACCATTTTTAAGGATCTACAATGATGCCTAAGTATGGGGAACATGAAACATGCTCAAAAATATGCCGTATGTCGGTTCGTTTGGTCGTACGGTCACGTTGTTCGGTTAATTACGACGAAACACAGACGGACGCGCAAAACGAACCAAATGACGCGACCAATGGAATTTTACCAAGCCAAACACTAAAATAAAATCTTTTAGTGCTTACATAAATTTTTGGGTGTCCGGGAATATCCAGAATGTAAGATATGCGCGTAAACGCAAACTTGTGCGCTTTTTGACACTTTTAGTCCCTGCATGACTTAAAAGTTTATTTTTGCGCACTAAACACCTCAAAGCCTATATCTAAGCTATGAGAAGGATAATTAAGGTATGTATAACTCATGGTCATATTTTGGAAGGTCCGATAACATACGAATCGGTATACTTTAGCAGTTTGACGCTTTAGGTCCCTCTAACGCGCAAACTTGTGTAACTCATCATTTAATATCATTGAAGCCTCATATAATCCATATTAGGCATTCTTGAAAGTATTATTAAACATCATAATGCTTCGGGCTCGATAAAAGGTCATTCAGAGGTATAATTAAACATATTGACACTTTTAGTCCCTTATAGTTGCAAAGTTGCGCGTAACTTCACTTTTGGGCATAAAAGCCTTGGATGGCCAATGATTGGCATTCCCGAGAGTATAATAAAATATCATGAGGCACTCGGTTTGTTAAAAGATCACTCAGAGGTAAGAATTAATATGTTGACGCTTTTAACCCTTTTCTACGCAAACTTTCAATTAATTACATAAACGGCTACACTTGATTAACAAGTGGCTCATTTGTGAATATAAAACCGTAAAAGGTTATTTAGAAACTTATTTTAGGTATGTTAATCCTTCCAGTTCTTTCATAATTAATGTTTTTCGATTTTTCCAAAAATTAGTCCCTTATATTCAAGGTTTGACTTTACTAGGGTTTATTACACGTGTCAATACTTCATTGAACGTGATTTTACGAGGTGTTACAGTCCACCAACAAAAGGTTGGAGGAATTAAGGAGGAAAGATCCCATAGTTCCACAAAAACCTGACTACCCTGAAGCAGAGGTCTCAAAAAGACCACCAAAGCTGCAAATCAGGAGACCCACTGCTCCAACTGTTGCTGCCATCTATAAAAGAAAGCAGCAAAAACAGTTGGATACTGAAACAGTGACAGAATTAATGGCAGGAGATGAGCTTGTAAAAGAAGGCATTCAGCAGATGATAGCTGAAACTCTTGGCCTGAATCAACCTGCAAGCACTGCTCAAACAGCCATCACAAGGCCAGCATCACCAAACTCCTCATCCAATAAAAATCTCCCAAGAAACCCACCAGGCTCAAAAGTACTAAAGTGGGAAACTGACAAACAGACCCATGTACTGACTGTGTTCAGGTCTAGTGGAGAAGTGAAGAAAATAACAAGGGAACAAGCACTCGGCCTAAGTCTTGAAGATATGCAGGATCTCCTTGATCTTCCACTTTGTAGGGATGAAGATGACACATATGCCCTAGACTTTGAGTTGCAACTTAAAGGTCAGATAAGGGAACTGTTGATGAGGCAATAAAGTTCCACAATAATGAAGGGTTTTGGCATTATCTGTTCAAGGGGGAGATTGTTAGGATTGAACCCTATCAGAGGAACAGATAATTAAAGCCAAAACTGGATCAGGACAGTGGATCCAGAATAAGCAGGTGTTGTGTTACAAGTCTCTCCCCTTGAAAGTGGTTTCAACATCTGCTGACCTCCTATATACTGATCATTACAACTGCTGACCTACAACCGCTGATCAAGTCAAAGACTAAAGCCCTGCTATTCAATCTACTGCTATGGGTCAAGCACTGCTGGTTGTTATCAAGTACTGCTGGGTTCACATCAGTGGAAGGATGCAACAGTAGTTTAGTTTAATTATGAAATGTATTCTATAGCAGTTGTTAGCTTAAGCAGTGTTTGTATAGATCAGTTGTTAGAAGTTGTTAGGAGGTTAGATGTCACTTTCATGGTGACGTCAGCATTGATGCCTCAGTGGTTTGTCCGTGCCTATAAATAGAACAGTACCATGCACTGTTCTATTAGCTCTTCACAAAATCTTCTTCCTGCACGAACAAACACTGTGAGCTCAGGCTGAGGGAGAGTTTGTATTCATACATGCATTGTAATCGTTATTGAAATAAATTCAATCTTTCGGTTCTTTGTTGAAAATGTTTGATTAAAGCAATTCTCCTGTTTGATTGTGTGCAAAGTTTGTTTCCATCTTAAATTCCGCTGCACTACTCATTCATCTTCATCTTATTTCAAACGTAAAACACAATCAAAACCAAACTCAGATCCTAACAAATAATGAGCTCGGTAATGGGACATAATCAAATACGAATATATGTAAACCGGATAACGGTAAGCATAAGACAAACCGAAGTATAAATGATGTGAGAAGTCATAAAGTCGGGAGAATGATCCGAAATTAAAGGATTATAGTCACAAACTACAGTCAAGGTTAACGGATCTTAAACTTGAAAACAAATGATTTCCAAGTATAAAAAGAATGATCTACAGGATCATCATAAACTTCGGGTTATAAACAGTGTAAAGGTCTACGGGACCAAAATGACCCTCGAGTCATAAATACAAAGAAATGAACTATAAGGTCCTTGCCTTAACGAGGTGAAAGCCTAAAGAAATAGCCCACGAGGCTAAGTGAAAGAACCTACGGGTGGACAAAGCGAGTGAACCAGTTGAGAATCCCCGCGTAAAATAAGAATGAAATAGAATAAATTCTTAGCTGTTAATTTCTTGATATGAGTAATTGACATAAGTTAAAGAGAAAACGTGAAACTAAAATTCAGTTTTAGTAAGAAACAACATTTTTACAAATATGAATTCTGATAAGAATTTAAATAGTAAATATTAAAGATACAGGTCTTGACACTGGTAAGTGCAAGAAATCTTTTCGATAACGAAAGGTTAAAATAAACCTAAACCTGACGTGACACGATCACGATTAAGATTTCTTTAGTTTTATCCTGATATTTAAAGTAATAAGAAGAACAAGGCAGCTGCGATTGTCAGCTCCCGAGGTTTTGTGCCGACGATCTAGATTGATCAAGGGCTTTCCTCGTACATCCCGTGTCACCCTTTACCTTTTTTTCTCATTGTTTGGTTGTAGATATAGCTCGATATCCTGAAAACTGTTTTTTGTTAACAACTTAACCAGTATATTTTGCACGAATACTTCTAGCACACTACCTCACTTAACTAATTTGATCACTTAATTACTTAGGTAATTTTTTACCAAAACAATTTGGCGCCTACCGTGGGGAAAGTGGTGCTATTTCTACTAAAAGCTTTTGCAAAATCATTACTTGGTTTTCTTCTTATTACTTCAAATATCAGGATACAGTGCAGGATATGATGCGGATCAACTATGTGTTACAACGAGATTCGAGTACAAGTGTAAGTGTTCGTGAGTGATTGCAACTAGTAGAGAGCAAGAGTGTGCGAAAAATTGTGTGTGTTCTATCTGATCCGATCATTCCTATTTATAGTAAAACGAAATTAACAAACTAGCCTATAAAACCGGGATACGCCGAATATTCCCTTTGTGAACGTTGTAGACCACTTCTTCCAGCTTCAACGTCCCAATTTCAATTGATTAGTCCGAATCTTTGGGAGAACAGGTCCACTCAAATGTTATAAGCTTGCTTCATTAATCTGCACGTGAACTAATTAGTTATCATTAGGATACTGCATCAGGATGTTACCAATATCCTGATCCGGTATCCTGATCACAATAAAAGAAATAGAGTCATGATATCATCCAGGATACATGTTCAGAAAACCACCCATAACAATTGCCCCCAAAATATATCTGTTGGTATACCAATTTCCAACGGATATATTTTAAACCTTATCTCTTGAATCGAGGCAACTAAATTGATTAGACGGTTGAAGTGACAGCGTGCAACTTCCCATGCGATTTATACTCAATGGCTATCTACCAAGCTCCTATATCTTCTCTCTTTTTGCTTGATAACCCATCATCTTCACTAGAATTCTCACGTAATTTCTCTCTTTTCTTTCTTTCCTGCTTTTCTTTGCTAAGATCCTCCATGGCCAGCCGAACGAGATCACAGACCGTCGATTTGATTCCAACTTTCGAAGCCCAGAACCTTCTCAAAGAACCTGAAAAGGAGGTCTGTTCGTTTGATAATGCCGACATTGCCGCCCTACGAGCCTCCGGTGCTTTCCCTGTTGACGCGATCATTTGTCCCTTTGATCGAGAGGTCCGGTCAGATGTTTCTTCTGATGAGTGGGTGTGCTTTCTGGCTTACCCTTTTTCCATAGGGCTCTGATATCCTTTTCCGGCTTTTATATCTCGTTTCTTTCAACTTACCGGCCTCAGCTATGACCAAACCATGCCTATGGTTTGGCGTGTGCTAGTTACCTTAGACCAAATCAGATCTCGTCACATTCCAGATCTTTGCATCGAGGATCTCCCTGTTGCCTATCATCTTCGTTCTCACGGCAACAGCCGTTTTCTCCTTTTTTTCAACCTCCAAAAATACCCTTATCCTCAAGGCCACAAAAAATGAGGATAAGTGGCAATGAAAGTTCTTTTTTGTAAAAAGGGATTCTATTGCTAAGGATTTTGACCTCTCGGTGAAGTGGTTGACCTCCGGTAGGATTTAGGGTTTTAGGAATATCCCCCAAATGTATCCTGAAACCATATCCTGAACTGACATCTTTATTTCTTGTGCAGCAAACTTCAAAGAGCTAGCTCCTCCAAGCGCAGAGTCAGAGCAGAGGATCAAGAACATTTACCAACTCCCGGAGAGTGAGAGAACTTTTTCTCTATCCTTTGCAAGTTCAAGCCAAAGATCTAGTTCCGATATGTCTGGTAAGTACATTAGTATATGTGAAACAAATTTTAATTTATAAATATTCAAAAGTTAAGTTTTTCTCCCTTTTATGCAGCACCAGTCAAAGTTCCAGAAGTTTTTGACCTCGATGAGTTGGACAGCTATTCTGCTCCTATCCCGATGAAGAAAGAGCCAAGCCCTAAAGCAACCACGTCATCCAAGCCCACCGGTTCAAAAGCTGCTACCACCCCAAGCCTCCTCCAGCTACCAAGACACGTGCTTCCAGTGCCTGGAAGAGGAAGGAAATGGACTCTTTTGCTACCTCTGAGACCTTTCCTTACGAGAACCACGGATTTAATGAAGCCAACGGGTTTATGACTTCATTCCTTAATCAGGTAAAAACTTCCATCTGGTATCCTGCACATATATGTTGAACTATTATCCTGAACATCCTATATATATGTTGATACCTGTATTTTTGATTGCAGGGTTTTGAGCGTCTCATGCACTTATATGAAGAAGCTTGTGGGCTCAACAAAATGTTGGAGGCCAATCTAAAGAAGGCCAAAGTCACCATTGTTGATCAAGGAATGATTGCCGCCGCCAAATCCCAGCATTACGAAGACAAATTAAAGGCGATGATCCAGGAGCATCAAGCTGCTATCAACAAGGCTAACCAGGATGCTTAAGCCAAGCTAGATGCCACCCATCTTCAATATCAGCAGGATATGAATTCTTACCGGGATGGCCTCAAAGGATCCGTTGTAATTTCCCTTCTCCAAGCCAGGTTAAGGATGGCCTACGAGGCCAAAGCCTTGGGCTTTGAATCCCCCTCCTGGAACGTCAACGCTTGGGAGGCGAAACTAAAGGATCTCGGAGGTAGTCCCATGGAACATCCTGCAAAGCCTGCTGGTGAAGAGCATCCCAAGATGACAGAGGTGGCGGCTGATGCTGGTGGTGATGCTGAGAAGAATCCTGAGGGTGATGCTAATGCGGGTGCTGGAGGAGATGCTGCTGGTGAAGAAGGTGCTGCTCCTTGAAAGCAGCGAAGTGGGCAATGATGGATATTCATGCCTAGGCCGGAGCCCAGTTTTTGATTTCTGATGGTTGTGGTCGTTGAACAATTTCCTTTCCTTGTCTATTGAACAATTTACTTTCCTGCACTTAGACAACGTGATGCCAAAGGTGGAGGGATCCTGAGTTTCAGGACGAAGCCCTTGGTCATCAATTAGTATGCTGTATTTTGAACAGTTTAACAACTGAAGGTGGAGGTATCTTGGGTTTCAAGACGAAGCCTTCAGTTGTTAAGTAAATATGGTAGAAAACTAATTGTGCTTTTGGTGGATGGATCTTGGTTTGAGACGAAACTAAAAGCACAACCTTTTGCAATGTTTATAATATAACCTTTTATGACCTTATTTATCGTTGTCCATCTTTGCAATTTTTGTTATATGTTGTAATTTCAATTTTCCAATCTTAGTGAAATATTTCAACTATTCTAACCAGATATCCTAAAAATATATCTCGAGAATATATCTTGATCAGGATAATCACAAATCTTTTAACCAGACTTTTGTCGAACATAGTTTCCAAAACTTAGACAATTTAGATAAGGCTTCTAAAAGACCAAAAAGGAAAATTCATACCAGAAGTAGAGTACACCTCTATACTTAAACTTAAATCCTTTTGCAACCCTTCCACCGAAGATGTCCCCAGTCTGGGATACTTAGTGAACCAGGCCCAAGCTTGATCCTTTGAACTTTTCACAATGCCTTAATAGGAATGTCCCCTGTGCATAATGTCTTTGAATACTTAGGAATTTTCTGGGCATCAATTGCAACTGATTGTGTCACACCCCGACCACGTAGAACATACAAAACGTGGCGGAAACATCGGGGAGTGTTGTAACAGAATTAATGTTTCAAATCCATGGCAATTGAAGTTTCGTTTTATTAATTAAAAGTGTTACAATGTCTTAATAAACAAAGAAATACAACATAATTAACTAGTCTTGCATCTTTTATTGTCACTAAAGCCCAAGTCTGCCTATGTGTATCTTGATCATCTTATGCAACAGTTCCTGAAAAACACATGTGAAAATAGGTACGTCAGCATAAAAATGCCTGTGAGATACATAGGTTTTGTGAAAATAGGTTTCATGACTTATGTTTGAGAAAATGTTTAGTCATGAACCTTGTTATTTGCTTTGCTTTGTAAATCATTTGAAAATCGATAAGATCAGATGATAAGTATAAATAAATGTAAGGTTAAATGAATAACCAAGTAAAAATATGTTTGCATAAGATAAGATGTTTATAAATCAATGTCTTGTGAAAAGTATGTTATTTGTATAAAATGTTCTATGTCTCAAACTGAAATGATTCAAATAACGCTATGATATGTAATACCATACAAACACTTATATATAGGAAGTACCAGCGGCGTATCCACCATGCTTGTATCATATTACACATGCATCGTTACTTAATCACTTAATCAAACCAAACCAACCAATGTAAGAAGTCTATGTTTAAATAAATTGTCAAATGTATTGGGTAATATGTCAAAGTGTTCATGTCAAGATGTAAATCATATCAAAATGTCTATGTCCAATATTCATGTCAAATGTCTATGTCAAATATCATGTATGGCAAGTGAAATGTCTCAACTAAACCATATGCACAAAAACAAAGTATTGAAGTAAAACTTGGTTTAAATCAAAGTTATGTTTTGTGGGAAATACATGATCAAATGTCAATCATGTTAAAATGTCTATGTCGAAATGTCTATGTCAAATGTCTATGCCAAAATGTCATGTAAAACGATGTACTAAGTAATGCACACAATGGCAATACATAGCATGAAATGTAATGGAATCATGTACTATAATGTACTAACGAACATAGCAGTATATGATGTGAAAACAGGAAAGCAGGAAAGTAACAAGTAGGCACATGTGTTCCACCCCAAAACAGTTTGGAAAAACAGTAAAAGAGGGGTCTATGTACTCACCTGAGATTGCTCAGTAGTCCTTGAGTAACAACTAAACAATGCTAGAGATCGCGGATATCAAACGACACCTAGTGTAGGTAGCTACATTAATAAACCGGACCTAAATCGGAAGATCAGGTAGCATTAGGGTTTGTAAACCAAACGAGTGTAGAGACTCGTGTCATTTGGTTTAACAAAGCCTACATACTAAATGAAACTTAACCTAAGTGTTTACGACCCATTACGACCCGTTTAGGTAGCTTATGCTACTTTAACGCGTCGTTCGCGTGAAACGCGTTCGGACCGCCTAACTAGCCCTATGACAAGTGTTATATGCCTAAACATGTTACATAATCAGTTATGTGACAAAGGTTTAGGTTACATATGCTTAATTACCAATTATACATGAAAAGGGTATTCTGGTAATTTACCTAAGGCATATAAACTACCTATCATACAACTACTTAAACGCTGCGACCATAGGGTATAACCTCGGAAGGTTATTCCCTACCTACTATGGTCACCTAACGTATTTGGTCGGATCCTAATGATCGACCAAACTGGGTCGGGTTCGAAGGTATAGGCGATTTATTAGATCGCCTACCCTACGACCCTAGACAACGTGGTAATCAGTGGGCATAGTCCCAAGGGACTATGACCAACGTGATTACACTCACGTTGCGAAGTTCAAACGAACTTCGCATTGACCATAACTGGTCAATGTAGAAAGTCAAACAAAGTTTGACTTTCAGACTCGAAAGACTCGAAAAGCAATAAAAGAACGAAAGAATACTTACGAAGGGTCCCCGAATGCTAACCTCGATTCAAAAATCTCAGGTATGAAACAATAGTTTCAACTTAGAGTTTCTCAAATCAAAGTTCTAGTGATTTTAGCAATGGGGGTGGATGGGTATTTATAGGAATACCCGAACCGTTAAGATCGTTTCATGGAAAACGTGCCTTAATCCCATCCGTACATGTGTTGCAAAGTTATGGTGTTTAGGTGTTTAAATTCCATCCATACATGTGTTGCAAAGTCATGGTGTTTAGGTGTTTAAATTCCATCCATACATGTGTTGCAAAGTCATGGTGCCTAAATTCCATCCTTATCCGCTGACTAAGCATTGTTAGAATGTGTGGTTGTGAATTAAACAACGGCTAATACATCGAATCTGGTCCCGAAAGTGCAAAACTGATCCAAATGACGCGACGCATGGATTTTTCTTATGCCGAACACTAAAATAAAATGTTTTAGTGCTTACATAAATTTTTGGACGTCAGGATGTATTCAGAACGTAAGTTATGCGCGAAAATGCAAACTTGTGCACTTTTTGACACTTTTAGTCCCTGAATGACCCAAAAGTTTATTTTAGCACACCGAACCCCTCAAAGCCTATTTCTAAGCTATGTAAAGGATATTTATGGTATGTTTAACTTATGGTCATGTTCCGGAATGTCTGTTACAGTTCAAATTGGCATACTTTCGCAGTCTGTCAACTTTAGTCCCTGTAAGCGATATAACTTTGATTTCACCACACCAAACCTTCCAAAACTTATATCTAAGTTATGTAAAGGTTATTTAAGGTATGTTAAACCTATTTCACTATTCCGGAGTGTTTGTTGCATTAAACTGGTTATATTTACGCATTAGTGCGCGTATAACCTTCCAGAAAGCGATTTAGAGTTTGAAATCGAACAAGAGTTGATATGTGCAAAAGATACACATATTTATACAAGTCCAAAGTATGAAATACAATATTTCATTGGTTTGGCATTTGTTTGATGGTTGAAATGACACAGGTGTTACAGATTGTACACTTGTGTATAACTTTCGTATCACAGGGGATAAACCCTAAAATATCCTGGAGATAGATCCTTAATATTCTAGGGATAAACCCTTAAGTATTCTGGGGAAAATTCCAAATTTTCGTGCGCTACAGGCGGGAGTGTATAAACTCCAAGACTTAGAAAGGTGAAAACCTTTAAACCTTAGAGAGTATGAAAATACCCTTTCGTGAGAGAGGGTGATCAATCCTCATATACCTTTAGGATCCAGGATATAGCCAATAATAACGAAATTGTCAGCCACTTTTACATGGACTGGTCCCGCTATCTTGAACTATCCCTGGATAACTTGCGCTCTAGGCGGGGTGTTTAAACCCAATTTGAGAGAAAGGTGAATACCTTTAAACCTGTGAAGGGATCAGGATCCCTTAAACGTGAGAGAGGGGGCCAATCCTCTAATCTTTCGATTCATCCTGAGTGTATATCCTGGAGTTATATCCCGAAGCATATTCTGCAAAACAACCTTAGACTATGGTGGGTGTTAGCTTGGCTAACACTCCTCCGATGCTTAAGTCAGTATTGGTTCAAATAAAATAAAATAGGATTATATTTAAAAGAGATAGAACTCATACCATCTTGAGTTAGAAATTAAATTCTAAACTCACTTGAAATAGGCTTTGAGGTGTATAGCGTTCCAGGATCTTGGCATGTAGGATCGTTTTCACGACCAAACAAGTCGTTCAGAAGAGTTTTTGCTCAATACGAGAGGCGGAAACAAACATATCGAGTTGATTCAGCTTGCAATTCACTTTAAACTGTCTTTTGATTGATTTAACAACGTTTTACAGCGAGTAGACACTTCAGCAGCAGTTCGGTACTGAAACCGGAAAGTTACAAATGAACAAGTCAAGGCAGGTATTTATAGGCTGGGCTATTTCGCACGAAAGTGTTCATGTGAAATCAATCTCACACGAAATAACTATTTCGTACGAAATCAATAGTTGATTTCGTGCGAAATACCCCATTCCTATTTCGTGCGAAATACCTATCTTTCACCTTTTCTCGAATAACATGCCCTGATCTATCTAAACACAAACAATACTCGATACAAGACGAAGTCGACAGACGTATACACCAACAGACTCCCCCTCGGATGTTGACGGAGTCTTAAGTGTCGAGTCTTCAATCTTCAGTCATTATCAATCTTCTCGAACTTTTCCAAAGTATCTAACAATGTAAAGCATCCTAAATTTCTCTCTCTTCTTTTCATCTTCAGAATCTCAACCTGGCTCTAATCTCTCTCTAATTCTCTTGATCAGATCTCTTGATTCCTTAAGTTCACCAGCATCATCAGCTTGCATGAATATCAGGTTCAGGATCAGAACGTGGCACTCACAGAATCAGGATTGTGACCTGGCTTACATTCTGCTCTGGATCGAAACCTGGCTTTCTTGAAACCACATGATCCTCAGAAATCGGAACCTGGTTCTTTTCAAGCTTCATTCCTGCAGAAACTCTACCTCACAATAAATTTCACAAATTTAAAATTTGACAAATTTATATACCACTTGTAGGTATGAATCAATCAAGAAATTATTTTACAATGTTAATCTCTGATGAACCACTTGTAAAAATACCATTTTTCTTTTCAAATTCAAGTTCTTATCTTAAACAGACTCCCCCTCACTGGTTGTCCAACATATTTAGCATTTGGAATTTTGAAAATCAGCTCTCCAACACCAGTTGTCGAAAATCTTTTTGTATTTTTCAAAATTTTATGCTAAAACACACTGAAAATCTTTTTGGATTTTTGAATTTGAAAGAAAATACAGTAAAGAAATATTTACAGACAATATTTTTGTGAGATTGCGTAAGAGGATCATATCAGTTTGTGAGACAAATCACTAGCACCGTTAAGCTTTACACATTTTAAGTTCTAAACGATTCACTTAGATTGTCAGTATACTGATCCACTTAATTTTTCACACAATTTTCAACTGTTTCGAGATACGAGATTAGTGTTTTAGAGACTTAAACTTATACGTGTGTCCCACCTCAGAATATACTCCCGTATCCAGATCCCAATATTCAGTCTTACAGGTGAGTATAGCTAGATGATATCTGTAAAGGGTTAAATGCGAGGGCCATGGGAGCTCAGGCTATTGCTTCCGTAAAATTAGAGAGATGATTCTTCGACTTTAGGTGTGTTCCCTTTAGAGAATCTTTTCTTCAACAGCACATGATTAGCATTTTGCAATGTTTCATCATTTTTTATGCTGAGGGGGGTGCTATATTTCAAGTAAGTGAAAAGTATTATACGGGGACTAGGCCATTGCTTTCGCAAAATCAGAAGACCCGGGATAATACCACAGATATCACTAAGCATAAAGACCTAGTATCTCAGAAAGAGGGACCTTTCAAACAAGATTTCGGGGGTTACCCATATATCCGAGAGATGTTCCCAACGATATAAGTAAGTTTGAAATTTAGGTTTATATCTCGACACAATCTACTAAATGTGCAAAAACCTACTGGCACATCATCAGTGAGACCGTTTATCACAATTTTAACTTTCCAATTCTTTAGCATGCTGTGATCGTCCACTGATGTACTATCATTTCCTCTTTTTCACTACAAAACTCATTTTTGATTTTATCATGTTTTTGGCTTTTTCAAATTTTCTAATGTTTTTGGGATTTCTGAATTCTTACTCCCCCTAAAATTCAAAACCATTTAAAAGAAATTTGAAAACAAACTATACAAGTAAAGTGACAACTGTTGTGAATTGCTTCAAATCGCCATCTACTTGGCATAAACAATCAGAACTCCCCCTTACAACAAACGATTTTCCCATTATGATTTCAAAAATCTTAAGTTTGTTTTAATCAAAAATGGTTTTTTCCGAAAAATAAGTTTTGTTGAAATTTCCACTTGTAGGTTAAGGGATCAATTCATCACCTTGTTCTTTCATTTTTAACCTTTTGAAAAATATAACAATTTTAAGTTCAATCAACAAATATCACTTGTAGAAAATCAAGTACAACTTAATGTTCCTGATTTACCACTTGTAGATCGAAATATCACAGTTAACAACCTGTGAATTTCTCAAGAAAGATGCCGATTCCTACTCCCCAATTACCAACCTGGGAGTTCTGGCAAGTCAGATTTTTTTTTAGTTAAAGAGGTTCTCCCAAGCCTGACAGACCTTGAGAGATTCCGAGTTATCAACACTCGGTTTCTTGCTTTTCATCTTTTTCTCATAAAATTCTTTTACCCCTTTTACCTTCCCATCAATCATTTTTCCAAAAATATGTTGCACTTTGGGGTTAAAAGCCTTTTCAACATCAAAATCTTTCTTTTCAAAGAAAAAATGATTTGAAATCTCCACTTTACCAACCTTTTGTTTAAAATTTTCAGCCCTCAATGGTGGAAAATTTGCATCATCCATTGGTGGAACTGATGTTTTCAATTCTAACTCAACTTGTGGCTCCTCTGACTTTGACGAGTCAGATTCATTGCCGGAAAACAGCTCCTCTGATTTTGATGAATCAGAATCATTGCTAGAACAATTTTCAGATTTCTAAACAATCCACTTTTGGTTGTCAAGATTCGCTTTTCTTTTGTAGAAACCTTTTGAACATTCACCAACCTCAAATTTCGAGTTTTGAAAACTATAAAAGGTTTAGTTGGTGATTCATTTTCAACCATCTTTTCTTTGAGCTTATCAGAGACTCCCTGTTTTGTTTGAATTGCCTTTGGACAATTCCTGGCAATATGACCTACTGTTTTACATTGAAAACAGGTTCTAGTCTCCTTTTTCTGAGCAACTTCCTTCTTCATTTCTTCTTGCTTCTTTTCAAGGAATTCTTTATTTGTTTGCTTTCTGAACAATTTATCCTTTTCTTCTTCCGATGATGTTCCTGAAACAAATACAGTTTTTGTTTTATAAATTTTCTCATTTTTATAATTTTTCGGTGGAATAAAACCAAGACCTTTCCTTTTGAAATTACCGTTATGGTTTGGTTTCTTTTGAAAACCAGAACCAGAACTGTAACATTTTTTCTTGTTTAACCTTTGCTGAACTCTTGAGGTGTAACGTTTAGGTTTTTCAGAAAGATTTACATCTTTTATTTCAGAAATATTAATTTCAGTTAGTTTGAAAACCTTTTTGATCATTTCAGTTTTGACACCTCTTATTGGAAATTCCTCATCAGAATATAATTTGTCTGAATCAATCAAAGTATATGCCACTTTAATTGGTTCGTCATTCAAATTAGATTTTGATAACAAGAATTCTTTATTGTAAACCCGTTCGCCCTTTTTGACTGTTGGACTTGACGTTTCAGACTTTGACTCTAAATTTAACTCTGACTTTGACTCCTCGGTTTCATCTTTATCCAACACCTGATCGACCACTTTCTTTATTAACTCAGACTCATGATCAGTGTCAGACGATGTGAAAGTAACATCAATGTTGTCTGGCAAATTTTCTGAAGACTCAGACTCCCACTGTAAGTTGGTTGCCTTTTTGACTCTTTCTGAATTTGGATTTCATGGAGAATATCCATTTTCAAGCGGGGGCGGACACTTTGTATAACTGGCACTAGTTTTCTTACCAGAATACTTTTCTTCAGTATCCTCTTCTTCAAACGCCTTCATGCCTTCAACGGTTGGATAAATCCTGTCAATAACATAAGAAGTACATGAGTAACTTTTTAACAACCTGTTTACTCTTTCTGTTTCAATCCTATGAGTTTCCAGTTTTTGTTCCAAAACAGCACACTTCTCAATGTAATTGTTGACGATTTTCTGCTTTGTCATAAAAGCTCCTTGAAGTGTTTTCATTGCTGTTGCTTGTTCACTGCTTGATTGATTGTACTAATTCATTGCTTTGTTTAGAACATCATAGGATTCTTTCAATCTGTTCATGTTATGAATCAAAGTACTGTTTTGCTTCTTTATTGCCTCACAATTTTCACATATCACCGGAATCTTTTGTGCATCGGCTTCTGCTTCAACTGTGAAAGCTGGAACTTCTTTTGCCTTTTTCCTTATCACACGGACTTCTTCATCATCACTGCTAACTTGTTTTTTAACTTTCTTCTTTTTCTTTCGAACTTTTTCATCATCACTATCACTCTCCTCCATCAATTTTAAATGCTCTTCCATTCTTTTTGCATAATAATCATCATCATTATCATTGTCTTCAGCTACTCGAGCAACAAAAGCTTTGGCTTTTAAAATCTCTTTATCCGGACAGTAATTATCCCATCTAAAATTTTCCCAGCTAAAACCTTCTGGTAATTTTTCATCATCTTGATCTATTATACCATAAAGAGCTCTCTTTAGTGATTCTTTAATTGCCTTTTTAGCATGTGCAGTTTGTGGTTCTTGTTGATGTGATTGTTGCGCAACTTGATGATAAATCACTTTCCGATAGTAATCATTGTTGTTGAAAGGATTTTGAGCTCCACTTGCTTCGCGATTTGTGCACTCTCTCTTGAAGTGTCCTTTTTCCCTGCAACGAAAACAAGTGACTTTAGATTTATCAAATCCTAAAGTAGAAACATTTGCATCACGGAAATCATCTCTTCCCGTAATTTGTTTAAACTTTTCAGCTCTTCTCAAAACACTCGCAAGACACCACTTTATATCCATCAATTCCATCTCCTCAGCATCAATCTGATTGTAATCCTCTTTTGTCAACATTGGATTCCCGATCTTTCCTGCTACTAAACTCCCATACGATTCTAACACGGTTACTAACAAAGACATGTGACTTTTTGCTACTTCTTCCGAGTAGTTTTGGTCATTTTCAAGATTTAGAGCAATGTTGCATTGAAGTACTTTGCCATTCTTTGTTGTTGACAAGTTTGGATCAAATGATGGATATGAAGAAAATCCTGTTTTGCTGTTTGATCCTTTAGATGATCCTCCAGATGAACTCTTAGCATTGAATGCAGTCTCAACCTTTGGTGACATGTTGGTCTTATCACTGATACCTCCTTTGTAATAAAGACCGATATCTTGTTCACCATCAAACTCTTTCATTCTTGAAATCTTCCGTTGTTCCATCTCTTGAGCTTCAAGTTTTTCAATGAATTTACTCAAAGTTAGATTGCCAAAATCCTTTTTATTCCTCAACATCATAAGGTATGTACCCCAAGTCTCATGTGGCAGCGCATCAGCCAACTTTTCAATTAATTCTTCATTATCTTTTGTGATGCTCACCCTCTTCATGTTGACTAACAAATTACAATATCTTTCTATGATTTGTTTAGTGCTTTCATTTTTTAACCCTTGAAAAAGATCAAACTCTTTTTTCAAAAGCGATTTTTTGTTCTTGATCATTTCTTTACTTCCAACAAACTTCGATTTTAATGCTTTCCAAATTGAATATGCACTTCCATTGTGTTGCAGTAAGACCAAAATATCTTCTTTTACTGCTTGATGCAATAGACTAATCATCATTTTTTCATTTTTGTATTTCTTTCTATCATCAACACTTAGATCTTTAATAGCAATCTCCTCTTCATCATCATTCAATGGTCTAATATATTTTATTTCAACACACTCCCAAGCATCCAAGTAATTTGCTTGAACCCAATTTTCGAATCGCTCCTCCCATCCTTTATATTCCTCAATATTCATGAGCTTTGGCGGTTTTTGCATAGTTCCGGTTTCATTTTCCATGTTCAAGTTATGAGTAATAGAAACCGGAGTAGTCGGGGTAGTAGCAAATGCGTTATAAAATTCCTCTTCCATGTTTCGGTAACAAGTTTCACAAAATCACAACTTTCAAACTAAATATCAATCTCAAACGAAATAACCTCTTCACACAAAATACCCTGTTCAGCGAAATACCCTGAAAGACAACTTCAAACGAAAACAGTTCAAACGAAATACCCTTTTTCACATGAAATAACTGCTTTTGTGCGAAATAAATACCAGGTTGATGCGAAATAAGCTGATTTCGTGCGAAATAGATGAAACTAAGTGATTTCATGCGAAATCAAATTTCTATTTCGTGCGAAATGCTGCTGATGTCATCATCTCGGCCATGTTTTTGTCAAATTGATTAGATTTTAATCCGATTTTATGTCCAAATCTTTCAAGGATTTGTTAAATACAGTTTCGCATATAATGTGAAAAATTCAAATCATTTTGACCGTGAAATCAAGTTTAATTTTGAAAAGAAGGTGTAGAAGTCAGAATTTGCAGCTGAAATGGTAAGAACTCTTCCTCCTGAGCTCTGATACCACTTGTAGAAGAGTTTTTGCTCAATACGAGAGGCGGAAACAAACATATCGAGTTGATTCAGCTTGCAATTCACTTTAAACTGTCTTTTGATTGATTTAACAATGTTTTACAGCGAGTAGACACTTCGGCAGCAGTTTGGTACTGAAACCAGAAAGTTACAATTGAACAAGTCAAGGCAGGTATTTATAGGCTGGGCTATTTCGCACGAAAGTGTTCATGCGAAATCAATCTCACACGAAATGACTATTTCGTACGAAATCAATAGTTGATTTCGTGTGAAATACCCCATTCCTATTTCGTGCGAAATACCTATCTTTCACCTTTTTCTCGAATAACATGCCCTGATCTATCTAAACACAAACAAGACTCGATACAAGACGAAGTCGACGGACGTATGCACCAACATGGCAGTACATCCCCCTCCATATTCTTAAGCAGGTATGCTCCTTTCCCAGATTCCAACTCAATCTCATAAGGTCCTTCCCATTTTGGAGCTAACTTTCCATCAGCAGGATTAGTAGTGTTCTGAAAAGCTTTCCTTAATACCCAATCTCCAACTTGAAACCTTCTCGTCCTTAGATTCTTGTTATATGCTCTGGATATCCTCTGTTGGTATGCTGCCATTCTCAACTTTGCCGTATCCCTTGTCTCATCAATAGTATCCAATTTTTGGCATAGGGCTTCAGGATTCTTCTCAGGATCCCGGAGGTTGGATCTTGCTGTAGGTATCACCATCTCTGTTGGGATCACTACTTCTGCTCCAAATACTAAGGAAAATGGGGTTTACCCAGTTGCACTTTTCACTGTTGTCTTATCAGCCTATAAAACAAAGGGTAATTCTTCTGCCCATCTTCCTTTCTTAGCTCCTAGTCTCCTCTTCAAATTGTTGACAATTATCTTGTTCGAGGATTCTTCTTGTCCGTTTGCTTGAGGATGTACCGGTGTGGACGTGATCATTTTGATTCCCTAACTCTTACCAAAATCGGTTATCCTCTCACTGATAAACTGAGAGCCATTATCACAAATTATCTCAGCTGGTACCCCAAACCTAGTCAGGATATTCCTTTTCATGAAGGATACTACTTCTTGGTCTCTGACTTGAATAAATGCCTCAGCTTCAACCCATTTAGAGAAATAATCCGTCATTGCTAGCATAAAAACTTTTCCTCCTGGAGCTTTTGGCAATTTTCCCACTATGTCCATCCCCCACTTCATGAATGGCCAAGGGGAAGCAATAGGATATAGTGGTTCACCAGGTTGATGTAATATATTGCTGTGCCTTTGACTTGCATCACATCTTCGAGCATATTCTGCAGCATCCTTCCTAATCGTCGGCCAATAGTATCCTGTTCTTAACACCTTTGAGAATAACGACATGCCCCCAATATGGTTACCACAATCCCCTTCGTGTATATCCTGAAGCACTTCCTTAGTTTCGGGATCCTCCAAGCATCTCAGGTATGGTCCTGCAAGAGATTTCTTGTACAAAACATCATTTATAATAGTGAATCGGGATACCTTCATCCTAAAAGCCTTAGGATTCTCATCCTTTGGAATATGTCCTTCCTTGAGATATCTCACGATTGGAGCCGTCCAGGACTTAGGATCCTCCTCAGGATACTCATCATTAGGATCCTGAATACTTGCTACTTCCTTATCCTGAGATTTGAAAAGATCCACTGCAGGATACAGGATATGAAGTATTAGTATTTGGGTTCCTTCTGGTATCCTGATTGATGATCCTAGATTTGCTAAGGCATCTGCTTCAGCATTATCCTCTCTTGGTACCTGTTCAAGTGTAAAAACATCGAAATATCCTGCTAATTTTTTGAGAATTTTGAGCTACTCGATTAACTTCTCTCCTTTAACTGCATAGGATCCATTAAAATGATTAGTAATTAACAAGGAATCAACAAATACTTGTAAACTTTTAATATTCATATTCCTGGCCAACTCTAATCCTGCAATCAAAGCTTCATATTCTGCTTCATTATTAGTGGCAGGAAATTCACACCTAATAGCCTGGGGTAATATGTCCCGCTGTGGCGATTTTAGTAGTATACCCAATCCTACACCTCTCACATTAGATGCACCATCAGTATATAATGTCCAGGATTCTAAGTTTTCCCCTAGCTGTTGTACTTCTAGGTCTACTTCATTTTGAATATCACTACTGAAATCAGCCACAAAGTCAGCTAGAGCCTGAGACTTTATGGCATTTCTAGGTTCATATATTAGATCATAGGCACTTAACTTTACTGAGCACTTAGCCATTCTACCCGACATCTCAGGTTTCCTAAGCACATTTTTAACAGGATAATTGATTTTAACATGAATCCTATGTGTCTTAAAATAATGTCTAAGCTTAGTTGACGCCATAACTAGGGCTAATATCAATTTCTCTAAATGTGAATATCTAGTTTCAGCATCTAATAAACTTTTACTAACATAATAGACAGGATACTGCTGATCTTCATGATCCTTGACCAAAACAGCACTTACTGCATTCCCTGATACTGCAAGATACAGGGATAATGGTTCACCATCCTCGGGCTTCATCAATAGAGGTGCAGTTGAAAGATACTGCTTCAATTCCTGCAAGGCTGCTTCATGCTTCTCTCCCCCACTCGAATTTTTTATTCTTCTTCAGGATATCATAGAATTCCTTGCATTTTTCCGGGGATCTTGATATAAACCTGTTTAATGCCGCTACTTGCCCTGTTAATCTTTGTACATCATGTTTGAAGGTGACTTGATATCCAGGATAGCTTTGATCTGTTCCGGGCTCGCTTCGATCCCTCTTTTAGTCACCATGTATCCTAGAAACTTTCCTGCCCCCACTCCAAAATGGCATTTGGCAGGATTTAGTTTCATGTTGTAACGGTCCAGGATATCAAATGCTTCTTCAATATCCCGGAGATGATCCTCAGTGTTCTTGGATTTTACCACCATATCATCGATGTATACCTCCATGGTGTCCCCCAATTTGTCTTTAAACATCATGTTCACCAGTCTTTGATATGTTGCACCTGCATTTTTTAGACCAAAAGGCATAGCAGTATAACAATAAATACATGTCGGTGTCATGAAAGCAGTATCCTCCTGGTCTGAAGGTTCCATTTGGATCTGCTGGAGTCCTGAGGATGCATCCATGAAGGTTAACATCTCATGACCGGTAGTTGCATCCACCATTGAGTCTATATGAGGCAGAGGGAATGGGTCTTTAGGACACGCCTTGTTCAAGTTTGTGTAATCTACACAAACTCTCCATTTCCGATTTTTCTTTTGAACCACAACTACATTTGCTAGCCACTTGGGAAATTTGACTTCCCTAATCATCTTGCTCTTTAATAATCTCTCAACCTCTTCCTGAATTATTGCGTTCCGTTCAGGAGCAAACTTCCTTTGTTTTTACTGGATCGGCTTGAAAGTCTTGTCAATTCCAAGCTTGTGAGTTATAATATCCTTGGAAATACCTATCATATCCTCATGTTTCCATGCGAATGTTGACATCCTGCATTTCAAAAAGTTAGTCAATTGATTTTCAATATCCTGAGGGATATTGGTCCCTACGAACACCGAGATATCTGGATTATCCTGATCCAGGATAATTTTCTTAACATCCTGCTCTGAAGCTTCCATGATATCTTGGGCTCGCATCTTTAATTGCTATCCTGCTTTTGGCTTCGCCGAGGATTTAATCGAGGAAGAATAACATTCCTTCGCTTCTTGTTGATCACTTTCCACCTTGACAACCCCCCAAGGGGTAGGAATCTTGATACACTGATGATAAGTTGATGGTACATCTTTCATATCATGGATCCATGGCCTGCCCAAGATGATGTTGTAGCAGGATAAGGAGTCCATGACACAGAAGCGTTGCATTGAGTTGACTCCTTCAACATATACCGACAACTTTATTTCTCCCACAGTATTCCTGGCCTCTCCACTAAACCCAACAAGTACAGTAGATTTTGAAGTGATATCGATTGGGGAAACATTCATCCTTTTTAGCATTTCTAGTTGAATAATGTTGACAAAGCTGCCATTATCCACTAGTATCCTACGCACAAAGTGATTAGCAACATATAAAGTTATTACCAAACCATCGTGATGGGGATCCTGGACAGTATCCCTGTCATCACTGTCAAACGTTATCACTTTATCAGTTGTGAGGGTTGTCATCTTGGTTGGCTTATCTCCCCTTTCTGCCTTAGCCTCCTTTGCATTTCTTTTTTTGCTGCAGAATAAGAGGTTCCACAGATATCAGACCCTCCTGAAATAAAGTTAATTATATTGGCATCCGCAGGAGGTGATGCTGCTCGTTCAGGATCCTTCTCAGTATCCTGACCCTTATTCTTCTTTCTTCCCAGAAGATCCTTCAGATATCCTTTGCTCAGCAGATAGCCTATTTCCTTCCTCAGAGCAATGCAATCTTTCGTAACATGTCCAAAATCCTCATGGAAGGCACACCACTTGCATTTATCCTTCCAGTCAGCTTTTTGTTGGTTCTTCCTAGGCCACCTCGCTTTGTCTCCTAAACCCTGCATAGCATACATTAGTTCAGGTATATCAACAGAAAACAATAATCTGACAGTTCAGGATACTCCTCAGGATCCTCGTCTTCAACAGCATTCACTTTCTTGCTGTCATTCCTGCCATATGGCTTAGAGCGATATGGTTTGTATGAGGATTCTGACTTCCTGTTGGTTGATTCATAAGTTGAAGATGAATTCATCCTCTCTTGCATGTTTTTATCATCTTCCAGTCAAATGTATCTCAAGGCCCTGTTCCGAGCCTCATCCAGGTTCTGCAAGGATTCATTACAAGATCATGATAAAATTGGGAATCTTTTTGCAACCCCATTTTAAATGCTTGCACAGCTGTTGCAACATCAAGATGTGGGATATCTAGAGATTCCCTGCTAAACTTGTTCACATAATACCTTAAGGATTCTTGAGGTCCTTGAGTTATCCTGTAGAGATCAATGGTTAGTTTCTCAAAACTTCGACTACAAGAAAATTGTCTATTAAATAAATTGACTAAGTGAGCAAATGATGTAATTGAATGAGGTAGAATGTTTAAGAGCTATTTTAGGGCTGATCCTGTTAGAGTAGAGCCAAAACCCTTGTAGAGGCATGCTTCCTTGAGATCCGGAGGGATAGGGTTAATTTCCATCCTTTCCCTATATTAAGCAATATGCTCTTCAGGATCCGTAGTTCCGTCATAGAGCTTCATGTTGGGGGTTTGAAATCTTTTTGGGATTTCAGCATCACAAATAGGATGTACAAACCGATATATCATGTGGCTATCCTGGGACACTTCTTGAATTGGCTGGACCACCCCAGGTACACTGGATATCATGCCCTTCAATTTCTGAAGCTCCCTAGAGAATGCTGATGTCATACTTGCATCCTGCAAAGATCCAAGACCATTAGTAACAAGAGTATTAGTATTATTAGACACGTTACCAGTCTGAGGATTCTGGCCATATCCTGAAGCATATCCCGAACTTCTCACAGTTGACACCCTAACCAAAGAGGGTATCTCAGGAATATGACTCTGGGAATGGCTAGGCACAATATTGCCCCTGTTATCCTCGGTATACACTGCCGAACTGAAGTTCAAAGCCCTGGGCTGCAAGGGAGTGACGGTATCCTCAGCAGGCCTGCTCGAGCTGGATTTCAAGAGTTGTATCTCTCTCATCAGCATTTGGTTGGTCTCCGGCTGTTGCTTCATCTGATCCTGTATACTACCAAACAAAGTTAGAATTTCATCATTAGAAGCCAAAATAGGAGTTCCCCCTGAGATAACAGGTCCTTGGACATTCTGAGTGGGGATAACACCCCGAGCCACATGAGTTTCAGTCCTTCTTGGAAGATCCTGAGGCTGTGAAGAGGCTTGCGTCCTTGGAGGTGGTGGAAGCACCGAACCAATTGTTACAGAGGTTGTAGCAGACACGGTAGAAGAGCTCATGTTTGATCTTGAGGCCATTGAAAATAGTGTAGCAAAAAGTTTTGAGAACAGAAAACCAAGTAATGATTTTGCAAAAGCTTTTAGTAGAAATAGCACCACTTTCCCCATAGTAGGCGCCAAATTGTTTTGGTAAAAAATTACCTAAGTAATTAAGTGATCAAATTAGTTAAGTGAGGTAGTGTGCTAGAAATATTCGTGTAAATTATACTGGTTAAGTTGTTAACAAAAAACAGTTTTCAGGATATAGCTCAGGATATCGAGCTATATCTACAACCAAACAATGAGCAAAAAAGGTAAAGGGTGACACGGGATGTACGAGGAAAGCCCTTGATCAATCTAGATCACCGGCACAAAACCTCGGGAGCTGACAATCGCAGCTGCCTTGTTCTTCTTATTACTTCAAATATCAGGATACAGTGCAGGATATGATGCGGATCAACTATGTGTTACAACGAGATTCGAATACAAGTGTAAGTGTTCATGAGTGATTGCAGCTAGTAGAGAGCAAGAGTGTGCGAAAAATTGTGTGTATTCTATCTGATCCGATCATTCCTATTTATAGTAAAACGAAACTAACAAACTAGCCTATAAAACCGGGATACGCCGAATATTCCCTTTGTGAACGTTGTAGACCACTTCTTCCGGCTTCAACGTCCCCATTTCAACTGATTAGTCTGAATCTTTGGGAGAACAGGTCCACTCGAACGTTATAAGCTTGCTTCATTAATCTGCACGTGAACTAATTAGTTATCATCAGGATACTGCATCAGGATGTTACCAATATCCTGATCCGGTATCCTGATCACAATAAAAGAAATAGAGTCATAATATCATCAAGGATACATGTTCAGAAAACCACCCATAACACATATGATGCTATGAATTTAATGATTTGATGAATTACCACACTAGGATAAGTGGATATTAATCATATGATGAATTTGATGATATAATTATGATTAGAATCATCATATCTGATATTAATCAGGAAATACTTGAACAAATTGTGTGTTTGAGTACATGATCATACTTGCTAGAAAATGGATTAGTATGATAAAAGGAAAATGATGATATATTATGATCAAAATGATGTTTGATATCATCATGTGTTAACCGAATAATAATTTCAACATAAAGATCGTAGGATGGAATAGTCGTGAATGATTATGACTAATCTAACCATCTTACAAATTACAATGATAGTTTGACGCTTGACAAGCTAGGTGAAAGCTTGGGAAGGAAGCGGGTCAAACGAATCAAGAATGAAGGAAAAGCATAATCTGGATACTAGGTAAGTCAAAGCTTACAGCTCTTATTTAATACCTATTGGTTTGATAGGTTATGAATAATAAAAGTCATCTTTGAACTAGAATGTTCCGACACGACATGTGCGGTTCGGAACAAAAGACAATGATAATAAACCATGTTTAATGGTTAAAACGGACTAATACGATTAATTGGTCATGTAATGACTAATAGATAACGAGTTTCGAGGGGTTACTGTTTTGGTCAAAAAATCTGATGAGGATAATGCAACCAAACTCTCTGTTACGGGGTTTGATGCTTGAATTACGTTGTAGCAATAAGGATTACTATGAAAAATAAAGAACAAGTGACACAAGGTTTATACGGGGAAAAAGCCCTTGATCTAGAGTTGATATCCGGCACAAAAAACCCCGGGTGATGGAAACTACCGATCACCAAGCTCAAATAAATCAGTAAATGTTTACAATTTCGGATAGCAATGAGCTAGGTACAAGGATCACTATGGTGAAATGTGTAAAAGTGAGTGAAAACTGTTAAGTGTTTGCTGAAAGCTTCAAGAGTGCGATTGTACGAGAGTGTGTGTAGCTGAAAATGGCTAAGTGTTCTAATTACTAGCTCGTCACCCCTTTAAAAATAGAAGTTAACTATGCTAACAAACTATCCGACTTTTGTGCCATGCTCCCACGTTCTCCACAACATCCATTTCCAGTCAAACGTGTGCGAAATACCCGTGGAATATTCCATAGTAATGTTACCAAGACCAAGTCAAGCTTGTTACTCCTGCAAAATAATACGAAACAGAAACAAACAATCGTTAGTATGAGGATCCTTAAGGTGATCCATGATCCTGATCCTGAAGCTCTTCTGAGGATCACTATCTGTCACAGAAGTAAGGATCATTTATTAGGATAACAAGTAAGGATCACTAATTGTTAGAAAATCTTCCCCTAACAATTGCCCCCAAAATATAAGGAGTAATATGTAAAATGAACGAATTATATTTTCTTGATCTTATCCGCAACTAACTATCGTAAATATAGCCGTTGATGTAGAACTATCCGTTGCAACTATGACGTCACAGAAGTGACAACCCTGCACAACATGTATTCTCTCTTCATCTTCTTCCTTCTTTTGCTCTGTTTTCCGTCTCTTTCCATCATTCTG
Source organism: Helianthus tuberosus (assembly GCA_030545235.1). Lineage (NCBI taxonomy): Eukaryota > Viridiplantae > Streptophyta > Magnoliopsida > Asterales > Asteraceae > Helianthus > Helianthus tuberosus. Next base: position 69,735,601 of record CM060361.1, on the reverse strand, counting down.
TCAAAAATGTTGCTCCGGAACTCCCCAGCTAAGGATCACCCGAAAAACAGCCCACTGAAGAGCCAGGGGATCATCGAAGATTCCATAAAAGAACGCTGCTGTTTCACCGATCCACAGATTGATAGGATCCGCCACTGTTTCCCGGCGAACACCGTGTTTAAATCTTTTGATCCCAATGCCCTGAGTGATCATATTTCTGACAACTGGGTTGCTTTTCCTGTCACTCCGTTCACCATAGGCTATACATATCCTTTTCCAGCCTTCACCCAATCTTTCTTTTCCCTAACCGGCATTTCTTATATCCAAGCCATGCCGATGATTTGGAGGGTTTTGTATACTCTTGAAAGGATCATCGAGCAGGAAGGGATAGACCTAGGAATGTCAGAGCTGGGAGAGCTGTATGATCTTACTACCTTTGGTTCTCATCGTTATTTGTTCAAACGTAAACCTGGTGAGGAACACCCGATCTTCAAAGCTACCAAGAATGATACTAACTGGAAGCGGCGTTTCTTTTTCGTCAAGAGAGATTCTATCTCTGATGGGAAGGATCTACCCAGGAAATGGGTTATCCATGGTAGGATGGAGGATCCTGAGAAGGATCACCAGAGAACCTTCTTTTGATATAAGGATCACTTATATGCTTTTGCTTTCTTGTTATGCAGCTATCACCGTCTCACACCTCAGACTGTCTCCTGCTGCCAAAGAGAGACTCGCCGCTTTCAAGAGGCTTGATCCTGAAACAAGATCTTTCAAGACAACCACCCAGGATTCTCAGGAGGTATCCTCAGGCTCTGTCATGATGTCAAGTAAGTATCTTTGTTTAAAAATTTAAATAAATAGTGAAATATAAGTGAAGTAAAGATACTTATCTTGTTTTGGTTGTGTAGGTACTGGAAAATCCACCAAGTCTGCTTCAAAGTTCAATGTCACCGATCTCACCATCGTCAGATCCTCCAAAAGAAAGGCTCCTACCAGCCCGACAGCTTCAGTCCCCAAGGCACCCCTCAAAGGAAAGGGAGTCAAGAAGAGAAAGGCCTCCGAGGCTGAGGATCTGCAGGGTCTGCCTCTGATCCGCCACCAATTCCTCGAGTACTTCAACGATGTAAGGATCACTGTCTCTGCTCGTATATCCTGCTGACATATCCTGTTGATTTGAGGATCACTTGGTCCTGACCTTACCTTTTATCCCCTTTGCAGAAATTCGCTGAGATTGAGGACTATGTTGGCCACGTTGAGGATCAGGATAGGAAGATTGCCGACCTCCAGTAGGTTGCATTGCTAAAGGACCTCAAAATTGCTGATCTTCAGAAGGAACTCCAGGATGCCAAACAGGAGACAGCCAAGGTGCTGGTTAATGTTGACTACGAGAAGCGTGAGATCACCGAAGACGCCAAAGTCTCTGCCGCCATAACAATGTACAAGACCAAGCTGCAAATGGCTTTGGAAGCTCAGGATCCTGCCTTTGACAAGAGCACCTGGGATGTGGAAGAGTCAAGGTGAGTATCAGCAACATTTTGGGAACAGACTACCATGGATTTGTCACTGGACTACCTGGAACTCAGAACAAAAATAGCTTCATTTAGGTGCTCTTTGATTGTTGCATGTAATCGGTACACTTCCTCGCAAACAAGGAAGATTGTCAAGTCTTCGCATCCTCTAAATAACTAATTGCGAAGGGCGGTTATAGGCACGAGGTGCCAACTTATGTTACCTCTGATTTTGATATATACCTGTCTACGTTAGACATTACACAACGCTCTTGGTTCCCGTTTGGACATGAGCATTACTTATCACCATAGGGCAAATGGTCGGAGTAAACGAACCCCCCTGACACTCAAAGACATGCTGGGAGCATGTGTGGGATTGACATGGTGAAAATTGGAAGGACACATACCCTTGGCCGAGTTCTACAGCGGCAGTTACCATTCTAGTATTCAGACAGCTCTGTTTGAGGTATTGCATGGCAGTGTCACCAACCTCTTTAATGGATTAAGGTGGTTGACAACGCAATCGCAGGTCCACGACTTGTACTTGAAACTCTTGGGAAGATTGCTTGAATCGAAAATCGTCTGGCGGCAACGAGTGACCGTCAGGAAAGCTGATAGGCTTAGGAAACACAGGAAGATCGCTGTAAGCCATCGTATCATGTTGAAAGTCTTACCCTGGGAGGGTGTGGTACGCTTGGGAAGCGTTGCGAGCTTAACCTACATTACTTTGGGCCATACAACACTCTGGGAAGAATAGATAATGTGACTTACAAACTCGGGATACCAGACAAATTGGGTAACGTGCACAATGCCATTTAAGTCTCGAATTTAAGGCAGTGTTTGTCCGATGGAACGTTTGTGATTTCTTTGTTATTTAAACGCAATGATCAAAGGAAGATGTGGTGCCCTTAACTTATTTAAACGGTGGAATCAACTTCTGACATCATTGGCGAATTTCGGGACGAAATTCTCTTCAAGTTGGGGATGATGTGGCACCTGGGGAAAACGTGCAACAATCTTGATTTATCACTTCACTTCTTTGTGCTTGCTTGTCAAATTTCGGGACGAAATTTCTTTCAAGTTGGGGATGATGTGACAACCCGAACTTTTCAGGTTAGTAACGTTTAACCTCGTGATCTTAACTCCTCGTTACTTCTCTTTAATGCGTTACACGTCCAGTGTTTGTATGATTCTGTAACCGTATACTAGTGCATCGGGCCACATCTTAGTGCTACATATTCAAGCGGGCCGCACCCAAAATTACATGTAACTTTTATTAGCCAAAACCTCTATTAATTGTAATATGACTCTCGGCCTATTTACACATGTAATCGAGCCCAATGTGACACCCAATCCCAAGCCGGACCCCCTTCCCCTTAATTGTTAATATTGACTGTTTGCTAAGGGGTTTTGGCAGCCCATTCTACTTGGGCTTAAGCCCATGGTCACGACCAAACAATGAACCGCCCCAACTATTATCTGTTATTTATGTACGTAACTTGTTATGGTTGAACTAAAACTCTAACCACAAACCCTAAACAACCTCATTCACCCTTGAAGGCGACGGCAGTCTCACCCAGGACGAAGCTCTCTTCTTGTTCGCCATCTCTCTCTCTCTCTCACGTATACGGTCAGTATATCACATCCATCACTAGGATGATTTATGTGTCGTTGTTAAGATAGGTTATGTGATCATGTGTGTAGCGATAGGTGGTATTACATGATCTTATGCATGTTAGATTGTGTATATGAATCTGGTTGTAAATCAGGTATGACATCACGTGAATAATAGGAATAATGCTGCAAGTCAATCAAAATACGATGATGAATGAGCTGGGTTTTTGTTGTTTTTGCATATGTGAATGATTTCTTGTTGTATGCACTATAGATGACGACACCACTGTTCACTTGAATCACTTGATACTCGTTAATTGTTAGAATGAAAAGGATAATGTTTTGATATTCAAGTAAATGCTTTTGTATCACATTGATATTCATTATTTGAACAAGTGAATCTGGGTTCTTCTTTTTGAATACATGATCTTGTATGGAGAGTACAACCATATGTGCACAAGGTACAAATTGCGATGCATGTGTATAGGAGAGAGAAGATGATGGACCATGTGATTGATTGATCATTAACTGGTCTTCTTTTTGTCTTATCTGTTTTGATTTATATGAGGGTGCTATTTGGAAATTTGTTGCTAGGTACAAGTAGTATATGCGCCAAGTACAACTGATTATTGCATGCTTGTTGAATTAGAAATTAGTGTTGTGAATAATGTGAACTAACCAATAATCGATTATAATGGTTAAATAGTTGTGGTTGTGTTAAACCTATCAATGCAAAGCTGAAGACAAATGTTCATGTGGTTAATACACGATTTAGAGTTCCTTGTGTACGGAAATTGTTGTAAATCACATTGTTATGCAAGTCTAAACATAGTTACATGGAAACTTGAAGTTTAGAATGATTATCATAGAACCATGTGGGAAGTTATGAATCTGTTTGGATCTGATAAAACAAAAGGGCATAACTGTTAACAATCGTGTAGCCGAATTGAGCTAAATTAGTAAGGAATATTAGGAGGATTAACGAAGGGAATCGAATGGGCCAATTATTCACCACATGGACCTCACACACACGCGGAATCGGGCTGCACGGTTGCTCGGATAAACATTGGGCCGCACACTTAAACTGTAGGTAGTTGAACTTGAAAGTGAATTTGCGTGGACTGTTATGCCATATGTGCTACGAGATGATCAATCTGTGTTTACAACTTGTTAGAATAAGTGTATTTTTGAGCATGAGTCTAATTTGCATGGTAACCGTAATAGGATTTGGTTGATCAACGGTAACAAGGTATCTAATCTTACCGAGCAAACCAAAGGTGAGTTCATTGCTCTTTCTCAAGCATGGATCCCAGGGAAGGGATAACGGGTAACGTTCCGAGGAGGAATGCATGTGTAATGGGATGTTGGTTATCGTACTCAGTTTTCTATCATTGTAAGACCACAATATCTACCGGCACGTTGCTTGTAGGGCAACGGGGGTTATTAGTTGATAGCGCTATTAGGTTTGGCACCCTCACGACGTTCGAGGAGAACGGGCGTGAACTAATTACCTTAAAACATGACCAATGCTTTGATAGAGGCATTGGGGTTGGCAATCACACATCATATGGCCATTCGGTAATCGAGTAATAACAACATCGAAACATCAAATCATCATAACAACGAAACATCATATCATCTTGTTAACTGTTTTACTCACGTGACTGTAACTAAACTCGGTAAACAAAACTTTGAACTCACCAGCGTAGTCTGACACACTTGTTTGCATGCTTGTAGGTCATCATTGAAGGTACTAGGGGACTTGCTATCTGAGGCGGCTGGAGTGGACATGGTTTTGATGAACATTTATGTTAGATTGGTTTATTGATACATACATACTTTAATGCTTCCGCTTACCACTTTGGTTTTTGATTAAACTTACAAACAGTACTTTATTTCTAATTGAGTATTTTATCACATCAGTATACGCGTTTGATATGATTGGTGGCTCTTTGTTGGATCGTTGCACCTCCAATAGGGACATACCCTAGGTGGGAATTTGGGGGTGTGACAGTTTGGTATCAGAGCCACTGGTTATAGAGAACTTGGTTTTAAAAACATTTTCATAAAACCAGACTATAACCGAACTGATCCGGAACCGACCATGACACTCAGCTCCAGATAGCAAGGTTCGCATCTCGTTTACTCATTGCACAGCATAACTAGTGAACACTTACATTTGATATTGCAAGTAATTGCACGTTTAGCGCAACAGTATGAATTCATGTACTACTTGCATGTGTTATGTGACTGATCTGGGGGTATTTCCCTAAACATTCTTGACTCACGTTTCGTAATGCTCTTTGTTGCTACCTGAGTTTGAGGAACCATTTGACATGAGTTAGGAGGAACTGAGATAAGCATGCAAATCACAATATTATTGTGGGTGCACACATAATAATAGTGTGGGGTGCATGCGAGTCCCAGTGAGGCTTAACAAGTGAAAAAGGGGTTCCGTTCTGTTATTAAATCGATGTGAAACACAACAGTCTAAAATAGTTATAGCAGTGACTCTCTCTCACTTGAACGTGATCTTTTCACTCCACTCTAAATCCTTACGAATCTCGATGCTATCGAGTATTACCTGAACACCCATCTGAACGCTTAGCGAACTGTGTAGAACGTTAGGTGCTCGTACGAACATCCCCGAGTTGGATGTTGCAACGACAATGAATGGTCTATATCTTTCCCACTTTCTTCTTCGTTTGCTGGAACTTAACGTGTTGACGTCTTAAATCCCGAAGTGCGATCACTTCTACAACACTATCGCAACATACCGTGTATTACCTAGTCAACTCGAAAGAACGATGGAGAAGAGGATGAGCGTAATACCTTACCAACCTTAGTATTGGACGACCTTGATTTCAAGCAACGAACATCAGCAGTTTGACGCTAATCGAATCTTTAACCCTGGCAAGCGACTTATGGGAAGTCGACTCTTATAAATCAATTGAGGCATAAACGGTGACAACTGATTACAGTGTGGAATGTGTGACTACCAGCACAGTGATTAGCGCTTCAGGACGTGGCACAGAATGTGGAAAGATGGACTTGGTTGGGGAAAGATCGTAGGGTTCCGTTTCAAGCAACGATATTAGCGGAAACAGTCATGGCGACACCAGGGCACTTGTAATAGTGGCCTACAGTATGGAAATGAAGGTGCCTACGGCATGGATTAGCCGTTGATAATTCAAAACGACAACAACCAAGGGAACGATGACAGTATTGGGAATCCGCGTGATTGTAACAACAACACCGGTAGTGGTGCTTGTGAAAGGGCATTTAGGATTGGCGTAAGCGACGCTAGGCATAATAACAACATGGTGGCTTGCATGGGTAGCTAACCGCTTCGTCTCGATTCCGTTTAACCCCTATTCTTCTCGAAACCAAACCTGTTATGGAACCGGCTGATGGCAAGTCAATTGAAGCCTTGTATGTTCTTTGGGATGCAAGCTCGGCCTTGTGGGACAAGTGTTCGACATTGACCTTGCTTTTTGCTATCCTTGATGGTCTCGATGCAGTAGTAGTGTAGATTGGTTATCTCGATATCGAGTAAATATACCTTGAGGGAAGGAAATTTTGCGTCACTTTATACTTTGAAGTGTCAGAGTGGTGTAAGAGTTAGCATCATATGAGCAATGAAGGCCCAGAAGTGTCTATGGAGGGATTACCCCGCGACGTTAGCAACCGGTACTGATGTTAAGGCTAAGGAAAAGAGGATCGAGGATCCACCAATTGTTCGTGATTCCTCTAGACGTGCTACATGAGGAGCTTTCGGAATTGCTTCCACAACTGTTAGGCAGAATCTCAGTTTGACCTCACGCCAAGGGCAGCTCTGATTACTTGTACTCATATCGTCTTGCGCAATGATGGGTTGCAAGAATCGTCTAATCAACTTCAGGAACTGTTGGACAGGAGCTTGTCGAACCTAGTTTTTTTCGCTTTGGGGAGTTCCAGCTATATCCGTGAAGATAAGCTTTTTTTTGTATGTGTACTGATTATCCAGAACTCAGCAAGGCGACAGTCAAGAACTGTTTGCCTCGACCATTGTAATGACAACCTGTTGACCAGTTGCGAGGCACAAGCTTCCATTCGAGGATTGATTTACGAACAAGCTATTATCAGATAGAAGTCCAAGGGAAGGATGTTCCAGGAACGGCATATCAAACGCAATACGGCCAGAGCGATCTTGTACACCATAACCATTGGGTTAATCAACTCACCAGCAGTTTTGTGGACCACATGAATTGATCGTGTTTATCGACGACGTTCTGGATTATTTCCAGGAGAAAAGAACATCATGGACGACACCTGTATCTTATCTTAGAGCTCCTGAGGGAGGAGTCATTACGTGTGAAGTCTTGTTTAATGTAACATCCAGATTCGAGAGATAGATTTTGATCATGTAACCAACAAAGTGGGGATACGCGTGGGTCGTGCTAGGATCCATTTTGTTAGAAGCTGATTGACACCAAAGATTCCTTCGGGGGTACAACAATTTCTTGGTTTCGGTGGATGCTGTTGTAGATTCAGCACAGGATATTCGAAGATCGCGCATCTTAACTCCCTTAAGCACAGCAGCGTGCTGTGTTCGTGGGAGACAAAAACAGGAGAGCGTCTTTTAAGCTTTCGAATCCCAACTCTGCAATGCACTGAGCATCGTCTTCGCCCGAGGGTGCGAGTGATCTACTGGTATACCTTATGGGTTCGAATCAGAGTCTCAGTTACACGCCGATGCAACACGAGAATGAGATGACTTACATGGTGGATTAACAGGAAGAATTGCACGACACACAACCAGGGGTGGGAGCCACGATCTCGGATTTGAGTTGGAGGCATTACTTGGACGGTACCCAAATGCATTACTTAGACCGATCACAAGGGCCTCCCGTGTACCTTTGTTCGGAAGAGCTATACATGTAGTAGCATCACTGGATGGAACTTTTGAATGATTACGACTGTGAAACCTGAACGTGCACGAGCTTTGCAACACCCTATCGACTCTAACTTACTTGACCAGACTCGCTCTGTTCAAACTGGAGAACTGAAGGAAGAATATTTTCAAGTTGAATCCATGCGGGACATGGAGAAGCAACCTTTGACAGATCGGATGATATTCGCCACCTCAAGGAGCGAATGGGGATCTAATTATAAGGCAACTTTTGGGAACTTGTGTTGGGAAAGCATACCGGCTTCGATATTCTAACCGTATGGGTTTTGACGAGAGATATTGGGATCTATAAATCTTGCACTAGTGATCTGGCATGAAGGCCCTCCGGGCAATGTTTGTGACTAATGTTTGACTTGTGGGAGAGTCAAGGTGAGTATCAGCAACGTTTTGGGAACAGACTACCATGGATTTGTCACTGGACTACCTGGAACTCAGAACAGAAATAGCTTCATTTGGGTGCTCTTTGATTGTTGCATGTAATCGGTACACTTCCTCGCAAACAAGGAAGATTGTCAAGTCTTCGCATCCTCTAAATAACTAATTGCGAAGGGCGGTTATAGGCACGAGGTGCCAACTTATGTTACCTCTGATTTTGATATATACCTGTCTACGTTAGACATTACACAACGCTCTTGGTTCCCGTTTGGACATGAGCATTACTTATCACCATAGGGCAAATGGTCGGAGTAAACGAACCCCCCCTGACACTCAAAGACATGCTGCGAGCATGTGTGGGATTGACTTGGTGAAAATTGGAAGGACACATACCCTTGGCCGAGTTTTACAGCGGCAGTTACCATTCTAGTATTCAGACAGCTCTGTTTGAGGTATTGCATGGCAGTGTCACCAACCTCTTTAATGGATTAAGGTGGTTGACAACGCAATCGCAGGTCCACGACTTGTACTTGAAACTCTTGGGAAGATTGCTTGAATCGAAAATCGTCTGGCGGCAACGAGTGACCGTCAGGAAAGCTGATAGGCTTAGGAACACAGGAAGATCGCTGTAAGCCATCGTATCATGTTGAAAGTCTTACCCTGGGAGGGTGTGGTACGCTTGGGAAGCGTTGCGAGCTTAACCTACATTACTTTGGGCCATACAACACTCTGGGAAGAATAGATAATGTGACTTACAAACTCGGGATACCAGACGAATTGGGTAACGTGCACAATGCCATTTAAGTCTCGAATTTAAGGCAGTGTTTGTCCGATGGAACGTTTGTGATTTCTTTGTTATTTAAACGCAATGATCAAAGGAAGATGTGGTGCCCTCAACTTATTTAAACGGTGGAATCAACTTCTGACATCATTGGCGAATTTCAGGACGAAATTCTCTTCAAGTTGGGGATGATGTGGCACCTGGGGAAAACGTGCAACAATCTTGATTTATCACTTCACTTCTTTGTGCTTGCTTGTCAAATTTCGGGACGAAATTTCTTTCAAGTTGGGGATGATGTGACAACCCGAACTTTTCAGGTTAGTAACGTTTAACCTCGTGATCTTAACTCCTCGTTACTTCTCTTTAATGCGTTACACGTCCAGTGTTTGTATGATTTTGTAACCGTATACTAGTGCATCGGGCCACATCTTAGTGCTACATATTCGAGCGGGCCGCACCCAAAATTACATGTAACTTTTATTAGCCAAAACCTCTATTAATTGTAATATGACTCTCGGCCTATTTACACATGTAATCGAGCCCAATGTGACACCCAATCCCAAGCCGGACCCCCTTCCCCTTAATTGTTAATATTGACTGTTTGCTAAAGGGTTTTGGCAGCCCATTCTACTTGGGCTTAAGCCCATGGTCACGACCAAACAATGAACCGCCCCAACTATTATCTGTTATTTATGTACGCAACTTGTTATGGTTGAACTAAAACTCTAACCACAAACCCTAAACAACCTCATTCACCCTTGAAGGCGACGGCAGTCTCACCCAGGACGAAGCTCTCTTCTTGTTCGCCATCTCTCTCTCTCTCTCACGTATACGGTCAGTATATCACATCCATCACTAGGATGATTTATGTGTCGTTGTTAAGATAGGTTATGTGATCATGTGTGTAGCGATAGGTGGTATTACATGATCTTATGCATGTTAGATTGTGTATATGAATCTGGTTGTAAATCAGGTATGACATCACGTGAATAATAGGAATAATGCTGCAAGTCAATCAAAATACGATGATGAATGAGCTGGGTTTTTGTTGTTTTTGCATATGTGAATGATTTCTTGTTGTATGCACTATAGATGACGACACCACTGTTCACTTGAATCACTTGATACTCGTTAATTGTTAGAATGAAAAGGATAATGTTTTGATATTCAAGTAAATGCTTTTGTATCACATTGATATTCATTATTTGAACAAGTGAATCTGGGTTCTTCTTTTTGAATACATGATCTTGTATGGAGAGTACAACCATATGTGCACAAGGTACAAATTGCGATGCATGTGTATAGGAGAGAGAAGATGATGGACCATGTGATTGATTGATCATTAACTGGTCTTCTTTTTGTCTTATCTGTTTTGATTTATATGAGGGTGCTATTTGGAAATTTGTTGCTAGGTACAAGTAGTATATGCGCCAAGTACAACTGATTATTGCATGCTTGTTGAATTAGAAATTAGTGTTGTGAATAATGTGAACTAACCAATAATCGATTATAATGGTTAAATAGTTGTGGTTGTGTTAAACCTATCAATGCAAAGCTGAAGACAAATGTTCATGTGGTTAATAGACGATTTAGAGTTCCTTGTGTACGGAAATTGTTGTAAATCACATTGTTATGCAAGTCTAAACATAGTTACATGGAAACTTGAAGTTTAGAATGATTATCATAGAACCATGTGGGAAGTTATGAATCTGTTTGGATCTGATAAAACAAAAGGGCATAACTGTTAACAATCGTGTAGCCGAATTGAGCTAAATTAGTAAGGAATATTAGGAGGATTAACGAAGGGAATCGAATGGGCCAATTATTCACCACATGGACCTCACACACACGTGGAATCGGGCTGCACGGTTGCTCGGATAAACATTGGGCCGCACACTTAAACTGTAGGTAGTTGAACTTGAAAGTGAATTTGCGTGGACTGTTATGCCATATGTGCTACGAGATGATCAATCTGTGTTTACAACTTGTTAGAATAAGTGTATTTTTGAGCATGAGTCTAATTTGCATGGTAACCGTAATAGGATTTGGTTGATCAACGGTAACAAGGTATCTAATCTTACCGAGCAAACCAAAGGTGAGTTCATTGCTCTTTCTCAAGCATGGATCCCAGGGAAGGGATAACGGGTAACGTTCCGAGGAGGAATGCATGTGTAATGGGATGTTGGTTATCGTACTCAGTTTTCTATCATTGTAAGACCACAATATCTACCGGCACGTTGCTTGTAGGGCAACGGGGGTTATTAGTTGATAGCGCTATTAGGTTTGGCACCCTCACGACGTTCGAGGAGAACGGGCGTGAACTAATTACCTTAAAACATGACCAATGCTTTGATAGAGGCATTGGGGTTGGCAATCACACATCATATGGCCATTCGGTAATCGAGTAATAACAACATCGAAACATCAAATCATCATAACAACGAAACATCATATCATCTTGTTAACTGTTTTACTCACGTGACTGTAACTAAACTCGGTAAACAAAACTTTGAACTCACCAGCGTAGTCTGACACACTTGTTTGCATGCTTGTAGGTCATCATTGAAGGTACTAGGGGACTTGCTATCTGAGGCGGCTGGAGTGGACATGGTTTTGATGAACATTTATGTTAGATTGGTTTATTGATACATACATACTTTAATGCTTCCGCTTACCACTTTGGTTTTTGATTAAACTTACAAATAATACTTTATTTCTAATTGAGTATTTTATCACATCAGTATACGCGTTTGATATGATTGGTGGCTCTTTGTTGGATTGTTGCACCTCCAATAGGGACATACCCTAGGTGGGAATTTGGGGGTGTGACAGACAAGCCCAAGGACAACTGGGGACAAGCCCAAGGATAACTGGGGACAAGCCCAAGGATCGTATGTAAACTGGAGTATGGCCCTAACTGGCGACTATCCAAACTTAGTGACATGGAAATGTCAAAACCTTAGCTAACGTGAAAACGTTAGAAATCTTAGGAACGGATGTATGGTACGTCTACCATTATACGTAGGATCCTAGGTATAACCAGTACAATGGAATTATCAGCCCCTAAAGCGAGTACTGGTCCCACTGCCTTGAACTATACCAGGATCATCATGCGCTACAGGCGGAACTGGGGTCAAGCCCAAATAACTGAGGTTAAACCCAAGGAACGGATTGCTTCTGCAGATAACCAATACTTTGCTAAGGATACCTGAACTTTCAAAACTTAAAATCACATGAGAGATGGATAAAGGACACATGATCCTTATCCTTATATGAGAAAATAAGGAAATGAGATAGTTCAAGATTAGGACATTACCAAAGTAAGGATCACCGATACTTTAAGGATCCTTCGAGGATACCCCTAACGCAAGGATCATCTGTGCCATGAGGATCCTGCTCACATGAAATATTTCTTCAAGTGGACAGCATTCCAAGCTCTTGGTAGCAAATCACCTTCCATGGTTAGCAATCTATATGCCCCCTTTCCTGCTTCAGCTTCAATCAAATAAGGGCCTTCCCATTTTGGAGCCAATTTTCCATCAGCAGGATTGGTGGTATTCTGAAATGCTTTCCTTAATACCATATCTCCAACTTAAAACTTCCTGATCCTGACATTTTTGTTGTAAGCACCAGCCATTCTTTGTTGATAACTGGCCATCCTTATCCTAGCCAGATCCCTGATTTCTTCAATAGTATCCAGGTCTTGAGCCAAGTTCTCATCATTTTCCTCAGGATCACGGGTACTTGTTCTAGCAGTTGGAACCACCATTTCTGTTGGGATCACTGATTCTGCCCCAAATACCAAAGAGAATGGCGTTTGACCAGTAGCATTCTTAGGGGTTGTCCTATCAGCCCAAAGCACATAAGGTAGTTCTTCTGCCCATTTCCCTTTCTTGGATCCAAGCTTCTTCTTCAAATTGTTGATGATGATCTTGTTGGATGATTCTGCTTGACCATTAGCTTGTGGGTGGACTGGTGTTGATGTTATCATCTTAATCCCCCAGCTGTCACAAAAGTTAGTGGTTCTGCCCCCAATAAATTGGGAACCATTATCACATATAATTTCAGAAGGAATACCAAATCTAGTTATAATATTTCTTTTAATGAAGGATATAACTTCCTTTTCTCTGACTTGGGCAAAAGCTTCAGCCTCTATCCACTTGGAGAAGTAATCAGTCATAGCAAGCATGAATACTTTTCCACCAGGTGCCTTAGGGAGCTTACCAACTATATCCATACCCCATCTCATAAATGGCCAAGAGGAGGATATAGGATGCAAAAATTCAGCTGGTTGATGAAGGATATTGTTGTGTCTCTGACAAGGATCACACTTTTTAGCATATTCCACAGCATCTCTTTTCATGGTTGGCCAGTAGTATCCTGTCCTCAGGATCCTTGAGAATAATGCCCTGCCCCAGTGTGGTTTCCACAATCTCCTTCATGGAAGTCTTTTAAAACTTCTTGGATTTCAGGATCCTCAATGCATCTTAAGTATGGTCCTGCAAGAGATCGTCTATATAACATATTATATAAAATTATGAATTGAGATACCTTAATTTTGAAAGCCCTAGGGTTTTCTCCTGTAGGAATCTCTCCATGTTGTAAGTATCTCATGATTGGTGAGATCCATGATCCTGATCCTGAATGGGATTGAGTATCCTCACTAGGGATAATTGCAGAATTCTTTCCTATCTCCATAGCCACATGATCCTCGATAGCCGGGGTCAGGATATGGATAATAGGGATCTTGATATCCTCCGGGATCTTCAAAGATGATCCTAAGTTAGCCAATGCATCAGCTTCTGTATTTTCTTCCCTTGGTACCTGTGTCAAACAGAAGGAAACAAAGGAGAGTGCCAATTCTTTGACTATCTCTAAATATTTGGTTAGCTTTTCAGCTTTAACAGCATAGGATCCATTAAAGTGGTTTGTAATTAACAATGAATCTACATGTACCTCAAGATACCTGATCCCCATATGCTTAGCAATTTGCAAACTAGCAATTAAGGCTTCATATTCAGCCTCATTGTTAGTGGGTTGGAACTCACAAGCTATAGAGTGGGGTATTATGTCCCTCTGTGGCGATTTTAGTAGTATTCCAAGCCCTGTGCCCTTGACATTTGAGGATCCATCAGTATAGAGTATCCAAGGATCCTTGGTCTCCTCTAGCTGCTGGACTTCTAACTCAGCTTCTTTTTGTAAATCACTACTGAAATCAGCCACAAAGTAGGCTAATGCTTGGGATTTGATGGCTGTCCTAGGCTCATATCTTATATCATAGGCACTAAGCTTCACTGCCCACTTAGCCATCCTTCCTGACATCTCTGGTTTCCTGAGGACATTCTTAATTGGAAAATTAGTTTTAACAACAATAACATGAGTTTCAAAATAATGTCTTAACTTAGTAGATGCCATAATTAATGCAAGAATAAGCTTTTCAAGGTGTGAATACCTGGATTCGGCATCAAGTAAACTTTTACTTACATAATAGACAGGATGTTGTGTACCTTCGTGATCCTTAACAAGGACGGCACTTACTGCTTTTGAGGATACCGCAAGATATAAGGATAGCACATCGCCTTTTTCTGGTTTCATCAAGGCCGGGGCTGAGGATAGGTAATCTTTGAGAGCTCTTAAGGCATTTTCATGCTTCTCAGTCCACTCAAATTTCTTGTTCTTCCATAGGATATCATAAAATTCTTTGCACTTCTCTGAGGATTTGGATATAAATCTGTTCAAAGCTGTTATCCTGCCTGTTAGCCTTTGGACATCCTTAGCATTGGTAGGGGACTTGATGTTTATTATTGCTTTGATTTGCTCTGGACTGGCTTCAATGCCTCTCTTTGTCACCATATATCCTAAGAATTTACCTGCCTTAACACCAAAGTGACATTTTGAAGGATTAAGTTTCATGTTATATTTGTCAAGGATATCAAATGCTTCCTCCAAGTCCCTTAGGTGATCCTCAGCTTTTATGGATTTTACCACCATATCATCTATGTAAACCTCCATAGTTTGTCCAATCTGATCCTTGAACATCATATTCACCAGCCTTTGATATGTTGCACCTGCATTTCTTAGTCCGAACGGCATAGCAATATAGCAGTATATACCAGTTGGAGTCATGAAGGCTGTATCCTCTTGATCGGATGGTTCCATTTGGATTTGTTGAAATCCAGATGAAGCATCCATAAAAGTTAACAGTTCGTGACCCGCAGTTGCATCCACCATGGAGTCAATGTGGGGTAATGGGAAAGGATCCTTGGGACATGCCTTATTTAAATCGGTAAAATCGACACATACCCTCCACTTTCCGTTTTTCTTTTGAACAACAACCACATTGGCCAACCATCTTGGATACTTGACCTCTCTAATCATACCTACTCGGAGTAATTTCTCTACCTCCTCCTGGATAATGGCATTTCTTTCTGGTGCAAATTTCCTTCTCCTTTGATGGATTGGTTTGAATGACCTGTCGATGCCAAGTTTATGAGTGATAATATCCTTAGATATACCTGTCATATCCTCATGCTTCCATGCAAAGGTAGTTTTCCTCCTTTTGAGGAAGGATACGAGGTCTTCTTTCATTTTGCCAAGGATCCCTGATCCGATATAGATTTTGGATTCAGGATCAAGAGGATCCATGAGGATTTCTACCACATCCTGCTCTCTTGCCTCCAAGACATCCCTTGGAGGATACTTTGATTGCTATTGCTCCCTTGACTTCGAGGCTGGTTTCATCGATGAAGTATAGCAATTCTTAGCCTCCTGCTGATCACTATCAATCTTGACTATTCCCCAAGGACTAGGGAGCTTCACACATTGATGGTAAGTAGATAGGACTGCCTTCATATCGTGTATCCAGGGCCTGCCAAGGATAACATTACAACAAGATAAACAGTCAATAACACAAAATTTTTGATAAGAATGTAGGCCTTCGATGTATATTGGGAGCTTAATGTCCCCCAGGGTATTCTTAGTTTCGCCACTAAATCCCACGAGCACGGAGGATCTTGGTATGATATCTGATTCAGGGATACCCATCTTCTTTAGAACGTCGAGCTGGATAATGTTCACTGAGCTTCCTCCGTCTATAAGGATCCTGCGGACAAAATGGTTAGAAATGAAAAGAGTAATAACTAAACCATCGTGATGAGGATCCTGGATATCAATACGATCATCCTCATCAAAGGTTATGACTTTTCCTTCGGAGACACTTGATGTTCGAACGGGTCTTTCTCCACTATCCATTTTATTTTCCTTTGCATGCCTTTTAGCTGCTGAAAAGGATGTGCCACAAATGTCTGATCCTCCAGAAATAAAGTTTATTACTTGTGCATCTGCTGGAGGGGCCGGAGCTTTCTCTGGGATCCTTTCAGGATCCTGAGTCCTTGACTTCTTTCTCCCCAATAATTCTTTCAAGTGCCCCTTGCTCAACAAGTATCCAATTTCTTTTCTCAATGCGATGCATTCTTCTGTGAGATGCCCAAAATCTTCATGGTATGCACACCACTTTGATTTATCCTTAGTTGCAGCTGGCCTATCATTTTTTCTGGGCCATCTAGCTTTATCACCTAAATTCTGCATCGCAAGGATTAGTTCATTGTTATCAACAGAAAAACAATATTCAGAGATTGGAGGATAATCCTCATCATCCTCTTCTTGTTCAAGAGCATGCACATTCTGGTTATCAGATATATTATAGGATCTGAACTTGTTCTTGAATGAGGATCCTTGCTTCTCTTGCTTTGAGGATCCTGCTAACCTCTCCTGGATCCTTTTGTCATCCTCTAGCCGGATGAACCTAAGGGCCCGGGTTCTTACCTCATCTAGGTTCCTGCATGGTGTCATAACAAGATCATCATAGAACAATGAATCCCTAAGCAATCCCATTTTGAAGGCCTCAACAGCCGTGGCTATATCCAAGTTGGGAATGTCTAAGGATTCTTTACTGAATTTGGTAATGTAATGCCTTAATGATTCATTATGACCCTGGGTTATCCTATATAGATCACTAGTTAATCGTTCAAATTTTCTACTACAAGAAAACTGATTATTAAATAGGTTAACTAGATTAGCAAATGAGGTAATAGAGTAGGGGGAAGACTTAGCAGCCATTTGAGAGCTGATCCAGTAAGAGTGGATCCGAATCCCTTGCACAGGCATGCTTCCTTTAACCTTTCTGGGATTGGACTGATCTCCATCCTTTCCCTGTATTGAGCTATGTGTTCCTCAGGATCCGTTGAACCATCATACAACTTCATGGTTGGTACATGGAACCTCTTGGGTATCTCAGCATCACAGATTGGTGGTGCAAAACGAGATATCTTATGGCTTCCATCTGCAATCTCTAGGATAGGTTTGACCACTCCTGGAACACTTGATATCATATCCTTCAACTTTTGCAATTCTCTGGCCATGGCATGATTGATACCTGGATCCTGCATAAGGCCATGGTTAGTAGTATAAGAATTATTAAAAGTGTTACCTCCCATTGGATTCAAATTAGGAAGAATGGATGTTAATCCATATTGTTGGGGCTCTGGAATGACCGATGGACCAGTAGAAGCAATGGTTTGCATTGGAATGAAATCCCCCTGATGGACGTCGGAACTTCCTGATTGCAAACTTCTTAAGGATCCTGGCATCTGGAAGGATCCCTGAAACTGTGGGTATCCTTGTACCTGGGAGGATCCTTGAACCTGGGAGGATCCTGGGACATAGGAGGATCCTTGAACTTGGGAGGATCCTGGGACATAGGAGGATCCTTGAACTTGGGAGGATCCTGGGACATAGGAGGATCCTTGAACCTGGGAGGATCCTTGAACCTGCTGCACTCCCGAGTATCCTCCTGAGCTTGCAAAGGATCCTATATGCTGAGGATGGGATCCTGATGGTTGAAAGTGTAACCCTGAAGCCTGAGTCATTGCTGATGACCCGTAATGCACTCCTTTTGGTCCTCCAACATATTGAACATCTGGAACCGCTGAAGGCTGAGAAGTTATAACCGGAGTATCAAAACTCAAAGATCTGGGCATTAGTGGGGAATGATCCTCTGCCGATCTCTTTTGTTTCTTGATGTCTCCAATTTCTCTAAGGATTCTTTCATTGGTCTTATCCTGCTGCTGGATATGCTCCTTCATCTGCAAAATCAGAGTAAACAAGTCACTAGTAGTAGGAGTATAAGAAGCAGAAGAAGTTGGAGGTTTTGAGAAAATGGGAGTTGGTTTCTTCTCGGCATTTTTCTGAGGTCCAGAAGGTGGTGGAGGCAAAGGTGGAATGCCCTGAGATGAATTGACCGCAGACATTGCAGTAGAGGTATTCTTCAATGATGAAGCCATGTATTTGTATGCAATGAACCGGAATGATCACCAACAGAAAAACTTCTTAGGAATGAAGCACCAATTGCCCCACGGTGGGCGCCAAACTGTTTTGGTCAAAAAATCTAATGAGGATAATGCAACCAAACTCTCTGTTACGGGGTTTGATGCTTGAATTACTTTGTAGCAATAAGGATTACTATGAAAAATAAAGAACAAGTGACACAAGGTTTATACGGGGAAAAAGCCCTTGATCTAGAATTGATCTCCGGCACAAAAAACCCCGGGTGATGGAAACTACCGATCACCAAGCTCAAATAAATCAGTAAATGTTTACAATTTCGGATAGCAACGAGCTAGGTACAAGGATCACTATGGTGAAATGTGTAAAAGTGAGTGAAAACTGTTAAGTGTTTGTTGAAAGCTTCAAGAGTGCGATTGTACGAGAGTGTGTGTAGCTGAAAATGGCTAAGTGTTCTAATTACTAGCTCGTCACCCCTTTAAAAATAGAAGTTAACTATGCTAACAAACTATCCGACTTTTGTGCCATGCTCCCACGTTCTCCACAACATCCATTTCCAGTCAAACGTGTGCGAAATACCCGTGGAATATTCCATAGTAACGTTACCAAGACCAAGTCAAGCTTGTTACTCCTGCGAAATAATACGAAACAGAAACAAACAATCGTTAGTATGAGGATCCTTAAGGTGATCCATGATCCTGATCCTGAAGCTCTTCTGAGGATCACTATCTGTCACAGAAGTAAGGATCATTTATTAGGATAACAAGTAAGGATCACTAATTGTTAGAAAATCCTCCCCTAACAGTTACCATATAGGGTAAACCAACATAAATAATAAGGGTAAAAGGGTAATTCGATCGCACGTTGACGATAAATGTTAGTTTTCGAAAGACACTTTATGGCGTAAGTCATAATGGGTCAAAAGAGTTAAGAAATTGGTTTATAAGTAAATTGACCGTACGGTGTAAACCGGTGCGAGTCATGTAGACGAGATGATAATAAATCCATCTCGTAAAGATATACAGTCATTTAGACCAAACGGGTCAAAAGGTGAAAATATCACCCTTTGACAATATCGACCAATGGTTTATCGAGTTGTATGATTATAGGAATAAATATCGAGTGGATATTTACATCGCTATCACTTAGCGGCTATTAAGGCAAGGCATTGAAATGGGTCAATATATTGATCCGAGCCAGTTTGAACTTAGGAATTTGGATAAACAAGTTGTAGACTCTCATAACTAATAAATTTTGAGGGTTTGTACTCACGAAGTTATTCGAACATGTGTTAAAACATTGAACGACTAACTCATTTCGGTGCTGTTTGTTTTTTCTGCGGGAAAAGGTCTGCAGTCTGCGGACCACATCTGCAGGCATCTGCAGAAGAAGAGGTGGACCAAATGTCTGCAGTCTGCAAGGAGAAGAGGGTTTGTTTGTTTTTTTCTCTACAAAACTGATGTGCGTGAAAGTGTTATATATTTTAGGTGTATATTTTAAGCCCTTTTTAACACTTATTTTAGCCAAGTTTTAAATTTATAAAACACGATATTTCACTAACACTAAACACACATATGGGCAAGTGCACCCATCGTTGAGTGTAGTATAGCGTTGGTAAGATACCGAGGTCGTCCAAGGACACAAGAGCTTTTAGTACCGGTTTATCCTCAACGTCTAACCAAAATTAAAAGTTTAGAAAAATGTTTTAAACTAAGAAAAATAAAAACTAACTAAAATGCTGAAAATAAAAATAAAATAAAAACAGATAGACAAGATGAATCACTTGGTTCCGACTCGTATCTAGTATAACCTTTGATTATTTCCGCACTTTTGCACATAATTAAGAGATTATCTTAGTTATTGTAGTAGGCCCCTCTTTTGAAGGTGACGTTACCCTCACCCCAGTAGTTTGAGTCAGCAGGGATACAATCCTAAAGGGGTGGATTATTGGAAGATAATGAATTAAGTTATTAATGCAGTATTGTGGTAGGCCCCGCTTTTGGCGGTGACATTACCCTCGACTAAGTAGTCTGAGTCAGCAGGGATACAGTCCTAAATAGCCGGGTTATAGTATTAATAGTAGTTAACTTATGAGGGGGTCAAAGAGTTTGGACCCCCGCCATCCAATACCGTGAAGTATTGAAGGAGGTCCTACTAAATTTGACCCAGGTCCATTGCAGGACCTCTAAACGCTGAACAATGGCAAGACCTTTACCAAACCGTTCCCTTAACCCCCGACCAGGTAGCCAACATACCTCCATATAGACCGTGGAGATATGAATGGTGAAAATCCTTTATTTTATATAGACAGTAAAATAATGCCAAGACACCACGGACAAACGATAAGGAAAGATCACCTTCAACATAAGTAACTAGTTATTAAAGTCATTAATACAAAACCAAATAAAAAGTGCAAAAGATTAGAAATAAAAAGTATTATACTAGACACTTTGTCTTCACCAAGTGATGTAAGAGACTTAGGCAAACATGGCCTTGATTGTCAAGAACTCTTACGATCAATCTTGGATCCTGAGACGACTCACACACTCTATGATGGACAATGGATGATGGTGGTGGATGATGGTGTTGTGATGGTGGTGGGTGGTGGATGAAGTGTGAGAGAGGTGGTGTGCCAAGGGATGAGTTGCAATGAAACCAAGCACTCCTATTTATAGGCTGAACAGAGGCCTGGGCACGGCCCCGTGCCTGTCTGACACTCTCTCTCTTCATTAATTGTAATTCGCAATTACAATTAATGCGCCTGCAGTACTTTCGGCACGCCCCCGTGTCCGCTGAGCACGGCCCCCGTGGTGGGCAATAGAAGCTTCTATAGGTTTGTCTTTTCTGCTGCTTCTTGGGCACGACCCCGTGCTGGCTGAGCACGGGGCGTGTTCAGCCTTCTGCTTTCTCTATTTTGCTTTGGAAGGTGCCGTTGAGGGTTCGGGCAATCCACTAATGTTCCTTTTCTTGTATTTATGTTGGATTTAGCTGTCTTTTTGCTTCTTTTGCGTTTTTGAGCTCATTTAATCCTGAAAATACAAAAGGAAGACAAAAACACTCTTTTTCCAATATTAGTACTAAAAAAGGGTTAGTTTTATGCCTCATTTGATGTAATTTATATGTTGCATTTTACACGCATCAAATACCCCCACACTTGAACTTTTGCTTGTCCTCAAGCAAAACTCTTTAATATTTGGCTTACACTCCCAAATGGAATAGGTAGAAGAGAAGGTTTTGGGGCTTGTCATAGAGTGTCGGGATTTCCAAGATCTTTTTAGGGTTTTATTTTTATTTATTTACACTCCTATTCGTAATGATTTATTTAGAACTGTTCATAAAAGAAATTACTTATTTGGGCATAACATGCCTTTTTAAAATTCTATTTATATACAGGTTCACATACCTCGCGGGGAAATCACTCACACTCGGCCGAAGGTGTATTTTTAGTGAATCACTCGAGAGCGGCATGGAACTTATTCCTACCATAGGCTTGCCAAGAAATCAATCCTCCTCCTTTTTAACTTTTATACCTTTGTAGATATCAAGAGGACTTTGTGGGTTAAGGGTTGGCTAGGGTTAAAGGTAGGTGGTTGGGTTAGTGGTTAGTAGAAAAAGGGCTAAAAAGCGTAACAAGTGTCGGTTTTCGTATATTTTTTTTTTTTTTTTTGCAACTTTTTATTTTTGATGAAGCTTTTATTCAAACAAAGTTATTTTTGATTACTTTGCTTGTTTATTTTCTTTTTGCTTCATTTTTCTTTTTTTTTCTTTTTTTTTTTTTCGAAAAACCGAACTTGTTACTAAAATAAAGGGTTTAAAAATGAAAAAGGTTTTGGTGGGTGAAAGGGTTTTTGTTTTGGGTGATGAAATGAAAAGGTTTAGGCTCAAAGGGGCTAACTAGGGGGATTTTTTGGGTAGGTGGTAAAAAAAAGAAAAATAATGGTGTAGAAATGAAAAAGGGTTAGTCCTAATGCCTCTATCATTACTTACTCGGGTTTAAGTTGATAAGGACCGGGAATGTATTGTCATGGCAAGTTCTAGAGTCGTAAGAACCAAGCGGCTATTCACACAAGAAACGAAAAATGAGCATTTAGTCAAATGATATGAAATTGTGTGCTCAATAAAGGCTCAAAACTCACTTTTGTGGGAATGGGTTTTTTATGTGATCAAGTATATATAATCAAATTTTAAATAAGTTTGTCATGCATTTTCATAATTTTCTTATGTTGGTTCTTTTTATCACTACGCTATCGGTTGTAAATTTGTAAAAATATAACCTTTTTGAGAGCTTGAATTTCCCGAGTTAAACCTAGACAAGTAAAAAAATGAAATTTTTGAAAAAAATTTGGGGTGATTAGCGGTTCCAATAGAGTTTTGTGTAAGGCTTGTATTTAGGACTTGCAAAATTCAAGGTTTTAGCATCCCCCCCACACTTAAATTACACATTGTCCTCAATGTGTCCCAAAAATAAATTTTTAGGTTGATTAGATGTGTAAAATAGTGTTTAAAAAGCAAAAATTTGTGTTACTGGGCACTGAACACGGCCCCGTGTTATCCGGGCACGGCCCCGTGTTTAAGTGCCAGTAACAAAATTGAAATAAGAGGAACAGAAGTCTGGACACGGGGGCGTGTTGGGTGAACACGGCCCGTGTCCAGTTACCTGTACTGGGCGTTTTCTGCAGGTGGTCCGACACGGGGCCGTGTTGGTTGGGCACGGCCCGTGTTGAACCTTCTGAAGGGGAGAAAACTGTCGGGTTGCCTCGTTCTTGTGCATGGGATCATTTTTCTCGTTCCCCTTTTCATCCTTTACCACCATGAGTGTGTTTTATTTATTACAAACCATCCAAACATTAAAACCATCATTTCATTTCATCATAGAGAGAACTTACATAATCCTAAATTAAACTAGATAAAAGAAGTAACAAACCACGGAGTCCTAGCCTTTTTTTTATTTTAATTCAGCAAAATTTCCAAGAAACATTCAATCTTGGTTAAACAAGGCCTTAGTGAACTCCTTCTTCCGAGTGCGGTTCTCCTCAAATGTCGGCGAGCCATTCTTCTATCTCCCTTGGAAGGAGAAAAGAAGGCTCGTTGGCATTAGTTTGAGGAGTTTCAACTTCCACCGGGATCTCTTGTTGGTGTACCATGGGAGGTTCCGCCAGAAAGTCTTCCCACCCGGTAGGGTTGTTGATTCCGAGAGCCAGGTTCCAATCCTGCTGAGGAAGGACTGGTTCCATTGGTGGTGCTACAAGAATATTTAACCTCTGGTGCAAGAGGTTAATTTCTTGGAAGCTGCTTTCAAGTCCCATCGTAAGATCGTTAATACGGTCGATAAGGACCTCCTCTACTGAAGTCATTTCATCTAGAGCCTCCCTTAATGCTATCACATAGTGAACAAGTGTAGCTTCAATGGAGGGTCTTCTTCCTCTTCGGTTGTTTGACGAATGCACAGAAGATGTATCGCTGTTTTCACTCGACATCCTACGAAAAATAAACTAAAAATAGCTTATTTAATGAAACAGTAACCGGACACGGCCCCGTGCTCACTGAGCACGGCCCCGTGTCCATCTTTCTGCAGAGTTTTGGAACAAGGAAACTTGTATTTTTAAGTTATTTTCTGAATGTTGTAGGCCCTTTTTGGCTACTATAACTTAAAACCATGTTTCATAACATGTTTTTACCAAGATTCTTTGAACAAAACTCATTTATCCCTACCATAGAGTTGGAGGAATTCCAAACTTTCAATGGTAGTTCTTGGAGAAAGATGAAGAAGAAGGAAATTACTAAAAGAGGAAGGGACAAGATGGGTTGTTGGAACCTTCTTTTAGACTTACCTAGGATAGTTTGAGAGAAGATTCCTGCAAATCTCTGCCCCAAGTTGGTCCAAATGTGCAGAATTCTTGGCTGCATTTATAGAAAATGACAGCAACCTGGACACGGCCCCGTGTTCAGTGGACACGGCCCCGTGTGCAGGTGGAGCTCTGACACAGTTTGTCCGTATTCTGACGTACTGATCAGAAAGGAATCTTTCGATGGACACGGGGGCGTGTTGGCTGGGCACGGCCCCGTGTCTACGGACTGTTTTATGAAGTTGTCTAGTTTTTTTAAGGAACTTGTTTTTATCGGGTGGTTCCTGACTGGTTGGAACAACCCCAAAGTGCCTAATATACCTTAATTGTCCTAGACTAAGGCGAGAACGCAAGAGGTTGTCGGTGAGGGTAATTCCTATTTTCATTCTAGGTGGACAAGTCCAACCCTTTTCCGGGCTCTTGTTAAAGAAGGTATATGCCGAATCGCTCAGGTCTATGTATGCACCGAACGAAGTCGATGGAGAGTCCTTCACGGCACAATCGACACAGGGACGACTATCGTCCAAGTCTTTGCTAGGTACGAAGGTATTTTCGGTAGCAACGAGGTTGTCGGAATGCGGTTCCAACATTTCTTCATGGGTATCGTCTTGGGGCGGATTAATAAAATCCTTCCTAAGCTCTTCTATCCATTTCAGAATTAGCTCTTCTAGTTGAAATAATTCGCTAAGGAACATTTCCCCTAGAATATCTGGCTGGGCGCATTCGAGGGAGAAATAGTGCTTATTTTTACTTTCGCCCCTCTTAAGGTTGTGAAAAGATCGTGGGTCCATGTAGTGGGGCCTATAATTTAGGAAGTAGCATTTTACTTCTTCATGTTCGCCATCACATAATTGACACCACGTACCATAAGAGTGCCGAAAGTAAAAATAATTACTATCACTCATGTTTATGTCAGAAATTACCAACCGTCGGGATCTAACGGTTCTGTTTTCAGTAACTGAAACTTGGGCACGGGGGCGTGTTGAGTGGACACGGCCCCGTGTTCAGCTTACTGTCTGATGTAAAACAGGATTGCCAGTTCCAATGATTGAGCACGTGGGCGTGTTCAGCGGGCACGGCCCGTGCTGAGCTCTGCAGAAGCTGAAAAACTAAGAAAATCCTAAAAAAAAATAAAAAGAAAAATAAAAGATGATTAGGCCGTTGATTCCTAACTTTCTTAAAATCCTTGTGTCCCCGGCAACGGCGCCAAAAACTTGATGTGCGTGAAAGTGTTATATATTTTAGGTGTATATTTTAAGCCCTTTTTAACACTTATTTTAGCCAAGTTTTAAATTTATAAAACACGATATTTCACTAACACTAAACACACATATGGGCAAGTGCACCCATCGTTGAGTGTAGTATAGCGTTGGTAAGATACCGAGGTCGTCCAAGGACACAAGAGCTTTTAGTACCGGTTTATCCTCAACGTCTAACCAAAATTAAAAGTTTAGAAAAATGTTTTAAACTAAGAAAAATAAAAACTAACTAAAATGCTGAAAATAAAAATAAAATAAAAACAGATAGACAAGATGAATCACTTGGTTCCGACTCGTATCTAGTATAACCTTTGATTATTTCCGCACTTTTGCACATAATTAAGAGATTATCTTAGTTATTGTAGTAGGCCCCTCTTTTGAAGGTGACGTTACCCTCACCCCAGTAGTTTGAGTCAGCAGGGATACAATCCTAAAGGGGTGGATTATTGGAAGATAATGAATTAAGTTATTAATGCAGTATTGTGGTAGGCCCCGCTTTTGGCGGTGACGTTACCCTCGACTAAGTAGTCTGAGTCAGCAGGGATACAGTCCTAAATAGCCGGGTTATAGTATTAATAGTAGTTAACTTATGAGGGGGTCAAAGAGTTTGGACCCCCGCCATCCAATACCGTGAAGTATTGAAGGAGGTCCTACTAAATTTGACCCAGGTCCATTGCAGGACCTCTAAACGCTGAACAATGGCAAGACCTTTACCAAACCGTTCCCTTAACCCCCGACCAGGTAGCCAACATACCTCCATATAGACCGTGGAGATATGAATGGTGAAAATCCTTTATTTTATATAGACAGTAAAATAATGCCAAGACACCACGGACAAACGATAAGGAAAGATCACCTTCAACATAAGTAACTAGTTATTAAAGTCATTAATACAAAACCAAATAAAAAGTGCAAAAGATTAGAAATAAAAAGTATTATACTAGACACTTTGTCTTCACCAAGTGATGTAAGAGACTTAGGCAAACATGGCCTTGATTGTCAAGAACTCTTACGATCAATCTTGGATCCCGAGACGACTCACACACTCTATGATGGACAATGGATGATGGTGGTGGATGATGGTGTTGTGATGGTGGTGGGTGGTGGATGAAGTGTGAGAGAGGTGGTGTGCCAAGGGATGAGTTGCAATGAAACCAAGCACTCCTATTTATAGGCTGAACAGAGGCCTGGGCACGGCCCCGTGTTCGCTGGGCACGGCCCCGTGCCTGTCTGACACTCTCTCTCTTCATTAATTGTAATTCGCAATTACAATTAATGCGCCTGCAGTACTTTCGGCACGCCCCCGTGTCCGCTGAGCACGGCCCCCGTTGTGGGCAATAGAAGCTTCTATAGGTTTGTCTTTTCTGCTGCTTCTTGGGCACGACCCCGTGCTGGCTGAGCACGGGGCGTGTTCAGCCTTCTGCTTTCTCTATTTTGCTTTGGAAGGTGCCGTTGAGGGTTCGGGCAATCCACTAATGTTCCTTTTCTTGTATTTATGTTGGATTTAGCTGTCTTTTTGCTTCTTTTGCGTTTTTGAGCTCATTTAATCCTGAAAATACAAAAGGAAGACAAAAACACTCTTTTTCCAATATTAGTACTAAAAAAGGGTTAGTTTTATGCCTCATTTGATGTAATTTATATGTTGCATTTTACACACATCAAAAACCACTTTCTCTCTACAAATGTCTGCCTCAACTCTCTCTCTCTACTCTCTCTCTACAATCTGCAGACCACCACCGCTCATAGCACCACCACCACCGCACCACCTCCGTCATCACACCACCGCCATCATCTTCGTCGTTCAACCACCACCACCGCCTTCGTCGTTCAACCACCACCACCGCCTTCGTCTTTCAACCACCACCACCGCACCACCTCCGCCATCTCACCACCGCCATCATCTTCGTCGTTCAACCGAACCACCGCACCACCTCCGCCATCATCTCCGATCTGGGTTCGATTTAGGGTTTTTGGTTCGATTTGGGGGTTTCGGTTCAAGCACCACCACCGATCTCCGATCTGGTAGCACCACCACCACCGATCTCTCTCTCTCTCTACGGTATCTCTCTCACTCTCTCTCTCTACGGTATCTCTCTCACCGATATTGATTGGGGGGTTTTGGTTCGATTTGGGGTTTTTGGGCAGGGATGTGGTGGTGGAGGTTTGGGCAGGGATGTGGTGGTGGAGGTGGTGGCAGGGATGTGGTGGTGGAGGTAGTGGAAGAAGAGGTCTGCCAAGAAGAGGTTCCAAGAAGACATACCTGAATGTCTGTGTGGTGAAGAGGTCTCGCAGACCTTTTTTAATGAAAGGTCTACGAGAAAACAAACAAGCTGCGGACTCCAAACCTCTGCGCGCGTCTGCGCGGCGCAGACATAAGTGGCCAGAAGTGCTTCTGGCCAAAAAACAAACACCACCTTCATGTTTTGATGAAATGTAGGTTACTATACATTGGCGGATGACGTTCAAGCTCGATAAAGAACCGAACACAATCAAGATTCAAGCTTCCGCGAATGATTCGTCGACACGTTTTTAAACGGCGAATATTTTATGAAATGTTGAATTGTGTTATTTCTTAAAAGTTTTTAAGAAATGCATATTTTGTAATGTATGTGTAAGCATATTTAAATAATTATAGTCGAAAACTATATAAAAATCGTATAAATGGACTAAGGGTCTTACAAGTTGGTAATCAGAGCTCCAGGTTAAGGAGTAAAGTGTTCAGTTCGAAACTTGAGTGCAAAATCCGGTAAGTTATTCAGTATAGTAACGGTCTAACATGTAAAGGGTTAAAAACAACACATAGGGATAACGTGTAAAACACGTTACCCCAAATAAAGCGATAAAAGACCGATATAGTTAAACGAATTACGTGTGTTAACACGTGTCGTAGAAAGCCTTGTAGTAGAGTACGAGTGCTTATTAATGATAATCGTTACTAATCTTTGTACACGTTTTAGTTAAAGTACCCTAGCATCCGAAGATGACGAGAGTGTAAAGAATTATCGATGCGATAAAGAAATGGTTTGAAGTATGACAAGTGAGTCATACACGCTAAAGACTTTAATCGAGAAACGATCTTGAATGAGAGATCGAACAACAAGGAAAGTTTATCAGGGCAAGTATCTACAAGGTACACGTCTTAAACTTATAGTATAAACAGAAATATGCAACAAATACATAGTGAATGACAGTTACATATCAAAAATAAAACTTGGAAAATTTGGATAGGTTACCTGTCCAGGATGACGTTTCCAAGAGAAATTCAGTAGAGATACGTATTATTCACAGTTGTGAATAATAAGATAATAACTGAATTTAGTTTAAATGTAAACTTGGATGAAAGTAATCATCCAAGTAAGTATTCTCAATGAAGAATAAATTGAGAAAAGTAATGATCACATCGACGAATGTGATTGTATAAATGATTATAAAAAAGAACATTGTATATGTTCAAAGATAAAACGGGTAAAACCAAAAATTGTTAAATGACAATTAAATAAAGTTTTACCAATAGAATTCATAAAAATGAAATAACTTGAGAGATTACTTACATGGGACGTGATGTGGTAATTATAATAAGGTCATGCGTACCATGTGTTGATCTCTTACTCTGGCCAAGTAAGTAGTGAACACATGATACCACGAGCTTCTTATAATGAGAACAGTTATGTCCGATGAGGTAAGGTCGAGACGAAAAAAAATTAAAAGAACCTTGGGGTCAAGAAATCTTATGGGCATACTCGTATAAATGGTTTTCGAGGGAACCATAAAAACGATGTATGGCGCACATAGAAATAGATGACCCAAGTGAATAACGAAATAAGTCATAATGGACGAAAGAGCCATGGTTGACGAAAAGGGCAATGTAAAACCAAAGTATAAATGAACCGCAGGGTCATAGAAACGAAGGTATTGCCCATACACAAAAGACGATCGAAGTCATTGACTTCGGTCCTAGTAAAGAAAGGATGATAATGATAATCATCATTCAGAAATTTTAAGACCATGGTCACATAAAGAATATAGGTTTGGTTAAATAAAGCGATGGATTTCGCTAAGACAACCAAAGAAGTCAAAACGAAGTCTTAATGCATACCTAAAGGGTTGCATTAATAATGACTTCGGTAAATCACCCGGTTGATGGGTAGGAAATTAAACACATGCGTAAACCGAGAGACGGGAACGCGGATTGAAAGTCAAAGGACCCGGATTATGAGTTATGACTAAAAGACTATAAAATTTCGCAAATAGAAATTTTGAATAAATATGTTCAACTATTTTGAGGTTGAACAGGTTGAATAAAGAATAAAGTTTGATTGATTATAAGTGATGGATTTCACATTAACAAGTCAAACGGGTTGAATACAATATAATGTCGGATGGCATAAGTAAGCGCAAGCCGGATAACGGTAGCGTAAACGCAAAAGAATAATGTTGGGATTGAACCCTATCAGAGGAACAGATAATTAAAGCCAAAACTGGATCACGACAGTGGATCCAGAATAAGCAGGTGTTGTGTTACAAGTCTCTCCCCTTGAAAGTGGTTTCAACATCTGCTGACCTCCTATATACTGATCATTACAACTGCTGACCTACAACCGCTGATCAAGTCAAAGACTAAAGCCCTGATGTTCAATCTACTGCTATGGGTCAAGCACTGCTGGTTTTTATCAAGCACTGCTGGTTGTTATCAAGTACTGCTGGGTTCACATCAGTGGAAGGATGCAGTAGTAGTTTAGTTTAATTATGAAATGTATTGTATAGCAGTTGTTAGCTTAAGCAGTGTTTGTATAGATCAGTTGTTAGAAGTTGTTAGGAGGTTAGATGTCACTTTCATGGTGAAGTCAGCATTGATGCCTCAGTGGTTTGTCCCTGCCTATAAATAGAACAGTACCATGCACTGTTCTATTAGCTCTTCACAAAATCTTCTTCCTGCACGAACAAACACTGTGAGCTCAGGCTGAGGGGGAGTTTGTATTCATACATGCATTGTAATCGTTATTGAAATAAATTCAATCTTTCAGTTCTTTGTTGAAAATGTTTGATTAAAGCAATTCTCCTGTTTGATTGTGTGCAGAGTTTGTTTCCATCTTAAATTCCGCTGCACTACTCATTCATCTTCATCTTATTTCAAACGTAAAACACAATCAAAACCAAAATCAGATCCTAACAATTGGTATCAGAGCTTGGACAGTCAAATTTGATTTAACAATCATTTTGACATAAATAGTTCAGCTCATAATCGTTGATACTGATAGTTTGTTCGTTTTGTTGAAAAACAGAGCAAGGTTTAATCACCATCAAAGTTGATTAATCAGTGCCTGTAAAACAACCAGGATGACGTCACAATCACAAGATGATAAGAATAACATTGGCTCTCTTTTTAAACCACCCATGCTTAAATGTAATGAATACAACATCTGGCAGAGAAGGATGGTGGGTCACATCCTTGCTCAACAGAAAACTGGATGTTGGAGGTCTGTTGTTTTTGGTCCCCATGTTCCTATGGTGCCAAGTGCTAAGGATGCGAAGAAGTTCGTACCTAAACCATCTGAAAACTATACTAAAACTGATTTTCAAAAATTCGAACTCGATGCCAAAGCATTTA
This sequence comes from Helianthus tuberosus, assembly GCA_030545235.1. Classification (NCBI taxonomy): domain Eukaryota; kingdom Viridiplantae; phylum Streptophyta; class Magnoliopsida; order Asterales; family Asteraceae; genus Helianthus; species Helianthus tuberosus. Next base: position 69,704,338 of record CM060361.1, on the reverse strand, counting down.
GCATCATAGCATCTGCATTACCCAATGAAATCTATGCTGGACTGTTACATTGTAACAGTTCCAAAGAGCTATGGGATGCACTGAAGGAACAGTTTGGGGGAACAGAAGAAGTTATTGAAAACAATAGGGAAATTCTGAATTAGCAGTATGAAACATTTTGTCACATCAAGGGTGAATCATTGACTCAGCAATTTGAACGATTCAGTTGTCTCATTAGTGAACTAAGGCTTGTTAAAGTAACATTTCCAAATTCAACTCAAAATAGCAGGTTCCTTAGATCACTACCAGAAAAATTGGATACCATTGCATTTGTTACTAGAAACTCTGCTGAGTTCAAAGATCTGACCCTGACCCAACTTCATGGTAGACTCTTGACCTATGAAAGGGAGTTAAACCAGAAAAAGAAGCTGCAAGAGTCTGGCAAAGTTGCTGATGATTATTCATTTGGTAGCACAGCTCTTTTTGGTCAGGAAGAATCTGGTAGCAGTAGTAAGGATCAGGGTTATGATCACTTTATTGATATAACTGCTGGTGGAAATTTCAACAACCCTGATTCTCACTCTGCAAATTATGCTTTTACTGCAAATTGTGAAAACCAGATGTCAGATAACTTGTGTTTTGAACTCAATGATTTGCAACACTTTGATCCCACTGACTTAGAAGAGATGGACATTTTGCATCAATTGGCTTTGCTTAGTGTAAGAACAAGCAAATTCTGCAAAAGAACAGGGAGAAAATTCCCTGGGTTACATGGGAATTTAAAAGTGGGGTTGGATAAGTCAAAAATTAAGTGCTATAAGTGCAATAGGCTAGGTCATTTTGCTAGGGAATGCAGGAGTCAAACCACTGGTCCAATAATCACTCATCCCAGCTCAAACCCTAGACCACAACATCAAAGCACTGTGCACTATACCCACAACATCAAAGCACGAGTTTTATGGTTAAATAAATACTTAGAATAAGTATCAAAAGCGAAAGATGTAAATCTTTGGTCAATTGACTCTATAAGAGTCTTTGCCGTAAAATAATAATCCAAGGGGTAAAACTCGGAATTTATAAATTACCACATTAAATCCAACACAAATATAGTTGTGGAGGAATATTATTTTATAAGAAATGTGGTAATAAAATGCTAGAAACGAATGAAAGCGATTCGTGTCTAAAATGTGCTTAAAATCCTTTAACGTGTCAAAATAAGCATATGAATGAAAAACTGATTTAAAATACTTATGAAATTCGTGGTTTGAACTTAATAAGATAGACAATATTGAACTTGTGAAGTTCATAAGGAATTGGGATCAAACAAATATGTTTGTTTGATTAAAACAAGAACGGGTCAAAAGTTTATAATTTCAATTTTTAAGCCGAAGGCTTAAAATTCTAAAATTTTGTTAATCCGAAAGTCGGATGTTAACTCCATATGATGAAGAATTAAATTACGGTCACGTAGAAAGAAACGTGACTTAAATCGGATAAAAAACGAGCAAGTTATGCTCGTTTCAATGAAAAATAAGTTGGCTGGAAAATGCAGCAACTAGCTGCAACCATTCTGTCGAAAAGGGGCCCTCGCGTCACGCGACGGAGAAACCCACTTGTTCTAGCGGCACGCAGCACCTGTCGCGGCGCGGGACTGGTTTATTGAATGCTGTCGCGGCGCGCGACATGCCTCTAGGTCTGCAGTTTGTTGCTGTTGATCAGTTTGAACTTAGAAATTTGGATAAACAAGTTATAGACTCTCATAACTAATAAATTTTGAGGGTTTGTACTCACGAAGTTATTCGAACATGTGTTAAAAAATTGAGCGACTAACTCATTTCATGTTTTGATGAAATGTAGGTTACTATACGTTGCCAGATGACGTTCAAGCTCGATAAAGAACCGAACACAATCAAGATTCAAGCTTCCGCGAATGATTCATCGACACGTTTTTAAACGAAGAATATTTTATGAAATTTTGAATTGTGTTATTTCTTAAAAGTTTTTAAGAAATGCATATTTTGTAATGTATGTGTAAGCATATTTAAATAATTATAGTCGAAAACTATATAAAAATCGTATAAATGGACTAAGGGTCTTACATCTTTCAGGGTATTCTGAATGAAGCATGCGTGCTAGGCGTCGTGAATTAGAACTTCAAGATCATTCTGAGCTTGAACGTTACGAAAACTATACACATAGCTTCGTCGACTGAGAGCATCAGCTATGACGTTAGCCTTGCCAGGGTGGTAGCATATCTCGCAATCATAGTCGTTGAGAAGTTCAACCCATATGCGTTGGCGCATGTTCAGTTCTTTCTGGTTCAAGATGTGTTGTAGGCTCTTATGGTCGGTGAAGACCGTACACTTTGTACCATATAGGTAGTGTTGCCATATCATCAATGCAAAAACAACTGCACCGAGTTCGAGATCGTGGGTTGTTTAGTTCTTCTCGTGGACCTTGAGTTGTCGAGAAGCATACGCGATAACCTTGTCTCGTTGCATAAGAACACAACCAAGACCTAGGTTAGAGGCATCACAGTAAACAACAAAATCGTCGTTTCCGTCGGGGAGAGTGAGAACAGGAGCATTGCAAAGCATACGCTTAAGAGTTTGAAAGGCTTCCTCATGTTTGGGACCCCAAAAAAAAGGTTTATCCTTGTGAGTTAAAGAGGTAAGACGTACGACGATTTTTGAAAAGTCAGCGATGAATCGACGGTATTAACTCACCAATCCAAGGAATGAACGGATTTCAGAGGGAGTTTTTGGCGTAATCCAACTCTTTACAGCTTCTATCTTTGCGGGATCGACATGAATTCCTTGACTACTAACAATGTGACCGAGGAATTGAACCGCCTCGAGCCAAAATTCACACTTGGAGAACTTGGCGTAGAGGCGATTTCCTTGGAGAAGCTCGAGAACTAAACGAAGATGCTGCGTCTGTTTGGCTCTCGACTTCGAGTAGATAAGAATATCATCGATGAACACAATAACGAAGCGATCCAAGAAGGGTTTGCACACACGGTTCATCAAGTCCATGAAGACCGCAGGTGTGTTTGTGAGACCAAAAGGCATGACCTCGAATTCGTAATGGCCATAATGAGTACGGAAAGCAGTTTTCAGAATGTCTTGCTCTTGTATACACAACTGATGATAGTGGTGTGCGTATAGCGCGATATGATTTTATTAATATTTTGAGCCCATTTTGCGCATTAGTCAAGTTTTAAATTTATAAAACACGATATTGTATTAACACTAAACACACACTTGGGCAAGTGCACCCATCGCGAGCGTAGTATAGTTTTGGTAAGATACCGAGGTCGTCCAAGGACACAAGAGCTTTTAGTACCGATTTATCATCAATGTCTAATCGATCCAATTTTTGAGAAAAGAGTTTTGAAACATGAAAATAAAACTAAAAATGAAAAGATAAATAAAATGAAAAACAAATAGACAAGATAGAATCACTTGGATCCAACTCATCTTTAATGTATCCTTTGATGATTTTCGCATTTTCAGACTTTTTAAGAGATTATCTTAGTTATAGTAGTAGCCCCCTCTTTTGAAGGTGACGTTACCCTCAACCTAGTGGTTTGAGTCAGCAGGGATACAATCCCAAAGGGTCGGAATATTGAAAGACAATTAAGTCAGTTATTAATGCGAAAAGTGGTAGGCCCCTCTTTTGAAGGTGACGTTAACCTCAGCTAAGTGGTTTGAGTCAGCAAGAATACAATCCCTAGAAGCCGGTTTAAAGTATTAATTGTAGTTTACATATGAGGGGTTCAAGCTATTCGCACCCCCGCCATCCAATACCGTTGGACATTGAAGGAGGTCCTAGTAAGCTTGAACCAAGTTCTCGCAGGATCTAGACACTGAACGAGACAAGAACTTTACCAAACCACCCTCCTAACCCCCTTCCAGGTAGTTAACGCGCTTTATATAGACCATAAAGACACGAATGAGTAAATCAATGACATCATGAAGAAATGGTAAAGAAAATTCACTTTCAACATAAGAAACTAGTTATTAAAGTCATTAATATAAACCCAATTAAAAAGTGCCGAAAGATTAAAAATCAAAAGTAACACATTAAAGACTTGTCTTCACCAAGTGATGTAAGAGTTTAGCCAAACATGTCCTTTGATTGACAAGAACTCTTACGATCAATCTTGGATCCCGAGACTACTACACACTCTAAAGATGGATGATAGATGATGGTGGTGGGTGTTGGTGTTGTAGTGGTGGTGGATTGATGGCAAAGTGGGAGAGAAGTGGTTTGCCAAGGGATGCCTTTGAAGTGAACCAAGCACCCCTATTTATAGCCTGAACAGAGCCCTGGCCACGACCTCGTTTCTAGTGGGCACGGCCCGTGGCCATCCTTTTCTCTTCCTTCATTAACTGCAATTATCAGCAGAGGGCCCCACACGACCCCGTGTCTTCTGGGCACGGGCCTGTGGTCAACTCTTTGTTGTACTATCAAGATTCTGCAAATCTAAGAGTTGACCACGCCCCGTGGAGAGCTGGGCATGGCCCTGTGGTGGGTGTAGAAGCTTCTGCAGGTTTGTCTTGTTGTGCAGGGCCTGACCACGCCCCTTGCCCAGCTGGGCACGGCCCCGTGGTCAGGTTCTGTCTTTCTTGTTTTTGTCTTGGGAGATGCTGTCGAGGGGTCGGGCATGTCACTTTATTCCTTCTTCTTGTATTTATGTTGGTTTTGGCTGCTTATTTGTTCCTTTTGTTCTTTTAAACTCGTTTAGTCCTGTAAATTCAAAAGAAAGAAAGAAAATCGCTTTTTCCAACATTAGTACTAAAAAAGGGTTAGTTTTATGCCTCATTTGATTTAATTTATATGTCGCATTTTGCACACATCAAATACCCCCATACTTGAATCTTTGCTTGTCCTCAAGCAAAACTCTTTAATATGTGCCTTACACACCCAAATGGAAGATGTAGAGAAGAAGTTTGTGGCTTATCTTGAGTGTCGGGAATCCAAGATCTTTATTAAGGTTTATTTTTATTTTATTTACAATCCTATTCGTCATTATTTATTTAGAACACTTGTTAAGAAAAATTATTTATTTGGGCATAACATGCCTCTTTAAAATTCTATTTATATACAAGTTCACATACCTCACCGGAGATCACTCAACACTCGGCCGATTTGTGTATTTTTGTGAAATACGCGATACCGACATGGGACTTATTTCTACCGTATGCTTGCCAAGCGATCAAACCTCCTCCTTTTTAACTAAAAATCTTTGTAAATACCAAGAGGACTTTGGGAAGGGGTAGGCTTGGGATAAGGGTAGGTGGTTTTTAGTTAGTGGTTAGTAAAATGGCGAAAAGCGTAAAAACCGTCGGTTGTCGTAAAACTTTTTCTTTTTGTGACATTTATTCAAACTAGGCATATTCAAACAAGATTTCTTTGAAGAACTTGTTTGGTTATTGCACAATTCTCTATTTTTTTTTATCATGTCACAAGATAACCGGACTTTTTAGTAAAACAAATGCGTTTGAAGAAAAAGGTTTTGTTGGGTAATGGGTGTTTGTTTTGCGGGTTTTGAAACGAAAAGGTTTAGGCTTAAAGGGGTTAACTAGGGGGATTTTGGGTAGTGGTGTAAAACGGATGAAAATAATGGTTTTGAAAGAAAAATGGGTTAGTCCTAATGCCTCCATCATTTACTTACTTTGGGTTCAAGTTGGTAAGGACCGAGAATGTATCGTCTTGGTAAGTTCTAGAGTCGTAAGAACCAAGCGGCTATTCACACAAGAAACGAAAATGAGCATTTAATATAAAGATGTATGCATGTATGCTCAATAAAGGCTCAAAACTCACTTATTGTGGGAATGTGTTTATAATGTGATCAAGTATATATAATCAAATTTTAAAAAGATTTGTCATGCCTTTTCATAATTTTCTTATTCGGTTCTTTTTATCACGACGCTATCGGTTGTAAATTTGTAAAAACATAACCTTTTTAGAAATTGTTATTCCCGAATTAAACCAAGACAAGGAAAAAAAACCGAAAAATTTAGAGAAAAATTTGGGGTGATTAGTGGTTCCAATAGAGTTTTGTGTAAGGCTTGTTATTAGGACTTGCAAGATTCAAGGTTTTAGCATCCCCCCACACTTAAATTACACATTGTCCTCAATGTGTCCCAAAATAAGTTTTTTGGTTGATTCGAATGTGTAAAAGCGTGTTTAAAAACAAGTTTTGTGTTACTGGGCATCTGGCCACCGCCCCGTGGTCAGATTGCCAGTAACTGAAATGGACAAAAGGCTGGCCACGGGGCGTCTTCAGTGGACACGGCCCGTGGTCAGTTACCTGATCTAGAGATTTTTTCTATAGAGCCTAGGCACAGGGTGTGTTGGGCTGAGCACGGCCCTGTGCTGCACATGCTGGAGAGTTGGAAAAGTTGACGGAAGGCTCTGTTCACGTGCATGGGGTGCGGTTTTAACATCCCTTTGGCAGTTTTCACCTTTTCTTGTTTGTTAAGCCATTATATAAGATCCAAACACCATACAATAACTTAAACCATCATTCATTAGAGTGCGAAATACATAGGTCTTAGAAATTAAAAATTACAAAAGTCCTAAAATTAGATAGATAGGTCCTAATATGCAAGAAAATTAAACTATGATGAAGTTCTACCCTAAATGTTTACATGATAAGAACAACAAAAACCCGAAAATGTTTTCCTGGTGACTAAGGGCTCTTAGAACTTCAATCCGGAGGGTGCTCCTCAAACGTCATTGAGCCACTCCTCAATCTCCCGAGGGAGAAGGAAGACGGGCTCATTATCCACAACATTTTGTGGAGGAGGTTCCGGAGTGAGGTCATCCCATCTGGTTGGGTTAACAACTTCTTGCGCAAGGTTCCAATCTTCTTGTGGAAAGATTGGTTCCATGGGTGGCAAAGCACGAATGTTCAACCTTTGGTGCAAAAGGTTGATTTCTTGGACGCTATTCTCTAGTCCCACCGTCAAGTAGTTGATACGGTCAATGAGGACCTCCTCCACCGATGCCATTTCGTCGATGGCTTCCCTTAATGCATAAATATAGCGGACAAGGGTAGCTTCGATTGATGGTCTTCTTCCCCTTCGACTGTTTCTTGAGTAGGTTGATGACATTCCACTATTCTGGCTCGACATACTAAGAAAACAAGACGAAAATTTAAAAAAGATGAAGATGAACTCCCGGCCACGGCCCCGTGCCTGCTGGGCACGGCTCCGTGGGCACACCTCAGTAGGATTTTTAACCAAGAAACATCATTGTTTAAAATTATTTTTCTGTATTTTAAAACATTTCTGAACATAAATAACTCAAAACAGTGTTGTAAAATTTATGTTTAATAAGACTTCTTGGTTAAAAACCTTGTAAATACTAAAATAAAGCTTGAAGTTATGAAGTTTCAAGCTCTAATGGAGGTTGGAAAGTTTTGGAGAATAAGGTAAGTGACAAAAGTGGCAAAGACAAGATGGTTTGAGAGAAACCTTTTTGAGAATATACCTTTTAAGGTATATGTGCAAATCTCAGCAGATCTTGGTCTTTGGAATAGGTCCAAATGTGCAGAACTATTGCTAACTTTATAGAAAAGGACAGCAGACTGACCACGGCCCCGTGGTCAGATAAGATTCTGACACTTTTGTCCGTATTAGAGGCATGGGGTGTGGTGGCCTGAACACGACCCCGTGGTGAAATTTGAGGTGGGCACGGGGTGTGTTGACCGGAGCACAGCCTCGTAGCTAGAGTTTTATGAAGTGGCGTCTTTATTATTTTTAAGGTTTTTATTCAGATCGGGTGGTTCCTTACTGGAAGGAACAACACCAAAGTGCCTAAGGTGAACGCAAGAGGTTATCGGAAAGGGTAAAACCTAAACTAATTACCGGTGGGCAAAACCAACCTTTATTCTCCTTATCCTGGCTCTTGTTAAAGAAGGTATATGTCGAATCGCTCAGGTCTATGAGCACATCGGTGGGAGCCGATAGAGAGTCCTTCATGGCACAATCGCCACAGGGACGACTATCGCTCATGCTTTCACAAGAGGTTAAGGTACTTTTGGTGTCGTCGATGTTGGTAGATTCCGAATGTCTCCCCAACATTTCTCCTGTATCGTTGTCTAGTGATGAATACCCCATTTTCATCATAAGCTCTATTTCTTTTATTTTTAGGAGAATCCTTTCTTCTATTTGACATAATTCATCGGAGGTTATGTCAGTTGGAAGAGATAGTTGAGGGCATTCGGTTGGATAATAATGATCGTTTTTACTTTCGCTCATTTTAAGGTGACTACAGGAAAACGATGGGTCTAAATAGTGGGGTTCATAATTTAGAAAGCAACATTCTAAATCTTGATGGAATCCACCACATATTTGACACCACTCATCGTAAGAGTGGTGAAAGTAAAAATAATCAACATCATCTATATTTTTGTCAGAATTTACCAACCGTCGGGATCTTACGGTCCTGTTTTCAGTAACTGGAGAGTGGACACGTGGGCATGTTGAGTGGACAGAGCCCCGTGGTCAGCTACTGTCTGACTTAAAACAGAATTGCCAGTAACGATGATGGACACGGCCCCGTGTCTGGCTGAGCACGGCCCATGCTAAGTTCTGCAGAATTTGAAAAACAAAGAAAAATCCTAAAAAAATGAAAAACAATTAGGCCGTCAATTTTAAACTTTCTTAAAATCGTTGTGTCCCCGGCAACGGCGCCAAACACTTGGTGTGCGTATAGCGCGATATGATTTTATTAATATTTTGAGCGCATTTTACGCATTAGTCAAGTTTTAAATTTATAAAACACGATATTGTACTAACACTAAACACACACTTGGGCAAGTGCACCCATGGAGAGCGTAGTATTGTGTTGGTAAGATACCGAGGTCGTCCAAGGACATAAGAGCTTTTAGTACCGGTTTATCCTAAACGTCTAATCGATCCAATTTTGAGAAAATAGTTTTGAAACATGAAAATAAAACTAAAAATGAAAAGATAAACAAAATGAAAAACAAATAGACAAGATAGAATCACTTGGATCCAACTCATCTTTAATGTATCCTTTGATGATTTTCGCACTTTCGGACTTTTTAAGATATTTTCTTAGTTATAGTAGTAGGCCCCTATTTTGAAGGTGATGATACCCTCAACCCAGGGGTTTGAGTCAGCAGGGATACAATCCCAAAGGGTCGGAATATTGAAAGACAATTAAGTTAGTTATGAAGGTGATGTTACCCTTGGCTAAGTGGTTTGAGTCAGCAAGGATACAATCCCAAGAAGCCGGTTTAAAGTATTAATAGTAGTTTACATATGAGGGGTTCAAGCTATTCGCACCCCCGCCATTCAATACCGTTGGGTATCGAAGGAGGTCCTAGTAAGATTGAACCAAGTCCTCGCAGGATCTATACACTGAACGAGACAAGAACTTTACCAAACCACCCTCCTAACCCCCTTCCAAGTAGTTAACACACTTTATATAGACCGTAAAGACACGAATGAGCAAATCAATGACATCATGAAGAAATGGTAAAGAAAATTCACTTTCAACATAAGAAACTAGTTATTAAAGTCATTAATACAAACCCAATTAAAAAGTGCCTAAAGATTAAAAATCAAAAGTAACACATTAAAGACTTGTCTTCACCAAGTGATGTAAGAGTTTAGCCAAACATGGCCTTTGATTGACAAGAACTCTTACGATCAATCTTGGCTCCCGAGACTACTACACACTCTAAAGAAGGATGATGGATGATGGTAGTGGGTGTTGGTGTTGTAGTGGTGGTGGATTGGTGGCAAAGTGGTAGAGAAGTGGTTTGCCAATGGATGCCTTTGAAGTGAACCAAACACCCCTATTTATAGCCACAATAAGTGGGCGTGGCCCCGGCCCGTGTCCAGTGGGCATGGTCTGTGACCATCCTTTTCTCTTCCTTCATTAACTATAATTGTCAGCAGAGGGCCCCACATGACCCCATGTCTTCTAGGCACGACCCCGTGGTCAACTCTTTACTGTATTATCAAGATTTTGCAAATCTAAGAGTTGACCACGCCCCGTGGAGTGCTGGGCACGACCCCGTGGTGGGCGTAGAAGCTTTTCCAGGTTTCTCTTGTTGTGCAGGGCCTGACCATGCGCCATGCCCAGCTGGGTACGACCCCGTGGTCTGGTTCTGTCTTTCTTGTTTTTGTCTTGGGAGATGCTGCCGAGGGGTCGGGCATGTCACTTTATTCCTTCTTCTTGTATTTATGTTGGTTTTGGCTGCTTATTTGTTCCTTTTGTTCTTTTAAGCTCGTTTAGTCCTATAAATTCAAAAGGAAGAAAGAAACGCGCTTTTTCCAACATTAGTATTAAAGAAGGGTTAGTTTTATGCCCCATTTGATGTAATTTATTTGTTGCATTTTGCACACATCAATAGCCTGAACGTAAATCGATCTTGGAGAAACACGTAGCTCCTTGGAGTTGATCAAATAAGTCGTCGATACGAGGTAGCGGGTAGCGGTTCTTAATGGTAAGCTTGTTAAGATCTCTGAACGATCCATCCTTCTTTTTCACGAAAAGGACAGGTACGCCCCATGGTGATGTGCTAGGGCGTACAAAGCCTTTATCAAGCAATTCCTGAAGTTGGCTAGATAGCTCACACATTTCAGAGGGTGCAAGGCGATAGGGAGCTTTTACAACAGGTGTAGCTCCTGGGACTAAGTCGATACGAAAATCGATATCACAAGTAGGGGTAAACCAGGTAAATCGTCGGGAAAAACGTTAGGAAAATCATGAACAACAGGGACGTCTTTCTTTGTTTTCTTTTCTTCCTCTACTACTACAATATGGGCTAAGAAAGCGGTGTACTCCTTGTGTAAGTACTTACTCGCTTGGATACACGACATAAGCTTCAGTTCTTTTGAGGATACTTCGCCATAAACACATAGTTGATCACCGTTTGAGAGAGTGAAACGAATCATCTTTTCGAAACAAATAACTTCAGCACGATTCTCACGAAGAAAATCCATGCCTACTATGACGTCAAAACTACTTAGTTGCATAGGTATGAGATCGATCGGGAAGACGTGATTGTTGAGTTCAAGAGTACAATCACGGAGAACGGAGCTGATGGTGACGGTCCTTCCGGTGGAAACTTCTACGTCGAAAGTCGTTGGGAGGTTAGCGCGCTTACGTTTTAGAAGCTTTTCGAATTCAAACGATACAAAACAGTTATCGGCTCCAGTATCAAATAAGTAAGAAGCATAAATACCGTTAACAAGGAACATACCATTGACAACATTGTTGTCAGTCTGATCCTGGCGGACGTTGATGTTGAAAGTTCTTCCGCGGGCTGCTTGTTGTGGCTGTTGCGGCTGCTGCTGCTGTGGTTGTTGCTGCGGTGGTGGTTGCTGCTGCGGCTATTGTTTCACAACACGCTGTGGGCAGACATTGGCAAAGTGGTTCGGGTCACCACAAGTGCTGCGGCCCATAGAGGTTGCAGTTGACACAGAAACGACAGTTCACTCCCACTGGGTGATGATAAGTGCAAGTTGGGCACAATGGGTGAGTACTAGTATACGCACGCTTAGCAGGCGGTGCGTTGGTAGTAGCAACCAGACGTGACTGGTTGTTGGGAGGTGCTGTGACTACCGCGTTGTTCTTGCTTGAGTTCCTTCGCTTGCGACCTTGGCGACTAGACATTGAAGCTTGAGATGCTGCAGTGTCGGTGCTTGGAGTAGTAGTAACCTGGTTGAGACTCTTGGTCGAGGTTTTGAAAACACCAGCTAAGATTCACTTGTCGTTGATCTCAGCTGCGAGTTTATAAGTTTCCTCGATAGTTGTAGGTTTCGCTACTTGAACAAAATCAGCTACGCAATCGGGAAGGGCTTGAATTTACTTCTTGATGGATTTCTCGGGAGTGTCCACTTGGCTTGGACAGATGATCCTCAACTATTTGAAATGAGCGGTGAGACCAGCGTTATCACCTCCATCTTGCTTGATGTTCCAAAACTCATTCTCCAGCTTCTGGACTTAGTGGGGAAGACAAAATTCCTTCATCATGAGCTCCCTGAGCTCCTCCCATGTGAGACCATAAGCTGCATCATTACCGCGCCTGTTAAGCTCAGCGGTCCACCAATCAAGTGCCCTTGACTGAAAGACTCCAGTGGCGTTCACAGTGTAGATATTCTCGGGACATCCGCTTTGACGAAAGGTAACTTCGATCGCATCAAACCATTGAAACATTGCACTGGGTCCATCTTCACCAGTGAAGTTTGCGGGACCACAGGCTTTGAACTGCTTGAAGCTGAATGGAGCTTTAGGCGAGTCATTCTTGGAATCCACAGATGAGGTGCTGCTAGCAGCATTGATTTCACTGACGATCTGGGGTGTCACCTTGGCCATTTCTTTGGCCACGAGAGAGGTGATTCGTTTATCAGCATTATTCCTCTGAACGGTACGGCGAGTGTGGGATCCGAAAGAAGACATCTGCCATTAGATGAGATTCGATTATATAGGGTTTCGTTTTGAAAAGTTTAGCATTTTAACAACCCATTTATTGTTATTATTACCCAAGTAAATCACAGGAACACGTCGGCACATAATCACGTATACACATAATCACGTATTTGCACGTATACACATAGTTCACATAAGCACGTATTAGCACATAATTCACGTAAACACATATTTTTCACGTATTCACCTACATATTTTGCACGTATTCACCTACATATTTTTCTCGTATTCACCTACATATTTTGCACGTTTTCACCTACATTTCAAGAACGCGTAGCACGTGTGAGATTTGCGAGAGATAGCAACTAGCATAAGCGATGAGTTTAGCGAATGAGGCTGCTTAGTTTGTTCGCGATTAATTAGCGTTTTATATTGCGGTAGCTGTACGAGCTGTGCGCATTTGACGGAGCGAGAAGCGATAAATCGAAACCATAAATCGTAAAAACATAAAGATAATAAAATCAATGACGTGTAAAATCGGCGATTGCAGGCTAGAAAATAAATAGAATGCCTTGGCTGTTAGACGTCGACTGCCCAAAGTGATTCAACTATTACCAACGAGTGCGAGTACACGCTTTGGCCTAATAGACTATGCTCTCACCGTGACACGGCTACCGGCATCCACCCTTCCAGTTACTACGTGACTCGAGTCATTGGAACAGTCAAGACTTTGGTAAGATTTTGTAAAATCAAAGTAGGGAGTGGAACGGGTCATTAAGATGCGGGTTTCACCCCTAACTTAACAACTTCGCTCCTAATTGTGGTAAAACCACGAGATAGAGATGGAGATTTTCGTCGAGATATGGATATCACTCCTAACTCAACGAAATATTCTCGTGTGAGAGTAAAATACGCGGGGTGAGTGATCTTATCGAGAGTTCTTGGTTTTCACACCTAATCTCGACGCAATCACTCATTTATGTTATACGAGCGTTTTCAAAACGTGTGTATTGTGTTAGCCTTAGGAAAGGCAAAATGAATTTTCAACCTTAGGAAAGGTTCCTTCGTACGAAGGTGAAATATAGCGAGTTCGTACGAAGCCACCCTAGGTGGTTTCGCACAAGAGTAGAACATGTGGGTTCGTACAAAGCCCCAAGTGAGTTCGTACGAAGGGTCTGTTTTGGTACTTAGACTATAGACTAGGCCTGTGCTACACAACTTGACCTAATTCCCTATAGTTATGGCTCTGATACCAATCTGTCACGCCCCAACCGATGGCAGAATCATCGGGGCGCGGCACTAGGTGAATCAGATTACTCAAGAGAATCCATAACAACTATTCCTTACCAATATTTAAATGGTTTATCATCCCATACTAACGAACAATATTCCAACAAACAGTCATAACAGATAACAAGTCTTTTAAACAAAACATGATCCGACAACCTAGATTTTTATTAGATGAGTTTCTAGACTTCCTATCCTTTTCGCAGCATAACAATCCATCAACCTGTCACATACGTTAAAATAAAGTCAATACAATAATGTAAAGGTGAGTACACAAGTTTGAATAGATATAATATAAAAGCGTTTACGCATAACCAGCATGTAACACATAACGGGCGAAGCATGTAAACTACCAACAATGATACATCCTAACCACCTGATTGCGAGTAGAGTATGCGCGACAGCGCGATACATGTTCACCGAAGCGAACACGTGAAATAAAGTATGTGATCCTTATCAACCCCTGAACAAACAGGTGCTGAGTCCAAACTATAGTATATGGGCGGTCGGGCAAGTAATCACTGTGTAAGCATAGCAACAAGCATTCAACTAATCATGTATAGTATGCGGGAGCGGTTAGCGTTTATAAAAGTGTTTGCGTTGTGTGTTGTGTTTTTGATAGAGAACGTATGTAACACCCAAAAGTGTGTTAAGCGAAAAAGGGATCGAGTATACTCACAGTGTGTGTCTAACGAATAAACACGGTCTGAGAATGGATTGAAGGGAACGCCGGATTAGCCTGCGTACGGGGACATAATGTGTAAGTCTTCCAAAGTGCTGAAACGGTTGAAATCTGAAGTTGTGCCTTCGTACACATGTGGCTTCCGTTGTCCAAAATCGAGTGTCTTCGCGTCAGTCTTCAGAAAATCGAGTGTTCATCCCTCCAACCTTAAGCTACTGATTAAACTTAGAGTCGGAGAGGTCTTTGTCAGAGTCACGGATAAGAGTCGGGCTGTGATATGTAAAACCAGTGCCTTCGTACGAAGCCGGGCTTTGCACAGAACAGTCCAACTCGCATTCGTGGTTGTTCTTGGCGTTCGGAGCTGTGTTTTCACCTGAATCGGATGTGTTTTCGAGTCCAATTCATGACGGTTTCCACACTACCTCATTCCACTATCCAGTGAATGAAATACGTGCCGTTTTAGGTCCGTTTTAGTGTGAAAATCAAGTTTAAAATGGTTTTAAAGAGTTTTCACCTAGATCTAACACTTGGTGAGTGTGAAATCAACCGATTTCTAACTTGGGAAGCCGTAGCTAGGCCCAATGCACTCGGTTAAGTGTAGATCCGGGGTGAAATAAGAAGAGTTGATGAAAAAGATGAAGATTTTGTAAAAAGAATGAAGGTTTTCTATAAAAAAAGATGAGGTTCTTTGTAAAATGATGAAAAAGATGAAGTTTGGTTGAAGAATAGAAGAGTTTTGATGAAATCAAAGTGAATCTTATGGGAAATCATAGTGGAAAACGTTGTGTAATCACATCAAAACTGATAAATCTTACTTGAAAATGGTCGGACAGCAATTCGGCAGCGTTTTGGTATGAAATCAGCAAGTTAGAATGAGAAAGGAGGGCTTGGGTATTTATAGAAGAGGTGGGATCGCACAAGAGGACCTGGTTCAAACCTGTTGCGTTCGTACGAAGGCAGTGCCTTCATAGGAGGCTGCATGGCGTCGTTCGAAGGTGCCATTCTGTGCAATTCGTTCCTCGTTTCGCGTGTAGGATGCTCGTTTGATGCGTTTTGTTGCGTTAGTTAGGATTGGTACTTTAAGTATTTTAGTGCAACACTGAGTATTGGGTTGCGTTGCGTTGCGTTTTAGAGTGATAAATCGTGTTGTGCGAGTAGCGTTTGAGCGTTTTAAGCGAATGCATTGATAATCACATAACCATAATAAGCACACACAAGTAAAGCATAAACGAACACATAGCATAACATTACTACTACTGACAGCGTTTGCGATTTAGCGATAAGCGAGTGTGAAGGCGAGAGTGGTTACCGAATAAACAAACACACTAGGCAATTTGAATAGCATAATTCTGTGTAATTCATGTTGCGTTAGCGTTGAGCGTTTGTGGATTTAAAACGTTTAAGCATTTAAACGCGTAGAGGTGCCGTGTGATGAAAATGTATTTGGTATAACATAAACCCTTATTTATAGCGAATCTCAGAGTACAAGATGGTTACAATTCGAAGCAAGTAGCAAAACGGGTAACAATCCGGAAAGTCGGGTTGTTACACATATGTATGTCCAGAGGTTTCTTTTCCACCTTTTCTTTTGTACATTTCAGTTTGGAAATGCTCAATTCTAGCCCCTCAACTTTCGGGTATTTTAAATGTTAGGCATTAGTTATTAGTTCTCATCAACTAGTCTTATTTGTTAACTAGGTTATAGCTTCTAGTTAACACACCTCATTATAAGATCAAATATTTATTAACATACCAGGTATATCATAAAATAATGTTATAATTAAATTATATGCACTTTTGGGGTGTTAGTGTGTTACACTTGTAGAGGGGGTGGAGTTGAGGTGAAGTAGTATTCGGTATTTCTCTTACACCATACGGGTTGGTTGGTGATGTGCTTAGAGTATTTTAACTAAATTAACCATAAATTAGACACCAAGTAATACTCTAGACTCTCTAAAAGCTAAACTACTGACAGGCAAGTGAACCTATCGATCTAGTAAAGCTAAAGTAAGTCCGGATATCGAACCCACGAGACTCCTATTGAAAATGTTAACTAGACTCGATTACTTATCTACACTACTGATTTTATTTGTTTTTATTGTTTTGAGGGGGGGTTAACAATCCTAATGCAATTACTTAAATGATTAACTAAAGTGAACTAAGACACGGACTATAACTGTAGACTGGATCAGATGATGATAAAACCACTACCTAGGTCGGAATCCTACACATGAATGACAAGTTTTCTATTGGTAATGGAACTATTGTGGAACCAGGATCTGAATGTGCTAAACTAAAAGGATGATCTAAGGATCCTCGACCCTTCTCAAGGATTCACCTAATAGATTCCTAAAAGCTGTTAAGGTTACCAGTTATGTGGATTCCCTCACGGTTTTCCAACTCTAATAATGAATTACCCGCTAGACAATCTACCCCACAGCGCGAAAGTCTCAATACACTAGAAGTGCTTGAGGTAACTATTGGAATCCTGATCAGTCTCGATAGGCAAGGAATGACAGGTAAATTAGGGAAATCTTCTCACAAATCTTTTACTCCTAGAACCCTAACACTTAAGACAAACCGACAATCTCTCAACTCACAGATATCGAGATTGGTTGAATACCTAGACCTACTCAATTCACAATTATCACTCCTATGGGTTACTACATATAGCAAACCATTTAACAATCGAGAACACACAATAAACAATCTAGCATACACCCATAACAGATATCGAGATTGGTTGAAAAAATAAGTCGTCCCCATCACGCCGCCCTCCACGCCACATACAGGCTGGTGTGTCTAACTTGGAGAGGCTACCACGCCACGAATCCACGCCACAAACAGGCTGGTGGAGAACTGTAGCTTCTCCTAGGATCATCACTTGTTGTTTCTTGATCTCTTCTTCGTCCTTATCTATCTCTTTCTTACGGCACTTGACTCCGCAAAAGGCGAGACTCCTGCAACAACAAAGCCTATTATGATCAATATCTGTATGTGTGACATAAAATGTCTAGGGTTTCTTTATAATCAAGAGAATTACTTGTACATGTATATGTTCACTTTTTCTCCAAGTTTCTTTTTGCATGTGAAGCAACGCTTGAGAGATTCAAGGGTCATGTGTTTAGAAGAAGCTCCTTATGGATGAAAATATGTCATGAATGAATCTTCAACATGTCTCTGATAGGGGTGTTCAAAACTATCCGTATCCGAAAATCCGATCCGAAATATCCGATATCCGAATCCAAAATATCCAAAAAATCGGATATCCGAAATTTCGGATATCCGAACCGCGGATATCCGAATTTTTCGGATTCGGATTCGGATAGTGATTTTCAAAAATTTCGCATATTTCGGATATCCGAAATATCTGAAAATATCCGAAGTATCCGAAAATATCTGAAATATCCGAAAAATATCTGAAAATATCCGAAAATATCCGAAAGTATCCGAAAAATATCTGAAATATCCGAAATATCCGAAAACTTATATTCGGATATCCGAAACTATCCAAAATATCCGTTTCCGAATATGAAAAAAATAAAAATTAAATAAAAAGTTGGATTTTCGGATATCCGAATCCGTATCCGAAATTTCGGATATCCGAAATTTCAGATACGGATTCGAATAATGAAATCTGGTATCCAAAAATTTCGGATATCCGGTTTTGAACACCCCTAGTCTCTGACTTGAATCTTGGAATGTAGTATATAGACAATGAGATGAGGCTGAAACACAATAATTGGATCAGTGAAAAAACCCTATTTCAT
This sequence comes from Helianthus tuberosus, assembly GCA_030545235.1. Classification (NCBI taxonomy): domain Eukaryota; kingdom Viridiplantae; phylum Streptophyta; class Magnoliopsida; order Asterales; family Asteraceae; genus Helianthus; species Helianthus tuberosus. The sequence continues at coordinate 69,686,197 of CM060361.1, read as the reverse complement.
GGATGTGCATGTGTTTTAGGCTTTCAAAATTTACTAAATTTGAGTGATTTTAACTAATTATAATTGTGCTATCCAACTAATATCAAGATAATGCTTAGGACATGTTTGTTTTTTTTACTCGTTTAAGTGCTTTATGGATATGTGTATGGATAAAGGATGTCCTTATGAAGTAAACAATACTAGTACTGATGTTTATTTTGTGTGCTTCTGATGCAAAATGCCACTTCTATATTGCTAATTTTGTAATTATTACTCAGCAAAATATTATAATTGTATAGACTTTTCAATGAATGTTTCAAGTGATAAAATCCACCAACGTATGAATTACGTTTCAAAAAAATATTTTAGATAAGATAATGATGTCAATTTATCTAAAGTTAAGTAAAATATAAATCGTAAATAAAAAATAATAAACAGTAAAATCAAAATAAAAATTTTAAGTTTTCCTGAACGGCAATTAAAGTTGAATGTAATTAACAGAAATCAAAGGCTAGTTCTATTAAAAGCAATACAATTAAAATATTTTATTAGTTATAAGTATAAAATATTATACTTCACAAAACGAAATAGAATATCTAATTTCGGGTCATTTTTAGTGATTATTAATTTTTTTCGAAAGGTGTGAATTATTCGTGAATGTCGGGAGATCTAGCATACATTATCTTAACCGGGTCCGCGCTAGAGAGCCCCCCACACAATAGATCCCCAAATTTTAAACCCCTCAATGAGAAACCCCTATCACCTAGACTTGAACTTGAGACCTAGAGTGGAAAACTCACCCGATCCCACCAAAGGTGCAACTTAAATACCCGTAGCCACCACTAGAGCACTAGTGATGGTTATTATAACTGGAGTATTTGGCCCCAAATAATTTATCAATGATCAAAGAGCTTGTAGCTTAGTAGTATTAATATACGTAATTAAGATGTTCTTTTTCAAGTAGTTGAGGGTTTTAATCTCATGATAAACATTGATGTAGATTTATGAGTAGCTTAGAGGACATTTGAGTTAAGGGATATAAAAAATAATTTAACAATGGGTTGATATGGTATTAGTAGTATATATGAGAGAAAAATAGCACAAGTCAGAATGGGGTGAATAAAACAAAACACGGATTAGAAAGAGTGGTATGTTGAAATAGCTTCTTTCTTCATCATTCTAGACGCTAATGTTCATCATGGTGAAGGATTCGATAATTCTAATGTTGTTTATGGGGGATTGGTTCTATCAGCTCATCTTTCTATCCATCTCGAATATAATGCTTTAGTTTACACCCTCTTTCTTGAGTCATCACCTATTCTTGCTGAAGTTTTTGTTGAGCCACCGCTCATTTGAAGGGAAGATCGTACCCTTAGAACTGCCCATTTAAACTTAAACAAGCCTTCATTTATTTGATTGAGTAGGTTCATTAGTTGTAAAGTCTAATTGGGGGTTATTAATTAATCTTGATGCATTAACCACTAACGTGGATTTGAATGATTCTAATGCGACTTTGAGTGCAGAAAATGAGATCATGAATAAAGTGTTGGAAGATTTGAAGGCAGATAAAGAAATCAAATCAAAAGCAGATCGAGATGCTATATGCAGTGATAGAAGATAGACTTGGTTTGAATGTGCATGTTGAATACGATCAAATTGGTATCCGAAGAGCTGAGGCTTGGAGGATGGAACGAGAACAAAGAGATGCACAAGAAGCTGCTGATGCTGCAAAAGACAAAGGGAAAGGCATAGCAGATGAAGAAGTTCTTGAATCGTCAAGCCAAAAAGAGCAACAATCAAGTAATGCTGATGTTAATACTGAAATGGCTATTGTCCTTGCTCAACAATTCATACTTGTAGGTTCGCCAGTGGATGTTCCTTACAACAAAGCTGAAATCAAAAGGCAAAAAGAAGTTAAGCGTCGTAAAGCAAAGAAAGATGGTGAAAAAGACGAAGAAGAGGGTGATGATGAGGAGGAGGATGAGGATACAGAAGAATTGTTCAACTACTCCCAAGGTTATCTATTTAAGTCATGATGTGGAAGAAGGGGAGTTAGTAGAGAACTGGATGAGAGAGACCATGAATGAGGCATTAGGGTTGAATGATGAAGATAATTTCACTTTCGATTTTGAAAAAGATATGGAAGATGATGCTCCTGATGGTGATTATGTATTCAAGATGGTTGATGAAGCAGACAACTTCAACGATGTAATGATTGAAGATGATTAAGAATATGACCATGAAGTACCGTTACATTATTCTGGTCAAGATGCAGATTTTCCTACATTTGCTGAGATGTTTCGAACTCATAATGAAGATGAACTTAAAAGAAAAGTTGCTGAAAAGGTTGCTGAAGAAGGTATTCCAAGAACTCTTATAAGAGAAGAACTAAGGGAAGAGAGGAAGAAGTGGTTTAAACCAATGCCAGAAGAGAGAAAATTCAAAAGGCCATTGAAGTTCTTCACTCGACACCCAGATCAGTCTCTTGGAGATATCTTGTCATGGGTTTATCTTGAAGATCTGAAGGTTTATGCTATCAAACGAGAATTTGGAGTTCATTACTTCAAATTTATCAAAGATCTAAAGACGTTGCCTTGGTGGGACGTGGAAGAGTTGATAAAGACAAAGAATATTCAACAATGTGAATGGGGTCCTGAAGTTAGACAACACGAACAAAAGCTTTGGTACTATATACGCGGTCAAACACCTGATAACTTTCTTGAATGGAAGCCGCAGTATCCGAAGCAATCAAGATTAACCCGGTGACTAAAGGAAAAGACATCACGCTGCATGTAAAACTTCCACGATGCATGAAGAATATGCCACTGAAAGAAATGGAACAAGACTTTTACAAAGACTTCAGAGGTTGGGCATATGATCCTAAGACATGTCAGCGGTGATTGCTCTTCGAGACAAAAAGTTTGTTTGGAAGCGTATCTACGTGCTCGATCCGATGTGGCTGGTCAACTGCTCAAAGAAAGATATTGAGTGTTTGTTCTTTAATAAGATTATGTACTATGAAGCTGACAAAGTACAAGCACAACAATTTCAGAAGTTGGTGACCGTATGCTTTGCGAAAGACATCAACTCAGGCAATTATTGGAAATCTAAATGGAGAGATCTCGAGCTTGAAGAATTCCTGAAAGAAGAACGCCACAATGAAAAGATGGATCAGAAAATGGCTGAAGCCGCGAAGAGAGCTAAATGGAAATTGGGAATGGGGCAGTATGATACAGATCAAACTCCGATTGAAAAGGAAGAAGGAAAGATTCCCAGATGGTCGAAGTCATTAGATGGTATTAAAGAGTATCGTGAATGGTGGATAACGAAAGGAAGGTTTGAACGTAAAGAGAAGCTGGCACAGAGGGAAGCTGAAAGAAAGCAGAAGCTGAGAGAGAGGAGATACAGAAAGAAAGCTTAATGAAGACTATACAGACGACTACAGCTACATCCAAGGGGGAGTCTGTGAATGCACTATGTCTGTAGTTTCTGTCTTGTATTGAGTCTCAATTTATCTTGTATTGTATTGTATGGATTTGTATGTTATTCGTGTCGAAGTGATAGGTTTTGTATTGTAATAGGCACTTCGTACGGAGGCACTTGAGTCACTTCGTACGAAGCTACTAAGCCACACTCGGTTCGTACGAAGCCATGTATAGCTTCGTACGAAGCCATGCTGTCTATATATATGGGTGTTAGGTTCTTAGTTGAGATAACTTTGGGCAATTGATGCGAAGCTTTGTCCAATCTTCTCCAGGTTTTGTACATTTTTGAATATTAATGAGAAGAGCATTTAACGATGTCTGTGTGATCATTATGTCAATCTATTTCTTGGATTCCACACTAGCAAGTAGATTCTAGATCCGGTCGGAGCGTTCAACGAAGACGAACACGGTCCTCACAAGAATTCTTGTAAGTGTTTGTTGGGCGTTCTTCTCCCCTTTCCCCCTCTAATTTACGCACACACATACGTATGTCCAGAGGTTTCTTTTCCACTGTTTCTTTTGTACATTTCAGTTTGGAAATGCTCAATTCTAGCCCCTCAACTTTCGGGTATTTTAAATGTTAGGCATTAGTTATTAGTTCTCATCAACTAGTCTTATTTATTAACTAGGTTATAGCTTCTAGTTAACACATCTCATTATAAGATCAAATATTTATTAACATACTGGGTATATCATAAAATAATGTTATAATTAAATTATATGCACTTTTGGGGTGTTACACTTGTAGAGGGGGTGGAGTTGAGGCGAAGTAGTATTCGGTATTTCGCTTACACCATACGGGTTGGTTGGTGATGTGCTTAGAGTAGTTTAACTAAATTAATCCTAAATTAGACACTAAGTAATACTCTAGACTCTCTACCTCTAAAAGCTAAACTACTGACAGGCAAGTGAACCTATTGATCTTGTAAAGCTAAAGTAAGTCCGGATATCGAACCCACGAGACTCCTATTGAAAATGTGAACTAGACTCGATTACTTATCTACACTACTGATTTTATTTGTTTTTATTATTTTGAGGGGGGTTTTTTAACAATTCTAATGCCATTACTTAAATGATTAAATAAAGTGAACTAAGACACGAACTATAACTGTAGACAGGATCAGATGATGATAAAACCACTACCTAGGTCGGAATCCTACACATGAATGACAAGTTTTCTATTGGTAATGGAACTATTGTGGAACCAGGGTCTGAATGTGCTAAACTCAAAGGATGATCTAAGGATCCTCGACCCTTCTCAAGGATTCACCTAATAGATCCCTAAAAGCTGTTAAGGTTACCAGTTATGTGGATTCACTCACGGTTTTCCAACTCTAATAATGAAGTACCCGCTAGACAATCTACCTCACACCGCAAAAGTCTCAATACACTAGATGTCACACCCCGATTTCCACGTGTCACCGGTGGGCCCGGTGGGGAGTATCGTGACGTCATGGTTGGCAACATAATAGTCAAACAACACAATATATACGAATGCACAGCGGAAGCAAAAGATAATTATTATTACTTTTCCGAATATAAAGTAATATTCAATATTACAACGGAAAGTAAAGGATCCACAGGTTGATCTTAAAACATATCATTTGTTCAACAGACTTTAGACGCCTAGAACTTGCAAGATTTCCTTATTAGCGCCCTGAGCTTCCAGCCAATTATGTTCAGTACCTGTCACTTAACCCTTTTGGAAAATACGTCAGTTTTCACTGGTAAATACACTCAACCGACTCATTTTGGAAAATGATTGAAAATTGGTTTGGATGCACATGGCACAAAATATATTGACACTTTGATTAAAATGCACAGAGGCAAAATTAATCTTTTATACTTGGAACAATTATAGTTATAACCTTGTATACAGATTTACATGTTCGTTGTACGTTCAGGGCCCGATGTAGAAACCGAGTCAAGATTAACAGACACGCCACAAGTATAGGCCCACAAGAGAGTGAGATACCGTTATTACTTAGTAACTGTCAGGTGTATGCCTACACCCCGTACCTAAGACGTGGCCATTTTATAATACAATGATGTCAAGGATATCCGGGACATGGTCATTAACCCCTAAGGCTTTTATTTCAAACAATACAGATTAAACCGGGTTACCTCAATAATTTAACCTTCATTAAGATTAAATATTCAATACCCGACCAAGCGGTATCATTATACCGTATTCCAAGCCCGTATAGGGAAAATAAGTTAAGAGTATTTACGGTATCATTATACCGTATTTCAAGCTCGTATTTGGGAAAATAGGTTAAGAGTATTTACCTGAGCTAGCTCCTGTCTTAAGTAGCAAGAATCTAATAACTCAGCCGTAGTCACTTAAGTAAGCGTAGGTACAATTTACCGGAAAGCTCTAGTCTGGAATGATGGTATAAATAATTAATTAGAATGCTAACGGGTCTTTAATTAAGCCTAAGCTTAGACCGGTTAGTCTTAAGGGAATATGCGGTTCTTACGCACGATTAAGCGAAGACCGGAATAGAATGTGATTTAGACCCGACAAGTTCGGAGACTTGTATAATATGGGTAAACTAAACACATTCTGGATTTTGAGATATAACCGATAAGGTTTGACCCGTTTCGGCTAATTTATGTAAACTTGTTACATAAACCGAACCGAACGCGTAATAAGCGTAACGGGTATTCATTTGAGCCATCTACAGGTTTCCTAAGTTAATTATGCCTCAAATATGTTGTGACATCAGTAAGATGTCTTTCATTATGCCCGAAACGAATTTAAACACAAACTATGCCTCGTAGGGGTAGTTTGGTCATTGTAAAGGTTGTAAAAGAGTTTAAATGTTTAACTGAGTTACAGGTCTGATGTAAACAGCAAACATACTCAATTTGATGAGTTATAACAGTAGGCTAAAGCCTATATGTGAAATTTATCATCTTTAACCAAACTATGCCTCGTAGGGGTATTTTGGTAATTTCACATAAGCCGAAAAGCTCAAAAACAAAGTCTGAGTTAATCAACCTTTGCTTACTGTTAAAATATCATAATTTGTCTCATATATCAGTAGGTATCAACCCGGGTACGTCCAATATGATTTTAGGACATACTATGCGTTAAAACGCTAATTATGGCTATTAAAGGCCATTACCGGGTTCGATACTTAAATCTGATATTTTTATATTTCCAGAAGGCTTAAAATAATTTATTTATCATAACTAATCAGTAGCAAAAGGTTTGGAATCGTTTAGATGTGTAAAACTCATTTTATGACCCGTAAGGGCAAAACCGTCAATTATCGGATTAAGCCTACGACTACTAGTTATGCTCGACCTAAAATTAATTAAAAATCTTTAAAAATCCCAAATTAATATATAACATCAGTGGGTAAAAGATTTGATATCAAAAAGTATGTTTAACTAGGCTATATGCTAATTACGCCATTTTGTTTACATAAAGCTTTAATTTAGCGACAATGAGCATAACTCTTAATCTACAAGTCCAACTGATGTCAAACTTTGCATACAAGTCTATATATCAGTAACTAAGGTTTCTACACTTTTACATTTTCATAAATCACGTTTTAAGGTTATAAGGGCATAATGGTCAACATATGAGCAATTAACGGAATCATGCTTATTAATCGGATAACTAATGAACCGAGGTGTATAATCACAGAGGGTTATACTTGCATGTAACCTGGTCCAAATGAAGCTCTAAGGTATTTCTAAAACATACCTAAACGGGTCAGAACTGAAAGTCAAAGTGAAAGTCAAACTATGGGACTTTCGGTTCCGAACCGGGTCTAAACAGGAAATAGTCGGGTTGAACATGTTTAGACATGTTCTTACACTAATTATTAAGTTATAACAATAATCAAACAGGTTATATATGTTCTAGATAGCTAATTATGCATAAATGACATTTTAAGCATTATGTTGACTTTTTAAGTAAAGGTTTGACCCGACATTTGACCTGCTTAGGATGGTGATCAGGGGAAACCCTTTTGGGGTTTTATTACCCACATAAATACCATCCTATAACTACTTTTAATTCGAGATATGATTGAGTCATTAGTGACTAATCTCGAAGTCAAACCGTAATTACGACGGTTTGACTTTTAGCTAATTAACCAAGCTAAAAGCAATTAGAGAAAGATTAGAACACTTACTGAGGTCCTATGCACGAGATATGACCACTATGAAGCAAGCTTGAGCTCCAGAAATGATCCTCAATGCAGGAGATGGTGTGTGAATGAATGTTGCACTTGAAGGCTTTATATAGTGGTTCCACACACCATAAATCTTTGACAACAAGGTCTAGTGCTCATCCACAACTGATTGACACATGCCCTAGTGTTCTAGGGGGTGTTTTAGGGGCCAAGGGATGAGGAATGATCGTTTAAAGTCGGATCCAAGTGCAAGGCAGACAAGAATCAACAACATCTAACAATTCTGCCCAGATCAAGCCCTCGCGTAGCGCGAGGGTGAGCAGGTTAGGGCTCGCGCTACGCGAGCCTATGGGGTCAGCCAACATGTTTTGTTAATTTGCAATTTCAGTCCTTGGCTCTTCAAACTTCGAATAGGCACTTGTTTATTGCAATATGAACCCTCGTTATTGAACTATAAGGGCTTTAAGACATATACCCACTTTGTTAAGTCCCCGGGTAACTTTATTGTTACCCGAAAAGGCCTAACTTTCAACGTTGACGTTTTAACCCCTCGCACACGAATTCGATCATAACTTTCTCATACGTTAACGAAACTTTACGAAATTTAAATCATACATTCTAGTGAGCATAATTAACATTTACAAAGCTTCGGGTTTGTCAAAAGGTCACTCAGAGGTATATCTTTAAACATGTTGACACATTTAACCCCCGTAGTTTGTAATCTCTCACTTTTAGCTTCGTATGATCCATGATTTATTCGTTTGAAGGTATGAGCATCGTGTAGGGTTAATGTACATTATATTTATTCTCAGTTGACACTTAGAATACGTATTTTCACATACTTTCCATGTTTGTCAACTTTAGTCCTTCTATAATATTTCCTTCACACGTTTAAACATTTGACACGTGTCTACACATTATAGAACGTGAATTTTCGAGGTGTTACATCCTCTCCCCCTTAAAATAAATCTCGACCCGAGATTTACTGAAATAAATAAGGGTACTTTTCTTTCATCGTGGATTCAACCTTCCACGTGTATTTGGGACCTCTACGGGCATCCCCTTTGACCTTCTCAATAGGTACGTGCTTCCTTCGAAGCTTCATTACCTGTCGATCTTCAATCGACAAAGGTTTTTCAACAAATTTCAAGCTCTCGTCTATATGCACATCAGTATGTGGTATAACCAGTGATTCCTCAGCGAAACACTTCTTCAGATTGCAGGTGTGGAACACATTGTGAATTCCACTGAGCTCTTCCGGTAAGTTTAACTTATAGGCAACTGACCCGACACGTTCGATAACCTCGGAAGGTCCTATGTATCTCGGGCTTAGCTTGCCTTTCTTACCAAACCGCATCACTCCCTTCCAGGGTGACACTTTAAGTAGGACTTTGTCACCTACTTCGAAGTAAAAATCCTTACGCTTAGGATCAGCGTAACTCTTCTGCCTATCCCGGGCAGCTTCGAGACGGTCGCGAATCTGGACAATCTTGTCCGTTGTTTCAAACACTATCTCTGGTCCTGATAACTGGACATCTCCAACCTCCGCCTAACAATTAGGCGATCTACACTTTCTACCGTATAATGCCTTAAAAGGCGCAGCCTTAATGCTGGTATGGTAGCTACTGTTGTAGGAGAATTCGATTAGTGGTAGGTTCTTATCCTAACTACCACCCAAATCGATCGCACATGCAAGTAGCATGTCTTCTAACGTTTGAATAGTACGCTCACTCTGACCGTCAGTCTGAGGATGGTAGGCCGTACTAAAATTCAAACGTGTGCCCAAAGATTGTTGGAAAGCTGATGGCAAATTCTTAATCGTTGCCCAATTGGAGTTGCGGCATGTATGCATAAGCAATATGAACCGTCTTTCTTATTTAATAATATAAAACCCTCAGAAGATTGAGTCAGGTTTTATGCGCCTATGTTTTAAAACCTACTAAATCAAGGTTTCGATTTTTCCATAATCAATATGGAGTTTTCATAATACTCCAGCCCACAGCGGGATGTTAATCTTAGTTCTACCTGTCTTCCAGGAGGTAAGCAGGGAAAACTTATGAGAGGATAATTAAGATACAAGGAGGCTACAGAGATTTTCCATATCTCAAGCTCCAGTTCATCCATCATTATTCGTGTCAAATGAGTGACACCTTTATGTTATAAGTCCCCGAATTCCTTAATCGGGAACATTTACTTGGAAAAAAAAAATTTCCATTTTTGGATATCTTCTTTGAATACTACTAGTCGACTTTAGTACAATATGATCATTGGGATATCTTATGGTTCCATGTATTAAACCTCCATGCTGATCAGACATGGAAATAATCTATGGGACACACTAGGATACGCCAATCCTCATATGACACTTTTATCAAACATAGTTTGGCATTCGCAGGCGATAGAAAAACAATGAGAAAAATAATTAAAATAACATATGTTGTCGTACTCTATGCGAAGAAAGAGTACTCTTAGATTTTTCGGAAGAATTCCTTGCCGATACTAGAAGAATCGGTTACTATGGTTTCCTTGGTAGTTATACCTTGTGGATGAAAAAAAAAAAAAAAAATTTTTGCTAAGTTTATGGTTCATGAAGATTTATTATTGCCTGTATTAAAAACAGGACACTTAGCAGAAATTATCATTGATAAATGATAAGGAAGTTTATTGTACAAGTACTTATATTTAATTAATAATGGAAGTTTCACAAACTAGGCACCTAGCTCAGTTGGCTAGGCGCGCGAAAGGGTGCGGCCTAGACCCGGGTTCGATTCCGGGGACGGCCAATTCCACCATTTTTTTTTATGTTTAATATTTATTAATCGCACGGACACAAGTAATTATGAGGGTTGTCTCATAAGGAGTCTTGATAATTAATTGTTTCTTATCACCCACAATATGGGCTTGATTTTTAAGGCAACCAATCGATTTTTATCACTATATTGAGTCCTTATGTATGCAACCAAAAGTTTGCTATAAGGGTATTAGAAAAGAGTGATTTCTAATAGATATTAAATATCAATATAGGATTTGTTGGAGCATTTTCTAAAGTAACATCGGTCACTTTCTACCGTGCATTAAATGACCGGAGTCTTAATCAGGTGGAGACAACAGTTCTCAACCTTTATCATTCATAATATATTTATATGTGCCAGTATCAAATAAGTTTCTGCATAAACTGCTTGATAAGGAAAAGTACATATTATACTATTATTATTCTGCACCATCTCTTGGGCGTTCATCCTGACAACTCTTGCGTTTATTCTCCTGGCCTACTCGGGCTTCTTCTGATTCCTAGGGCAGTTGGTCTTGATATGCCCCTTCTCGTTGCAACCATAACAGGTTGCATCTTTCAACTTCTTGCAATCCAGGGTTTTATGTTCCCTAGATTTGCAAATTCCACACGGTAGAGGCTGAGACTCAAATCTGCATTTCCCAAGATGGTATTTATTACAGGTTTCGCACCTGGTCTTCTCTCCCGACTGCTGGCTGTCTCTCTTAAACCCGGAACTCTTCTTATCTTCAGAGTTCCTCTTCCTATCGGAGCGATGGGAATTCTCATCCTCCCTTTTACGCTTTCCATCTTCCGAGACTTTGGCAGCCTTGTTTCTAACCACATCGAGTGTGAGAGATAGCGACAGATCTGCCACTGACCTGAATGTAGTAGGTCTTGAAGCCTTAACACTGGCTTTTATTTCTGGGGCTAAACCCCCAATGAAGCGAGCAATTCGCTTGGGCTCTGGTGTTACAAGGTAAGGAACCAGTCTGGACAGGGTATTGAAACTGGTGAGGTAAGCTTGACAATCTAAGTTTGTCATCACCAATGATAAGAAATCAGATTCAATTCTTTCGACCTCGTGTTGAGGGCAGTAGTTCTCCATAATGAGAGCAACAAACTGTTCCCATGACATGTTGTAAAGTGGGATCTTCCCAGTAGCTTGAATGAGAGCCTTCCACCACGCTAGCGCCTCTCCCTTGAATAATTGGGATACATACTTCACTACATCCCTCTCAGCGCATCCGCTGATATCCACAATAGTGTCCATCTCGTCCAGCCATGTCATACAGTCAATGGCTCCTTTCTCCCCTGTAAAATCCCGGGGTTTACATGACACAAAGTACTTGTAGGAGCAGCCCTTATCACGGGGTTCTTTATTCAGTATGATTTGTTGAGACGGATCACTGTGATGGTTCGAGGAGCGACGATCGTCATCTCCATTCTTGGGATCATCTTTCTTGGGAGGTGGCTTGCTGTGAGCTTCAGAGTGTGTTTTAGGCTTTGAAGGCTGTGTAGATAGGGTCCTACTATACTCTTCGTACTGCCTTTTCAAAGCCTGTGTAACAGCGCCATCTATGATCGCTTTCAATTCCGCACCCGTTAGATTTATTTGGGCGTCATTATTAACCTCCGCTGGATGACTATTACCCTCGTCTGAGTTAGCCATTACAATTTAACTGTTGCAGAAAACAAGGGCAATAGTTTATTTGGGAGTTTATTATGGAATTGCCCCTTAGGGTAATTCGTTAACCATGGAAATCGGAGACCACATTTGGTTAATTTATTTATCATATTTATTTAGGATTTCTATAATAATTTATCCTAATTATAAAACGATAACAGTTTTATTTGTGGCAAAAAAAAGCCCAGTCTCGTGGACATTTTTATTTAGCCTATGATTTCAAAGAATCAAAACATTAAGGTATACTGGCAAAATAGGCCTGGTCTCAAGGACATTTTTAAATTATGCGCTATGATTTCAGAGAATCAAAGCATTAGGGTTTGAACCTAGTTCATTACCTTTATCTGACAGGAAGTCATTGCTACCACTGTCTTTAGTCTCAGAGGGCATTAACTATAGCCCGTATGCATTTCCCTTCTAAGGGATGTTTATTATATGATCATCTTCATTTGATGATAGTAGTCAGGATCGCATTGGTCATACAGACTAATAGGCTTGAGCGTAGCTCACCACCATAGACAAGGAATCATAAAGATCAAATGTCAATGTCTCAAATGGACTATACATTATAGCCCGTAGGCATTATTTTACCAATATATGGTCAAAGTATGATCATCTTAATTGATGATCCAAACCCATGATTCAGAGATCATTAAGTTGGGTTAGGGATCTTTTTAAAGAATCCATATATATAAATGACGTGTGTGATTTTAACGAATCACGCCTGCCAGGAGTGTTAACATATTTACAGATGTTAACAGGGATTCGAATCTTTTAAACATGTCTTACCATCATAGCCCGGCCTTAAAATGACCCGAAGGCTAGGTTTCACTCTTAAGATTCTTATTAATCTTTAACGCAGAGCAATCCTAAATTGAGGTGTTTAATATGGATCTGAATCTAATTATGGAACTGCCATCTTGGCCGGTCTTAATATGACCCGAAGCTAGGTCTTGTCCTTTTAGATTTTTCCATTTTATTATAATGGTAGATCTTATAATATAGGAATGATAATTTAAACATAATCGTTCCTTTAAAAATTTAACAAGTATATGGTTGCCCTAAACAGGACTTCTAATAAAAATTGATTTGCCCATGCAAGAGCTTAATCAGCAAAATAACAAAGGACTCCAAAAACAAATTAGAATTTGTCCTGTGTTCTTGTCTAGACTCAAGAATGTGCAATTGTGTAACTGAGATTAAACACAAAAGACTAGTGTTTAATTCACTCAGTGTTGGCTCTGATACCAACCTGTCACACCCCGATTTCCACGTGTCACCGGTGGGCCCGGTGGGGAGTATCGTGACGTCATGGTTGGCAACATAATAGTCAAACAACACAATATATACGAATGCACAGCGGAAGCAAAAGATAATTATTATTACTTTTCCGAATATAAAGTAATATTCAATATTACAACGGAAAGTAAAGGATCCACAGGTTGATCTTAAAACATATCATTTGTTCAACAGACTTTAGACGCCTAGAACTTGCAAGATTTCCTTATTAGCGCCCTGAGCTTCCAGCCAATTATGTTCAGTACCTGTCACTTAACCCTTTTGGAAAATACGTCAGTTTTCACTGGTAAATACACTCAACCGACTCATTTTGGAAAATGATTGAAAATTGGTTTGGATGCACATGGCACAAAATATATTGACACTTTGATTAAAATGCACAGAGGCAAAATTAATCTTTTATACTTGGAACAATTATAGTTATAACCTTGTATACAGATTTACATGTTCGTTGTACGTTCAGGGCCCGATGTAGAAACCGAGTCAAGATTAACAGACACGCCACAAGTATAGGCCCACAAGAGAGTGAGATACCGTTATTACTTAGTAACTGTCAGGTGTATGCCTACACCCCGTACCTAAGACGTGGCCATTTTATAATACAATGATGTCAAGGATATCCGGGACATGGTCATTAACCCCTAAGGCTTTTATTTCAAACAATACAGATTAAACCGGGTTACCTCAATAATTTAACCTTCATTAAGATTAAATATTCAATACCCGACCAAGCGGTATCATTATACCGTATTCCAAGCCCGTATAGGGAAAATAAGTTAAGAGTATTTACGGTATCATTATACCGTATTTCAAGCTCGTATTTGGGAAAATAGGTTAAGAGTATTTACCTGAGCTAGCTCCTGTCTTAAGTAGCAAGAATCTAATAACTCAGCCGTAGTCACTTAAGTAAGCGTAGGTACAATTTACCGGAAAGCTCTAGTCTGGAATGATGGTATAAATAATTAATTAGAATGCTAACGGGTCTTTAATTAAGCCTAAGCTTAGACCGGTTAGTCTTAAGGGAATATGCGGTTCTTACGCACGATTAAGCGAAGACCGGAATAGAATGTGATTTAGACCCGACAAGTTCGGAGACTTGTATAATATGGGTAAACTAAACACATTCTGGATTTTGAGATATAACCGATAAGGTTTGACCCGTTTCGGCTAATTTATGTAAACTTGTTACATAAACCGAACCGAACGCGTAATAAGCGTAACGGGTATTCATTTGAGCCATCTACAGGTTTCCTAAGTTAATTATGCCTCAAATATGTTGTGACATCAGTAAGATGTCTTTCATTATGCCCGAAACGAATTTAAACACAAACTATGCCCCGTAGGGGTAGTTTGGTCATTGTAAAGGTTGTAAAAGAGTTTAAATGTTTAACTGAGTTACAGGTCTGATGTAAACAACAAACATACTCAATTTGATGAGTTATAACAGTAGGCTAAAGCCTATATGTGAAATTTATCATCTTTAACCAAACTATGCCTCGTAGGGGTATTTTGGTAATTTCACATAAGCCGAAAAGCTCAAAAACAAAGTCTGAGTTAATCAACCTTTGCTTACTGTTAAAATATCATAATTTGCCTCATATATCAGTAGGTATCAACCCGGGTACGTCCAATATGATTTTAGGACATACTATGCGTTAAAACGCTAATTATGGCTATTAAAGGCCATTACCGGGTTCGATACTTAAATCTGATATTTTTATATTTCCAGAAGGCTTAAAATAATTTATTTATCATAACTAATCAGTAGCAAAAGGTTTGGAATCGTTTAGATGTGTAAAACTCATTTTATGACCCGTAAGGGCAAAACCGTCAATTATCGGATTAAGCCTACGACTACTAGTTATGCTCGACCTAAAATTAATTAAAAATCTTTAAAAATCCCAAATTAATATATAACATCAGTGGGTAAAAGATTTGATATCAAAAAGTATGTTTAACTAGGCTATATGCTAATTACGCCATTTTGTTTACATAAAGCTTTAATTTAGCGACAATGAGCATAACTCTTAATCTACAAGTCCAACTGATGTCAAACTTTGCATACAAGTCTATATATCAGTAACTAAGGTTTCTACACTTTTACATTTTCATAAATCACGTTTTAAGGTTATAAGGGCATAATGGTCAACATATGAGCAATTAACGGAATCATGCTTATTAATCGGATAACTAATGAACCGAGGTGTATAATCACAGAGGGTTATACTTGCATGTAACCTGGTCCAAATGAAGCTCTAAGGTATTTCTAAAACATACCTAAACGGGTCAGAACTGAAAGTCAAAGTGAAAGTCAAACTATGGGACTTTAGGTTCCGAACCGGGTCTAAACAGGAAATAGTCGGGTTGAACATGTTTAGACATGTTCTTACACTAATTATTAAGTTATAACAATAATCAAACAGGTTATATATGTTCTAGATAGCTAATTATGCATAAATGACATTTTAAGCATTATGTTGACTTTTTAAGTAAAGGTTTGACCCGACATTTGACCTGCTTAGGATGGTGATCAGGGGAAACCCTTTTGGGGTTTTATTACCCACATAAATACCATCCTATAACTACTTTTAATTCGAGATATGATTGAGTCATTAGTGACTAATCTCGAAGTCAAACCGTAATTACGACGGTTTGACTTTTAGCTAATTAACCAAGCTAAAAGCAATTAGAGAAAGATTAGAACACTTACTGAGGTCCTATGCACGAGATATGACCACTATGAAGCAAGCTTGAGCTCCAGAAATGATCCTCAATGCAGGAGATGGTGTGTGAATGAATGTTGCACTTGAAGGCTTTATATAGTGGTTCCACACACCATAAATCTTTGACAACAAGGTCTAGTGCTCATCCACAACTGATTGACACATGCCCTAGTGTTCTAGGGGGTGTTTTAGGGGCCAAGGGATGAGGAATGATCGTTTAAAGTCGGATCCAAGTGCAAGGCAGACAAGAATCAACAACATCTAACAATTCTGCCCAGATCAAGCCCTCGCGTAGCGCGAGGGTGAGCAGGTTAGGGCTCGCGCTACGCGAGCCTATGGGGTCAGCCAACATGTTTTGTTAATTTGCAATTTCAGTCCTTGGCTCTTCAAACTTCGAATAGGCACTTGTTTATTGCAATATGAACCCTCGTTATTGAACTATAAGGGCTTTAAGACATATACCCACTTTGTTAAGTCCCCGGGTAACTTTATTGTTACCCGAAAAGGCCTAACTTTCAACGTTGACGTTTTAACCCCTCGCACACGAATTCGATCATAACTTTCTCATACGTTAACGAAACTTTACGAAATTTAAATCATACATTCTAGTGAGCATAATTAACATTTACAAAGCTTCGGGTTTGTCAAAAGGTCACTCAGAGGTATATCTTTAAACATGTTGACACATTTAACCCCCGTAGTTTGTAATCTCTCACTTTTAGCTTCGTATGATCCATGATTTATTCGTTTGAAGGTATGAGCATCGTGTAGGGTTAATGTACATTATATTTATTCTCAGTTGACACTTAGAATACGTATTTTCACATACTTTCCATGTTTGTCAACTTTAGTCCTTCTATAATATTTCCTTCACACGTTTAAACATTTGACACGTGTCTACACATTATAGAACGTGAATTTTCGAGGTGTTACACTAGAAGTGCTTGAGGTAACTATTAGAATCTTGATCAGACTCGATAGGCAAGGAATGAAAGGTAAACTAGGGAAATCTTCTCACAAATCTTTTACTCCTAGAACCCTAACACTCAAGACAAACCGACAATCTCTCAACTCACAGATATCGAGATTGGTTGAATACCTAGACCTACTCAATTCACAATTATCACTCATATGGTTTACTACGTATCACAAACCATTTAATAATCGAGAACACACAGTAAACAATCTAGCATGCACCTATAACAGATATCGATATTGGTTGAAAAAATAAGTCGCCCCCAACACGCCGCCCTCTACGCCACACACAGGCTGGTGTGCCTGAAGACAGGCCATGGCGCCACAAATCCACACCCACTTCATGTGTTCTAACAATTACACTTCTCACCACACTTTATGTACAAATGCATTATTTGGTTTAACAATTTTAGACATGCTATTGGTTTTGAAATGAACTTGTAAATGTTTAATTTCGCGTAAATGTATTTTGTGTTTATTTATGGTTGGTTATGCTTCACTTTTAATAATATCTAAACTTTGCGTGCTAATTATCACCATCACCATCGCCGTTACCAGTTACCACCATCATCTCTTCCAGTCCACACAACCACCACCTTCACCGTCACACATCCACCGTCCTCACCAGAACCTCACCACACACAATCCTCCGTAACAAACTCGCACAAATGGCGAACTTGTACGTCCAAGCTGTACCGCCCACAGATCTCAACAGAAACACCGAGTGGTTCATGTATCCCGGCGTCTGGACCACCTACATACTCATCCTCTTCTTCGCTTGGCTCGTTGTTCTCTCCGTCACCGGCTGTTCTCCCGGCATGGCCTGGACCACCGTCAATCTTTGTCACGCGCTGGTACGCTCCGTTTTTTGTTCAATTTGTTGAGATTTAATTTTAGGTTTTAATTTGTTGTGGTTTAATTTTAGGTTTAGGTTTGTGATCAGTTGCTGTGATTGATTTAGATCTGATTTAAAGAAGTTTTATTTGTGTTGATGAGGATTTGGTGTTAGGGTTTTGAAGTGTGAATAGTTTGTGTAGTTTGCTTGATCTGTGTTTGTTATGTGTTTTTTTAATACAATTAGGCGAAAAATGGAGGATAGGTGAAGAGAGATATAGAATTAGGTTGTGTTGCAAGTTGTTGAGATTTATATTTAGGTTTAGGTTTGTGATCAGACAGTTGTGATTGCGTTTGTTTTATCCGTGTTGGTGAGGATATGGTGTTTGGGTTTTGAAGTGTGGATATTTTGTGTAGTTTGCTTGATCTTTGTTTGTGATGTGTTTTTTAGTGTGATTACTGGTGATGGAATGGAAAATAGTGGAGGATAGGTGAAGAGAAGTGGAATTAGGTTGTGGTGCAAGTTGTTGGAGTTTTATTCTTCGATTGATTGGATTGAGTATTGTTGGTTTCAGAGTTTCGGAGATCTGTGATTTATACTTAGGTTTTGACTTTTGAAGTATGTGCTAAGCTGTTATAAGGTGATGCACTTGAAACTGATTGTGCTTGAACTGTTGATATGAGTTGTGTCACTTTTGGTTGTATGAGAATGAGGAATGTTGGTTTATCCTTTTTGAAGAATTGGGTGCTATTGTTGAGGGTAAACTAATACTGGTGCTCAAATACAATTTGATAAAGTTGATGTTGTTTCTTCTAGTTATGTATCCTGTTATATTATTGCATGGGGGACTGATGTTTAGTTGGGAGTTGGGGATGCTTGACTTGCATTCTTATGAAAGAAAAGGAACTTAATAGTGAAAATTTAAGAGTTCAAAACGGATTTGAATGTTTTCATTCTTTTATGACGTTGCCAATATGAGTTTGTGTGCCTTTGTTTTAGGTAGGTGGTCACATACATGCTAGTTTTTTTAAACAGAACTATTAGATATTAATCAAGGATCACACACTTGTTTACTCTTGAAGCTTGATTGATCTAACTCTTGCAGTTATTTCATATATCAAATCTTCAGAACAGAGATGCATATTTGTCACATTTTTGTGCACAAACACATTCTTTAACCATAGGGGACTATGTTTAGTTGGGACTTGGGGACGCTTGATAGGTTCCAGAAATGAACTGTGAGAGAGAGAACTTTAAGGTCTATCTTCTAATAAGGTCCAGAAATGAACTTTGAGAACCAGTCATCGTTCTCTGTTATCTATGGCTTCCATATTGATTCGATATGTCTTGAATTTAGCTAACTCAAGTGCTGATCTTTTTTTTTTTGCATCATCAGATTACATATCACTTCTTCCACTGGAAAAAGGGAACACCTTTTGCTGATGACCAGGGCATCTACAACAGGTTGACTTGGTGGGAGCAAATTGACAGTGGCAAGCAGCTAACTCGCAACAGGAAATTTCTTACTGTCGTTCCTGTCGTGCTGTACGTTCTCTCAGTTTCCTTTATATCGTTTGATATCATTGCATTTTGAAGTTTATTAGAATGCATACTGCTCTCTGTATGATTATAACCTGTAAGGCTGTCATGGATAATTAGCTATATAAATGAATCTGGACCAAACCCTTGACAATTAAAGAAATGCTCAAAATATCCTTGATGTAGGACTGTTCATTAAATTATAATAGATTTGGGTATATGTGCTTGACCACCTAAACAAACGGGTCTGGTCAGGTCGGTTGAGGTAATGGGTCAGAACGGGTTACGGTCACAGGTCGTTGTAGAAATGATCATTTTGGTTCATGTGAACCCAAAAGACATACGAACATGAAATAACCTCTAATAATGCGAAAGATTTTTAAATCAAACAGCCCACAAAAACATGGAAAAGAAGACACAGATACAGTTTTATAATGTGCTAGAAGATATATGAGTGCAATTTCACTTCAACAATATTCATTCTCAGAAACTTTGTAAAGCACACTATTTACACGTACACTTGTTGCAAAGAGATCCCATCTCAGAAATGGTAAGATTTTTTAAATATGCAAGAAACCAGAAAGTAAATTACTTAAAGAATAGAGCTGAATTGGGTGATCCGTCAAATTAGCTAAGGTTTTCAACAACTTCAACACCAAATTTTGAAGATTTTTATCAGAAAAGTAATATGGGAAACAAAAAAGAAACAGAATCACCAATATTAAGTTGCTACCATTATAAGTCGGAATCAATGCAACAGAGCTGTCTTTAACTATTTTAAAGCCTTGTGTGATTCTTTGTTCTATGTGAACACATATTCTTCAACAAAGCAATCGATCGTTTACTGACTATTTGTTAAATTTCAACAATCTTCTACATTAGCCTATTAATCCTAAAAACCCTCTTTATATTTTAGAGAGTAAAAAGAACATACCAATTCCGCATTTCTCTAAATTTTCTAGCCTATGTTGATAGATACACTATATTATGAACGATATCATCATCCATGTGATTTGGTGGCATCCAGACCTTAAAATCAAGTTTACAAAACAATTGGACTTTTTAGTTAGTATATGTTCTTCAAAGTAAGAATTAGGATGATCCATTGGTTTCTCTCAATGAAGCAGGTGTTTGGACTAGATACCCTAAGGAAATAAGTTATCGGCCTGTGAAGTAATTTCAATTTGATAAAGAATACTCATGTGATTGTTTATATATGTTTAGCATATATTAAACTAATAAACAATAAAATATGTTACAAATCACACACCATGATTCATTGATCAACTAATAGTCGTGTCAAGATTGCCCAAATTTAATGTCTAAATCAGCCCAAATTTAAACATTTGGGTCAGATTTGCCAGGACTAGGTGTATACTTTATAAGAAGGAAAACCATGCCTTTTTGTTCATGGAAGCAGATATAATATCTAATCTAACACCGTACCTAATAGTATTCTAGAATCACATCAGTATTGCTAAGCGAAGAGCACAAAATCGAGATATAATTGAAAGGAAAATCATAACCATTTCTTGATAAGTGCAAGTGTGCAACATGAAAGGAAGGGTATCCTAAAATAAAATTGAAATGGAACAAATACATGTTTATTGGAAAAATATTATGATTAATTTTCCAATATTAATTTCTTATAACTTTTCTTGATCCCCTTCTTGCATTGTGAATTGTGATAATGGTCAGGTTGAAGCAATGTCATAATAATTTACCATTAGGTATTAACCATACGTTTATTTTGTAATAACATATTTCCATCCATTTTATCATTTTCTCGTATACGGGCAGGTTGGGTAACCGGTCAAGCACTCAAGCTGGGTTTGAATTGAAATGTGTTATTTTTGTAAAATAATTAATGTGTTCATTATGGTTACGAGAAATTATTATCACAATAATCTTATTCTGTTTATAAAATGATTTAGGCGGTTTTGTGTATTAAAAATAGACTTTGGGCTTAAAACCTGTGTGATCCCCCTTTTAGCTTTTTTTACTCTTGTTTGACGCATTTAACATGTTTTAGAATTGAGATAATACATAACACTAATCATCCCAACGCAAGTAGTCTATACTGTAAGGATTTTTTTTTCTGTAAACTCACTTATCTGGATATTTGTACAGGTACTTGATAGCATCCCACACAACCGACTATCAAAACCCGATGCTGTTCTTAAACACATTGGCGGTTTTTGTGCTAGTGATTGCTAAGTTCCCACACATGCATAAGGTCCGGATATTCGGAATCAACGCCGAAGAATGAAAACCGTCATGTTCAGTTAAGTTCAGTTCCTTACCATCCATGAATATATGTAAGCCGTTAATTTTGATACATCCCGACAGTTAAAAGGTACGGAACTGGTAAAAGGGTATATTAACGTTTCTTTTTCTCTTTTGTTTGTCATTTCTTCTTTTTCCCTTGTGTTTTGTGGATGATCCAGAAAATATACAAAAAAAAAAAAAAAAAGAGTTATATAACTCGGTGCTTATTTCTTCTAACACGTGATTTTGAGCACGTTTGAAGAAAATGTGTTATTGTGGTTAGCAGTCAATTTATTTGTATTTGGTGGGTGAAAATACTAAAGGAACCACCCAACCCACTAAATAATGTTCAAATTTGAACACATGCGTGTAAGGTGTGAGTCTTACCTGAGTGAATTTCTTCATTTAGATGGTGATTTTTAATAGCATTCAAGACTAATGATGGCCAACCTTCAATATTCCAAGCAATTTCTACACATATAATCTTAAAATAATCAACACACCCCTTCTCTCATGGTAATATATATATGAATCATTGCAACATTGAATGCTTAGAACAATATAATTATAATACGAAAGAGTCAGGGACGGATTTGTTCCCAAACCGAAACCGTGAGTCAATAATCGAGTTTTACCATTATTCTTACAACAACCATCGCTGCTGCCTATGAACATGAACCCGAACCCACCTGGTTTTCCACGCTTAAGCTACATAAATTCGGGTACTGAGGCTATAAAGCCGATTTGGCCAGATGATAGTAATTGGTAAGCAGCAGGTGCAAAATGGATGGAAAATAGTAATTGGGATATGCTGATGGGTTGGATGTTTAACAAGTGCAAATGTTTCAGGTTGATGGATTTAGCTAGGCAGGTTAAGAATGTGGGCTGAAGTTGGATCACTTAACGGTTTTTGCGTATGGTTGTTAAAATGGTTGATTAAACAAAGGTAGAGTGGCGGGCTTAAATGACTAGTATGAGGAGCTTAACTCTTTTAAGGGAAACTAGGATCTCTGGTAACCAACCCATCCCATAGCCGAAAAATAAGCTAGGTGATCCTTAGATACACATCCAAATATTTCTAAATGTATAAGAGTTTTGTTTTTATTTTATAATTTGAAGTTAAAAAGTAATTATATGGAATTTGTGAAGGAGATGCGATTAAATCAAGGAAAGTTCTCTCATTTACGCTATATTCCCGAGTTTCATAAACGAAAGAAAAGAAAAGAAAATGAATTAAGGACATAAAAGAAAAGGAGTAGAAAGGAAAATTTTAATTAACTATCGTGTTCCCGAGTTCTCGAGGAAATGAAAAGAAAACAAAGGATTTTGAGTATTAAAAATGTTTTCCTTCCAAATCTCTGTAATTTGGAAGGATTTAAAATGAAGGAAAAAGACTTAAGTTTTCCTTCTATTTCTCTCCCTTTCCTTCGTTAAAAAAACTCTGGAACACGAGTTATTTTTAAAATCCTTCTTTTCCTTCGTTAAATGAAAAAGTCAACGGTAATAAAAATTTGGAAAGTCAAAAAGTCAATGTTGGTCATAATCAATGATGGTCGATGGTAAAAGATGATCATAGGTCATACAGAGGGCTATAAACGAACCAAATGAACAAGGCCTTGTTCAGGTTCGTTCTTTAAGGAATGAATATGTTCACGAACGGTTCACGAAGGTTTACCGAACGAGATTTCTTATTCGTGTTCGTTCGTTAAGGAAATGAACATTTTCATGAACACATACCGAACATAAGCGAACGCAAACGAAGACGAACAAACGTTCATGAACATAAATAAACACAAATGAATGATATATATTCATTTAAAAAAATATATATGGATTTTTTAATAGAAAGATTACGGAGTATTCACTAAAAATAAACAAGTACTTAACATAATTGTCCGAAGATAGCTGATATAATTATCATAAACATAATTAACACAAAAAGTAAGAATTTTGTCAAGCTTTAATACAAATTGAAATTGAAACTGAAATAGTCAAAGGAGGGATGTTGACGGAGACGTATAGTATAACTATGTGTCACACCCAACCGATGGCGGAAACATCGGGGCGCGACACTAAGCGAATCAGATTGCTCAAGAGAATCCACAACACTACTTATTTCGATATAGGTTGATCAAAGTTTCATAATTAAAAGCTAAATTGTCATACAAAACACCACATAAACCATATTGTATCAAGTTTCATCAAATTCAACATATCTCAAAACATTGTTTATCTAAGATGAGTTTCTAAGGTCATCCTACCTTGATTTCTCGTTTCCTTCGCTTATCAACCTGCAACATGTATTAAAATACAATCAACAAAACGTTGGCGAGTATACAGGTTTGAATACATAGTATAATAGTTTAAACGTATAAAACTCATATCCAACATGAATAACATATCACAAGTTTCAACATGCTAGTTAACGTGGTTCATATGATAACCCAAGTCCCCAACGCGTTAACGTGCCTTTCCAACTTCGACGCATCGAAGAGGAGGTAAAAGAATCAAAACTTAACAATACTCCCCAAGACACAAGGAGAGGTGCGTTACCCTATAGCGCTATAATTGTTAAGGCGAGCTACACATAAGAATCAAACGTTCACATAGCATATAAGTCTCAAGTATCACAAGTATCATGTTTTCATGTTTAATGCGGATATAGTATGTTTCAAATAAGTTTCAAGTGTCTTGATATAGAATACATGTTGCATCCCAAAAGTGTTTAAAATAAAAAGGGATTGAGTATACTCACAGTGGGTGCTTAGAACCAAACACTACCTAATTGGATCGAAGGGAGCGCTGGATCAGCATGTGTGCGGGGAACAGAGCATAAGTCCTCTAAGTGCTGACCCGGTCGGGAACATAGTGTCGAATAGTGCGAAAATCGAGTTAAAGTTGTCACACCCTCAAAATCCACAAGCGGAGTATCACCGCATGGAGGCGTGACATGACCAGGATCAAGCCATCAATCATATTGAACAATGTAATTAAGTAAATAAAACCAACCACAATATAATTGGTGTCCAAAAGAAAGTAACCAACTTTAAGTTAACAGCGGAAGCATAAAAGGTAAAACCCAAACATAAGTGATAAGTTCATAAAGTTTAAATGTTTAGCATGGAACTCAACAGTCCATGTCCCACAACGATCACTCCTCCCTGTGCAAGCTCCATAAGCACCTAACGACCTACAAGGCATGTAACAAGGAGTCAACAACAAAGTTGAGCGAGTTCACAGTTGGTTGTTTAGTTTTAAAAGTTTGTTTCGAAAACCACGAGTTAACCAGTATCTTTGTTTTTCCCCAAACCATATCCATAATCAGTGGGGGCTTCCCCATGTGAACCACTAGACCATTACCATATCGACTACTGACGAAAGTAAGTTGTGCCCTAAGTCAATGTCTATCATCATTGACTGTTTGCCATGATCTATTAGTACACGCCCGTCCTACCGGCACGGTGTGAGGTTTGTCGAACCTAATAGCGCTATTAACTAATGACCCGCTCGCCATCGGCCTCGGCGATTAAGTCGATATAAAATGAGGGACTTAGGTGATAGAGTTTTGGCTAGTAGTTTAAGGTTGTTGTCCTACCCAAGGAGGACGAACGTACGTATTCTACCCAAGGAGAATACGCAAGATTAATATTGGCATCCTGCCCATGGAGGATGGCGGTACATATCCTACCCAAGGAGGATATGCAGGTTCCGTTTTAGTTCTTTAACCCATTCCCAACCACCGGGAATCCCATGCCTTAGAAGGAGTGTGAACTCACCTTTGGTTGCTCGGTTGAACTCTATAAAATAGCTAACAATCGGTGTTGGTCAATTACGTCCTAGTATGATTACCACTTAGTTTATTAGTGACTTCAAATAAGCACGAAGTTCCTACACGCATCTACCACATAACATGCACTCACTTTAACGGTTCACGCCCATATAAACTTCCCATCTATTACCATTCAAAAGCAAGCATACTATATTGCACATACCACTTTCATTGACATTTAACATGGAAGATCATTCTTAGATAACATACCCAACATTTAGACACGCAAATTACTACTCGTTTCAGCTTTAACATCCAAAACTGGGTTGTTTTCGGGCATTTGAATAAAATAGTTAACTTACTCCAAAAATTCCCAAACTTTTACAAAATGTTTTAAACAATCCAAGTATTATTGTGTAAAAATATCTGGATCCAATTCATTACGAATATTTTATAAAAAATCATTTACCGGACTGCAATCAGATTCGTCACTTTCTGACTGCAGTCCACGGAATAATTCATTTAAAATTCATCGTAAGTCCGGTTGATGAAATTCTAGTTGGAGCATTACAAAGACATCAGTGGTCATCTACAGTACAAATTTCATGAGCTAATTCTACACAGATTTCAAGTTATGACGAAAAACATGCAGTAAAAACACAGCTTTTGCTGCTGTACAAAACAGACCTTTAAAAATAGTAAACGACCTCGAAAAAATATGATTCCAATGCCATTTAATTCGTTTTTCGAAAATACATAATTTAGACTTTAGAAAATCAATTTTCGATTTATAATGGTTCGTTTACAGCCAACTGAAGTTGGCTGTAAATGTTAGGGGTTGTTTGGTAGCCTCTGAATGGTCATTAAGAGGCTACCTCTTAATGGAACCATTAAGAATTTTACCAATGAGAAGGTAAAAGAATGTGACATGTGATGATTTACCATTCAGATGTTACCTCTTAACCATTCAGACTTGAGGTTACCTCTTATTCATTCAGAGGTTTTAAACCATTAAAAGGTAGCATCTGAATGGTCATTAAGAGGCTACCAAACAGCCCCTTACTCAGCATGCTGTTTATCGCTTAAATGCCACTAAAACGCACACATACGATCACCATACTTTCTAATAAAGTTCCATATGATGATCATCATCGTATTATCAAGAAATCAACAATCAAGTGCCATGCATGTATTTAACAACATTACTTTAACAAGATTTCATCATCTTTAAGTTTCATGTTCATGATTCTTGTTTAAGTCTTTTAGTGTTCTTGTTCTTTATAACAATGTATATCTTTTTAATCAACAAAATAAGAAGTAAAAGTAAGCAGCAAGAAGCTTACATCTAGCTTAAAGCTAGGGAAGATCACTAGAGAAAAGATGACAAAGGTGGATGATGAAAGCAAATGAGAAGGATTCTTCAAGATCTTCAAGCTCCATGGATCACCTTCTTGCACTTGAATCGAGCTTAAAAATGGAATGATGGTGGTGACAAGGTGGTGATGGTGGCGGCACTTGGGTGAGCCGAGAGGGAGAGAGAGGAGTTGAGGGAGTGGGGTGAAGTTGAGTGAAGTGTGAGAATGAAAGATATGAAGTGATCTCATAATCTATGCCACCATACTTGTAGAGATTTCTTACAATATTTTGTACAAAGAATCAAGCAATTATCAAAATAAAATATATGGGAAATCTAGTGGGATATGGTGATCTTGGTGGTGGGTCCCTTGGACCGTAAATGGGCAGGGGGGGGGGGTTAAATGAAACTTTGATGGTAAGTATGTAAATAATAGTTCAAATCCAAGTATAAGGTTACATGTTTTAGTTAGTAGATTTCTAGTGGGTGTTATGGTGTACGGGGATCATAACTAGCCAAGAAATAATTAAACAAAGTTTCTTGCAATATTTTGGTGTCCCGGGTAATGTCCGGTTGTTCGATTAGATACCGGTTCGTTAAAGCGCTAAGTTGTTCCGTATAGTGTCTTTTATGTAACTATCTGTAACACTTTTAATTCTCAACACTTAGGAAAGCATACTGGACCATTTAGTCAATTTTCTGCACAAGACTAGTATGTTAAAAAGCTGAGTTTTTGCTGAAGCATGCAGAGATCATAAAGCAGTTACATCATCAGTTGTAATTAAGCACAGTCATTAAGCACAATTTAATATTAATTAATCGTACGGATACATGTAATTACGAGGGTTGTCACATTCTCCCCCTGTTAAGAAAATTTCATCCCGAAATTTAGCACGTGGTTACTGAGGAAGCTACTTAAGTTGCGTGGTTTCCTGGTTTTTCCTGGGGTGTCACAAAAGTATCAGACAGACTACCTGAGCGGATGGTCATCCGAGCGGATGACCATTCGAACGGATGGCCATTCGAACAGTGCGTAGGTGTTTGTGAACTTGTTTAAGTGTTTGATCATAGTGTCCTGTAAAAATAAACAACAAGTGTTATTATAGGCAGATCATCTGGACGGATGGTCATCCGATCGGATGGCCATTCGAACAGATGGTCAGTTTGTGAAGTTTTCGTAAAATTCCTAAGTTTTGAGTTAACGGGGACGGTGTGACAACGTGTCAAACAACAGAAACCTACCAAACCCAGCTCGTTCGATCGGATGGGTATCACCCCTTTCAAACCGACAAGCTATTTCAGATGGAATTTCATGTTTGGACCAGTCAATCGGCCCGGTTTCCGGTGGAATTCAGTTTTCAAGCCGACTTTCGACTAAGGGATGAGTCGAGAGTCTGTTCGAGTCTGATCTGACCAATGTTTTTGTATAAAAGTTGAAGAAAAGTTCGGAAATCAGTTGTAAAACGTGAAGTTTATCAGATCTGAGCCGGAAACATGTGAAATTCCGTCAGATCTGGTGTGAAAGCGTGGGATTCCTTTTGATTTTGTATAAAAGTTGTGAAAATCCACTAGATCTAGCACCAATCTTGGTTAAACAGTGCTCCACCACAGTTTGCATAAGCAAACGAGTGGAAACCACCTTCAAGAGGTCCAAATCAGTTGGTTTTTGGGAAAAAATTGAAGTGTTCGTGTGATTTTGATGAAGAATGTGGTGAGAAGTGATTAAAGATGGAAGTTGTACAAGATTTGAGGTGAAATACTTACGAAAAGGCCTTGAATAGTGATTGAAAGGGTCTGGGAGGTTGAGAGCAAATGAACCGAATGAAAGGTGAAAATGGAGGCCAAGTGCTCTATTTATAGGTGATAGTGACAGCTCCAATCGAATGGCATCGATCGAATGGGGTTAAGTTGGTGGAAGTGTGCAGGCGATCAGATGGCTTTCTGGTTGAATGGCCATCCGGTCGGATGGTCATCCGAGCGGATGATCATCATCGGATGTCCATTCGGACAACCGATTCCCGTTTGCTAGTTTACTGACTTCGGTTCGTTTTACAAGTTAGGTTAAGCGTTGCATTACGTATTGTTGTGAGTTATCATTATTATAGCATTATTATTTCTCTAGGTACCCAATAACAAGAGTAACTTCGTGTTTCAGATTTGTGTTAAAACTAGTCTCTCGTTTATCAAGTATCACAGCATAATAAGTGTCGAGTTTCTAGTATCACCAGAGTCAAAATTCAAGCATCCCAAGAGTCAAGATTCTCATTGTTCACATATAAAGCATCACAAAAGCATCATATAGAGTAAATGTTTCACATGGTTTAGCAAAAGTTAAGATCAAATAGTCTTATTTTCATTATGATCGCTTGTCTCGAGAGTAAATGTATCACAAGACATGAAGTATGACGAGACTTGCCAAAAAGATAATAGTATCGAAACGCTGGGCGTTACAGTCTCCCCTCCTTTAGGAGATTTCGTCCCCGAAATCTAAGAGAAAGACTGCTCGAAGAGTTGTGGATACTTGGTTTTCATTTCACTCTCGAGTTCCCAAGTGAATTCGACACCACGTTTTCCTTCCCATCACACCTTAACTATGGAAATTTTGCTGCGCCTCAGCCGCTTGGTACCTTGGTCCATGATTTCGACCAGTTTCTCCACAAAATGAAGGGTCTCGTTTATTTGCAAGTCTTCGATGGGAACCTGAAGTTCCTTATCTGTTAAGCACTTCCTGAGATTAGAAACGTGGAATGTCGGATGTACGTTGCTAAGCTCTTGAGGCAAATCGAGTCAGTAAGCCACCTTGCCAATCCTTTCGAGTATCTTGAAAGGACCTACATAGCGAGGGGCAAGCTTTCCCTTTTTACCAAAACGTATCACTCCTTTCCAAGGAGATACTTTGAGTAGAACGTGATCTCCAACATTAAATTCCAGAGGCTTACGCCTTTTGTCAGCATAGCTCTTTTATCTGCTCCTAGTCTTGATCAAGTTATCACGGATTTGAAGAATCTTATCCGTTGTTTCTTGAATGATCTCAGGGCCAGTAAGTTGCTTGTCACCAATCTCATGCCAACTGAGAGGAGATCGGCACTTGCGACCGTACAAAGCTTCGAAAGGAGCCATCTGAATACTGGAATGGTAACTATTGTTGTACGAGAATTCGATCAATGGTAAATGTACATCCCAATTACCATCAAAGTCGATGACACAAGAATGGAGCATATCCTCTAGGGTCTGAATAGTGCATTCAGTCTGTCCATTCGTTTGAGGATAAAAGGCTGTACTAAGATTCAAGTGAGAACCCATAGCGGACTGAAAAGTTTTCCAAAGACGTGAAGTGAAACGACCATCACGGTCAGAGATAATGTCAATGGGTATACCATGACGACATATGATTTCATCAGTGTAGATTCGAGCAAGTTTCTCCGCTTTGAAATCCTCATGAATAGGAAGAAAGTGGGCTGATTTGGTCAAACGGTCAATGATTACCCATATACTTTCATGACCGGAAGGTGTATGAGGGAGTTTAGTTATGAAGTCCATAGCAATGCTATCCAATTTCCATACAGGGATTTCGGGTTGTTCAAGAAGACCTGAAGGACGTTGATGTTCGGCTTTAACCTTCGAGCAAGTAAGACACTTCGAGACGTACGCGGCGATGTCCTTTTTCATACCAGACCACCAATAAGTCATACGCAAGTCGTGGTACATCTTATCAGCACCAGGATGAATAGAGTATCGGGATTTGTGAGCCTCATTCATAATGAGCTCACGAAGATTGTCGCGATCTGGCACCCAGATGCGATTGAGATAGTATTGAAGTCCATCGGACTTTGTTTCAAGTTGGTCAATAGAAGCACCTCGTATTTCAACGATTAGACTACCTGCGTTGGCTGACGAGTATTGTGCTTCATGAATACAGGCATGAAGATCACTAGTGATCTGGAAACAGCGGATGCTACTAACATGAGTCTTACGACTAAGGGAATCGACCACGACATTCGCTTTACAAGGATGGTAACGGATCTCACAGTCATAGTCGTTAAGAAACTCTACCCATCGTCGCTGACGCATATTCAGTTCCTTCTGGTTAAAGATGTGTTGCAGGCTCTTATGATCAGTGAAAACCACACACTTAGTACCATATAGGTAGTGTCGCCAAATCTTTAATGCAAAAACAACTGCGCCAAGCTCTAAATCGTGGGTAGTATAGTTTTTCTCATGTATTTTGAGTTGTCGGGAGGCATAAGCGATGACCTTGTCCCCCTGCATGAGCACACAGCCCAGGCCACGGTTCGAGGCATCGCAATATACCACGAAATCACCATTCCCATCAGGGAGAGCAAGTACGGGAGCATTACAAAGTAGGTTCTTAAGAGTTTGAAAGGACTCCTCTTGCTTGGGACCCCAAGAAAAAGGTTTATCTTTCTGAGTTAACGAAGTAAGAGGAACGGTGATCTTTGAAAAGTCCAAGATGAATCGATGGTAATAACCCGCCAATCCCAAGAAGGAACGAATCTCAGATGCGGATTTAGGCGTACTCCAATTCTTCACTGCTTCGATTTTAGAAGGGTCAACATGGATTCCTTGCTTGCTAACAACGTGCCCGAGAAATTATACTTCATTAATCCAAAATTCACACTTAGAAAACGTCGCGTACAAGCGTTCACCACGTAAAAGTTCTAACATAAGGCGTAAATGGCGTTCATGATCAGCTCGGGTTTTCAAATAAATAAGAATATCATCAACAAAGACTATCACAAAACGATCCAAATAAGGTTTACAAACACGATTCATAAGGTACATGAACACTGCGGGTGCGTTAGTCAAACCAAAAGGCATAACCACGAACTCATAGTGCCCATAACGAGTGAGAAAAGCGGTTTTGGGGATATCTTCTTCGAGAATACGGAGCTGATGATAACCAGATCGAAGGTCAATTTTAGAGAAACAGCTTGCGCCTCGTAATTGGCCAAATAGATCATCGATACGGGGAAGGGGATAACGATTCTTGACGGTGAGTTTATTAAGTTCACGGTAGTCTATGCACATACGAAACGAACCATCTTTCTTATTGAAGAACAGCATAGGAGCACCCCAAGGTGAGGTACTTGGACGTATAAAACCTTTGTCGAGCAGTTCTTGCAGTTGACTAGATAACTCTTGCATCTCAGAGGGTGCAAGTCGGTAAGGAGCTTTGGCAATAGGAGTTGTACCAGGTATAAGATCAATACGAAAATCAACGGATCGAGGAGGAGGAAGACCATGAAGATCTTCAGGAAAGACATCAGGAAAATCACACACTACTGGAACATCACTTACGCTCTTTCCCTTGCCCTTTTGTTCCACTATATGGGCCAAGAAGGCAAAGTACTATTTACGCAAGCATTTATTCGCCTGAGTGCATGACATCAATTTCAGTCCTCTAGAAGGTCGGTCTCCATAGACGTGCAAAGTATCACCAGACGGGAGAGGTAAGAGAACGTACTTCTCGTGATAAGCGATTTCAGCATGGTTCTTACGCAACCAATCCATGCCTATTATGATATCAAAACTACCCAATTGCATAGGTATGAGGTCAATAGTGAAAACGTGATCGTTAAGAGTCAGGGAACAATCACGGAGAATAGAATCAACTAGAATAGACTTACCATCGGCAATCTCAACAGAGAACAACTTAGGTAGTTTAGAGCGTGCACAATTTAACAAAGATTCAAATTCTACGGACACAAAGCTTTTGTCGGCACCAGTATCAAATAGTATCGAAGCGTAAAGATTATTAACGAGAAACGTACCATTAACGACATCATTGTCGTTACGCGCCTGATTCGCGTTGATGTTGAACGCTCGTCTTCGAGCGGCTTGTTGTTGCTCCTGATTCAGCTGGGGGTATTGGAGATGGAGATGGGTGGTATCCCCACATTTAAAGCATGCTCGCACGTTATTTGCTGGTTTGGGGTTCTGCTGAGCTGGCTGGGCTGGTGGTGCTTGCTGAACCTGATTGGCTTGATGGCAGTAAGGGGTTGTGTGACCATAGCGACTGCAGGTGGTACACAGGCGACAAGTCGCGTTGACAGGGTGATGATAGTTGCAAATGGCACACTTGGGATGTACCCCAGTGTATGACTTTTTGGTGTTTTCTGGAGCATGAGGGTTTGGGGTAGCAGCAGGCACAATAGCAGTTCAAGCAGGGTTTGAATTTGCAGCAGGGAAAATTGCATTCCAGCCAGAATTTTGAGGCTTTTGTTTCTTGTTCTTGCTACCACCTGGTTGCTGGGTGATCTGGTTAGCTGGTTTCGAGGGAGCAGGTGTACCAAACTGTTTGTCACGGACGCGGTTGTTGTTCAAACTTGCTGCAAGACGGTAAACTTCTTCAATAGAATCGAGCTGAGCTGCCTCTATAGCGTCACGTATAGCAAGAGGTAACCCATGAATGTACTTCGTGATCATGCGCTTAGGAGTAGACACCAAATGTGGCACAATGACGCAAAGTTGCTTGAAACGGGTAGTATAAGCCAGATTGTCATCTCCAACTTGTTTCAGATCCCAGAATTCGTCCTCAAGTTTCTGCTGCTTATGAGGAGGGCAGAATTCGAGCATCATTAGTTCCCTATCCTCAGCCCATGGTAAAGCATAAGGTTCATCATTGGAGCAGATGTTTCTCTCATTGGTCCACCATTCCAAAGCTCGGCCTTGAAACACGCCAGTTGCACTCCTAGTCTTGAGATGTTCAGGGCACTCACTGTTAAGGAAAGTAACCTCAATGCTGTCGAACCATTCCAACATTGCAGTCACTCCATCACTGCCCGTGAAAGGCTTAGGGTTGCCAGAGAAGAAGTGTTTGTAGTTGAAGCTCACAGGCTTAGGCTGGACGGCTTTCGAGTCAACAGAGGAGGGAGGAGTGTTTGATCCCTGGATTTCAGTGACAATCTTGGGAACAATACGGGCTATCTGATCGGCCATAAAAGACATCATCTTCTTCTGAGTGTTAGCCTTTGACCTCTTGTGAGGGTTGGAAAGAAGACTTGATGACATCTAAAGAGTCAGACTAAGGGTCGGGTGAGACTCGATCATAATGTTTTGTTTAATAACATAGTTTCACAAACACGTAGCATAGGATAAAGTTTCACATGATTGTATAAAAGATTCAAGTTGTTTCACATATCACAAAACGTTCAACATGTTTCACATAGTTTAATCACGTTGTCTCACATAGCATAAAACGTTCAACATGTTTTTCATAGTTTAATCAGGACTTTCACGTATCATAAATTTAGTTTGTTCCTGAGAGATTATTATTGTTTTAGATTGCGGAGATAGTGCGATTTGTGTAACGGTTTTGAGTTGAATAAATTATCAAGTATAAAACTATATGTAAATCGAGACAACATAAAAGATAGGCTCCTAAAGCATAGGATTGTTTCGGGTAGAGAAACGTCGACTAACCAAAGTAAATCGAGCCCCTTTTTCGAATTTAGTCAACCTGCCTTGGCCTACTTAGACAATTACGTTCATCGATGTTAGGCATACGATATTTGTCCTTTCGGTTACTACACATCCTTAATCGATTGGGAAAATTCGAGACCTTGGCGAGGTAGAAATTCAAAGAGTGGGACTAGTTATCAAGATGCGAGTTTCACCTCTAACTTGGTAACATCGTACCCTAAAATTGTTGGTACTTATCAAAAGATAAGACCCACTAGAATATGAAATAGAAATTTCCCTTCAAGGTTTGGATGTCACTCCTAACTTGAGGGTAAATCTCGTGCAAAATATAAAGTATAGTTGAGTGAAAGTCGTTATCAAAGGCGGGAATCACCCTTATTTTGATGAGTCATTTCGATTGTGTTACAAGAGTGTTTTCAAAGCATCTAAGTGTGTATTGTGTTAGCCTTAGGAAAGGCATGTAACTTTAACAAGGAAGTATTGCTAGGAAGCATGTAAGGTAGGATGCATAACTTTTAAACAACAAATAAGAGTCAAAGTTCCTAGAACAATAGACTAGGGCAAAACATTCCTACTTTTTCCTAATTCCCTATAGTTATGGCTCTGATACCAATCTGTCACACCCTAACCGATGGCGGAACATCGGGGCGCGGCACTAAGCGAATCAGATTGCTCAAGAGAATCCACAACACTACTTATTTCGATATAGGTTAATCAAAGTTTCATAATTAAAAGCTAAATTGTCATACAAAACACCACATAAACTAAATTGTATGAAGTTTCATCAAATTAAACATATCTCAAAATATTGTTTATCTAAGATGAGTTTCTAAGGTCATCCTAGCTTGATTTCTCGTTTCCTTCACTTATCAACCTGCAACATGTATTAAAATACAATCAACAAAACGTTGGCGAGTATACAGGTTTGAATACATAGTATAATAGTTTAAATGTATAAAACTCATATCCAACATGAATAACATATCACAAGTTTCAACATGCTAGTTAACGTGGTTCATATGATAACCAAGGTCTCCAACGGGTTAACGTGCCTTTCCTACTTCGGCGCATCGAAGAAGAGGTAAAAGAATCAAAACCTAACAATACTCCCCAAGACTCAAGGAGAGGTGCGTTACCCCTATAACGCTATATTGTTAAGGCGAGCTACACATAAGAATCAAACGTTCACATAGCATAATAGTCTCAAGTATCACAAGTATCATGTTTTCATGTTTAATGTGGATAAAGTATGTTTCAAATAAGTTTCAAGTGTCAAGTGTCTTGATATAGAATACATGTTGCATCCCAAAAGTGTTTAAAACAAAAAGGGATCGAGTATACTCACAGTGGGTGCTTAGAACCAAACACTACCTAATTGGATCGAAGGGAGCGCTGGATCAGCCTGCGTGCGGGGAACAGAGCATAAGTCCTCTAAGTGCTGACCCGGTTAGGAACATAGTGACGAATAGTGCGAAAATCGAGTTAAAGTTTTCCTACAGACTACCTAAGCGGATGGTTATCCGTACGGATGACCATTCGAACGGATGGCCATTCGAACAATGCGTAGGTGCTTGTGAACTTGTTTAAGTGTTTGATCATAGTGTCCTGTAAAAACAAACAGTAAGTGTCATAGGCAGATCATCTGGACGGATGGTCATCCGATCGGATGGCCATTCGAACAGATGATCAGTGTGTGAAGTTTTCGTAAAATTCACAAGTTTTGAGTTAACGGGGACGGTGTGACAACGTGTTAAACAACGGAAACCTACCAAACCCAGCTCGTTCGATCGGATGGGTATCACTCGTTACGAACCGACGAGCTGTTTCAGATGGAATTTCATGTTTGGACCCGTCAATCAGCCCGGTTTCCGGTGGAATTCGGTTTTCAAGCCGACTTTCGACTAAGGGACCAGTCGAGAGTATGTTCGAGTCTGATGTCACCAATGTTTTTGTATAAAAGTTGAAGAACAAAGATCGACTCCGTGTGGGTGGATGCTATTTGCCCGTCATCTTCATTATCATCATCGAGGTCAAAGTAGCATTTACACTGGGATCAGTCTCTTCTCCTCATCCAAACCTTCTTCAAGAACAAAGAAGACAAAATGACATATGGGTGTCATCAGTCCCTTTTTTCTTGAAATTTGTCCATCTCATGCAACAAAATCTTACTCCCCTCACCTAACAAACCATTCAGTGAAACTTCATGTAGAACATTACTGAGTATAAAAGAAAAGATGTTTGCCATCGTTGATTTCTCTCAACTTTTGGCGTTTTACAGTGAGTGGTATTTAGGAACCATTGTGTTTGTGTGTGTTTTTTTGGTGTGATCAACGGAAGGTGGTGAGACGTTTCTATTTATAGGATCTTTTTGGCACGTAGTTTAGGCAGTATATTATTTTATAACAGTAAATGCAATTAACAATTATCCGGATGTAAGGCTTGGCGTTTATATATTATGGTGTTTTACGTTTTATGGCGTTTTTCTAGCCTAAGACCTTAACTAAAAACACAGAAAAAAACTACGCAGTGATAAAATTGGCATTTTGTATTTACTTGGCGTTTTATATTTCAATGGCGTTTTATGTAAGAAAGGATGTTTTACCATTTTTACCCTTAATGAAGCGCGTCCATGTAAAAAAATTTATGTTATTTACGAAAATGCCACCGCGCCTATCTAGTCCATAGATTGTTTTGATCGGACGATCCACAAGCGTTCTCACTGTTCTCACACTTTTCACCGTTTCCCTAAATCCTGACCCTATATATATATATATAGGGGAGGGTTTAAATGAGAAAGCTAAATATCGCGAGAACCGTGAGAACGAATGAAAAACCGCAAAAACTTGGTCAAAAACATTTCAAATTCAAAATTTCTTTTTACAGTTATCATTATTATTCGAATACAGTGTTAGAAATTTAATTAACAAGTTTAAATTTACATGTATTCGTAAATATTAAAAATTTATACATGTGTAGGTTTTCTCATTTACACATGTGTAAATTTGTTAAATAAACAAATTTACACATGTGTAAAAAATCTAATAAGAGTGATTTTGAGAGAATAAATGAATTATTTAATGTTGTAAAATCTTTTGTAATGTTGTATCGTAATTACAATGAGGTTTGTATTTAAAAAAATTGGTTTTGATTGGTTTTCTCATTCGTTCTCACGGTTCTCGCAATATTTAGTATTCTCAAGATAACCCTGCAGGGTTATCTTGAGAATACTAAATATTGCGAGAACCGTGAGAACGAATGAGAAAACCAATCAAAACCAATTTTTTTTAATACAAACCTCATTGTAATTAAGATACAACATTACAATAGATTTTACAACATTAAATAATTCATTTATTCTCTTAAAATCACCCGTTTTAGATTTTTTACACGTGTAAATATAACAGATTTACACATGTGTAAATGGAAAACTTACACATGTGTAAATTTTCTTTATTTACGAATTCACGTAGAGTTAAATGTGTAAATTAAATTTCTAATATTGCATTCGAATAATCTATACTATTATAAAAAGGAGAATGTGTTTAAGTTACCCATATTAAACAAGCATACAAGCTTGTCGGGTCAAAACCACACTCTAAACCGGTCTTCGCCTTATCATGCGTTTGAACCGTATCTTCCTCTTTAAAACTAACCGGTCTAAGCGTAGGCCTAATTAAAGACCCGTTAGAAATCTAATAGGTTATTAAAAACCTTCGTTCCAGATTAAGAGCCCCAGTAGAAGTACTTGTGCTTGCTAAATTGATATACGGCTGGGATTGAATTTATATTTAGCTCAGGTAAATACTCTTAACTTATTTTCCCTATACGGGCTTGGGATACGGTATTATAATAATACCGCTTGGTCGGGTATTGAATGTTTAATCACATTGTGGTTAAATTATTGAGGTAACCCGTTTTAATCTGTATTGTTTGAAATAAAAGCCTTTAGGGGTTAATGACCATGTCCCGGATATCCTTGACATCATTGTATTATAAAATGGCCACGACTTATGCACGGGATGTAGGCATACACCTGACAGTGCATAAGGAAAACGGTATCCCACTATCTTGTGGGCCTATACTTGTGGTGTGTCTGTTAATTTTGACTCGGTTTCTACATCGGGCCCTGAACGTACAACGAACATGTAAATCTGTGTACAAGATTATAAATATAATTGTCCCAAGTTATAAAAGATTAATTTTGCCTTGTGCATTTTAATCAAAGTGTCAAAATGTTTTGTGCCTGATGCATCTAAACCAATTTTCTTAAACTCTTTTCAAATGAGTCGGTTGAGTGTATTTACCAGTGAAAACTGACGTATTTTCCAAAAAGGTTAAGTGACAGGTACTGAACGTAATTGGCTGGAAGCTCAGGGCGCTAATAAGGAATCTTGCAAGTTCTAGGCATCTAAAGTCTGTTGAACAATGTATATGTTTTAAGATCCGCCTGTGGATCCTTTACTTTCCGTTGTAATACTTTGATGTTACGTTATATTCGGATTATAATATATTGATCTTTTGCTTCCGCTGTGCATTTATATATTGTGTTGTTTGACTATGATGATATCAACTACATCACGATACTCCCCTACCGGGCCCACCGGTCAAACGTGGAAATATCGGGGTGTGACAGTTTTCTAATGTAAGCCTTTTGAAGCATGGGTGTGAATTTTTGACATAACTCGAAAACAAGACAGTCGACACGAACCTACACGAAATTTGCGGGTTTGGGTTTAGTCCAAATAGTTTCTGGTCAAACACACAAACACATTTAGCTAAACAAATTGTGTCGGGTTGACTTGGAAGAGTGGTAAGTCTGTGGGTTGATCATGTATATCTATACTATTATAAAAAGGAGGAGTGATGTACAATATTGTAATTTGACCAGGGGTACCCATTTTTAAGAAGTATGTACAAGCGACTGCAAGCTGGTAGAAGTGGAAGTTCTTCAGCCTTTTAAGACGCTTCAGGGGCAGGCTAGGGATTTCACCCATGAACCCTAATATCCAATTATAAATGAATCGTCTTGCAATTGAGACGTGAAGATAGAAAGGCAGATTGAATGCGAATAATGATGGGATTCTCCAGGTTGCAAGATGAAGCATCGTGTGTTTCAATTTCATCTTAACTTCATCATGGTTGAAACACACAAGACGCATCTCACTAATTTTGAATGCCGGAGCGACACAAAGTTTCAACAACAACACTGATTTTAGAGAAAAAGTTTGCAGGGTTTATATCCAGATTCGTTGATATACTGTCACCGATGGCGGTTGGAGTCGCTATTTCATTGGAAATCTGCGGAGGTGCTATGCAGTTTCAGACTATCACTCCGATGTCTTTAATACCACAATGGTATCGATAATAACTGCAATAGTCATCCAAGCAGCAACCCTAGGGTAAGAAACACTTCAACATGACTACAATTTCAACAATTGTATGTTATAATTTTCTTTCTACAATTATCTTAACTTGAATCTTGAATTGGAATTTGAGTTTGATTCTTTATGAGTTTTTTTCACATATCTTTACTAATCATGATGTGTTGTTCTTGTTGTGTTATCATATGGGTTTGAGTTGATGATTCATATCTTTAATTGGGTTGGATGAAAGTTATTGTTTTGATCGGAATATTGGGGTGTTTGGTTTGCAAATCTTGAAAAGGGGGAGTGCCAATCTGGTAGTGATTATTGGTTTTTATTGTGTTTTTGTTTTGTGGGTAATAAAGATAGTGATAACTCTGTGCTTAAGTTGGAATTTTATTTGTTGTTCTTTGTATCTTGCGTTCATGGGAGGTCGATAATGTAATTTCCATGTAAATTTTTAAGACGCTCATTCAGATCATGTTCTTGTTTCCCTAATTTTTCATCCGCGCTCCTAAATGTGCCCCTAATTCAATGAGATTTCAATGATTCCTTCTGTTTATTCCATCATGCAGCTGTGTAATCGATTCAATTTTCGTTTATCTCAACTGAATACGTTACCACAATGAATTCCGCATTAAAATTATGAAGAGAAACTGTCTTCATCCTTTCAAATTCCCATCATCAGCCCTTTAATTGGAATTGAAGAGTCATTTGAAGACGCTACAGGATCATTCTACTTTGACAATGGTTGTTCGATTCGGCACCAGAAGTTCAGCACACATGTATGGTTAGGGTTCAGCGGTGGTTGACAGTCTTCTACGAACAACAAGGGGGTAGGGTTCCGGCGAGTCGAACTTGACACGACGATGGCTATGGGTGTTGAATGATGAGGTAAATTGTTACAATTGTTCACTTTGACTTGCATGTAATTTGTTTTTGGTTATTGCTTCATTAATTTTTAAAACATAAAGGTTTACTTGTGCCACCAAGTGCTTAATGAAATGTGTCATCCACGTTTGCTGCAACTGAATGGCTTGCTTATGCCCACCAACTGCTCGATGAAATGTGTCATCCAAGTTGGCTGCAATTTGTATGTGCAGATTTGTAATTATATCAGCAGGTATGGTCTTTTTAGTGATGATTCCAACCTATTTACTTATAAAGGGCAGGTTTGCCACCCAAACTGTATAAAAATGTATGGTTACTCACAAATTAGTTCTTAACCAACTTGTAGTTTGTTTTTTATGTTACAATTTTATAAAAGTGTCTAAAAAAGAACATATACATAAGAGTTTTGATAGTTTTTTGTTTATTATCTTGTACTGTAATTTATTGTGATTTTTTAGTTGTTCAGCTGCAGTAGGTTTGAGTATTATGCAATAGTGTATGTTTAGCTCTTTAAGTGGTTTTAGAGAATTATAGCAAATGCTATGTCAGTTGAAGTTCTTTACTCTCAGCTAGAGCATCCATTATACAACAATTATATCTAACTTCATTAACGGTGTATTTGATAAACTGATGGAAGAACCAAAGAGATAGGAAATCATGCTAATCAAGTTGACGAGATGCAGACTAAGAGTATTGATGAATTTAAGACGGCATTTGAGGTACGTTCCAAACATAAAATAAAAAAGACTAAAATGTCATTTTCGTCCGTCAGTTTTGCGACTTTCATCCAATGGTTTCATGATATGATTTACACTTCTGGTGATTTATGTATTAGTTTTTTTATTAATTATTATTTGTCAAAAACTCAAAACAACTGATTATTTCATTTGTTTGTCGTCTTCACAGGTGCTGCCTCTCCATTGCTCTTGGATG
This sequence comes from Helianthus tuberosus, assembly GCA_030545235.1. NCBI lineage: Eukaryota > Viridiplantae > Streptophyta > Magnoliopsida > Asterales > Asteraceae > Helianthus > Helianthus tuberosus. The sequence continues at coordinate 69,644,733 of CM060361.1, read as the reverse complement.
GGGTTGATTTCAGTCAAAATGGCAATGAACTAAAGGTATGCAACATAGAAACAACCCCCCCCCCCCCACACACACAAACGTCTGTCCTGAATTCATAAAATTAATGGCAAAAGTTTACGTTTCTGTTGCGGTTAATTTAGTTTAGGCTTCATCTATTTTGTGTTCACTGCGTGGTTGTCATCCTTACCCGAACCAAAATAATCTTTATTTAAGTCGGCCCGTCCTTACCCGAACCATAATAATATTCTTTTAAAGTCCCCATTCTGACTCAAACCCGTCCTGACCCGACCCAAATCAAACTAATAATTTTTAAATCGGCTATTCTTTTCTGAACTCAGCTGTCCCGAAACCGCCCTGACCTATTACCGCGTCCAAACATAAGGAGTGACACAGTTTGACTTAAACATAATAAGTGAGACATTTTGACTTAAAACATAATAATGTTTGCCACTAAATGTGTGAACTAATCTGCAAAAAACTGCAGATTAATTACGTCATTTTTGACCCTTTATAAATAGAGGGATATAATTACGGGTCAAGTGGGGTTGAAATATAAAAAGAACGGGTTGGAACTGGTCGTTTAGGTTGAAGATGTATTCAACTATTAGTTATATAAAAACATTATATTTGCTAAAGTGCGTGTCATAGCAACATAGCCGGGTTCGTTAATCTGTTAGAAATCTGTAAAACCGGGAACCCGCAGCCCACGATTGTGTGCACGTGGTCGAGTTCGGTCTACGGGTTAAACACGAAAATCTCGTTTTCAGAGAAATACCGAACCAACCAGCCCGCGAGCCTCTATGCGGCGACGAAAAAGGTGGGCGAGGAAATCGCGTATACTTATAATCATATTTACGGGCTGTCGTTAACCGGGTTGCAGTTTTTTATTGTGACGACCCGACCCCGTTTGCCAGGTCTACCCTTAGTAGAAATTGTACAAACAGGTTGTGATGACTAACAGAACACAACTTCTAAGTCATAGCTGGCTATAACTCAAATAAGGCTCCAAAATTTTGGCGGAAAAAATAATTGAAAAAAATTCAAATGGATGTAAAATTACTAACAGAAAGAAGGTCCCTTTTACATTTAATAAAAACCAAAATATACAAAGACTGGACTTTGTATACTTGTTTTTTAATCCAAACCATTCCTATGGTGACTCATGTTCGTGTTCTGAGTCCCTTGTTTTTCACAGCTCTACTGCGTACAAGTCAAATTTTGTTCCTGGGTGTAATTCTGTGAAGGATGTAAAACCACACGACTCAACCTGATCTCTAGACCCAATAATACGCAGGCCTTTCAGTTGAACTATGCTCTCTGGAAGACCACTTATGCCCGCATCGACTATATATAACTCTTTCAAAGATTCTAAACACCCAAGCATGGTTTTAAAAAACACTTGAGGCGTGCGCCTCGAGGCGAAACGGCCAAAAATCGAGCCTGAGGCGCGCCTCATGGTGTTTTTAATGTATATGCGCCTCAGAGGGGCTGAGGCCCCTCAGGTGCGCCTCAGGGGATTTTGACAGCTGTTTTTGATGTTTTTGACTTTTTGTGTCAATTTCAAGCATTTCATGTCTTTTTATGTGTGGTTTTAATGATTTTGATGAATCTGATGATGAACTTAGTTAGTATTATTATTTTCATAATATATATAATTTTTATATTTATTTATTAATACCGCCTCGGCGTACGCCTCGTTTCGCCTCGAGGCTTACGTCTCGTGAGGTGAAGGGAAAACGCCTCGAAACTCGTTTTCGTACTTTTAAACCTTGCACCCAAGTTCCTCTGGCAATTTCTCAACTTTATCACAACCAAAGAGTTTTAAACATTTAAAACAACCTTAAGGTCGAAACAGGTTGTGATGACTACCAAACATATTACTCATCCGTTTTCTTAAAAAAAATTATAAACAAAAGACTTATATGTGATAACAAAAACTATCTTCTTAGAAAAGTAATCTAGCAGTTTCTGCAGTTGAATACATCAACTAGACCTGTTTTTAATTCAACAAACGAACAAGACCTGTTTTTATACATGTCAACCCGAAATCAACCCGTAAAAAAAACTGACCCGACCCGAAACCCTTTCCGACCCGAACCAAAACAACCCTTTTTTATAAGTGACCTGTTTTGACCCGAGACCCGACCCGACCCGTTTGCCAGGTATACTTAAGTGAGTATTGTAGTGTATTATGTACAAGATTAAGAAATGATTTATATTTTCTCATCGGAGTGACGATCTTCTTCTTCAACGGCTACAAACTTCCGGCGACAATACACGGAGAGGTGAATCCGACGGGTTTATCTCTCTCATCGGAGCCGTTACCGGATCTAGGTTTCCACCCTCACCTTCACCCACCGCACCTTCACCCACCGCAACCGTCAACGAGGCAGTCTGAGGAGCTGCGTTGTGTGATCGCTATTATTCGTTTCCGATTCATCAATCGCCGGTTAAATCCACCAACATTTCCGTTTCTCGTCGGAAAATTACATCATACATCACCGGCGTCGGTATTTCTTCACAGATTCCGATTTATTTTGGAATAAGGTTTGTACAGTTTTTCCGGTTGTGTTGTCATATCTTGACAACCTTGTTGCGGTGCTTGGATTCGTGGAAAAAAAAGGACTTGGAAGCTGCTGTTCGGTTAGGGTTCAACCCTAGAAGGTTGTAAAATCCTAATCTGTACTGGTGAAACCCTTGCTGGGGTTTGCTGCCTTGGTGAGATCTTTCCTTGTCATAATTTTGTTTTTCCGTTTTCTGCATTTAGGCATTCTTGTTGCCGGGGTAGTTGGACCGGTTTGATCGATTGGGACACAGGAAGGGTACATCCTGTTGCATTTAGGCATTCTTATTGCTGCTGATATATTCTGTGTTTCCTATATGCTGTTTGTTATATTCTGTTGTTGATTACCTCTTGTTTGTTGAGTTGTTATTGTCTGTGTTACTCGCGTCTGGTTTTTTTGTGTTGTTATTTCTACTGTTTACCTGTTGTGTTATCTTATTGTGTGAACTTATCTTATTCTGCTGTTTACCTGTTGTCTTATCTTATTCGGCTGTCTACCTGTTGTGTTATTGTTTAGGCATTGTTCTAGATCGTATTTGTGATTGTTTACTTATTGTGTGAACTTATTTATAACTCTCTATTTGATCATTATTTGTTATGCGTGTGCCCTTTTTGGATTATCGGGTGATTTGTAGCAATCATAGACGGTAGATATCATGATTTTTCATTGAGATCATGTTCGAGGACGAGGGGTGCAGGGAGGGGAAAAGAAAGGGGGTATAGTTTGCGTGTGGCTTCGTGGAATGTAGGAACCCTTAGTAGTAAGTTGTTGGAGATCATAGATACACTAAAAAGACGTAGGGTAGAGATAGCGTGCCTTCAGGAGACTAGGTGGAAGGGACATAAAGGGGATGAGCGCAATGGGTACAAGTTGTTATATTCAGGGTCTGATGGGGTAAAGAATGGGGTAGGATTTCTAGTAGATATAAACTTGTATAAAAATGTGGTAGAGGTGATACGATACAACGATAGGATCATGGTGTTGAGATTAGTACTAGGAGAGGAAGTGGTGACAGTTGTTTGCGCATATGCCCCACAAGTGGGATTAGGGGATCAAGAGAAAAGAGATTTTTGGGACTGCCTAGACGGAGTTATGAGGGCTATCCCTAGGGAAGAAAGAATTTTCATAGGAGGCGATTTTAATGGCCATATTGGTAGGCATAGTGATGGTTTTAGTGAGGTCCATGGGGGCTTTGGTTTTGGTGATAGGAACAACCCTGGTAGGGATTTGCTAGAGTTTGCGGTGGCCCACAACCTAGGTATTCTGAATTCTTTCTTTAAGAAGAAAGAATCACAGTTGATTACTTTTAGCAGTTGCGGACGTAACACTCAGATTGACTATATTTTGATGAGGCTAGGAGATCGAAGGTGGTGGAGGGACTGCAAGGTTATACCAGGGGAGACAGCAGTGACTCAACACCGTTTATTGGTGGCGGATATAATCATGAGGGGAAAGCTGACCAAGGGAGAGAGGGTAATGCGACCTAGGGTTAGATGGGGTATGTTAAAGGGCGACAAAATCGAAGTGTTTAGAGATAAGGTCCTCTTAATGACATCGCCTAGAGTAGATGGGGACGCAAACCAAATGTGGGAGGACATGGCAAACACCATTACTAATGTGGCGAAGGAAACGTTAGGGGTTGTAAAAGGAAAGAGGGGTGGCCATAAGGAGTCATGGTGGTGGAATGAAGATGTGTAAACTAAAATAAGGATTAAACAAGGGTGCTTTAGGGATCTTTTGAGGTGTACAGTCGAGGAGGAGCAAGCGATTTTAAGGGATAGATATAAAGAGGCTAAGAGAGAGGCGAAGAAGGCAGTGTCAGAGGCGAAGAACGCAGCTTACAAGCGAATGTATGATCGACTGGAAACAAAGGAGGGGGAGCATGACATGTTCAAGATTGCAAAAGCTAGAGAGCGTAGAAGGCAAGACTTAGGAGCAGTGAAGTTTTTAAAGGGAGAGGACGGATGCGTTTTGGTCAAAGAACACGACATTAAGATGAGATGGCAAGTGTACTTCTACAATCTTTTCAATGGCAGGAGGGATTACCAACAAGAAATTGAAGAAAATGATGATCCACCTACGCAAAGGCGACTACGGAATAACGGCTACTGTCGACGTATCACACGGGAGGAGGTGAGAACAAACCTTAGAAAGATGGGAAGGGCTAAGGCAGTTGGGCCGGATAACATACCGATTGAGGTATGGAAATGCTTGGGAGAAGAAGGAGTACATTGGCTAACTATTTTATTCAATCTTATTTTCAAATCTGGGAAAATGCCAGATCAATGGAGGAATAGTGTAGTAGTACCTGTGTATAAGAACAAAGGGGACGCCCAATGTTGTGGGAATTATAGAGGGATTAAGTTGCTAGGGCACACTATGAAATTATGGGAGAGAATAATTTAGACGAGAATCCGAAGAGAAACTCAAGTCACGGTAAACCAATTTGGTTTTATGCCAGGGAGATCGACTACGGAGGCAATACATATTCTAAGGAGATTGATGGAGAAGTATAGGGAGAAGAAACGGGACCTACACATGGTGTTCATTGATCTTGAAAAGGCCTATGACAGTGTGCCACGTAGACTGATTTGGGATAGTTTGGAGAGTAGAGGGGTTTCTGGGAAGTATATAGACTTAATTAGGGATATGTATGTTAGGACTGAGACTAGTGTCCGAGCGCCTGTAGGGGATACTGATTCTTTCCCGGTGGAGGTAGGACTCCACCAAGGGTCCGCTTTGAGCCCTTTTCTATTTGCAGTTATCCTAGATGAGTTGACTAAGTTAATTCAGGGGGCTCTTCCGTGGTGCCTGCTTTTTGCAGATGATATTGTGTTAGTTGCTGATAGTAAACAAAGCCTGAATGCGAGGTTAGAAGAGTGGCGAGCAGCTTTAGAGGGAAGAGGTTTAAAGATTAGTCGATCTAAGACTGAGTACTTGTATTGCGACTTTAGTGGAGTAGACAACGATGAGGACATTCAGATCACCATTGACAGTCAAGCGGTCCCGCAGGTGACTAAGTTCAAGTATCTAGGATCGTTTGTCCAGAGGGATGGGGAGATAGATAGTGACGTTGCCCACCGCATCCAGGTCGGATGGTGTAGGTGGAGAGCGGCCACTGGGGTGCTGTGCGATAAGAGGTTCCCAACAAAATTGAAAGGGAAATTTTATAGGGTTGCAATTAGACCTGCTATGTTATATGGAACCGAATGTTGGGCCATTAAGGAAGTACAGGCACGCAAGATGGAGGTAGCAGAGATGAGAATGCTAAGATGGACGTGTGGCCACACAAGGTTAGACCGGATAAGAAATGATGTTTTTAGGAAAAGGTTAGAAGTAGCTAGTATATCAGATAAGATAAAGGAGGGAAGATTGAGATGGTTTGGGCATGTGAAGAGGAGGCAGATGATTGAACCAGTTAGAGTGGTTGAAACCCTCGAGGTGGAGGGGAGGAGGAGTAGAGGCAGACCCAAAATTACTTGGGATGAGCGGATTAGGCAGGACTTGCAAAAATTGCACCTCTCTGAGAACATGGTCCATGATAGGAGCTCGTGGAGACGTAGGATTAAGGTTAAGGATTTCTAGGAAAGGGTACTATTGTGTTTTTAGGTGTAGTGTATGGTCGTACATAAGTAACTATGTGTATAGGATGTTTTGTACAGTTGTGTTTCTAGGTGTAGTGTATGGTCATAGATATGTAACTATGGGTATAGACTGTTTTGTATGTCATATTTGTTCTGTTCTACCATGCACTATTTCGCAACTCATACTACATTGGTAGCTTCATACACATACACACACACCTCATGCTTTATTTATTTCTTTCCTGGGTGCTTTGGAGCCGAGGGTCTCACTGGAAGCAGCCTCTCTATCCCTAGGGGTAGAGGTAAGGTGTGCCTACATCCCACCCTCCCCAGACCCTACAAATAGCTTTGCTATTTGTGGGATTTTACTGGGTATGATTGATTGATTGATTGATTGATCTAGGTAACCAACAATCTATTTCAGCCTCGAGAAATGCTTGTATATATTCTAGATGATTCATGATACAACTGTTCAGGCCATTATCATGGCATAATTGATTTCAAATTTTAGACTATCTCTTAGCTTATTGTTCCAATCGTTCATGTATTTTCTTTAAATGTCAAACATGTTATGGTCATCTATTACAACTAGGCTCATATTTGGTGATAAGGACTTTGTTTGATGGCTTGAAATCCCATAGTGAGACTAAATGGGTAATCTTGATTCTTGTCTTTTTTCCCGCCACGTATAATGATAAGTGTAGAATTTTTTTTGAATTTGAATTGTTTTTAACCTAGTTCTCACGGTTTTTTCATTTGTTCTCACGGTTCTCACAATATTTAGCGTGTATATATATATACATATATATATATATATATGGCAATGTTTAAATGAGAATGCTAAATATTGTGAGAACCGTGAGAACGAATGGAAAAACCGCGAGAACTTGGTCAAAAACAATTCAAATTCATAATTTCTTTTTACACTTATCATTCTTATTCTAAGACACTGTTAGAAGTTAAATTTACACGTTTAAATTCACATGTATTCGTAAATATTGAAAATTTACACATGTGTAAGTTTTCTTATTTACACAGGTGTAAAAAAATTAATAAGAGTGATTTTGAAAGGAGAGATGAATTATTTGATGTTGTAAATTCTTTTTTTGTTGTTGTATTTTAATTACATTGAGATTTGTATTAAAAAAATAGTTTTGATTGGTTTTCTCATTCGTTCTCACGGTTCTCGCATTATTTAGCGTTTTCAAGATAACATTCTCCTATATATATATATATATAGAGAGAGAGAGAGAAAGTGTATCATACATTACCACTAATCATACTTCACGTACGCAACAAGCAGATTAAGACGCGTGGCAGGGATTAAGTTTTCTCAAAAAGGGCAAATTAGACATTTATCATACATGAGCAGGGTAATTTAGACATTTACTAAGATCAAGAAAAGATCGCAAGTTAGTTATCCCCGACATCCGACAACAACGTTCTATTAGACGATCAGACCAATAAGTTGTCAATTAAACGTTTTAATTGCTAGAAATGAACGTAATTATCGTTGTTTGATGTTAATATGTTCGTCGTTCATCATTATTTGATCATCAGTATTGTGAAATGATTGTATTATTAACACCGCATGTTATAAGATGTATAGCGTAAGAGGCATGTATAGTTCCACTTATAAGTTGTATAGTATAAGAGGCATGTATAATTCCACTTAACATGCATTATTATTATAAAGTAAAAAGTACTGACTGTTTTTTTTAACATGCGTGATTATCTACTTGCTAAGATTATTTTTTTTTCTAAATGATTAACTGTTTGTTTTGTTTTAGAGCTCATGGCTTTTTTTTTCATTTCAAAATGTGAAGAGGAAAGATTGTATATTCCCGAGGTAGATTCATCATGTGTTCCCGTTATAGGAATGGAATTTAGTTCCACTGAGCAAGCATATGTTTTTTATCAGACATATGCCAAGAAGGCAGGGTTCTCTGCTTGAAAAGGAGGTGAACATCAAAGTTGTGGTATTATCAAGACTAAATATTTTGTGTGTTCAAAGGAGGGGCATAAACAACAGGCTTTTGATGATCCTTTTCCGAAGTTGGCTAACCCTTATAAAAGTAGGAATAGACCGACTATTCAAACCAGTTGTAAAGCACAAATTAAGCTTTGTTCGACAGATGGGGTGTTGTATAAGGTTGATAAGTTTGTTGAAGCGCATAATCATTCATTGTGTGCCCCAAAGATATTCATTTATTACCGGCCTATAGGCATATTTCTGAAACACAAGAAGAGATGATATGGGAGCTTGGTACTTTAAATCTTGGGCCAGTGAAAGCCTTCAATATAATGAGAAAAAGATACGGAGGTTTTGGAAATGTTGGCGCAACTGTTGACAACTGCAAGAATTTTAGAGCTAGGATACATAGCTATATAGGAGAGTATGATGCAAATATGGTTATCAATAGGTTAACCGATACAAAATGTTATGTCGTAGAACTATTTTGTTACAATCATATTTGAACTGTCTTTTTTTTCCCTTTTTTTTGATGATTACTCTTATACTATATTATCAGATAACATTAAAAATGGAAACACAACGGGTATGTTTCATTATTCAAAAACAAATGCGATATAAGAAAACCACTTAGATAAACATAAAAGCCACATGGTTAAACTACCCAAATTCATAAAACAAACAAAAATGCTTCATAATACAAACACACATGCTTGTACCAGTCAGAGAAAATGACTCTAAAAACTTGATCTTAGTGTCCATAGAGCAACTTAAAACGGTTATTGCATCCGCAAGCTCCTTTAACTGTTTCTCATCGCGCTCTCCTAGATCAACCATAAACATCATAGCCACCTCTCGGACACCGGACTCTTTCATACCGGACAACAAATTGAATATTTCTTCTCGCCTCTTCATGTTCTCTCTGACCCTAGAAATGTTAGTCTCCAACAAGTCTTTACAAGACTTGTCTTCAGAAATTTGTACCTCGATCCTCTTTTTAAGATATACACTCATACCTGATGATGAAGAAGAACCAGAAGATGAATTACAAGAATCTGCCATCTTTGGGGACAATATTTCAATGATCTTTCAATGAAATATAAAAGCAAATACCCAGCTAAAGGTCATGTATAATTATTGAGCATGGCAATCATTGGTTCAGAAGTCACTGTTAATATCTTTTAGAATTTTCTTGGACAAGTACGGTTAATAGTTAAAATTACGCCTGTTCAATAATTGGGTATGTTAAGTAATTACGCAAGTTCTTTTTATAAGTTATTCCGAATAATAACGCACAATCCGAATAATAACGCACGGGTGAAATGAATTACAGAACACTAATGTTTTTTTTTTAATATTAAACAAACAACAACTTGATTTAAAAAATAACAATACTAATAATGATGATATCTACAAATAGCCTTACCATCGACATGACTGGTAATTATGTTAGATGTTTAATTTCACTGACCAAAATCCTCCCTCCAACTACCCTAATAAATTAAAATCTTCATACATAATCAAAATCCCAGTTGATTTTTTCCAAAAGTTAACAACCTAAAAGAAGTTACAAAAACATCGACAGACCCCGCAAGTACAACGATCAAGGAGCTCCTCTCCAGCCGCACGTTGACAGAACTTGCAACGGAAGTAAACTCCACTAACGGTGTTTTTGATGTGCAGATGAAGGTCCTTGACCAGCAGAAGATGAACCAAGAAGTGTGGGGGAAAACTACTTCAAGAACCAAAATCTTCATTAAGGGACGAAGGCATAAAGCTTATGAGGGATCAGGCTTCTGCTGATCACTTAGTTTACTCCTATCTGAAGGATGCAGTTGAGACGGTGCAACAGAATATGGAGACCAGTGACAAGGAGCTTGATAAGATATTGGCATCGAAATAGGTGGTATTTCTGCTTTATAAAGTCTTTGATGTTTGAGGGTATGTTATAAACTTGCTTTTGTGAAAACATCCGGTATTTTTATGGTGGCAATGACAATCAAATATCATATAATGTGAATTTTATTATGTTTAGTAGCTTTTGATACACCTGTGGGTGGTGTTTGGATCGTCGTGTAAGAAAAAAAAGCCTGTTAATCATGTTTGATAATTGAAATTACGCACGTTGTATGAATTATAATGCATGTAATATGATTCATAAAAAAACCCAGCCTTCTTGCTACGAAATAATTGTGAACAGGGGGTTAAAACAGGTTATACAATGTTTTAAAGGGGTTAAATGGTCAGTTGCGTTATTTTTTTGTATATTCACACATGGTACACTTAATCACGCATGGTAAACTTAATCATAAGAAAATCACGCATGTGAAGTTTGAAAATCACGCTTGTTATGAGAAATCAATTTTGAACACCGAATGTTATTTAGTAGAAAAAGGCATAAAAATGTTTAAATGTATGCAATTGTTGTTCAAGAATCACTCATCATCATCATTAAGCTCTTCCCATTCAGAATCGCTATCATCGGCTTCGTCTACCTCCCCATCCTCTCCCTCTCCCTCACCAGTTTCTTTCTCATCATCCTCTTCGTCTACTAAACCAGGATTACTCTTTAACTGAACTACTCTTCTTTTCTTTCCCTTCTTTCCGGCAGTACTAGCTTTACCCTTTAAAACTTCACAAGTTCGGATATCATGCCCTTTGGTATTGCATACACTGCATGTCCGAGTTTTCTTACCTTTTTGATTAATCATCTGTTCTTTCTTTGATTTGATCCGCTTATGTGAACCGCATCCTTTCTTCCTTATACCGGTTGGCACACGGACTGTAGGTGGAGCATCATTGTTCGGTTGCTCGTAACCGATTAACCTTGAATATCTATCAAACTTAGGGTCAATAGGCTTGGTTATGCGAAGTTCATCAACCATTTCTTTCATCTGCCTCATTTGATCCCTGACTAGAACTAGCTGATCAAAATCTCTGATCAAATTACTAACAAGATACTCTTCGGTATGCATTATCTCATATGCAACCTCCTTAGCCTTTTTATGCTCGTCATTATCATCAACTTTTAAACCAAATGTGTTAGTTAGATCATTTGGTACCACGTCTTTCGTCCATCTTCTGATAATATATTTATTGGAAATTTCTTTCACTTTGAACATCTTGAACACAAAGTATATATGTTTGCACAACAATCCATATTGTTCAAACCTACGACAACTGCATGATCCAATTACATCTTCCCCCTTCTTGAAACAAACCTACATAAAAAATTGAAAATTAATATTCATCGATAATTACGCATGTTGTTATGTAATAACGCAAGTTGGCCTATAAAGTACTCCTACATACTGTTACCTCTAGAAATCCTTCACCGTGGGCTTTAATATCTTTCATAGATATCTTTAATATCTCCCCCTCGGTTTTAGTCTCCATAGGAAGGCACTCAAACAGAGTTGCATATAACTCTGTCTGTTGATCACAAAAGATGGACCTCTTGTAAATTTTCATAGCATCATCTTCTAAGGTAGTTTCAGACCAGTTATCTGGGGTTGTATTTCTAGAAATATGGTCATTTTTATGATGGTTGAACCTTTTCACGTCCATTGCCCCATCAAAATGGCTAAAAGACTCAACAAGGGTAAGTTGAGAATTCGCCACCTGACAGAAAAAATGGTTTTCGCTTTCTGATCGGGAGGTGGTTCGCATGAGCCTAGACATAGGCTCATGACGATAGTATGCCGATATCCATGAAGATCTCATGCCAAACATATCGTCAATCCATTTATTCTCGGTTAGACCGAATTCAATCATTATCAGTTTCCAATCTCTCTCAAATGTTTCTGGAGCAATCGAATCAGTCCACATAATATCACACATACGTCTCTTGAAATCCTCGTTGTTACACAACTCATGTCCCACCTATTAAAAAAAAGAATGACATAAACATTGACAATAACAGAAGATAGGAAATAACAACGCATCATGAAGAATTAATCACGCTTGTTGTAAAAAATGCATATAAAAATCAGAAACCTTTATATTTATTACGCATGTTGTAATTGTAGTCACGCATGTTGTAATTGTATCTAACCTTATTAGCAACTTTCTTCATTATGTGCCACATACATAATCTGTGCCTACTCTTATCGAACACAACCTCAATAGCTTGTTTCATCGCCGGGTCCTGATCAGTGACGACCACCTTCGACTGCTGACCAAATGAGTCCAAAAATGATTGTAAGAGCCATTTGTATTATTCAATACTTTTGGATGCTAGCAACCCGGCTCCAAGCGTCACATTCCGACAATGGTTATCAATACCATTAAATAGTACGAAAACCATTTTATACCTCCAAATGATGAAATAAATTGAATAAAAAACAACAAAACTATACAAAAAATATAAAAGTTAAAACATTCTAATAAACACTAACTTGTTGGTTTTGAACGTAGCATCAAAGCATATGACATCTCCAAACTCAGTATAGTTACGTTTGCACAAACCATCTGCCCAGAACAGACCAGTTGAGTGCTTGTTTTCGTTGACTGAATGTACAAATGAATAACCAACCATAAACTGTTTTTTATCGGTTAACCTGTTGATAACCATATCTGCACCATACTCTCCTATATAGCTATGTATCCTAGCTCTAAAATTCTTGCAGTCGTCAACAGTTACGCAAACATTTTCAAAACCTCCGTATCTTTTTCTCATTATATTGAAGGCTTTCACTGGCCCAAGATTTAAAGTACCAAGCTCCCATATCATCTCTTCTTGTGTTTCAAAAAGATGCCTATAGGCCGGTAATAAATGAATATCTTTGGGGCACACAAATGAATGATTATGCGCTTCAACAAACTTATCAACCTTATACAACACCCCATCCATCGAACAAAGCTTAATTTGTGCCTTACAACCGGTTCGAATAGTCGGTCTATTCCTACTTTTATAAGGCTTAGCCAACTTCGAATAAGGATCATCAAAAGCCTGTGGTTTAGTCTTGATAATACCACAACTTTGATGTTCACCTCCTTTTCGAGCAGAGAACCCTGCCTTCTTGGCATATGTCTGATAAAAAACATATGCTTGCTCAGTGGAACTAAATTCCATTCCTATAACAGGAACACATGATGAATCTACCTCAAGAATATACAATCTTTCCTCTGCACATTTTGAAATGAAAAAAAAAAAACATGAGCTCTAAAACAAAACAAACAATCAATCATTTAGAAAAAAAAACCTTAGCAATGCAGTTAATCACGCATGTTGTATTCAATAATAACGCATGTTAAAAAAGAACAGTCAATACTGTTTACTTTATAATAATAACGCATGTTAAGTGGAACTATACATGCCTCTTACATTATACAGCTTATAACATGCGGTATTAATAACACAATCATTTCACAATACTAATGATCAAATAATGATGAACGAAGAACATATTAACATCAAACAACGATAATTACGTTCATTTCTAGCAATTAAAAAGTTTAATTGACAACTTACTGGTCTGATAATCTAATAGAACGTTGTTGTCAGATGTAGGATTCCTCAAATGCTTAGCAGCATAATGAACGCTATGGACTTCAGCATCTTCAATTTCAATATCACCCGTGCTTCGTGTAGTACTGCTCTGTGGATCCATCAAAAACAAAAAGTGATCGTAACCCTAATCACACACCTATAACCGCTAATTTGATAGTTTGAAAAATGGGAAATATTTGAAACTGATTCGAATCATAATTACCGGGATGTAGGGGATAACAAACTCGCGATCTTCTCTTGATCTTAGTAAATGTCTAAATTACCCAGCTCATGTATGATAAATGTCTAATTTGCCCTTATTGAGAAAACTTAATCCCTGCCACGCGTCTGAATCTACTTGTCGCGTACATGAAGTATGATTAGTGGTAATGTATGATACACTTTCTATATATATATATATATATATATATATATATATAACAATTATGCATCATAACCATTAATAATATTTCAAAACTTAAGATATAGAAAAAAATCACCTAAATAAATATCTAATCTTATTTATCATCTTATTAAATGTATAACTTATGAATTTTAATTTTCATGAGATTATACATTCATGTAACCATATTAATCAAAAGTGGTATTTATTTAGAATTCTAAATCACTTAGATAAGATTTTTATTTTAATTGTTATATTGTGTATGATTAATCGTTTTGGAATCATTAACGTTCAAGAATTTCATAGAATAGGCATGAGAAAATATTTATCGATTTAGTAATAGAAATAATTTAGTTATGTAAATTTGTGTATTCTAAATCACTTATAAGATTTTTATTTTAATTATTATATGTATGATTGATGGTTTTGGAATCATTAATGGTCTAGAATCTCATGGAATAAGCATAGAAAAATATTTATAGATTTAAATATATATGAATTTAAATCTCTATGGTTTAAACTATGTAATAAATAAAAATAATTTAGTTATGTAAATTTACGTACACCTTATTATAAAATTACATAATTCTTTGTAATCTAGTTAATATTAATAATACCGTTGTAATCTTTATTTACATTATTATTAACATAAGATTTTACCTCACCTTCGATTTTGATGATTTATGGGTTTAACCTAAAAGCCGAACGTGTATATGTTTGTGTCTTTACAAAACATATATGTTCAGTTGTCTTAATATTTTTTTTTTTGAAAAGTAAACTTCATTAACACCAAGCCAACCCAAATCGGGCCAGCCAAACACTACAACAAAATTACATATTTACAAAGGAACACCACTCCCCCCAATCTATCTCTTTGTCTTTAGACCTATTTACAAACCAAAGAAACCCGATAGCTTTCACTTCGCTAAGAATTTTGTCTATCCTAACCGGAGAATTCGAAAAGACCAATTTATTTCTAGCACGCCACAAGCTCCAACACGCTATCATGATAATACCTTGAACCGCGTCTTTCTTCCTTTCCGAAGCCCCGATGTCCTTGAAGATACCGAAGAGATCCTTAACATCAAAAGCAAAGATTTGAGGGATATTACACCAAGTGCTTATACCGTGCCATACGTTGGACGCAACCGAACAACCCAAAAACAAATGATCAGCGGATTCGTCTTCCGATTGACATAACCGGCATGTGGTATCACCTACTTGAACATTCCTCTTCCTTAAAGCAACGGCAGTAGCCACACGATCCATCCCCAATCTCCAAGCTAGAATATTACACTTTGCGGGAACCCATTTACACCAAAAAAATGAATACTTGTTACCTCTTGAAGTGGCCGAATAAAGAAACTTTTTCACACTTTTGACAGAAAAAATTCCTTCCGAGTCAAAGGACCATCTCCACCTGTCGCCACGGTCTGAAATTTGGACCGACTCCAATATGCCACGAAGCTACTGAAGGTTAGAAACAAGCTCTGGTTCAGTTAGCGAATACTTCCAGTTCCAGCAAAACTCCATTTCAGCACCGTTATTTCTAATCCGATTCGAAACAAGACACCTCTTATCAGCTTCCAAACTAAAAAGGCTCGGGAACCTCAGTTTGAGCGGCTCATCAACTGCCCAAACATCTAGCCAGAATGAAATTTTATTGCCGTCTCCAACCTCACCTTTCATATAATTCCGAATTGCTAACCCGTTTACTTTAGTGTTAATAATCACCTTGGCAATGTTATTCCAAACTCCATTAAGGGACTTCTTGAACGGAATGCATTCCCAGCCGACCCGACTAAAGTGAAACACTTCAATAGTTCGTTTCCACAAGTTGTTCTCGTCTGATTTAAATCGCCATCCCCACTTAGCTAAAAGAGCCGTATTGATCTCGTAGAGTTTGTTCAACCCTAAGCCTCCGTCCTTTTTGAGAAACGCGACCCGATCCCACGCCACCCAATGCATCTTCCTTTCCTCGATAGAACCTCCCCATAAAAATTTCTTTATCATAGCCTCCAGATCCATAATCACTTTTTTTGGAGCCTTGTAAAGCGAAAAATAATAATTTGGGATACTTTCCATAACCGATTTGATGATAACCACCCTTCCCCCGATGGATAGAAGATGAGATTTCCATTTGCTAAGACGGGCACGGAACGTATCATACACCGGACACCAATTACTAATCTGATTCATATTGGCTCCCACCATTAAACCAAGATATTTAAAAGGAGGCACATCCGGCTTACACCCCACTTCTTTAGACATTTCCCCTATTTCTTCCAAACCAACCCCGATTCCCAAAAGATTGGATTTGTCGATGTTGATTTTGAGCCCCGAACATATATAGAAACACCTAAGGATCCGCATAATATTAGCTCCTTCACTTTTAGACCAATCTCCCATGACGATAGCATCGTCCGCATACAAAAGGTGACTAATAACGGGCCCATTATTAGGGGTAACGATTCCTTTTAACGCTCCCGCCTCATTAGAACAATTAAGCATGCAAGATAACGCCTCCATAACAATCAAGAAAAGGAAAGGGGATAGCGGGTCTCCTTGCCTCATTCCTTTCTCACATTTGAATTTAAATGCCGGGGCACCGTTCACCAGGACCGAAGAGCTCGCCGAAGAAAGAACACCCATAATCCAATCACACCACTTTTGAGGAAAACCCATTTGACGAAGCATGTTAATCACGAACCTCCAATTGACATTATCGTAGGCTTTTTCAAAATCAATTTTGAGAAAAAAAAGCCTTTGATTTCCTCTTCTTAATCCAAGAGATAATCTCATTGACAATAAGCGGACCGTCTAAAATGAATCTACCTTTAAGAAAAGCCGACTGCGAATCAGAGATCACACCATCCAATACTTTCCTTATACGATTAGCCAAAACCTTTGATATCGTCTTACTAATAACCCCAACCAAATTAATTGGCCTATAGTTATTAAGATAAACCGGATCTAGAATTTTGGGGATAAGAGCAATAAAAGAAGCTCCACTTCCATCGCTTATTGAGCCATTATTGTGAAACCAAGCGAAAATCTTCAGAAAGTCATCTTTAAAAATCTCTCAAAAGAACTTTATAAATCTAAAGTTAAACCCGCCGGTCCCCGGTGACCTATCGTCTCCACACTCGAACACGGCAGATTTTATTTCAAATTCCGAAAAAGGCTCAACAAGCATGTTAGACTCAACATCCGAAATCCTTTTTATATTGTGACAAAAGAGATCCGGCCTAATGCAAAGTTGATCTTTGAATTTGTCTCGAAAGAAAGAAAAAACCTGTTTCTTGATCTTCGACGGTTTACTACACCATTCCCCGCCAATAGTAAGGCCATGAATGGTATTTCAAGCTTTCCTATTGTTAACCGAAGCGTGAAAAAATTTAGGGTTCTCGTCTCCGTCAACTGCCCACTTGATTCGCGCTTTTTGCTTTAAATCCGAATTCTTCCTATCTTCAATGTCTTTAAGAATTTTTCTATTTTCCGCCATCAACCACTCTTCCTCTTCCATTAAATCCCTCGATTCCATTTCTAACTCTATCTCCTCCAATTCCTTCAAAGCCAATTCTTCGGTTTCTTTCTCTTTGAACAAAAATTCGTCTCTCCACTTTTTAAGAGCTAATCTGATGCAAGCAAACTTAGCTGTAAGACACCGATCCGGAGAATCGAACTGCTGAAAACCCTCAACTGCCGTCTTCACAGTTTCCTCAAACCCGGGTTTCCCAAACCAAGAATTGAAAACCCAAAATGGTCGAGGACCAAAATTTAATTCCGCCGTCTCCAGAATGATTGGGCAGTGATCAGAATGTTACGGAGACAGAGCTCTCACACAAATAGAAGGCCACTTGTTGAAGAATTCAGGGCAGACAAGAAACCGATCAAGCTTGCTCAATTTTTCCCGTTATCCCTAATACACATGAACTTCCTTCCCTGCATAGGATACTCCAACAAGCCGTTGTTAAAAATAAAATTATTAAAATTATCAGAGCACACCGGCTTAAACTTTGAATTCTTCCTCTCCTCTTGAGATCGCACCGCGTTAAAATCACCAACTAACACCCATTTCCCAACGTCAAAATCAATCAAGGAAGAGAGCTCCTCCCATAGTAAGAGCTTAGCCGCTGTATTTTGAGGAGCGTAGATGTTAACCAAATTTATAGGATCTCCACACCCAACCATAGAACCTTTAATCGCCAAATAATACCTTTCCTGAATAATAGAATCAACCTTAAGAACTTTTGGATCCCAAATCCAAACCAAACCCCCTGAAAGACCATCCGAAGCCGAGAAAGCAAATTCACAATTCCTGTTGCCCCATAATTTATATACATTCGAGTTCAAAACGGACGATACCTTTGACTCTTGCAAAGCAATAACCGAGATTTTGTTAGTAATCTTGATATCCTTTACCCAGACAGCTTTACCCTCCCCAAGAATACCTCTTATGTTATAAGACATAAAATTCATTGATCGACTGCATTGTTACCTCTGATAGACTCACTCACAAGAGCCTCGTGGTTGCTAAGATCAACGCCCACCAAGTTTCCTATTTCCACTGTAGCCCTAATTTCTTTCTCCAGCTTGTCTTCAGTATGACCACTAACCATGTCTGCCGAGTTGTCTTCATACTCCTCGCACCTGAGTGGAAGATCATCCACTTCCGCTCCTTCCTGATTTTCCTGTTGTGACTGCAATTCATTGTGATCCGGCTCATCAAAATGACTATTCACAGAAAGAGGAACTGACTGAGAAACCTCGGCCTGTTTGTTTAAATCAAAAGAAAAAACTCCTTCATCCCTCATTCGCTTCCTGGGCCTATTTTCAGAGATTGGGCTCTTATTTTCCTTAAAACTATTATTCTTTTTCCTGGGCCTTACCCCACTCCTCCTTTTATTAGGCTTTCCAACTCCCCGGGACTTAAAAAATAAACATCATTATTACCTGAATCTTCCTCATGCATAAAGTCTTGGGCCCCACCAGAAATATGCGGCGAACCTACCACCTTGGAGACAATCATTGCCCCCTCTTCGTTATTAACTCGAACTTCGAGACCATTAATAACCCCATCGATTGGGTATCCTGCCGGTTCATCTTCTTTCTCCGGCGAAGCCACCTCCGGTTCACTTCCGATTCGGATCCCCGGTTGATTGACTCCCGGGACGTCCACAAGACCAACAGAATCCGGGACCCAATGACTAGATTCTTCCTCCACCCATACCCGGAAATGCATGTTCTTCCATTTCAACGTAACGTGTCTTTGAATCCCGTTCCCGTCACCAACCAATAGCCCAATCCAACTAACTGAAAGGTTTCTATCATCCGCTTCCAACTGCGAGCCGTGAACAATCTTTCCAAAGTGCTCGGCGATGTTGTTAAGAACATCATTCTCCGCTAAATGCATCGGGACACCTTGGATCTTTACCCATGCCAATCGCTCGAACGGGAAGGATTGGCAGTTCCACGGATCTAAACTAAAGAACCAATCCTTCCAAATTTGATGATCAAGCAAGAATTTAGTACATGAATCGTCATCCACGAATTTTAGTAACATCGACAATCCTCCCAAATAGCTTAAGGTGACCCCCATCGTTCCAGCTTCCACAAGAAAAGTGTCCAGTTTTCTCAAAATAGTGAGATCTTTGCATCTTCCCACCAATGCTGAACCGATCAATTCATTGAACCTCACCGTTTCATCCGCAATCTCAATAACCGGACCGTCTTCCGAAGCTTGACCACTAGCATTGCATGACATCCTATTATCATATTTGAACAGATCGCTGAACAACTTCCCTTTCCCCCGCCCGGAAAAAACTTTGTTACCACCTAAATGATTTTGAGAAGGATTATTATGATGCTGACCATTATTGTTCTGAGATGGAAACTGAACCTTCTTTCCTTTGCCGGCTGCACCTCCGTTGATGTTATGTCTATCTAAATGACCTTGGTTCTCCTTAGCAAATCTGGCCAGATTAACTTGAAGCTTAAAACCTCCCATCTTCGTTCCGTTGAGGGCGCGTTCCATTTCTTTAACGTCAACCACGTTGTTAAAACTCACAAAGCCAAATTTCCTGCCTTCTTTATCCGCTTTCCTTGCTATGTAAACTCCGGACACATCACCAAAAACTCTAACAAAATCCGCCACATCCCACGGATTGCATCCAGGAGGGAGATTTGTAATAAAATACTTAGTGATATTTCCATTGAAATGCTTGTCGGCTGCGCCACCGATTTTCTTGGAGCCTTTCCTAACCGGAACATCGTGCCAACTCCCTCCGTCTTCCCCCACGTTCATTGTAGGAGAACGAGATCTAAGAACGGTTCAAGGAGCGAATGGATAAGAACTAAACCTATTAGAGTGAACGGATTATTCTAGATTGCTACCCAGAGCAGATCGAAAGATCCCCGCACTCTAATCTGAGTTAGAACATTATCGTCGAGCAACCCAGCCACCGTCTTAGAGAGAAGGGAGAGAGTTTTTTTTAATGAAGCTTTGGTTTTCTTTAGTTGTCTTAATATTTAATTTTCGAATTCTATTGTAATATATTCAGTGTATAACAATTAGCTTAGGTGTTATACACTTAGCTTAGGTGTTGTGAACAGTATGACAATTGAAAAGATTTAGGATCTTAATTCCGGTATTGCTTTATTTACCACCCGCTTATCTCCATGAAAGTATGAAACCTCCTGCTTATCTCCATGAAATCACCTTTGTTCAAATTGTTGGAAAAATAGGTGAAAATAGCATTTTTCACAAATATAGGAAAATGATTTTTTCATATTTTGGACTAGAAATAAATATAATAAAATGAGCGGGTTTTATATATTTATTTGTGGGTTTGTGTTCTATGTTGGGAGAGCTTCGCAACGAACTAAACCGCGTCCAAAACGGAGCTAAGATGAATGAGATATCGATGCTCAAAGTTGGGTGTTTGGAACATTCAATGCTGAAACAAAAGGGAAAGTAGCACCTTGTCCCACATCGGATGAGAGATGGAACTTAAAGGGGTATTTAAGTGGGAACTCTCCATCCTTATTGTTTCATGGAAGCACACACTAGTGTCCTCGCGAAGGGTGCGGAGCACCCTAACTCGCACTCGCACACGCTCGCGCGCGTGGCGTGGGCGATGAGGCGCAATGTGGCGCTTTGATGGCGCACTTTGCACTTCGCACGCTCGCATCGCCGAGAGCCGCCTTTGTATTTTTGACCGCGTGCGCGTGGTGGAGCACAAGGGTTGCAAGGACCAAGTGGTAGGTGATGCGGCGCATGACGTGGCAGTCATGCGCATGCGCGCGCGAGTACACGTGGCGCACGCGCGCATGGACTTGAGCCACGAGGACGCACCGCGCATGGTGACGTGGCGCATGCGCGCATGGCTGTGAGCCAAGAGGCCGCACCGCGCATGGGCGCGCGCGCGCACGTAGAAAGCTTCCAGCATTGAATAACAGAGCAGTTTCAGTCCAGCTTCGTAACTGACGAGTTAACTGGCTTTGACTGAGAATTAAATGACGTATTAAATTGCATTGAAGACGTTTAATGCAATTTAAACCTCTCTTTAATTCGTTTTGACTGTTTCGACTTAGGAGCTGTATAAATACAGCTCCATACCCAGCAGAAGAGATGACCAGCTACACAACAGCAACTAATCCTTTCTCTCTATATTTCTGATCTTCTTCCAGCAAGCTTTCAAGGTAACCTTCGGGTTGTAGGCGAACTCCGGCAGTACTACTGCTCCGGCTGTTGTACCCTGGGAAACAAAACGAGTACTCCTGGGAGGCTCGGAATTTGTTTTAAGGGAAGCGTGTGATCACGTGCCTCAGCCATTCTGTTTCTACTCCTTCTTGTATTTTGGTTTATTTCAGTTGTAATTTGTACTAGAGTTTTAGCTTTCTTATTTCTGTATTGTAATCGTTTGAATAAAATTTGTTTAATTTATTTAAATTACGCGAACGGTTCCTACAATCTTAAAACAAATTTTTAAAACCGTTCGTGTAATCAAAACCATTCTGTTTGTGATTCAAACTAGTTTTGTTTTCACTCAGTTTGAGTTTTAAAAAACAGATTTTTTTTTTTGGTTTTCATCTTCAAAGGAGCGACTTTGGTTGAAAACTATTTTGGTTACATTCGGTTTGTCCTAAATTGCTAATAAACTTTCTGCCTTGGTCTTCAAAGTTGGACTTAGAATCCAGTCAGTAAGTTTTAAATATTAAGAATTTTCTGTTTTTGGTCTTCAAAGTTGGACTTAGAAGCCTAAACAGTAAATTTGTGGTAAAATTAAAATTTAGTAGTTTCCTTATGGTTTGTGCGTAAATCAGAATTTTTTGACTAAAAATTTTAATTTTAATTTTTTCAGCATGTCGAACGAAAATGTCAACGTTAACAACACCACAAATGTTGTGACGGGAACCCCTCTTAACGCCACCACTGTGGGAGCGTCCACAGTGGCCAATCACGCTGAACGACCCGAGAAGTTCTCGGGTCTCCACTTCAAAAGGTGGCAACAGAAGATGTTCTTCTACTTGACCACCATGAACCTTGCGAGGTTCTTAAGTGAAACCGCTCCCCAACCTGCGGAAGGGGAGACCAGCGCTCAGGCTCTGAGCGCGGCAGAGGCTTGGAAGCACTTGGATTTCATTTGTCGAGGCTATGTGTTAAACGGGATTTCGGATGCATTGTATAACGTGTATTACAATGTCAAGACTTCCAAACACCTTTGGGATGCCTTGGACAAGAAGTATAAAACGGAGGATGCTGGCACAAAGAAATTTGTGGTAGCCCGTTTTTTGGATTTCAAAATGGTTGATTCTAAAACGGTTATGAATCAAGTCCAAGAATTCCAAATTATACTTCATGACATCTTTGCGGAAGGCATGACACTTAGCGAGACATTCCAAGTGGCAGCGATGATTGAAAAGTTACCTCCTAGTTGGGTTGATTTTAAGAATTATCTTAAACACAAACGAAAGGAGATGACTATAGAGGACCTTATTGTTCGTCTTCGGATTGAAGAGGACAATAGAATTGCCCAAAAAGGCAGCCTTGCGCAGTCTAGTGCTAGCGCAAATTTGGTTGAGCATGGGCAATCCTCTAAAGGCGTGAAGGGCAAGGGGAAAAAGGACAAAGGGAAAGCAAAGGCTAGCAACCTTGGACCAAAGAAAGGGGTTGTGAAAAAGAAACCTCAGACGTTCCAAGGGACTTGTTACAACTGTGACGAGCCGGGGCATCGGGCTAACCAATTCAAGAAACCAAAGCGTGAGCGTGCGCACATGGTGGATGAAGACGGAATGCCTTTGGTGGCAATGATTTCCGACAAAACCGCAATGTTGGATGAGGTCAATGCTGTGACCAACACTCCAAAAGGGTGGTGGATTGATACGGGAGCGACCCGTCATGTGTGCCCAGACAGGAGCCTCTTTACCACCTTCAAGGAGCTTGCGGGAGATGAGAAGCTGTACATGGGAAATGCAGCCACCGCGGACATCAAGGGTGAAGGAACGGTGATTTTGAAGTGGACTTCAGGGAAGGAGCTCACTTTAAGCAACGTGTTATATGTCCCAGACTTGCGCAAGAGCCTAGTCTCGGGTTGGTTGCTTAATAAGTTTGGATTTCGTTTAGTTTTTGAGAGCGATCAATTTGTACTAACTAAACGAGGAATGTATGTAGGCAAGGGCTATGCCCAAAATGGTATGTTTAAATTGAATGTAATGGCAGTCAAGAAAAACATGAATAAAATTGCTACTACTTCTACTTATATGCTTGAGTTTTCTGATTCGAATAAATGGCATGGTAGATTAGGTCACGTTAATTTTAATTCTATACGCCGTTTAATCAATTTAAATTGCATACCAACATTCCATATTGATTCACACTATAAATGTGAAACTTGCGTAGAATCCAAACTTACAAGAACATCATCGAAATCGGTTGAACGAATAACCGAACCCCTTGATTTAATTCACACCGATATATGTGATTTAAAAGCGGTACCCACAAGAGGTGGAAATAAGTACTTCATCACGTTTATTGATGATAGCACTAAATATTGCTATGTGTATTTACTAAAAAGTAAAGATGAACCAATAAGTAAATTTATCTTGTATAAAAATGAAGTTGAGAATCAACTTCAAAAGTAGATAAAAGCTTTGCGAAGCGACCGAGGAGGCGAATATGTTGCACCTTTTGCCGATTTATGCGCAAAAAGTGGCATTGTACATGAGTGTACACCTCCTTATTCTCCACAATCAAATGGCGTGGCGGAACGAAAGAACCGCATATTGAAAGAAATGATGAACGCCATGTTGATAAGTTATGGGATGAGCCAGGAAATGTGGGGGGAGGCCATTCTCTCGGCCAATTATCTTTTGAACAAGATACCATTGCAAAAGAAAGACGAGACTCCATATGAGTTATGGAAAAAGAAAAAGCCTTCATATAAATACTTGAAAGTGTGGGGGTGCCTAGCAAAGGTGATTGTGCCACCTCCTAAGGCTCTTAGGATAGGACCCAAAACTGTTGATTGCATATTTATTGGATATGCGCATAACAGTAGTGCACATCGATTTCTTGTACATGAGTCCAAGAATCCTGATGTACACGTAAACACTATCATGGAGGTAAATCCTAACGTTGTGTCTTACTTTGAAAATGTGTTTCCTTTGAGAAGACAAACACATGCAACGTCATATACACCTACTTTTGAAGTAGGTGAAAGCTCATCTAGACCAGTTGATGAGGCAGTTCATGATAAGACACATGAACAACCTGAGGTTGAAGAAAGTGACCGTAGGCGAAGCAAAAGGCCAAGGGTTGAAAAATCCTTCGGTCCAGACTTCGTTAGCTATATGGTTGAGGGCGACCCTAATACATATCGCGAAGCGGTTTCTTCTTCAGAAGGACCTCAATGGAAAGAAGCAATAAGAAATGAAATAGATTCTATATTGCAAAATCATACTTGGGAGTTAGTAGATCTTCCACCTGGTTGCAAACCACTTGGATATCGTTGGATATTCAAAAGGAAGATGAAAACTGATGGAAGTATTGATAAATACAAGGCTAGGTTGGTGATTAAAGGATTTAGACAAAAGGAAGGTCTAGATTACTTTGATACCTACTCGCCTGTGACGCGCATAACCTCGATTAGATTGGTTCTTGCTATAGCGGCTTTAAGAAATTTGGAAGTTCACCAAATGGATGTTAAAACCGCATTTCTAAATGGCGATTTAGAAGAAGAGATTTACATGGAGCAACCTGAAGGTTTCTCCGCCCCAGGTCAAGAGGGTAAAGTATGTAAACTCGTCAAGTCTTTGTATGGCTTGAAGCAAGCACCAAAACAATGGCACCAAAAGTTTGATCATGTCATGCTTGACAATGGTTTCAAAATAAATGAGTGCGACAAATGTGTTTATTTCAAAGACACAAACGAAGGTTATGTGATTTTATGCCTTTATGTAGACGATATGCTTATCATTGGGAGTAATGATAAAATCATCAAAGCTATTAAAAGCATGTTAAAAGCGAGATTTGACATGAAAGACATGGGTTTAGCGGATGTGATTCTTGGAGTAAAGATCATAAGAAACCAAGAAGGTCTTGTGTTAAGTCAATCTCACTATGTGGATAAAATTCTTGAAAAATTCAACTCGGGAGATACTAGTGTAGCTCGAACTCCAGTTGATACCTCCCAACATCTTAAGAAGAATAAGGGACATGGAGTTGCTCAGTTAGAGTATTCAAGAATTATTGGCAGTCTAATGTATCTAATGACATGTACTAGACCCGACTTGGCATACGCGGTGAGTAGGCTAAGTAGATACACCAGCAATCCGTGCGCGGATCATTGGAAAGCTATCACGAGGGTGCTTAAATACATAAGATACACAAGAGATTATGGACTGCATTATACCCGACAACCAGCAGTGATCGAAGGATACACTGATGCAAACTGGATATCGGATAATAAAGATTCCAAATCAACAAGTGGTTATGTGTTTACACTTGGAGGAGCTGCTATTGCTTGGAAGTCTTCTAAGCAAACGGTCATAGCGAGATCCACAATGGAATCTGAATTTATCGCCTTGGATAAGTCAGGCGAGGAGGCGGAATGGCTACGTCAATTCGAGGAAGATATTCCAAGATGGCCAAAGCCTTTGCCAGCCATATGTGTACATTGTGATAGCCAATCAGCGATTGGTAGAGCTCAAAGCTTGATGTACAATGGCAGATCAAGGCATATGCGACGTAGACATAACACGATACGACAACTACTCTCAACGGGTGTTATCACAATTGATTATGTGAGATCAACGGATAACATTGCGGACCCGTTTACAAAAGGCTTAAGCAGAGAGTTAGTAGAAACGTCGTCAAGAGGAATGGGACTAAAGCCCGTGGTAAATGGGAATATGAGGGAAACCTAACTTAGTTGACTGGAGATCCCAAGATCTAAGTTCAATAGGACAACTTAATCATATTACCAAACGGAGTCACTGTGGGGGAGTACTCCAAACTAAATAAAAAGGGAGTTATTTATACTTCCTAGTCCATTCCAATCAGTGACATTGATGTGAGGCTAAGCATATTAAGGTTAACGATTTCGGGAAATCAAATAACCATGATGCTTTTAATGATTCAGGGGAATCACCTATGTTAGAGAGAAGTGGGGTCGCTTCAAATGGATTTGTGGGGTGCGCAAATCCTAGAGCTCTCGCAGAACCAGGCTAGTGTTCCAGGGCCATAATAGGACACGACAATGAGGAGTTGGCCAAACCAGGGAGAGTATTGTGTGAAGTGTATTGTCGTTTACACAAATGGGGGTATGTTCAAGGACATCGCGTCTACACACCGCTAGTAAGCTAAGTGCGCTTCACAAAAGAAGGTTCAAAGGTTAAAACCTACCTATCTTGCAATACTTAACTGTCGAAGTTTATCGTTGAAAGGTGTAAGGAAAAGATCCATTTCCATACATGTGGGGGATTGTTGGAAATTTGATGAAAATAGCATTTTTCATGTGGGGGATTGTTGGAAAAATAGGTGAAAATAGCATTTTTCACAAATATAGGAAAATGATTTTTTCCTATTTTGGACTAGAAATAAATATAATAAAATGAGCGGGTTTTATATATTTATTTGTGGGTTTGTGTTCTATGTTGGGAGAGCTTCGCAACGAACTAAACCGCGTCCAAAACGGAGCTAAGATGAATGAGATATCGATGCTCAAAGTTGGGTGTTTGGAACATTCAATGCTGAAACAAAAGGGAAAGTAGCACCTTGTCCCACATCGGATGAGAGATGGAACTTAAAGGGGTATTTAAGTGGGAACTCTCCATCCTTATTGTTTCATGGAAGCACACACTAGTGTCCTCGCGAAGGGTGCGGAGCACCCTAACTCGCACTCGCACTCGCACACGCTCGCTCGCTCGCGCGCGCGCGCGTGGGCGATGAGGCGCAATGTGGCGCTTTGATGGCGCACTTTGCACTTCGCTCGCATCGCCGAGAGCCGCCTTTGTATTTTTGACCGCGTGCGCGCGCGAGTACACGTGGCACTGAGGCGCGCGGTTGCGCGCATGGTGCATGGGTCCTGCTGTGTCGTGCGCGGCGCACCAGAGTGAGCCAATACGGCGCGACTGTGTGGCGCACGCGCGCATGGACTTGAGCCAAGAGGACGCACCGCGCAAGGTGACGTGGCGCACGCGCGCATGGACTTGAGCCACGAGGACGCACCGCGCATGGTGACGTGGCGCATGCGCGCATGGCTGTGAGCCAAGAGGCCGCACCGCGCATGGGCGCGCGTAGAAAGCTTCCAGCATTGAATAACAGAGCAGTTTCAGTCCAGCTTCGTAACTGACGAGTTAACTGGCTTTGACTGAGAATTAAATGACGTATTAAATTGTATTGAAGACGTTTAATGCAATTTAAACCTCTCTTTAATTCGTTTTGACTGTTTCGACTTAGGAGCTGTATAAATACAGCTCCATACCCAGCAGAAGAGATGACCAGCTACACAACAGCAACTAATCCTTTCTCTCTATATTTCTGATCTTCTTCCAGCAAGCTTTCAAGGTAACCTTCGGGTTGTAGGCGAACTCCGGCAGTACTACTGCTCCGGCTGTTGTACCCTGGGAAACAAAACGAGTACTCCTGGGAGGCTCGGAATTTGTTTTAAGGGAAGCGTGTGATCACGTGCCTCAGCCATTCTGTTTCTACTCCTTCTTGTATTTTGGTTTATTTCAGTTGTAATTTGTACTAGAGTTTTAGCTTTCTTATTTCTATATTGTAATCGTTTGAATAAAATTTGTTTATTTTATTTAAATTACGCGAACGGTTCCTACACAAATTAATAGGAAGAAAGATAGGGAAAACGCGAGGAATAGAAAAAGAGCGTTTGAGAGACATAGAAGTAAAGGTGAGAGTGAAAAAGGTGTCGGGCACGGTGGTTCCGTGACGGTGCAGCGGCGGCAACACCACCGTTCACGCGCGTGGAACGGTTGTGTAAATTAGAGTAGGATCTTAGAAACATACTAAGTACGGTTTTATGACCCGCTCGCGAGGGTTATACACTAGATTGAAACAAATAGGTTACCAAAAGCAAAAGAAGTGTATATCATTTGTTTTTAAGAGTGGGTACACGATTATATATAGGACATGCACCGTATGGGTGCTTTATTTTAATTATTACATGGACACATACATTGAGAAACAAGAAACAGAACTCAAAGCAAACATACAATGAAATCCACTTTATCATGTTTATTTATTATAACTAGGTACCGCTTATAGCATCAGGCATGCCACCGGTAATTATTAGCATGATCAGATCCCTACTAGGGACTAAGTACGACACCAATAGCGTCCAGGTAGGCACCGTATCTTCCAAAGAATCCAACAACCTTACCTTTAGCTATAGGACAAGAGAAATCTGTCCCTCCATTCGTGCCATATGGTCCATAGGTTTGTTTGTTGGTCACGAAAGTCAATTGCGAGACAAGGTTTAGGTTCTCATAAGTTCCCACTTGTCCGTTAATCTCGATGATCTCCTCATCGTCGGCAATGTCAATCTGATTGAATACACAAGCATGAATTATATGTGTATATATACATGTAGATAAGAAAAAAACAACCAGAATTATATTATATATATAATACTAGCATTATTATTATATGAATTTATAAATGTATTATATAAAATTTACACATGATGTGTAAGTTTTACCATTACAAATATGTACACAAATTGGTTAAAAAGTCATTTAGAGATGAGAGAAAAGGGAAAATAATAATTGGGGAGAGATATAATTTAAAATTATACATTTATATACTTATTGAATTAAATAATGATTTTAATAATTTTTTTTTTGAATTCTCATAGTTCTTCAAATACATAGAGTTCCCATTTGAACATGCCCAGTTTTTGGGCTGGGCAACCCGGGCAGACGCCAAGGCTCAAAGGGTTTATAGGGCCCGGTAAAATTTCAAGGCCTATATTTTTAAGTGAGCACCGTCATGTTAAATGTATAATAAATGGGTTCAATAAACAAAAAATTAAGCTACTTCAATCGTTAAGATACTCAAATTTGAAACTCTAGGTCATGGGTTCTAATTCACTCCCTTGCATTTTTATTTAAACAATTTTCAACTATTATTCTTCTGCATTTTTATTTTTCAATTCACTTGATTAATTAACAATTTGATCTTGTTAACCCGATGATTAACTTTTATGTTTAGTTAATGATTTTGTAACGAGTCGTTTTCTAAAAACAACATTAACGTTTTATAAAATGAGATTACACGACATGTTATGCCTAATAACATCACTAATTTGAATCACATATTTATATATACATAGGTGTATAAACATATTTTATCAAACTACACTGCTTTTGGTTTGTTTTATAAAAATTATCGTGTTTCTTGATGTATAACTGATGAGTTTATATTATAATAAGTGGGATCAGTTTTATTTTGTTTCTCCTGAGGCCCAAATTTTTTTTATTATTCTCGGAGAAAGCCCTCCATTTAATCCATCCTCTTTTGCATCCATGCATGGTCTTTGCTGAAATATTATATTAAGAAGCATTATACAAAATTAGTTAAGCTTACCGTAGAAAGGCTGCCATTACGACCACCAAAAATGGCAGTCTCGTAGCTGATACCACCTTCCGTGTAGCCAAAGTAGATGGCATCAACAATAGCTCCACTACGGACGTTTATCCGAGTAATCCTACCATCATTGGGTATGATTGACCATGGATTTGCTCCACCGCTACCGCCCCATGGTCCAACCTCAACGTAGTTGTTAGCCTGCAATCAAAATTCATTTGAAAAAAAATATTAGTTAATTGAAACCTAACATTGATACACAATTCACAACTTGTGGTGAAGTAGTATATACCATTTTCCAAGTTATCTAAGTTGAGAGGAGGTAGGGGAACACATGCATGTTTATATAGGCATGAGGTAGCTTGAATAATTTTTTTAAAGAATATTAAATCGATGAAATTTTGTAGTTTATTGGTGTTAGGTACACATGGTTAAATCCGCGATTCCACAACTTACGATTTTGTAGAAAAAAAAAAGTAAAATAAAATACATTAGAGAAAAAGTATTATGGTCATTTATCACTTGAATTTCTTCCCTCGTTGATTTTCAAACGGCTATACTGTTTTCATACATTAATACTTTTTTTTTAAATTACACCGTATTATCGAGAATTTCATTCTATTTAATTCGAGCAGCGTGTTACTATAGTTTTCTTAAAAAGAATTATATGATTTTGAATACTCATTATGTGATTGTGTGATTTTGAATAGCCAACACATGACTACGTGATTTTGAATATCCAATACGTGATTTCATTATAGTCTGTGAAAGTGATTACGTAATTACGTAACAATAGTGGACAATGTATGATTAAGTGACTACGTGATTTTGAATACCAATTTCGTGGCTACGTGATTTCATTATAGTATTTTATGTGAAACCACACTAAGTGATTTAGGTAATTACGTAAAATCAAAAACATGTAATACATAATATTTCATATGAAAAACCTAATATTTCAGGTGTAATCACGTATTAAGGATAAATTATATACAGAACATTAGCCAAATCAACTTATAATAACCACATAATGGCGTATGTTAAAGATTTAATCATGTAATAAAGCATAAACAATCAAGTTCTTATTATTTGAATGTTTAATCACGTAATAAGCATAATTGTGATAACATTAGTTATAACAAATTATATTGAATGTGTAATCACATAATGATTTATATTAAATGTGTAATCACGTAATGGTTTATGTTAAATGTATAATCACATAATAGGTATTCAAAATCAAGTAATCACGTAATGAACTAATGGATATTGAAGTCTATAACATATGCATTAAATGCTATACCTTAACAATCATACTTGTATTACTTAATATTTAAAATACAAATGAAAAATACATTATAATATATAATATAGTATATAAGATAGGGTTGAGCTACAAAGTGTGTTTTTTTTTTTTTCTTCTAAAAAGTGATGTAAAACTTTAGATTAGAATATTTAATGGATGAGATTAAGGAGCGACAATTTTGTAACATATTGTGTTTTAGATTTATTGATTGATTTCTTGGATTAACAACATAAAGGTATATTCAAATCAGGTCTTAAATTCAAGAAACTCAAATGCAAGTTTCTCCGTCTCATTGTATTGAATGTATAATCACGTAATAAGTATAACTTTAGTAAAAAAAATTATACAATCAATCAAAAAATTATAATAACATAATTACGTACTGACATGTCACACCCCAACCGATGGCGGAATCATCGAGGCATGACACTGAGCGAAACAAATTGTCCAGAAGTTTCCATAACAATTATCAAAACTATTCAATTTAAATAATACGTCCCATACCGTATCTCAAACAGTCAAATAATTATTACAGACAATCATCAAGACAAATATTATGTTCCGACAACTCAGATTTAATTAGACAGCAATTGTTTATCTGCATCTAGAGACCCCTAATTCGTTATCCACATACAACTATTTGTTGGGCTCTAAAGCTTTATTCTAGCTTCAAATTCCTATCACATATGCATCCTAAGCACCTGTCACATACGTTAAAATAGAGTCAATACATAAAATGTAAAGGTGAGCATACAAGTTTGATAATAGCATATAGAGTTCGAATTCGTTTACGCATAACCAGCACGTACACATAGTGAAATGAAGCACGTTAGTTATCGACATAGATCCATCGATACCAATGACTGCGGGTTGACTGCCCGAGGCAATTCGCAATACATGATTACCACTGTAACCCATGCAAGTAAAACATCCTTAACAACCCCCCGTGAGAACGGGTGCTGAGTCCAAACTATAGTACTATCGTTGCTAAGGCAGGTAGACAACATTCCATGTGTAAACATAACAAACAAGCATTCATAAGCCACGTATAACATGCATTAACGGTTAGCGTTCAAATAGTTTGAGTAGTGTGATAATTGTTGTTTGAATATTCGTAACGTATGTAACACCCAAAAGTGCTTAAAGCAAAAAAGGATCGAGTATACTCACAGTGATTTATGGATTGAAGGGAGCGCTTAGCGAGTACGGTTAGCCTGAATAGATTCGATAGCATAACGATAAGTGAAACGTATAACGGGAAATAGGTATGGGAGAGTCGGACAGCTGGTCGATCGAACAGCTGACCGTTCGGCTGACAGCCCGTACGGTCTGCTGTTCGGTCGGTTGGTAGGCCGATCGGATGGCTGTTCGAGTGGATTGTTCCTTCCTTTGAGAATGATGTGTTTGTGTATGGTGGCTTGACTTTTGAAGTTTTCGTTGTAGCATTTGCAAACATTGAAGTACCTTTACCTTTCAGGTCGGTCGATCGGACGGCAGTTCGATCGGCCGGCAACTCGATCGGTTAAGCACTCAAATGAGTTACAACTCTTAGCCCTTGGATCGGACAGGTGTCCGATCGGTTGGCAAGTCAACAATAGTCAACCACTTTAATGAATTACCGTGTTTAAGTTTAGATCTATGAGAGATCCTTGTTTGTTTATGTGGAAACCGGCTAGATCCAAGTCGTTCTTGGTGGATTGAGGCCAAAACATGAAGTTCTTCAAGAACTCATGGTGACATCATCCTAGAACACTTGATTCTTGATGATTTCATAGTTAAAAGTTAAGATTTGAAAGATAGAAAGGTGTAGGGGTGTGTTTAGATCAAGAAAGTTCAAGATTTATGACGGAAACTTACCGGAATCGAGAGAAATCTGAGAAAAGGCGGGTTGAAGGTGCTGGTCGAACAGAGGTTTCCAAAAGTGGAAAAGGATGACAATGACATGGGTATTTATAGGATGACAAAAGAGGAAAGGTTGGCCGATCGGCTGGCAGCTCGATCGGGCAGCTTGTCCGATCGGACAGCAGTCCGTTCGGCTGGCTGTTCGATCGCCTGGGAAGCCTGATCGATCAGTCGCACCTTTTGAGTATTTCGCGCGACGATTTTTGATACTTCGATTTCGATTGCGGTGGTTCGATATGATAGGGTTTCCTAGTCAAATTACTTTCAGTCCCAAACACTCATATCTTGCGTAACCTGTTTTCCACTATCTATCATGGTTCGATTGTGATTCGAGTTCGATTACATTCGAGTTAGATTTCGAGTTTCGATTGAGTTCGCTTGATTACCACAACATAACTTAAATAAACACACACACGTATAAACAATAAGTAAAATACATAGTTCGAGTTGCGATTCGACGTCGATTCGATTAACATAGCTTGATTGTTAGTTGATTAACTTTATCGCATTGGTACTTCCTATAGTTCACAGTCGTAGGTCGATTACGATTAATACTCATCGATTATTGCAATGAACGACACTTACTCCACATAATACAAATAAAATAAAGACATTACTACACGTCAAGTTGCGCGAAATCGGTCGTTGACTTTGACCTTGACTTTCACTTATGAAAACACGGGGTGTTACATGACACATAATCACGTGACATTACACTTGTTACATATAGCATGTGATTTATATGTAGGTTACATTGAGCATTTATTACTACTTGTACATATGGTATATAATTACGTATTAAAACATAATCACTAATGTTACACAATCACGTAACGTTATAGCTTGTATAATAAAATATTTTAAAAATTAAGAAAACTATAACAACTGACTATTGAAATTAAACATAATAAAATACTCGTTAATACTAATAGGGTATAATTTTTTTTTCAAGTATTATCGCATTAAAAGAATTATAACGGTTTGAAAATAACGAAGAAATTATGCTTTGATATAAAACGTGATAAAGTGACGATAATACTTTTTCTACCTAAATTTTGAAAATAATGGAGAAAGTATGCTTTGATATAAAACGTGATAAACTGACGAGGAGCAGGATCAAACGCAAATTACATTTCGTATACAAATTGTAAGAACCATTTAAAAAATGTCATGTGACATCCAACCAATTATAGAGAAATGGTAAAATGATAACCTAAATAATATCAATTATCTTGAATTCCTTATAATTATGTTAACAAACAATTAATTCTTTATTTGAATTTTTCTTTTGTTTTCAATGTGCTGATAAAGAAAAGTGCTGATATCATTTCACATATGTACTAAAATCAATTATCTTGATTATTTTTCATGTGCTAATATAATTTAAAAATGCTACTTTTATACATGTATTGTTTTAGTATGTGCTAACTTAACTTTTTTTAAATGCTAGGTCTTTTTCTTACGATTTATGAGATAAATATATTTTGTACCAGAACCAACCTCAAAACGACGATAATACCTTTTCTCCCAAAATTAAAAACAATACATGCGACGCGGAGATTGTGTGTTACCCTTCAATTTTCTTCACCTAACTTTGTCCGCGTGGAATTTAGTGCGAGTACTTTGCATCTAGTACATTTAATATGTTATCCATAATCTAATAATTAAACACAAATTGACCAAAGAAAATTATATTATTTGGGATTTTTTTAACAGCTTAAATTACGTTAAATCCGTTTTTTAAAGGCAAATTCGGATCACTGACGGACCACTGAGTATTATCGTGTTATTAACGAAACCACCCGATCATATTTATCTTCACTAGGCATAATGCCTATACACCAATTTAGGAAGAAACCCAATAAATATGGGAAAACTCCTTTCTAAGAATCAAACCCAGTAGCTATTGGTCTCAAAACCTTTAGTGATTTTGTCGATTAAGGCCAACCTTTCACTCATATTATTTCGTTATATGATATTTACGTCTTACCTTAAAATAGTTTATTGTATAGTTTGGAACAATTTTTTTAAATCAGTGGGCAGGACCCATAGTTTTCAATCAGGTCATAATTAAAATATGTTTATATCTGTATTAACTAGTAAAATGCTCCGCGCGTTGCGGCGATAATTCAGTCGGTATCGGGTCATTTCATTTCATTACGATATGGATATGGTATTTGCATTCGATATAGCAACCAAAAGAGAAATATAATCACGTCACAATGATCAAACCAGAATTTTATCCAACATTATATTGTACTAGTAGGGTGATCGCGCGATGCGGTGGGGGCGATACTTTGCGTTGCTGCACTCATTTCTAGTAGTTTTCTTATTGTGGTGGATATATGTCATAAATGTTAGACATATGTAAAGTTTTGTTTTTTTTTATAAAAAATAATAATTAAAAGAAAAAAAGATTTTATAAAAATTAATAATTAAAAGACAAAAAAATAAAAGATAAGTTGTTATAATTGTAAAGTATGTTTATTTTATTGTTAAATTATAAAGTATAATCTTATTCTTTAGAGTTTATAACTTTTTTAAATATTCACATAGTATTTATCCAATAAACTTTAAGTTTAAAACTTTCGTTTTTATAAAAAAAAATAGTATTTGACTTGTAAGTACGTTTTATACCTTTAACTTAAATTGTTAAATTTAATTTTTTACAGGTATAAAAAATTTATATTTCTATAAAATTTCAAGAATTGTTTTTATAAAAAAATAGGATGTTAAGAGTTTATATCTTTATTAACTTTATATCATACTAAGTTCAGAGTTTCTAACTAATCTTATCTATATAACTCTATTTTTAACTTATAATCCCTAAAAATATGTAACACAATCTACTATGTATCTAGTCAAGTTGGTAAAGAATTCCTTTGAAACTAACTAATATTATCTATAACAATATAGTTGAACTTATAATTCCTAAAAATTTGCAACACAATTTAGTATTTATCTAATAAAGATTGTAAATTTCTGGAGTATTTTATTTATATTATTTGTTACAAAAAAATGTTTATAAAGGAATTATTTTTTTTATAAAACCAAATTGTTTTGTTTATAAATAAAGTAAAAAACTGTTTTACACATGTAAAGTTTTGGTTTTTAATAAATATAGTTGAACTTATAATTACTAAAAATTTACAACACAATTTAGTATTTATCTAGTAAAGGTTGTAAATTTCTGGAGTATTTTATTTATATTACTTGTTACAAAAAAATGTTTATAAAAGAATATTTTTTTTTATAAAAACAAATTGTTTTGTTTATAAATAAAGTAAAAAAACTGTTTTACACATGTAAAGTTTTGGCTTTTGATAAAAAATAATAATCAAATGACAAAAAATGAAAGATAAGTTGTTATACTTTTTAAGTAAGTTTATTTTGTTGGTAAATGATAAAGTTTTCAATTTTATTCTTTAAAGTTCATAACTTTTTTAAAATATCAACATGGTACTCATCCAATAAACTTTAAGTTTAAAATTTTGTTTTTATAAAAATAAAAATAGTAGTTGACTCGTAAGTACGTTTTACACCTTTAACTTTAATTGTTAAATTTCGTTTTTATATATATAAAAAATTTATATTTATATAAAATTTTAAAAAAAGTTTTTATAAAAAAATAGGATGTTTAGAGTTTATATCTTTATTAACTTTGTATCATAGTAAGTTCAGTTTCTTAGTTTAGCTTTAAAGTTTATTACTTTATTATTTTTTTAATTAAGAAATACAAATTATTATATTAATATCTAAGAATAACTGTAATATTTTATAATTTCAGGTTGACTATATCTAACTGCAATATCTATCTATTGCAACTATAGGATATTAACTTATATAAGTTCAGTTGACTTGTAAATTTAGGATACTAACTTTATTTTGAACTTTATTAATATGATCAATAACTGCATATATTAACACCCAAAATACAGTTCAAATATAAAAAAAGTTTATTCATACGTCTACATCAAGCATAAAAACTGAAAATGAAAAAAAAAAACATAAAAACACTTGATAAATTTCATATTAGGCTGAATGAAATCTGTTCCGCTTCTTAATTGACATTCGAAGTATTTTTAATCGGGTTTTCTGATTTGTGTTTGAATCGACGGTATCTTCTAATTCCTCTTCTTTGTCATTGTTCTTAGAATCGTCTAAATTAATAACCTCACTCCATTTGCATTCAGAGAGTCTCTTGGATCTCTTTCTTCGAGTCTCAAACTTCTGATACTTAAAAAGGACAAAAATTGAATACAAAAGTTAAAAAAATATTAAATAAACCTTAAAATTACCTCTTCACTAAATTCACGTTGAAGATTGGACTTGTATAGGCTAAACATTGCACCATAAGAAATAATATCAATACTTTTATCACCATCATTCTGCAATAAACACACATATAATAACATAACGAACATGTTAATATGAAAGATATACGCAAAAATAATACTTAAAAACCAGCAAAAAAAAACCTTAGAAGCTTGTTCGCCAACTGGGTTATTTAAATTGGCATGTTCATCATGCAACTGAATCTGAAAAATCAAATAAGTTGACATTCACATAAAAGTAAATAAAAGAAAACAATTATTCACTGCTACGATATAACAGAACTGACCTTTGAATTTTCAATCTCGCATGCTGGGTTTTTTTGCAAAAATTGAATCTAAAATTGGATCCATTTTTTAACTTTGTTTAGCAATAGATATAGGGGTGTCATGCTTTGCATTATAGTAGTAACTATAGAAGTGTAATAGGGTTTAATTTTAGATTTGCCACCACTTTATTTAGGAAGTTTGTTGTGGTTAATTTTAAGTTTTATAAGATATATCTAGATATGGATATTAGGCAGTTTTAATAAAATAAAATGTGACACATAATATCTTCATTTTATGTTACGGTATTTTTAATTCTTTTTGTTTTTGTTTGCATAGATGGAGCCCATCTTTGTAGATTAGGCGCATTAGATCACAAGTATTAATTACTTGTAAATTAAAGCATTATCGATTTGTACCTTTTAATCCGTGCGTCGATATTGAACAAGACAACTACCGAAACGTCGACAAAAATGTGTAGGTCGTCATGCTATCTTTTAATCCGTGCGTCGATAAGATATGTCAAGAATACGTAAAAAAATTATAAGTTTGTTGTGCATGGGTGAATTGTAACTAATTATCTATAATTTGGTTAAAACCTCAGGGATTTAAGTGTAATAAGTTTATGGGCTAAAAAATAAATAGTGTTTCAAAGACCAAACTACCCTCATTTTATGGGTCTTTCTATAGATAGGGGGAGTTCTTATTTTTTTTGGTATCTTAAAATACCTATCAATCATGCATTATAATATAGTATAGATTATTACAAAACAGAAAGGGAAAACGTTGTTGCTGTATATGAAAAACAAAAACTAAACGGTGATTTAGCTTTAATAACACATATATATATATGTTTGTTTGATTAGTTGTACATTATTACTCTTCACAACTCGCATTTGAATAAAATTTATATCAATGCATAAATAAAAATAAGTGTAGCGTAACTAAATACTTGGAATTTTATAAAACACTAGTAGGAATGTATGTGCGTTGCCGCGAGTGCGTTTGTTTTGTCACCTCTTTATTTGGCCAGATAAACACAATAGAATAGTTCTTAAAACCCATTATCAAGCATCCATCTTTTATAAAGCTTGAAGTTTACAGCACCTCAAGGTCACCATCATGTTAGCTCAAATTGTTGTTGTTGTTGTTTATAAACAGGCTTATCGAACACCATCAATTCAAACGAGTTCATATCTGTTTTTTGGGTAATTCTTCTGATGACTTTCTTTTATTTCATTGATTCTTGTTGTTGATTGTCACTTTTTCCTTTGGCGATCTTGTGATTTTGGTATACTCTATCTTTATATTGCCCGCCAACTATTCAATGAAATGCGTGTTTCAAATTCAAAATATATAGATTCTGTATGATTTTTAAAGGTGGGTGGGTTCAAAAGTATTTCTTATAACTAACAAAAGTTACAGATCTCTGATATCTAGTCTTATATCCTTAATCGTACAAATAATTTTGTTATAGTTAAGGGAGAAAACAAGAACTCTATGTGACATGTACAAAATCCGAAGTCGACAGTGTAGTTGTAGCCCAAGCTCATTGAATTATGTACGTAGATGGTGAATAATGGTCTGGCTCAAGAATGAATTTTTAAGGATTTTGTAACACCCCGAAAACGGGTTTGGTAATTGAACCCCGTTAATACTAAAGAGCGGGTAGAATACCGTTAGTAGAAAAGATTAACCCGGAAATTATTAGGATTCAAATAAATAAGCCTAATAATAAATAAAAAGAGAGCAAACGACTTTAGAAGACAAAGTTTATAAGGCCCGAGTTAACGGGACTTAAAATAAAACGGGTTATAATTTCCCGAACCCATTAAAATAACTAGGAATAAAAATAACTAGTTAGAAAGAAGCCTTGTAGTAATATATTAGAAGGTTAAAAAAAACACACCTAAAATAAGAACCTAATAATAGTTTGGGGACCAAAGGTGTTAAGTTTGAAACTAATATTATAAAAAAAAAACAAAAACACCAAACACACATGTCTGGTTCGATCAAAAATACAGGGGCGACCAAACATCCTCCACCAAACCCTAGTTCATGCAAATTGTCCAAATTGAAGGTCCAAATCAATCCCAAATCAAAATCCGAGCACGAATTAGTGATCTCCACTGAAAAAGGAGTCACAAGGTATGTAAATTTCATGAGAAATATCTAGTTGAATTTCTGAGTAAACCTAGAGAATTCAAAAATTGTTGATGCATGCTTGTTATATGGATGAAATAGGAACATTGTAGTGTTTAGGAGTAAACCCTAGACAAGTATATATTGAACTCAGGCCTATCTCAAGTAAATTCAGATTTTGTTGAGGCTAAATTCATGTATGAGATGCTTTTAGGGTTTTGATTGCTAAAAAATAGTGTTATGATGTCAAGAACATGCTTAAATTGAAAGCTGAATTCAAACGGCTCTTGATCAGAATTTACAGCCGACTTGTATTGGCTGTAACCTGGACAAAACGTGACAAAAACATGTGTTTCTTGAGTCTAAAAGGTAATTCCAGGATATATCTTTAAAACCCCACTAGAATCGCATTTTTTCGACGAAAATTGAGCGTTTTATGAATTTTTCCGTATCAAAGGTTCAAGCTGCGTTTACTGGCAGAATTTGCAGCCCATTACGAATGTCATAACTCAATTTAGGAATTGAGTTATGATCTCAAATTCTTACTGTAGAAAGTTTTAAATGATTAAAAGAATCGCCAATTGGAATTTCGTTAATCGGATAAACGAGGAATTTTTAATGAATTTTTCCGTAAGCTGCAGTCAGAAGTGACGAATCTGATTGTAGCTTAGTAGATGAATTTTTACGAATTTTTGTTAAAGAGTTAGATCTTGAAATTTTAACACAAGGTCTAACCCTCCGAGAGGTACGCCACATAAAAAAATCATAATTCTTGAAGACTTGTAAACAGGTTAAACAGGTCACCAAAAACATCATATTTTCAGTGATACTAAACTTGATTGTTGATGTTATAAATTATGCCCACAATGTTCATATGTTGAAACTATGAATCAAACGCGTAATTTCCTAGTTCGACTAATTACGTGCAATGTGGGGTAATACAAATTTTAATTATGAAGTCGATTTAGCTTATATGCACATATCATATAATTAAGGGTAGTTAACTTTTGAAAAGTTAAACTAACCATGGACGGAGTCGAATAGTAGTTTTGACATAGAAAATACGTAAGGTGGAATAGTTGTGGTTATAATGACTAATCTAACCACATTGTGAATTATGATGATAGTTTGACTCTTGACAAGCTAGATGGAGGCTTGGGAATGAAGCGGGTCAAACGGAGCAAGTACGAAAAGGAAAGCGTAATTTGGATGCGAGGTAAGTAAAATCTTACACCCTTTTTAGTATAAATCAGTTGTGTGTATTGAAAATGAATAAGGAAAAGTTAGTAATAGAGTTATAATGTTCCGACGCAAATAATATAAGTCGGAACTAGTGCAATGGTGATAAATCATAAACAATGGCAAAAAAGGGTAAATTGGTAAATTAGTCATGTGACGATGAACTACTAAGAAATTTTGAAACAATACGTTTTGGTGTAAACCGGAATGGGTGAAAGGGCGAGATGGTAACTAGATATCATCTCATAATGAAAAATGGTCGTTCGGACTAAACGGGTCGAATGACATTGGCAAGATCATTTGACAGTATTAATTGATGATCGCTTGTTGAGTTTTGTGATTACAGGAAATATCATACGGTTCGCGTTGGTATTAATTAGAAATTAATAGTGAGAGATATTTAAACGGGTCAATCCTATGACTCGAGCCAGGTAGGCATATTTAGAAATTATTGTTAAAGG
The DNA here is from genome assembly GCA_030545235.1 of Helianthus tuberosus. NCBI lineage: Eukaryota > Viridiplantae > Streptophyta > Magnoliopsida > Asterales > Asteraceae > Helianthus > Helianthus tuberosus. The sequence goes on along the minus strand of CM060361.1, from coordinate 69,602,963 downwards.
CGATATTTTTGGTCAAATATTAGCGAAATTCCTTCATCGTATAATGAAGGACTAAAATTGACCAAAAAGCCCTTGATGGGAAAACCGGGCAAACGGCCCTTAGAGGTTGTTTAGGAATTTGCATTAAGATTACGAAATATAGGTAGATACCTTAATGTAGTAAAATGAGGGGTGAAAGGAGTGTGAAATTTAAAGTAAGATGGTAAATCCCTCTAACGGGTCAAAATGAAGTTTTACGCATAACTCAACCTTTAGTGGTATAATGTATGAAAGTTTTAGACTTACGAGTTGATAGTTTTGAGATAATAAATATTTCAAAAATTTGCAATGATTTAAACAAAAGTGGTTTAATGAATCATGAAACGGGTCAAAAGTGTTAAAAAGGAATTTCAAGCCGAAAGCTTGAAATCTGAATTTTTGAAGTATTTTAATATCAGGTTTTAACACCATAAGACGGAGAATTAAATTTTGAACGCGTAGGAAAAAGAATCACGTAAAACGGACTTCTAGATCAAAAGTTATGGCATTTGAAAGTTTGATTTTTGATAAATAAACATAGCTGGAAGAAATGCAGGTCCCAGATGCGGCCCTGCTGGGAAACGATCTCCCCCGCGGAACGCGAAGGAGAACCGGGCACCGGGCGCGACACGCGGGTGCTGTCGCGGCACGCGAAGGAAAAGAAGGAGCCTCTCGCGTGGCGCGAGAGGCAAAATTCTGAAATTTTATTTTTATTTTATTTGTTTGTTTATGAAACTTGTTTATAAGCTTTCAAAACTAACTTTTAAGTTGGTTTTGATCATAGGTGATATCAAGTGTACCCGGATGGAGATCAAGCGATGGCAAAGGACCGAACACACGAAAAATGAAGCTTCCGCAAGTTGTTTCGTCGTTATTCTAAAACGATGAATTAAATCACATTATGTTGTGTTACTTTAAATTGTAAAAGTTTTTAATAAACCCGTACTTTTCATTGTAATTGTAACCGTAATTACATGATTATGGACTTAAATTATACGAAAATCGTTAAATAATAGCAAGGGTGTTACAAGTTGGTAATCAGAGCTCATGGTTAAAGAATAAAGTGTGTTCGGTTCGAGGCTTGATCGCAAATCCGGTAAGTACATGTATGTTAATAGTTTAGTAGGATTAAAGTGCTGTGAACAACACATAGGGTATCGTGTAATACACGTTACACCAACGAAAATGATTAGTATAGTTAACGAAATCACGTGTAATAAAAATCCTTGTATTACAATACGTGCATTTATTAATGTTGAAATTACTAACTTTTGTAAATGTTTAGTTGAAGGATACTCGCATCTGAAGATGACGAGAGTTGAACGAATTGTGGATATGACGGTGGAACGGTCCGAGGTATGACAAGCAGAGCATACTCATCAAGGACCTAAATCGCGTGACGATCGCGAACAAGGTTAATGACATGGAAAGCCCGATAGGGCAAGCATTTACAGGTGCACATTTTAAATTTATTGCACGAATAGTAATATGCAACAAATACGTAGAGACTGACCGTTGCATATGTAATTAAAAACTTGGAAAAAGCCTGAATAGAATACCTATCTAGGATATTATTTCCAAGAAAACTAAATAGAGGCGTTACTTACATGGGATGTAATGCGAAAATTATAAAAGGGCATGTATATCAAGTGTTGAACGCTTACTCTGGCCAAGTAAGTAGTGAACACGTGGTATCATGAACTTTTATGATGAACATACTTACATTCGATGTAGTAAGGACGGGGTGAATGAGATAAATTAAAAAGATACCCAAATGAATCAAATAAGCAAAATATTTGATGATAAACGTAAATGCAAGTCGGATGACGGAAACGTATTATGTTAGAATAACGAACCCGAGAGAAGGGACAAGGAACAAAGTAAATGAAAATACAGACCGACTAATAGGAATGCTAAGGCATAGAGATAAAAGTTTGACTGTCACAAGTGATGAATTCACACGGACAAGTCAAACGAATTAAATAAAGAATAAAGGACTTGATTGAATAAAAGTGATATATTTCTCTAAGATGACCAAATAAATTAAAACAAGGTCTTAATACATTCCGGGACGGTTGCTTTAATAATGACTTTGGTAAGATACCCAATATATGGGTAGGATTTTAAGAATATGCGTAAACCAAGAGACGGGAACGCGGATTAGAAAGTCAAAAGACTCGGATTATGGGCCATGACTAAAAGACGATAAGATTTTACAAACATAAATTTTTGATAATTACGTTCAACTATTTTAAAGTAAACGGGTCGAACAAAGAACGAAGTTTGACGTTCATAAGTGACGAAGTTTCACTCAAACAAGTCAAACGAGATTAATAAAGAATAACGCTGGAAAATGAAAGTAAGCGTAAGCTGGATAATGAAAGCGCGGAATATTAATGAACCTATGTGATAGGTCGTAAAAGAGTATAGAAAGGAAAACGCAAACCATTGAAACTGGAGTGTTAAAAACAATAAGATAAGGAAACCGGGTAACGGTTCGAAAGGAAATAGAGGCGTAAACTGAATAATGATAAGAGTGGGACAAACCGACGTGTAAATGACGGAAGAATTCATAGAGTCGGAAGAATAATTCGAAGGAAAACAAATGTAGCCTTAGACTACGGTCAAGGTCAAATGAAATACAAAAGCGTAAATAAATAATTCTAAACATAAAAAGGGTACCTTGACACCCTAATTATATATACAGTTAAAAAAAACCTAAATAAATAGCCTTCGAGGCTAAGTGAAAGAACCTACGGGTCATATGGGTTAAGCGTGGGAAATAGTTATAATTCCCCTCATTAAATAATAATGGAAAGGAATAGATCATCAGAAGTAGCATTCCTAAAAATGAGAGAAAGAGGTAAGACAAAGAGGAAACGTAAACTAAAAACTTTGTCTTTAGTCAAAAGCAATGTTTTAACAAAACATAAGTGGTATGAGGTGGTTTAGAAAATCTTACAAACACATAAGGCCGATGATGGCGAAATAGTATACCCGGGTGACGGGGTATGAAGTGAGGGCGACTAATTAGTCTAGCCGGTAAAACCATTCGAAGTCAAAATAAGAATAGGAATTATGCAAAGCGCTCATCAATATAAGATTGGCGTGAAGTAAAAATATTGAAAGACTTAGTGACCGGGTGATCAGATGACAACTCGGTCAAATAGACAACAAGGATAAGAAATACATGATAAAAGTTACAGCCCATGAGGCCATACACATGAAAGACGCGCACATCAATACAAATGATCATTATAAACCGAAGAGAAGGAAAACCTTGAAAACGAAGCTAAGTTCGTTTGGTTTAATTAACGAACTACATAAAGAAGGTTTCGGGGACGAAACCTCTTTAAGGGGGGTAGACTTGTAACACCCCGAAAACGGGTTTGGTAATTGAACCCCGTTAATACTAAAGAGCGGGTAGAATACCGTTAGTAGAAAAGATTAACCCGAAAATTATTAGGATTCAAATAAATAAGCCTAATAATAAATAAAAAGAGAGCAAACGACTTTAGAAGACAAAGTTTATAAGGCCCGAGTTAACGGGACTTAAAATAAAACGGGTTATAATTTCCCGAACCCATTAAAATAACTAGGAATAAAAATAACTAGTTAGAAAGAAGCCTTGTAGTAATATATTAGAAGGTTAAAAAAACACACCTAAAATAAGAACCTAATAATAGTTTGGGGACCAAAGGTGTTAAGTTTGAAACTAATATTATTAAAAAAAACAAAAACACCAAACACACATGTCTGGTTCGATAAAAAACACAGGGGCGACCAAACATCCTCCACCAAACCCTAGTTCATGCAAATTGTCCAAATTGAAGGTCCAAATCAATCCCAAATCAAAATCCGAGCACGAATTAGTGATCTCCACTGAAAAAGGAGTCACAGGGTATGTAAATTTTTATGAGAAATCTCTAGTTGAATTTCTGAGTAAACCTAGAGAATTCAAAAATTGTTGATGCATGCTTGTTATATGGATGAAATAGGAACATTGTAGTGTTTAGGAGTAAACCCTAGACAAGTATATATTGAACTCAGGCCTAGCTCAAGTAAATTCAGATTTTGTTGAGGCTAAATTCATGTATGGGATGCTTTTAGGGTTTTGATTGCTAAAAAATAGTGTTATGATGTCAAGAACATGCTTAAATTGAAAGCTGAATTCAAACGGCTCTTGATCAGAATTTACAGCCGACTTGTATTGGCAGTAACCTGGACAAAACGTGACAAAAACATGTGTTTCTTGAGTCTAAAATGTAATTCCAGGAAATATCTTTAAAACCCCACTGGAATCGCATTTGTTCGACGAAAATTGAGCATTTTATGAATTTTTCCGTATCAAAGGTTCAAGCTGCGTTTTCTGGCAGAATTTGTAGCCCATTACGAATGTCATAACTCAATTTAGGGATTGAGTTATGATCTCAAATTCTTACTGTAGAAATTTTTAAATGATTAAAAGAATCGACAATTGGAATTTCGTCAATCGGATAAACGAGGAATTTTTAATGAATTTTTTCGTAAGCTGCAGTCAGAAGTGACGAATCTGATTGCAGCTTAGTAGATTAATTTTTACGAATTTTTGGTAAAGAGTTAGATCTTGAAATTTTAACACAAGGTCTAACCCTCCGAGAGGTACGCCACATAAAAAAATCATAATTTTTGAAGACTTGCAAACAGGTTAAACAGGTTACCAAAAACAGCCTATTTTCAGTGATACTAAACTTGATTGTTGATGTTATAAATTATGCCCACAATGTTCATATGTTGAAATTATGAATCAAACGCGTAATTTCATAGTTCGACTAATTACGTGCAATGTGGGGTAATACAAATTTTAATTATGAAGTCGATTTAGCTTATATGCACATATCATATAATTAAGGGTAGTTAACTTTTGAAAAGTTAAACTAACCATGGACGGAGTCGAATAGTAGTTTTGACATAGAAAATACGTAAGGTGGAATAGTTGTGGTTATAATGACTAATCTAACCACATTGTGAATTATGATGATAGTTTGACTCTTGACAAGCTAGATGGAGGCTTGGGAATGAAGCGGGTCAAACGGAGCAAGTACGAAAAGGAAAGCGTAATTTGGATGCGAGGTTAGTAAAAGCTTACACCCTTTTTAGTATAAATCAGTTGTGTGTATTGAAAATGAATAAGGAAAAGTTAGTAATAGAGTTATAATGTTCCGACGCAAATAATATGAGTCGGAACTAGTGCAATGGTGATAAATCATAAACAATGGCAAAAAGGGTAAATTGGTAAATTAGTCATGTGATGATGAACTACTAAGAAATTTTGAAACAATACGTTATGGTGTAAACCGGAATGGGTGAAAGGGCGAGATGGTAACTAGATATCATCTCATAATGAAAAATGGTCGTTCGGACTAAACGGGTCAAATGACATTGGCAAGATCATTTGACAGTATTAATTGATGATCGCTTGTTGAGTTTTGTGATTACAGGAAATATCATACGGTTCGCGTTGGTATTAATTAGAAATTAATAGTGAGAGATATTTAAACGGGTCAATCCTATGACTCGAGCCAGGTAGGCATATTTAGAAATTATTGTTAAAGGCGATATTTTTGGTCAAATATTAGCGAAATTCCTTCATCGTATAATGAAGGACTAAAATTGACCAAAAAGCCCTTGATGGGAAAACCGGGCAAACGACCCTTAGAGGTTGTTTAGGAATTTGCATTAAGATTACGAAATATAGGTAGATACCTTAATGTAGTAAAATGAGGGGTGAAAGGAGTGTGAAATTTAAAGTAAGATGGTAAATCCCTCTAACGGGTCAAAATGAAGTTTTACGCATAACTCAACCTTTAGTGGTATAATGTATGAAAGTTTTAGACTTACGAGTTGATAGTTTTGAGATAATAAATATTTCAAAAATTTTCAATGTTTTAAACAAAAGTGGTTTAATGAATCATGAAACGGGTCAAAAGTGTTAAAAAGGAATTTCAAGCCGAAAGCTTGAAATATGAAATTTTGAAGTATTTTAATATCAGGTTTTAACTCCATAAGACGGAGAATTAAATTTTGAACGCGTAGGAAAAAGAATCACGTAAAACGGACTTCTAGATCAAAAGTTATGGCATTTGAAAGTTTGATTTTTGATAAATAAACATAGCTGGAAGAAATGCAGGTCCCAGATGCGGCCCTGCTGGGAAACGATCTCCCCCGCGGCACGCGAAGGAGAACCGGGCACCGGGCGCGACACGCGGGTGCTGTCGCGGCACGCGAAGGAAAAGAAGGAGCCTCTCGCGTGGCGCGAGAGGCAAAATTCTGAAATTTTATTTTTATTTTATTTGTTTTTTTATGAAACTTGTTTATACATGTTTATAAGCTATCAAAACTAACTTTTAAGTTGGTTTTGATCATAGGTGATATCAAGTGTACCCGGATGGAGATCAAGCGATGGCAAAGGACCGAACACACGAAAAATGAAGCTTCCGCAAGTTGTTTCGTCGTTATTCTAAAACGATGAATTAAATCACATTATGTTGTATTACTTTAAATTGTAAAAGTTTTTAATAAACCCGTATTTTTCATTGTAATTGTAACCGTAATTACATTATTATAGACTTAAATTATACGAAAATCGTTAAATAATAGCAAGGGTGTTACAGATTTTAAAGGGTCAGGTAATTAAATAATGGTCCGGTCCGGGAATGAATTTTTAAGAGATGGAGGCGTGAATGAAGATCAGGCTATGAACTTGGTTAAAGAAAATGTAGAGCCTTTTCTGCCCGGGACGTGCATTGCCGGTATTGCTGTTGGAAATGAGATATTAGGTGGTAGTTATCAAGAGCTTTGGGAGGTGTTGCTTCCCACAGTGAAAAGTGTTTATAATGCCCTTGACCGGCTCCAGTTAGCTAGCTGATAAAGTTCAAGTCTCGTGCCCACACTTGACTGCAGTGTTTGCAACTTCTTACTCACCGTCTGCAAGCGCGTTTAAGGAATCACTTATGCCCTATATGAAACTCGAATTTTATCCCAAATAAATCACCATTTTATATAAACACTTGCCCTTTTCTTGCTTACATTTGTGATCCTGATCACATTGATCTTAACTATGCTCTTTTTAAAAAGAATTCCGGATCTATGATCAAAAAGCCAATGTATAACCTCGAACCACACAATCATGGTCGGCCCTGAGGGTGGGCGGGGAGGACGACCAGCCAGGGCCCGATATTTCGAAGGGCACGTTATTTAAAAAAATTGATATGTATATGTAAAAAAAAAGTAAATTAATAGGGTATACCCATACAAACACCAACATAGGCCCACTTACAAAACTATTTTTAAAGTTTAGATTAGTTATTAGCCCATTGTCATTAGGTTTAGACCTCCCAATACCCAATTTCGTTAAGGCCTAAGGGCACGTTTTTTTCGAGTTTGAACAAGGTACACGAATTCTCAGCGTCGGCCCTGCACACAATCTAGTAAATACGCTCAAGAATGAATTTTACCATACCTTCAAGGGCTAACCAAAACTCGCTTTGAGGAAGGCATTCCACGCAAAGCTTTCTGTTTAGCAAGAACTCGGGCTCTTTCAATCCCACCACTATTCATCACAAGCTCAATAGCTTCACTTAGAGAACTCGTTTCACAAAACACCGACTCGATTATTTCTCTCAAATTTGACTCTTTTTCAGGAGCAAATATCACTAGTGCTATTAGGTTTCCTTTCGCCTGGTGACCGCCAGCAAGCTTTACTAACTGCTCTGCATACTGTGTAAAATCCAATATGTCATCGACAACCTGGAATGACAGACCAAGATTTCTCGTCGGATTAGTACATTTGCTCGTTGATGTCAATGTCAGCCCGCTAAAGACCGCTGCTCCTTTACTGCTAGCAACGATTAATGAAGCTGTTTTATAGCAGCTTTTGTTCAAATATTCATCGAGTTCAACTTCACAATCGAACAAACTCAAAGCTTGCTTAATTTCACCGTTAGCAAAATCTTTAATACCCTATTATAGTTCAAGTTTTAGCTTCTGTTTTCTAATGTAAGCCTTTTGAAGCATGGGTGTGAATTTTTGACATGACTCGAAAACAAGACAGACGACACGAACATACACGAAATTTGCGGGTTTGGGTTTAGTCCAAATAGTTTCTGGTCAAACACACAAACACATTTAGCTAAACAAATTGTGTCGGGTTGACCTGGCAGAGTGGTAAGTATGTGGGTTGACCCGTTTAACATGTATATTATTACAAATTATAAAAAAAAATGTTGTTATAACTTAAATGGATCAGGCATTTTATACCAAAATATAAAAGTTTAAACATGAATGACCATTTTTGCAGTTTGAATGTAATTATTTTATATACAATTTTACTTTTGTTTCTAAATTAGAATTTATTTAGTGTATTAATATGAAAATGTGAAAAAATTAAATAAATTTCTGACGTTATTGTCAGCATGCGAAAGCTTGTGTCGTGTTTAGGCTCATAACACGATTTTCGGGCTAGTGTCATGTTCGAGTTGGTATCAAATTATCGGGTTCAACCGACTAACTCCCAAACACGACCCATTTATCACTCCTATTTTGAAGTAAAAACAAGACAATGCAATGATATACCTGGCGAATAAGCTTTATGACCTCCAGGCTTTCAAGATTCGCGAGGTACCATGATGATTGTGCAAACCTAAAATCACCAACTAGAAAAGCCACTATAGCAGTATAGCTGATGGACAGTTTCTTGGCCTGCATATATGATACAAGAGAGTTTAATTTTATTCTATTTTAACTAATCCGACCCAATTTGCCTCCCAGTAATGAAAAAATAGGATCCACTACTGATTTCAAAACTAATTAAAAAAAGGGAAATTACGAGAATAGCCAAAGACCAAACCCACTTGCGAAAATGGCCACCTCATGCGCTCTTGGAACAACGCATCACAGATCCCGAGGTAGTTTATGCGTCCGCATAGCCCCTTGTTGCGTCTTTAATTTTCAGATGCGCCAGATGCGTCTGGAAGTGCTGGGATGCATCTGGGAAGTGTCGGGATGCGTCTGGAAGTGCACGGGATGCGTCTGAAAGTTGCAGTCATCTCCGGCGAGTTGCAGACGCCTCCGGTTCTGTCTCCGGCGAGTTGCAGACACCTCTAGCTTCGTCTCCGACACCTGCAACTAGGGGGCTCAATTTCAGATCGTTTTTCCGGCAACCATGGCGGGATTTGGGGGTGGAAATCCATTGTGCCACCGTCGTAGTCGGCCGACCGGCCACCCTCTATCTTCGCCTTCTTTGTTTCTCTCCCTGTGTCTCTATGTTGAAAATGTGTGTGAGTGAGAAAGATGGGAGACAGAGCTGGAGGCTAGGGTGTAGGGGTGATGTGTGGGTGTAGGGGCTAGGGTGGGGTGGTAGATGGTGGGTCCCACATGTATAAAATTCCCAACTTTCACACGTGTCCATTTAAGAATGAAGGACGCATAAGAGTGGTGATGCCCTGTTCCAAGGACGCATGAGTTGGCTATTTTGGAAAGTCAACTTTATTCTTGGCTATTTTCGTAAATTCCCTTAAAAAATATATAATCACGGAGTAAGATAACTTCCATACAAGTCATACACTTTTGTTTCCAAAAACATGCATTCAACCACCATATAAACTAGGGCTGGCAATTTTACACGAATACACGACACGAACCTACACGACCTTAACATGTATCGTATTGACCTTAACAGGTAACAGGTACTAAACAGGTAGACACGAAAATACCTGTTAATTTTCGTGTCTAAACAGGTTAGATACCTGTTTACCTGTTAGATACCTGTTAAGACATGTTAAGATTTTAATTTTAATTAAATAAAAAATATACCCCTCATTTAGTCATTTACTCAAATAGTCAAATATAGATGGAAGTATGGAAAGAGTGAACGACCCTGTCTTCTTTAGTTCAAAAAAAAAAACCCTAACTCTCTCAAGTTCAGCCGACATCATCCATTCATCCAGATCCAGCGTGCCGGTCATCCACCGCCGCTCATCCACCGCCTGCATCCACCGCCGCTCCACCACGCCTGCATCAACGCCGGTCATAGAGTTTAAAGTTTGTATCTGTCTAGCTGCAAATCTTTGTGTATGTTTTTTAATCTTTTAATTTAATAAGTTGTAGTTATAGAGTTGGAAATTTTGTATCTTTTTAGCTGCAAACCTTTGTGTATGTTTTTGTTTAGTCTTTTAATTTAACAAATTGTTGTTAGAGTTGATTTTTTTGTATCTTTTAGCTGCAAATCTTTGTGTAGGTTTTTGTTTGGTCTTTTAATTTAACAAATTGTTGTTATAGAGTTGAATTTTTTGTATCTTTTAACTCTTTGTGTAGGTTTTTGTCTAGTCTTTTAATTTAACAAATTGTTGTTATAGAGTTGATTTTTTTGTATCTTTTAGCTGCAAATCTTTGTGTGTGTTTTTATTTTTATAGTTTATCAAATTGTAGTTATGGGGTAGAAAGTTTTGTATCTTTATAGCTGCAAATCTTTGTGTATGTTTTTCTTTATCTTTTAATTTAACAAATTGTAGTTATAGAGTTGAAATTTTTTTATCTTTTTAGCTGAAAATCTTTGTGTGTGTTCTTTTAATCTTTTAACTTATCAAATTGTCGTTTTAGAGTTGAAAAGTTTGTATCTTTCTAATTGCAAATCTTTGCAACTTTTTTTGGATAATTGTTTTCAGTTTCTAGTCTCTGCATAAATCTATTCTTTATCTTCCTTTTAGCATAACAGGTTGCCTTTTGTGTTTAATCCTTTTGTAAATATAGCCTTTAGTGACCTTTCAGTTATGGTGTTCTAAATAAAAATATTGCTATGAAGTGGGATGAACAGAACAAAGGGATGCTGGATTCTCTGTTATTTGAATGTCGTTTATTGTGTGTGAAACCATCTTTTTTTTATCTGTATGTTATAAACATAGTTAAAATTTTGGCTTCCAAAGTCTTTTAATTAATGAACGCACACCAAGAAAAGGGCGACATTTTGGCGAGTTTTGTTTCACTAAACAGGTTCTAAATATGTGATTATTTTAGTGTTAGTTAACAGGTATTAACAGGTAATTTTCGTGTATTTCGTGTCGTGTTCGTGTCGTGTTCGTGTTTGAAAAATAGGACACGAAATCTTATCGTGTCGTGTTCGTGTATAGCCTTTCGTGTATCGTGTCTTATCGTGTCGTGTCTTATCGGGTACGGGTATACACGATATGCCAGCCCTAATATAAACCCCCTGCATGATCTACACTAATTTCTTTGTATCGTTCCACATGAGAATAACCATCTCCGAATTCCTTCAAGCCTTCCAAACCTCCCCTCTTCATCACATTGAACCTCAGTCTGATTTTACTCCATGGGTTTTTTGGAGCGGATCTGAAAATACTAATTCATCTTCAGGTGAGTTTGTTAGTTGATCTCTTATATTTAAGTTCATTTTTAATTCTTATTATCTTATATATATACATAATCACTTGCAACGTATCCTTTGATGCACAAGAAGATAATATCTTCTTTTTCTACAACAAAACGAAACAAATGGCGAGTTACATATGTTAGTTCTGGGCACCTGTAACAATCGGCGGTAGACGGCTACTTTCAACTTCTAATCAACCATTTGCAGTCGGTTATGTTTCCAACGAGTTTGCCATGTATAGGCAATATTCTGAGAACCATACATATAATATGGATGTTCACAATCACATTGGTGGTGCATTCCTGAATCGTTTGTCGTGTGTGAATCAACTTCATTGGATTCCATCCGAAGTTGATACCGGATTGAATGTTTCTGTCATGCTTCCTATTTGTTTGGGTTTGTCTTCTCCAAGCACTTGTATTGGTGTTCTAGAGTTCACCGCGGATGCTACTTTGGCGGCTGATGTGGTTTTAGATTTAATTTTAAACTTAAAGGTATGGTTTTTTAAACATATCAAAAGAATTGCCTTTTCAACTTAGTTTGCTACTTCTCTTTGCAGAATGCTGGTCTGAATGTGTGTCCAATTCAAGATCTTATACCCTACAAGGTACTGCTTCCAAAATAATAATATATAACAATAACAATAATAATAAAAGGATAAGCCCATGGCTTTATAGCCTAGTGACATCTTGGGGTGGGATGAGTCTTTGGGACCAATAGGTGTTGGGTTCGATTTCCACAAAGGGGGGTTTTTCCCATATTTATTGGGTTTCCTCCTGAATTGGTATATAGGCATATTATGCCTAGTGGAGCTGGATATGATCGGGTGGTTTTGCTGGTGGCACGATAATATACCGGTGGTCCGTCAGTGATCCAAATTTGTCGTTAAAAAAATAATAAAAGGATTAGAGTTGTGCCGTGTCATTTGTGCTTCAATTAAATTGCTACCATCAATAACTTAAAACTTTCCTTTAAAGTTTTTTCATTCTTTGTCCTGCTGTTAGAAATTTAATATTAGTAAATGCTTTTAAACAGGCTATAGACGGCCTCAAACTTGTCAAGGACGAGATTGATAATGCATTAAAGGTTGTTTGTCGTTCACATAACTTAGCTCTAGCTCAGGTTTGGATCGCTTGTGAGGATAAAAGTTACGTGCCATCTTCATCTTATATGAAAGAGACTCGATTGAACAACTTAGCTCTAGCCCAGGTTTTGATCGCTTGTTAGAATAAAAGATATGTGCCATTTTCATCTCGTACGAAAGAGGGTAGAAAGAAGTGGCTATTGTCGGAAAGTGAATGATGTGTCGTAGTGTAAGGGCTAAATATGTAACTTGGTGTACTATATAAACACCATTTCTTTGTGACCCTATTTTCTAGTACAATACAATTCTCGATCAATACAATTAAAAAATTAAGTCAGTTCATTCTCTATACCAAACAACATGGTATCAGGGCAGTGTTCCTGATTCTTGAAACCTTTTGCTCATCATCTACAACCTATACCAGCCAACATAATTCAATCTCAAACCAAAAAACCCAAAATCAAAATTCCGTAAATTTGATGAAAAACCTATACTAGTCAAAAACAGCCATAGCCAGATCTACAATCTCAATTCACAGCAGTCTCAATTGAACACCGTATTAATCGATTCTTCAAAAACTAATTCAATCTTCAAATCTGTTTGACGAAAAGAACGACTGGAGACGGCTGTTGTCTGCCTCTCCTTCGTCACTTTGGTTCTCCTTTGTCTGTGTTAGAGTCTCAGACGGTCTGTTAATGTCTGTCTGAAATCAGCGATTTTTTGTGCCATTAACTTCACTTCTTCCTCTAGATTTTTGAAGTTATTCGATTTCATTTGTGTTGGAATCTAGGGTTTGGTGTCAATATAATTCAATTCCCACGAACCCTCCAATCTCCCACCTACGAACCCTTTAACCATCTCCTGCCCACACCTACGAACCATTTAACCATCGCATGCCCATACCTACGAACCCTTAAAGCTATCTCACACCTACGAACCCTTTAACCATCTCCTGCCCTTACCTACGAACCCTTAAAGTTATCTCCACGAACCATTTCAACTATTCAACCTACGAACCCTTTCAACTATTCAACCTACGAACCATTCACCACAAGCTTTCCACGAACCCTTACACTAACCCTTGCCACGAACCCTTCACCCTTCAACTCATAGTTCATCCACGAACCCTTCAACCCTTTCCAAACCGACGAACCTTATCCCCACGAACCATTCTCTTGAACCTTCAACGAAGAACCATAACAGTTCAAGCCCATGACCTTCAATTCCACATTCCGACGAACATTTCATTCTCCGGTCGCCGGTGGCTCGATGAAGAGGAGAAGATAGGCTTAGTGTGCGAGGTTGCTATCTCTCCCGGCTTGACCTCTCGCCCTAAGTCGATCTTTCGATCCTTCCATTCGCTTCTGGGATTCGGTTCTGTTCGGCCCTTTGGATCTGTTGCTAGCCGGTTCCTCTTCTCAATTGCTTAGTAGGTCTGATATTGGTCACGGCTATCGTTATAGTGCAGCTTGACTGATTCGAATCCTATTAACCTTTCATAGAGTTGGTTCCTCGGCTCCTTTCTTCGTCAATTCCTAAAAAAAATAAAAAAATAAAAAAGGAAAAAATTGGGAATCAATCATGGGAAAAACAGTTCTTGGATATTCGATTTTGGTGCCACTGACACCATGAAATTTGAACCGTTGGACATACAGTCAATGTCCAATCCTCAAAAAACTCAAATTCATACCGCAAACAATGGAATGATGCAAGTAAAAGGAGGAGGGACTATTGAAATTTCACCAACGATGAAATTATCAAACTGTCTCTATGTCCCGTCATTATCACACAAACTGCTCTCCATTAGCCATATTACCAAAGAGTTGAATTGCACGGTACTAAGGCACCCTACTTTTTGCCTTCTACAGGATATCAGGACGGGTGTGATCATTGGACGTGGTACTGAGCGCCAAGTATTATACTATGTGGATGAAGTGACTCAACAAGGTACTGTGATGTTGGCACATGGAACCGAAAACCGGGAAGCCTGGCTATGGCATAGCCGTTTGGGACACCCATCCATTGGCTATTCACACCGTTTGTTTCCAAAACTCTCCCCTTCAAATGGGAAAATAGACTGCGAAACCTGCTTTCGTGCTAAAAGCCATCGACAACCATTCAAACCTAGCAATACGAAAGTTGTTTCACCCTTTTAACTAATCCACTCTGATGTGTGGGGTCCTGCTCCTGTGATGGGGGGGGGGGCAGGGTCTTCGGTACTTCATACTATTCGTGGATGATTGCACTCGCATGACATGGGTATATTTTAAAAAAAACAAATCCGAAGTTTACGAAGAATTTATCACATTTTATTCTATGATTCAAACTCAATTCCGAACTCAAATCCAAATCCTTCTATCCGACAATGGGGGGGGGGGGGATTTGTTAATACACCCATGAAACAATTCTTTAAAACCAAAGGATTAATTCATCAAACCTCTTGTTCTCTTACCCCCGAACAAAATGGTGTTTCCGAACGGAAAAACCGTATTATTCTTGAAATGACTCGAGCCCTTTTAATCGAATCCCATGTTCCTAAATCTTTCTGTCCGGAGGCAGTTGCAACCTCCTTCTATCTCCTGAATCGACTTCCCACAAAAGCTCTTAAATTTAAAACTCCCTTAGATTGTCTGTCTAAGTCTGCCTGTATTCCCCATCCTCTTACACTTGAACCTCGAATCTTCGGGTGTACGACATTTATCCACATACCCAAAAACAACCGGAACAAGCTCGGCCCATGTGCCGAGAAATATGTATTTGTCGGCTATGGGATCGACCAAATAGGTTACCGGTGTTATAATCCAACAACTCATCAAATGTTCACCACAATGAACGTTGACTTTCTTGAAACAAACTACTTTTATGACACCCAACTCAGTGGTCAGGGGGAGAACGGATGCATAGACACCCTAAGTTGGCTAACTCAACTTCCCTCATCTGAAGAAGTAACAACAAAAAATCATCACAGTACTGCGTGTCCTTCAAACACAGCCACACAATCTGTGCAGCACAGTACCATTGAAGAAAGTCCATCCAACGTGATACCTGAGGTAAGAAATACCGAGGACCATGGAGGTTCTACATTTTATAACCATGAGACAACAGGGGAACACATAGAACCAACAACAACGGAACCCACTCCACAGGTTGAACCAGATGTTGAACACGTTGAAGGGGTGGAACAAGTTATTGGAAATGTTGAACTTGGTGCAGCAGAGATAACCGGAAGGTATTCCCTCCCTCCAAGAGAAAATAGAGGAGTTCCTCCTAAAAGATACTCTCCAGAAAAGGTGGCTCCAAGGTCTAGGCATCCTGTGGAAAACATTGCCACTAGAAACTTGTCTAAGGAAGCTAAAGCTTTTGCCACTGCCTTGTGCTCTGAACAAATGCCATCTACAACATAGGAAGCCTTGAAATCTGAAGAGTAGAAAAAGGCCACGGAGACCGAAATGGAAGCACTCAAGAAGAATAATACGTGGGAGAAATGCACCCTTCCACCAGGAAAGAAACCGGTAGGATGTCGGTGGGTTTTTTCAGTCAAACACTGTAAGGACCTTCAAAAATGTCCCCAAACGACCCATAAGTGAAAACTCGGACCCCTGAAACCCTAACGTGCATGAAAAAACAAGAAAACAAAGTTTTTGGTTTTCACGCGGGCCGCGTAAGACACAAGGGTTGTCTACGCGGGCCGCGACAACTCATTAAATCTCCGGATAAGTGAACAGGCCACGTGTCGCACACGTGGCAACCCTAGGTATGACACGCTAGCCCTAGTCTACGATTAGGAGGCCCTCGCGGGCCGCGTAAGTTGAAGAGGGGGTTTACGCGGGCCGTGTAAAACCCCAAATTTTGCTATAAATTGCTAGGCCATGAGCAGTTCACCTGTGCTCGAGATTTCAGTCAAAAACGAAGTTCTACTACTAAAATTCGAAGTTTTAAGTAGTGAGACGCTGCTACGATACAGAGTATTAACTCGATCGCTGCTACGATTCAACGTCCAATCGATTGAAACTATCCGATGGATGTTTAAGTGCTGCCCACATGAGGGCTATACTTTGTCATTCGTCGTGAATTCGATGGATGTTTAAGTATTGCACTTTGTCATTCATTGTGAGGGTTTTAATCTCATGAGTTATCGTAATTGCTGTATTAGTTACTGACCTAGTTCGTATGCATTGTTGTTTAAATTAGGTTATCAGGCTTATCAGTAGGCTAAACTCTGCCCGTTTAAATCTGCAACATGAGTCATTCTCTTTTTATCAATAATATATTTTACAATACTCCAAGTATTTTCAAAGTTATAATTACAGGGATTAAGTCGTGGTTATCTTGAATCACTGGCTAGTGGGATATTGTGCACATTACTAATTTCTCACGGTTAGGTTCATTGACCTAACAGTGATAATCATCACTATTTGGGTGAAATGACCCAATAGTGGTATGACCATCGTCACCAGGAGGTGACACGTCGCCAGATAAAAATAAGACAGAAGGCATTGTAATCGCTCTTACGTTGTAATTTATAACTACGTGTCGTTTTATCCAATTTGAGTGACTGACCAGTATTTCCCCGCTGATAAAATATTTTTAAAACATGTTTCAGGTAACTACTGTGAACCAAGGAAAAGTGCTACGGAGCACTAACAAAGCTTGAAGTAGTGGCTCAGTTAAACAAATAAACATGTTTTGTAAACCAGGGAATTTCCTTGTGAAATTCCTCTATTGTAAATTACGGGGTTTATCCCGAGTTATGAAATAAAATAATCAGGCATTTCAAGTTTAAAAGATCATGCTAAAATCTTCCGCTGTCAACTCAAATAATAAATACCACGGGTTTCTGTCCCGCGGCTCCTGGACCGGGTCAAACCGGGACGGGGGCCGTGACAGAAAATGGTTGTATCAGAGCCACTGATTTAAGCCAATTAAGTATTTAGAAATACTTAAATTTTTCTGATTGCTATCCTGTGATTATGTGTTTTTGTTAGTTTACCGTATGGGTAAGCAAAGAATTTCGGACATCTATCGCCAATTAGATAGTTTACCAAAAGATAAGGGAACTTCATCCTCAAGATACTCAGCAAATACTGAGAAAGGAATATTTGTTCACAAGGCACAGTTTTAGAAACCACTTACCACTAAGAAAAGAAGTTGGATTATTAGAAAAAGTCAAGAGAAAATAAAGAAGTCACAACCAAAAGAAGTGATGGTTAAGAAGGAAACTCGGGAAATAGGCAATAACCCACCATGGGAAAATGAATTAGATGAACAACAGGCAAATCTCTATATGTTAGACACTACAGCAGTAAATGTTAACTTTTAATTAAGTTAAACTGCCAACACCCTAACCCAGTACTAGCACCCGTATCATCTATAAGCCTGAAACTTTAAAGAAACTTTGCCCATTAGATAAATAACTTAGTAAGAGAAGATAGATTTAGAATAAATTATGAATACACAACCCCTAGTATATTTTGAATTTCAGTTGTAAGTTTGTAATAGACACACATATATATATATATATATATATATATATAAAAGTCGCAATGTTTGCCATTTTTCTGTTTGAACAATGATACTTGAATAGTTATACTAAATGTTAGCCTGTGAAAGTTTAAACCTAGAATTTTGTGTGTTTTCTTCATATATGCTAAACAGTATGAATGAGTTGTCAGAAGCTCTTAAGAATCTCAATCTCTATTCTGTGAATGTGGAAGTTTCCAGAGACTTTACCGGTTATTGTGCCGATATTGATAAACCTATGGAATTCCAAGCTCAACTTCCGGAAAAACCAAAGCCAAAGAAAAGAAGAAGATTTGTGGGCTGGAGGCGTATGCGCAGGAAGAAACCAGCAATTAAGAAAATTGCCAAAATGGAGGACCCAATGGATAAAGGAAAAGGAATAGAGATTGGGGAAAGTTCTAGGAAAGCCGAGGAATTGCCACTGCAGGAGGAGTTGGATCGTATACTGGCAAGTTGTGATATCCTTAGGCCAGCCAATGAAAACCTCTTCACCTATCCTGCCGAAACCCAACTTCCAGTGAACTTGGAACCAGCCATCCCAGATCCCCTTATCCACTCCCAACCTCCACCAGCAGAGCTGGAAGAATGGTGGACCAACGACTGGCAGTTTCAGAACCTCCTAAATAATCCTTATACCTTTTTCCCCCAGTTTGACCCAGAGCCTCCACTACACCCACCTATGAGCTCCGAGAACTTGGCTGAACTCCGCCACTATGGCGAGGTATTGGTGGACGCTGGAAATAGGATCCGGGAAATAGGGGAGAGGATATCCTGGAAGTACGACGAGAAACGTTGTTTCTAAAGTGCCAGCTAACAGGGATCGTGTGTGGTTGTGGGAACGTGTGTTTAATAATAATATAATAATGAAAATATAATGATATGAAATAACTTAAAAATAAAACTTTTGTAAGATAACAAGTGTGTACAGATGCATAATATAATATACAAAAATGGAAGTCGAGAAATCGACAATTTTGGCTATACGTGTTGGTGTGATTATGTGCGATTGTTTTGTATGTTTGGTTATTAATTATTTTCTACTAATCACTTATATATATTAATTACCAGATGGAACACGCTGGTAATGAACCCGTTAACGAAGTTAACCAATCTGAACAAAACCATGAAGATCAATTTCTGAATAGGCAAGATATCGAGAATATCGTTGCTCAGGGAATAGCCAATGCTATTCCAGCTATCCTTGCTGCTGCCCGAAATCCAGTTGAACCTCAACAAATTATTCCTAGCAAATGTACACACGGCGACAATTTCAGTAATAGTGTAAACGGAGGCGGAAATCATACTAATAACGACAACGACGGGATGCAAGCCCCACTCCTTGAGAAAATGAAAGCTGCAACGCCTGGTTGCACTTACAAGGAGTTTCTTGCCTATAAACCGGTTGAATTTGCAGGCAACGAAGGGGCGACTGCTGCACTGCGTTGGTTAGAAAAAACTGAGGCGGTGATTAAAATAAGTAAATGTGCTGAGGAAGACAAGGTCATGTACGCGTCGCTTCTTTTCAAAGAAGGGGCGCTAGAATGGTGGAATACGGTACTTCAAGCCAAGGGAAGCGATGTGGCCTATGCCATAAGTTGGGAAGAATTTAAGCGACTAGTGGAAAGAAAATTATGTCCCGAATATGAAAATGAACAAATGGCGAATAAATTCTTGAACCACCGAATGGTGGATGTAGACTGTCGAGGGTATACTTCGACATTCTTCGAGTATGCTAGAGTAGTACCTACCCTGGCTTCGCCAGATCTGGTGCTTATTTCTCGCTATATTTGGGGATTGATTGGCGAAATCCGAGATATCGTTAAAGCTGCGAGACCTCGCACTATTGACGATACTGTGGAATTAGCTAACACCCTAACTAATGGGCTGGTACGCACAAGAGAAGAAAACCGGAAAAAGGAAGTAGCCCAAAAGATTACCCAAGGATTCCGTATGGGTAACCGTAGTAATTTCAAGAAAAAGGGAACTGGGCAATCTTCCACTGTTCCATTTTGCAATACCTGTAAAAGAAAGCATTTTGGTAGATGCAAAGGGTGTTGCAATTTCTGCAAAATTCCAGGACATCAAGAAGAAGATTGCAGGAAGAAGAAATCAACAATTTGATACAACTGTGGAGAAGCTGGACATTTTAGGCCAGACTGCCCAAAATTGGTCAAACCAGCTGATAACAAAGCCAAACCTGCAGAAGGAACTACCAAGAAAAACGCAAGAGCCTTTCAGTTGACTACTCAGGAAGCATAGCTAATCCCTGACGTGATAGCTGGTACGTTCCTAGTTCACAACGTTTATGCAAAAGTATTATTTGACTCTGGTGCAAACCAAAGTTTTATCAATACTTCATTCTGCCAAGCTCTTAATTTACCCCTAACCAACCTTAGGCAGATTTTTACAGTCGAAACGGCAGATAGGAATTATGTTAACATAGATAAGGTTTTGCGAGAAGGAAAGATAGAACTCTTAGGCCATAAATTTTCTGCAAACCTGTTACCTATGAATTTAGCCGGATTCGATGTTGTGTTAGGAATTGATTGGTTAGTAGCCAAACATGCTCAAATTATTTGTGATAAAAATTCCATAGAAATTCATACACCCACAGGAGAATTAGTGGTGATTACAGGAGATAACCCACGAAAGCCAAATTCATTTCAGTAATGAAGTTGGCCAGTTATTCAAGAAAACAAGAAGTAGTGCATATAATTTCAGTAATCAGTAACACGAAAGGTAAGGAACTTAAAGAAATTTCTGTAGTAGCAAAATACACAGATGTATTCCCAGAAGAACTCCCGGGATTACCACCCAATAGTGTTTTTTGTGAAAAAGAAAGATGGTTCAATGAGAATGTGTATCGATTATAGGGAATTAAATAAGGTTACAATTAAGAATCGATACCCACTACCTAGGATCGATGATCTTTTCGATCAACTTCAAGGAGCTAAATACTTTTCTAAGATAGATTTACGCTCCGGATACCATCAGTTGAAAGTACAAGAAGAAGACATACCTAAAACTGCTTTCAGAACTAGGTATGGTCATTACGAGTTTACAGTCATGCCCTTTGGACTAACAAATTCTCCAGCAGCATTTATGGACATGATGAATAGGATCTGTAAACCGTACTTGGATAAATTTGTAATTGTCTTCATCGACGATTGATGTGTTCAAATATTAACATATAAATTTCATCAAATAAGGCATAAAACTAACCCTTTTTTAGTACTAATGTTGGAAAAAGTGTGCTTTTGTCTTCCTTTTGTATTTTCAGGATTAAATGAGCTCAAATTAACAAAAGAAGCAAAAAGACATCAAAATCTAACATAAATACAAGAAAAGGAACAAAACGTGACATGCCCGACCCCACAACAACATCTTCCCAAGCAAAACATGAGATCAGAAGCCTGAACACGCCCCGTGCTCAGCCAGCACGGGGGCGTGCCCAAGTGTCAGCAGAAAAGACAAAGTGGTAGAAGCTTCTATTGCCCACCACGGGCCGTGCTCAGCGGACACGGGGCCGTGGTCAACTATAAGATTCGCACAATCCAGGCAAATCTTCATAGTACAAAGATTCTTCTGCACACGGGGTCGTGCTCAGCGGACACGGGGGCGTGGTCAACTAATAAGACAAAACTGCATTTAATGAAGAAAGAGAGGATGTGGACACGGGGCCGTGCCCACTGGACACGGGGCCGTGCCCGAGCTTCTGTTCAGCCTATAAATAGAAGTGCTTGGCTCAAGCTCAAACCATCCCTTGGCACACCACCTCTCTCACACTTCACCCACCACCCACCACCACCATAACACCATCATCCACCACCATCATCCATTGTCCATCGTAGAGTGTGTGAGTCGTCTCGGGATCCAAGATTGATCGTAAGAGTTCTTGACAATCAAGGCCATGTTTGCCTAAGTCTCTTACATCACTTGGTGAAGACAAAGTGTCTATTGTAATACTTTTTATTTCTAATCTTTTGCACTTTTTATTTGGTTTTGTATTAATGACTTTAATAACTAGTTGCTTATGTTGAAGGTGATCTTTCCTTATCGTTAGTCCGTGGTGTCTTGAAATTATTTTACTGTCTATATAAAATAAAAGATTTTCACCATTCATATATCCACGGTCTATATGGAGGTATGTTGGCTACCTGGTCGGGGGTTAAGGGAACGGTTTGGTAAAGGTCTTGCCATTGTTCAGCGTTTAGAGGTCCTGCAATGGACCTGGGTCAAATTTAGTAGGACCTCCTTCAATACTTCACGGTATTGGATGGCGGGGGTCCAAACTCTTTGATCCCCTCATAAGTTAACTACTATTAATACTATAACCCGGCTATTTAGGACTGTATCCCTGCTGACTCAGACTACTTAGTCGAGGGTAACGTCACCTCCAAAAGAGGGGCCTACCATAATATTGCATTAATAACTTAATTAATTATCTTCTAATAATCCACCCTTTTAGGATTGTATCCTTGCTGACTCAAACTACTGGGGTGAGGGTAACGTCACCTTCAAAAGAGGGGCCTACTACAATAACTAAGATAATCTCTTAATTATGTGCGAAAGTGCGGAAATAATCAAAGGTTACACTAGATACGAGTCGGAACCAAGTGATTCATCTTGTCTATCTGTTTTTTCTTTTATTTTTATTTTCAGCATTTTAGTTAGTTTTTATTTTTCTTAGTTTAAAACATTTTTCTAAACTTTTTATTTTGATTAGACGTTGAGGATAAACCGGTACTAAAAGCTCTTGTGTCCTTGGACGACCTCGGTATCTTGCCAACACTATACTACGCTCACGATGGGTGCACTTGCCCATATGTGTGTTTAGTGTTAGTAAAATATCGTGTTTTATAAATTTAAAACTTGGCTAAAAATAAGTGTTAAAGGGGCTTAAAATATACACCTAATATATATAACACTTCACACGCATCAACGTTATACTCATTTATTCCAAAAGCCAGGATGAACACCGTCAGCACCTGCATGCACTCTTAACCTTGTTGAGAAAGGAGAAGCTTTACGCCAAATTCTCGAAGTGTGAATTTTGGCTACAAGAGGTACAATTTTTAGGACACATGGTGAATCACGACGGCATTCACGTAGATCCCTCCAAAATAGAAGCGATCACCAAATGGAAGGTCCCGCAATCAGCTATAGAAGTTAGAAGTTTTCTAGGCTTAGCTGGATACTATAGGCGCTTTATTAAGGATTTTTCCAAAATAGTTGTGCCATTAACTAAGCTAACATGTAAACCAGTTAAGTTTGAATGGGGACCTAGGCAAGAAGAAGCCTTTAGAATTTTGAAGCAAAAGTTAACAAACGCCCCAATCCTAGCCTTACCTGAAGGAACAGAAGATTTTGAAGTTTATTGTGATGCTTCTAAGCTAGGACTAGGATGTGTGCTAATGCAACGCAAGAAGGTAATTGCGTATGCCTCAAGGCAATTGAAAAAGCACGAAGAAAATTATACGACACATGACTTAGAATTAGGAGCCATAATTTTTGCCCTTAAGATTTGGAGACACTACCTGTATGGAAGTAAGTTTACTGTCCATACAGACCATAAGAGCTTAAGATACATATTTGGGCAAAAAGAATTGAATATAAGGCAACGAAGATGGATGGAGATTCTAAGCGACTACGACTGTGATATTCAATATCACGAAGGAAAGGCAAACGTAGTTGCAGATGCCTTAAGTCGTAAGTATCATGAGAAACAATGACGAGTTCGTGCTCTTAGATTAAATCTACAATTAGATTTAATGGAACAACTGAAAAATATTCAGGAAACAGCGATCAAAGATTATGCTGAAGGAATGAAGGGACGAGTAAAAGAATTAGAGCAAGGGAGTGATGGAATTTGGAGATTCCACAAGAAAAGGATTTGGGTACCTAAGCAAGGAGAATTAAGAAATAAGATTTTAGAGGAAGCCCATAAATCTAGGTATACCATGCATCCTGGTAATAACAAGATGTACCAAGATTTAAGGAATAACTTCTGGTGGATAGGAATGAAAAAGGACATAGCTAGATACGTTTCTAA
Organism: Helianthus tuberosus; assembly: GCA_030545235.1. Taxonomy (NCBI): domain Eukaryota; kingdom Viridiplantae; phylum Streptophyta; class Magnoliopsida; order Asterales; family Asteraceae; genus Helianthus; species Helianthus tuberosus. The sequence goes on along the minus strand of CM060361.1, from coordinate 69,578,864 downwards.
GTGTCTTACTTGTTCACAAGTTAAGGCAGAACACTAGAAACCCTCAGGTCTACTACAACAATTAGAAATGTCTGTATGGAAATGGGAACTTATAACTATGGATTTTGTTACTAAATTGCCCAAAACCAGAAAAGGTAACGATGCGATTTGGGTAATTGTGAATCGATTAACCAAATCAGCTCATTTTCTACCCATGAAAGAAACCTTTAGCATGGAAAGATTGGCCAAATTGTATGTAGAAGATATAGTATCCTTACATGGAGTTCCACTCTCCATTGTATCGGACAGGGATAGTCATTTCACTTCCCATTTCTGGACAAGTTTCCAGGAAGCAAAGGGAACCCAACTAAATTTAAGCACTGCATACCATCCTCAAACAGACGGACAAAGTGAAAGGACGATCCAAACCCTGGAGGACATGCTTAGGGCATGTGTGATAGATTTTGGTGGAAATTGGGATGACCACCTACCCTTAATCGAATTCTCCTATAATAATAGTTATCATGCAAGTATAGAAGCTGCCCCATTCGAAGCACTATATGGACGAAAATGCAGAACTCCAGTTTGTTGGGCAGAAATAGGAGAAAGTCAATTATCAGGTCCTGAAAATGTGCAAGAGACCACCGACAAGATTACTCAAATCAAGGAAAGACTGAAAACGACTCGAGATCGCCAGAAGAGTTATGCCGACAATCGACGCAAGCCACTAGAATTTCAAGTTGGAGACAAGGTACTCTTGAAAGTTTCTCCTTGGAAAGGAGTAGTTCGATTCGGAAAGAAGGGAAAGCTAAGTCCAAGGTACGTAGGACCATTTCCAGTAATCCAACGTATAGGATCGGTCGCCTATCGCTTACAACTACCAGGTGAATTGGCCGGGGTACATGATGTATTTCATGTATCCAACCTCAAAAAATGTTTATCTGACGAATCATTGGTAGTACCTCTCCAAGACATAGAGGTAAATGAAAAATTAAAGTTCGTAGAGAAACCGCTTCAAATAGAAGACAGAAAAGTCAAGTTTCTCAAGCACAAGCGACTAGTGCTAGTCAAGGTCAAGTGGGATTCGAAAAGAGGACCTGAGTACACTTGGGAGCTGGAATCGAAAATGAAGCGAAAGGATCCTCACTTATTTCAGTAATATCTCGAGGACGAGATTTTAATTAAGGTGGGGAGGATGTAAGGACCTTCAAAAATGTCCCTAAACGACCCATAAGTGAAAACTTGGACCCCTGAAACCCTAACGTGCATGAAAAACCAAGAAAACAAAGTTTTTGGTTTTCACGCGGGTCGCGTAAGACACAAGGGTTGTCTACGCGGGCCGTGACAACTCATTAAATCTCTGGATAAGTGAACAGGCCACGTGTCGCACACGTGGCAGCCCTAGGTATGACACGCTAGCCCTAGTCTACGATTAGGAGGCCATCGCGGGCCGCGTAAGTTGAAGAGGGGGTTTACGCGGGCCGCGTAAAACCCCAAATTTTGCTATAAATTGCTAGGCCATGAGCAGTTCACCTGTGCTCGAGATTTCAGTCAAAAACGAAGTTCTACTTCTAAAATTCGAAGTTTTAAGTAGTGAGATGCTGCTACGATACAGGGTATTAACTCGATCGCTGCTACGATTCAATGTCCGATCGATTGAAACTATCCGATGGATGTTTAAGTGCTGCCCACATTAGGGCTATACTTTGTCATTCGTCGTGAATTCGATGGATGTTTAAGTATTGCACTTTGTCATTCGTTGTGAGGGTTTTAATCTCGTGAGTTATCGTAAATGCTGTATTAGTTACTGTCCTAGTTCGTATGCATTGTTGTTTAAATTAGGTTATTAGGTTTATAAGTAGGCTAAATTCTGCCCGTTTAAATCTGCAATGTGAGTCATTCTCTTTTTATCAATAATATATTTTACAATACTCCAAGTATTTTCAAAGTTATAATTACAGGGATTAAGTCGTGATTATCTTGAATCACTGGCTAGTGGGGTATTGTGCATATTACTAATTTCTCACGGTTAGGTTCATTGACCTAACAGTGATAATCATCACTACTTGGGTGAAAGGACCCAATAGTGGTATGACCATCGTCACCAGGAGGTGACACGGCGCCAGATAAAAATAAGACAAAAGCCATTGTAATCGCTCTTATGTTGTAATTTATAACTACGTTTCGTTTTATCCAATTTGAGTGACTCACCAGTATTTCCCCGCTGATAAAATATTTTTAAAACATGTTTCAGGTAACTATTGTGAACCAAGGAAAAGTGCTACGGAGCACTAACAAAGCTTGAAGTAGTGGCTCAGTTAAACAAATAAACATGTTTTGTAAACTAGGGAATTTCCTTGTGAAATTCCTCTATTGTAAATTATGGGGTTTATCCCTGTTATGAAATAAAATAATCGGGCATTTCAAGTTTAAAAGATCCTGCTAAAATCTTCCGCTGTCAACTCAAATAATAAATACCACGGGTTTTTGTCCCGCGGCTCCGGGACCGGGTCAAACCGGGACGGGGGCCGTGACAAACACAGACCTGATGGCACGATTGAAAGCTACAAAGCACGGCTGGTTGCAAATGGTTATACTCAGACTTATGGAATTGACTACTCTGAAACCTTCTCCCCTGTTGCCAAGATCGATACAATCAGAGTCCTTTTTTCTATAGCTTCCAATAAAGGTTGGCCTCTTCATCAATTTGATGTAAAAAATGCCTTCCTTCACGGAGAACTGAACGAGGAGGTCTATATGGACGCTCCACAAGGATTCAATGAGGATTTCAAGGCGGGAGAAACATGTCGGTTGAAGAAATCTCTGTATGGGCTTAAGCTGTCTCCTAGAGCTTGGTTTGGAAGGTTTACTCTTGCTATGAAGAAATATGGCTTCAAACAAAGCAACTCTGATCATACCCTATTCTTGAAACGTAGGGGCAGTCTTGTGACCTGCTTAATTATCTACGTTGATGATATGATACTTACGGGAAACGATGAAGAGGAAATGTCAAGGTTAAGAGATAAACTTTTTTCGGAATTCGAGATGAAAGATCTAGGAAGATTGAAGTACTTTCTTGGAATTGAAGTTCTAAGATCTAAACAAGGGATTTTTATCTGTCAGAAGAAATATATCCTTGATCTGCTAGCCGAAACCGGAATGATTGAGTGCAGACCGGTGGACACCCCAATGGTAGTTAATCACGGCCTACACATGGAAGATGGAGCAGCACTAGCAGATAAGGAGAGATATCAACGAATGGTGGGAAAACTGATATACCTCTCCCACACTCGTCCAGATATAGCTTATGCAATAGGTGTGGTGAGTCATTTTATGCACCAGCCCCAAGTGAGCCACATGGAAGCAGTATTAAGAATCATCAGGTATCTCAAGGGAACAACAGGTCATGGTATACTATTTAAATCGAATGGGCACCTAGAAATCCAAGCTTATATAGACGCCGACTGGGCAGGGGATAAAGGAACGAGAAGGTCAACATCAGGATACTTCACCATGGTCGGAGGAAATCTAGTTACCTGGAGAAGTAAAAAACAAAAGGTAGTCGCCCTCTCTAGTGCAGAAGCCGAATTCCGAGGGGTTGCACGTGGCTTAGCAGAGATTCTGTGGTTTCACAAGCTCCTAACTGAGATTGGCTTTCTTCCTACTACAGCAACCAAAATCATGTGCGACAATAAAGCTACTATACAGATCTCAGAAAATCCTGTCCAACATGATCGAACAAAACATGTGGAGGTAGATCGACACTTTATCAAGGAGAAATTGGAGGAAGGTATCATAGAGCTCCCATATGTACAATCAAAAGATCAACTCGCAGATATTCTCATAAAAGCTGTCAACGGGAACGTTTTTAGTAGCTGCTTGAGCAAGTTAAGTATTGGTGATCCCACTACTCAACTTGAGGGGGAGTGTCGGGAAGTGAATGATGTGTCGTAGTGTAGGGGCTAAATATGTAACTTGGTGTATTATATAAACACCATTTCTTTGTAACCCTATTTTCTAGTACAATACAACTCTCGATCAATACAATTCAAAACCTAAGTCGGTTCATTCTCTATACCAAACAAAAGCTATTAGCGTTCAAACTGACTGGTTGTGTTTTTGATGTAACAAAGCATGGATACACAATTCTTCACACGCTTTGTGATGCAATTCCCTTGAAACTTGCTTTGAGCAGTTGAGCACACTTCAAGATTATAAAGCACATTTTGTTCCTGAGCTTCGTTCTGGTTTGCTAATAGGTCTGGATGGTACTTTGCATCCTGAGTGTAGGGCAGCTACAATATGTTTGAAGAGTAATGGCACCGGTGATTTTGATTATGCGTTTGAATTCAAATGGACCAAAGATTTGAACTTTCCTACCTCTTTGGTGGGCGTACTCTTAACTTTAAAAGAGTGTTTGCCTAGATTCAAGTTTGCTTCGGGTGATGAAATACGTAGCCATTTACATATTTCTATTGTTGGTGAGACCTCAATTGACGATTGTGACCCAGAAACGATTAGGATTGTTCAAAGTAAAAGATCAGCGCCGGAAGAAGATCCATATGGTAGAGTATAATCTTTTATTTTAAAGTCACAGTTTGTTTTCTAAACGTCAAAACCACATGTTTCTTTTACTACACTTCATATATGACGCGTTTTAACATAGTTCTTTGCTGACAATGTGAAGAAGGTTATGAAAGATTAAGGAAGTTAAGTAAAGCAAATGAAAAGGATAATGGAGCAATTGAAGACCCATCATCATCCGACGACGACCTACTGGAAAATATCCAGACCTTGAACCTAGAAGCAGACTATGGATATGGTATAATCAAATTCCATCTGCCTGTCTCGCAAGCAACCTATGCAAATGTTGAGAAAGAAATTAGCAAGAAGTTGGGGTTGTCTCTCGGGGCTTGTAACCTCGAGTACCTTGATGATTGTGAAGATTGGATATTAGTAGAAGCGTGAGTGTATCAGATGTTTGAGAATTCGTGCATCTACTAAGGAAGAAATGGGTGGTTGTATTAACAGTTTGAGAATTCAACTGCGTGTGCGGCTATCTCAGAAATTGTTGATTGGTCCCTTAGGAACCCTTTCTATTTAATGAATGTGTGTTTTCTCTAAAATTACTTTTCAGTTGGCATAAAACAGATACATTATTGTGTTTTAATATCCCTGTTTTGGATTATGTTTTTAAGGATTATGCATTACCAAAATTGTACCTAGTCGTTTTGGGAAGTTCGGTAGTGAGTAATCACTTTGTGCACCGCTCATGCCTCATTGTCTCTCCAAATCTAATAACTATGATTTCAACCATCTCTGATTTACCACAATGTCCACATCATCAAAACTGTTCGTGCTTTTTTTAACCCACCGCCATAGGCCAGGACACTCTCGTGTCTGCACAGGACCCATGTTTGAGCCTGCAGAAATGTACTAGTCATACATATCACTGCTATTACCTCCAGAATTTCAGCCCGCTCTTGTTGTTGACTTACATGACATATCTGGGTTACAGAAAACACTAGGTACAAATTGAGAAAAATGTAGGGGAAAGAAAATTTTAACCAATATATCATCTTACTGCAACCCGAGACTCATACTCCATTAAAAATATCAATCGACCTTGGAATCGGCAGTGTAAACCAACACCACTAAAAACAACGGTTTTAACCCTGAGTAGGAGATAGAAAAGAATTAACCATTATAGTCTTAGTTATACACTTAAACTATAGAAACCAAAAACTTTCTTTTTTTTTTGGAACCTCCCAAAGAAAATATTATAACTGAACTAGCCAAAAGAAAATATTATAAGTGGGAAATATGATGGTGTTGGTCTCCATGTTGATTATAACAACCTTGATGTGCTTATAGGAGAAAGAAAGGGGATATGGTCATGTAACAATCACCAAATGGGCTCCACTCATGTTTGGCTTAACTCATTAGATGTAGAGGTTACAATTTCAACCCATTTTCTTTCTCATGGATCAGTTTAGACTTTGGGTTATGTTGTTTCTTTAACATGCAGTGTTTGTTTTCAAACAGACTTGTAGTCCTGATTAGTGGCGGATCTAAGAACTTTTTTCAATGGGTTCCTTTTGGTAGATTCTCACGAATTCTCACTATTTTTTTTTCCAAAGCACAAGAGGTTCTCACTAACTTTCTCCATTTTTTCCAAACCGAATGGGTTCCTGGGAACCCACAAAAGTGGCCTAGATCTGCCCCTGATCCCGATTTGGTCGTCCTTATTCCCTCGCCGGATAGAATGGCCAAAATTACATATTCTACTGATTAGATCAAATCATCTGGTAGTACTAATTATTTGCTGAATCAAGCTGTCTTAGGCATAACTAAAGGTGTACAAAACCTTGTTTGGGCCCAAACCGGTCCTTTATTATTTTTTCTTTTACCTTGGTCTCAAACAGGCCCTTTTCTACATTAGGCTCAAACCAGTTTGACCCAAACCGGTCCCCAACCCTCTCGAACCGATTTGGATAAGGTTCAAAACCGGTTGGGCCCAGAAAAACCGGTTGGATCAGGTTAAAAACCTGTACCAAACTGCCGGGTTGGGGCCAGCCCAAATCGGGTTGGCACAAACCGATTTTTTTGGGGCTACCGAATTGGGCTCTTAAGTAATTCATCAGGCCCAAACTGGGCTTTTTATACCTCGAGGCTTAACTGTATAACTGGAGTTAAAGACCAAAGTGGCATTATCGGCCCGTTAATGTCACGGTGTTGAGGTTATTGTTGTGATTGGAACAAAGCCCACAAAGGCGATCACCACCACTAGTTACCATCCGTATCAAATGCCGCAATCACCACCACTGGTTACTTTTTTTTTTTTTGAACGGTGACTTTCTTTTTTAGTGACCCAATGTCACACCGCCTAAACGGCGGCCCTAGCTAAGATCTGCCCAGACTACGTTGTCTTAACCGGGCCCGTGCTGGGTTGGTCAGACTTGGTTACGGCATTTCCCCGGAAATCGTAATGCCTCCACACGAGAAACCTCGCTGAAGTAACAACCAGATGAAAACCGGGGTGCAGCTCAGGATCGAACCCCCCTCGGTGGGTTTGTCACCATCATTGCCCAATATCCACCCCAATATGACACAAGTGGGAATTAAACTTGAGTCTCCATTGAAAAACCCAAGTCTCCTACCACTAGACCACAAGTGAGGAGATACCATCACTAGTTCCTATCACCACATTCTAATTCCTTTAATAATTTTATTAATTAAAGATTTAAAGATGATTACTTTTTAATTCACTTAATTAAAAGTTCTATTTCTTTAAAGAGTAAAATGCCAAAATGGTCCCTCAGTTTAGACTACTTTTACCATTTTAGTCCAAAAATAAAACTTATTGTATCTGGGTCCCTAAGGTTTCATTGTTGTTGCTATTTTCATCCAATACGTAAACTGGCTTAGATTTTTCTGTTAACTTCTCTTCTTTTTGTCGGGAGTAAACTGTCAAAATGGTCCCTGATGTTTGGTCACTATTGACACTTTAGTCCAAAACTCAAACCTTTTGAATCTAGATCTCTGTGGTTTCAATTTTGTTGTCATTTTCATTCAAAGGCAAAATGTGGTTAGATTTTTCAATTAATATCCAGTTTTTTTTGTCTTTTTCATCCCTTTTAATGAAGGGCAAAACTGTTAGATCTTTTTAATTTTTATAGTAAAACGTTAAAAGACCATTTTGCTCTTCATTAAAAGAGAGAAAAAAGACAAAAAAAAAAAACTGAATGTTAACAGAAAAATCTGACAAGATTTTGATTTTGGATAAAACTGGCAACAAAATTGAAACCACATGGACCCAGATTTAAAAAGGTTTGAGTTTTGTACTAAAGTGGCAAAAGTGACCAAACCTCGGGGACAATTTTTGTAGTTTACTTTTTTGTCGGTTTCATTATTTAAATGAAGGGTATAATCGTCATTTTATGTCATAATATATTTTAATTAAATGAGGAAATTGAAATAAAAGAGAAGTTAACAGAAAATTCTAACACAGTTTGTCAATCGAATAAAAATGACAACAATGAAATCTCAGGGACTCAGATACAATAAATTTCATTTTCGAGTTGCAAAAAGGACCTAAACTCAAGGATCATTTTGGCATTTTACTTTTGTGTACAAGTATTTTAATGAATAACCCTAAACCTTATATAACGTGACCCGAAAACATCGTCATCGTGCTTACAACCTTACATGATTAAAAACGAACTTATTTTTATTCTAAGGTTTAAAATTCCAAGTTCCAAGGCCCCAAGTTCAAAGTCCAAATGAGCTGTGAAGGCGCATGGAAAGTCGGTTAAAAGCAAACTTTTAATATTTTTGTAAAGAAAAATTAAAATCATATTAATAGACGTAACTGACCGGTCATTTCAACTCTCCTCAATATTATTGTATTAATTAAATCATGTTAAAAGTGGAACGAAATATATTTTTCCTTTCCTCAATTTTAATATAATTATCATCATTTTTCTTAATGCACAATAACTAACTAAGCAAACAACTAAAGAAACAAAAGTGCAGTTTAGCATACACAACAGAGTGCTTTTTTTTTTTTTTTTTTGTAATTCTCAGATAGATTAGCCATTAGGACATGTGTTATGCGCTTCAACGGGCGTGATCAAGGGAAAAAGAGGACGTTGCATTGCATGAGGAAGCGTGAAAGGGGTGCACGTTGTGGATCCACAACAGGGGCACAATTTGAAGAAGGTGAACGATGGTTGTTTATGTGGTGTCTATGTGGCTCAACTTTTCTTCTCAATATAGCCCAAATAAAGCCTCCATACCACCATCTTAGTAGACAGACTTGTAACGGCTCACGTCTTCGTTACTTTCATGTAAGAGGTTTTAACAAATAAGCAAAATTTAATTAAAGATAAAGATGAAATTAGTAAAACTGTAAAACTATAGAGAAAGGAATATATCATGCAATATGAAGGATGGAATTAAAATCAAATAATTCTATTCTAAGGTAAAAGGGACTCAGGTTGGTTAAGACTTAAGAATGGTAAACAAACATCATAAAGTTAGGAGATAATATTCTGTAGAGTGGCAGCTACAGGCTGTGGTATTCATTACTTCATGTGAGTCAAGAAAGTCAACTAAATTAAGATATGAACAAAGAGCTCTCTGGTTTCCTTGAAGCCTTTCCTAACCATCTTCATTACATGCCACCCGAATCTGATGGTCCATGGGCTTTTTGGAGCCAACATGAAAATAATTCATCTTCAGGTGAGTTGCTGGCTTCTGTTTTCCTTTTAATTGTATATGTATTCCATCATATATATGTGTATAAGCACTGTAAGTTACACAGCTGATCTTGGGATTACTGGGATTCACCAGAAGGTAATATCTGCATTTTCAAAGTTTGTACTTTATCCCGGATTCCTAGCTCAGTTTTGGGCACCTACAACCGTAGGCGGCAAATGGGTACTTTCAACTTCAGCTGATCAACCATTTGCAGTCAGTCATCTTTTCAAAGAATTTGCCATGTATAGGCTGTATTCTGCCAAGTATAAATATAATATCGATGTGAATAAGCTTGACATTGAACCGGACCACATGATCATACGTGGTGGACCCGCCACTGCTTTCCTGACACGTTTGCCATATATATATCAACTCGAATGGATTCCAACTGAGGATTGTTACAATAGATTGAATTCATCTATTATGCTTCCTATTTGTTTCCCTTCTCAAAGTCGAAGCTCTTGTATTGGTGTTCTTGAGTTTACTTTGGACCTTTGGTCTTATGATTTGGGATTTTTGGTTTTAGATATGATCAAAGCACTAAATGTATGTGTTTGAGATTCTACTGGTTTTATATAACCATTCCAAATTCTAATACTTCAACTTTGATTCAAATTAAGATGTGGATATTACTCATTATCATCTCATTGCTAAATAAAGGAGCGTATTGATGACCCGACGTTCACCAATTTATCTTGATTAATCACATTTATTTCCAGAGCTAAACACCTTTAATCTGGTTTTCTACTCTTTGCAGAAAGCTGATGTGAATGTGTGTAATGCACAAGAACTTATACCATACAAGGTAAAGGTTTCCTAATTTAAGAAAAAGGATATGTACAGTAAATGACCATTTGTGCTTCAAGCAAATTGTTATTAGTTGGAGCATCATATAAAAACTGTGTTATATAAGTAGTGATCTTTTTTCAGTTCTTTGTCCTACTGTTAGAAATATGATTTTGTAAATATTTTACAACAGACGATAAATGGTCTCAAACCTGCTAAGGATGAGATTGAAGAGGCACTAAAGGTCGTTTGTGTATCGCATAACTTAGCTCTAGCTCATGTTTGGATCGCCTATGAGGATATAAATCAAGTACTCTTTTCATCTTCTTTGGAGGACACTCGAACAAAGCGATTGTTAGCGCTCAAATTGACTGGTTATCTTTATGCTGTAACAGAAACAGCATCTGATGATTTTGACAAGTATTATAATTTATGTGACGTAATCCCTCAGGGAACCTTCCCTACAGGGAGACTTGCTTTGAAGACACTTCAAGATTATGAATCACGCTATATATCTACGCTTCTTTCTGATAGGTTAGTAGATTGGAAAGAAGACAATCCTCAAAGTAGTGCTTTTGCTATATGCTTAAGGAGTAATGACACTGGCGATTTAGATTATGCGTTTGAATTCATATGGATCGAACGTTCATACACCACTATCTTGTTGGAGGCCCTACTCTTAACACTAAAAAGATATTTACCAAGTTTCAAGTTTGCTTCCGGTGAAGAACTAGGTGACGAATTACATGTTATTAACGTTGAGACTTCTATCGATCGTGAAGAAACTAATGAAACTGAAAAGTTCAAGGTTTTTCAAGGAAAGAGATCATCACCACCACTTAAAGTAGTAGAAGAAGGACAAAAATCAATGGTTGTAGACTACATAGCACCTTCAGAGGTGAAATGCAAGACAACTGAAATCGTATTACCACGGGAAGACATTGAAAAACAATTTGGAAAAACCATGAAAGAAGCCGCAAAAAACCTTAGTGGTAATTAATGATAATCTTTTAATTTAATCTCACAACTTGTTTAAGCATTTTGATAACCAATGATTATTTTACTACACTTTCACATATATAACTTTTGACAAATATTCTTTCTTGATATTGTGCTATAGTTTCTGAATCTACATTGAAACGCAAGTTAAAAAAACTTGGCATCCGAGAGTGGCTAGGACCAAACTTTGTCAAGAGATCAAAGGCAAATGATTCGTCCATTATTCAATTCAATCTAAATGAGGAAGATAATGAAGCAATCCAGGAGACATCAACCGTCAACATAAACAAAAATACCCTAACCATAAAAGCAGAGTATGCGAATGACATGATCAAATTTCATCTTCCCAACTTGCAAGCAACCTTTGTTACTGTTGAGAAAGAGATCAGCATGAATGATGCAGGATTATCTACAACTGAATTGAAGATTATATGAAGATTTGAATGATATCTTATTCCTTTATTATCGAGTCTATTATTAGTAATCATATCTTTTTATTTATTTGGTTTAGTCATGTTTATCTCTTAGGTTCTAGTATAAATAAGGTTCTAGATTTTATTCTTAGTTAGTTTTTTTAGTTTGATTATTGTAAAGAAAACCTTAAGGTTTCTTTGAACCATTCGGTTCTAGGTCTTTGAATGAATCATTGAGTTTGAGCCATTTGATTGCGAGCGAAACTGCATCAGGTGGTATCAGAGCTATGGTTTATCAAATGGCTCTACGTGAAGGCAAGTGTTTTCTTGTTCGAAGAGTCGCCGACCGAGGCATCGACAAGAGCATTGGTGATTCACGTGTTCGTGGTGATCGATTAAACTGTGACCGTAGATCCGCCGACCGAGGCAACGAGATCAGAAACCGTGATCCACGGGATATTATTAAGATCGAAAAACTCCGAAAACGAGTTCGAGATCTTGAAGAAATAAGACGACTCCGTCAACGAGTCCGAGATCTTGAAGAGATCAGACTACTCCATCAACGAGTCCGAGATCTTGAACTAAAATGGGAGATGCGTGTTAAGGAAACCGAATCGAGAACTATCGTCCGGGACGATGTGAACGAGGAAGAGGAGCATCCTTTTTGCTATCCCCACCCCTGGTTTCCCGAGCCGTTTGGTCAAGATTGTTTCTCCGAAGAAGGACCAAGATTCGATAAAGACGGGATTGAACCCGACGAGGAAGAGTGTTTGTTTGTGCGTAGAGCTCTTAGCGGTGTTACCATGGGTGAGCCAATAGAAGACAATGATGTTGTTGGTGCGGGTCAAAATCCGTCGGAGATAACGAATGGTTATAGTGATGAATCTGGTAAGTCTTCTCACGATATGATTAGTGGGTTTTTTGTGGTTGAAAAAAATACCAATAAGTTATCCAATAATTCTGAGGGTTGTTCGGCTGGAAGGGCATTAATTTTAAAAATTCAAATGGGAGTAGATTTGACCAAACCTACTGTTATTGAGGAATTTCAAAATAAAATGGATGAAGTGGTAGAAATACCTTCTAGAATTTACGATATGAATATTAAGAAAAGTAATTTAATTTTCACCAAAAATATGGAGGTTAATGATAAGAATGATTTGGTAGACAAAAGTGATCATCTACAAAGTGGAAGTACACGTGCGCATCAAGTTTGTGATATGGATAATTTATTAAATTATAGCAATTTAAATCGTGGCAAAGATTTACATAGAGATGTTGGGTCGGTGGATGAATCAAAAAGAGTTGTACTATTGTGTAGTAAACTCTGGCCAATATTTAACTCCAGTGGGTGCACACTCTCGAGAGATTACAAAGTATACAAAATGGGAAATGGGCTTATGTGTATGACTTCCCTCAAACATCAATGGGAACCACTAGTGACCACCCAAATCCAATTCGGGAGTCGGTTCAATGCTCCATTCGATCCCGGGGGTGCAAGTCCAAAGTCAGTCGAGACGACATGTGAAGTTGAAATGTTTAGACTGGTCATGAAAATAATAAATAGGAAGCGAGTTGATGTTCCTTTTGATCCTGGTGGCTTTGGTCCGAAGGCAAAACTCGAGGACGAGTTTTTTTTCGAAGACGGGGAGTATGATGCAGGATTATCTACAATTGAATTGAAGATTATATGAAGATTTGAATGATATCTTATTCCTTTATTATCGAGTCTATTATTAGTAATCATATCTTTTTATTTATTTGGTTTAGTCATGTTTATCTCTTAGGTTCTAGTATAAATAAGGTTCTAGATTTTATTCTTAGTTAGTTTTTTTAGTTTGATTATTGTAAAGAAAACCTTAAGGTTTCTTTGAACCATTCGGTTCTAGGTCTTTGAATGAATCATTGAGTTTGAGCCATTTGATTGCGAGCGAAACTGCATCAATCAGCATCTTCGTTTCCAAAGTTGGTGGCCGCTATTGCGGGTATTTCCTGTAGTGAGATGAAACAAGATATCAACCACTTTGACTTTCAAAAAATAAAAAAATAAAAAATAAAAAATAAAAAATAAAAAATAAGAAATTCAAATAATAGATAAGAAAAATAATCCCCAATTTAATCTCATGGGTGACCCTGCATCATACTCCCCGTCTTTGAAAAAAACTCGTCCTCGAGTTTTGTCTTTGAATCAAAGCCACCTGGATCAAAAGGAACATCAACCAGAAACTTTTGCACTATCATCACAACCCACCCAAATTGTTCAACTTGATGAGACGTCTTGCATGGCTCTTGACTTGTACTACCTTGGTCGAACGGAACATCGAACCGTTTCTTGTTCACTGTATATTTTACCTTTTCACCAATTTGATCAACATGAAGAGGACCATATAATAACTGAGTTTCTCCACCGTCTACATCTTGACTATTAACTAGCTGGCGAAACAAATCCTTGTTCCATATTTTAGTTCCCACATAAAAACTAAGCTTGCAACTTTGCTCATCCAAACATAAATTATCATTACGATTAATATAGAAATTGAAACCAATCCGCTGTATTGTCCGAATAGAACCAAAATTAAGATGTGGCGCAATGGATCCAAATTGGATATAGGAGGCCTTTTTTAATTGGTTCCGACGATTTGTATGTCTAAAAATTTCTTTCATTGCGTAAAAGTCAGGCATGTTTTGCTTATTAGTGTTGCAAATAGAAGGCCCATAATCTACCAATTTATTTTCATCTACATCACTTTGTAGACCCATTCCCAACATCAGCTTGAATGGTTCTCTATTTTTCTTAGCATGTTCATGTGGCCCACATTTATTATCCATTTGATTTGATGTTGACACATTTTCCAAATTGGCTTCTAAACAATGTTTTCAGAACCGGACCGGAGGTCGACCCGGTCGCCTTACGGGGTCAAAGGTCGTACCGGTCCGACCGGTTCGACCGGATTTAAGACCCGGATTATCTTATAAATTATATAAAAAAATATATATATAAATTATAATTAAAATATTTATTTAGTTTAGAATTTATAACATTTTTAATTAATATATGTATAATTATTATTATATTTTAATTTTTTTAATATATATTAAAGTTAAAATCAACTTTTTGACTTTTTGGGATTCTCTGCTTCTTCTTCACGCCACCCACTGCAAACATGTATTTTTTTTATTTCTTTCAAAATATAAGATTATTTCTCTCATTTACACAACAACCTTTCATCTCCTTCAATTCATCTACCCACCCCATCGTTTGGACATTGTCACGCCCTTCTGCATGGGCTCCTCAACTTCGGATATTGTCGGACGCATATCTCCAACGCAAAGTCGCAAGTCGGAGGTCGCAGATGTCACCGGAGGCGGTTGCAGATGTCGCCGGAGGAGGTTGCAGATGTCGCCGGCCCGACCTGAACATACGTGACCGGCCGGCCCGACCGCCGGCTCCCGGCCTGACCGCCGGCTCGCTGCAGAAACGGATTAACATACCGAACCGGCCCGGTGTGCACTCCGGATCCCGGCCGGACCGGTCCGGCCGGCCGGCCCGGTCCGGTTTTCAAAACATTGCTTCTAAAGTATGATGACGTGCCGCATTATCAATAACTGAAAATAGATCAATATTCTTTTTACACAAATCAATATCTTCTATTTTAATTTGAAATCCCCAATTATTTGGTTTGGTATTGAAAATACCCGCACAACTCGGAATAGAACGTGGAGTTCCCAAACAACCATTAGCCATCTCTTTGCCCATCAATGGACCATCATGAATCACCAGAGTTTCACAATTGACAACCTCTATTTTATGAAAAAAATCGAACATACCTGATCTCATGGGCCCATCCTCTTGAATAGTAATTCCGCTAAGTGTCGTTTGTATAATTAAACACTCTTCTTCATCGGGTTCAATCCCATCTTCATCGAAACCACAACGATATGAACCACCGGTTGCCCAAGCATACCACACATCATCCTCATACTCATCAAATACGGGAGAAGAATCATAGATAACGTCAGGATCCTCGTTGCCTCGGGCGGCGAATCTACGGGGATAATAACCATCACATGATTCACGAAAGTTTTCATGGTCCACAATCTCGTTGCCTCGGGCGGCTAATCTACGAGAATGATCACCATATCCTCGCGGATTAAAAGGAACTCCGTCGTTGCCTCCGGCGGCGAATCTACGAACAAAAGTTTCTTCTTTTCCACGTAGAGCCATCTGAAAACCAAATGCTCTGATACCAAATGATACGGATCGGAAGCGTACTCAAATGGCTCTAGAACAATCGATTAATCAAAGACGATAAACGAACCGAAGGTTCCAAGAACAAAGTTCTTTTATATAAAATTCAATCAAAATCTAATAAAAGTATAAACCCTAGATCCCTTTATATAGAATAGGAATCATACACTAAATAGGAAACTAAATAAAAAAAAACAAAATAAGAAATTCAAATAATAGATAAGAAAAATAATCCCCAATTTAATCTCATGGGTGACCCTGCATCAATGAAGTTCAAGTTAAATCTTGGGACATATAAGCTCAAGTATTGTGATGAAGTTGGAGACTGGATACTATTAACATCTGATGAAGACATGAGCTATTGTATCGAGAGTTCTAGAAAATTAGATTCAAATGAAGTTCGACTGCTTGTGCTTCCATCTATACAACCAATATTGTACTAGTGGTTCCTGTCGAATCTCTTCTACTTAATGAATGTATTTGTTTTTTTTTTTAAATATTGTCAAGATGAGAAATGTAATGTCCCATGTTCCGAGAAATTAGGGGACACAATTCAGTGTAAATCATGTTACTAAAGCATGATTTGTAAAGTTCAAAAACACCAAGATGCATGACACTTTAGCGGCTAAAGTATAAGAAATGGAAGTTTAAAACTGTGTTAAAAAAAGCTAAAGTATGAGAAAATCAAAGATGAAACCAATATACAACTAACACTTTAGTAAAGCAACAAAGAATAGGGGAAAATTCCTCTGAACTTGGTCGTGTTTCTATTCCAGATATCCACAACTTTACCACGTCCCAAAATTAATCTGAACACTAGCTTATAATTAATCTGAACTCTCACATGTTTCAATTCCAGATATCCCAAAATTAGTCCACAAATCATGAACCAAAAGCCTAATTATGTTACATGTGAACTCAGCACATTCATGTAAATCTTCATCACAAACTAATAGAACCCATTCATTCATCAAGATACCTTACATCGAATGTACCCACGTCCCACTTCTCCCCCTTTTCAATGTTACTATTGTTGGTATAATGTTCAATTGTCGATTTAGATTCAAAGTTGCCGTCAAGGTACGACCCAAAGAGTTACACTTTGGGCAACGAACATGTAATGGTGTTTTAATCGTTAATCACCGGATCACGAAATAATAAGCGTAATGAAAGAAACGGGTAATTATTTGGAATAATTACGGAGAGCCGATTTAATATTATAATTAATTTGTTAATTATAATGAATCGTATATACATATATATATATATATATATATATATATATATATATATATATATATATTGTTAATTATCTAGATAATTAAAAAGAGAGATAATTGTTTTAATTATGAGATAATTATGAAGGAGTTGTGTTTAGAATACAATTGGTTTAAAATAAAAGATATATATCTTTTATATATATTAACTCCCAAAATTGTCTCAAATTGAACTCTTAATTTCCTACATATACATTTGTAAGATAGGGGAATAGTGCCAGGCAGCTTGCCTGACACTTCCCTATTGGACCAACTTTTTTTTAAATTTAATTTTATCTCCAGTTTAAAATTACGCTTTCGTCCTTCGTTTAAAATTACGTTTTTGCCCCCAGCTCAAAACAAAATTTAATTTTGCCCCTAGCTCAAAATTACGCTTTTGCCCTCGGTTCAAAAACTCAATTTTAATTTTGTTCCCAGTTTCAAATTACGGTTTCGCCCTCCGTTTAAAACTACGTTTTTGCACCCAGTTCAAAATAAATGTTGTTTTTTCCTCTAGCTCAAAATTACGATTCTGCCCTCAGCTCAAAATTACGTTTTTGCCCACAGTTCAAAATAAAATTATGTTTTTCCCCTAGCTCAAAATTATGATTTTGCTCTCAGTTTAAAATTATGATTTCGCCTCCAGTTCAAAATATAATTTACGATTTTACCCTCTCTACAGACATACATGTTATGAGAGAGAAATATTCGGCTTCTTGCCCTGCAACACGGGCGGAGAAAAACTAATTTGATATATATACATGGCGAATTCTTCAGAAAAAATTCTGTCTTCCACAATGGAATCTGATAAGTGAGATTTCGAGTAAGTGTTTCCATAATCTTCTTCTGTCCGAAGAAATGATTCATCGAAATAATGAGTCACCATTGATATCGACACATCTGACAAATGTTCGGGAGTTCCTCTATGCAATCCTTTTCCTTCTTCTTGTTGCTGCATATCTCGTTTGTACACATCTTCTCTTTGTTTTCGGGGCCTCTAGTGAGTTACAGGCAGAGTTTGAAAAGGTCAAATCTTTGATGATTCCATCATCTATGATTGAGTTGCGAAAAATTCTGGATAGGTATCCTACATCTGAACCGAATTCTTTCTGGTTAAAGAATCTCTTTCTAGTTGCTTTGAAACAATTAGGAGATTCTCTAGGTGGCAACATGCTATTGGGTGGTGGTACATACACGTGACTTTTAATTGATTTGATGGTGCTTTTCAAAAGTCCACAAGAAACAGAAAAACAATATACGTAACTTCAATTTTGCGGAACTTCAATTTTGGTTTTTGATCGGCTGTCGCAAAAGAAATAAGGAAGTGGAGCAACAATTTACAAACAAATCATTTGTTTCTTTGATTACGCATAAGGTAAGTTTTTGAACTTTATTTTCTTTAGATTTAGGTTTCGTTTGAAATCGTTTCAAACGAACAAATCAAATTTCGTGGTCAACGATCATCTAGCGAGATCGTTCGTTGAACCAAGGTGTCTTACTTGGTAGTCACGATTCTTTATTTTATTTTAACTTATTTTGATTGTAATGAGATCACTGGTGGAAACGGTTTAGAACCGAACCTCGTGTACATGTTTTCCGCTGCGTTCAGTTTGTTTGACAAATTTGATAAAAATTATTTTCTAAAAGTTACACGAAATCTCCAACAGTGGTATCAGAACCACCTTACAAATCAAAGTAGGTTAATTTTATAAAAGTATTTATAGATCTATAAAAATAGTTTATAGAATTGCATGCTTAAAATCGAGTAGATTTAGCATAGGAACCTGTCCCGTATAATAGTTATAGGCAAGTTTGTATTAAGGCCAAAACTAACACTTGTCAAAGTCCTCTTTGAAATAATTTTTTGCCTTAACCTATTTTGTTTAGCTTAATGATCGTATTATGCAAATCCAGGTCTAGAATCAGTTTTACATATCACGCATACTAAATTGTTTTTAGAGCTACGCATGTTAAATAAATAAAAAAATGGAACAAACTTTATTTTTGTTTAAAAATCAAATTCAAAATTTGGTTTTATCTTTTCCTACATTTAAAAAAAAAAAGAAAAATAAAATTTTTGTTTCATCTTTATATTAAAGGAAACTTAGTTTTTCTTTAAATTAAAGTTTTTTTATTGGATCCAAAATTAAGTGGGAGCACAAAAGGGTTTGTGTTACACTTAATGGGCTTGGTTCATGTTCTTGGGCTCGAACGAACCGAACATATTCTAAACCCAGAATTGCATATTTATTTATTTTATTATGCGTTTTGCCATGAGATGTTTGTTACGTACATAAAATTAATAATTAATACACGATCTTTAAAACGACAATTTTAATAAAAGGTTTATTAAGTATTGTTTAGGTAATTAAAATAAACAGTTTATTTTAAAATACAAAAATCAAAATTGGTTTTTCAAAAATTAAAAGTTAATTTGAAAACCGTAATTAATAAACGTTATTAATTAAAACAAATTTGCGACACGACCAACTTAGATTAAATAGGGTATTTAAAATTAATCGGTCGAGTGATTGAAAGGTGTTTCAAGTCGTCACAAATTAAAACGTAAAATTGAATTTTACAAAGGAATTGTATAGCCTATGTTCATGCCATAGGCCGTACAAGTATTTTAAAACGACCCGTACTGGTAATTTTAAAATATAATTTACGTAATTAATTAAAAGTTTGCGCGACGAAGGGTTAAAAGCGCCAACATGTTTAATTATACCTCTGAGTGACCTTTTAACAAACCCAGAGTGTTATAATATCTGATTGTATTATGGGGAATACATAATATTGGCTATATAGGGCTTTAATGCCGATAAATGATAATACGCACTAGTTTGTGCGTTAAAAGGATTAAAAGTGTCAACATGTTAATTCTTACCTCTGAGTGACCTTTTAACGAACCCGAAGCATCGTGCTGTTTTATAATACTCACGGGAATGCCTAATATTGGCCGTTTCGATATTCTACGCCACCCTAAATTAAGAACACCCGAACTGATCTATCTGAATCCCTGGTGCTAGTGTTTACCCTGCATCCAGGCCTACGGTTTTGGTTAGGGGTAGTTCCCCGATTTCCATGCTTACATGGGCCGGGCTACAGTTCTGATTTGAGGACAAATATCACTTTCGCGACACGAGAGCGAATGTTAGTGTTTACCCTGCAGTCGTCTTCTACGGTTGTGAAAGTGGGTGTAGTTGGGGTTAACGTACCAATGCTTGACAACACTCGTCATGCGACCCCAAACCGAGAATTGTGTAGCTGACACAATTGGTGATCGTCACCTACCCTTCAATCTATGCCAGTGAAGAGTGCTAAGTCCATTCACTAAGTTATGGGGAGATAGGATCTCATCCTAATTCCTAAAATTTTGTAAATCTTGGGTCAAAATTGAATTAGGTTAATGCATGAAAATTACTAATAAAATTTTCTTCTAAATTCTACAGATGTCTACAAACAATTCCGATAATACCAAATTCTCGCTTAAGTCCATCCTTGAAAATGCTAAACTTGATAATTCTAACTTCATGGATTGGTACCGCAACCTGAAAATTGTTCTCAGGGCGGAGAAAAAGGCTTATGTCCTTGAATGACCAATTCCCGAAGCACCTGCTGCTAATACGGGTGTAGCCCGTAGGACATGGGAAAAACATGTTGATGATTCCCAAGATGTGACATGTCTTATGCTTGCTATGATGATTCCAGAACTTCCGAAGAATCTGGAAAACTTAGGAGCATATGAGATGAGTCAGCAGCTGAGAGACATGTTTCAACAGCAAGCTCGTCATAAGCGTTTTGAGGTGATGAGATCTCTCCTTGCATGTCCCATGAAGGAAGGTACTTCGGTCAGTGCTCATGTACTGATAATGAAGTCTTTCGTTGATCAACTGGAGCATCTGAATGCACCCCTTAGTAATGAGTTAGCTACGGATGTGATCCTTAACTCGCTACCCAATTCATATCATCAGTTAGCTTTGAACTATAACATGAATGGGTGGGAAATCAGTTCGTTTTGAACTATAACATGAATGGGTGGGAAAGAACGATCCCAGAGTTGCATCAGATGCTAAAAAACTGCTGAGACAAACATCCCAACTAAGGGCAATCCAGTGCTGGCGATCAGGGAAGGAAGAATTACCAAGAATAAGCTATCCAAGGGAAAAGGCAAGGCGAGTAAGCAAGATAAGGGCAAAGGCAAAAAGGTTGCCACTCCGAAGGCAAAGCCTCATAAAGATGCCAAGTGTTTTCACTGTGATGAGATCGGGTATTGGAAGAGGAATTGTCCCAAGTACATGGCTGAGTTGAAGCTTAAGAAGCTGCAAATAGGAGAATCCTCAGGTGTACATGTTATTGATTTATTTTCCTTTTCTAGAAAATTTTGGGTGTTTGACACTGGATGTGGTTTTCACATTTGTAATGATTTACAGGGACTAAAAAGGATTAGGAAGCTGAAGCAGGGTGACTTATAGCTGCACGTTGGGAACGGGCAGAATGTTGCTGTGAAGGCAGTTAGGGAATTTATTCTTGAATTACCTTCCGGATTGTTTATTACTTTATACAATGTTTTTTATGTTCCTAGTTTGACTAAGAATATTATTTCTGTTTCTGTTTTAAGAGAACAAGGTTTTAATTATGCTTTTGATATTGTTAATGGTAGCATTTCTGCATTTTTAAATGGTGTGTTCTATTTTGAGGCTAAGCCTCACAATGGTGTCTATGAAATAGATACTTCTAACAATAGATCAAATAATATGGTATGCTCTCTTTTCTCTAAACGTGTTAAAACTAGCTTTAATCAAACATATCGTTGGCATTGTCGTCTTGGCCATATTAACATCAATCGCATGAGGAAGCTCCAGACCGCAGGGATTCTAGAATCCACGGGTCAAGAGACTTATGATTTATGCGAATGTTGTCTAAGTGGCAAGATGACTAAGGCCCCTTTTACTGGAACTAGCGAATGGGCCAAAGACCTGTTAGGACTCATACACACTGATGTATGTGGTCCATTCAGGACTATGTCAAGGAACGGGGAAACATACTTTATTACATTTACTGATGATTAAAGTTCAAAGAATTCCAAAATGAAGTACATAATCAACTAGGGAAAACGATTAAGGCACTTCGATCCGATCGAGATGGTGAATACATTAATCAAGAGTTTGATGAACATCTCAAGAAGTGTTGGATTATATCCCAACTAACTCCACCTGGAACACCACAACTTAATGGTGTGTCTGAGAGGAGAAATCGAACCTTATTAGATATGGTTCGTGTCACGGCCCCTCGTCCCGGTTTAACCCGGTCCAGGAGCCGCGGGACAGAAACCCGTGGTAATTGTTATTTGAGTTTGACAGCGGAAGATTTTAGCAGGATCTTTTTAAAACTTGTAATGCCCGATTATTTTATTTCATAATTCGGGATAAACCCCTTACTTTACAATAGAGGAATTTTACTAGGAAATTCCCTGTTTTACAAAACATGTTTATTTGTTTAACTGAGCCACTATTTCAAGCTTTATTAGTGCTCCGTAGCACTGTTCCTTGGTTCACAGTAGTTACCTGAAACATGTTTTAAAAATATTTTGTCAGCGGGGAAATACTGGTGAATCATTCATTTTGATAAAACGACTCATAGTTATAAATTACAGCATAAGAGCGATTACAATGGCTTCTATCTTATTTTTATCTGGCGCCGTGTCACCTCCTGGTGACGATGGTCATGCCACTATTGGGTCCTTTCACCCAAGTAGTGATGATTATCACTGTTAGGATTTATTAGCCTAACCGTGAGAAATTAGTAATGTGCACAATACCCCACTAGCCAGTGATTCAAGATAACCACGACTTAATCCCTGTAATTATAACCTTTGAAAATAATTGGAGTATTGTAAAACAATATTTGATAAAAAGAGAATGACTCACATTGCAAGTTTAACGGGCAGAGTTTAGCCTACTGATAAGCCTGATAACCTAATTTAAACAACAATGCACACGAACTAGGTCAGTAACTAATACAACATTTATGATAACTCACGAGATTAAAACCCTCACGACGAATGAGAAAGTGCAATACTTAAACATCCATCGATTTCACGACGAATGACAAAGTATAACCCTAATTTGAGCAGCACTTAAACATTCATCGGATAGTTTCAATCGATCGGACATTGAATCGTAGCAGCGATTGAGTTAATACCCTGTATCGTAGCAGCACCTCGATATATTAATTTTCGATTTTGAGCAGTGAGAATTCGTTTTTGAGTTTTGGTTTCGACATCAGTGAACTGCTCCTGATCCAAGCTATTTATAGGTGATTTTTGGGTCTGTCGCGGCCCGCGTAAGCCATAGGCCAAACCTTACGCGACCCGCGTGGCCACCTAGTCTACGTGTAGGTTTGCTGGGTCACGAGTAGGGTTGCCAGGTGGATGCCACGTGGATCTGGACGCTTATCCGGTCAAACTTAGAGTTGACGCGGCCCGCGTGACCTCCAGTATATCCCTTACGCGGCCCGCCTGAAGATCAAAATCTGATTTTCTTTATTTTTGATAAGGATTAGGGTTTCGGTGGTCCGGGTTTTTACTTACGGGTCGTTTAGGGACATTTTTGAAGGTCCTTACAGTTCGATCAATGATGTATCGTACAAACTTACCACACTCCTTCTCGAGTTATGCTCTTGAAACTGCTACACGTCTTGTGAATATTGCTCCTACTAAAAAGCTAGAAAAGACACCATATGAAATGTGGCATGGTAAATCACCTAAAGTCTCTTACCTTCGCATATGGGGATGTAACGCTTATGTTACTAGTGAGTCTTCGGACAAACTTGATCCTCGCGGTGAAAAAGTTGTTTTCATTGGATATGCATATCCGGTTGGTTATTATTTCTATAATCCTGCTGAAAATAGAGTTTTCACTAAGCGTCGAGGAACATTCCTAGAGGATGAGCTTATGGCGCGAGGAATTGGAGATAATCTTGTGGATCTTGAGGAAATTCAAGAACCACAAATTGATCAACCAATAGTCGAATCTGCCTCTCAACAAAATATTGTTGAACCTGAACCTGAGAGGATTCAGGAATCTGATGTAACACTAGGCGTCCGCAGAAGTATGAGGGATCGTCATGGACCTGATAGGTATTCACCTAATAGGTACGTCTTGATGATTAATCAAGAAGAGCCCTCAACATACAAAGCTGCGATTTCAGGTAATGAATCTGAAAAATGGCTCGAAGCCATGGGCGTCGAGATGCAGTCCATGTATGACAACCAAGTCTGGGATTTGGTTGAACTTCCTCCCGAATGTCGGACTGTAGGGAGTAAATGGGTTTTCAAGTTGAAAACAGACATGGATGGAAATGTGCAAACCTATAAGGCTCGGTTGGTTGCTAAAGGTTTTACTCAGACTCAAGGAGTTGATTATGAGGAAACCTTCTCGCCTGTAGCCATGCTTAAGTCTATCTGGATTCTACTTGCCATAGCTGCGTATTATGACTACGAGATATTGCAGATGGATGTCAAAACCGCGTTCCTAAATGGACACCTAACAGAAGATGTCTATATGGAGCAGCCTGAAGGTTTTGTAGATCCTAAGAATCATAAGAAAGTTTGCAAGTTGAATAAATCCATTTATGGATTGAAACAAGCATCTCGAAGTTGGAATCTTCGTTTTGATAAGAAAATCAAACAGTTTTGTTTCATTAAAAACGAAGATGAGTCGTGTGTTTACAAGAAGGCAAGTGGGAGTTCTATTACTTTTCTAATCATGTATGTAGATGACATACTTCTCATTGGAAACAATATCCCGATGCTGCAGGACGTTAAATCCTGGCTTGGTAAATGTTTCTCAATGAAGGATCTTGGAGAAGCTGCTTATATTTTAGGAATGAATATTTATAGAGATAGATCTAAGCGGCTACTTGGACTTAGTCAAAGTACATATATTGACAAGGTCATTCGGCGTTTTTCGATGCAAGATTCCAAGAAGGGTCTCTTGCCAATGGCAAGTGGAACCATACTGAATAGTCAATAGTGTCCCAAGTTGGACAAAGATAAAGAGGATATGAAAAAGGTTCCATATGCCTCTGCTATCGGTTCCGTCATGTATACCATGTTATGTACTAGACCGGACGTATCGTATGCTCTGTCACACCCTGAAATATCAGAGCTTGGCGTGACTGGACCGGTATCTTCATTGCACAGCGAAAGCAAATAAGCTAAGACTTCTAGAAAATGAACGCCTCTAAGTACTCAAATTCCCATGGGTTCTCCTATTCCAACCGTTCCATAGTTTTGAAAATGCAACCTGAGAAAGAACATGCGAAAAATCAACATAAAGTTGAGCGAGTTCTTAGTTTGTTTGTAAAACATTTGGAATCAATCTTTTTGAATAACCGGGTTTTATAAGTTGTGGAGAAAATTAGTTAAATCATTTTCTCGACATGTTGTATGAAAACTGTGAGTCTAGCCCACTAGAGTCTTTGTAAGCAGGACTAACCCGTCCTCTTACTTGTACATAAGTTGGAAACGTCACCCAAGTTTGTAAATCCATGTAGTATGAGTGTGCATCAAATGAATATTAAAAACATATGAAAGTTATAGTGTTGTAAGTTGGTATGTAAAGCGTCTATGAACATGTTGATCATTAATGTTTCGCGAGGACATTAATATATGCGACGAAATAGAAGGTACTCAACCCGCGTAGGCAATTTAAGTGTCAAACTGTCGACAATTGACACAACAGCACTCTAGTGGTCACCCCTGGACCGTGAGTGGGGCTCGCCCGTACCCATTAGATCTAACCTTTGTTCCTTGGTCCTCAAAAGGATTAATGGCACCTCAGTTACAGCCTATGCTCACATGATCTAAGAGTTCATTCCATAACTTAATCATACCTAAGTTTGACATGTATTTCCCCCCGAAAGTTGTAAACCGAAACGTTGAAAGAAAAGGGGGACATGAACTCACTGAGTTGTCTCCATTTTCCTAAGCAGGCCAACCCAGTCCCGTTGTTGTAACTAGGACATTCTCGTCTCTTGTCATGAAAATCAAGCACGTTTTGTAAAACCGGTATGTTTGTATAAATTGTTCGTAAAATTTTCGAGTTTCCTTGAAATCCCTTCGCAACATGGTTGAGAAATATGAGTTTCGTTCATCGAAAAGTTATTTACTTTTGCAAAAACTTGCATGTCTTTCCACCCATGAAAACATTTATAAAAATGTAAAATAGTAAAAAGTGGGGGTTATGAACTCACCTGGATATTCCTGTGCAAAGCTAGCTTAACGTGATTCCGTAATGCCGTTCTAATAAGGTGAACTCGCTAGCATGCAACTAAAACATTCCTAATCAAGGAATAATCATAAGTTTCTAATTAAACGTGGCTAAACTACGTGTCCGAGCTCTACCGAATCGTTAACTAAACGATTCTAGTAGTGTTATCGTCTTGGTTTTGAAATAACCAATTTATGGTTATTTGATCCCATTTAAGCGGGACAGATACTAAGTCCCGAGATCGACTTAGTTTTTGAGTGATTTAGAATATATATTTATATATATAAAAATAAATATTTTTACAAAGTCGTGTTAGCTGTCGCGAATAGAAATACGTATACGGATAAGGGTGCGTCTTGTTGTGTCGTATATGATACGGTAATATACCGTTGTAGTTTTTGTAGGATGGAAATAAATAAATAAATATATATATATATATATATATAGGAGTAAGTTAAAATGAGAACCACCTCGAGTTGTAAGAACCCTCGAGAACCTCCCCCGCGGGGGGGCGTTGACCACGATTTTTTTTTACAACTAGATGTGTATATTTTAACAACCTACGTAAAGTTTGGGTTTAAACGGCGCGCCCGAGGGGGTAGTTTTTTACGCCCAAAGTTTGGTTAAAAAAAAAAGAAAAATTAAAAAAACCCAAACTTTGGGCGTAAAAAACTACCCCCTCGGGCGCGCCGTTTAAACCCAAACTTTACGTAGGGTGTTAAAATATACACATCTAGTTGTAAAAAAAAAATCGTGGTCAACGGCCCCCCGCGGGGGTGGTTCTCGCTGGTTCTTACAACTCGAGGTGGTTCTCATTTTAACCTTCGGGATCGTGGTCAACGGCCCCCCGCGGGGGTGGTTCTCGCTGGTTCTTACAACTCGAGGTGGTTCTCATTTTAACCTTCCCCGAAGGTTAAAATGAGAACCACCTCGAGTTGTAAGAACCAGCGAGAACCACCCCCGCGGGGGGCCGTTGACCACGATTTTTTTTTTACAACTAGATGTGTATATTTTAACACCCTACGTAAAGTTTGGGTTTAAACGGCGCGCCCGAGGGGGTAGTTTTTTACGCCCAAAGTTTGGGTTTTTTTGTATTTATTTAATTTTTCTTTTTTTTTTAACCAAACTTTGGGCGTAAAAAACTACCCCCTCGGGCGCGCCGTTTAAACCCAAACTTTACGTAGGGTGTTAAAATATACACATCTAGTTGTAAAAAAAAAATCGTGGTCAACGGCCCCCCGCGGGGGTGGTTCTCGCTGGTTCTTACAACTCGAGGTGGTTCTCATTTTAACCTTCCCCTATATAGGGGAAGGTTAAAATGAGAACCACCTCGAGTTGTAAGAACCAGCGAGAACCACCCCCGCGGGGGGCCGTTGACCACGATTTTTTTTTTACAACTAGATGTGTATATTTTAACACCCTACGTAAAGTTTGGGTTTAAACGGCGCGCCCGAGGGGGTAGTTTTTTACGCCCAAAGTTTGGGTTTTTTTGTATTTATTTAATTTTTCTTTTTTTTTTAACCAAACTTTGGGCGTAAAAAACTACCCCCTCGGGCGCGCCGTTTAAACCCAAACTTTACGTAGGGTGTTAAAATATACACATCTAGTTGTAAAAAAAAAATCGTGGTCAACGGCCCCCCGCGGGGGTGGTTCTCGCTGGTTCTTACAACTCGAGGTGGTTCTCATTTTAACCTTCCCCTATATTTTAACACCCTACGTAAAGTTTGGGTTTAAACGGCGCGCCCGAGGGGGTAGTTTTTTACGCCCAAAGTTTGGGTTTTTTTAATTTTTCTTTTTTTTTTAACCAAACTTTGGGCGTAAAAAACTACCCCCTCGGGCGCGCCGTTTAAACCCAAACTTTACGTAGGGTGTTAAAATATACACATCTAGTTGTAAAAAAAAATCGTGGTCAACGGCCCCCCGCGGGGGTGGTTCTCGCTGGTTCTTACAACTCGAGGTGGTTCTCATTTTAACTTATTCCTATATATATATAGGGGAAGGTTCATTGGGGAACACTAAAAAAGTGGGGAACAGCGGGGAACTGACTCAAACAAACTCCGATTGGACTCATTCCAGCGGCATTGAAACCGGCTTGTCGAACCCTAACTAAGATCTCTTAACCCTAAACCCTAAATCCTAACTCCTAAACTCTAAACCCTAAAGCTAAAAAATAAGGCTAAAACCTAAGCTAAACCGTAAAATCTAAACTATAAACCCTAAAAGCTAAACCCTAAAGGCTAAACCTTAAGCTAAACCCTAATGCTAAACCCTAAAGCTAAACCCTAAACCCTAAAGCAAAACCCTAAACCCTAAAACTAAACCCTAATGCTAAACCTTAAAGTTAAACCCTAAAAACCAAACCCTAATATATTTAGGGTTTAGGGGTTATGATTTAGGGGTTAGGGTTAAGAGATCCTAGTTAGGGTTCGACGAGCCGGTTCCAACGCCGCTAGAATGAGTCCAATCGGAGTTCGTTTGAGTCGGTTCCCCACTTTTTTAGTGTTCCCCAATGAACCTTACACTATATATATATATATATATATATATATATATATATATATATATATATATATATATATATATATATATATATATATAGGGTAAGGATAGTGTAAAAAGGGCCTAAAGTGTGAGAAGTGTGAGAAGTGTATTATAACACTATATATAATACTATATAACACCATATAAACACCGTATAACAATATGTAACACCATATAATACCATATAACACTATGTAACACTATATATCATTATATAACAAATATAACACTATACATCTATCATAGACATGCTATCAGACAACCTATAGTGTTATATTTGTTATATAATGATATATAGTGTTACAAAGTGTTATATGGTATTATATGGTGTTACATATTGTTATACGGTGTTTATATGGTGTTATATAATATTATATATAGTGTTATAATACACTTCTTACACTTCTCACACTTTGAGCACTTTTTACAGGATCCTCTACCTATATATATATATATATAGGAATAAGTTAAAATGAGAACCACCTCGAGTTGTAAGAACCAGCGAGAACCACCCCCGCGGGGGGCCGTTGACCACGAAATTTTTTTTACACCTAGATCCGTATATTTTAACACGGGGGGTAAATTTTGGGTTCAAACGGCGCGCCCGAGGGGGTAGTTTTTTACGCCCAAAGTTTGGTAAAAAAAAAAAGAAAAATTAAAAAAATTAAAAAAACCCAAACTTTGGGCGTAAAAAACTACCCCCTCGGGCGCGCCGTTTGAACCCAAAATTTACCCCCCGTGTTAAAATATACGGATCTAGGTGTAAAAAAAATTTCGTGGTCAACGGCCCCATCGCGGGGGTGGTTCTCACTGGTTCTTACAACTCGAGGTGGTTCTCATTTTAACCTTCCCCTATATATATATATATATATATATATATATATATATATATATATTCGAAAACTTGACATTGAAACGAATATAATCGACTATACTCATTTTATAAAAATATATTCGTATTCTAGACGATCGAAATAAATATAAATAATTATATTTATTTTATATGATTTTCGAATACTAAACGTTTGAAATATATATGAATTCCGAATTCCGTCGATTGAAATAAATATAAAACGTTATATATATATATATATACTAGTCGTTTACCCGCGCGATGCGGCGGGAAACATATCACTTAGGTTGGTGAGTTTAGAGCTATGTACGGGGCGGTTCGGTTTTGAGCCATAACCAAAACCAAATTCGCGATTAAATGGAAAACACAAAACTTGTTAGTAATTCTAAGGGTGTGCATGACATATCACTCGCTGCGGCTGCGCTCGCTGCGGTGAAAAAATAATTGGCTTTCGTATACAAACACTGTACATAGTCCCCGTTGATTTAAAATCACAAGTTTCTATTATGCCAATACAAGTTCTCATTCATCTTGTTACACTACTTCATCAGATATCGCTCCTCCGTGCCCTTGTTCAAGAATACGCTTTATTTCTTCTGCATTTAGCGTCTCGTATGTCGAAATCAAGTGGTTTTTTCAACCAGAGCATGTAGAAGTCAAGTGCATGTCTTCTGCTTTTTCAAGCAGCCCCCTAAGGAAGCTGGAAGCTTCTGAAGTTTGCATTCATTGTTTATGGGTACTTCACTGACATACCTCCAACGAAAATGTAGAAATCAAGTGCTTTTTCAACCAGAGCAACCATCGAAATCTGGCATTACGGATCATATAAAAAGTTAAAACTGAAACGAATTGAGTGAACCTAATTTACCAAGACAAAGTTATTCAGCGTAGTAACCAGACAGGCCGTTTTAAAATAAATAAATAATCAGAATATTATCAAAATAGGATCCGATCAAAAAACGAACCTAACATGAAATTCGTGGGTTTAGGTTTAGTCTAAACGGGTTCGGGTCAGTTTTAGGTTGAACCCGCGAACCCGTTTAGGTTAACAGGTCGGGTTCGGGTCAACCTGGTCGGGTTGGTGGGTTGACTCGTTTAACACATTTATATTATATTATATTTTTTTACAATATATTTTATGTCATAAATTAAATGGGGTATGCATTTTATGCCATTATTATAACTTAAAAAGATAAATTAACATAGATTTTATAATTTAAATATGATATTATTATATACATTTGTGTTTTTTAAGTAAATTTTTATTTTAATATATTAATTTCAGAAAAAAATTATAAAAATTGGGTTGAATGGGTCGTGTTCAGGTCAACCCACGAAACTTCGGGTTGTGTTCAGGTTCTTATGGATGATACGATTTTCAGATTCGGGTCGGGTTCGGGTTTGTGTAAAATTTTTGGGTTCGGGACGGGTTGAACTCGCCAACCCGCGAACACGACCCGCTTAGCACCCCCTAGTCAGTGGAAACAAGATTCGATCATGACATTTGTGTACATGACATCCAGTGCCGATAAAATATAATGGTGAAGTTGGTGCGATATTTGATTTCAGATTTGTAAATATTATTATAATTACGTTTTAAAATAAATGTAAGTAATCAAAACTGGTTTCCAAATGGGTAAACAGCTACAAAATATACAAGAATGACCCCATATTTATCTACAATACATCACATAACCCATTTTGCTCAGAATACTTTTGACCAGCCATTTAAACCATGTCCAGAAGCTTGATGTTTCCCATTGAATTTGCAGCAACCAAAGTGGAGGACTGAACACGCCAACACACAGATGAGATGAACTGATCTGAATCGTCCACTTCATCTCCTGATGTTGGATCTGTGGTGTTGAATTTATATGATAATGCAGGCATAGGGAACGCTTTATTTCTTAAACATTTAGCGTCTCGTATGTAGAAATCAAGTGCATGTCTTCTGCTTTTTCAAGCAGCCCCCTAAGGAAGATGGAAGCTTCTGAAGTTTGCATTCATTGTTTATGAGTACTTCACTGACATACCTCCAATGAAAATGTAGAAATCAAGTGCTATTTCAACCAGAGCAACCATCGAAATCTGGCATTACGGATCATAAAAAAGTTAAAACTGAAATGAATTGAGTGAACCTAATTTACCAAGGAACCATCGAAATCTGGCATTATGGGACCCTTCAGCACCATAGCAGTTCATCAACGACCACCCGTCGTCATTAAATCCATTAATAGCATCATTGAATCCTATGAGTACCAATATAATAAAAACCATTCATTAACGTTGACTTTTTCATTCTTATACAATGCGAGTTTGACTTTTCCGCCATTACATAAAAGTATGTACTCATGTACCTGCTTAATCGTTGACTTAAAGTACGCAACTTTAACCCATACATGCTTATACATTGTGTAACCGGAGCACTAACCATATTTTTATCCATTTCAAAAACAACCTTAACCCATCCACACTTATAAATCGTGTAACCCGAACACGACCTATATTTTATCCATATCAAAAAACACCCTTAACACATTCACCCTAAAAATTTATGTAACCTGGACACGACCCGTTTAACCATTTATCCTTAAAATTCAAAATTCGCATATTTTTTAAACAATTACGTTTACAACATGCAAATTTATTTTAAACTTTAAATTTTGGCATAAGCACATTGGTGCTTACAAGACCACCGCGTATTTCCGAAGGCGCTGCTTCTGCAATATACATAGGAGCGGTAATAGAAGCTATACCGACACCCAGCCTAACTAATAAACAACTGAATATAAGCATGTATGGATTGGGTGCAGCTGCCATCACAAAAGATCCAAGTGCGAAAATTACATCGGCGATAAGCGTAGCACTTTTGCGGCCTTGAACGTCGTTTAACCACCCACCAGCTGCAACTCCAATCATTGCACCGAGTAAAGCCATGCTAGCAATTGTCTCCTACATATAACATGCATGATTTAAAAGGTCAAACATTGAAGCAAAGGGCCAAGAGTTAAGTAACTGATAACTGATTTTGCACCTGTAGGAAGCTGCTTTGATCAACAGCCTCGAAGTCATCACGGATGTACAGAAGGGCTCCTGATATGACTCCTGAAACAAATCTTTTTTTACACCAAAATGGGTTACATGTTTGGTGTATATATTGGAGGTGAACGAATAACAAGAATTACATTCATAAAAATGAGTTAAAAACATACCATAGCAGTCTGTCCCATGGGCAAACGCATACCAAATTGGTCCATTAGCTGAGGTAAACCATAGATACCTCCTGTACAAAAACACATTGATAGATACAAAAATCAACAAAAATAATGACATGGAGTTTTTTATGATGGGCCCACCAGAATAAGGAGGTGTGCCAGAAAATTGCAGAGGTCGATAGGGGCTCCCTCTAGCAAGGCGATTGTTGTAGACGTAAGGATAAGCAGATTCACCAGACAATGGAGCATCATAAGACGGCATAGATGTTCCATTAAACAGGGATGCACCATACGGTGGTACACCCACATACATTGAAGCGG
The DNA here is from genome assembly GCA_030545235.1 of Helianthus tuberosus. NCBI lineage: Eukaryota > Viridiplantae > Streptophyta > Magnoliopsida > Asterales > Asteraceae > Helianthus > Helianthus tuberosus. Next base: position 69,545,719 of record CM060361.1, on the reverse strand, counting down.
GTGCAGCAGACCCTGTATAAGCACCAGTTGAGGAGTAGCCCTGTGGGGTCAGCATTTGCCTTGGAGCAGATTTCTGTAATATGAACATTTGGTTAAAGGATTATCATAAACATAAAATGATATTGATCAAAACATAGAAAGAACATTAGCAAAAGGAAACATATAAGTAAACGATTTTAGAAAATGGTTAATATATCAAGACACCCATGCATTCACCTTTTTTCTCATTAAGGTCACTCACATATTGAAACTACTTTAGAGACCACACAAGTATGTATACGGTTTCAATTATACCTAGTGTACAACTTTCTAAAATGTGTATAATAAATGGTGTGCAACTTACTTATGATCAGCTGGTCTGGGTTGTGTACAGTTACGCATTTTGCAAGTTGTCCTAAATGAACAATTGACATTCCCACAGCTGGGATAGGTCCAGTCATCTTCTCTACGGCCGCCTAAAATAAAAAAAAAATCTCCAATAAATACCAGAATTTATAATTCCACACTTCAATATAACAATGAAGAAAATTTAACAAAAAGTTGGGTTAAAAAATCCGAAGCGGATTTCACTCCTGCATTACACATGAAAGTATAATAAACAATGAAAAGTAAGTGTCACCTTTCACTGCAGCTGTGTGATCCTCCAGCCGGTGAAGCCATTGACTCGGTGAATTAACAGAAGCCACTGATCTATCCCAAATGTGTAAGAGATTATCGTTACCACCGCTAGCCAACTGTTGACCAGAAGCTGACTATCATTACGCGATCAGATTCACAAATCAACGTAATATCAAACAATTTCACAAAACTGAAACCAAACGCTTAAGAAATGCTTATAAAACGGATATCCGGTGTGTCATTATTTTATATAATGATCAAGAAATCTAGAAACGGAAGAAAATGAGATTAAAATAACATACTCAAAAATAAACTTTAAAACAAATTAATATACTAACAAACATTTAACATCAGTGGTTGTCTTGAATTCATTCATCTTTAAAAAAAAATCTCAAAAAATATTACGTTCATGAAAAACAAAAACAAAAACAAAAAGCATAAAAAAAAACAAAAGAAATGACAAAACTATATATCCCAACCAATATGAGCATGATGTTTAACATCAGTTAGGTACCCAATCTCGATCACACTCCTTCATACCTATAAAGATAAAATCCACACACATCAAAATTGTAACTTTTTACTTTAAAAACAGATACAGCAAGAGCCCTAATTTTTTACTTTAAAAATAGATACAACAAGAGAGGTACCAAAGATATGTGAGATGAAATTGAAGCCTTTGAATACCCATTTGATTTTGGTTCCCAGGTCAAGCTTCGTAACGTATATCTCAGAGGAGTGGGATGTTTAAGTTGAAGTAGACATACAGATGGCGTACGACGGAGATGAGGAAAGCGGGATCTGGAACCAGAAAATCATAGAAGACCTAATTCAAAAGCCTAAAACCCCAAAAAATAAACAGAAATTACTTCAAAACGTAAATGGAACCCAAAACCCTAAATTTTTTAGGTGATTTCGCAAAATAAAGATGCTGTAGCAAACGATTTTTTAGGGTTTATAGCAACAAACCTTGGGAGCGATGTTGCAGCTTCGATTAATTGGAAAATCAAAGCCGTTTTCTTATTGAAGATGACGAAATGGTAGTGTGAAGAAGCGAAAGAACCGATTTCATCTCTAGGGTGAGCTTGTGAATCACCGTCGTTGCTTCAAGAGGATCATAGAAGCAGGAACCACTTAAGACCAAAGTTTATTTCAAAATTAATAACTCAAAGATGATTCAAGAAGATTATACAGAGAGGAGACATACCGGGGTGCCATTTTAGGGAGGATTCACCGTTGGGTGATGACGAAGAAAAGGGAAGACGGTCTCAAAGCAGATCCAGATCCAAAATCGGAGAGAGAATGAAAAGGGAAGGGAGCTGTGGATTTGAATTTTGAAATGAGATTTGGGGATTGTATGACAACTTTCAAAAGGGGATGCACGGATCATGATCCGTGTGGAGTTAATGGAGGGTAGGATATGAATATGATAGTGATGGACGGTAGGATCATTATCTTTGTGTTTTTGTTTGAGTTAATAAAGGGTATAAGTGGAAAGTGATGTTTTATGGTGCTTAAAAGACTTGTACATTATGCTTTAGGGGTGTTTTAAGGAAATTTTTTTGGACTTTAAGAAGTCCTTCCTATATGCATTATAAAGTAGTATAGATATATATATATATATATATATATATATATATATATATTTATAAAAGCATATGAATTAACGACCTTTGAAATAAATATAAAGAAATATATTTATTTTATAAAAATTATGCAAATAACGATGTTTCAAATAAATATAGATAATCATATTTGGTTTATAAAAGTTTTCGAGTCATCGTTGACTAGTAAAGCGTTCTTGTCGAGATATTATAAATTCACTTCCTATGTGATAAAACGTCGCCAAAAGAAAGATACTTCTATATTTATTTTTATATGAAAGCTTGGATTTCAACTAGTGTCGTTTTTAAGCTTTAAATACATTTTGGAATTCGGGTTTTTACGAAAATCGGACAGAGTTTCCTCTGTTTTTGGAATAGCCCGACAACTCAAGTTGTCGTTATTTTCAAAATTCAATCAATAAATCAATCACAATGATATATATCTTCTCGTAAAGTTGTCGTGTACTAACTAAATATGTAAACTTGTATTCAAACTAGTCACGATTCACCGGTTCGAGCTCGGTTCGCGTAAACTATCTAAACTAGTATATATATATATGAAAGTTCAACGCGTTGTTAAACTTTACCGGGTCATGCGTCGACTGAGTTTGACCCGACAATTGACCTTCTTTGACCAGTTTGACCAGCGTTGGCTTGTCGACCCGAAACCCATACTTGAATCTGACCGAGTTGCACCATATCAAGATCCGAGCCACAAATCTGAACCCGAACAATTCCATTGACTACTGTTGACTGGTTTGACTGTGTTGACCCGAGTTGACTGAATGTTGACCAAGTCGACTCAGTTTGACCGAGTTGACCCGAACGCCGAGTTAACCCGCATCACGACCCGAGCCAAAAATGAACTGAGCCGTGACACCCATAACTTGAACCGAGTCTTGAATCTTGTCTTGAACATGACCCGAAACATAACCGCCACCGCTACTGTCGTCACCAGTCAAGTACCACCCTCACCAGCAGCGACATCATCATCGACATCGTCCTCAACATTTATCACCGGAAACAGTGGATAATTGGAGATCGAGTCAGATAACATAAAAATAAAAATAAGAAAAGAAGGATAAAAAAGGAAAATGTGTAGAGCTCACCGGAGTTCCGGTGGTCACCGCCGCCGCCGGACGGTCTCCACCGCCATCAGCGGTCCGTCGCTGGAAACGGTACTCCTGCGTTCTCTCTCTCCTTCGCTGGGTTCTCTCTCCTCGCGTTCTTCGATCTCGGCGCAGCACCGCCGTACGCCACCACCAAATGGTGGTGGCCGGTCGTTTAACCAAGAAAAAGGGAGGTGTCGGGTGGTTGTTACAGGTGGAAGTTCGGGTGTGCGCGTGAGAGTGGTGTAGGGAGAATGAGTATCACGTTTTTGGGGAGGTGTAGCAGGTCGGAGAACCGACGTCGGGTGTCGCCCGAGAGAGAAGCAGGAAGATGAAGGAGATGAAAGGGTTGGGTGTGAGTGTGTTTGGCTGAGCTGATCTGGTGTGCGCATATGAAAAAAAATGAGAGTATCAGGGTTTGCTTTCCCTTATATAGTTAGGTTTCAAGTGGGCTTGGGCCCTAGGCCCACAAGCCCGTTCCGCGCGGCCCAAACGTTTACGAAGCCCTTTTTTGAAACCCCGATCGTCGTAAATTGTCGTATAATAAAGTTTTAGAGTCGAACTCTAAAAATTACATCGGAACTTGATGTTTAACGCGTTTATTCGTCGGTTGTGTTAAATCGCGTAAAAGTCTCATCCGTTGTTTCTCGTTCGTTTTTTGATCCGGTTTCAACTACGGTTACTAAAATTTAATTACGAAGCTAAATATACCGTAAAATCTCAGTTTTAAAGGTAATACGTGTCTCCGATGCTTCCGTTTCGTTGCCGGTGCGCTCCTACAGTCGCGTTTTTCGTTCACGTTTACGTTTTGTGGCGAACGGAAACACTATAAATTCGCGAAACTAAATTCATAAATATAAAATATTCGTAGAAAATCCGTATTTTTCAGCGTTGTCTGTATTTTGGTCGGTTTCAGTTCGTTGTTGTTTAATATTCAACGGTTTCTCCGCAGATCGTCATACACACGCTGTAAAATCGATTAGGCGTTCCTAGACACTACAAGGGCCTAATTAAGCTAATTTACGTCGTAAACACTATTTATTATCGCTTTAATCACCTGTTAATCACGTAATTAGAGGCGTTGTCGATTGTCACATTCTCCCCAAACAAACATTCTCGTTTAAAGAAAAATATAAGCTCAAGGAGACCATACGCGAGAAGACGATGGCAGAAAACGATCATTGTCCTGCACGAATGGTTTTTTTCAATAGGTAGACGCTGCACGGACGGTTTTCTCAATAGGTAGACCAACTTTGAAACATAGAAAAACATTATATGGAGAACTTATGCCCTTCTCTTGTCGGGAATGAAACAGATCTAATGGAAGCACAGCCCTCGATGCCGAGAGTCTCTGTGTTATTTGGACACCTACAATGCTTCATACTATCACAATCTTCTGATTATACCGAAACAAATGAGCACAACCCGGCAAATTTAAAATTACAGAACTTATTTAACAAATACTTGAATCTGGATAACATTTTCGTCATAATATGGAGCACAAATACTTGAAACGGGTTAGAATTGTACGGAAACGACACAATTTCTGCTTGAAAAGGCTTAGTTTGTACGGAAAACAGCACAACTTACGTTGTAAAGGCACATGTTCAAATGAACTGGCTTAGCTTGTACGGAAACGGTTCAAATTTTGCTGAAACGACTTAGGTTAGGTTAAACCGGCTTCGCTTGTACGGAAACGGCTCAACTTATGCTGAAACGGCTTGCGCTTTGAGCCAAATGAAACGGCTTGAGCTTTATGAAAAGTTCTCAACTGAGAACTTTCAATCGGCTCCGGAAGACAAGCCATCCACTGAACCGGCTCAACGGACAAGCCAATTGAAACGGCTCGGCTCAAACGAATGACGGCGTCTGAAACGGCTTAGAGCCGTTTCAGGTTTGGTCAGACACGTGGAAATCAGGGATGATTGATGGGACTTGAAAGGATTTGCTTAAGCCGTTTCACAAATTTTTGAAAAAAAAAAATGTTTAGTGAAAGGCTATTTTCGAGATTTAAAAAAAAAACTGAAAAATTCAACTCAATTTGTTTATGCAATCTTATATAGGGTGGAGATACAATAGGAAGTTTATTTGGCTAAGAAGGCTAGGAAGTGATCTTAACCATCCATTTAGTTAATCAAGGGCTAAGATTAAATGATAGAAATTGAAGGGAATAAAAGAGGCGCATGAGTTTGTTTAGGGGCATTCTAGTCAATCCAAGGCAATAGTTTCTCTCTCCTCCAATTCCCCCACATTAAACGTTAATAACTCTTTCATACGACATTATTTTTTATAAAAATTGCACCAAAAAAACGAGCGTTTTTTAATCTTAAAACCGAGTATACTATTGCTATATTTTCGAAATTTTTTTTGAAAACCCAGTTGCGTAAAACGCAATGGAAAAAACCCAGTTGCGTAAAACGCAATGGAAAAAAAACCTAAAAAATGACATTTTTCTAAAACGCAATGCACCAAAAAACACAAAGAAATGTCTTATTTGTAAAACGCAATGGCTAGAAAACACAAAGAAATGTGTTATTTCTAAAACGCAATAGCCTAAAAACTCAAAAGAAAGTGTAGTTTCTAAAACGCAATAGACTGAAAACACATAAAAATGTGTTTTACCTAAAACGCAATGCACCAAAAACACAAACAAATGTCTTATTTTTAAAACGCAATGGCCAGAAAACACTTAAAATGTCTGTTTTTCTAAAACGCAATGGACTGAAAACACATAAAAATGTGTTTTACCTAAAACGCAATGCACAAAAAACACAAAGAAATGTCTTATTTATAAAACGCAATAGCAAGAAAACACTTAAAAATGTCTGTTTTTCTAAAACGCAATGGACTGAAAACACATAAAAATGTGTTTTACCTAAAACGCAATGCACAAAAAACATAAAGAAATGTCTTATTTATAAAACGCAATGGCTAGAAAACACTTAAAAATGTCTCATTTCTAAAACCAATGGCCAAAAAAACAAAAGAAAGTGTTCTCTCTAAAACGCAATGGACTGAAAACACCTAAAAATGTGTTTTTATCTAAAACGCAATGACTAAAAACACTTCAAAAATGTGTTTTACCTAAAACGCAATGACTAAAAACACTTAAAAATGTGTTTTTTCTAAAACGCAATAGCCAGAAAACACATAAAACTCTCTTATTTCTAAAACGCAATGGACACATAAAACTGTCTGAATTGTCTACGAATTACTGTCTACGAAACTGTCTGAATTGTCAACCCCAGCTAGGGGCTCTGCCCCTTAGACCCCACCAGGGGCGCTGCCCCCGGACCCTCGCCAAGATCGTAAAAGCAATAACTAAATCAAAAACCCAGATAATACAAATGAAATTAAAGAATTTCTTACATGGATCGAAGTCGATTTCTTCAACGATTGACAAAATTTGAATGATTGAAACACTTATCAGCGATCGAATCGAACGAATCGAGTGATTATCTTCAAAATCACCGGAAAAAACGAGATTTTGTATGAAATTAAACTTGGTTTTCTTCAAAAAAAAAAAAAAGCTGAAAAACACGTTGATCGGGTGTTTGAATCATTGATTGGTGACGAAAATCGCACTATAATGTAGTGATTATTGAGATAGAAAGTGAAGAAATGGTTGAAGATGGTGGGTTTTGAAAATGGTGGGTTTTGATGTTAGTGGGAAGAAGAAGGAAGAAGAAAAGAATAATATTGACTAAAATATCCTTCCCCTTTATTTTAAATTTTGCCACGTGTCCTAATCCTATTGTTTCCTATACTTTCTAACCAAAATAAACTTTCTATTTGATCATTTCCCATCTTATATATATTAGACGTGTGGTGTGGCGTTCATTTGTTGAG